>JAQPPZ010000620.1:0-1258758 GCA_028583015.1 Wollemia nobilis | reverse complement strand
GGCTAAGCTAGAATAGTAAAATGCATGGAAAATTATACCAAACTTTGTAAAACATTTTTTCTAAAGCATTGTTGTGTTAATCAATTTGCCATCAAGACTTCATGAGTAGCTGACGTGAAGGTCATAATGGTTTTTGAGTATCCTGTTTGGTTAATTTCTTTTAATATTTCAGTACAACTATGTGTTGTGTTGGGACCAGTGTTCCTTTATTAGAATGTCTAATTCCTTGAGCTGTGTTATAAATCTCAAGAAAAAAGTGTACCAAATCCCATTGAATGAATTAATAACATTGTCTAAACTTGTATTTTATTTAAAACCCTTAGCATGATGGGGGGGTTGCTTTGCTGGAAACAAAGATGGAAATAAATATAGAGGTATATGTTTACATAGCAAATTGTATTAAAGTCTTTGATGTATTGCATTTTATGGAAATAATACTTTAAACCTGGATTCTATATGAAGTTAATATATGAGAAAATAAATGGGTTTAATTTGATAGAAAATAAAAGGTGTCTATAGATATGCTTGTGCTTATGTTTGAAAGAACTCAAGATAGATGCATAGGGAATTATGTTAAAACTTGTTTTATCCCTTAAGCCTCGAAACTATATTATAATTATAGAATGGAGGATATTGTTTGCATCATTTATTTTATTTAAAGTAATTATGTGTGTAATTCTTTGGTATCTCCCAAAGCTTAGAGTTATTTATAGGTTTCCTTGAGAAGTTTTTATCTATGTGGAAACTTAAACCTAAATGGATGGGTTGGAAAACTCTTGTTGGAAATATTAGCGAGGCATGAAAACAAAACATTTAGAATTGGTTGAGGAGCCCTAAAATAACCATGAAATTGAGCATTGAGTGAAAAGGATGCTCAAAAAAATCACCCAAATATTTTTGAGGTGCAGGTAGGCACACAACAACATCTAGAGAAACTGTATACTAACAGAATTGGTCGAATAATATGACTAGATTAAGTTTGGTAATAAGAGGCGGTATGGGACGTCTTCTCCAAGTTGCATCTAGATTGGTACTGTGATAGATCCTATGTATATTTGACCTATCTAGTTAAGACTCATTATATAATATGGGATATATGAATGTGGGTCATAAAGATCTTGTGAGTTTAAGACCAAGGCCAATGTATTGGCATGGCTCTAAGTAACTTAGAGAAGAGAATTATCAGCTAGAAATTAGGTATAAATCCACTATTCCCTTTCATTTAGTATAGTAACATGGTCAATGAATATTCAAATATTTAGAATGGTAAGGGATAGGGAAGTAAGCATCCACCAATAGGTGTTATTGGCCCTAGAGGATAAATCCTACCATGGATTTATCCTCATGCTAGAACACGAGGACATTAAATGAGACAAGTAAATTCCACTAATGACACCTGTATGGGATATGGTCGATCTCGTCCACTTGGGTTATTGGTCTACAATAGTCTTGAACCTAATAGTGGTGTAACATGCCTACACTAAGTTAAAGCTTATGCTAATAAAAATTTGGGTGAAGGAAGTTTGCTAAGAAATTGAAAGAAAACTTATTAGTAAAACTATAGTATTAAAACAAAAAAAATTCTATAGTTATTTGTTTATGAATTATTTTGTGGTACAACCAAATGAGTAGATTTGGATTGTTACATATGGTATCAAATCAAAAGTAGATATGAGTTGTGGACTTATATTGTGAATTTGTATTAATCTAATAGAGTACCTCTTTCACCTACAGGTCAAATGGCATGAATGCTATGAGGTATATCTTCAATAAATCATGTGGGAGGTAGGGAGGAAGAAACCACCTAAGGACCTACTAGGGCACCAAGATAAATATTAATATGAGAAGACCCTTACCATGAAATAATGGTAAAACGATTGAATGAACCTCCTCCTATTGAACCTGTCAAAGAAGGGAAAAATATTGCTAAATTTGTTCAATTATTGCAAAATCACATGGAACAACAAAGGAATGAGATGACCCAATATTAAACCCATATGGACCAACAACAATAATTTATTATCCAAAAATAGAGGGTCATAGAGGAATTAGCTAGGAAAAGAGACATTAGATTAGGTAGGACTAAAGAAGTATCAAGATAACCTAAGGAATCAAGTATTGGAAGGGTCAAGGTGAGTGAAGAGTTGGATAGGAACCTAAGAAATGTCATAATATCCAAATTCAATGGAAAATGTAATGGTGATTCAACTAGAAAACTAGCTAAGTGAACTAGAGTCGTATTTCTCTCTAGTAGTTTTATCCTATGAATATAATACTGCTTTAACAGTTATGAACATGACTGAGGTAGCCCTTGATTGGTGGGAATAATATAATAAAGGGCTTAGAATAGAAGCTTTAGACCTCAAATGAGAGGATTTTTCAAATAATTCAGGGATATATTCTTGACTAAACAACATTATGTGGAGAAATTTGGGGAATTTGTTTATTTGCATCAGGAAAATTATTAGTGCACGAATACCACCAAAAGTTCATTTAGTTATTGAAATATTCATCCCAATATGAAAGTAATAAAGAAATTAAGACTCAGAAATTCATTTTTGTATTACATACTAGAATCATGATGATGGTAAATATGCACAACCCTAATAACCTACCTGTTGCCTTTGATTTGGCAAGAAAAGAGGAACCCAATCAAAAAAATTAAAAGGCATATTTTAACTATCAAAAGTTGTTTGATAAATAAAAATATGAATTTAGAAAGTGAAAAAGTGTTGGGTGTATGATACGAAAGAAAGATAAAAATAATAAACCCAAAGGGGGAGATCAAAGTAGGCAAGGTGGCAAAAATAAACATAACTACCAAGGTGGTAAGTTCAAGTGGGATGGTAAAGAATTTACCAAAACACAGGATCAGAAACCATAAAGACAAGATAGGTCCAAAGAAACTGCATCTCTGGATAGAAATCAAAGTAGTAACAAATTAAATAGAGCTCCACCAAATGGATGTTGTGTATGTCAAGGAGCTAATTATACCATAAAATATCCCCATAAAGTTGATCAATATGAGAAAGCTCCAGTTGAAGCAACTCAAAAGATCTTTGCAGCCATAGGTAACTCTAAACTTGATGGTAAAATTACCCCTTTCTTATTAAATGGGAAATGTTTTGCAAGAATGTGTAAATTTTGATAGAGAGTGGTTCAAATGACAGCCTTATATATACTAAGTTAGTGAGGGACATATTTGTTAGAACTAAATTTTTGGTCAATGGTTGGAAGGTAGAGTACATGTTATGGCAAACCTACCAAGTTAACCAATGTCTTTTTGAATGTGGGTCATAAAGAGCTTGTGAGTTTATGACCAAGGCCAATGTATTGGCATGGTTCTAAGTAACTCAAAGAAGAGAATAATCAGCTAGACATTGGGTATAAATCCACTATATCCCTTTCAATTATTATAGTAACCTGGTCAATGAATAGTCAAAGATTCAGAATGGTAAGAAATAGGGAAGCAAATATCCACAAATAGGTGTTATTGGCCCTAGAGGATAACTCCTACCTTGGATTGACCCTCATGCTAGAATATGAGGACATTAAATGAGACAAGTAAATTACACTAATGACACATTTATGGGATATGGTCGATCTTGTCCACTTGGGTGACTATTCTACAACAGTATTGAACCTAAAAGTGGTGTAACAAGCTTATACTAAGTTAAAGCTTATGCTAATAAAAATTTGGGTGAAGGAAGTTTGCTAAGAAATTGAAGGAAAACTTATTATTAAAACTGTAGTATTAAAACAAAAAAAAAATCTATAGTTATTTGTTTATGAATTATTGTGTTGTACAACCAAATGAGTATATTTGGATTGTTACATATGGTATCAAATCAAAAGTAGATCTAAGTTGTGGACTTCGATTGTGAATTTGTATTAATATAATATATTACCTCTTTCACCTACAGGTCAAATGGCATGAATTCTATGAGGTAGATATTAAATAAATCATGTTGGAGGTAGGGAGGAAGAAACCACCTAAGGACCTACTAGGGCACCGATATCAATATTAATATGAGAATACCCTTAGCGTGAAAGAATGGTGAAACGATTGAATGAACCTCCTCCTATTGAACCTGTCAGAGAAGGGAAAAATCTTGCAAAAGTTGTTCAATTATTGCAAAATCACATGGAACAACAAAGGGATGATATGGCCCAACATAAAACCCATATGGACCAACAAAAATAATTTATTACCCAACAACATAGAGTCATAGAGGAATTAGCTAGGAAAAGAGACATTAGATTAGGTAGGACTAAAGAAGTATCAATAGAACTTGAGGGATCCAGTATTGGAAGGGTTAAGGTGAGGGAATATTTGGATAGAAACCTGAGAAAGGTCATAATATCCAAATTCAATGGAAATGGTAATGGTGATTCAACTAGAAAACTAGCTAAGTGAATTAGAGTCGTATTTCTCTCTAGTAGTTTTATCCTCTAAATCTAAGACTACTTTAACAGTTATGAACATGAATGAGGTAGCCCTTGATTGGTGGGAATAATATAAGAAAGGATATAGAATAGAAGATTTAGACCTCAAATGGGAGGATTTTTCATAGAATTCAGGGATATATTCCCGACTCAACAATATTATGTGGAGAAATTTAGAGAATTTTCTTATTTGCGTAAGGAAAATTATCAATGCACGAATACCACCAAAAGTTCATTCAGTTATTGAAATATTCATCCCAATATGAAATTAATGAAAAATTAAGACTCAAAAATTCATTTTGGTATTACATCCTAGAATCATGATGATGGTAAATATGCACAACCCTAATAACCTATGTGTTGCCTTTAATTTGGCAGGAAAAGAGGAAGCCAATCAAAAAAATTGAAAGACATATTTTAACTATCAAAATTTGTTTGATAAATAAAAATATGAATTTAGAAAGTGAAAAAGTGTTGGGTGTATTATACGAAATAAAGATAAAAAGAAGAAACCCAAAGGGGGATATAAAAGTAGGCAAAGTGGCAAAAATAAACATAACTACCAAGGTGGTAAGTTCAAGCAGGATGGTAAAGAATTTACCAAAAAACAGGATCAAAAACCATTAGGATAAGATAGGTCCAAAGAAACTGCATCTCTGTATAGAAATTAAAGTAGTAACAAATCAAATAGAGCTCCACAAAATGGATGTTATGTATGTCAAGGAGCTCATTATACAAATAAATATCACCATAAAGTTGATCAATGCAAGAAAGCTCCAGTTGAGGCAGCTCACAAGATCTTTGCAGCCATAGGTAACTCTAAACTTGATGGTCAAATTACCCCTTTCTTAATAAATGACAAATTTTTTGGCAAGAATGTGTAAATTTTGATAGAGAGTGGTTCAACTAATAGCCTTATATATACTAAGTTAGTGAGGGACATATTTGTTAGAACTAAATTTTTGGTCAATGGTTGGAAGGTAGAGTACAGGTTAGGGCAAACCTATGAAGTTAACCAATGTCTATTTTAATGTGGGTCATAAAGAGCTTGTGAGTTTAATACCAAGGCCAATGTATTGGCATGGATCTAAGTAACTTAGAGAAGAGAATAATCAGCTAGACATTGGGTATAAATCCACTATTTCCCTCTCATTTAGTATAGTAACATGGTCAATGAATAGTCAAAGATTCAGAATGGTAAGGGATAGGGAAGCAAGCATCCACCAATAGGTTTTATTGGACCTAGAGGATAACTCCTACCATGGATTGACCCTCATGCTAGAACATGAGGACATTAAATGAGACAAGTAAATTTCACTAATGACACCTTTATGGGATATGGCCAATCTTTTCCACTTGGGTGACTAGTCTACAATAGTCTTGAACCTAAAAGTGGTGTAACATGCCTATACTAAGTTAAATATTATGCTAATAAACATTTGGGTGAAGGAAGTTTGCTAAGAAATTGAAGGAAAACTTATTTGTAAAATTGTAGTATTAAAACAAAAAAAATTCTATAGTTATTTTTGTATGAATTATTGTGTGGTACAACCAAATGAGTAGATTTGGATTATTACATCTAGTATCAAATCAAAAGTATATCTGAGTTGTGGACTTTGATTGTGAATTTGTATTAATCTAATAGATTACCTCTTTCACCTATAGGTCAAATGGCATGAATGCTATTTGGTAGATCTTCAAGAAATCATGTGGGAGGTAGGGAGGAAGAAACTACCTAAGGACCTACTAGGGCACCAATATCAGGATTAATATGAGAACACCCTTACCGTGAAAGAATGGTGAAATTATTTAATGAACCTCCTCCTATTGAACCTGTCAGAGAAGGGAAAAATCTTGCTAAAGTTGTTCAATTATTGCAAAATCACATGGAACAACAAAGGGATGAGATGGCCCAACATATAACCCATATGGACCAACAACAATTATTTATTACCCAACAATAGAGGGTCATAGAGGAATTAGCTAGGAAAATAAACATTAGATTAGGTAGGACTAAATAAGTATCAAGAGATCCTGGGGGATCTAGTATTGGAAGATTCAAGGTGAGTGAAGAGTTGGATAGGAACCTGAGAAAGGTTATAATATCAAAATTCAATGGAAAGGGTAATGGTGATTCAACTAGAAAACTAGCTAAGTGAACTAGAGTCGTATTTCTCTCTAGTAGTTTTATCCTCTAAATCTAAGACTACTTTAACAATTATGAACATGAATGAGGTAGCCCTTGATTGGTGGGAATAATATAATAAAGGGCATGGAATAGAATCTTTAGACCTCAAATAGGAGGAGTTTTCAAAGAATTCGGGGATATATTCCTGACTAAGCAATATTATGTGGAGAAATTTGGGGAATTTTATTATTTGCATAAGGAAAATTATCAGTGCACGAATACCACCAAAATTTCATTTAGTTATTGAAATATTCATCCCAATATGAAAGCAATGAAGAAATTAAGACTCAAAAATTCATTTTGATATTACATCCTAGAATCATGATGATGGTAAATATGCACAACCCTAATAACCTACCTGTTGCCTTTGATTTAGCAAGAAAAGAGGAAGCCAATCAAAAAACATGAAAGGCATATTTTAACTATCAAAAGTTGTTTGATAAATAAAAATATGAATTTAGAAAGTGAAAAAGTGTTGGGTGTATGATACGAAAGAAATATAAAAATAAGAAACCCAAAGGGGGAGAGCAAAGTAGGTAAAGTGGCAAAAATAAACATAACTATCAAGGTGGTAAGTTCAAGCGGGATGGTAAAGAATTTACCAAAACACAGGATCAGAAACCATCAGGACAAGATAGGTCCAAAGAAACTGCATCTCTAGATAGAAATGAAAATAGTAACAGATTAAATAGAGATCCACCAAATGGATGTTATGTATGTCAAGGAGCTCATTATACCAATAAATATCCCCATAAAGCTGATCAATGTGAGAAAGCTCCAGGTGAAGTAGCTCACAAGATCTTTGCAGCCATAGGTAACTCTAAACTTGATGGTCAAATTACCCATTTCTTATTAAATGGGAATTTTTTTTGCAAGAATGTGTAAAATTTTGATAGAGTGGTTTGACAATCTTAGATATACTAAGTTAGTGAGGGACATATTTGTTAGACCTAAATTTTTGGTCAATGGTTGGAAGGTAGAGTACAAGTTAGGGCAAACCTACCATGTTAACCAATGTCTATTTGAATGTGGTTCATAAAGAGCTTGTGATTTTAAGACCAAGGCCAATGTATTATCACGGCTCTAAGTAACTTAGATAAGAGAATAATCAGCTAGATATTGGGTATAAATCCACTATTTCCCTTTCATTTAGTATAGTAATATGGTCAATGAATAGTCAAATATTCAGAATGGTAAGGGATAAGGAAGCAAGCATCCAACAATAGGTGTTATTAGCCCTAGAGGATAACTCCTACCATGGATTGACCCTCATACTAGAACATGAGGACATTAAATGAGACAAGTCAATTCCACTAATGACACCTTTATGGGATTTGGTCGATATTGTCCACTTGGGTGACTGGTCTGTAACAGTCTTGAACCTAAAAGTGGTGTAATATGCCTATACTAAATTAAGCTTATGCTAATAAAAATTTTGGTGTAGGAAGTTTGCTAAGAAATTGAAGGAAAACTTATTAGTAAAACTGTAGTATTAAAACAAAACAAAAAATCTATAGTTAATTTTTTATGAATTATTGTGTGGTACAACCAAATGAGTAGATTTGGATTGTTACATATGGTATCAAATCAAAAGTAGATTTGAGTTGTGGACTTAGATTGTGAATTTGTATTAATCTAATAGATTACTTCTTTCACCTACAGGTCAAATGGAATGAATGCTATGAGGTAGATCTTCAAGAAATAATGTGGGAGGTAGGGAGGAAGAAACCACCTAAGGACCTACTAGGGCACCAAGATCAGGATTAATATGAGAAGACCCTTAGCGTGAAAGAATGGTGAAACGATTGAATGAAACTCCTCCTATTGAACCTCTCAGAGAAGGGAAAAATCTTGCTAAAGTTGTTCAATTATTGCAAAATCACATGGAACAACAAAGGGATGAGATGGCCCAACATAAAACCCATATGGACCAAAAACACTAATTTATTACCCAAAAATAGAGGGTCATAGAGGAATTAGCTAGGAAAAGAGACATTAGATTAGGTAGGACTAAATAAGTATCAAGAGAACTTGAGAGATCCAGTATTGGAAGTGTCAAGGTCAGTGAAGATTTGGATAGGAACTTGAGAAAGGTCATATATCCAAATTCAATGGAAAGGGTAATGGTGATTCAACCAGAAAACTAGCTAAGTGAACTAGAGTCGTATTTCTCTCTAGTAGTTTTATCCTCTAAATCTAACACTGCTTTAACAGTTATGAACATGACTGAGGTAGCCATTGATTGGTGGTAATAATATAATAAAGGGCATAGAATAGAAGATTTAGACCTAAAATGGGATGAGTTTTCAAATAATTAAGGGATATATTCCTGACTAAGCAATATTAGGTGGAGAAATTTGGGGAATTTTCTTATTTGCATCAGGAAAATTATCAATGCACGAATACCACCAAAAGTTCATTCAGTTATTGAAATATTTATCCCAATATGAAAGTAATGAAGAAATTAAGACTTAAAAATTCATTTTGGTATTACATTCTAGAATCATGATGATGATAAATATGCACAACCCTAATAACGTACATGTTGCCTTTGATTTGGCAAGAAAAGAGGAAGCCAATCAAAAAAATTGAAAGGCATATTTTAACTATCAAAAGTTGTTTTATAAATAAAAAGATGAATTTAGAAAGCAAAAAGTGTTGGGTGTATGATACGAAAGAAAGATAGAAATAAGAAACCCAAAGGGGGAGAGCAAAGTAGGCAAAGTGGAAAAAATAAACATAACTACCAAAGTGGTAAGTTCAAGTGGGATGGTAAAGAATTTACCAAAACACAGGATTAGAAACCATCAGGACAAGATAGGTCCAAAGAAATTGCATCTCTAGATAGAAATAAAAGTAGTAACAAATCAAATAGAGATCCACCAAATGTATGCTATGTATATCAAGGAGCTCATTATACCAATAAATATCCCCATAAAACTGATCAATGTGAGAAAGCTCCAATTGAAGCAGCTCACAAGATCTTTGTAACCATAGGTAACTCTAAAATTGATGGTTAAATTACCCCTTTCTTATTAAATGCAAAATTTTTTGGCAAGAATGTGTAAATTTTGATAGAGAGTGGTTCAACTGACAACCTTATATATACTAAGTTAGTGAGGGACATATTTGTTAGAACTAAATTTTTGGTCAATGGTTGGAAGGTAGAGTACATGTTAGGGCAAAACTACCAAGTTAACCAATGTCTATTTTAATGTGGGTCATAAAGATCTTGTGAGTTTAATACCAAGGCCAATGTATTGGCATGGTTCTAAGTAACTCAGAGAAGAGAATAATAAGCTAGACATTGGGTATAAATCCACTATTTCTCCTTCATTTAGTATAGTAACATGGTCAATGAATAGTCAAATATTCATAATGGTAAGGGATAGGGAAGCAAGCATCCACCAATAGGTGTTATTGGCCCTAGAGGATAACTCCTACCATGGATTGACCCTCATGCTAGAACATGAGAACATTAAATGAGACAAGTAAATTCCACTAATGACACCTTTATGGGATATGGTCGATCTTGTCCACTTGGGTGACTGGTCTACAACAGTATTGAACCTAAAAGTGGTGTAACATGCCTATACTAAGTTAAAGCTTATGCTAATAAAAATTTTGGTGAAGGAAGTTTGCTAAGAAATTGAAGGTAAAATTATTAGTAAAACTGTAGTATTAAAACAAAAAAAAATCTATAGTTATTTGTTTATGAATTATTGTGTGGTACAACCAAATGAGTAGATTTGGATTGTTACATATGGTATCAAATCAAAAGTAGACTTGAGTTGTGGACTTAGATTGTGAATTTATATTAATATAATAGATTACCTCTTTCACCTACAGGTCAAATGGCATGAATGCTATGAGGTAGATCTTAAATAAATAATGTGGGAGGTAGGGAGGAAGAAACCACCTAAGGACATACTAGGTCACCAAGATCAGGATTAAGATGAAAAGACCCTTAGCGTGAAAGAATGGTGAAATGATTGAATGAATCTCCTCCCATTGAACCTATCAGAGAATGGAAAAATCTTGCTAAATTTGTTCAATTATTGCAAAATCACATGGAACAACAAATGGATGAGATGGCCCAACATAAAACCCATATGGACCAACAATAATAATTTACTACCCAACAATAGAGGGTCATAGAGGAATTAGCTAGGAAAAGAGACGTTAGATTAGGTAGGACTAAAGAAGTATCAAGAGAACCTGAGGGATCCAGTATTGGAAGGGTCAAGGTGAGTGAAGAGTTGGATAGGAACCTAAGAAAGGTCATAATATTCAAATTCAATGGAAAGGGTAATGGTGATTCAACTAGAAAACTAGCTAAGTGAACTAGAGTCATATTTCTCTCTAGTAGTTTTATCCCCTAAATCTAAGACTGCTTTAACAATTATGAACATGACTGAGGTAGCCCTTGATTGGTGGGAATAATAGAAGAAAGGGCATAGAATAGAAGCTTTATACCTTGAATGGGAGGATTTTTCAAAGAATTTAGGAATATATTCCTAACTAAGCAATATTATGTGGAGAAATTTGGGGAATTTTCTTATTTGCATCAGGAAAATTATCAGTGCACGAATACCACAAAAATTTCATTCAGTTATTGAAATATTCATCCCAATATGAAAGCAATGAAGAAATTAAGACTCAAAAGTTCATTATGGTATTACATCCTAGAATCATTATGATGGTAAATATGCACAACCCTAATAACCTACCTGTTGCCTTTAATTTGGCAAGAAAAGAGGAAGCCAATCAAAAAAATTGAAAGGCATGTTTTAACTATCAAAAGTTGTTTGATAAATAAAAATATGAATTTAGAAAGTTAAAAAGTGTTGGGTGTATGATACAAAAGAAATATAGAAATAAGAAACCCAAAGAGGGAGAGCAAAGTAGGCAAAGTGGCAAAAATAAACTTAACTACCAAGGTGGTAAGTTCAAGCGGGATGGTAAAGAATTTACCAAAACACAGGATCATAAACCATCAGGACAAGATAGGTCCAAAGAAACTGCATCTCTCGATAGACATGAAAGTAGTAACAAATAAAATAGAGCTCCACCAAATGGATGTTATGTATGTCAAGGAACTCATTATACCAGTAAATATCCCCATAAAGCTGATCAATGTGAGAAATCTCCAGTTGAAGCAGCTCCCAAGATCTTTGCAGCCATAGGTAACTCTAAACTTGATGGTAAAATTACCCCTTTCTTATTAAATGGGAAATTTTTTGGCAATAATGTGTAAATTTTGATAGAGAGTGGTTCAACTGACAGCATTATATATACTAAGTTAGTGAGGAACATATTTGTTAGACCTAAATTTTTTGTCAACGGTTGGAAGGTAGAGTACAGGTTAGGGCAAACCTATGAAGTTAACCAATGTCTATTTGAATGTGGGTCATAAAGAGCTTGTGAGTTTAATACCAAGGCCAATTTATTGGCATGGCTCTAAGTAACTCAAAGAAGAGAATAATCAGCTAGAAATTGGGTATAAATCCACTATTTCCCTTTCATTTAGTACTGTAACATGGTCAATGAATAGTCAAAGGTTCATAATGGTAAGGGATAGGGAAACCAACATCCACCAATAGGTGTTATTGGCCCTAGAGGATAACTCCTACCATGGATTGACCCTCATGCTAGAACATGAGGACATTAAATAAGACAAGTAAATTCCACTAATGACACCTTTATGGGATATGGTTGATCTTGTCTACTTGGGTGACTAGTCTACAATAGTCCTTAACCTAAAAGTGGTGTAACATGCCTATACTAAGTTAAATATTATGCTAATAAAAATTTGGGTAAAGGAAGTTTGCTAAGAAATTGAAGGAAAACTTATTAGTAAAATTGTAGTATTAAAACATAAAAAATTCTATAGTTATTTGTTTATGAATTATTGTGTGGTACAACCGAATGAGTAGATTTGGATTGTTACATATGGTATCAAATCAAAAGTAGATTTGAGATGTGGACTTAGATTGTGAATTTATATTAATCTAATATATTACCTCTTTCACCTATAGGTCAAATGTTATGAATGCTATGAGGTAGATCTTCAAGAAATCATGTGGGAGGTAGGGAGGAAGAAACCACCTAAGGACCTACTAGGGCACCAAGATTAGGATTAAGATGAGAATACATTTAGCGTGAAAGAATGGTGAAACGATTGAATGAACCTCCTCCTATTGAACCTATTGGAGAAGGGAAAAATCTTGTTAAAGTTGTTCAATTATTGCAAAATCACATGGAACAACAAATGGATGATATGGCCCAACATAAAACCCATATGGACCAACAACAATAATTTGTTACCCAATAATAGAGGGTCAGAGAGGAATTAGCTAGGAAAAGAGACATTAGATTAGGTAGGACTAAAGAAGTATCAAGAGAACCTGAGGGATCTAGTATTGGAAGGGTCAAGGTGAGTGAAGAGTTGGATAGGAACCTGAGAAAAGTCATAATATCCAAATTCAATGGAAAGGGTAATGGTGATTCAACTAGAAAACTAGCTAAGTGAACTAGAGTCGTATTTCTCTCTAGTAGTTTTATCCTCTAAATATAATATTGCTTTAGCAGTTATGAACATGACTGAGGTAGCCCTTGATTGGTGGGAATAATATAATAAAGGGCGTAGAATAGAAGCTTTAGACCTCAAATGAGAAGATTTTTCAAAGAATTCAGGGATATATTCTTGACTAAGCAACATTATGTGGAGAAATTTGAGGAATTTGTTTATTTGCATCAGGAAAATTATTAGTGCATGAATACCACCAAAAGTTCATTCAGTTATTGAAATATTCATCCCAATATGAAAGTAATGAAGAAATTAAGACTCAAAAATTCATTTTGGTATTACATACTAGAATCATGATGATGGTAAATATGCACAACCGTAATAACCTACCTGTTGCCTTTGATTTGGCAAGAAAAGAGGAAGTCAATCAAAAAAATTGAAAGGCATATTTTAACTATCAAAAGTTGTTTTATAAATAAAAAGATGAATTTAGAAAGCGAAAAAGTGTTGGGTGTATGATATGAATGAAATATAGAAATAATAAACCCAAAGGGGGAGAGCAAAGTACACAAAGTGGTAAAAATAAACATATATACAAAGGTGGTAAGTTCAAGCGGGATGGCAAAGAATTTACCAAAACACAGGATCAGAAACCATCAGGACAATATAGATCCAAAGAAACTGCATCTTTGGATAGAAATGAAAGTAACAAATAAAATAGACCTCCAACAAATGGATGTTATGTATGTCAAGGAACTCATTATACCAGTAAATATCCCCATAAATTTGATCAATGTGAGAAATCTCCAGTTGAAACAGCTCACAAGATCTTTGCAACCATAGGTAACTCTAAACTTGATGGTCAAATTATCCCTTTCTTATTAAATGGGAATTTTTTTGCAAGAATATGTAAATTTTGATAGAGAGTGGTTCAATTGAAAGCCTTATATATACTAATTTAGTGAGGGACATATTTATTAGACCTAAATTTTTGGTCAATGGTTGGAAGGTAGATTACATGTTAGGGCAAACCTACCAAGTTAACCAATGTCTATTTTACCCCCACAATACTTTACCACAAGGAAAAACTAATTGGTATTTGTATGTGGCACCTTTGCATTCATTTGATATCATTCTAGGAGTTGATTGGACGAAGACGCATCAATATTTTCTAAATTTTGAAGAGAGATGAGTAGAATTTATGGATGAATCTAATAAAAGGGTTAGGATTTTCTACAATCAAAGTGAAGTTAAATCACATTTATTGTCAAAAATGTAGATAAATAAAGTTATTAGGAAGAAGAGGATGGTATTCATGGTTAAGATGACTAAGAAAGAAGAGATAAAAATGGAATCTGATCTCTTCCAAAAACATCAAGTACTGGAAGAGTTTAAGGATGTGTTTTATGAGGATCTACCTAGACTACCTCCTTAGAGTAAATTTGATTTTTCAATTGAGTTTCTACCGAGAGCAGTGCCTATTGCAAGGGCACCATATAGGATGACTCCTATAGAGCTACAAGAGATCAAAATGTAACTTTAATATTTACTAGAAAAGGGATAATCAAGCCAAGTGTATCTCCATGGGGAGCTCCTATTCTGTTTGTTAAGAAAAAATATGGTACCTTGAGGATGTGCATCGATTATCGAATGTTGAATAAGGTAATGCTCAAAAATAGGTACTCCTTACCTAGAATTGATGATTTGTTTGACCAATTCAGAGGAGCAACCATCTTCTCAAAGATAGACTTGAGATCTGGCTATCATCAGTTGCGAATATGAGAAGAAGACACTTCTAAAAAAACATTTAGAACAAGGTATGGATATTTTGAATTTACTATTTTACCTTTTGGGTTGACTAATTACCCAACTGTGTTCATGAATCTCATGAATAGTATTTTTAGAGAGAAGTTGGGCCAATTTGTGCTTGTATTTTTGGATGATATACTGATCTATTCCAAGAGCAAGGAGGAACATGATCAACATATGAGAACTATACTTGGGATTCTGAGAAAGAATCAACTTTATGGAAAGTTATCAAAATGTGAGTTTTACACATTGCAAGTATAGTATTTGGGACATATTATCTCCATGAAAAGAATTGCAGTAGATCCCAATAAAATTAAAACAATAATTAATTTGCCAACACCTACTAATGTGACAAAGGTGTGAAGTTTTATAGATATTACAGGGTATTATAGGCAATTCGTCAAAGGATTTTTAGGAATTACCCAACCTATTACAAATATTCAAAGAAAATGTAAATCCTTTAAGTGGACAAAACAATGTGAAAAATCTTTTCAAGTTTTGAAAAACTATTTGATAATTGCATCGATCTTGCAATTACCTAATCTTGATAAGCAATTTACATTGTGCACAGACACATCAATTGAAGTGTTAGGGGGATTTTTTGATCCAAGATGATGTGGTTATTGCCTATGAGTATAGGAAGCTTAAATTATGGCACTCATGATTTTGAGTTTATAGTAGTTGTTCATGCCCTAAAAATTTAAAGACATTATTTATTGGGAAAACCATTTGAATTGAAAAAATATCATCAGAGTTTGAGATACATATTCCCTCAATCCTTATTGAATGCCAAACAAAGATGTCGGATGGAAATTTTAGTTGAGTATAATTTTAGAATTGATTATATTAAGGGTAAAGAGAATAAGGTAGCAGACGCTCTAATTAGGAGAGGGTGCATTGCTGTAATGACAAAATGCCAATACGATCTGTTAGACCAAATTAAAATACTACAAGCAAAGGATGAACTATGCCAATATTGTAAGATTCAGATTGAGTAAGAACTTATAAAGGTTATAGACTTTGTGATCAAATATGATTTACTATTTTATAAGAATAGATTGGTAGTTCCAAGCTTAAAAAGGTTGAAGCAAACAATCCTTAAGGAAGCACATAATATACCTTATTTGACACATCCGAGAGGGATAAAAATGTGTGAGAATTTGAGGAAAACTTATTTTTGGTCAGGTATGAAAAAATATATTACTAACTATGTGGCTGGATGTTTAGAGTTCCAAAAAGTGAAAGCAAAATATTTACATCCAACTAGGAATCTATACCAGGCAAGGTGCAATATTATGCTCTGTGGAGAGCTCCTATTATGTTTGTTAAGAACAAAGATGGTACCTTGAGAATGTGCATCAATTATCAAATGCTAAATAAGTTAAAATGTTAAAAATAGGTATTTTTTACCTAGAATTGATGATTTATTTGACAAATTGAGAGAAGTAACCATATTATCAAAGATAGACTTGATATTTGGCTATCATCGGTTGCAAATATGAGAAGAAGACACTTTTAAAGAACAAGGTATGGATAATTTGAATTTGTTATTCTACCTTTTGGGTTGACTAATGCCCCAACTACGTTCATGAATCTCATGAATAACATTTTTAGAGAGCATCTAGACCAGTTTGTGCTTGTATTTTTGATTGATATACTGATCTATTCCAAGAGCAAGAAGGAACATGATCAGCATAAGAGACATGTACTTAGGATTCTAATAAAGAATAAACTTTATGAAAAGTTATCAAAATATGAGTTTTACATTCTACAAGTACGGTATGTGGGACATATTATTTCTTTGAAAGGAATTGTAGTAGATCCCAAGAAAATTGAAGCAATAATTGATTGGAAAACACCTACTAATATGGCAGAGGTGCAAATTTTTATGGGTATTGCAGGGTATTATAGGCAATTCGTCAAATTATTTTCAAGAATTGCCCAACCTATTACAAATATCCAAAGAAAAGGTAAATCCTTTAAGTGGAAATAACAATATGAAGAAGCTTTTCATGTTTTAAAAAACTATTTGATAACTGTATTGATCTTGAAATTACCTGATCATGATAAGCAGTTTACATTGTGCACGGACACATCAATTGAAGGGTTAGTGGATATTTTTGACCCAAGATGATGTGATTATTTCCTATGAGTTCAGGAAGATTAAGAGACACAAGATAAATTACACCACTCATGATTTGGAGTTGGCAGTGGTTGCTCATACCCTAAAAATTTGGAGACATTATTTATGGGGAAAACCATTTGAATTGAAAATATATCATCAGAGTTTGAGGTACATATTCACTCAACCCTTATTGAATGTGAGACAAAGATGCTAGATGGAATTTTAGGTAAGTATGATTTTGGCATTGAGTATTGTTGAACATTTTGAGTCCTCTAAGTCAAGGTTGTCATTGATGTCACCTGATAGAGTTATCACTCTTATTAAGGATTTCGAAAAGAAATAAAGTCACCCAAGTCATCCAGGAAAAAGCTTCATTGGTGCATAAATGAAAGGAAAAAGGCTTCATAATATTTTAATATTATTGGGAGAACAGGTTAAGTGATTGGTTTATAAAAACCCAAGATGGGTTATTGCAAAGGTCAAAAAGGAGGTTTTATAATTATTTATAAATTATTTAAATTCATAAGGAATTTAAATTTTATAAATAATATTTAATTATACCAAGATTGGACATTAAGACAAGGTTCTAAGGTTTAATTAAATTAAACCTAAGGTTGGTTCTTTTTAATTTATAATATTTAAATTTAAATTAATTATAAATTAAAAATCACGTCGACGTCAAAATTATTCGAAGCACCGACGTGATTACAAAAGAGGACAAAGACATTATATAAATGCCATCAAAACCATTTACCAAGGCATCCCTTGCAATAATTATTCTAAGCGCATGCGAAAAGGTTTTGCTTTTTGAAGGCCTTACAATTTATGTAAAACATAAAGGTGTGAAGGTTAGGAGGCTCTAAGTGCAAAGGCTAACATGGCCTAGTGGTATGTTGGCTTGGTACTAAGGAGGAGGTCCCACATTCGATTTGTGTGAGGCCTTTTGTATTGCAAGGAAGAAGCGCTTGAAGCGCTTGTTGTTTTTTGGAGGAGCGTTGTTTGCAAAAAATTTATGGTGGACATGTCATTTTAGACACGTCAGGGTGCATGGCCCAACGGTGGCTTGGCTAAGGCTAAGGTGTTGGGAAGGAGGACGTCGGGGGATCGAATCCCACCGAGGGTAAGGCAAGTGGATTTAATTTTTGATGTTGTTTAATATTTTAATTTTTTCCAAGGTTGCCTAAGGAGAAATAAGGATATGGTATGCCCTAGGAAAGATAGATATTTCTGCTGATTTTATTTTTGGAAGTATATCATATTATATATCATTGGAAATATCTTTTTGAAAGCTATTTGTTTAGATTTCTTAGAGGGAGAAATAAGGTTTGTGAAAAGATATATTTTTGGTTTTGTCAAGAAGTTTCAAAAGTAAGTTTGATTCATTCTTTTGAGGGTTTATTTCTTGCATAAGAGGATATGGTGCATTTTATTGAGTAGGACTAGTAAGGTGTTATTGAGATATTATTTTTATTATTGTGTTATTAATCAAGACCTCTAACCCTTGTTGATATTAGAAAAAGAAAATGTGTTGAGTGTGGCAGATTTAGTGGACAACTCATAAGGCATAAAAAAGGTATGGGCAATATTCTTCATTGACTTATTTGGGTGATTGATTTCTGAAAATATCTTTGGAGAGAAAAGGATTGATTGTGGTTTTATTTTTGAAGTTGTTGGTTTAATGCTTCAAGGTTTTCTGATTTGAGAGTTGTGATTAAACCTTGTTTTATAAGCATTGTTGTTGAATCCATTAGTTGTGTGAAAAACCTGAGTTAGGGTTTGAGAAGAACATGAGTATCATTGTTATGTGAAGAATGTTTTATAAGCATTGTTGTTGAATCCAATTGATTATGCAAATAAATTTAACTTGAGTTAAGAACATGAGTATCATTGTTATGTGAGATTTGTTGTTGAGCATTTTTGGAAATAGTTTGAGTTGGTTGATGCATGCTTGGACTAGGGTTTGAGGAAAGGATTGTTCATTGAGGTGATTGGTTGAGCAAAGTTGATTGAGCCTAGTCAAGTGATTGTGTGAAGTGGTTATTCAATGAAACAAACTATTCTATATTCTGATTTGATTTGAGATTGAGATTTGAGAATATAACATATAGAGTATCTAACAATTCTCTTTATGCTTCTATGAGATTGATTTGAGTTGAGATTGGGATTTGAGTATAGAACATATTGAGTCTCTAACAATTCTCTTTATACTTCTATGATATTGATTTGAGTTGAGATTGAGATTTGAGTATAGAACATATTGAATCTCTAACAATTCTCTTTATTCTTCTATGATATTTATTTGAGTTGAGATTGGGATTTGAGGATATAACATATTGAGTCTCTAGCAATTCTCTTTATGCTTCTATGAGGTTGAGACTGAGTTGAGATTGGGATTTGAGTATAGAACATAATGAGTCTCTAACAATTATCTTTATGATTCTATGAGATTGAATTGAAATTTTGATTGAGCATTGAGTATAGAACATATTGAGTCTCTAACAATTCTCTTTATGATTCTATGAGATTGGACAAGTTCTATGTGAGCTTGTTAAACTGATTTGAGGTAAGTCTTTGAGAAGGCTTGTGGACTAATTTTGTGTAAGCTTTTATGGAAGCTTGCTATGCATATTTGAGGAAGTCCTAGAGAGGACATATTGAGAATATTTGGACAAGTCCTAGAGAGGACTTGTTGAGAAGGTTTTAGCAAGTTCTGTGTGGACCTGTTGAGCATATTTGAGCAGGTTCTGTGTGGACATGTTGAGCAGATTTTAGCAGGTTCTGTGTGGACCTGTCGAGCATATTTGAGCAGGTTCTATGTGGACCTGTTGATAAGATTTGAGTAGGTTCTATGTGGACCTATTGAGAAAATTTGAGAAGGTTTTATGTGGACCTATTGAGCATATTTGTGTTAGACCGAATGAACTATGTTTAGTTCATATTTGAGTGGACTTGTGCTAGACCGAATGAACTATGTTTAGTGTAAGATATTAAGCATAGTTGTGCTAGACCGAATGAACTATGTTTAGTACAAGAGATTGAACAGAGTTGTGCTAGACTAACTGGACTATGTTTAGTACAGTATTGAGACAAAGCTTTGGAGGTGATAGAGTATAGAGGACAGAGTATTAGTGGATAGAGATCCAATAGCCAGTACAATTGAAGACATATCTGAGTGAGGAGTCTTCAAGTGGAGAGAGATCCACTAATCAGTGTAGCAGAGAGATAGAGTCTTCTAGAAGATCATTAGCCAGAGTAGAAGGGGAAATATTTCTCTTATGGAAGAGATCCACGAATTTGATATTTAGGGTATCAACATCTCTTTTGGACAGAGGTCCATAGACATTGTAATTGGTAAGGATTCTCATGATATTATTTGAGAAATATTTAAAAAATATATTTTATCTATGGAGGTAGCCCACATTGGGTGAACCATGTTAAAATTAGTATCTCTATTGTGTGTGATAATTTGTGCATTTCTTTGGTTATTGCTATTAATACTATCATTTATTATATTGATTAATACTATTTGGGAAAGAAAAGTAAAAAGTGGTTTTATATTGTTCACCCTCCCCTCTCAGTATAAGCTTGCATTCTTCAAGTATATTAAGGGTAAGGAGAATAAGGTAGCAGATGTTTTGAATAGGATAGGGTGCATTACTACAATGAAAAAATCCCAATATGATTTTTTAGACAAAATTAAAATATTGCAAGCAAAGGATGAATTATGCCAATCATGTAAGGTTCAGATTGAGTAAGAACATGTAAAGGTTACAGAATTTGTGATCAGATATGATCTACTATTTTATAATAATAGATTGGTAGTTCCAAGCTCAGGAGGGTTGAAGGAAACAATACTTAAGGAAGCACATAATACACCTTATTTGGTGCATCCGGGAGGGACAAAAATGCATGAGAATTTGAGGAAAACTTATTTCTGGCTAGGTATGAAAAATGATATCATTAACTATGTGGATAGATGTTTAGAGTGTCAAAAAGTGAAAGTGGAACATTTACATCTAGCTGGGAAGCTATACCCACATGACATACCTACACAAAAATGGCAAGTGGTATAAACAGATTTTAGGCATGATGTAATAATAGTAATAGTGGATAAGCTAATCAAGGTAGCATATTTTATATTAGGCAATGTGCAAGCTGATGCTCCTGTAGTAGCAAGTAAGTTTTCTAGGGAAGTGGTAAGACTACATGGTTTTCTAGAGGTCATAATATTTGATAGAGACTCTTATTTTACCTTTGAATTTTGGTAGGCAATGCATGAGGCATTGGAAACCAAATTGAATATTAGCATTGCTTATCATACCAATATTGATGGACATATTGAAATAATAAACCAAGTATTAGAATATATGTTAATAAAGTATTTCATGGGTCATCATACAAAGTGGGAAGACTAATTATACCTAGTGGAGTTTGCATATAATAACAATTATCATGCATTACTAAGTATGGCACATTTCAAAGCCCTATATGGAAGGAGGTATCAAATTTCTTTTTCTTGGGATAATCTAAAGGATCAGGTAGTGATCGAACCAAAAATGATAAAAGAAATGGAATAACAATTGAAAAGAATTTAGAAAAATCTTAAAGAGGTTAAAGATCACCGAAAAAGCTACGTGGACCTAAAAAGGACATCAAGAGAATATTCTATGGAATACATGGTATTCTTAAAGGTGAAACTAGCTAAAATTTATATAAAATTTTATAAATTGGACTCCAGATATGTAGGTCCATTTGAAATTGTGGCTAGGATAAGCCTTGTTGCTTACAAACTTGCTCTACCACCAAGGCTATCCAAAATTTACAATGTCTTCCATGTGTCCCTCTTTATAAAATAGATTACTAATCCCCCTCATGTATTGGATGTGTCTAAATTGTAGATGACTAACCCAATCAAAATTAAATTTGACATATTCGCATACATGGTTTTAAAACCAAGAACCTGAGGAAGAGGAATCTAGAGCAATGTCGAGTCTAGTGGGACCACTACTCAGATAGAAATGCCATGTAGGAGAAAGTGGTAGATATGCAATAGCATTTTTCCTATTTGTTTGAGTAGATTTAGACTTTTTTTTGAAAAAAAACTTTCAAGTGATTTAATGATATATGTATATTTGCAAACAGATATGTGACTAGATACTGAGTAGAGTATATTATGTTGGTTTGAGTTACTGAGTAGAGTAGCTTGTATGTGGTTTGTGTTGCTTAAGCAAAGTGATTTTGTACATGTGATAGTATACATTTTGAATGAATACAATATGACATGTTATTAGATTTGTATATATGTCAAATGGGAGTAATTGTGATTCTATGATGAATGAGATATTATATGTGAAATAAAAATCATAAATTTATTTGATTAATTTATCATTTACTAAATCCTTATGCAAGATATTTCTTGTTTAATTTTGCATGAAACACAAGGACTATGTTTGTCCTAAGTGGGGGAGGATGTAATGACCCTCCTCACATAGATATTTGTAGATAAGAAAATTGGTAATAACCCCACCTTTTCTTGTGAATTGTGGTACTATTGATAGCTACTGTGAATGCAGGACCAAGTTCAAAGTCGTCGAGGAAGGGAAGTTAGTCGACGAAAAAGGTAATAAGAGAAGTGATGATTTTTCTTGCAAGTACATAGATGATCACATACTTGCATATCATGTAGATGTCATGTTTGAATGAGTTTTGTGTTTGGTTTGAGTGGCAATGATGATGGAAGCCACTAGTTATTTCAAAATGCATATAGTTTAAATTAAAAGAAAATAGATATAAAATAGGAATGCAAATAAGTGGATGTATGCATGGTTTAAATAAGTTTGAATGCAAGTGTATTATTATGGACATAAATTAATTAAAGTGTAGGTAGAAATTTTGATTTGTAAATAGGTATTTTGAAAGGAACACATAACCTTTTACAAGAGATGAAGGTTGGGAGAAGAATTTCCAACTTAAGTGTAGCCGAAGAAACATGCCCTCTATGGGTTGTTGGCGGAAAACAACTTAAACTAAAAAAGATAAGCCCACACAGGAGCAAGAGAGGAAGCCACATGGGTTGAAAAGAGAACCCCTCGTAGGGGCAGTATATAAAACCTCACAGTTACACATAAATTTGAAAAAGGTTTTCTTGCATAGGAAAAAAACCTCATAGTTACACACAAATTTGAAAAGGGTTTTCCCACATAGGAGAAAACCTCACATTTTTAGAAGGCCCGAAGAAAAAATGAAGTAATATAGTGCAAGGTCACAAAACCAGTAAAATAAATAGGACCACCCACAAACCAGCACAGGACCATCCACGAAATAGCCTAGGGCCATCCGTAAAACAAAACTGGACCATCCGTAAAAGCCTCCTCGAGAAAAAAAAAAAATATATATATATATATATATAGATATGTATATTAAAACATTTTCCCACCTAGGGAAAAACACACTGTTTTGAAAGGCCCAAAACACAAAATACTCCACAGGACCTAATGCTAGAAACACCAGCACTGAGCAGATCCATAAAGATAGTCCACACAAGGTCATCCACAGGCCTAGTAAAGCCTCCGAAGCAAGAAGAAGATCAGGCAAAGCACAATGTCATGAGTCCCTCTATTGCAGTGAACAATCAATGCATGGTCCCCCATAAAGACCAGAGAGAGATGCAACACCTCAGGATCTTCTTGGAAATCCATAGGAAAGCAGGAGATCCACCAGAAAATAGGAGATCTGCCTGGAAATCCACAGGAAAGGAGGATATCTACCTAAAAATCCATAGGAAGATCCAAGGAGGGAGCAATAATTTGAAAAGGTGACCTCCTACCCAAAGTGGGAGGTCTCTTGCTCCCGCACCTCCTTAACTCACTACGGATTTGTTAGAAAAATAGGAGATCTGCCTGGAAACCCACAAGAAAGCAGATTTGCCTAAAAATCCATAGGAAGAGCCAAGGAGGGAGCAAGAATTTGAAAATGTGACCTCCCACCCAGAGCAGGAGGTCTCTTGCTCCCACACTAGAGTACCTCCTTAACGCGCTATGGATCCACCAAAAAAAAGGAGATCAACCTAGAAATCCACAAGAAAGGAGGAGATTTACCTAACAATCCATAGGAAGAGCCAAGGAGGGAGCAATAGTTGAAAATATGACCTCCTACCTGAAGTGGAAGGTTTATTTCTCCCACACCTCCTTAACTCATTATGGATCCACCATAAAAGTAGGAGATCAAAAACTAGGCAAGATCAAAAACTAGATTTGCCTAGAAATCCACAGGAAGAGCTAAGGAGGGAGCAAGAAATTGAAAAGGTGACCTCCCACCTAGAGTGAGAGGTATCTTGCTCCACTTAAAACATAGGTAAATATTATATTTGAATTTTATTTTATATAAATGATTTGAGCTATGTTTAAATGGTAGAAAATATGTAAAATTAAAGTAAATGGTTTTCTTCATCGTGGAATGGATGATTGTGGTGTGGAGTAGTGGTCAACTTAACTGCATTGGTGCAAGGTGTTAGATGTCATAATGATTTTAACCCTCTCCATATCTAAGAATTGAGAAGGGAGGGAGAGTAATTAAAAGCAAATTTATTTTATGTAGTGGAATACGGAATGGGCAGGAAATCGACTTCAAAGAGAAAAGAGAAAAAATGAATGGGCATTTGCTAATTCAGTTTTAGTTGTTTTTTTGGGGAAGTTTATAAAATAAAAGAAGAACTGCATGAATGGATAGGTGGTGGAATATTTGGAAGATTCAAACAACTATTGGAAGGGATAAGCACAACAAAATAATCCAAGTAGATCGTTCATAGTAATTTATCCTTATTTTCTTTTGGTTTTAAAGAGAAAATATTATGTTTGAACTGAGAAGTTTTCTTGTTTTTCTATGTGAAAATGAAATGGGAAGAACTATGTTGAATGTGCACCTATTTGAAGTTATTTATGGCCTATGTGAATGCTTCATAATTTCATAATTAGATATATACTTTGACTTTGTTGTGAATATTATTGTTACTCGAAAATGGGAAGATGTTTAAAGTGAACCACATGCATTAGTATTATAGTATGTAGTGTGACTTCTAGTAAATGTCTGTGAGTATGCATGTTGTATGTAGTAGAAATGCATTCATGTAGTGAAGAGCCAAAATCTGATCCCTTCATCCTAATACCTCATACCATTAAGGCAAAGAGTGAATTTTTAGTGGGGGTGTGAAAAATTCCAACGAGGGTGATAGTAGCTGAGTGGAGGACTATAGCTGCCAAGTTGCATGTTTAATAAGATGTTAGCATATGTACCTTGTATTTCAATAATATTTATGGTACATATATGTATAGGACATACCTAAAAAATTGATGTATGATTGAGTTGCAATCATTATGATGTATGAAAAATTGTTGGGATGTCACCCTATCTGGTGTTAGAGTTTCTCCTTGTATATTTAAGAACTCAAACTCCAAATTTTATACCTGTGAAGGATGCTCTTTTATAATGTAGCAAACAAATTCTAGAAAGTTTGTTGAACTAGTAAAACTATATTGTGTCTTTCCATATCTATGAGTAGTGTATTCAAGTAAAATTTATAAGTATGAGTTTGGATTAAAATATCTTAAATCTATTATACAAGTTTAGTAGAGGCTTGTGAAAGCATGTACTTAGTTTTCGTGTGAATTCTATGCAGGGGAAAATTAATATAATGTTGATAAATTAGTTCAATGGTTTAATTACTATGTATGGTGGTTTAAGCAATGAGAACTCTTTTGTATTAATTAGTAATTTATGCATCCAATACTTATAAAATAGAGTTAAACCATACTTTAGGTGTTGGTGTATATTATGTTGGAAAAACATCTCGATATGGGTTTCTAGGCTCCAAAATTATGTTAAAGAAAATTGTTTATAGCAAATGATGCGCTGGGAGAGAAGCATAAACCTTGTTATATTTTAAATAAGACTTTTGCATATTTCGTATGCAGAGGGGCTAAGCTAGAATAGTAAAATGCATGGAAAATTATACCAAACTTTGTAAAACATTCATTCTAAGACTTTGTTGTGTTAACCAGTTTGCTATCAAGATGTCATGAGTAGCTGACATGAAGGTCATAATGGTTATTGGGTATCCTGTTTGGTTAATTTATTTTAATACCATCGTATGGCTATGTGTTGTGTTGGGACCAGCGTTCCTTTATTGGAATTTCTAATACCTTGAGTTGTGTTATAACTCTCAAGTGGAAAGCATACTGAATCCCATGGAATGAATTAATAACATTGGCTAAACTTGTATTTTATATAAAACCCTTAGCGTGATGGGGGGTTGCTTTGCTGGTAGTAAATATGGAATTAAATATAGGGGTATGTTTTTACATAGCAAATTG
The DNA here is from genome assembly GCA_028583015.1 of Wollemia nobilis. Taxonomy (NCBI): domain Eukaryota; kingdom Viridiplantae; phylum Streptophyta; class Pinopsida; order Araucariales; family Araucariaceae; genus Wollemia; species Wollemia nobilis. The sequence continues at coordinate 1,232,293 of JAQPPZ010000620.1, read as the reverse complement.
TATTAAAGTCTTTGATGTATTACATTTTATGGAAATAATACTTTAAACCTGAATTCTATATGAAGTTAAAATATGAGAAAAGAAATGGGTTTAATTTGATAGAAAATAAAAAGGGTCTATAGATATGCTTGTGCTTATGTTTGAAAGAACTCAAGATAGATGCATAGGGAATTATGTTAAAACTTGTTCTTTCCCTTAAGCCTCAAAACTATATTATAATTATAGAATGGAGGATATTGTTTGCATCATTTATTTTATTTAAAGTAATTATGTGTGTAATTATTTGGTATCTCCCAAAGCTTAGAGTTATTTATAGGTTTCCTTGAGAAGTTTTTATCTATGTGGAAAATTAAACCTAAATGGATGGGTTGGAAAACTCTTGTTGGAAAGGTTAGAGGGGCATGAAAACAAAACATTGAAAATTGGTTGAGAAACCCTAAAATAACCATTAAATTGAGCATTGAGTAAAAAGGATGCTCAAAAAAATCACCCAAATATTGTTGAGGTGTGGCTAGACACACAACAATATCTAGAGCAACTGTAGACTGATAGAATTGGTCAAGTAATATGACTAGGTTAAGTATAGTAATAAGGGGCGGTATGGGACACCTTCTTCAAGTTGCATCTGGATTGGTACTGTGATAGATACTGTGTATCTTTTACATAGTTGATTAAGCCTCATTATATGGTATGGGACGTATGAACATGGTTCATAAAGAGCATGTGAGATTAATACCAAGGCTAGTGTATTTACATGGCTCTAACTAACTCCGAGAAGAGGATAATCAGCTAGACATTTGGTATAAATACGCTATTTCCTTTTCATTCAGTACATGAACATGTTCGACGAATAGTCAAAGATTCAAAATGGTGAGGGATAGGGAATCAAGCATCCACCACTAGGTTTTATTGGCCCTAGAGGATAAATCCTACCATGGATTGACCCTCATGCTAGAACACAAGGATGTTAAATGAGATAAGTCAATTCCACTAATGACACCTTTACGGGATATGGCCGATCTCGTCCACTTGGATGACTGGTCTGCAATAGTCTTGAACCCAAAAGTGGTGTAATATACCTGTACTAAGTTAAGCTTATGCTAATAAATAATTGGGTGAAGGAAGTTTGCTAAGAACTTGAAGGTAAACTTATGAGTAAAATTGTAGTATTAAAAAAAAAAAAATATTACAATGATTTGTTTATGAATTATTGTGTGGTACAACCAAATGAGTAGATTTGGGTTGTTATATTTTGGAAATATTCCTTTGCTAAGATGCAATACCTAGATAGTAAAGGTGGAGTTTTGGTATTCTAAAGGCTATTGCAAGAAAATTTCAACATGAAAGATGCTTAATTTTGGAATATTTTTGTTCACACAAAATATGAAGAAGATCCAAAAAATGAAAATCAAGAATTTAGACTTTTTATCAAAAATGTTGTAGGTATCTATCTATAGCAATTCAATCAAGATGAGAATTTAATTTATTTATAAACTCTCAAGCTTTAAAGAGAGATTTATGATTTATCAAGGGTGGGGGACTCCAGTACAACTCCTTGTTCTTGATGAAAAATAATAAATGTTGTTCTTGTTGTTGTTTAAATATAGATTAAATATTATCAAAGTTAATTAAATAATATGAGAAAGTGGATGAAATCCAATTTGTGTAAGCATGTTCAAGAATAAAGCATATTTTAAATAAGATTAATTGAATGGAAAATTGAGGTGTTTATTTATAAATGAAGCTAAAATTAAATAGCATTTTTTATTTATAAATTATTTTTAATTAATATTTAAAAATACTACATATAAAAGGCTATTGAATATAATATAGAAAATATTTGACTAATTAAAGTAGATTATTAAATAGTGTGATATTTAATTAACTAGATACTAATAATTATGAAAAAATTGATATATATATATATATATATATATATATATCTTCTAGAGGTGAAGGAAAATTTAAAAAATGGGGAATTGAGATAATTTTATAGATTTACTTATAAAATTAAAAGATTAAAGATGGTAAAGTTATTAACAAATTTTTCTAAGACTTTAACATAATTCAAGGTAAATATTATCAAATTCAAAATTTATATACAACCTTTTAAGGGATAGTATGTTAATAAAAATGAAAAGAGAATTAATCTACCTTTATGAGATTAATAGTTTAAATAGATTGTACTATGTACCTCCAAGGGTGGATTGGTAAGTGCTAGTCTAGCTAGGCACTTACCAAGAAAATACCTAGGTTCAAACCTTGGGGTAAGTCTATTGGAAAGGTAGTAGTCTGATCCAAATCCTATAAGTGCACACCAGATTGATGATTATAGTATGAATCCTGAGGTTCCGGTGGTTTTGTGTTATAAAACAAGGTGAAATAGGTTTGGTGGATGTAGTTGTTGTGGTTAGAATCCTGCACTTGCCAGATACTAAAAATAGTATGGTTGTAACCAACTCTCCTATCAAGAAAAAAATGTATTGTAAGATTTTTAAGCCGTTGTAATGTTTTAAAAGTATATATAAGTGCAATTTAAAAATATTATAACATTTTATTAAAGAATGCTTATTCAAATATGATACTTAAAATATTATTTTTGTGCAATTTTATATTTTATATAATAATATTTAATTAAAGAGATGTTCATTAAATGTTAACCTTAATATTTATTCAAAATATTCCAAGTGGTTGATATGAAGAATTAGTGAAAGTGAAGAGTTTCACACTATAAAATAATGTTCTAATCCAATAAAATGATCTTATTATTATCCAAAGGATTTAGGATATATGTTTCAATCCCTTGGATAAACCTTAATATGTTTTTTTTTTAATTTGGGACAAGAGGTGAGAGTAAGGAGTTTCACATGTAAGGTCAGGTTTTAATTTCACTAGTGAACCTTAACATTTAAGGTGGGTTCTGAACCATTGCATAATGTTGGAAATTTTGAGTCCCCAAGCTAAGAGTTGTCATTGATGTCAAAAGGATCTATGTAAGTAAGCACTATGTTTGTGTTTCACAAAGAGCTTCATGAGAAGCAAAGGTTTTTGATCAAAGATTCAAGAAGGGATGCATGGCATTTGGTTCCAAAAGGAGCTTCAAGGGAAGCTTTGCAAAAGGTTTTTATTTAAAACCATGGATGGCAGATTTGAAATGGGTTTTTCTTAAAACCCAAGTTGGCTTTTTGTTTCATCGAAAAAGGTACCCCGGTGATGGAGAAATTTAATTTTAAAGGTTTTATTTAAAACCATTGATGACATATTTGAAATGGGTTTTTCTTAAAACCCAAGTTGACTTTTTGTTTCATCAAAAAATGTGTCCCAGTGATGGAGATATTTAATTTTAAAGACTTAGTTTAAATTTTAATCTATTTTAAATTTTAATTTTAATTTTAAAATTAAAATTAAAATTTAATCCGCCGACGTCATGAAGGAAGTTTCAAAAATGCCGACATTTCCAAAACAAAGGGAAGACATATAAATATGCCATTGAATTTTTTAATTCATTCATCCTTGCTCGTTGATATTTGCGCTTGGTATTTGTGAAGAAAAAGAGCTCATGTTTTTCGTTTAAATTACGTAGTGAACATTAAAGGGAGACAACGACAACTTCCTAAAATGGATTGGACAATGTGACCTAGTGCCAACGTGGATTGTGCAAAGGTGTTGGTGACAAGGAGGTTGTGTGTTTAATTCTCGTAAGCATCATTGTTGGCTTTGTTCTCTTGATGTGCCCAAGGTGCATACTTTTCGCTTGGCAGAAGAGGGTGAAGGATAAGAAATGGGTGGTGCTTCTTTTTAACCAATGAGCTGGCAGCTCATGCGGCAGATTGGCTGCGGTGAGGACGTTCATGTTGGGGCAAGACAAGGGTTCGATTCCCCTCGAGGTAGGTATTAAGGTTTTTATTAATATTTTATTTGGATTGCCTAAGGTGGAGTGATAAGGGGTAAAGGTGCTTCGTTAGTTGATTTGTTGAGTAACCTTAGGGAATAAGGTCATGGTGGCTATTTTAGTTGTGAATTATTTTTAATTGTGAATTTTGATTGTTGTTAGGAGTAATAAGGATTTTTGATAAAGTTATTTTTAGTGAAAGTTATTTTGAGTAAGGGTTTTCTTTTAAAAAGTACTTTGGTGGATGTTAAAATAAAGGAGTAATAAGGTGTTATTTGGATATTATTGTTGTGTTATTACTCAAGATCTCTAACCCTTGTTACAACTCATAAGGCATAAAAAAGGTATGAGTAATACTCTCCATTGATTTTATTTGGGTGGTTGATTTTTGAAATATCATTGCAGTGAAAAGGATTGATTGTGGTTTCCTATTCGAAAGTGGTTGAGTTAATGCTTCAAGGTTTTCTAGATTGTGAGTTGTGATTAAACCTTGTTTGATAAGCAATGTTGTTTAGATCATTGGTTGAGTGAAGTACTTTGAGTTTATGCTTCAAGGTTTTCTGAATTGAGAGTTGTGATTAAAACCTTGTCTTATTAGCATTGTTGTTGAAGCCAATGGGTGATGCAAAGAACTTGAACTTGAGTTAGAGAAGAACATGAGTATCATTTTTATGTGAGATTTGTTGTTGAAACATTGTTGGAAACATTTTGAGTTGGTTGATACATTCTTGGAATAGGGTTTGTGAGAAAGGGTTATTCCTTGAGGTGTTTGGCTGAGTAGAGTTGATTGAGCCTAGTCAAATGGATGCATGTGGTTGTTAAAGTTCCATGAAATAAACTATTCTATATTCTAGATTTGATTTGAGATTGAGATTTGAGTATAGAACATATTGAGTCTCTAACAATTCTCTTTATGATTATATGAGATTGAATTGAGATATTGATTAAGCATTGAGTATAGAACATATTGAGTCTCTAATAATTCTCTTTATGATTCTATGAGATTGGACAAGTTCTGTGTGAGCTTGTTAAGCATATTTTAGACAAATCTTTGATAAGGCTTGTGGATTGATTTTGAGTAAGCTTTTATGAAAGCTTGCTATGCAAATTTGAGCAAGTCCTAGAGAGGACTTATTGAGCAGATTGGGAAAAAATCAGTGTGAGCTTGTTCAGTATATTTGAGCAGGTTCTAAGTAAGCCTATTGATTAGATTTGAGTAGGTTCTGAATGAGCCTATTAAGCAAATTTGAGTAGGTTTTGAGTGAGCCTATTGAGCATATTTGAGTAGGTTCTGAGTGAGCATATTGAGTAGATTTGATGAGGTTCTAAGTGAACCTATTGACAGAGCTTTGGATGTGACAGAGTATAGAGGACAAAGTCTTAGTGGATAGATATCCAATAGCCAGGACAATTGAAGATAAATATGAGTGAGGAGTCTTCAAGTGGAGAGATATCCACCAGTCAGTGCAGTAGAGAGACAAAGTCTTATAGAAGATAACTAGCCAGAGCAAAATGGGAAAGAGTTCTCCCATGGAAGAGATCCACAAAATTGATATTTAGGGGATCATCATATCCTTTGGATAGAGTTCCATAAACATTGTAATTAGGAAGGATTCCAAAGAGATTGATTGAGAAAGTTTTAGCAAAAGGTTTTCTCCGTGGAGTAGACCACATTGGGTGAACCACATAAATTGTTGTCACTTTTATGGATGGTGTTTTGTGCATTGCTTTGATTACTGCTATTGATACTGCTATCTATACACTGCATAATATTAAATTGAAAATAAAAGTAAAAAGTGGTCTTATACTATTCACCCCCATCTTAGTATAAGCTTGTGTTCTTCAATTGGTATCATAGCGGGTTCCTTATGAAGATTTTGATAGATTGAAGGAAAAGTGGTCTAAGAACACAATGGATCACAAGGATCAAAAGGATGGGTCCTTCAATAATGTAGTACCAGTATTTGATGGAAGTGACTTCTTGTATTGGTGTATGCTAATGAGATTTCACCTTATGGCACTTGGAAATAAATTTTGGGATGTAGTGGAACTTGGATATGATTCTATAGTCAATCCTCCTATAGATAAAGAAGTTAAGATTCTAATGCATGCAAATTCAAGAGCTATGAATACAATTATAAAAGGATTGGGTAGATCAAAATATATGAAGGTTATGGATTGTAAATCATCAAAAGATATGTGGGATCTATGAAGGTTATGGATTGTAAAATATCAAAATATATGTGGGATCTACTACATGATATATATGAGGGTGATAAAGGTGTCAATAAAGGTAAGATTAGAAATTTCAAAGGAGAATTTGAGAACTTAAGAATGAGAGATGATGAAAATATTTGTGATTATCTCAGTAATATTGATGAACTTGTATATGAGATGAGAGGTCTTGGAATGAAGGTTGATGAATCTGATGCTTGTGATAATATCTTGAGAAATCTTCCAAAAAGGTATAGTGAAAAGGTTTCTACTATAGAAACATCAATTGATAGTGATTATTTGACAAGGAATTCTTTGCTTGGCATGCTTACTACTTTTGAGATAAGAACAAAAGATCCTATTCCTCCGAAAGAAGCTACATTCAAAGTGGACAAAAATAAAAAGGATAAATAGACAAAATCAAGCAGTGAGTCATCTAGTGATGAATAAGCTAACTATGGTAGAAGAGATAAAGGTTCCAAAATATTTATAGATGTAAGATCTATTAAGTTCTTCAATTGTGAAAAGTATGGACACTATGCGATAGAGTGCAAAGAGCCAAAGTACAATAGTGACAAATAAAAATAGGATCACAAGTACAGAGAATCAGAAAGACACAGGTACAAAAAGAAAGGCAAGGACAAACAAAGCAGACAAAGAAAGAAGCTCTTTCTAAGGCAAAATAAAAGCTACTATGTAGATAATGCAAGTAAGTACTCAAATGGTAGTGATGCAAGTTTTTCAGACAATGATAGAGATGACCTATTTATGCTTAGAGAGAAAAGAACTCTAGTTATTCTCAAGTGTTTTAGATGTGGTAAATTTAGACATCTTGAAGATATTTTCACTAGGGATGGCTATAGTTTCAGTGATGATGGTTTTGAAGATACACTTGAAATACCATATGAGAATCTTATAATGGAATTAGAATATGAAGTAAGTGATCCTATAGAAGACAAGCCAAAAGGAAGTAATGATAGGGACAAAGGAAAATAAATAGAGGATTATTCAATGGAGAATGGATATAATCTCAAGGGAGAACTTATCTATGCTCTTGACACAGTAAAGAAGGTAAGAAAGCAATACTCTAAGCTTGAAAGTCAGTTTTAAGAATGTGATGAAGAAATATTACTACTCATAGAGGACTTAGAAAAGTCAAAGGCTAAGGCAAGTAAGTTCAAGGATAAGTTAGAAGCAAATATTTTGGAGTGTGAAAAGTTAACACAAGAAGTGGCACTACTAAAGGAATATTTAGAGGATTCCAATAAAATGTTGTACAAATATATGAACAGTGCAAAGAGTGTAGACAAATTAATCAATATACAAAGAGGAGAAACAAACAAGACAGGTCTTGGTTCCAAACAAGCTCAAAAGAAATGGGAAGAAAAGTCTACTTCAAGTATTGAAGAAGAAGGAATTTCAGAAGAAGATACTTCAGAAAGTGACAGTGTAAGTTGGAATGAGACATTAGAGGATGAGTTGGACAACAAAGAGGTCAAATATAGAAATAATGCACAAAGAAGATATAAATGGAAAAACAATCAGAATAGGAGGCCAATGAGGTCTAGGCAAGGAAGCTTCAATAGGATATGCTTCTCATGTCATAGTTTTGGTCACATGGCTTCACAGTGCAGGTCATACAAAAGACAAAAATATGGGAAAGGATAATTTTTCCATGGGTATTGCTACTCATGCAATGAGTTTGGTCACAAGGCAATTAATTGCAGGGTTCATGGCAGAAGAGGATATACCTTCACTAGGATATATCCTAAGATATTTGCACTTCCAAGGAATAATAACATTAAGTGTTATAAGTGTAATAATGATGGTCACACAAAAAGATGGTGTAGAGAAAATATTCCACAAGCAGGCATGAACAGGAATAGGAACATGGATGAGAACAAGAACAGGAATAAGAACAGATATAGGAACATGGATGAGAACAAGAACAGGAATAGGAACATAAGTGATGACAGGAACAGGGATGATGACTTGGTAAGAAATAGTGAGAGGATTAAAAAAACTCATAAAGGAAGAGAGAAAGGTAAAGGTAAAGAGCAGTGCTTTTGGGGAGTAGAAATACTCCCACCCAAGAATTAACCACATCATGTGGAGGTGGGAAAGGGGCTAAGCTAAGAGGCTCATTCTTAGCCCCGAGCCCCAAAGGTGACCCTTTGCCATTGATGACAAAGGGGGAGAGATTTGTGTATATTGAGAAGAGTTTTTTTTATATGGGGAGATATTTGATATTTGAGAAAGCTTTGAGCCAGGGGGAGCAAAGTCCTAGGGGGAGCGTAAAAGAAGGTCAAATTTTAGTAAAAAGGATATGGGTTGCCATCAATGACAAAGGGGGAATATTGTTGGACATTTTGAGTCCCTAAACTAAGATTTGTCATTGATGTCAAAAGGATCTATGTAAGTAGGCACTATGTTTGTGTTTCACAAAGAGCTTCATGAGAAGCAAAGGTTTTTGATCAAAGGTTCAAGAAGGGATGCATGGCATTTGGTTCCAAAAGGAGCTTCAAGTGAAGCTTTGCAAAAGGTTTTTATTTAAAACCATGGATGGCATATTTGAAATGGGTTTTTCTTAAAACCCAAGTTGGCTTTTCGTTTCATCAAAAAAGGTACCCCGATGATGGATAAATTTAATTTTAAAGGTTTTATTTAAAACCATGAATGTCATATTTGAAATGGGTTTTTCTTAAAACCCAAGTTGGATTTTTTTTTCATCGAAAAAGTTTTCCCAATGATGGAGATATTTAATTTTAAATATTTAGTTTAAATTTTAATTATTTAAAATTTAAATTTAAATTTAAATTTTAAAATTTAAATTTAAATTTTATCCACCGACATCATGAAGCAAGTTTCAAAAAGGCTGATGTTTCCAAAGCAAAGGGAAAGCATATAAATATGCCATTGATTTTTTTAATTCATTCATCCTTGCTCGTTGATATTTGCGCTTAATATTTGCGAAGAAAAAGAGCTCGTGTTTTTCATTTAAGTGATGCAGAGAATATTAAAGGGAGACAACGACCACTTCATAAAATGGATTGGGCAGCATGGCCTGGTGGTAGCATGGATTGTGAAAAGATGTTGGTGACAAGGAGGTTGTGCGTTCGATTCCCGCAAGCATCATTTTTTCTTTAATCTGTTGAGGGGCCCAAGGCACATACTTTTCACTTGAAGGAAGAGAGTGAAGGATAAGAAGTGGGTGGTGCTTATTTTTCACCAACGAGCCCACATATGGTGTAGTAGCTTGGCCACAACTAGGGCGTTTGTGTTGGGAAAAGATGAGGGCTCGATTCCCCTTGAGGCAGGTATTAAGGTTTTTATTAATCTTTTTTTGGATTGCCTAAGGTGGAGTGATAAGGGGTAAAGTTTCTTTGTTAGTTGATTTGTTGAGTAACCTTAGGGAATAAGGTGATGGTGGTTGTTTGAGTTGTGAATTATTTTTAATTATGATTTTTGAAATTGTTATGAGTAATAAGGTGTTGTTTGGATATTATTGTTGTGTTATTACTCAAGATATCTAACCCTTGTTAAGATTTGAAAAAGAAAGTGTGTTGAGTGTGACAGATTTAGTGGACAACTCATAAGGCATCAAAAAGGTATGAGTAATACTCTCCATTTATTTTATTTGGGTGGTTGATTTTTGAAATATCATTGGAATGAAAAGGATTGATTGTGGTTTCCTTTTCGAAAGTGGTTGAGTTAATGCTTCAAGGTTTTCAGGATTGTGAGTTGTGAATAAACCTTGTTTAATAAGAATTGTTGTTTAGATCATTGGTTGAGTGAAGTACTTTGAGTTTACGCTTCAAGGTTTTTTTAATTGAGAGTTGTGATTAAAACCTTGTATTATTAGCATTGTTGTTGAAGCCAATGGGTGATACAAATAACTTGAACTTGAGTTAGAGAAGAACATGAGTATCATTATTATGTGAGATTTGTTGTTGAAATATTGTTGGAAACATTTTGAGTTGGTTGATACATGCTTGGACTAGGGTTTGTGATAAAGGGTTATTCCTTGAGGTGTTTGGTTGAGTAGAGTTGATTGATCCTAGTCAAATGGATGCATGTGGTTGTTCAAGTTCTATGAAATAAACTATTCTATATTCTGGATTTGAGTTGAGATTGAGATTTGAGTATAGAACATATTGAGTCTCTAATAATTCTCTTTATGATTCTATAATATTGAATTGATATATTGATTAAGCATTGAGTATAGAAAATATCGAGTCTCGAAAAATTCTCTTTATGATTCTATGAGATTGGACAAGTTTTGTGTGAGCTTGTTAAGAACATTTGAGACAAGTCTTTGAGAAGGCTTGTGGACAAATTTTGAGTAAGCTTTTGTGAAAGCTTACATATTTGAGCAAGTCCTAGAGAGGACTTATTGAGCATATTGAGACAAGTTCTATGTGATCTTGTTGAGCAGATTTGAGCAGGTTCTGAGTGATCCTATTGAGTAGATTTGAGCAAGTTCTGAATGAGCCTATTGAGCATATTTGAGTAGGTTTTGAATGAGCCTATTGAGAAAATTTGAGCAGGCTCTAAGTGAGCCTATTGAGAAGATTTGAGGAGGTTTTGAGTGAACCTATTGACAAAGATTTGGAGGTGATAGAGTACATAGGATAGAGTCTCAGTGGATAGATATCTAGCATCCAAGACAATTGAAGATATATTTGATTAAGGAGTCTTCAAGTGGAGAGAGATCCACAAGTTAGTGTAGTAGAGAGACAAAGTTTTAGAGAAGATCACTAGCCAGATTAGAAGAGGAAAGAGTTCTCCTGTGGAAGAGATCCATGAAATTGAGATTTAGGGGATCAACATCTCCTTTGGACAAAGGTCCATAAACATTGTAATTGGGAAGGATTCCCAAGAGATTTATTGAGAAAGTTTTAGCAAAAAATTTTCTTCGTGGAGTAGCCCGCATTGGATAAACCACGCAAATTGTTGTGTCACTTTTTTGGATGGTGTTTTGTGCATTGCTTTGATTACTACTATTGATACTGCTATCTATACACTACATAATATTGAATTGAAAAGAAAGTAAAAAGTGGTCTTATACTGTTCACCCCCCCTCTTAGTATAAGCTTGTGTTCTTCAGATAAATAATATCATTTTATTCCATAAGGTTTTGAAGAAATAACGAGTGAATATTTTATAATAGAAGTGTTTATTAATATTGTTAATATACAAGGGCTAGGGTTTTCGGTTATGGAATGAAGCGGTGCTGCATTGCTTCAATATTCTATACGAGTCCAGTTGTGATCCTATGGACATACGTTGAACATTAAAACTTCATTATATGTTGAATACATGAAGTTTAGAGTGTGAAACTATGAATACACATCAATAAAATTGTAGATTTTTTTTAGAAAACTGTCTGCAAACTCCTTTGAGAAGATGGGTTGCAATTGAAAACCTATGATTTTGAGTTGTTCGCATGAAGAAAAATTGCAAATCATCTTGATTTGCATCATATTGAAACTATTGGGCATAATCTACACCAGGTAAGATCCATATTTGGAGTTATTGAAAGTAGTGCATATTTTAGGGATTAGAGTAAATAATTGGGATAATCGTCGCCATTTGATGACAAGCCCAACTATGCATTGGAGATAAATTAGGGTACAAAAAAATATTTTGCATAGGATGTGAGGTTTATATGATGGATGAAACTCCATCCCTCAATGGTGTTGAATCTCAGGTTCCCTTGACTTCCCTTGGGAACCTTGCAAAAAATTCCATGAAGAAGCTTGCAATTTCAAAGAGCGAGAGGAGATTACCAAAGGAATACAATGTTGATCCATAAAACTCTAGTCTAGCAACACCTCGACCACATGCAGAGCAAGGTAAGCCCCTTTTAGTTTTTTTGTCTAATTTCTTTACTGAAGTAGCTAATGACATGTCTGATTATACTATCATTTTATTATTTTTACAGGGGATACCACCAGAGGTTTATTTTATCAAATGGGTTAGGGGGTTTAGGAAAATACTAGAGGTTAGGTAGTTGAGGCTATTCGAGGGTTGGGAAGGGCTTACATAACAGTCTCCTTTGTAAATCTTGAACATGCCAAAAAAAGCCCTCTAATATGAAACTTGAGTTATCCGCAAGCAAAATTGTTATCTGCAAGGCTAGTATTTGGATTTTCATCCAGCCTTTAGGCCAAAATATCCTCTTTGGATAGATTTACCCTATTTATCTCTTCCATGTCACCCATTTCTCAACAAAATTGTTGTCCTTGGTAAGGTTTTGTGGTCTCACCCTATGTCAAAAAAATTATCCAATTATAGAGTGCACCCTCGTATTTGTGTAGAAATGGACATATCCAAGTCGTTGCCCCCCTCCCTTGACCTCAACGAGCTAGGTTTCCAAATTAGTTAGCCTCTTATCTACCTAAATTCACCTAATGATTATTTTTACTATAGATAAATTCGACACTTGATAAAAATGTTTAAAAAAATTAGCTAAAAGGAACAAATGGAAGCGACTACTAAACAAATTTTAGATAAACTCCAAACTAATGGCCCTAATATGAAAATTACAATTGAAAATTTTACCAATAACTTCCCTACTGTTGTCCCTCAACACCCACTTGTTCTCAAAAAACCTTCTTCATCCTAGGTTGTTCCTCCCAAGAATCCTCCTACCCCTTCAATAGCTTAGGCTAAATCCTCTGATACTCCTGTTACTCCACAAGCCCCACCAAGTGCAGCCATGAGTCTTGAGTTAGCTCTCATTCCTTCACCTCAACTTTTGAAATATAGTCTTATGAAAAATAGGTGGATAATGGTAGGCAAGTGACAATTTTTTTTTACTGCCCAAAAATTACTCCATCCATATAGAGGAAAAAAACCCTCTATCAAAGATCTTGCTAGATCATTCTCTCAAGTTGCTCAAAATAAGGTTCTTGGTCAACAATCCCATTTGGAAAATACACAATTGTTGCCAATTAGTGAAAATATATTCAAGTCTCTAATTCATGAGGTTAAGAAGCCTCTAAATCACCCCTCATGAATTTAAATATTCTATCTCAGAATGTTAGGGGCTCTCCCTTCCTTACTTTAAGTTTCAAGTTCAAAAAGTAGGTGCTAAAAACCATATATCTGTTCTTTTCCTCCAAGAATTGAAAGTCACTGGTCACTCTCTCACCCATTGTATGGACATCATTGATGGTGGATATGCATCTAACTTTACTAAATCTCATATTAATGGTAAAGGATGTGCTGCCCTTTCCATAGTCAAGTCCCTTTGTTATGCTATTCTAGACCATGGTGAAGACCTTGCTCACTGTTGTATGTGGGTTAGATTGACTCTCAACTCTCAAGTTATTAAATTTTGTTCTGTCTATCCTCCCAATTACCCTCCTAGTCGTATTGTCCTCTGGGAATGGTTAAGTTGTTTCTCTCCCTCCTACAGAATGAATCCTTAGAGGTGACTTCAATATGATTGAAAATCCTAGTGATAAAATTTGGACTGGTAGTAGACCCCTTTCTAGTGTTGAATTTGGTAGTTGGTTGTTTTTTCGTAATCACTTAGGTGTGCATGAACCTCTATTTGGTAAATCCTCCTATCATAGAGATAATTGGTTTATGTGGTCCAACTATCGTCAAGGTTCTTCTAGGAAGCTTGTTCATTTAGACAAATTTTATTTCAATAATTATTTCCTAGATAAATTATCTATCCATGGGCAAGTTTTCTTCCTTTCTCACACAACTTTGTCTAATAACCTTCCTATATTATCTTCTATCTACACTTCCTCTATATATTTTAATTCCATGTGGATTTCTTTCAAATTAAATGTATCCCACCTTTACGGTCCTGCTTGTTGCCACCTTGTAGAGCATGTCTAGAATATATTTCCTAAACCAACTGGTAATACCAGCTGGATCAAATAGTTTGAAACAACTATTTCCAATACAATTTCATCCCTTATATGGTATGGGTGCTCTATTTCTAGGAGGAAGAAGATTCAAGAGAGTCACCTTAATAAGAAGATATCTTATCTTCATTCCATGCTTATGAAAGACCCTAATAACACTGTTGTTCAATGCAATCTAGCTAATGTTGAAAATAAAGCTAGATTTTATGAGTCTTAATATGCTAGAGGGGTGCAAGTTGTATCTCACCTCAATTGTATCTCCCAATGAGACAAGGGATTTTTTTTTACTATCTCAGACATAAAAATATTTCGGAAAGGATCACTAAGTTGGAGGACCTTTCAGATCATTCTCTTTCTAACTCTAAAGAGATCGTGAATATTTTTGTAGCTCATTTCTCTCAAATTTTAATAGTGGATCCAAGGGATGACATATAATGTATCTTAATGAAATATGTGCAGGAATATATTCCCTCCTTGGTAGACCCCATTATTTAGAATCAAATTGAATATCCTCTTTCTATGAACGATTTCCAAACTACCATTTTTCTATGAAGAATACTAAAGCTCCTGACATGGATGGTCTCCCAATGGAGTTTTATAAAAAATTTAGCATATTATTTCCCTTCCCTCTAGGTTCGAAGAGTCTTATGGCCTAGTTGTGGCTTCGATTCCTTGTAATGTCCTTATAAAGTTAGGTGCAATTGCCCATAAAATATGGAATGACTGGAGATGGATTAATGGTCATAGAATCTCTTCCATTAATTTTATTTGTATTTACAAAAATCTTTTGTGTCCTCCTTCTCTAGACTCTAAGCTCAATGTCAAGTGGCAGGTAAATTTTACCAATATCCAATGGTAGTTTCTTGCTACTCAGATTTGGAAAGTTCCTATTGAATCCAAAACTCAACTTATTGGATGGCAACTTTTGCACAAAAAACTTCCAACTTATGAAAGTTTGAAAATGATTTTAAATATTCCTCCTTTATGCAATTTTTGTAATGCTTTAGAAACTCTAATTAGCTTATTTTGGTTTTATGGCATGGCTAAAAAATAGTTTTAGGATGTCTCCTACTCTTTTCTTTTTCCCTCTTTCACTAGATCTTGGAAGCTCTCTCTGTTTGGTTTTTCTTAGTTGGATCAGTGCCCCAAACTCTGGGATGTTTTTAGACTCATACTTATCAAGCACATTTAGAAGTACATATGCAAAAAGGTGTTTACAAGATCTGCCCCTCCTTGGGATATAGTTTTAGCAAACTCGACCTTTTATCTTTTGTTACAAGTGGGACACATTTAATACCAAGTCTACGAAACTTCCAGCACACCACGAAATGTTATTGATAAACTTCATTGACTTTCTCATATGATTCAAGATCTTCATAAGGTCCAACAAGAAACTAAAATAAGTTTGTTAACAATGATGAGCAGGTTCAGGTTTTGATTACTTCTATTTCTTCTTTGAATACTTATAGAAATATCATGGAAGACACACCCAATGTTTTTTTATATAATAGACTCTCCCATAGATGAATGTTGATATTTGGTGTATTGCAACAAGATATAACTATAGTATTTTTATTGATATTAGCTTCTATTCTTATGTATATTCAGTTATGGATGCTTTACTCTTGATTCACCTCATTTTGTTTTTTAGTTGGTGGACAGTGCTAACATTAGAATATTATAATATTTCAGTTGATGAATAAATAGAATCTAGATTTTTCTCAAAGAAATTTTTTTTACAAAAATCGATAACCCTAAACATTTATCCATGGGATTTCAAGTGAATGTGAGGTGTGAAGAGTTATATATTATAATCCAAGGCTAAAACTCCATAATTGAACCTTGACATTTATTCATAAAGTTTTAGGTAAATAGTAAAAATAAAGAATTTCAAGGTTGGGTCGAGTGCTTGCTAATGGGCTACCCTTGACCTTGTTTGATTCCTTAAAGGGTTGGGATTCTCTCAACTTTATTTTTACCCACCATGCTAAGGATTATTCCTTATGCACAAAAAAGAAAAATAAAATGAAGAATGAATAATTTCTAGGTTTTACCCTGAGTGAACTTACAAGTTTTACCATGAATGAACTTACACATTTTATTATTTAAAAAAATATAATGATTCTCTTATTTCTGCAAGAATATAGGTGAACTGGTAATGTTAAATCTTATTTGAATAGGTTTGAATAAAATAAATTAAAATTGGGATGTCCACAAGAAATAATAATGTATCAAAACAAGTCCAAGAAAATGTAACAACATATTTTATGCATCCACCTATATATCTATATATATATATATATATATATATATGATTGAGGTTAGTGTGAGAAACCCCTATGACTAATGCTCAGGGATAGGCATCCCCATCCCAACCATGACCTTTGATAAGGGTGAGAGTTGAGCTTATCAATAGGGGCCAAATACACAACCATACACACACACACACACCCTCACACACTCACCCATGCCACGGTTTGAACCTTGGACCTCTCAAATAAGAGCCAGAGTCTGAACCATTTCAATGTTTATTATTATAACATATATTTTAAATATATATGTTATTATAATAAATATCAAAAGAAT
Organism: Wollemia nobilis; assembly: GCA_028583015.1. NCBI lineage: Eukaryota > Viridiplantae > Streptophyta > Pinopsida > Araucariales > Araucariaceae > Wollemia > Wollemia nobilis. The sequence continues at coordinate 1,215,715 of JAQPPZ010000620.1, read as the reverse complement.
AAATATGAGAAAGGCCAACCTCGTCTATTTCCTCTTCTAGGAAGAATTTTTTTGTTATGGTTGTACTTTCAAATAATGAAAGATAGTATCATAGGCTTGGGCATCTCAACTATAAATATTTGAGATACATGAGTCACTATCGAATGGTCATTATACTTCCATAGATATACCCCCAAAGTGGTGCATAAAATGTCTCAAGATAGATGGAGGAGGTGAGTACATTAGTCATGTATTTAATGATTTTTGGCTTCTCTTGGTATTGAATATCATTATTGTTCACTATAATCCTAATCAAAATGGTGTGGCTAAAATAAAAAACAAGATGGTCATTGAGATGACATAATGTATGATTTATACCAAGGGGATGGATTATAAATTCTAGGGTGAGGTCATCTCTTATGCATTATACATCATCAATAGGATTCCCACAAGGGTAGTTCAGAGCATGACACCTCTTGAGAGGATGATATGAGATAAGCTTATTATATCTCAAATTTACATCTTTGGGTATTTAGCATGAGATTGCATACCTTAGGATATTTAAAAGGAAAAACTAAAGATTCATATGTGTGTCTTATGGAGTATTTAGATGCCTCAAAGGTATATCACATTTATGATCCTTAGAGAAATGAGTTTTTGATCCAAATAGATGTTATTTTTGATGATGTCCTTCTAGGTGCTCCTTTAACTCCACCACCTATGCTTTTATTCATGATTCTTATTATCCATTGATCATTTTAAATTATGCTATTTATTTAGAGATATTTTATAGCTCTATTACTATTAGAGCATCTTTGGTGAGGATTGATGTTCACTCACATGACCCCTCTTTCTTCATAGCTAGGTTTGCATAGTTTATTTCTTGCAAATAAGTGTAATGTGAGCCCTCATGTTCTCACATACACTTCTAGTGTACTAGTTGGTAGCTAGTTGGTAGTAAGAAGGATTTTTTAGGATTAGTTAAATTGTAACAACAAAGTCTATGGAAGCTATGTTAGAAGTGTACAAGGATAGACAAAAATAAGGGAACAAGATAGAAGAGCATGAGGAAAAAATTAAAATAAAGAAACAAATTCTTGAAGAATAAATAGAAATAGAATGTTAGATTAAGGTTGTAGTATATCACCACCTACGCCACCTTGAACAAAAACAATATTGGAGGTATGGATTAAGGCATCAATATTATAGATCTACACAAAGTCAAAAAGGCATAAAGTATACCAATTTTTGGAATAAAAAAATATAGTAATTTCAGATTTTAAGTGGTGTAGTAGTGTTATACTTACAGTGACACTGAGAGGGGGGTGAATCAGTGTGATCTTTTAAAACTTTAAACTTGCAATGAAATAAAGCAAACTTAAACCAGAAATAGCAAGTTAATAAGAGAGCATCACACAACACAAAATTTTAACGAGGTTCACCAATGTGGCTACTCCTCAAAAATGACTGCTTGGACTACCATCCAAATCCAGCCTTTGCAAAGCAACAACTTTACAACTTATTTACCAGCACCAACTGGAAGGAGCACCAACCCCTCAATTTTTTTGCACCAACAGAAAGGAGCACCAACCCCTAATTCACCAGCACCTACTGGAAGGAGCACCAACCCCTTATGCCAAGCTGCAACTTGGACTTCAAGAAAAATACAAAAAAATACCTTCACACTGTTTGCACACTGTCTGTTGTTTCTGTGTACTCTGGCTTCTGCTGCAAAAGCTTCGCACCACCAGTCTACTTCTATGCAACTGCTTCGCACACTTTGCTTCGACACAACCGAGTTACGGCTTCTGCTCCTGTGCGCTTATGCTTCGCACTCCAGTCTGCTTCTGCGCAACTGCTTCGCACACTTCGCTTCGACACAAACGAACTACCGCTTCGCACTCAGCTCGAATCGATACGACTCGCTCTCTGCTCATCGTGAACTTCGCATGCACAAATTTTCTTCACAAAAATCACACTTCAAACTCGAAACAGCCCTCCTTTTATAGATGAAATTTCAAGAACAAATCTTAAACTATAGTCGGCTTTAACCCTAAAGAACGTCGGTTGCAAAACCCTAATGAATGTCGGCTACAAAACCCTAATGAATGTCGGCTGCAAAACCCTAATCTTCGTCGGCCCAGATTTAACTCTGTCGGCTTCAACCGCCTCTCTGGTTCTATAGCTTTCCTCATGAAACTACAACATGTCACGATATCGCGACACCTTTTGCAGTCGTACGCCTTCTTTACCCTGCTATCACGAAAATGCGACACTTTTGGCCTTTGTCTGCTTTGCCACCGTTCTTGTCATGAAATCGTGACACTTTTAACTTTCGTTGACGTCATCCTCACTCTTGTCATGAAAACGTGACCCTTTTTGCTTCTAGGCCTTCTTCTCCACTTTTGTCATGAAATCGCAACATTTCTGGCGTCGTACAGTCTCTCTCCTCCTAGAGTCACGAAACCGTGACATGTCACGAAATTGTGACATCTTCATCTTGCTAGCTTCTTCACTACTGCCTGTCATGAAATCGTGACACTTTTTCCATCCGTACATTTTCCTTTCATCCTGTCGTGAAATCGTGACGCTTTCAGCTTCCGAAGGCTTTTCTTGCAACCTGTCACGAAATCGTGACACTTTTCGCCTCTTTGTCCTTTTCTCGGCTTGCACCCGTGAAAACATGACATGTCACAAAATCGTGACACTTTTGCTGCCTTAAGCTCTTTTCTGCCTTTCACCCGCGAAAACATAACATGTCACGAAATCGCGACATACTTGCCTTTGTACATTCTCTCTCCTCTTCGGGTCACGAAAACCGACATGTCACGAAATCGTGACACTTTTCCTCCTTGGAGCTTTTTCTCCGAACATGTCACGAAATCGTGACAGTTTTCTTCCTTAGCGCATTTTCTCCAAACATGTCATGAAATCACGACAGTTTTCTTCCTTAGCGCTTTTCTTCCGAACATGTCGCGAAATCATGACAGTTTTCTTCCTTAGCGCTTTTTCTCCAAACATGTCACGAAATCGTGACAGTTTTCTTCCTTAGCGCTTTTCTTCCGAACATGTCGTGAAATCGTGACAGTTTTCTTCCTTAGCGCTTTTTCTCCAAACATGTCACGAAATCGAAGTTTTCTTCCTTAGCCTTTTTCTCAAACATGTCACGAAATCGCGATAGTTTTCTTCCTTAGCACTTTTTCTTCCAACATGTCATGAAATCGTGACATTTTCCTTGTGCCTTCTCTCTCCTCGGCCATGTCACGAAATCACGACAATTTTGCTTGCTTTTTCTCTCTCCTCAAACATGTCGCGAAATCATGACAGTTTTTCTTGCCTGCTGAAAATGTCGCGATATCGCGACACTTTTCTTACTTGTCTTTTTCTTTGATTTTTTGCAAAACGGCAACTATGGTCTTCTTGGAAACTCACTGTCCATGCTCTGAATAACCTTTGAACTTCTGTCCTCTGCATCTGAATGACTTCTGAACTGCCTGTCCACTGCATCATTAGATCTAACTGACTGTGTTGACAACAATGACAATACTCCTGCAATAGCTTGCTCAACAATCTCCCCCTTTGGAATTGTTGGCAACACCTGTGAAAATTCCTGTAACTTTTCTCCCCCTTTGTCAATAATACCAAAGGGCTACTGCAGACTCCCCCTGAGTCCATACACACAATTCTCAGGCATAATTTGCTGCACTTAGCACAAATTTTGATCATGAGCAAAAGAATAGTCAAATACTCAATTGCTCCCCCTAAGAAGGTGATTCTTGTAGCTAGTCACTTCTTGGGAAGTGTGACCACTCCCAATTTGTTTTGAAGGTACTCAAACACTTCCTTGGGCAATGGTTTTGTGAAAATATCTGCTACTTGTTCTGTGGTTGGGACAAAATCCAATTTAACTTCTCCTTCTGCAACTTTCTCCTTTAAAAAATGATACCGGATGGCAATGTGCTTTGTGCGTGAGTGCATAACTGGATTCTTGGAGATGTTAATTGCACTGGTGTTATCACACTTTACTGATATTGGCTCACTAAAATTAATGCCAAGATCTTTCAGAGTTTGTTTCATCCACAAAACTTGTGTACAACATGTTGTTGCTGCAATATATTCTGCCTCAACTGTAGATAAAGAGACTGACTCTTGTTTCTTACTGTGCCATGCAACCAATCTGTCTCCCAGATAGAACGCACCTCCACTGGTACTCTTTCTATCATCTACGCATCCAGCCCAATCTGCATCTGAATATGATATAAGAGTGAAGTCTTTACCTTTTGGATACCACAACCCATACTCCATGGTACCCTTGAGATACCGAAGAATCCTTTTTACTGCTGTCACATGAGTCTCTTTGGGACTGGCCTGAAATCTTGCTACCATGCAAACTGCCTACAGAATATCAGGTCTGGTAGCTGTTAAGTATAGTAAGCTTCCAATCATTGATCTGTACATGGTTTGATCTATAGGTGGAGATTTGTCTTCTTTGCTCAACTTGCAGCCTGTTGTCATGGGAGTACTGACCGGCTTACAGTCCTCCATTGTGAACCTTTTTAGCATCTCTTTCACATATTTAATTTGAGAAATGAATATGCCTTTCTCATTTTGATTAACTTGTAACCCAAGAAAGTAAGACAGTTCACCAATCATAGACATTTCAAATTCTTTCTGCATCTTATTCGCTAAGTCTTTACAAGATTCATCTTTGCTGCTGCCAAATATGATATCATCTACATAAACAACAAGAACAATTAGATGCCCACCTTCTATTTTGACATACAGATTACTGTCCACCAAACCTTTCTTGAATCCCTGTTGAGAGAGATAGTTGTCTAGCCTTGCATACCATGCCCGTGGTGCTTGTTTTAATCCATATAAAGCTTTCTTTAATTTGCAGACAAGGTTGGGATCTTCACTAATTTGAAAACCATCTGGTTGTTCAATATAGACCTCTTCTTCAAGTTTCCCATTTAAAAAGGCAGATTTTACATCCATCTGATAAACTCTGAAGTTCTTGTGGACTGCTAAGGCTGGAAACATTCTGATTGCTTCTAGTCCGGCCACCTGGTGCAAAAGTCTCTTCAAAATCAATGCCTTCGACTCTGTGCATAGCCTTTACAAACCAGTCTTGCTTTGTTCCTAATGACCTGTCCGTCTTCATTTAATTTGTTTCGAAATATCCATTTGGTGTCGATTACATTCTTATTCGCAAGTCTAGGTACTAATTCCCAAGTTCTATTCTTTTCAATCTGATCTAACTCTTCATTTATTGCCTTCATCCAGCTATCATCTTTGCTTGCTTCATCTATGTTTTTGGGCTCAATGTTGGATAAAAGAGAGTAATTACTTATTACTTTCCTTCTTGTCTGAACACCAATTGTGGGATCTCCAATTATTTGGTCTCTTGGGTGATTTTTCTGCCAGTTGCCTATTTTGAATTTCTTGTTTTCTTGCACCTCTGAGTCATCGATTAAGTCATCTGAATCAAACGTAGATTTATTTTCTATTTCATTCACCTCATCTCCTTCAATGACTTCTTCATAGATTGGGTAGTTTTCTTCAAAGTTAGCTATTCGTTTCCCACCTTCATCGAATTTAACATCTACACTATCCACAATTTTCTTGAGTCTCTTGTTGTAGCATTTGTAAGCTTTGCTTTTTGATGAATACCCAACAAAAACACCTTCATCTGCTCTATTTTCAAACTTCCCAAGGTTGTCATCAGTTTTTCTGATGTAGCACTTACAACCAAATACTTTGAGATGTTTTGTTGTTGCTTTTCTACCAAACCACAACTCATAAGGTGTTTTGCTTTCATGAGTTCTTAACATATATCTGTTTTGGATGTATACTGCAGTGTGAACTGCTTCTTTCCAGAATCTGTCTGCTATTTTGTTTTTTGCCAGCATAGTGCGTGCCATTTCCTGTATAGTTCTGTTCTTTCTTTCTACTACACCATTCTACTGGGGAGTTCTAGCTGCTGAATATTGTCTCCTGATACCATGTTTTTCATAGTATTCTGTAAATTCATTCGAAATGAATTCTCCTCCTCTATCTGATCGTAAACATTTGATCCTTTTTCCTGTTTCATTCTCAACTAGATGTTTGAAAGATCTGAACATTTCAAAAGCTTCTGTTTTATCTTTTAAGAAAAATATCCATGTCATTCTGGAATAATCATCGATACACAACATAAAGTATTTGTCACCATTTATGCTTTGTGTTCTCATGGGTCCACATAAGTCTGTATGTATAAGTTCCAAAGGCTTGCTAGTGTGGTACTCTTTTGTTTTGAATGAGACTCTGGTTTGCTTTCCCTTCTGACATGAGGCACAGATACTATTTGAAGGTTTTCTAATGGTTGGAATATCTCTCACTGCTTGTTTCGAGCTGATTTTCACCAAATTATCGAAACTTATGTGTCCAAGCCTCTTGTGCCACAACCAGTTCTCTTCTTCTTGTCCAATGAAACACGTACCTTCTAAAGTTTTTGAGAGTGTGTACAGGTTTCCAGACGTCCTTGAACCAGTTGCTATCAATTTCCCATTGTTTATTTTTTTGACTTCACAACCCTGCTTCTTGAAGACTACTTCATGTCCTTTATCACAGATTTGACTGACACTTAACAGGTTGTGTTTCAAACCATCCACAAATAAAACTTCTTCTGACTTGATTTTCCCATCACTAATTTTGACGAGATCCTTTTCCTATTATTTTGGCTCCATCATTATTTCCAAACTTCACAGAGCCACCCTCATATTTCTGTAGTTTTTCAAATTTTTGTTTATCACCTGTCATGTGACTTGAGCATCCACTGTCAAGAATCCATGGTACACATTTATTCTGAGCCTTGAAAGTTGTCTATACTATTAAGGATTCCTTTTCTTCCCTAAGCTGTTCTTTCTGTTTCCACTCTGTTTTGACTATGGTATTGGGCTCTAGTTTGGACTTTCCTTTTTCAATATCTTTTGCATATCTTTCAGAAATTTTTCTATTTTGTCTTGTCCTATGTGGTTGGAACTTTCTTTTTTGAGGTTGATTTAAAACAGAGGTACTACGACAATTTCTTGCAATATGCCCATAGTTGTGACAGCTAAAACATTCTACTGCATAATTTGTTAGAGGTGCAAAAACATTTCTACTAACAAAGCTTCTTGGTCCTACATTATACTTGCAGTCTGCAATTTTGTGCCCATAACCATTACATTTGAAACAGAAACCAGAAAAGTAATGATTAAACCTGAAGGATGGTCTTTGCCAGGTTGTTGTAGGAACCATAGATCTTCTTCTTCTTTGATTTGTGACCTTGGTAAAGCCATCATTGTCAGTTCTCCTTTCGGGCCTGGCATTACTGCTTTCTTTTGCATGATTTGTTTTTCTTTCATCAGCCTGTTTCTCATCTTCACTCCTTATAGTTTCAACATTTCTGGCTTTTGGTCCGTTTGATGATTCTCCTTCAATGAAGCCCAGACCAAATTTGATGCCTGCAGGTCGTTGATCACTTAAGATTTTATCCAGCTTCTTCGAACTTTCTTCACGTTTGTGATGGCAGCTAATTTTTTGATCCAGCTCTTGTATCTGCATTCGTAGGCCAAGATTTTCTTCTTCTAGTTTACAGCAGTAATCTATCTTCATGGTTATCTGAACTTCAAGATCTTCGGACATTTTCTTGTATTCTTCCGCCTGTATTTTTAAACTGGTTATAATGTCGTTTGCATCCTCAAGCTTTCTTGAAAGTTTATAATTCTTTCTTTTCTCAGATTTCCATTCTTCGAGAGCAAAAACCAGTTCACCTTCTAGATCAACTTCTGCCTCAGGTTTTTCAACACATGCTTTAGAGTTCATTCCTTCTCTCTTCTCTGATTTTTCTACCTCTTCTGATTTTTCTACTTCAAAAGCCATGAATAGAGCTTCACCTGTTCCTTCTTCAGAATCCTCACTAGAGCTGTCCTCTGAAGAATTTGCATTCCTGGAGATGAAACTTTTCTTTTTGAAGTTTCCCTTTCTGAAGTTTGTTTTCTTTCTCCATTCACTTCTTTCTTGATGAGATGCTTCCTCACCTTTGTTCTTCTCATTGAGAGGACATTTGGTAGCAAAGTGTCCAATGCCCCCACAGTTGAAACATTTGAAAGGAAGCTTTCCTCTATATTTTCCTTTTCCCTTTCTCAGTTTTCTGACAAAATTTGCTTCCATTTCATCCGAAGTTTCTTCTTCTTCAGACTCTTGTTTTGTGTCTTTACCTTTTAGGGCTTTAAATGTTGCTTCTCTGTCTGTGGGATTAGATCTTCCTATTCTCATTTCATAAGCAGTCAGGGAACCATGCATCTCATCCATATTGAAGTGATTTAGATCTTTAGCTTCTTCTATGGCTGAGACTTTAGAATCAAATCTTTGGGGAAGCGATCTTAATACCTTTTTCACGATAGTTGCATCATCCAAATCTTCGTCGAGACCTCTGATTGAATTAGTGATTCCATTAACTCTCTGCATAAAGGCTTCTATGTTCTCATCGTTGGTCATTTTTAATGATTCGAATTGAGCTCGATGTGTTTGAAGCTTGGCTTCCTTGATCTTGTCATCTCCCTCATAAATATTTTCTAGTTTGTCCCATACATCTTTTGCTGATTCGCAATTTATGATCTTGACCAACTCACTATCAACTAATCCACACATGATGGCATTTTTTGCTTTAGAGTCATTTTCAAATGCCTTTTTACCAGTGTTGTCGGTTGGAGCAGTGTCAGGAGCTATGTAACCATTAACTACTGCACTCCAGATATCAAATCCCAAAGCACGGAGATATGTCTGCATTCTGATCTTCCAGAACGCATAATTAGTTTCATCAAACAATGGTGCTTTGTTTGAGGAGAACCCTTCACCACCTGCCATTGCGTCACTTCCAAGATCACCCTAGCTGATTGAGCCTATTCAGGAACTTGGCTCTGATACCAATTGTTATACTTACAGTGACACTGAGAGGGGGGGTGAATCAGTGTGATCTTTTAAAACTTTAAACTTGCAATGAAATAAAGCAAACTTAAACCAGAAATAGCAAGTTAATAAGAGAGCATCACACAACACAAAATTTTAACGAGGTTCACCAATGTGGCTACTCCTCAAAAATGACTGCTTGGACTACCATCCAAATCCAGCCTTTGCAAAGCAACAACTTTACAACTTATTTACCAAGCACCAACTGGAAGGAGCACCAACCCCTCAATTTTTTTGCACCAACAGAAAGGAGCACCAACCCCTAATTCACCAGCACCTACTGGAAGGAGCACCAACCCCTTATGCCAAGCTGCAACTTGGACTTCAAGAAAAATACAAAAAAATACCTTCACACTGTTTGCACACTGTCTGCTATTTCTGTGTACTCTGGCTTCTGCTGCAAAAGCTTCGCACCACCAGTCTGCTTCTATGCAACTACTTCGCACACTTTGCTTCGACACAACCGAGTTACGGCTTCTGCTCCTATGCGCTTATGCTTCGCACTCCAGTCTGCTTCTATGCAACTGCTTCGCACACTTCGCTTCGACACAAACGAACTACCGCTTCGCACTCAGCTCGAATCGATACGACTCGCTCTCTGCTCACCGCGAACTTCGCATGCACAAATTTTCTTCACAAAAATCACACTTCAAACTCGAAACAGCCCTCCTTTTATAGATGAAATTTCAAGAACAAATCTTAAACTGTAGTCGGCTTTAACCCTAAAGAACGTCGGCTGCAAAACCCTAATGAATGTCGGCTGCAAAACCCTAATGAATGTCGGCTGCAAAACCCTAATCTTTGTCGGCCCAGATTTAACTCTGTCGGCTTCAACCGCCTCTCTGGTTCTATAGCTTTCCTCGTGAAACTACAACATGTCATGATATCGCGACACCTTTTGCAGCCGTACGCCTTCTTTACCCTGCTATCGCGAAAATGCGACACTTTTGGCCTTTGTCTGCTTTGCCACCATTCTTGTCGCGAAATCGTGACACTTCTAACTTTCGCTGACGTCATCCTCACTCTTGTCATGAAAACATGACCCTTTTTGCTTCTAGGCCTTCTTCTCCACTTTTGTCACGAAATCGTGACATTTCTGGCGTCGTACAGTCTCTCTCCTCCTAGAGTCGCGAAACCGCGACATGTCACGAAATTGCGACATCTTCATCCTGCTAGCTTCTTCACTACTGCCTGTCATGAAATCGTGACACTTTTTCCATCCGTACATTTTCCTTTCATCCTGTCATGAAATCGCGACGCTTTCAGCTTTCGAAGGCTTTTCTTGCAACCTGTCGTGAAATCGTGACACTTTTCGCCTCTTTGTCCTTTTCTCGGCTTGCACCCGCGAAAACATGACATGTCACGAAATCGTGACACTTTTGCTGCCTTAAGCTCTTTTCTGCCTTTCGCCTGCGAAAACATAACATGTCACGAAATCGCGACATACTTGCCTTTGTACATTCTCTCTCCTCTTCGGGTCGTGAAAACCCGACATGTCGCGAAATCGCGACACTTTTCCTCCTTGGAGCTTTTTCTCCGAACATGTCACGAAATCGTGACAGTTTTCTTCCTTAGCGCATTTTCTCCAAACATGTCGCGAAATCGTGACAGTTTTCTTCCTTAGCGCTTTTCTTCCGAACATGTCACGAAATCGCGACAGTTTTCTTCCTTAGCGCTTTTTCTCCAAACATGTCGCGAAATCGTGACAGTTTTCTTCCTTAGCGCTTTTCTTCCGAACATGTCACGAAATCGTGACAGTTTTCTTCCTTAGCGCTTTTTCTCCAAACATGTCATGAAATCACGATAGTTTTCTTCCTTAGCACTTTTCTTTCGAACATGTCACGAAATCGTGACAGTTTTCTTCCTTAGCGCTTTTTCTCCAAACATGTCACGAAATCGTGACAGTTTTCTTCCTTAGCGCTTTTCTTCCAAACATGTCACGAAATCGTGACAGTTTTCCTTGCGCCTTCTCTCTCCTCGGCCATGTCACGAAATCGTGACAATTTTGCTTGCTTTTTCTCTCTCCTCAAACATGTCGCGAAATCGTGACAGTTTTTCTTGCCTGCTAAAAATGTCGCGATATCGCGACACTTTTCTTACTTGTCTTTTTCTTTGATTTTTTGCAAAACGGCAACTATGGTCTTCTTGGAAACTCACTGTCCATGCTCTGAATAACCTTTGAACTTCTGTCCTCTGCATCTGAATGACTTCTGAACTGCCTGTCCACTGCATCATTAGATCTAACTGACTGTGTTGACAACAATGACAATACTCCTGCAATAGCTTGCTCAACAAGTAGCATTAGGGAACAATAGGATAATTCATTCAAAATATGAGAGTAGAGCAGTAGAAGCATGAAATAAAAATTGTAGTTATGGACATTGAAGTGGCACAATGGAAACTTGACATCATCAAAGACCACTACCAATCAAGATTTTACTTGGAATGATGGATGTACTTGTTGTCAATATTGCTTAAAACATATTATTTAGTTTCTTCTCATGTTTTGAGGGTAAAACATTTGTAAGGAGAGTGGAATGTTATGGTACCTAGGAATAGGTATAGCATGATACAATATTATATTATATAAGAGCATTATGGTTTGTTTGAATGGGCAACATATAATCCAAGGTTGATTATTTTATTATATTATATTATAATAATAAGGGGGATGAGGATTATAAGAGGTAATAAAGAAGGAATATTGTCATTGTAATCATCATGGAGATCAACAATCATATAGAGTATTACTTGTAATTATATTTTTGCATGAAGTGGTTTATCAAACTTTTCCCCTTCTAAGTGGTTCTCTCATCTTGGGAGATCTTGTGGAGTTTTCCTTCCTTGAGAAGTATTATTTGTGTTTCCCTACCCTAAGGATTTTTATTTATCTTTGTCTTATTGTGTGGTTTGTTATAGTGGATAATTATTTATGGATTAATAATTTTATATTTTTGCATACTAATGAATGATTTATGTTAATTATAATAAATATTTATAACAAAATGATTAAATAAAATATCCAACCTCCCCAAAAAAAGGAAAAAAAAATGGAGTTCAAAATTTGTCATTTTGTAGTATAGTCTATAACAATTGTCTCTTTGAGCTGATCATTTTGGTATATAATTCGAGTGGACCATTTGCACACAGGAGACTCTTCTACTTCTTGGATATCATATTTGGATATCTTCTTATACATGGTACCCTCACTAGACTCAGAGTCACTCAACTCAAATGACTGCACTGATAGGTTTACCTCCTCCACAATCTTATCCCATGCAGTTTTAGTTTCCAAGGCTTTATGTAGGATGAGTAATTTGATAAGACCATGATGGGCTATTAGATGCAATTTGTATTTGGTCCAAGACTTATTGGATTGAACTCTTCCAACTACAACCTTTAAGGATTTATAAAGAAAATATGGAAGGTTAATGACGCAATCCTCACACTCAAGAAATTTAAGATTAAGCAACATTTTTAGGTGATATCCCCCACACATTGACAACCTTCCCTCTATAGTGAATAAATTCATGATCAGGGTGGTGGCCTCTTGCCACTTTAGAGGAAGAGATGAAGTTGCCACCCCCTTGATCCATCCCTTCCGGTCTTTGACAATGGAATATTTTTCTCCTAACTTATCGACCAACTAGGTTACCCCTTTGTTTGTGGTTTTAAAATACTTTTGGATGACTTTTAGAAGGTGTAAAACTTTAGAGATAAGGCTAGGTGTAATATCAACTTCTATCCCACCCACATTAGTGACCATGGATGTGGGGTCATAGTTCAAAATGAATTGTTTGGCCACACCTTGGTCATGTCCTTGAAATCTTGTCAAGGCCTCCCACCATCTAGATTTTTGGAAAATCTTCTTGATGAAATCATTGGGTGTATGGGTGGTTATGGAAGATGGTTCACTATGCTTGTGGAAGGTAGGATTTGATATTGTGATAAGGGTTTGGTAGATAAAGGGGTAGGGAGTTTGAGGATAATGGGTTTCTACTTTGGTTTCTCAAAAATATTGGTTGCAAAATGAAAACCTACAGAGAAAATTTACAAATATATGCATACATTGATTATCATCTTTCAAAGAAAACAATATAATATTCAATAACTCATCAAAAACTTGATGCTTAAATTTTGTATAGAGAAAACATGCTTCGAATTCGTGTAGGGAAAACATAGTTTTTCATTACATTTCATAGTATTTTGATATATATATTTCTATGAATTCTTTGAGAATTTCAAACACTGCATATATCAACATATCTTTCAAATAATAAAACATTTATTATATTCATCACAGAAAATTTGTTATATTTCAAGGGATTTCAGTACATTTTCATGCAAATTTAATTCACAAGAATTGCATTATAGTTTTTCATAATTTCCTAAAAATTCTAAGCACTTATAGTCTTTGATTTCTACTCCTTATCTAGTAAATACTTTAGATTTCTACCGTGTCTTCTATTGTTATTCAATTTCATTGCTTCTTTAGCGTTCACATGCAATTCATCATTCCTCTAAATAAAAAATTATCATTTGCTTTGGCTTCATACCTTATGCAGTGTTATCTGGTTGCATTCATAGCTAGGTTGCGTGGAGGATCGATCATTAAACCACAAAATTTTTGCCCTCATCGAGTTGTAGAGGAGATTATTTCAAGTTTTACATAAAATTAGGTTTTTCTATATTTTCTACTTCAATATGGTCAAATAAGTCACAACCTTTGATCATGATGTAATCGATGATCTTTAAGCTTGATTTGTGATGCTCATACTCATTGCACCATGTAGCCAGGTGTTGGTGATCGATGTCATTCACATGAGGTGGTTGTATCCCTTCATGCTAATCATGGCATGCTATCGAGGCACACTCATGATCTACTAGCTCTCCATGATCCATAGTGATAAGTCATCCAAAATCAACATTATGTCATCCGTAGGGAGATAGAATCTTAGAGCAGAATAGTTTTTAGTTTTTAAACTTGGATAACCAAAATTAGGGTGATAGTATTTTTCTTTTAAATTTTAAAATTTGGTAATCAAATTATATTCAAAACTTCTTTTTTTAATTTTTCTTCCCTCCTTAGTTCACCTTTGATATTCTTGTTTCATGCTTCATATTGCTATACCGTCCACGAGTACCTTCCCAATCTGACATTGGCTCCTTTGTATGCACAATTTGACCCATTCTTTCACCCAAGGTACCTTACCTATTTGACATTGGCTCCTAGTTAGTGTTGCTTCATTATCTAGACATACTTCCTTTACCAACTAAAATTTCCTTCCCAGATGGATAATCATCATGTGATACCTTCATTTTATGTTCCTATTTACTTAGTTTTACATTGTCCATGGTGATAGGTTGAATCCCTCTCAAATGGTGTGTGTTTGAGAATTTTAAGATCCCCATGTCTTACCTTTTATCTAGGTAGTGAGTTTGAGGACTCATGCTTCATGCAAAAAAATATGCGCATGGTATTTATGGGAGGCTCGATTGATCCTTTACCACCTAGGAGTGTCAACACAGTTCATCATATTTATATCTCTAAATATCCATGGAGAATTTTACTTCAAATTTTTCTCCACCCATGATGGTATGTTCTTTTGTGATTAGCTGGCCATGATCACCATGTTAGCTTATGGTTGCTAAGGTGGGTAATGTGAATATGGGTAATAAATATCCAAATTTTCACCAGTTTCAATGCCTCATGGAATATGTGCCAAAGCTTCATGGGGTAATGTTTATGCCTTAAAATTTCTTCTTAATACCAAAACTTTGATAATAAGGACCAATGATAATCACCCTACAATGCTCTATTACACCATGACACGTGGTCTTAGTCATTCGTGAATACATTATAATTATACACTTAGAAAAAATTTATATAATGATGTGCCTACAAAAACACACTACTGAAAGTAACTATGGAAATTAACTACAAAAAGTAACTACAAAAAATAACTATAGAAAGTAACTATAGAAACTAACTACAAAAAGTAACTATAGAAAATATACTATAGAAACAATCTACAGAAACATATTTATAGGAATGTTTTAACTGCTTCCATTTTCCTTTTTCTTTTTTTTTTTTCTCCCCCAAACTATATTATAAAAATTATTATATTAATCCTTTGCTTCTCCCCCAAACTGAATTTTTGGCTATATAGCCAAAACAAGATAAGGAGAGAATTTTTATTCATAAGGGTTTATATTATAGAAAATATTTATAATAAAAATGTATATATATTTTATTTTTATAATTTTTTTTATTATATTATATATATATTAGGAATATGGGGTTTTTTACTTATTTATCAATCATTTATTTTTAAGCTAAGCCATCAAGTGATATTGTAGGCTAATAAATCTTCTTTAGAATGGAATTGTTTGTTCCCAATAGCAAATATGTTATGCAAAAATATTGATGTCTTCCTTGACTTTTTAATAAAATATTCCATGGATTTCATAATGTTCTAAAGAGATCAATTTCTTTGTTCTACTTCCCTTGGCATCATTGAGGAGTCCTTTGTGAGAGAAAAATTATAATGAGCTTAAACAAATATCAATCAACAATACTTTGGTTTGCAGAAATAGGTCTCATCAATGGTTGGACATACTTAAACCTATTTTGGAAGAAGAAAGTAAGATAGTCATTCTGGTATCATTTTTGTTTTATCATTTCATAGCCCATTTCTTTTCACATACATATAGATTAAGTTTTTAGGGGTGCAAAGCTTTGGGGAATCAGATTCCCAACCACTCTATCAAAGTCCTGATGGGAATTGTCACCCTATCCTTACTACTTTACCCCTTTAAGTAAGAAGAGTTAAGGTTTTGGGGATTCAGACTACATAACCATCTGGATGGAAGTGTAATCCTATCCTTACTACCTTCTCTTTTATTTGGGGAAGAAATTAGAACTTTGGGGATTCAAACTACATAACCATATGGATGGAAATGTAATCCTATCCTTATTATCCTTTCCTTCCTTTTATTGCTTGTGGGCTTATATGAAACAAGGTCTTTTACTTCCTTGCTTTATTAATTTTGTGATACCATCATGACTATATGACCTCCTTTTCATGAGGTAAGAATATGTCTTCCCACACTGAATCTGACTTCTTCCCTAAACTTGATATTGTGACTGAAAGGTGATGAATGATAAGATGAATAAAACATTGTATGATAGAACTCCATCATGAAATAAAGGAAGCATATTTTAAAGAACATTGAGTGATATTTTCTAGTTTATTTTCAAGAAATATTATTGTTCCATGATAACCTTCTTTCATTGGTCAAGTAGTGTAAATATTTTTTCCATCCATCTTATTTACTGGTACTTATACATCCAAACAAGAGGATTGATTAGACTACATTATTTTTAATGACTGCACTTATTTGCTTAGTATATATTAGATTATAGAGCAACAAATTATTTAGTAGATAGTGTTTTGTTGCTTAAGATAGAAAGAGAAGTTCTTATTTAATAATAGTTGATTGCATTTCAGAAATGCATTGCAAATCAACTTGTTGCTTAAGATGGTTTATAAATTCTTCTTTAGATAATGGCTTCCTATAAAGCTTAAGCCTATGTCCATTAACTAATAATATTCTTGTTGAATCATCAATGGGCTTAAGTTTAATTGTACCATTCCCAAATATTTCTTCAATCTCATAGGGTCCAAGCCATCACGTCCTTAGCTTTCCTTGGAAATATTGGAAGCGGGAGTCAAATAGCAAGGCCTAATCTCCTGGTTGAAATGTTCATGGTACAATATGTTTATCATGCCATTTTTCCTTTGTACTTGTATTAGTTCAATCCTATGTAATACCTCTAGTCTTCTTTCATCTAGAATATTTAATTGTTCCAATCTAGCTTTTTGTGCTTGATCCAAATCCATATCAAGTTGTACCATTGTGCAAAGAGTTTCTATTTCAAATTCAATAGGTATGATAGCTTGCTTCCCATAGACCATCTCATAAGGTGATAGTCCTGTGGTAGTTTTCCAAGTTGTATTATATGCCCATGTAGCTTCTTTTAGTCTTTCTACCCAATCAACCCTATTGACAACTACAATTTTTGTTATAATATTTTCAAGTTCTCTATTTGTAACCTCTACCTATCCATTAGCTTGAGGATGATATGGTGATGTCTTCCTATGTTTGATTTGATATATTTTAACAAAATGCTCAATCACTTTGGAGAGAAATTGAGATCCATGGTCTGAAACCAATTCTCTAGGTGCTCCAAAGCATTGCATGATATGTGTGTAAAGGAAATCAGCTATAGGCTCAACTTGTGCTCATGGTAAGGCTTTTACTTTAGCCCACTTGGTGACATAATCTGTGCACACAAGTATATGTTTATTGCCTTTACTTGGAGGATCTATTGGTCCAACAAAATCAATTCCCCATTTCTCAAATGGTTCAAATATTATTTGTGGTACCAAAGGCATCTCCATTGTAGGTGTAGGTTTACTAGCCCTTTGACAAGCATCACATCTATCAATAAACCTATGGGCATCCTTACGTATAGTAGGCCAAAAATAACATGTTTGAAGTATTTTACTAACTATTCTTTGAGTGGCATAATGACCTCCACAAGGTTCTTCATGTGCTGCCCAAATGATGTCATATACATCATCTTCTTGCACACATCTCCTAATTATATGGTCAGGGCAAGATTTAAACAAAACTCCATTGATCCATGTATAAGGGACACTTTGATGCACTAACTTTCTACGCTCATATAGTGTGAAATTTTGTGGTATTTTTCCTGTTACCAAATAGTTTACAATATCAACATACCAAGGAGTAAAAATAGAAAGAGCAAACAAATGTTCATCTAGAAAATTATCAGGAATCAACTCATCATCATCAAATATTTGCATACGAGATAAATGATCTACAATGACATTATCTTTACCTATTTTATCTACAATTGTGATATTAAATTCTTGCAATAAGAGAAGCCATCTAACCACTCTTCCTCCTACTATAGCTTTGTTCATTAAATATTTAATGGTAGAGTGATCAATGTGAACAAATACTTCATACCCTATTATATAATGTTTGAATTTATTAATGGCATGAACTACAACTAAGAATTCTTTTTCAATAATTGTATAGTTGAGTTCTACCCCATGCAAATTTTTGCTCACATAATAGATAGCATAAGGTATTTTATTCTCAATTTGTTGAAATATTGCTCCTATTGCATAACCTGAAGCATCACAATGTATATGAAAGGGTAATTCCCAATTTGGTCCCCTTAAAATGGGAGCGGTAGTCAATTTATATTTTATGATTTCAAAGGCTTTTTGACATTCCTCTATCCAATTAAATTCACTTTCCTTTGTTAAGAGCTTAAGCATAGGAGAGGTAACTTTACTAAAATCCTTAATGAATCTACGATAATATCCTGCATGTCCCAAAAAGCTCCTTACCTCAGTTTGTGTCTTTGGAGGTTGGAGGGATTGAATGACTTGGATCTTTGCAGGATCCACTTTAACACCTTCCTCAGATATGTAATGTCCTAAGACAATACCTCCTCTCATCATCATGAAACATTTTTCATGACTCAAGGAGAGATTTTGTTCTTGGCATCTAACAAGAACTTTTTGTAAGCTCAACAAGGTTTCTTCAAAGGTGTTACCATAAACTGTGAAGTCATCCATATAGACTTCTACACATTCATTAATTAAATCAGCAAAAATAGCTAAAATAGCCCTTTGAAAAGTAGTAGGTGCATTGCATAGTCCAAAGGGTAGAACTTTGTAAGCATAGGTACCTATAGGACATGTAAAAGTTGTCTTCTCTTGATCTTCTTCTACTATTGAGACCTGATTGTACCCACTAAAACCATCCAAGAAGCAAAAGTACTTCTTTCCAGCCAAGGTATCAAGGACTTGATCAATGAAGGGTAAAGGAAAATAATCCTTCTTTGTTACCTTGTTTAGTTCCCTATAATCTACACAAATTCTCCATTTTCCATTCTTTTTGGGAACTATCACAAGTGGTGACACCCATTGGCTATCAAAAATTGGATATATAAATCTTGCATTCAATAGCTTAATAATATCTTCTTGAACTATATCTTTCATAGTTGGATTTAGTCTTCTTTGAGGTTGTCTCATTGGATGATAACCTTCTTGGATGAATATACGGTGGGTACAAATATTTGGATGTATTCCTTTCATATCCTCATAGTTCCATGCAAATGTTGTTTGATGTTTTCTAAGTACATCTATCAATTGTGACTCTTGAATACTTGTAAGTGCATTATTAATGTTTAAATTTTTTCTAGGTGTGATATCTATTTGTTTGTAGTTCTTAGTATTTGCATCTATTCCCATTATTTCATGTTCAAGAACATTTAATTGATAGTTATAAGGCACTAATTGATGAGATTGACTTGTACTTGCTTCATCATTAGTCATGGCAAATTCAAGTGGACAACTAGTGTTTTGATCTTGATCTTCCTCTTGATCATCTAATAGTAGTGATAGTGGTCCTTCAATATCTTTTTGTAAATGTTCACTTAATACATTAACTGATATAGTCTGAATATCATCCAAGTCATCAAGAAAATCATACCAAAGTTGTTTTGAGAAACCTTCATCTAATGTTGACTCAGGAAATAGGCTAAGATCTTTAGTGTGCTTACCATTGGAAATAGTCATATTTCTAGATCTACAACTAATGTAAGCATCAGTTGTTGCAAGCCATGGGTATCCTAAAATTAAGGGATGTCCCCCTAACTTCTTCTTTGGTTGTAAGACCACAAAGTCTACAGGATACTCCCATGAACTTATAGAAACTATAATATCCTCTAACTTTCCTTCTGGTTTAATGGTAGATCTATCTACAAGTTGAAGCACTATAGAGGTTGGTTGTAATGTATGTACCCCTAAATATTCTATTATTTCCTTAGTCATAACATTGATGGCAGCCCCTAAATCTACTAAGATATTATGCAAGGTTGTTTTACCAATGTGGACTGTGAGTATAGGTACTCTAAGATCTACATATTTTGGTAGTAACCTTCCTCTAGTCATTATCTCAGATAATTTCCCAATAACTTGAATGGTTTGAGATTCATTTTTCTTTTTCCTCCTTGAATTTGTTGTGCACATACTTTTTATTAACTTGGAGTAAATAGGAATATCCTTGATAGCTTGTAAAAGAGGAATTTTAATGGTAATATTTTCTAGCTCTTGGAGGAAATTGAAAGCTAGTTTAGAGGGTTCTTTAGGTATTGCCAGTCTTTCAGGAAATGGGATTTGGACTTCCTTTTGATTTGCTGGAATAATTTCTGGTGAGGTTTCTACCTCATCTTCAAGCTTTTCATCTTTATCTCCTTTTTCAAACAAGTTTTGGGTAGGTTCCTCAATTTTTGTAAAAGTCACTCTATTATTATCCAACACCTTTCCAGATCTTAATTGGATCTTTTGGCAAGGTACCATAGATATTGAACATGTTTCATTGGTTTCATAGACTTGTTGAACTATTTTGTTATTATTAGGATTAGGTACTAGTTGAGTTGGTAAAGGTGGCTGCTTAGGAGGATTGTTCATATTATTTGGAGGTGGGAGGAGTCTATTTTGAGGGGCTTGTCCCCTAAATTTATTTTGAAATTTTTGTTGTTGGGGTGGTCCTTGAGACCAGCTAGGTCCTCATTGATTATTCATATTTCCTCAATATCTTGCTCTTTTGGTTTCTTTTCCATGAGGTCAAGAGATGTAGTTAATGTACTCAACAAATCAGTCTTCAAGATTCTCCAACATGTTACCAATTTTTGCTCTTGTCACTCCTCCTCCTATGGATGAGTATTTGTTGTTCCTAAGAGGCTTATTCCTTGAATAGTTCTTGCAAAGATTCACAATCTCTCCAAGTGCCATCTGATGAATATCTCCCTTAGCCATAAGATTTAAAATATCAAGGACATCTTCTTTTAATCCTTTTAGGAAGAGTTCCTTTAAGATTTCTTCATCAAGCTCAATATTGACTCTAGATCCCACAAACTAAAATCTTTCAAGATAGTCTTCAAGGGATTCTTCCTCTCATTGGTTCATGTGAAATAATTCAGCCTTCTTATCCCTAACTCTATAGTAATCTTGATATATTTCAAGGAACATGTCCTTCAATCCATTCTCTCCATCCCATCGCCTATAAACACATTCACCTAGACCCATGAACCATCTTAAAGTTGCATCCTTAAGTGTAGAGGGAAATAGTCATAACTTTTGTTCATTAGTGGTGTAGAAATAGGCTTGGCATACCACTTCAAACTCAAAAAGAAAAGCATCAGGGTCCTCATGTGGTTTCCCATGGAATGTAGGTAAAATAGTAGTAGAGACAAGCTTTGGTTCTCTTGTTAGCCTATCTTCTAGAGAAGGAATGGGAAAGGCAAAAGTTTTTCTTTACCTACTTCTTCTCTGGTTTCCTTCTACTTCTCCATGATCACTATTCCTTTGCCTATTCCCCCTTTGGTTTCCATCTACTTCCCCATGTTCACTAATATGGTCATCCATGATTGATTGAAGGAATTCTAAGATTGGACCTGGTATGGGTTCAAAAAATATAGTTGAAGGATCTATATGATTATCAAATTCAGGTTCTAGCAACAAAAATATTTTAGGATCTTGATCTAGTAGAGTTAATGGAAGTTCAATTTGCTCTTTTGGAGAATCCTTAGTTACTACAATCTCAGTCTCTTTTAATCTAGTAATATCAAGCTTTTCACTAGAGTTTTCTTCTTGTTTCTCTTTGTAGACTTTGATGAATCTTCCTTTTGAATCTCTAGGTCTACTCATAAATTTACAAAGCTCTTAATTTTTGCAACAAATTCATTCATTCCTCCTTAAACAGTTTATGGATATCATTGATTGGTTCTAACTGTTCAAGGGTCATGTAATGTTCTTCTTCAAATGTAAAGTCTCATTTTACAAGATGAATCAATTGAACAATAAAGGCTTGTCCTTGAATTGTGCTAGACTTTTCAAATTGTAAATCATGACACAACTCTCTAAAGTATATAATTCTAGGTGCTTTGTGGTATCTTTTGTTATATTCCAGACTCACTTCTCTATTTTCTATATCTGCTAAGAAATTGTGGACAACTAGGGAATCCTCAAAGTAATGCTCCCAAGGATATGTAGTTGAGTTTACACTTGCTCTTCTATCCCCTAGCCAACGTTCACAACTCCTCAAGAGAGCAAGGTATGGTGAGTGATAATCTGCACCTAGAGCCTTAGCTATATCGATCCTCTTAATTTTGTCCAACTCTTTTGACCTTTCCCTAATAATATCAAGGTGTTCCCACATGTGGTTCCACTCTTTCCAAGATGACCTATGTCTTTGTTCAAAAAGTAGGTTGATTTCTTGTTCTAGAAATTTTCTTCTGAGGTCTATAAATGTGGACCGAATAATACAACTTTCCACCATCAACAATGTATACTTCTCTTTTTAGTTTTTAGTGGTTTTGCCTCTTTTTTTTTTTCTTTTTTTTTTTTTTGAGAAAAATGCAATACATAAAAACTAAATTCTAAAGCAATCTTACTGCTATTAAGACCATATCTGAAATACAATAGTCAATCTTAATGTAGCAAGGAAAATTAAAATGCTTGTTTAAATTTAAAAGATAATTCTTACTACTATTAAAACCATATCTAAAATACAACAATCAATTTTAATGCAACAAGGAAAATTAAAATACAATTTACTAAATTCTAGAGCAATCTTACTACTATTAAGACTAGATCTGAAATACAACAGTCAATCTTAATGCAGTAAGGGAAAGTAAAATGTTGTTGTTACTACTTGGTTTTAAGAAACACTTTGGTATGATCTTGTCGCACCTACTGCCTTGTATAGAGGTTAAAGTTTCCAGACCTAAGTATGTAACAACCACACAATGCTGAAAGTAAATTTGCTGAAAATAAAACTGAAATAAAGGCTAAATTGTTGTCACTACTTGGTTTTAAGAAACACTTCGGTATGATCTTGTCACACCTACTACCTTGTATAAGGTTAAAGTTTCCAGACCTAAGATGTGACAACCATAAATTTAAAAAATGACTTGTTGAATTTAAATGCTAACTAGAAAAGTAGTAAAATTGAACCTAAGAAAATGGAACCTGGCAATGCTTGAGATGAAGACACTTGTTGGAACTCCTTGTGCCACTCTGACCTACATGCACATTAGAATTTCTTGTTCCACTTTGACCATGCAGGTAAGCCTCCCTCTCATGCAATCCAATAATCTCCAATAAAAAATTATGGCACTATAATCCCTGGAAATGATGCCAAAATTTTGAGTTGTAATATCTCACACTTAAATTATCAATCTAGGTTAGATTTAAATAATAGTAATCCCGTATAGATATCCACAATTTTAGCCTTTAACTTGTATTATGTTTCCTTGGTTTTGTTTGCAGGAAATAAAAGTTTGCAATAAATGAAATTGAAATGAAATTATGCTTAATGTAATTATGATTTAGTCTAAGTTTATGTGTGGATCCACGTTATGATCTAAAAATGCATTATTTATTTAATATATTTTATAATTCTATATTATGCAATTTAATTAAATCTATGTCTAAGACTATTCTATATCCTAATTAATTCTACTCTATTTTAGGAGGAAGAGAGCAAGGGACTGATTGTTCGGAGTGGGCCCTGCCTCCTAGAGGTTAGTATTAATCTCTTCTCCTTTCTATTCTATTTTACTTTAGCAATCTATTTTCATTAAACTAATATTTATGCTATTTAATTCATGTGTGTAGGAAAATAAATCAAGTTACAAAAATAAGTAAAGCATGAAGAAAATATGAAACACAGTTACCATACTTAGAAGAAAATATTATTGCTAATGTATCACTTTATTCCAATCTTCATAATTCGTACAATGTAATATGCTAAAATAGCTTGGACATATGGCAGAAAAGTAATAGAAGGCAGACCTTTTTTAGGGTCTTTACATTGTAATTTATACTATTACCTTCAACCTTTACAATAGAATTTACAACCTTTTACTATTGCAAATCGAACTATTACAGATTGAATACTAATATTACATAACAAAATAATCTAAAATTAAAACAACCTAATAACTACTTTGGACTTATTACAAACGGATATGTCCAAGTGGCATAATAACAAATATACGTAACAAAGACCTATAACTTACTAACAAGATACTAACAAAGTAAAATAACTCTTTTGTCCTTTTCTCAAGGAGGACAAAGTCATTACATTTTGATTACACAATCTCCAAATAATTAACAAATTACATAATAATAAACAAATTACATAACAATTAATAAATTGCATAACATATGTTAATACTATCAACAAATAGAATGATGGCCATGTTGACTTTGCAATACAGGCTGTGCTAGCTGAGCTATTCACACACAGAAATTTTCATTGTGCCAAATAAATTTACATTGTCAACTAGTTTTCATCCACTATATCTATAGAACCTTTTCGTAGGTGCATCCATAACCTATTATTGATGCGTTTTCTCACGAGTTGGTTCATTTGCATTTAGTTTGTAATGTTTCTTGTGGACTACCTGTAATATCCACCTCCTAAAAACATAACAATCTTGCATAATTTGCATAAAATTACCAGCATATATCACATAATATCTCATGGATCAGTTTTATCAAAAATCATGTAAATTATGCATAACATTCATCAAAACATATTCATAACCATTAGATCTGCATCTAAAAACTAGAATAAAACTGCATATTATAATCACAATTCAACACTCATTAGTGGGACTTGAGTCTTATTCACATTGAGCATACTTACAAAAAGGTAGTACATGATTCTACAGGGCATTCTCTATTTGAGGTTTATTTAGTTTTTTAGTCATTGGTTCCCTATGAGTTACCCTTGTCTTTGCCTTATCCTATAACCACTCATATTCAAAAGGAGTAAGACAAGGCTCACTATTTCATTCAGTACATGCAAAATTTTCAATCCAAGGTAATTTAAATTTTACAAAATATACAGTAGCAACAAAAATAGACCATGGATCAACATTAAATTTCTCATCCTTTTTAGGTTGGTGACAGGGCTTGGTTGCACTTAGACAAGCGATATTTTTTAGATAAGACTCATAGCCAAATCAAACCAATTCACTATGGGCCTTACACTATCCTTCAAAAAGTGTTAGAGAATGCTTTTTGCATTGACCTTCTAGTACACCTTGGAATACATGACTTCATCAATTTAGATATTTTGAAGCTATATCATGATTATACATTGGAGACCACACCTACCATTAGTCATACTATTGATGTGGTTTCTGATTCTTAGTAGCCATTGGATTATGATCAGGTCTATCACACTAAGACTTTTCAGACTCACCAAGGTTCTTCCACTTCCTATCTTATGGCTCAACGTGGGTAGTTTGCACATCAGGCTCATTGGATTTCTTCTCATTAGATGTCCTGTAGATTCCCTTATTTTATAAAATTATTGGAGTCCAATACTTCTATTATGAGGAGGCATGATGAGGATTGATGTTCACTCACATGACCCCTATTTCTTTCTAGCTAGGTTTGCATAGTTAATTTCTTGCAAATAATTGTAATGTGAACCCTCATTTTATCACATACACTTCTAGTGCACTAGTTGGCATCTAGTTGGCATTTAGAAGGATTTGTTAGGATTAGTTAAGTTAAGATAGAATTGCATATGTTTTAGTTAGCATATTATCCTCCATGCTAAATATATTTGTATAAGCAATATTTATATGCCTCAATTTTTGCCATCTATGAGGATTTGGTGGAGATGGTTATGTATTTTTGGACACATTTGTGCCTATATATTACACATTAAAGAATAAATTAGAGTTCAGTTTGATTTTCAACCTTTTCAATATTCTTCATCTTCATATTTGAATGGAGGTCCATTACCTATTGATTTGACCCATCCATGGGTGTAACCCTAGGTAATTGTTAGAAATTTTGAGTTAGTTGTGTTTTCATTGATGTCAAGAGTCAGTGTAGGACTTGGCAAAAGAAGGGTTAAAATATTTATATTTCAAGCCCAAGTGATTTGGTTAAGAGATTCACATGATTGGTAAAAAGGACGATTAAATACCCTAAATAAAAGGCGTAAAAAGGATAATATTAAAATATTCATTATTATAATATTAAAGGCAGTCAAAAAATGTCTAAAGGTGAAAGAGGAAAACACTTAGGCCCAATGGAAATAATATTATAATATTTCATTATAATATTAAAATTTTAATTATGCCTAAGGTAGTTTATAAATAATTTATAATATTTATATTATAAATTTATATATAAAATAATATTGTTTATAACCCAAAGTTGGGTTGGGTGCCAAAAATAATTTAATGTTTATAATCTTCATTGACGTGGGAGAGAGGTAGGCATAGGGTATAAAAACCATAGCACTTCCCCCCAAAAAGAAAAGTCTCCAGAATTAATTCATGCATGCGAGTTTAGAGTGAATGCAAAATATTTTCGTGAGCAAGCAAAGGAACAAGGCTATAGTTTTTATGTGCCCCTAAAATTTGTGAAAGTAAAAGTGATTAAGGCAAAAAGGATAAACACCAACCAAGGGTTGGGTTAATGACAAATTCGAGGTGTGCGAAGAGTTTGGAACATAGAGGTGTTGCGTTCGATTCCCGCCGATGATGTGGGACATAGCCTTTTTGACTTTTGGTGGGCAAGGATTCAAAGTGCGCTAGGTGCCTTTGACTCCCATGTGAGTGCTTAGCTCAAGCAGCAAGAGATCTGTGGCTAAGGCACTTCGACCAGGGATCAAATCCCGTGGGAAGCACGTAAGCAGGTATTTTTTTTAATTAAATTCCATATTAACTAAGGTCATTGATGATGCTCAAAGCGCATAGTTTACTTTTGCACATGGAATATTGTGTGAAGAGGAAAATTATTAGAACATGGGTCATTTGGATTTTTTCAAAGTGCTTAGGGAGTTAAAAGGGTAAGGTAATTAATTTTTACCTTAGAGAAAGTGAAATAATTTTTATTTGAGGGTTAAAAATATATTGCATCATTTTATAAAGTTAATTACTTGAAAAATGTGTTGGCAATTTGAGTTGTTTTATGTTGTCATTGATGTCACATTAATGTCACAAGGTAACATTGAGTTTTGATGACCAAAGCATTCATATTTCGGAGAGCATGGATATATACAGGGTTTTTGTGAAAACCAAGGCAGGTAAAATAAAAGGTTTTATTTAAAACCATGGATGGCAGATTTGAAATGGGTTTTTCTTAAAACCCAGGTTGGCTTTTCGTTTCGTCAAAAAAGGTGCCCCGGAGATGGAGATATTCAATTTTGAATATTTGGTTTAAATTTTAATATTTAAAATTTAATTTTAAATTTTAAAATTAAAATTACCTCAACGCCGACGTCATCATCAAAAAGAAATTAATTTAAAAGCGTCGTCGATGTTTGCAAAATTAAAGGGAAGTTGCATATAAATGCAAAGGCTTTTATTTCAAAAGCCTTGGAATCGAATGCAGAGGAGATAAGACGAAAAGTGCCGAAATATTCGTGTGGTAGCGTGGTCCAACGACGAGCGAGGGGAGTGCAAAGGTTTTTGCTTGTGAAAGAGACGAGGTTCGATTCCCACGGGTTAGAGTTTCGAGCAAGAGAATTGGCCCACATTTTTGTTGACGTGAGCAAGGGGAGAAGGACAAAAGCGCATTCTGCGCTCTTCGTCCTATGCGAGCGCGTAGCTCGCGTGGTCTTTGGCACCGCGGTTGAGGATTGTTTGGGCAGAGACGAGGGTTCGATTCCCTCTAAGAGGCAAGTAACATTTTTATTAATAAATTTTTTATTATTGCCTAATGTTGGAGGAATAAGGTGATGAGGGTTGATTTGATTTTTTATTGGAAGGCAAGTTTAAAAGCACTTTTAGAAAAGAAGATATTTCTGGTATTTTCCTTTTATAAAAGTATATCATATTATATATCGTTGGAAAGCTTATTTTGAGGGCTATTTGAATAACTCATTTAGAAGGAGAAATAAGGTGTATGTAGAGAGATATTTATATTTTTGTAAAGGGGTTCAAAAGTGAAGATTGTTGTGCTCTTTTTCAAAGTGTGTTGAGTGTGGCAGATTTCCAAAGGGGTTTCTTCACTTCATAAAAGGTATGGGCACATTCTCCTATTGATTGTTTATGGTGGTTGATTTTTGAAATATCATTGGAGGGAAAAGGATTGTTTGTGGTTTCCTTTTTGAAAGTGGTTGGTTGAATGCATCAAGGTTTTTTGAATTGAGAGTTGTGTTTAAACCTTGTGTTATAAGCATAGTGGTTGAAGCCCATTGGTTGTGAAAGAACTTGAGTTAGAAAAGAACATGAGTATCATTGTTATGTGAGATTTGTGGTTGAGCATTATTGGAAACATTTGAGTTGGTTGATACATACTTGGACTAGGGTTGTGTGAGAAAGAGTTGTCCCTTGTGATGATTGGTTGAGTTGAGTTGATTGAGCCTAGTCAAGTGATGTGTGAAGTGATTGTTCAAGTTCTATGAAACAAACTATTCCATCATTCTATGTTGAGTTGAGATTGAGGTTAGAACATATTGAGTCTCTAACAATTCTCTTTATGGTTCTATAAGACTTGAGTTGAGTTGAGGTTGACTTGAATTGAGTTGAGGTTGATTTGAGTTGAGAGTGAGATTAGAACATATTGAGTCTCTAAAAATTCTCTTTATGCTTCTATGAAGTGGATTTGAGTTGAGATTGCCATTCATTGTTGATTTCATTTTGAGTACTACTTGAGCATGATTGGTTGAGCCTTTGAGAAGGCCTTTGGGATAGATTTGTAGGACAAGTTGTTGGTGATAGATTTGAGGACAAGTTCCTTGGTGATAGAGATCCATAAACATTGTAATTGGGAGTGATTCCCAAAGAGATTGATTGAGAAAGTTTTAGTAAAATATTTTCTCCGTGGAGTAGCCCACATTGGGTGAACCACGTAAATTGTTGTGTCTCAATTGTGTGGTGACTTGTGCTCTTGCTTACTACTACTATCTGAGTTATTAATGCACACTCATATATTTGGTTATTGTAATTAAGGACATTAATTGATATTGGTTTGGAAAGAAAGTAAAAAGTGGTCTTATACTATTCACCCCCCCTCTCAGTATAAGCTTGTGTTCTTCAATTGGTATCAGAGCGGGTTCCTTCGAAAAGGCTAACAACTTGAGGGCAGATTCTACAAGAACACATATGGCTTCACAGAATGGATTATCTACAAATAAGGCTCCATTGTTTGATGGTAACAATTATGCTTTCTGGAGCATGAGGATGAAGAACTACTTGATATCACAAGGATATGAGGTATGGTAGATGGTTGAAAAAGAGTATAGGGTTGAAGGTGATCCCGAGGAAGATAAGACTACCAGGAAATTGGTTGAGATAAATGCAAGAGCAATGAATTGTATTTTGAGTGGGCTTCGTGAGACAGATTTTGCAAAGGTCATGGTATGTACTTCAGCTAATGAAATGTGGACCAAGTTGCGGAATACTTATGAAGGAGATTCCAAGGTAAAGTTGGCAAAACTACAAACTCATAGAAAAATATTTGAGGAATTGAAAATGGAAGATTCTGAAGATATTGCAAAGTTTTTACTTCGAGTTGATGAGATTACTAACACCATGAGAGGCCTAGGTTTTGAGATGAAAGAATCAGAAGTTACTCAAAAGGTTTTGAGATCACTTCCCATGAAATATGATTCTAAGGTTTCAGCAATAGAAGAAACAATGGATATCAACAAGCTAACAATGGAAGAATTGCAAGGTACTCTCACAGCTTATGAGATGAGGGTAAGTAAGCATCAAGCTCCAATAAAAGAGATTGCATTCAAGGCTTCAGAAAAAGAGAAAGGGAAAGTTTCAGAAATAGATAGAGTTTTAGAAAATGATGAGGAAGCTAACTTCATCAAAAGGAATAAGGACTCAAGGAATTTTAGAGATATAAGGAAAGTCAGATGCTACAAGTGTGGTGATCTTGGTCACTATGCATACAAGTGTCCACATGAAGAAAATAGTGATGATGAAAAATAGGGTCATAGAAGAAAAGAAGATGGAAAGCATAAGCATGACAAAGATGACAAATACAAGCAAAATAGGTATGAGAAGAAGAAAATTTTTTGTAAGGCAAAGAAATCTTACTACATTGTAGAAGCAAGTGATAGCTCAGATCATAGTGATAGAGATAAATCAGATGAAGAAGAAAGTACATTCTTTGGAATAAGTGAAGAAAGGCAAGAACACCTATTTCTAGGCATTGAAGTTAAAGAAGAGGATAGATCTATTGAAGAAAGACATGAAGAGCTTGCCATAGCCATTGAGCAAGCAAATAGGTACAAGAAGGGTCTAAGGATACTAAAATGCTTCATATGTGGAGATTTTGGGCATATAGATGATGATTGCACATACTACAATAATTGCAACAAGGAAAGTTTATTTGAAAAAGAAAGCAGTAGTTCTAGTGACAATCTCAGTGACAGTGAAAATAAAGAAGTCTCACTTTTGGTAATAGAAAAAGAAGAGGATGAGCTAAGTAAACAAAAATCAGAAATCAAAATGCTAAAATAAGAATACAGGAATCTTGAAAACAAGATTCGAACAGATGTCAAAATTAGAGAAGAACTACTTCAAACAATCAGTAATCTCAGAGAAGAGCTTCAAAATGCAAAAAGGATAGAAGAAAGGATGAATGAAGAACTATAGGGTAACCACGGTAAGACATGATACATTAGATGAAAAGGTTAAAAAAGAGTGGAAACTTATTTTAAGGTCGTATCTTACTTCCAAGAAAATTCACACTCAAAAGGAAAGGAAGTTCTAAAAGATGAAAGCAAAGAAGCACCTAAGATTTGTGAGGAAAGTTCCAAAGTTCCTATGGCTCCAAATATTCAGTTTGGATCTTGTTTTGAGATAGGTGAATCAAGTTCAAAGGGAAAAGAAATTCTTGAAGAGAAAGGCAAGGAAGAAACTAAGGAAGAGGTTTTAGATGCTACAAAGAAGGTTCAAGGATGCAATGCACAAGTTGAAGATGATCATAGGGATAATGGTCAAGAAAGGTATGAGGAACCAAGGCATGAACAAAGGGCTTTTCAAGGACATTGTTTTTCTTGTAATGGATTTGGACACAGGGCTATACATTGCATGGTCTATGGATCAAAGAAGTTTGATTTTTCTAGAAGAAACTTCAAAGGAAGAAGGTATGATTTTCAGGGACATTGCTTCTCATGCAACAGGATTGGTCATAAAGCTTTTCAGTGCAAAGGAAATGAGCAACATGGTTTTGGTTTTAGAGCTACACAATTCAGAAGTCATGGTAATAATGGTCATGAAAACAGAGCTTCACAATACAGGGTTCAAGAAAGGAATGGATATGGAAATTACTTCAAGAAAGAATTCAGGATATGGGCACCATCCAAAGGCTACAATATCAAGTGTTTTAATTGCAATAACTTTGGGCATATTGCAAGATGGTGTAGGACTCAATTCCAAATAGGTTCAAGGCAAGGAAGTCAAACAAGTTCAAAGCAAGAAGGTCAAACAGGTTCTAGACAAGAAGATCAAGTAATTCATCAAGAGAAGGATATCAGAAAAACATGGAAGGAAGTTGATAGAGGAAAGAAACAATGTGATATGGGAGTAAAAGTACTCCCACCCCAAAATTAATCACCTCAAGAGAGAAGGTGGTGAGGGGGCTATGCTTAAGAGTCATATATTTTAGCCCCATAGGTGTCCCTTTTGCCATTGATGTCAAAGGGGGAGAGATTTGAGTAAGGGGAGCAACTAAAGAGAGTATTGAGTTAGGGGGAGCAGCCTCCAAAGAGAGCATTGAGTTAGGGGAGCAGCCTCCAAAGAGATTATTGAGTCAGGGGAGCAACTTTGATTCTCAGAGATGGTTTTTGTAGTGATTGTGGTTTTTGCTTTAGAGGTGTTGCCATCAATGACAAAGGGGGAGATTGTTGGAAATTTGAGTTGTTTTATGTTGTCATTGATGTCACATTAATGTCACAAGGTAACATTGAGTTTTGATGACCAAAGCATTCATATTTCGGAGAGCATGGATATATACAAGGTTTTTGTGAAAACCAAGGCAGGTAAAATAAAAGGTTTTATTTAAAACCATGGATGGTAGATTTGAAATGGGTTTTTCTTAAAACCCAGGTTGGCTTTTCGTTTCATCAAAAAAGGTGCCCTAGAGATGGAGATATTCAATTTTGAATATTTGGTTTAAATTTTAATATTTAAAATTTAATTTTAAATTTTAAAATTAAAATTACCTCAATGTCGATGTCATCATAAAAAAGAAATTAATTTAAAAGTGTCACTGATGTTTGCAAAATTAAATGGAAGTTGCATATAAATGCAAAGGCTTTTATTTCAAAAGCCTTGGAATTGAATGTAGAGGAGATAAGATGAAAAGCATCGAAATATTCATGTGGTAGCGTGGTCCAATGATGAGCGAGGGGAGTGCAAAGGTTTTTGCTTGTGAAAGAGATGAGGTTCGATTCCCATGGGTTAGAGTTTTGAGCAAGAGAATTGGCCCACATTTTTGTTGATGTGAGCAAGGGGAGAAGGACAAAAGCGCATTCTATGCTCTTCGTCCTATGCGAGCGCGTAGCTCGCGTGGTCTTTGGCACCATGGTTGAGGATTGTTTGGGCAGAGACGAGGGTTCGATTCCCTCTAAGAGGCAAGTAACATTTTTATTAATAAATTTTTTATTATTGCCTAATGTTGGAGGAATAAGGTGATGAGGGTTGATTTGATTTTTTATTGGAAGGCAAGTTTAAAAGCACTTTTAGAAAAGAAGATATTTCTGGTATTTTCCTTTTATAAAAGTATATCATATTATATATCATTGGAAAGCTTATTTCGAGGGCTATTTGACTAACTCATTTAGAAGGAGAAATAAGGTGTATGTAGAGAGATATTTCTATTTTTGTAAAGGGTTTCAAAAGTGAAGATTGTTGTGCTCTTTTTCAAAGTGTGTTGAGTGTGGCAGATTTCCAAAGGGGTTTCTTCACTTCATAAAAGGTATGGGCACATTCTCCTATTGATTGTTTATGGTGGTTGATTTTTGAAATATCATTGGAGGGAAAAGGATTGTTTGTGGTTTCCTTTTCGAAAGTGGTTGGTTGAATGCATCAAGGTTTTCTGAATTGAGAGTTGTGTTTAAACCTTGTGTTATAAGCATAGTGGTTGAAGCCCATTGGTTGTGAAAGAACTTGAGTTAGAAAAGAACATGAGTATCATTGTTATGTGAGATTTGTGGTTGAGCATTGTTGGAAACATTTGAGTTGGTTGATACATACTTGGACTAGGGTTGTGTGAGAGAGAGTTGTCCCTTGTGATGATTGGTTGAGTTGAGTTGATTGAGCCTAGTCAAGTGATGTGTGAAGTGATTGTTCAAGTTCTATGAAATAAACTATTCCATAATTCTATGTTGAGTTGAGATTGAGGTTAGAACATATTGAGTCTCTAACAATTCTCTTTATGGTTCTATAAGACTTGAGTTGAGTTGAGGTTGACTTGAATTGAGTTGAGGTTGATTTGAGTTGAGAGTGAGATTAGAACATATTGAGTCTCTAAAAATTCTCTTTATGCTTCTATGAAGTTGATTTGAGTTGAGATTGCCATTCATTGTTGAGTTCATTTTGAGTACTACTTGAGCATGATTGATTGAGCCTTTGAGAAGGCCTTTGGGATAGATTTGAGGATAGTGTTGGGATAGATTTGGTTGGATTTGTGGATAGTTTTGGGCAAGTTCTTGGTGAGCTTGCTAGAGCAGATTTGGGCAAGTTCTTGGTGAGCTTGCTAGAGCATATTTGGACAAGTTCTTGGTGAGCTTGTTAGAGCATATTTGGACAAGTTCTTGGTGAGCTTGTTAGAGCAGAATTGGACAAGTTCTATGTGAGCTTGTTATTCAACATTGGATAGGTTCTATGTGAGCTTGTTATTCAGCATTGGACAAGTTCTATGTGAGCTTGTTAAGTAGGTTCTGTGTGAGCCTATTGAGCAGGTTCTTAGTGAGCCTATTGATAGAGCTTTGGAGGTGATAGAGTATAGAGGATAGAGTCTTAGTGGATAGAGATCCAACAACCAACATAGTTGAAGATAGATCTGAGTGAGGAGTCTTCAAGTGGAGAGAGGTCCACCAGTAAGTGCAACAGAGAGACAAAGTCTTCTAGAAGATCACATAGCTAGAGCAGAAGGGGAAAGAGTTCTCCTTTGGATAGAGATCCATAAACATTGTAATTGGGAGTGATTCCCAAAGAGATTGATTGAGAAAGTTTTAGTAAAATATTTTCTCCATGGAGTAGCCCACATTGGGTGAACCACGTAAATTGTTGTGTCTCAATTGTGTGGTGACTTGTGCTCTTGCTTACTACTGCTATCTGAGTTATTAATGCACACTTCTATATTTGGTTATTGTAATTAAGGACATTAATTGATATTGGTTTGGAAAGAAAGTAAAAAGTGGTCTTATACTGTTCACCCCCTCTCTCAGTATAAGCTTGTGTTCTTCAATTGGTATCATAGTGGGTTCCTTCTAAAAGGCTAACAACTTGAGGGCAGATTCTACAAGAACACATATGGCTTCACAGAATGGATTATCTACAAATAAGGCTCCATTGTTTGATGGTAACAATTATGCTTTCTGGAGCATGAGGATGAAGAACTACTTGATATCACAAGGATATGAGGTATGGCAGATGGTTGAAAAAGAGTATAGGGTTGAAGGTGATCCCGAGGAAGATAAGACTACTAGGAAATTGGTTGAGATAAATGCAAGAGCAATGAATTGTATTTTGAGTGGGCTACGTGAGATAGATTTTGCAAAGGTCATGGTATGTACTTCAGCTAATGAGATGTGGACCAAGTTGTGGAATACTTATGAAGGAGATTCCAAGGTAAAGTTGGCAAAACTACAAACTCATAGAAAAATATTTGAGGAATTGAAAATGGAAGATTCTGAAGATATTGCAAAGTTTTTACTTCGAGTTGATGAGATTACTAACACCATGAGAGGCCTAGGTTTTGAGATGAAAGAATCAGAAGTTACTCAAAAGGTTTTGAGATCACTTCCCATGAAATATGATTCTAAGGTTTTAGCAATAGAAGAGACAATGGATATCAACAAGCTAACAATGGAATAATTGCAAGGTACTCTCACAACTTATGAGATGAGGGTAAGTAAGCATCAAGCTCCAATAAAAGAGATTGCATTCAAGGCTTCAGAAAAAGATAAAGGGAAAGTTTCAGAAATAGATAGAGTTTTAGAAAATGATGAGGAAGCTAACTTCATCAAAAGGAATAAGGACTCAAGGAATTTTAGAGATATAAGGAAAGTTAGATGCTACAAGTGTGGTGATCTTGGTCACTATGCATACAAGTGTCCACATGAAGAAAATAGTGATGATGAAAAATAGGGTCATAGAAGAAAAGAAGATGGAAAGCATAAGCATGACAAAGATGACAGATACAAGCAAAATAGGTATGAGAAGAAGAAAATTTTTTGTAAGGCAAAGAAATCTTACTACATTGTAGAAGCAAGTGATAGCTCAGATCATAGTGATAGAGACAAATTAGATGAAGAAGAAAGTACATTCTTTGGAATAAGTGAAGAAAGGCAAGAACACCTATTTCTAGGCATTGAAGTTAAAGAAGAGGATAGATCTATTGAAGAAAGACATGAAGAGCTTGCCATAGCCATTGAGCAAGAAAATAGGTACAAGAAGGGTCTAAGGATACTAAAATGTTTCATATGCAGATATTTTGGGCATATAGATGATGATTGCACATACTACAATAATTGCAACAAGGAAAGTTTATTTGAAAAGGAAAGCATCAATTCTAGTGACAATCTCAGTGATAGTGAAAATAAAGAAGTCTCACTTTTGGTAATAGAAAAAGAAGAGGATGAGCTAAGTAAACAAAAATAAAAAATCAAAACGCTAAAAGAAGAATACAGGAATCTTGAAAACAAGATTCGAACAGATGTCAAAATTAGAGAAGAACTACTTCAAACAATCAGTAATCTCAGAGAAGAGCTTCAAAATGCAAAAAGGATAGAAGAAAGGATGAATGAAGAACTAAGGGTAACCATGACAAGACTTGATACATTAGATGAAAAGGTTCAAAAAGGAGTGGAAACTTATTTTAAGGTTGTATCTTACTTCCAAGAAAAGTCACACTCAAAAGGAAAGGAAGTTCTAAAATATGAAAGCAAAGAAGCACCTAAGATTTGTGAGGAAAGTTCCAAAGTTCCTATGGCTCCAAATATTCAGTTTGGATCTTGTTTTGAGATAGGTGAATCAAGTTCAAAAGGAAAAGAAATTCTTGAAGAGAAAGGCAAGGAAGAAATTAAGGAAGAGGTTTTAGATGCTACAAAGAAGGTTCAAGGATGCAATG
This sequence comes from Wollemia nobilis, assembly GCA_028583015.1. Classification (NCBI taxonomy): domain Eukaryota; kingdom Viridiplantae; phylum Streptophyta; class Pinopsida; order Araucariales; family Araucariaceae; genus Wollemia; species Wollemia nobilis. The sequence continues at coordinate 1,179,278 of JAQPPZ010000620.1, read as the reverse complement.
CACAAGTTGAAGATGATCATAGGGATAATGGTCAAGAAAGGTATGAGGAACCAAGGCATGAACAAAGGGCTTTTCAAGGACATTGTTTTTCTTGTAATGGATTTGGACACAGGGCTATACATTGCAGAGTCTATGGATCAAAGAAGTTTGATTTTTCTAGAAGAAACTTCAAAGGAAGAAGGTATGATTTTTAGGGACATTGCTTCTCATGCAACAGGATTGGTCATAAAGCTTTTCAGTGCAAATGAAATGAGCAATATGGTTTTGGTTTTAGAGCTACACAATTCAGAAGTCATGGTAATAATGGTCATGAAAATAGAGCTTCACAATACAGGGTTCAAGAAAGGAATGGATATGGAAATTATTTCAAGAAAGAATTCAGGATATGGGCACCATCCAAAGGCTACAATATCAAGTGTTTTAATTGCAATAACTTTGGGCATATTGCAAGATGGTGTAGGACTCAATTCCAAATAGGTTCAAGGCAAGGAAGTCAAACAGGTTCAAAGCAAGAAGGTCAAACAAGTTCTAGACAAGAAGATCAAGTAATTCATCAAGAGAAGGATATCAGAAAAACATGGAAGGAAATTGATAGAGGAAAGAATCAATGTGATATGGGAGTAAAGGTACTCCCACCCCAAAATTAATCACCTCAAGAGAGAAGGGGGTGAGGGGGCTATGCTTAAGAGTCATATATTTTAGCCCCATAGGTGTCCCTTTTGCCATTGATGTCAAAGGGGGAGAGATTTGAGTTAGGGGAGAAGAGAGTATTGAGTTAGGGGGAGCAGCCTCCAAAGAGAGCATTGAGTTAGGGGGAGCAACCTCCAAAGAGATTATTGAGTCAGGGGGAGCAACTTTGATTCTCAGAGATGGTTTTTGTAGTGATTGTGGTTTTTGCTTTAGAGGTGTTGCCATCAATGACAAAGGGGGATATTGTTGGAAATTTGAGTTGTTTTATGTTGTCATTGATGTCACATTAATGTCACAAGGTAACATTGAGTTTTGATGACCAAAGCATTCATATTTCAGAGAGCATGGATATATACAGGGTTTTTGTGAAAACCAAGGCAGGTAAAATAAAAGGTTTTATTTAAAACCATGGATGGCATATTTGAAATGGGTTTTTCTTAAAACCTAGGTTGGCTTTTCGTTTCATCGAAAAATGTGCCTCGGAGATGGAGATATTCAATTTTGAATATTTGGTTTAAATTTTAATATTTAAAATTTAATTTAAATTTAAAATTAAAATTACCTTAGTGTCAACATCATCATAAAAAAGAAATTAATTTAAAAGTGTCATCGACGTTTGCAAAATTAAAGGGAAGTTGCATATAAATGCAAAGGCTTTTATTTCAAAAGCCTTGGAATCGAATGTAGAGGAGATAAGATGAAAAGCGCCGAAATCTTCGTGTGGTAGCGTGGTCCAATGACGAGCGAGGGGAGTGCAAAGGTTTTTTCTTGTGAAAGAGATGAGGTTCGATTCCCATGGGTTAGAGTTTTGAGCAAGAGAATTGGCCCATATTTTTGTTGATGTGAGCAAGGGGAGAAGGACAAAAGCGCATTCTGTGCTCTTCGTCCTATGCGAGCGCGTAGCTCGCGTGGTCTTTGGCACCGCGGTTGAGGATTGTTTGGGCAGAGATGAGGGTTCGATTCCCTCTAAGAGGCAAGTAACATTTTTATTAATAAATTTTTTATTATTGCCTAATGTTGGAGGAATAAGGTGATGAGGGTTGATTTGATTTTTTATTGGAAGGCAAGTTTAAAAGCACTTTTAGAAAAGAAGATATTTTTGGTATTTTCCTTTTATAAAAGTATATCATATTATATATCGTTGGAAAGCTTATTTTGAGGGCTATTTGACTAACTCATTTAGAAGGAGAAATAAGGTGTATGTAGAGAGATATTTCTATTTTTGTAAAGGGGTTCAAAAGTGAAGATTGTTGTGCTCTTTTCAAAGTGTGTTGAGTGTGGCAGATTTCCAAAGGGGTTTCTTCACTTCATAAAAGGTATGGGCACATTCTCCTATTGATTGTTTATGGTGGTTGATTTCTGAAATATCATTGGAGGGAAAAGGATTGTTTGTGGTTTCCTTTTTGAAAGTGGTTGGTTGAATGCATCAAGGTTTTCTGAATTGAGAGTTGTGTTTAAACCTTGTGTTATAAGCATAGTGGTTGAAGCCCATTGGTTGTGAAAGAACTTGAGTTAGAAAAGAACATGAGTATCATTGTTATGTGAGATTTGTGGTTGAGCATTGTTGGAAATATTTGAGTTGGTTGATACATACTTGGACTAGGGTTGTGTGAGAGAGAGTTGTCCCTTGTGATGATTGGTTGAGTTGAGTTGATTGAGCCTAGTCAAGTGATGTGTGAAGTGATTGTTCAAGTTCTATGAAATAAACTATTCCATAATTCTATGTTGAGTTGAGATTGAGGTTAGAACATATTGAGTCTCTAAAAATTCTCTTTATGGTTCTATAAGACTTGAGTTGAGTTGAGGTTGACTTGAATTGAGTTGAGGTTGATTTGAGTTGAGAGTGAGATTAGAACATATTGAGTCTCTAAAAATTCTCTTTATGCTTCTATGAAGTTGATTTGAGTTGAGATTGCCATTCATTGTTGAGTTCATTTTGAGTACTACTTGAGCATGATTGATTGAGCCTTTGAGAAGGCCTTTGGGACAGATTTGAGGATAGTGTTGGATAGATTGGGAAGTTTTGGGCAAGTTCTTGGTGAGCTTGCTAGAGCAGATTTGGGTAAGTTCTTGGTGAGCTTGCTAGAGTAGATTTGGGCAAGTTCTTGGTGAGCTTGCTAGAGCAGATTTGGACAAGTTCTTGGTGAGCTTGTTAGAGCATATTTGGACAAGTTCTTTGTGAGCTTGTTATTAAAATTGGATAGGTTTTGGTGAGTTGTAGTGTAGTTTGTGAGCTTGTTATTCAGCATTGGATAGGTTCTATGTGAGCTTGTTATTCAGCATTGGATAAGTTCTGTGTGAGCTTGTTATTCAACATTGGACAAGTTCTGTGTGAGCTTGTTAAGCAGGTTCTGTGTGAGCCTATTGAGCAGGTTCTTAGTGAGCCTATTGATAGAGCTTTGGAGGTGATAGAGTATAGAGGATAGAGTCTCAGTGGATAGAGATCCAGCAGCCAACATAGTTGAAGACAGATCTGAGTGAGGAGTCTTCAAGTGGAGAGAGGTCCACCAGTAAGTGCAACAGAGAGACAAAGTCTTCTAGAAGATCACATAGCCAGAGCAGAAGGGGAAAGAGTTCTCCTTTGGACAGAGATCCATAAACATTGTAATTGGGAGTGATTCCCAAAGAGATTGATTGAGAAAGTTTTAGTAAAATATTTTCTCCGTGGAGTAGCCCACATTGGGTGAACCACGTAAATTGTTGTGTCTCAATTGTGTGGTGACTTGTGCTCTTGCTTACTACTGCTATCTGAGTTATTAATGCACACTTGCTATATTTGGTTATTGCAATTAAGGACATTAATTGATATTGGTTTGGAAAGAAAGTAAAAAGTGGTCTTATATTGTTCACCCCCCTCTAGGTATAAGCTTGTGTTCTTCAAAATGCAATATTGGGTAGGGAGACATAAGTAGTGTTTGGATTGCTTCATGAATTAAATTTTTGAAAGGGGTTATTGTGAATCTAAATGATTTAATTATTTATTTGATATATTTTGGAGATAATAAGGTGTACCTGAGTTTTGTTAATCTTGTAATGTTGAATTAATATTTATAGGATATTGGGATGAATATTTTTTATATCTAACCATTGAGATTGGCAAAGAGGTATATTGTGTTGAGATAGGTTTTGAGGTCATTTATCCATCAAGAAAAAGGTATGGGCATATCTTCCTTGTGAGTGAAATATTGTTGGGTTGAATTTTATGAATGCTAAGTTGGAGTGAAAAGGTTTGTTTGATAAGTATTATTGAGTAAGCTTTCATAAGTTTGATTGGTGAATGATTGTGAGAATATTTGAGTGAGAAATTGAGAACTATCTTGAACTAGGGTTTGTGAAAGATCATGAGTATCATTGTTATGTGAGGTTGTTTGATAAGAATTTTTGGAAATATTTGAGTAAACCTTCATGTGCATGATTAGGGTTTGTGAGTATCATTGTTATGTGAATTTGGAATCATCTTGAGTCAAGGTTGAGTTCCATAGTGTGAGTTGTTGAAAGCATTGTGAAACATTTTTTTAGGGTTTATAAGTAATTTTTGTGTCATTGAGTGATTCGTTGAGTGGATTTGATTGAGCATAATTGATTAAGAGTGTTGGAGTGATAGTTCAATTTCTGTAAAACAAATTGTTCTTTATTCTTAAATTTGAAGAGAATTTGGAAGTGATTAAGTGTTGTGTGAGAGTGAAACATATTGAGTCTCTAACTATTCTCCATATGCTTCAGTGGTTAAACAAGAGCATTTGAAAGTGATTAATTATTGTTGTGAGTGTGAAACATATTAAGTCTCTAACCATTCTCTATATGTTTATGTACGATTAAAACAAGATTTTTTGTGAAACTTGTTTGTATAATTGAAGAGGTTTTATGTAATAGATTGAGTTGAGTTGAGTAAGTTTTTGTGGAAGCTTACAATGCAGATTTGAGACAAGTCTTGGTGAAGAATTTTTGAGCAGATTGGACAAGTTCTAGTGAGGACTTGTTGAGAAAATTTGAGGTAAGTCTTGGTGAATACTTGTTGAGCAGATTGGACAAGTTCTAGTGAGGACTTGTTGGATAGATTTGAGGTAAGTCTTTGAGAAGACTTTAAGAGTAAAGTCGAATGATTGATTTTTTCAAACCTTGATTTAAGGTTTGAGGCAGATCTAACGAAGTTGATATGTGATTGGATAAAGCTTTGTGTTAAGGCTTGAGGATAGATTTGAGGACAAAGTTTGGTGTAAATTTGAGGATAGGTTTGTACCAGATCATAGACAGAGATTGAGCAGATTTATGCTATACCAAAGGACTATTTTTAGTGTATATTAAAGACATATATTGAGCATATTTGTGCTAGATTGAAGGACTATGTTTAGTACTAATCAGATACAAATATTGAGTAGATTTGTGCTAGACAAAATGACTGTTTTTAGTGCAGATTTGAGATAGAGTTGAGAGTAATATTTGGAGGTGATAGAGCAGAGGATATTAGTCTCTAGTGGATAGTGATACATTATCTAGGGCATTGAGGATAGAGGTCTTTTGAGTGAGGACATGAGTCTTTAGTGGATAGAGATCCATAAGATAGAGTAATGTATGTAGTAGTATTCTAGAGGATCACAAACCAGAGAAAAGGAGGAGTTATCCTATGGATAGAGATCCATGAACCAGTTGATGGGATTGGTGTCTCCTATGGATAGAGAGCCATGAATTTGATTAGGGGATTGGTATCTCCTTTGGATAGAGGTCTATAAATATTGTAGTAGGGAAAGGTTTCCCAAGATATTTATTGATAAAATATTAGTGAAATATTTTATCCATGGAGTAGCCCACATTGGGTGAACCATGTTAAAATGGTGTCTCAATTGTGTGTGGTTATTTGTGCATTGATTTGATTACTGTTGTTGACATTGCATTGATATATTGAATAATATTGTTTGATTAGAAAAAAGTAAAAAGTGGTCTTATACTGTTCACCCCCTTTAAGTATAATCTTGTGTTCTTCAATTGGTATCAAAGAGGGTTCTTTCAAAAGAGTTTAATAACTTGAAGTAAAAGCTTAAAAGAACACAGATGGATTCTCAAAATGAATTTTCAAGAAATTCAGCACCATTGTTCAATGGAAAAAATTATGTACTTTGGAGTATGAGAATGAAGATTCACCTAATGGTACATGGGAATGAAATATGGGAAGCATTTGAGAATGGATACATACCTCCAACTACTCCACCTATATATAAGGATGGTAAGATTCTACATTTGAATAATTCAAAAGAAATGAATGGAATTTTAAAGGGTTTGCATGAAATAGAGTTTATAAAGGTTATGCATTGCACATATGTAAAGGAAATATAGGATAAATTGAAAGGTATCTATGAGGGAGAAAAAAATTTCAAAAGGGTAAAGTTGTAAAATTACAAGAGAACATTTGAAGACCTAAAGATGGAGGAAGAGGAAAATATTGCTGCATATTTTCTTCGTGTGGATGAGGTTGTTAACTCCATGCAAGGACTTGGGCTTCAATTTGAAGAAATAGGTGTTTGTGATAGTATTTTAAGGTCACTCCCAAAGTGGTATAATGAAAATATTTCAGCTATAGAAGAGTCAAAAGATATTGAACTTTTGACAAGGGATGAATTACATTGAATTCTCACAACTTTTGATATGAGAATAAAAGAGGAACCTATTTACCAGAAAGAAGCAACCTTCAAAGCTACTAATAATACAAAGGGTAAGAATTCAGATTCAATCAATGAGTTATCAAGTGATGAAGAAGCAAATTATGGCAGAAGGAACAAGGACACAAGAAAGTATAAAGGTACAAAATTAGTTAGATGTTTTAATTATCGTAAATATGGTCACTATGCAACTGATTTTCCAGAGGTTGGAAATAGCAATTATGAAGGAAAATAGGATCATAAGAATAGGGAAACAGGAAAATGCAGGTACCAAAAGAAAAGCAGGGATGGACAAGACAAGCAAGAAAAATGTTTTTCCAAAGGCTTAAGAAATTTTTTTATGCAGATAAGGTAAGTAAGAGTTCTAGTGATAGTGAATATAGGTCCTCAGGTAATGAATAAGAAGAAACTCTATTTATGACAGTAGAAAAATATGTTATAAAGAGAGGTCCAATGATTCTCAAGTATTTTATATGTGGTAAATTTGGTCATATTGAATATAGTTTTACAAGGAAAGGATTCAGTTTCAATGAGATGAATATGAGGATGCTAGTGAAGGTCCAGAAGAAGAAAGTCTTCTTATGGCAATAGAAGAAGAAGGAAGTGCTTCTAGTGGAAATAAATAAAAAAAGAATGAATATGATTTCAAAGGCAAACAAATAGAGGAATAATTAAAGAAAGGAGAAGTTGATCTTGAGGGTGATATTATTTCTTCCCTTGATGCATTAAGGAAGTTAAGAAAGCGAAACTAAAAACTCAAGCTTCAATTTCAAGAATGTGATGAAGAGAAAGAAAATATTATAGAAGATCTAATCAACTCAATATCCAAGACAAGGAAGTTTAAATAGAGGTTAGAGGCTAAGGTTTTAGAATGTGAAAGGTTAGAGCATGAGGTAGCTTCACTAAGGAAGGAAGTAAAAGAGTCTAATGATAAGCTACATAGGTTTGGGAGAAGCTCAAAGAACTTGGATAAGATTATCAAGATACAAATATGTTCATCAAACAAAATAGGAATTGGATTTGAACAAGAATAGAAGGAACAAGGAGAGGAGTCAATCTCAAGCTCCGAAGAAGAAGAAACTTTAGAAGAAGAGAGTGTAAGTGAAATTGATTATTCTGAGGATGAATTGGACAATAGAAATATCAACAAGAAAAGGAACAATGCACAAATGAGGAACATATGGAACAAGAAACAAAATAGGGTAAAAGAGACTAAGATACCAATGGGGTCAGGGCAAGGTAGTTTTAATGGATGATGCTTCTCATGTCATAGGTTTGGGAATAAGGCTACACAGTGCAGGACACATGAAAGACAAGAATATGGGGACTTCAGAGATAGGCATCTCTTTCAAGGGTATCTACTCTTGTAATCAGTTTGGTCACAATGTAGTAAATTCTAGGGTTCATGACATGAAAGGATATGGCTTCACTAGGAGAAACCCCAAGATATTTGCACCCTTAAGGAATAAAAATATTAAGTGTTATAAGTGCAATAATTATGGGCATACAACAAAGTGGTATAAAGAAAAAATTCCAGAGACAAGCAGGAATAGGAATATTTAGAGGAATCAGAAGGATGAGTTGAGGAAGAAAGTGGACGAAGGTTAAGATTAGTGCATTCTAGGAGTAGAGATACTCTCACCCCAGAATTAACCACCTCAAGAGGAGGTGGAAGAGGAGCTAAGCTAAGAGTCTCATTCTTAGCCTTAAGCCTCAAAGTTGGCCCTTTACCATTGATGTCAAAGGGGGAGAGATTTGAGTTAGGGGGAGAGCATTCAGTCAGGGGGAGTTGTTTTGAAAGAAGAAAAAGGTTTGGTAAAAAAAAAAGGAGGTTGCCATAAATGACAAAGGGGGAGATTGATGAAAATTTTGAGTTAGTTGTGTTGTCATTAATGTAATATTTAGTGTTAGGAATCAGTGCAAGACTTGGCAAAATAAGGGTTAAAATATTTATATTTTAAGCCCAAGCAATTTGGTTAAGAGCTCCACATGATTGGTCAAAAGGACGGTTAAATACCCTGAAGCAAAGGCCTAAAAGGGGCAATATTATAATATTCATTATTATAATATTAAAGGCGGTCAAAAAAGGTCTAAATGTGAAAGAGGAAAACACCTAGGCCCAATGGAAATAATATTATAATATTTCATTATAATATTAAAGTTTAATTATGCCTAAGGTTGTTTATAAATAAATTATAATATTTATTTTATAAATTTATTTATAATATAATATTGTTTATAACCCAAAGTTGGGTTGGGTTCCAAAAACAATTTAATGTTTATAATCTCTGCTGACGTGGTAGAGAGGGAGGCATAGGGTATAAATACCATAACACTTCACCCAAAAAATTAATTCATGCATGCAATTTTAGAGTGAATGCAAAATATTTTTGTGAGCAAGCAAAGGACAAAGGCTATAGTTTTTATGTGCCCCCAAAATTTGTGGAAGTCAAAGCGATTAAGGCAAAAAGGCTAAACACCAACCAGTGGTTGGGCTAGCAGTGAATTCGAGGTGTGTGAAGATTTTGGAATGCAGAGGTGTTGCATTCGATTCCCATCGATGATGTGGGACAAAGCCTTTTTGGATTTTTGTGGGCAAGGAGTCAAAGCACCCTAGGTGCCTTTGACTCCCACATGAGCGCTTAGCTCACGCGACAAGGGAGTCACGGTTAAGGCGCTATAGGTGCTTCGACTAGGGATAAAATCCCATAGGGAGCATGCAAGGAGGTATTTTTTTAAATTAAATTTTGCATTAACTAAGGTCATTGGTGGTTCTCAAAGCACACAATTTATTTTTGCGCTTGGAATATAGTGTGAAGAGGAAAATTATTAGCACGTGGGTCATTTGGATTTTGTCAAAGTTCTTAGGGAGTTAAAAGGGTAAGGTAATAAATTTTTACCTTAGAGAAAGTGAGAAATAATTTTTATTTGAGGGTTAAAAATATAGTGCATCATTTTATAAATTTAATTACTTGAAAAATACAATATTGAGTAGGGAGACATAAGTAGTGTTTGGATTGCTTCATGCATTAAATTTTTGAAAGGGATTATTGTGAATCTGAATGATTGAAATATTTATTTGATAAATTTTGAAGATAATAAGGTGTACTTAAGTTTTGTTAATATTGTAATGTTGAATTAATATTAACAAGATATTGGGATGAAGATTTTTGATATCTAACCATTGAGATTGGCAAAGAGGTTGATTGTGTTGAGATAGGTTTTGAGGTCATTTCTCCATCAAGAAAAAGGTATGGGCATATTTTCCTTGTGAGTGAAATATTGTTGGGTTGAATTTTATGAATGCTAAGTTGGAGTGAAAATTTTTGTTTGATAAGAATTTTTGAGTAGCTTTCATATGTTTGATTGGTGAATGATTGTGAGAACATTTGAGTGATAAATTGAGAACTATCTTGAACTAGGTTTTGTGAAATATCATGAGTATCATTGTTATGTGAGGTTGTTTGATAAGAATTATTGGAAATATTTGATTAAACCTTCATGTGCATGATTAGGGTTTGTGAGTATCATTGTTATATGAATTTGGAATCATCTTGAGTCAAGGTTGAGTTCCATAGTGTGAGTTGTTGAAAGAATTGTGAAACACTTGTTTAGGGTTTATAAGTTGTGTGTCATTGAGTGATTTTTTGAGTGGATTTGATTGAGCATAATTGATTAAGAGTGTTGGAGTGATAGTTCAAGTTCTGTGAAACAAATTATTCTTTATTATTAAATTTTAAGAGAGTTTGGAAGTGATTAGGTGTTGTGTGAGAGTGAAACATATTGAGTCTCTAACCATTCTCCATATGTTTTTGTGGTTAAACAAGAGAGTTTGAAAGTGATTAAGTATTGTTGTGATTATGAAACATATTGAGTCTCTAACCATTCTCTATATGTTTATATGAGATTAAAACAAAATTTTGTGTGAAACTTTTTTGTGTAATTGAAGAGGTTTTCTATAATAGATTGAGTTGAGTTGAGTAAGCTTTTGTGGAAGCTTACAATACAGATTTGAGATAAGTCTTGGTGAAGACTTGTTGAGCAGATTGGATAAGTTCTAGTGAGGACTTGTTGAGCAGATTTGAGGTAAGTCTTGGTGAAGACTTTTTGAGCATATTGGACAAGTTCTAGTGAGGACTTGTTGGACATAGTTGAGGTAAGTCTTTGAGAAGACTTGAAGAGCAGATTTGATTGATTAATTTATTCAAACCTTGAGTTAATATTTGGGGAAGATCTAGCAAAGTTGATTTGTGATTGGATCAAGCTTTGTGTTAAGGCTTGAGGAAATATTTGAGGACAGATTTTGGTGCATATTTGAGGATAAGTTTGTGCCATATCAGAGAAAAATATTGAGAAAATTTGTGCTAGATCGAAGGACTATGTTTAGTGTAGATCAGAGATAGATATTGAGCGAATTTGTGCTAGACCGAAGGACTGTGTTTAGTATAGATCAGAGACAAATATTGAGCATATTTGTGCTAGACCAAAGGACTATGTTTAGTGCAAATTTGAGACAGATCTGAGAGTAAGATTTGGAGGTGACAGAGTAGAGGATAGTAGTCTCTAGTGGATAGAGATTTATTAGCCAGGGCAGTGAGGATAGAGGTCTTCTGAGTGAGGACAAGATTCTTCAGTGGAGAGATATCCATAAGCCATGGCAGTGGAGGTAGTAGTCTTATAGAGGATCATTAGCTAGAGCAGAGGAGAAATATTTCTCTTGTGGATAGAGATCCATGAACCAACTAAGGAGATTGGTGTCTCCTGTGGATAGAGATACATTAACTTGATTAGGGGATTGGTGTCTCCTTTGGATAGAGGTCCATAAACATTGTAGTAGGGAAAGGTTTCCCCAGATATTTATTAAGACAATATTAGTTAAATATTTTCTTCTTGGAGCAGCCCACATTGGGTGAACCACATTAATTGGTGTCTCAATTTGTGTGGTGATTTGTGTATTTCTTTGATTACTATTGTTGACATTGCATTGATATATTGGATACTATTGTTTGACTAAATAAAAGTAAAAAGTGGTATTATACTATTCACCCCCATCTCAGTATAAGATTGTGTTATTCAGTAATATCTTCTCTTCTATACTTTGGGTATGTTGAGAAACACACATTAGTTCATAGTGCTTCTACTTTGCATGATGAGGTGAGTAGTGATTATGTGTTGGATTCTTCAAGTTTTGTTTATGATGTTTTTTTTCCATAGAGTACATATGACTCTTTATTAGTTCATCCAACACCCAAGTGGGTTAGGATGATTTTGAAGGATGCTCATCTGATTACATCTCTAGAGTGACATCAAAAGACTCCTTGAGCTTTGCTCTTGAAGATTTTTCATTCTCAATATCGTCTTAGATATTATCTTGCTAAGGGTTAGTCATAGTAGGAATATGTTATTCTAGAAAAATATGAGGCTTTGATGAAGAAAAGGACTTTAGGAGTTGGTCCCTCTTCTAGAATGGAATAATACCATTGGATGCAAACGTGTCTACAAGACCAGATATATTTTGTATGGTCAAGTGGAGAAGCACAAAATATTACTTATTACTAAGGGATTCTCTCAATAAGAGTGAGTGGACTATTGTGAGATATTTACACCAGTGACTAGGATAGACTTAATTAGGATGATCTTCTCCGTCATTACCTCATATGGATAGAAGATACATTAAATGAATATGAAGAGTACCTTCCTACAGAGGAATCTTCAAGAGTAGATCAACATATAGAAGTCATCTAGATATGTAGACATATTAAGAGAGTCATTGGACAATGGCTAAGAGGATTCTCAAATACATCTAGGGGACTTATTAGATGGGTATTCACTACTCTATTGGCTCCTTTAAAATTTTGATAGCATTTTCAAATGTTGATTTGGGATGGTGATTTGTATGAGAAATATTCCACCATAGACTGTGTTCTATTTGAGTTTTGACCCTATTTCTTATTTTTAAGATAAATATTATACTAATAATGAGGTATTCAAGCACTTTAGGTGGATGCTCATGATTTTAGAGGATATTAATATTCCTTAGAGTTTTATAGTTCTTATTTAATATAATAATCAAAGAACCATCTAATTTATTTGTAATCTAGTGTTTCATCAATAGTGAAAGCACATAGATATATAAATGCACTTTGTGAGATGGTTTCATACATAAGGTATGCTTGATCTATTTTCTATGCCTTCATTAGAGTATAAAAATTATTGGCATTTGATGTTAATTTCTCTAGTTGCCAAATGGATTTTGTTGACAAATATTTTTTACTACCAATTTAGTTGTCAGACTAGGTAGAGCATAGAAAACAATAAACATATAAAAAATAATGGTAAATTTTAGATTTGAAGACAAATGGAAAACTAAAAAGCTATTGGAGAATAATTTGAAGAATAAGGGGTATGGATTTTAGCCCTCTACATCCCACCTTCATTTCCCATTGTTGAAAAAGCATAAGTTGGATGCATTCTTGTAGTTTCAGATTATTGACAAGGGAAGTACTTATAGAAGTTTTGAGTTATGAGAGCTGCTAAAAATATTATTGTAACGATAAAAAATATATGTCTTCATATTGGTATAATGTTGGTATATTGTTGTTGGTTTTACTGCTTTATTGTTTCTTTTTGGTGTTGGTATACCATTTAAAATAGAGGATTGCAATGTTGTTTTATAGTCAAATTTGAATAATATATACATATTTTTATTGTATGTATTGTTGTAATTTTATATATACTTTAGTTGCAATTTTATCAATGAATTAGTGCTTTATGAAAGTATTTATAATTCTTAATTGCATTGAATGTATTTTATTTCTTATTGGTTGGAAATAATAGGGGCATTTTTAAATTTCTTCATTTGGTATCAGAGTATAAGGTTGATTAGTATTTGGGTTGAAAGAATATTTTGTTGTTGATCTCTCTTATAATTGATCATGGACTACACAAATTTACTTCCAGTTCTAGAATTAAAAGGACAATATTATGATTAGTGGACTACAAAAACAAGAATTATGTAGATAAGGAAGGAATTATGGGAAATAGTTGAAGCTTGTTATGAAGACCCAAAATATTGGGTCATTGTTCCACATAGTGACAAATAGGCTAAGTAAGATGCTAAGAAGAAGAACTCACTAGATTTATACCATACCTAGTATAATCTAGATAAGATCCTATTCCTTATAATAGTAGATGTAAAGTTAGAAAAATATGCTTGGAAGACCCTATAGGAGGCTTACCAAGGAAGTGATTAGGTTAAAGTTCTAAAATTATAGACACTTAAAAGAGAATTTGAAAATCGAAGAATGCATGAAGTAGAAACAGTAAGTGATTATTGTGTCAGAGTGAAAAACATGTTAATAAAATTGGCCACATTTGGTGAAATTATTAAAGAAATGATTGTGGTGAAGAAGGTGTTAAGAACACTAACACCAAGTGGAATCTTATAGAAATTATATTGAAGAAATTTAAAAAGTGGCTACACTTGAATTTAATCATTTGGTTGGGCCTCTTATATCTCATGAGGAGAGACTAAGAGATACATTTGAAGAGAGTGAAGAGGAAGCACTTACATCAAATCTGATAACTTCTAAAAGTGAAAGTGCTAGCACTAATAGTCAAGGTAATTGGAAGGAACAATGAAGAGGAAAAAATAAAAATTCCCCAAGAGGAAGAGGAGGTTCAACAATAATAGGAAGAGGTAGGTTTGATAAAAGAAGTGTCTAATATTATCCATACAAGAGGTATGTGATTTCTGAGAAATAATATATAATTAAAGATATAAATTAAGGTAGAAGAGCTAATTATGCTAATGGGAATGAGGATGCTCCACAAATCCACCTATTCTTATCATGTGAAAAAGTTGAAAACAATCCTCAAGAAGTATGGTTCTTATATTTTGGCTGCTCCAACCATATATCTGGAAAAAATGACTTGTTCTCTATAATGGATGACAACTTCAAAATTAATATCAAGCTTAGTGACAATAAATCTTTGGATGCTACCACAAAAGGAGTTGTGGAGGTGAACACAAAATAAGGTAAGAAACATATCAATAACATATTTTAAAATTTAAAACATAATTTGTTGAGTGTTGGATAGTTCTATGAGAATAATTATAAGGTTGTATTTGATAATAAATAATGCATTATTTATGACAAAATTCTAGGCAATAGAGTTGTTACAATTGTCCTAATATCAAAGAATAGGATGTTCCCAATGAAGTTTAGAGGTAATAGCAGTAGTGTTCTAAATGTAGCATTTAAATACAAGATATGGTTGCAGCATATAAGGTATGGCCACTTAAATTTACAATGGTTGAAGTTATTAACTTGTTAGGACCCTATCCTAACATCATTATGTAATTGTCTAACATGGTTCATGTGTATATTGGGTGCCTATTACATATGGGCCCATTATGATGTAACTGTTATTTTTTATAAGGATGGGTTAATAATGATGTAATATTTACTATTTATTTTAAGTAAGAGTTACTATCTTAGGTTCCACTTGCACGTGACTGATACTTGAGCATTAGGGTCAGGGTAAACAAGCATCTATAGAAATTCAAGGGTAGAAATAGATTGTATCAAGTCTTTTTCTCAAATTGTAACAAAGATTTACTCCCAAGGAGTTTGCCCCTTTAGAGAGGTAAAATATATGAGATTACCTTGATTAATAAAGTTGATTAATTTAAATTCCATATTTATCAAGCACCTTGTTATCTCCTTTATTGCATTTTCTATTAATTTTTGCAATTATATGGTGAATGTGCTTGATTTTAATTAAAGTTTCCTAACAAGTGGTATTAGAGAACTTTTAAGGACCACGTTCTATTGTAAAAGCAATAGTTACAATCCTAATATCTCTTTCCTATTAAGTATATTTTTCTTTTATACTACACATTTTTGCTAAATACCCTACAAAAATAGCAATTTGTTCTTTCTATTATTAGTGTGTTAGGGTAGAAACCCTATGCTAGGGGTTTTAAAATATCAAGGAGTCATTGTCATATTTGGTTGAGCTAAATTTTCCATAAATCATTTAGTTATGTGAGGGGTGATTTAACTCCAATACCTAGGTTCTAGACATTAATATCCATATATGACTATGAGATCCCATGCATCTTTGGGTATGTAGGGATACCCCAAGGAATAGGAGAAATATTTAGCTCTAGGAAGATATATGTTTGAGTTTTATGGTGCACCAATAAGTGGTTAGTCATGGGAATATACTCTCATAGTACACTAAAAAATAAAGAGTATAGCTATGGTTATGGTGGAACCCTCTATAGTTAGAGCTTTGAGATATTGGATTGGCCACTAATTATGACTGAGAGAGTATATAAGATATCCCATAAAAGTAATCACACCTTGGCCTAGATTTTCCCTATTGAGTTTATTTTTTGTCCTTTCTCATCCAAACCCTTAAATTAGAATTAAGCATACAAAATAGGATATTATAACCACCAAATATTGATATACTTAGACTATCTAGTGAGATAATAGAGAATATATTTTTTTTGAAAATTTTGAAAAAACTTGTATTAAAACAAAGATCAATTACAATTTGGGAAGAGAATTTTCCCAGCCGAAATCAGAGAGAACACATGCTTACAATAGTAAAAGAAGATTTGCAATGGAGCCAAATCTCTTGAACCATTAACTAGCTAACAGGGGGATCGGATTGGTCTGTTGATGCAACTTGTCGCGATATCGCGACACTCTTACCCTCTTCTCCTTTGGCCGCGAAAATGCAACATGTCGCGATATCGCGACACTTTTCTCCTTTGGCCGCGAAAATGCAACATGTCGCGATATCGCGACACTTTTCTCCTTTGGCCGCGAAAATGCAACATGTCGCGATATCGCGACACTTTTCTCCTTTGGCCGCGAAAATGCAACATGTCACGATATCGCGACACTTTTTCCTCTTCTGTCCGTGACATTGCAACATGTCGCGATATCGCGACACTTTTTCCTCCTTTGGCTGCGACGAAGCAACATGTCGCGATATCGCGACACTTTTTCTCCTTGGGCAGCGGCGTTGCAACATGTCACGAAATCGCGACACCTTTTCCTCCTTTGGCCACGACGAAGCAACATGTCGCGATATCGCGACACTTTTTCTCTCTTGGCCGCGATGTTGCAACATGTCACGATATCGCGACACTTTTTCTTTCTCAGCCGCGATGAAGCAACATGTCGCGATATCACGACACTTTTTCTCTTTCGGCCATGACGAAGCAACATGTCGCGATATCGCGACACTTTTTCTCTCTTGGCCGTGATGTTGCAACATGTCACGAAATCGTGACACTTTTTCTCTTTCGACCGCGACGAAGCCACATGTCGCGATATCGAACTTTTTCTCCTTTGGCCGCGACGAAGCAACATGTCGCGATATCGCGACACTTTTTCTCCTTTGGCCGCGACGATGAAACATGTCACGATATCGCGACACTTTTCTCTCTTGGCCGCGACGATGAAACATGTCACGATATCGCGACACTTTTTCTCTCTTGGTCGCGACGATGCAACATGTCGCGATATCGCGACACTTTTCTCCTTTGGCCGTGACGATGCAACATGTCACGATATCATGACACTTCTTCTCCTTTGGCCGCGACGATGCAACATGTCACGATATCATGACACCTTTCCTCCCTTGGCCGTGACGATGCAACATGTCACGAAATCATGACATCTTTCCTCCATTGACCACGACGAAGCAACATGTCATGAAATCATGACATCTTTCCTCCCTTGGCCGTGACGAAGCAACATGTCGCGATATCGTGACACCTTTCCTCCCTTGGCCGCGATGAAGCAACATGTCGCGATATCGTGACACCTTTCCTCCCTTGGCCGCGACGAAGCAACATGTCACGATATCGTGACACCTTTCCTCCCATGGCCACGATGAAGCAACATGTCGCGATATCGTGACACCTTTCCTCCAGTGACCGCGACGGTGCAACATGTCACGAAATCGTGACACCTTTCCTCCCTTGGCCGCGATGAAGCAACATGTCGCGAAATCGTGACACCTTTCCTCCCTTGGCCGCGATGAAGCAACATGTCACGATATCGTGACACCTTTCCACCCTTTGCTTTTTCTTTGATCATTAGCTCAGGGACCTTTCAAGACCCTGCCTAATCACCTCATCCTCAATAGCCATGTCACTGTGCAACTGAACCCCTACCTCCTTCTCAGCACCCATCTTAGCCAGGAAGTCGGCCGCTTTGTTTAAATCTCTACTCACGTAAACTGGAATCACATCATCTAATTCCCTCCATAATTCCTTAATTTGAGTGACAAGAATCCTCAACCTCCATGCTTTCAAGGCAAAGTTCCTCATGCAATCTAGAGCTCCAACCATTATTTGAGAATCTGATTCAAGTATTATCCTCCTGTGGCCCTGTTTAACTGCCCAAATAGAAGCAGATTTGATAGCTATGGCTTCTGCTTCATTGTTTGTAGCTCTTCCCAAGCCTTGCAGTTCCCAATAGAGCACTGTTCCAACATGATTCCGGCAAACCACTCCAATTTCGGCTCTACCCGGGTTGCCTTTTGCAGCTCCATCAGTATTAATTTTAATCCAACCTTCTGGGGGTGGTTTCCAACTAGCTCTGTCCTGTCCCTCTTGCACTTCAACTCCCTCTTCCATTGCCCCAATAACAACCTGAGTTTCCTCTTTAGCATAGACGGCCACAGTTTATGTGACTTTGCTCCAAATGACCTGCCAAACTCCATCTAACGAAGAAAAAGTTTCTCTAAAAATTCTAGCATTTCTCTCCAACCACACTTGCCACCAAATAAAGTTTAATCCAAGCTCCCAACCAATACGAAGAGCTTTAGATTTAAATCTACCCCTCTTCCATCTTTCCCGAGATATTAATCCGATTCAAGTCACCATTAACTTGAATTTTAAAATATGAAAACCATCTCTTCCAAATCTGGCGCGTGAAAGGGCACTCAAACATCAAGTGATCAGTTGTTTCCTCGCTCTTGTAGCATAAGACACATTGAGAAGGACCGATGATTCCTTTACATCTGAGATTATCAAAAGTGAGAATTCCATTGTGCATGAACTGCCAGGCAAAAAAGTTTACTTTCAGCCAACCTTTGGAGTGCCAAATCTTTCTCCAATCCTCAACCTGATAAGTATGAGGGGGAGGCTCTGGAAGGATCTTGTCATATCCGTCCTTCACTGTGTAGACACCAAGGCTCCCATAGCCCCAAGCTAATTCATCCTCCTCGTCTCTACCTGTGAGAAATATTTCTGTCAAGATTTTAGTCATGATGGGTGCCAAATCTGGAGGGATTGAAATTGGCCACTCATCCAACTTCTTAAACTGCTTAAACTTATACTCCCCCAGCTGACTAGTGGTGAAATAACTTTCAATTTGGACCCATCCCTTGGTTTCAATGGCTGCTTTTATTGGTTGCAATTCAAGAAATTCAACAATGATAGGTGGGTATTGATCCCATGAATCTGTCCAAAATCGTGCCTTCTCCCCTCTCCCCACTTTCCAAAATAATCGATCTTTTACTACCTGAGATCCTAACTTGAGAGCCTGCCACACTAAGGATCCAGTACCATCCAAAGGGAAATGGCCCACCTCATTTGGGTTAACATGTCCCACATATTTACTAGTTAGGATTCTACTGAATAAGGAAGTTGGTTGGGAAATCCACCTCCAGTAAAGCTTTCCAGCCAAAGCTTTATTATTTATCTTGGATCTTCTCAGACCCAAACCTCCTTTTACCTTGGGCTGGGTTACTTTGTCCCAACCTACTAAGGCCCATTTCCTCTCTCCTTTTACTCCTTCCCATAAAAATTTTCTAGCCATCTTGTCCAACTCTTTCCATATAGTATGTGGGGCAGCCAGGATAGAGAATTTATAAATTGGCATGGCTTGAATGACTGACTGTAAAAAAGTTAATCTACCCCCATAGCTTAACCATTTGTGAGACCAATGATTAATTCTATCCTTGATACAATCCAAAAGATTCCTCCGGATATCTATTTTTAGTTTTTTAAAGTGCAAAGGGACCCCCAAGTAAACCATTGGGAGAGAAGTCCTTGTGAATCCCAAGATCTCTAAAACTTTGTCCTGAAGCCTTTGATCAAGATTGAAAAAGACCACTTTGGATTTTTTATCATTGATGACTTGGTTTGTAGCCCTAAGGTAGACACTAAGAGTATCTCTGATCATTCTTGCTTCCCTGAAGCTGGCCACTCCCACCAATCCAGTATCATCCACAAACTGTAGGTGAGTCAAAACTTCCTCACCCACCTTGATACCTGTTAGCAAACCTTGTTGTCTTCTCCTCAAGAAAAGTCTACCTAGTCCTTCAGCCAATATGAGAAAAATATAGGGAGAGCAAGGATCCCCTTGACGAAGGCCTCGAGTGGCTCCAAATGGTTGCGAGGGAAGACCCTTGATTAACACTGAGTATGTCGGAGTAGAGACACAACTCATGACCCATTCTATCCAATCCTGAGAGAAACCAAAGGCTGCCATCATCTTTGCCAAGAAGCTCCACTCCACCCTATCATAAGCCTTTGACATATCTAATTTTATGAACATTCCTTTATTACCAGATGTTTGCATTGAATGGATTGCCTCCTGAGCTAGAACCACCCCATCCAGGATCTGCCTACCCTCTACAAAACCCCCTTGCTCTGAGGAGATAATGTTATGTAAAAGAGGTTTTAGCCGCTCAACCATTACCTTTGTGATTATTTTATATATCACATTGCATAAGGCAATAGGTCTATAATCTGAAATATGTACCCCCTCCTCCCCTTTTGGAATTAAGGTAATGAAAGTATGATTTAATGCTTTAAGCATTCTTTTACTACCTCTGGACTCCTCTATAACAGCCATTACATCCTCCTCCAAGTTATCCCAAAAGGCCTGAAAAAACTCAATTGGAAAGCCATCTGGACCTGGAGTTTTTCTGGTGCTCATTCCAAAGACCACATTCTTCAGTTCCTCTCTATCAATGGGTTTAAGAAGGGTCTGATTTTCTTCTTCGAGAGATAACGGAAGGTATGACAACAATAACGTCGTTTTGAGCCTCTTCATCTTGCACCATACTTTCCTTAAAAAGTTTAGAAAAATAATCCATTGAATGGGAATGCATACCTGGAAGTGTATCAAAGGAGTGTCCGTTCTCATCTTGAAGGGCTTCCATGTTATTCATCTGTCTCCTAGCACAAGCAATCCGATGGAAAAATTTGGTATTTCTATCACCTTCTAATAACCAAGTGGTTCTTGCTCTCTGTTTCCAGAAGGTCTCCTCTTGGTTGTCAATGTCCTCAACCGCTTTACGCAAGGCATCATCCTCGGCTTTGAGCTGCTCAGTAATTGTTCCTTCCCTAAAGTGTTTTTGAACCTCATCCCATCTGGCCACCAAAGGAGCTCTTTGGACCTGGAAGTCTGTCTTGTTAGCTCGCCTCCAATGTTTCTAGTTGAGCTTTGACATAATGAAGTTGTTTGTGGAATCTAAACATTGTTGTCCCATATGTTGGGCGGCCTTCTTCCCACCACTATGGAATTTTCTTTCGAAGTTCCTCTTTTTGTAACCAAAAATTCTCAAATTTAAATGGTTTGTGATGCTGCCCTGTCTTAGTCCCTCCTTCCAACAAAATGGGAAAGTGATCTAAAGCTGGACCCTCCAAAATCTAAAATTTTGTATTCCATTTTACAAATGCCTCCTCTGAAACCAAAAAATGGTCTAACTTTACCTTCCTGCTATGTGGCTCCCTCCTCTTATTAGTCCAAGTATAGTTGGTTCCAGGGCATTTAATATCCACTAAGTGTAAAGCCTGGACTTGGGCAATCATAAGTCGATCCCCTGGGTCCAAAATTGGGGTTCCCCCTTCCCGATCTCTAGAGGATAATTTAGCATTAAAATCCCCAGCAATAATCCAGTCTAAATCTTCCCTTGAGATTCTCATGTTATGCACAACTTTCCATTGAAGCCTCTGACCATCAAGGTTTTGAGCCCCATAAAAATTTGTGATTAAAACATGTTCAGTTGTGACATTATTCCTAAAATGTGATGTGAGAACACCCCTCCAAGCTAGATGTTCTATTGCAGTCCATTCAAGAGAGTTCCAAAGAGTAACAATCCCCCCTGAGGCACCTTGGGCAGCCACTTCCATATGACCAACACCCCTCCAAATTCTGTTAACTGTTTTACACATAAGATCTAACGACATTTTTGTCTCCTGAATAAGCAAAAAATCTGTTTTACATTTTTCTAAGAGTCTTCGAACAACAGATTGATGGGTTCTACTGTTTAAACCCCTAACATTCCATGATTGTATAATCATTGGTTACCTTGAGAGCAATAAGAATCTATTGGCCTCACCGATCCTCCAGGTGATCAGTTTGTCTCCTTGAACTGCTAGCAATTCCTTATTTGATTTTCTACCCACTCCTTGAGAGTTGCTATTTTTTTATCTCTTTTCCACCCGAGTTATCCCTAAAGTTGGCCTTTCTCTGTTCTTTTCTGCTATTCCCATGTTGACATCCTTAATTATTGGCTGCTCTTGGTTATGCACTATCAATGCCCCTACACTCTCTGACTGCGGTAACTCACTGTGGTCAATTACCTGCTCTATGACGGGGGGAGATGAAAGAGGAGCTTGAACGTGGATGTTATTATTTTCACTATTACCATCCACTCCTTCCATGAATTGTTCCTCTTGGTCCACTAGTGTCTTAAATATCTCATACCTATTGGCGGGCTTGAGTTGGGTTTGCTCTTTACCATCTTTTTTCTTTTGCCTTCTCCTTCTTTTGGGCTGTTCAAAACCATCTCTCTGAGCTTCTTTACCCTAGAGAAGTATTGGTTGGTTCTTTGTTTATTGTTGACTTACCCTCCTTAGGAAGATTTGACATTCCTAGAGGAGCCTCCATTTTTGTGTTCATATTATTTGGGCAAAATCGGGCCAAATGCCCGTATTTGTGGCAAACTCTGCATCTAAAGGGCAGAGCCTCATAATCCAACTGTTGAATCCAAGATAGTCCTGCAAGTTCAAGTTCCACCTCTATCGGTAGAGGTTGGCTAAGATCCATTTCCACACATATTCTTGCATAAACAGTTGTGTTCCCTTCTATTGTGTCTTTGGAGACACCCAAATGTCTTCCAAGGGAATTACCGATCATCTCCAAAACCTGCTCACTCCAAAACTCCATTGGAAGTGCATACAAACGGATCCAAACCGGGACAACAGTGGGTTCAATTCGAGGATCGAATCCCACTCTCCAGGGTTGAACAAATAATCCTGTCGGACCATGATTCCTCTTTTCTGATTCGAAAGCCCTATTTCTATCGGCCAGAGAAGAAAAACTAACAATAAAATACCCATTGCTAATAAACCATAAAGAGTACTCACCATGAGGCTCCCAGTTTTTCTGGACCCAGGAGTGCAAAAAATTTAGGGTAGGGCGAATACCCATGAATTTACAGATCAAATCGTGATTGGCTCTGTATAAGACTGTTTCTTCGACCATCCTTGGCTCAATGACAATCTTGGGCCTTGATTCGGACTGTGGCAGGCATCCATTAACTCGATGAGTTGTTGATCTATTTCCAATAGCCGTAAAGAGCATTTTAAATGCAGTTCTTTGAGCTTCGTCAATCTTGGATGGAGATTTATCTTTTAACAAATCTGCATAAGAGCTATTTCTCCCTAGGAGAGGATCCGGAGAAGTCCCCATTGGACCCTCCTGGGGCAGCAATCTTGCCTTCAGATCCACAGTAACCAAAAATCTCTTCGGCAACCCAACCGATGCCCTAGATTTTCCCTAGCTCCAGAAACCCTAGTTCATCGCTTCCTTCCTGCTCGCTTCCAGTTCATTTTTTTGATTTGAAACACGCCCTGTTAACATTCATCGATGTTTGAAATATTCGATAATAGAGAATATATAGAAACAATCAAGAATATAATAAAAATAGTTAGTTGATAATTGTTAAAACATACAAATTAGTCAAGAATATAATCATAATAGTTAGTTGATAGTCATTAGAGTAGACAATTGTTTTTTGCTAGTTTGATAGTGTAGAATACATCATGTCTGGCCATCTGAACATTAGTAGTGTAGAAATAACCATATTTGGCTATCAAAAAACTTAGTTGGTAATACTTGACCAAAAAATAAATAAAAAATTATGGGGGTCAAAAAATTATCATTTTTTATTATAGTCTATTGCATTTGTCTCTTTAAGCTGATTGTTTTGATATATAACATCCATAAGCTTCTATTAGGGGTAAAAATTTCTCATTTTGTGGTGCCCATTTCAATCGTCTCTTCAAGTTGATCATTTTGATATATAGGACCCATAAGATTTTTGGAGGGATTAAATTTATTATTTTATGATATAACCCATTTGGATCATATACTTGAGCTAATCATTTTGTTAGATAACACCCATAAGAGTTTTGAGGAATCCTAGGGTACCAAAAATGGCTTAAGATAGTAGAGGTACCCAAATAGAGGAATTAGGTGGCCACATAAAGAAACTAAGTGAACAATTAAAAAAGTATTACACCAATAATAAACCTTAAAAAATACATTTAGTAGTAGACTACATGAAGCTAAGAGTTATCTATTAGGCTTAGATAACAAATATGACCAATTAGATAACAAAGGATTTGGAGGTGATGTGGGCAATTCAAAGGGTGGAGCATGGAATAAAATTTATAAAATACCCAAGATAGATTTACCAAAAATTAATGGAGAGTACCCCATAAATTGGTTATATTGGCCCAAATAGTATTTTTACCTTCATGATGTTCCTCAAAGTCTAAGGCTCACAATAGCATCCTTTAGTCTTGAATTGGAAGCACTTCGATGGTACTGGTGGTTGAGATGTATGCATGCATATATATCTTAGGGTGAATTTGAGATCCATTTACTAATCCTATTTATACTGAGTGATTATGAGGATTTCACAAGAGCCCTTACCAAATTGAAATAGACCAAAATAGTCGAAGACTATAAAAAATAGTTTAAAATTTTGGCAAACTACACAAGGGGCTTAGGTGATGAATTTTTCCAAAGTTGTTTCATCAATGTGTTAAAATAAGGAATTCAAGTAGAGGTGAGAATGTTTAAACCAACAACCATGATACAAACAACAGGTTTGGCTATATTGGTGAAAGATAAATTTATTGCTCAAAGCCATACTTTAAAACCTCCACAAGCTTGACTTCCACTTCTATCTCGGCCAACAAAAAACCTTATTAGTAATTCATCCACAATCAAATATTTGACTAGAGAATAAATGAAGGCTTAGAGAGCATAGGGATTGTGCTATAAATATTATGAGAAATATTCCCTAGGACACAAGTGTGTGTAATAAATATTGTATTTGCTTGACATGGGTGAACCCTCCTCTATGGAGTCCCATGAAGAAGAGGAGGAACATAAATAAGAGGATCAACCGAAAGAACCTGAAGTGACATAGGAAAAACAACCAAAAATATTAATACATACTCTAGCAAGGATATCTACCCCTCAATACATGAAGGTGGTAGGGAACTTAAAGGATAAACATATCATAATACTCATAGATTCTAGTAGTACACAATTCTATTAATCCTCAAGTGGCCAAAAAAGTAGATTGTTACATAAATTAATGAAATTATTTTCAAGTCATGATATCCAATGGAGGAACCTTGTCATGTAAGGTAAAAATAGAAATATCAAGATCAATATGGGTGAATAAAACCTCAAGGTCGACATGTTTTCTCTTCCTTTGGGATGATGTGATGTCGTGTTGGGAACAATGGCTTCACACTTTGGGCCTGATAGTTTAGTTTTTGAACTTTGGATACAACTAATTCATAATGCAATATAATCTAAGTGGTATGCCTATAGACCCTACCCAACTTATCAGTTCACATTGTATGGAATTTTTTTGAATAAATTATCTCTTGGAGTAATGGCACAATTCTTTGCAATATAGGCCTTGAATTTCAATGATACTACTCAACAATCAAAATTGCAATTCATTTTGGATAAATATGTGTCATTCTTTGCTAACCAACAAGGATTACCCAATGGCGCACTCATGATCATTCCATCCAACTTGTACATGGTAACTTATCACCCAAAATTCACCCCTATAGGTATCCTTATGTTAAAAAAACTAAGATTAAAAAGATAGTGTAGGAGCTACTAGTAGTAGGAGTCATTCAGCCAAGTGTTAGTCCTTATTACTCACTATTTTTTTGGTGTAGAAGAATGATGGATCTTGGTGGTTATGCATGGGTTTTCACAAGCTCAACAAAATTATTGTTAAATATGGATTTCCCATTCCAATCATTGATGAGTTGTTGGATAAGCTTCATGGTACTTGATTTTTTTGCAATATGGAATTACACTAGGGATATCATCAAATTAGAATAAAGGAAAAATATATTATAAAAATAGAATTTCAAACTCATGAATTTTATAATGAATTCATTGTTATACCTTTTGGTCTTACCAATGCACCTTCCACCTTCCAGAGTCTTATAAATTCTATTTATTCCCCTTTTTGTACATATTCATTTTGGTCTTATTTAATGATATCTTAATTTACATTCACTCATTGGAGGAAAATCTACAACATTTGGATCAAACCTTGCAACTCTTGGCCAGTAATCAAGTATGTGCAAAGTGATCTAAATGTTCTTTAAAAATGTAGAAAGTAGAGTACTTGGGCCACATAGTTTCAAGAGAAGGGGTTAAGGTGGATCCATGGAAAATAGCTACCATACAAGAATGGCCAAAGCCTCACACTCTCAAGGGCATTTAGATTTTTTTGGGTTTCACTAGGTATTATTAAAAATTTATCAAAAATTATAAAATATCACTTCCCCTTTGACAACAATGTTGAGAAAAATATTTTGTATTGCTAGAACCAATAGAACAAGCCTTATTTAATCTCAAACAAGCTACGTTATTTAAATTCATGCTATCAATAATATTTCCAAGTCCTTTTTATTAAAATTGATGCTTCAAATAGTCAAGGGGTCATCCTTATGCAAGAAGGACAACTATTGACTTTCACTAACAAGGCACTATTAAGGATTTTTTTGTAAATCAATGTACAATGGGGAAATGAATGACGTCTTACATGTCATAAAAAACTGGTGTATCTACCTTATTGGGTGAAATTTTTCAATAAAAATATATCACCACAGTCTAAATTATTTTTTGGAGTAGTAAGTCTCTACTATTAAACAACAAATATGGGTCAACAAAATGCTAGGGTATGACTATGAAATAATTTCTAAAAAGGATAAGGATAATGTAGTTATTTATGATCTCTCTCACCAATATGAGAACTAGAGTATGTTGTGTGCCATCTCAACCCATCTTCTTTGATGGATTCATCATCTCAAAGAAGAGATAACTCAAAACTCTACCTTACAAGATTTAGTTCAAAAAATTCAAACTAATCCTAGCTCTCAACTAGGGTATACATAGGATGGGTAGCATTTGAGATATAAAGGTTACCTTGTTATTCCTACAAATTCACCATTCTATGAAACTATATTACTAGAAATGTATTCTTCCCTAACCATGGACCATTTTGGGTTTCTAAGAACTTATGAGAGGGATAAATGTCCCTTTCTCTAGATGGGTATGAAAAAAGGATATTCAAACCTATATGGTAAAATGTGACATTTGCTAGTGTCTAAAGGGGGAACTATATGCACTCTAGGTACACTCCAACATCTTTCTACTTCAAAAAAAATTTGGATAGATATCTATGGATTTTATTGAAGGGATTCTAAAGTCTAGAGTTAAAACAATCATTCTTGTGGTGGTGGATCATCTCTTTGAAGAACACAAGCTTATACTAAGAGGGGGGTGAACAGTATAAGATCAACTTTTACTTTTCTTTCCCAAATAATATTATCCAATATTATCAATGTAATATCAACAACAGTAATAAAATTAATGCACAAATCATCACACACAATAGAGACACCAATTTAATGTGGTTCACCTAATGTGGGCTACTCCACAGAGAAAATATTTTTGCTAAATTTTCTCAACAAATCTTCTTGGGAATCAATTCCCTATTACAATACTTAAGGACCTCTATCCAAAGGAGACACCAATCCCCTATGTTTTTATTTATGGATCTCTCTCCATAGGAGAACTCTTTCCCCTTTTCTTTGGTTCATGGTATTGTTGGTCAAATATCTGCCTAATCAATAAACACTGCGTTTATGCGCCCTAGATACGACCAACATTGAAAGGCCGAAGGAAAGAGATGTCCTCCGTGCCAATCTCCAGAGAGGGCTGGTTCCCAAACTAAATCCTAAAATGGTAAAAGACTAAGGATGCAGGAAAGAAATTGGAAATAACAGAAAGAGATGAGAAATATGGCCATAGGCCGAAGTGCAAGAATGGTGTTAGACTAACTAGCAGGAAAAAACCCAAGCACAAATTAGCATTTATGAAAGCAAACAAAATAGAATAGGCTCATAATATTGCCATAGCAACTATCAAAATGGTGCTCCAACATTCACCTTCTTATTAGCAATTTTAAATCCAATGACAAAATTTAAATAGAACAACAAACAAGATGAGCAAATGACAATAGAAGCACACGACACATAAATTAACCACACGCAAGATCACTTGCAACTTCAAAAATTTGATGCCTTGTATTAATGCAGAGAGCTTGGAGAAATCTCTCGCAAAATGTCTAACTCCTCTCCTTTTACAATGAAATTTGCCTAGTATTTATAGAGGTTTTCGCCTCTATCATTTAATACATATGAGAGAAGAATGTCCTGGGATCTAAGACATAATTAGAAAAATCCTCCTTGAATTCTTTGAAAATCCATTCGCCTGGGGAACAAATTCCTGAAAATCTGAACTTCGGACGGAGGTGCGCATGTTAGGAGCAAACATTAAATTCTTTGGATCGCTTCTGATACATTGGAAATCATGAAAGCTCGTTTCTCTTTGCCTTCCTCTTCGTGATCCACAAAATGGAGTAACTGAGGGTGCCCTTCATTAAATGCTAAATTCAATTGTCTTGACCAAATTCTTGTTCGCCCATGTTCACTTTTGCCTCGAGATCTATTTTGCCCCTTTGCAAACTGAAAAGGCACGTGCGACACTCTTATAAAACACGTTCGCCTCTAGAAAGGGTGAACGACACGTTCACCCCTATGGAAGGGTGAACGCAACCTTGCTTCGCCATATATGTTGGTTCACCCATGGGAGGGGCGAACGACATGTTCACCCCTCAACCAGGGTGAACCTGATTTGAGTTTCTTTTTGGGCACGTGTGCCACTACATATTGTCGAGGCGCGTTCACCCCTAAGAAGGGCGAACGACGCGTTCTCCCCTTTGGAAGGGCGAACGCGACCTTGTTCTTTTGATCTTTCACCTTTGTGAAATTTTTGAACTCGTTCACCCCTTTCAAGGGCGAATGGAGCGTTCACCTCTTTCTTGGGGTGAACGTAAATGCATATCAAATTTGTCAAGTTTTTCCTTTGGGCCTTTGTCTTCTCCATTTTTTTGAAATTCAGGCAAACATTTCTCCATTGAATTTTATAAGGAAATAAACTCAAAAGGGATTTCCCAAAATGCATCAGAACTTGGCGAATAGGAAATTATTTAAAATATTACATATGGAAGCCAAAGATGCAAATATGTACTATCTATATACTACCGCCACATTCAAACATTGAATTCAAAATATTTAAACAAAATTCCCAATGAATACAAAATGGCCAACATTTCTTGGTGACTCACGGGGTATCCAGCTCGCATGGATGCAAGCGATCCCAGGCCTTTATCCATTGGGTGCAGAGTCTATCTCATTTTTTGGTGGCTGCCTATGCGCGCTCTTGTCTCTCTACCTCCGCTGCGACTCTGAGCACTTCAGCACGTTCAGCTTCCTCCACCGCTTTCATCGCTGCTTCATGATCTACTGTCACTTTCTCTTCTTGCTCTACAATAATCTCTGAAAGGGCCTCGTAAGTGCGAACAACATCATGCCAAGCTTCGATGGTAAATAAACAATGAACGCTGAGATATTCATAAATGAAGTGAAGACTTTGCACATCCATCAAGCTGAGGTGCTTCGAATGTTGGGCCAATTCATAAAGAGATAGCTCCAAGCACGTATACTTATCTATTAGAGGCAACACTTGCACTTCAGTAAGGGGCTCATCCAAGGTGTTAATGTCTGTAGTATCTTCAATGAATGCACTCTAGAGCTCTTGCAATTGCTCCATCGAAAGAGGCTCACCCCATTCATCTAGGAAGGTAGTGAAGCCCAGTCGATCAATAGTCTCAAAATGAGACATCAAAATAGTATGCTCCCACTCAATAGTATTGAGGACAGCCCACCCTTCATTTACAAGGTCCATGCGCTAAAAATAGCTTTGCAGGGTTACTCACGCTCGGGACCAGGCATAATCCATCTCGCTGAGAGGGCGAATATGCAAAGGCATATTCAACAAAGCTTGTATCTTCATAGCTATCTCCATATAGGGTGAAAGCAATTCCTCCATAGAATCAATCGTTTGTTGCCCAAGCTGGATCTGTATCTGCACTTCCCATAAATACTGCAACACCTTGATGGCATGTGCGGCCAACTTCGTAGAATTTTGGATGGAGCGAAGGTGAATGTCTCTCACACTATCATGCAAAAATCTCGCAACAGGCGTGGCCTTGGCTTCAAGCTGCTTCTTGAGTTCTTCTACCTGTTGCTGAAGGTTATGCATTTCAATTCGAGCAACATCATGCTCCTTCAAGTGCACCTTGACTTGATTGCGCAAATATTCATTTTCAGTGGCCATTTTTTCTTCTGTCACCTTGCTCTTGGCCAGTGCGCTCTCCAACTCCAGCACTTTATCTTGCACCTCAAAATATTTTTCTTTATAGTGCTCCCCGTGCAAATACAACGAGCTCATATCTACTTGCATGTTACCCATTTTTTCAATGGGATCAATCCACGTCAGATCTTCAGTGATAGTCTCAGAAACATAATCTTCAGGCTACAACTCACCTTGGGGTTTCTAAACCAATGGAGTGAACGTTGTCACATGAGCCTCCTTGGCAATTGGATCGAAAGCCACCTTCTTGATCGGTCGCGCCAGTGCCAAAGCTTCCTTTCACCACATACTCTTCAACCATTGGGAAGAGCTCAGGTGCGCTCGATTTAATTTTTCAACGTCTGGCTACTTGCGGGCTACCTGCACATCTGGAATAGTCTGCAGCTCCAAAAATGGTGTAAATGGGACAAAAAATTCTGAGCGACTAGGCCCAGTGGACATGGATGACATGGATTGAAGTGGAGGAATGGATACGGGAATGGTGGAAGGGAGAGAAAGGGTGGATGAAGTGGTAGACACAGGTGCAGTTGCAGTTATGCTAATCCTAGATGGAACTTGCATACTAATAGCCATAATGGTAGAAGAAGTGATGACTGAGGGAAGGGGACGGAAAAAAGGATTTGCCCCCGATGCATACGAACTAAAAGAAATAGAGGACAAAGGAGCGGGAATGAAAGAAGGAGCAACAATGATTTCAGAAATAGAAGAAGTAGAAGCGAAAGAGGGAACCATGGAAAATGAAACGGAAGGAATACCAAAGGATGGGGAGATAGAAAGTGGAGGGGACAAAAATGTAACAGATGGGACCGAAGAAGAAATCACTGCGTGCTCCTTGAGAGAAAGGGAAGAAGAGGGAAAAGATGACGTACCTTGGGGTGCAAGCGCCACTTGTTCTATGGATGGTGGGGGTTGCACAACTGCCTCCTCTTCTTGATTTACCTCCTGTTCACCAACATTGAGGGCTATTTCCTCATTCAAAATCTCAACATGAGAATTTTTAGAAAGTTGCTCCTCCTCCTCTTGCTGCGTTATCAAAAATATTTGCGCTACTGAAGTAGGAAGCTCAACATTGGGTGAAGGGTTCACTACTAGTATAGAGGTGACTATGGAACTTGACGTAGCAGGAATCACAGTACCCAAAGACATGGGCACTGTAACAGTGAATGTAGTGGTCGCACCAGTGCGAGGCCATTTAGCTACTTTAGGAAATGGAGGTGCCATCGACTGTCTCTGCTGCTTGGGCATGAGAGCCTCCTCCTGAGGGTGCTTCATTCTTTGAGACCGCCTTTGGAAAACATATTGTTGTTCTTCTTCTTCCTCTTCATCCTTGGCTTCATCCTCAATCGTAGGACTCTCCTCCTCAGGTTCGCTTTCGCCACTTTTGGACTGCTAAAAACTTTGCGGTAAAATAGTGGCAAAAGCAACGGGTTGATAGGACTCCACGAACCTATCGTAAACTTCAAAAAATTGGGTATCAAGCTTCAACCCGTAAGCAGCATACGACTTCCTCCGATGAATGCGCATCACCCACCAGTTCATAATTTTCTCCTCCTTCCAATCAGGATTTGCTTCTTTAACAGTTGTGAATAGACCCGGAGGAGGAATATGTGTTGTATTCTTCTCTGGATTATACTCCGCTTCCTGCTCATAGTAATCATGCCATGGAGGAAGGGAGGACATCTTCTCTATATGCCAGTTCATGTCTGGCCCATCAAAATTATTTTGCCACTTCTGAATATCCGGGCGCGGGCAGCAATGAAAGGTCTTCGCCTTAATAAGTTCCAAAAAATTTTTGAGTGGGTCGTATCGCCAACGCTGCGGCAACTCAATTAGTCCCAGGTCCTGAAGTGCCACCGTCAGAAGGTGATTTTTCCCAATATGGTTCACCTCTATACTTTCAAACTTAAAAGGTATAGTACAAGTTGTCTTTTTTCCTCGTCCAGAGTCGTATATGTCATTGATATAATCCATCTGGCGCACAACTTCCATTGCAAAAACACGCATAGTAGCAAAATAAGGCAACAAAAATGGTTTACCTGTATATCCAAAAATTTGAACAACCACGCCCTGAGTGAGCAAAAATACATCGCCCTTCTCCTCTGAAACAATAGTATCTCTCAAGTCGCATGACACTCGGTCACAACTGCCATAGAGCAATTCAATGGCAGGGCCCAAAAACCAGCTATTAAAGTTGTAGATAGACTCTTTCTTCGTTAACACTTGAGTCCACTTATAAACTGGTAGGGGCTCATTATTTTTGCCTGTCTACGTAACAACAATAAAAGAAAAATGTCACTGCATCTGGAAGAAGAAGAACCATACCAGTAGTGAAGTGTACCGAAATGATCTGGACTTTCCTTCTTGCAATTTTTGCAACTGAGAATTGATTCTTCGAGAAATAAATTTGGCCCAATAAAAATAAATTAGATTTCCACCCTACCTCATAGCAGCGGGAGAATAAAATTCCACCTTGCAAATACATTGAGCCATAGCTGCCTGCCATTTATGCACCGTTTCATCTGAGGGCAACCCAACAATCCAGGCAAGCATGGAATAGATGTCCTGGCACTTGAACTCTAAAAGAGGTTTAGGCAAATTCGACAGCTGCCCCATCTGTGGCTCCTTGATGAGTTGAGTTTCCATGAATTGTCTCATAATAACTATGGAAACATACCTATCCTCCTGCTCATCCGTATGAATTTTCTTGTTTACTGCATAATTCAATGTGCTCACCCCATAGGCAAAAGCCTCTCGGACCTCGTCCGATGTAATTGTAAATAGAATCTCTTGCCTGGAATTTCGGATGGCCCTAGTAGAGGAGTCATAAAATTGTGCAATTAACTGGATAAGCTCGGGGCATGGGTGCATGGGCAAACAAAGATACCATGAAAGCTATGAATTGTGAGGCGTTGTGAGCCAACTATTGTAGGAAACCCCCTAACTCACTATAACTTCGACCTCTTGCCTCAACCGGTCAACTCCCTTATGCGTGATCAAACAATCACCAATTTCGGCCATTTTATCTTCATAGGGATCCAGGTCAACATAATCATTCTATCAGGCTTTCTTAGCCCTCGAACTCCTTTCTCGTTTCTTAGTGGGCTTCGCTTCTACAACTTCCTACACCTCTTTTGGTTCTTTACTACGTCTGCCCATCTTGCTAGACAAAAATTTGTGGCACTTCTACAATTTCCTACTCCGAGACTTCCAAAAACTCCTCTGCACTTCGAAACGTAGGATACAAAGAAGCAAAAATTTTAAAAATAAGGAAAAACAAAAATTTACCCTTTACCTCCCGGAATTTATAGAGGCGCTATCAACTACTGTAGTAATTACAGAATTAAATGCAGGCGCATCTTCGAAGAGAAATATTCTTCGAAAAATTGCTCAAACATCCTTTCCAAGGTGCAAAAATCCTCTTCTCTGATTCACCATCGGATTCTCCTAAAAAATCGTGCCCTCTACGCTACGTAATATTATAGAAAAATGTGCCCTGGCGCTAGAAGCTTGTTAGGGAAACCAACCCAACCGTTAATTACCCAATCATCAATTCTGATTGCTGCCTTGAAAAGCTCAATCCGAATGCTTCCCATGTTTGAAAATCATTACTTGAATTTGGCGCCCACTACTTCCGATTATCGCCATGTAACCCTAGGGTGAATTAATTTTCCAAACATGCTTTTGGGAATATCTTGTTCGGCAAAACCTTTCGCGCGCTTAGGAATCCATGGGCGATTCTTGTCTTCATGCGAAAGTGCTCCTTTCCATGCGGCGCATGTGTTTTAAAACTTCATAGCGTGCCTCCCTTTTCTAAAAGTAGTTTTTCTAAAAAAAAAAAAGCAAGCTTTCCTATGCTTTTTCCCTTTTTGTTCTTATCTTTCTTCCATTTTTTTATATATATATTTTTTAGAAGGCGCCATGCACAATCTCTCTTTTTTTTTACTCTTTCTTTCGCCTGATGACGTCATCAAAGCGCATTCGCTCTTAGAGACAGGCGAATATGATGTTCGCCTCCTCCAAGAGGCACACGCGAAGCTCTATCGCCACTTTGCCAATCTTGAGTTCCATTTTTCGGGCGAACAAAATTTTAACAATCATTTTTTTCTTTTTCTTTTTCTTTTTTTCTCTTTTGCGAAACATATTTGTTTAAAACACAAAAATATTTACATATATACAGGGTGTTACCTTTGATTTGAAATTATGAAATATAAGCCTTCAGATGAAGGCCATTCACTGGGATAGGAAGCTCGTACCCTTCCATGTCACAAAGTCGGAATGCATTAGAAGAGGTGACAGTAGAAATTCGAAAAGGCCCTTCCCATATTGCATCAAATTTATGATGTTTTCCTAGCTTTGACTTCTTTTCGTTCCATTTTAATACCAAATCGCCCACCTGGAAGCTTCGATCAGTTGTTCTTTTCTCGAACCACTTCTTCATCTCTACAGCGTGTTCTATGAAAATATGATAAGCTCGCTCCCTTTCTTCTTCTAGTTGTAACAACTGCGCCAGTCTTGCCTCCATAGGATTATTTTCTTCATTTTCATCCTGGAACATCTGCAATGTTTGGAGCACAGGAAGCTCAATGTGAGTAGGAAGAACAACTTCTTTCCCATAAACCAAAGCATACGGGGAAGTTTTTATAGACTTCTTCACTGAAATGCGGTCAGCCCAAAGTGCTTGATTTAATAACAAATGCCAACTTCTCTTATTGTCGCCCATTATTCTTTTCAAAATACGAAGCAAATTTTTGTTGGTAGACTCAGCCAATCCATTCCCCTATGGGTAATAATTGGAAGATGTCTTTAGGTAAATACCATATCTTCTAGCAAATTCTGTAATTTTGGCTCCAATGAAGGGAGTACCATTGTCAGTGACTAAAGAATCCGGTATGCCAAAACGGGTGATGAGGCTTTCCATAAAAGAAATAACAGTCGCCTGATCTGCTTTCTTGGTGGGTATAGCTTCGACCCATCTGGTGAAGTAGTCTGTCATTGTCAAAATATATTTATGTTCCATATAGGAGTGTGGATCAATAACTCCTATAAAATTGAGACCCCACTATTGAAAGGGTGCTTCCACCTAGATCGGATGCAATGGTGATGCTCCTTTTCTAACTCGACCCACATATCTTTGACAACTGTCACACTATTGGCTTATCTTGTGTGAATCGATGAATAGAGTAGGCCAATAATACCCCACCCGAATAATTTTTAGAGCCATAGGTCTGCCTGCATAATGCCCTCCTGATAGCCCGAAATGGAACTCTTCCAAAAAATTTTCCTTCTCAAAATATTTTACACATCTAAGGAGTATACCATCAATATTCTTATAATATAGTCCATTGGGCAATAGTACATACCTGAGCGCCTGCAATCTGAACCTTCAGCATTGAGAAGGGTTAAGGTGGCTAGGACACCTTCCAGAAGTAAAATACTCAATGAGTTCCTCGGTCCACTCTTTGTCACCTACTGCACTATTCACACAAATCACATCTTCACGACTTGTCTCAACAACAACGCTTTTAGCCAATTCTTGACAGAGAGTGCATGCCCACGAACCAATTTCGTTGGCTTGATCTCTACATCATACTCCTGGATCTTCGAGACCCATCCGACCCTCTTATCACCCAGTTCTCCTTGAATTATAAAATTTTGAACGTCAGGATGAATGACGTAAACCACAGTCTTACTCTGAGAAACAAAGTGGCAAAACTTCTTCAATGCTTTCATAACTGCATAAACCTGCTTCTCTATAAAGTTGTACTTTTCTTGGTGTGGTGCTATAACCTGGCTTAGAAAAGTGATAGGCTTTTCTTCGCCATCATCTTGTTTTTGTGTTAGCACGGTAGCATAGCTCTCCTGCTCACCTACTGCATAAAGTATAAAGTCTTTGGAGTAGTCAGGGTTGATCAACACTGGCGCTTGAGTAATTCTCTCTTTGATTTCTTGAAAAGCTCACTTCCTAGCTTCTGTCCACTTAAACTCAACATTCTTCTTCAAGAGCTCAGTCATGGGCTTGATGACTTGGGCAAAATCAGCAATAAACTTACGAATGAAGTTTATCTGTCCAAAGAAGGACTGCAAGTCTTTCTTATTAGCTGGTAATGGCAATTTCATGAGCGCTTTGGCTCGTGTAGGGTCTATGGCCAATCCTTCCTATGAAATCACATGGCCCAACAACTTCCCTTCCTTGACCGCAAAAATTGACTTCTTCGGATTTATGGAAATCCCAAATTCTTGACACTTCTCAAATATTTGCCTCAGATGGAAAACATGATCTGTTCTGCAATGTGAAAACACCGTCATATCATCAAGATAAATCACAATGATTTTATTTAGCAACTCACCAAAGGCGACATCCATGGCTCTCTAAAAAGTAGCACTGACATTTGAAAGTCCAAAGGGCATCCGTTGGTAAGTGAACGTGCCCCACTTAGTTGTAAATGCTATCTTGTATTGATCTTCATCCTTAACCCAAATTTGATTGTACCCGAAGAAGCCATCCAACAAGGAAAATCTCTGAGCACCAGCCACAACATGAAGAATTTGGTCTATCTGAGGTAGAGGATAATGGTCCTTGAGTGATGCCTGATTTAAATTTCAAAAATCAACACACAGACGTATGTCCCCATTCTTCTTTCTTACAGGAACTAGGTTTGCCACCCAGGTGGAATGCTTAATAGGGTAAATGATCTTCGCCTCAAGCATCTTCAATAACTCTACTTTCATGAGGACTTCGATCTTGGGATTAATAGGGCGTTGCTTCTACCAAAAAGGCTTAACTCCTTGTAGCTCAATAGTGTGTTGAATCACGTTCTTGTCGTATCCTTTCAAGTCCTGATAACTCCATGCTACAATATCTGGATATTCGTAGCACAAATTTCTAATGCCTTCAATCTCATCTGATTCGCAATCGGTACCAATATTGATGATCTTTCCTGGCTCCAACTGCAATTCTCTATATTCCTTGGCATCCACCTTAATCCTATGTTTATCAGCCCTATCACTTTGATCAAATAAACTTTCTAGTGAAATCAAACCTCTAGGAATATGATTATTCCTTAACTGAATCATTCCTTCCTTTTCTTCCTCCACAAGAGTTCTATCTTCTGCGTTGGCAGCTTCTTTGAGCAGAAAATTCACTATTTGCTCATCATTATCAAACACCTACCAATAGAGGCCCTTATATGGGATGGAAGGTCTATAAATCACCCTCACCATCTTAGGATTTCGGACCACTTGCTCAGTAGGAGAATAATTAGCGCCCAGGGAAGCTAAAATGTCGGCATGTCTATTTTGTTCCCGAGGAATCACCTGAATATTCAAAGCTTTAAATGCTTCCAAAATATCCCACACTCTGTTGTGATAAGCCTTCAAGTAATGTTGCTTTGACACACATCTATTTGTAACTTGATTGACTATAAGCTCGAAATCGCCAAAAATCTACAGTTGTTCAATTCCCAACTTTTTGGCCTTTTTCAAGCCAAGGCATAATGCTTCGTATTCAGCTACATTATTTGTACAACTCCAGGTCAATCTGTAGGAGTAAGTTTTTTGTATGCCTTCAGGGGATACCAACACAACACCTACTCCTGCACCATTCTTACATCGAGCGCCATCAAAGAACAACTTCCATAACTGATGCGAAATAGGTTCTAGGGGCTCAAGGACTTGCTCTTGGGACTTCTTTGTCTTCTGAATTGAATAACAACCAATATCCGTTCCAATCATAGCGTTGAAATCTATCAGTAGAAACTCATCTTCCAAGCGAAGCTCCTCAGGTGCTTCTTCAACCAGACCAACCTCTTCCAATTCTTCGGTCATCATGTTCACCGCGCCTGGGACTTGTTCTGCCTCCTCTATTTTTTCAATATGAAAAGGGGAGGGCTTCTCATTATGAATGTGAATTCGCCTACCCTTGAATGGAATCTCCAAATGTGAATAATCTAGGGAAATATAACCTCCCAGCTTAGCTGTGAATTCTCTTGAAAGGCACATGCTAAAGTAGGGCTCTAAATCAACAACCACAACTTCTTGGATGACAGTAATCTATGACATGCTATGGAGCACAATTGGAATGTCCTTGATTACTCCAATAGTCTTAACTGGCGTACCATCCAACTATAATACTCTTGGACTGCTCCTCGTATACTCCATTCCCATTACCTCGCATACTGCCTTCGACATGACAGTAGTGGCAGCACTAGAGTCGATCATACAATTATGCATGATCCACCCTTCCATTCTCAAAGATAAGTAAAATGGGGGAGGCCAATTTTTACCTATCACCGAAGTGGGGAGCGCTTGAGCCAAGACTGTTTGCAAATGATCTTTCTTTTGGTCTTTGGTGGTCTTCAGAGATTCTTGCAACAAATCAATCTACCCAGGTAATTGCAATGCATCATACAAGCTAATCCTTGCTGGGATTTTCTTCATTTCTTCCACGATACTATAGCCACAAGCAGGTGAGACTTTTTCTTCTAGGGGCTACTCATACTTATCTCGATACTACTGTGTAGCCTCTACTCTTTGCCTTTTTTTCAATGAAGGATACTTGAGTCTTTCCTTAGCTTACTCTTTTGTCTCACTAGGGACTGGAGCAGTGGCGATGCGTTGCGAAGTCGAAGGTTGAGCTTGCGCTTTATCTTGTGCTTGCCCAGGTGATGGATTTTTTGACTTGTCAGCATCAGGAACCTTTATCGGGGATGCCCGCTTCTCTTCCTACGCTTTTGGAGCTATAGGTACTTTCAAAGGTTGCAAGTCTACAAGATCAACAATCACTGGCCTCTTCCCAGACCTAGTGAGGACTGAAACTTGCTCTGGAGATGACACCATACAATTATGCTCCACTTCTCGAATCATATTAACTTGCCCGCCTGAAGAAATTTTTGCTAATGTCTGAACATAGTTCAGATGCACCATACATGTATCTTCACCATGAGGATCATTACATGTAGAACACCAATATGTCCTTTTGGACCCATTAACCTCATCATTTGCTTGAATCATGGTGTTTTTCTTAGGTCCCCTATTGGTAGATGCTTGCTCCCGGGTGATTGGTGGAGTCTGAAACCTTCTTGATCGGAACTCAGCCTCGGCTTGCTTCTTCCTCATAGTGGTAAGCTCATTGGATATCATCCTCAAAGCCGCATTATTGGATTTTACTTCTTGTAACAAGGTCGTGAGGGGATCTGTATTGGGTGATGGAGTTGGCGCTGGCAATGGCAAGGGTGCTTGTAGCACGGGTAAGGGTAAAGGGGTTGGAGGTACTGGCAATGTTGGAAAAGAAATGGATGAAGGCTATGATGGTACTGATGAAATGGGAAATTATGGGTAGCTCATAGTAGATGACTACAAGACAGGGATAGGAGCTACTTGAGGGGAGCCCGAATTCCATGAAGGGACAGGATACATCGACGACATAGGCTACAAAAATGTATTAGAGTAAAGATATTGTGGCAGATCAGGGAGAATAGGCATCGTTGCCTTCGAAGGAAGCCTACCTACATCAATCAAATCTGATTTGGCCTTTTGAGCTTGTGTATAGAGATCCGAGAATGTGGTCACATTGGCCTATCACACCACCAAGCACTCAAAGATAATAAAATGTTGCTTGCTCATGGGTTGGTCGTAAACCATCTGGAACCCTCTACCAGCTTCACACAAATCAAATGTTAAAATCTACAAGTTCCTCTTGTGGATGTCTTTGAATTGAGGTGAACTGGTACAACAGAGAATATGGATCAGCTTGCTCATAGAAATTCTTAATCAGTAATTATGCCAATTGATCCCACGAGGTAATGGTACCAGGCTGCAAAGATCGGTACCAATACAACAATTTCTCTCTTAATGACAAAACAAAAAGTTTTATCATCACATCCTCATCAGTTATATCATGAATAGTTGTAAGAGAGGCCATATCTTGGATATGCTCATATGCAATTTTTACAGTACCATCATATGTGGGTAAAGCCTTTAGAGTAGCTTGAGGTACGAGATTTTACACCTACAAATTTAATGCTCCTGAACTATTCCAAGCCAAAAACTACCTTGGAAGTTGTTCATGTGGTGGAGGATTCTGAGCCATGTGAATAGGAATATGGGTAGGAGGCTGCGGGGCACTAGTGGTTGTACTAGGTGAAGGCTGAGGAAAACTGGTGGTAGTAATTACAGGACTTACAGAAGTGTAAAACACACCAGCTAATTAGGAAGATGAAACGGATGGTATGGATGGGATATATATATATATATATATATATATATATATATATATATATATATATATATATATTTGGTAAATAAAAGTCTTCATTAATTACTAAGTTTTGCAGAGTTAACCCAAAACATATTACAATATCCGACCTTCTCACTGAGATTGTAGATCCTAGTCATCCTTGAAACTTTATTACCAGAACTTGTGTTGAATCCCCTACAACACCTTACTAACAAGGCACACCCATACCTAAACATAACTGTAAACATTACTTACATTGACAGGAAATTGAAGTTTGGAATTTTGCACTTGTGAAACCTATTGCTTGCCCATTTCCTATTCTCTATCATAATCCTCCAAGGCTTACACCCTGTTACCTTCATTTCCAATTTGGTATGATTTAGAGGGAAACCCCGTAGTTATTACTAGCTCCATGGGGAAAGAACACGCATTCATCTTTCTCCTTAACAGGTAGGTTTCTTTTCATGACTAATAATGTTTTCCACTTCACGTGGCACACCTTGTGTCCATGTCACCAAACTACCAACATCAACACCTATGTTGGCTAATTTTTCAGCTGACCTGTTGGCCTCACGGTACACGTAACGAGCCCTCCTATTCTGTATTACTGCAAAAAGGATTCTCACTTCATGGATGACTCCCTTGATTCTCCATGGAGGTTTTTTGCCATTGGTTAACAAGTTGATGATGTTCATCGAATCACATTCAATCATCAAGTTACCTTGAGTTTCTTGGGCTACTTGCAACCCTCTCTAAAGGGCTCTAGCTTCTGCTTCGTTATTAGTTCTGATTCCCAATGGTTCAGCGAAGGCCTTGACCAGATTTCCTTGATGATCCCTAATTATTCCTCCAGCTCCAGCTCTTCCTGGGTTCTCCTTGGATGCACCATCAAAATTTAGTTTAAACCAACCCTGGCAGGGTGGCTCCCAAGAAATCACATTTTTGGGATTGGGCAAAGGAATGGAAGGTTTGTCCTCAATACCTAAGGTCCGAGCTAATTGTTTTTCTTGGGGAGGAATTGAGTGGTTCTCATCCACTAAGGTTCTAAGGTTTTATTTCGCAAAGACAATAATCCTGTTGAGGATGGTTTTTGGGTTGTGAATGGTATCCTTAAAGGCTCTATGGTTCCTTTCTAGCCAAATATGCCAAAGAAAATGATGCCAACAGATTTTCCATAGGTACTTAAGTTTTAGGCTAACAAAGGGTTGAGGCCATTGATGGAACACTTTGGATATAAGAGCAAGCTTAACCCACGAGATCCTAAAGGCTTGGAAAATTTCATCCAGGATGGACTCCGCTATCGAACACTCCAAAAACAAGTGTTGGGTAGTCTCCCATCCTGCCTTGTACATGTAGCAATGGTTAGCAATAACCATACCTTTGGATAACATATTGTCCATAGTGAGGATTTTTCCTTGAATCACCAGCCATGAAAAAAAGGATATTTTAGGAATTAAACCTTTGATCCAAACCAAACTCGGTTGAAATTGTTGACCTTCCACATTGAGAAGCAAATTATAGGTAGACTTAACTATGAAGTCACCACTTTCAGTCTCAGCCCAAACAATGTGATCTTCATCCTCTCTAGAGGGAATAATTTGCTAAGTTAAAATGTTATAAAGCTCTTCAGACTTCGCTTCAAAACCATGTACTCTGATGTGTTTTCACCTATTGATATTTATATCCTGCCACATATAATTTGCAACCTTATTCCCAATTTTTTGCTCCATATGCTCTTGAATCCTAGCCAAACGAGGATTCTAGAATAATTCCTCAGATCTCACCCACCAATCCTTCCAAAAATGTATTGTTTGCCCATTTCCTAGAATCCATCTAAGACCTTTCTTGACAAGATCCCTGCTCATGAGGATTGCCTTCCAAAAAATAGACCCCCTGCTTTCTAAGTTTTCATTAAGGAAGTTCACACCTTGGAGGTATTTCCTCCTAACTATGGCAGTACAATCATTATCGACCTTAGTCAATAACCACCATGCTTGTTTGGCTAATAGAGTTGTATTGAGATGAGCAACTCTCCTCAATCCTAACCCCCCATCATCTTTAGGTTTGCAAACCTTGTTCCAACCTACTAAATGGATCCTTTTCTTATCCTTAGTCCCTGACTAGAGAAATTTTTTTGAAGCTGCTCAATTTTGTGATACACCTTGCTGGGAGCTCTGAACACTAATAGGAAGTAAACGAGTATACTTTGAAGTGAAGCCATAGTTAAAACTGCTTTGCCTACTTGAGATAACATATGTCCTTTCCAACCTGCTAGATTTTTTTGGATCCTCTCCAGAACTATGTTCCACATTGATCCTTCAGGTTTCCTCATAAATAGGGGAAGACCTAAATAGGAGGTGGGAAGGGATGCGATCTGACATTCCATGATCCTTGCTATGCTATTTTTCCTAGGAATGGGGGTATTGATGAAATAAAGTTTACTCTTATTAAAATTCACTTTCTGTCCAGCCGCTTCTTCATACATTATGAGAATATTTTTAATCCTTCTTGCCTCAACCACAGAATCTAAAGTCAGTAGCAATGTATCATCAACAAATTTTTGATGTGTCACTAGGGTAGTTAGCGACGTGGCCTTGATACCAGATATGAGTCCATCTACCGCTGCTGCCTTAATGGTTCTTCCCAAGGCCTCAGCTACGATGATGAACAACATAGGAATTATGGGATCTCCTTGTATTAGACCACATTTGATTTGAAAAAAACCTACAGTAGACCCATTAATAAAAACTAAAAAACAAGGCTTAGAAATACACTCTCTTATTAACTTGACCCATTTCATGTTGAAGCCAAATTTTAATAAAACTGCATCTAAGAATCCCCAATTTATTCTATCATAAGCTTTTTTCATGTCTAACTTTAAAGCCATGACTAATTTTTTGGTTTGAGCAGTTGTATGAAGAGCCTCATGAACAGTAATAAATACATCTAAGATTTATCTTCCTTGTACAGAACTTCCTTGACTTGGATCAATGATAACCGGTAGAACTTTCTTCAAACGATTGGCTAAAACTTTGGACAGAATTTTATAGGATATATTACACAGGCTAACCGGCCTAAAGTCAGCCATAGTCTTGCGGTTGGGGCCTTTAGGTAAAAAAGCAATGAAAGTTGAATTGAAACCCCTTGGAGTATGATTTGAACTTTGGAACTCCTTGATTGCAGCAATAACTTCTACTCCAACAATATCCCAACAAACTTGGAAAAACCGCGGTGAAAACCCATCCAGCCCAGGAGCTTTGTCAGGATCCATGTTAAAAAAAGCCTCCTTGATCTCTTCATCTAAAAAAGCTACTGTAAGAGACTCATTAATCATTTCATCAGTGAGTTGTGGAATGAATTGAAGGAAAGAGTCCTTTGCTTGTGCATTACAGGCCCGTTCTTCACCCAATAATGAACTAAAAAAATTAACAACCTTGTCCCTGATCTCCTGAATGTTTTGAGTTGAGGATCCATCCACCTTAGTTAAATTTCTAATATTATTGTTGCTTCTATTTCTCAATGTGGTAACATGGAAAAACTTTGAATTAGAGTCCCATTCCTTTAGCCATAATGCCCTTGATTTCTGCCTCCAATACATCTCCTCACAAGCTAAAATATTATAAAACTCACAAAGGGTTTCCTTCTCTTCAGTTCTTGTCGCCTCATCATAGGTTCCATTTTGGATTTTGTTTTCTATTATTCTCAGTTTTTCCCCCAGTGCTCTCTTATTCTCAAAAATATTTCCAAATACTTCTTTATTCCATATTCTAAGGTTGTTTTTCACCATCTTAAGTTTTTGAGATAGTTTGAAGGAAGCACTTCCCTGGATAGGTTGCTGCCACCATTTCTCTAATCGTTTCTTGAAGTTTAGATGCTTAACCCACATTGATAGAAATATGAATGACTTTTTAAAGTATTTATCCTGAAATGCCTCCCATAGAATAAGATTATGGTCTAAAGCGCATTTAGGAAGGGCTTGTAACGCTGAATCACCAAACATTGTTGTAGCTTCCTTGGATAAAAAAAACTGTCCAACCTTTCTTGAATCAGCTGACTTCCTATCCTCTTGTTACTCCATGTCAATTTGGCTTCTTTTAGTCTTACATCCATCAATTCATTTGTGTTAATGAAT
Source organism: Wollemia nobilis (assembly GCA_028583015.1). NCBI lineage: Eukaryota > Viridiplantae > Streptophyta > Pinopsida > Araucariales > Araucariaceae > Wollemia > Wollemia nobilis. Next base: position 1,134,683 of record JAQPPZ010000620.1, on the reverse strand, counting down.
TCATTGAAGTCCTCCATGCTCCTTGAGGGTAACCTAGATCCTCCATTCTTACCAGATGGGTAAAGGGGGGTATTGAAATCTCCTCCAATAACCCAAGGAATGTCTTTAAAAGCTTGGCTCAAATTCTCTAAAAACTCCCATAGTTCATACCACCCTTGGATAGAGGTGGGGGCATAAACATTTGACATAATCCAATTCTTATTAGTATCAAAATCATGAAATAATATGCTTAAGACTCTTTCATTTGCCTGAATAATACTTCCTTCTATTTTAATAGGATCCCATAAGATCATGAGGCCCCCAGATGCTCCTCTCGCCTGTTGAAATGCCACTTCCCCTTGCTTCCAAATCATTCTACCTATAAGTGCTGATTATGCTACATTTATTTTGGTTTCTTGAAGAAAAATGATAGTAGGATTCTAATCCTTATAGACTTCACCATCCTTTGTTTTTATAGGCCGTTTAGGCCTCTCACATTCCATGAGAGAACCTTCATTTATATTGTTTGATATTTTTTCCCTGCCCTCTTCCTTGAGCCAAAGGGGGTTTGTTAATTTTGCTATTATCCTAGCTAGGAATAGCTTGTTGTGACAATGTTCTTTCCTTTTCGTTTGCAATTTCTTCATTGATTCTCATTCTATAGTGCTCTGTTGTAGATATTCTCCCTTTATTTCACTTCCATAATCTATCAGAGGCTTGGTGGTGCTTCTAGTCTATTTTGGACTGAAATGAGGGGGCATATACTGTGATAGTCTAGGGCTTGAACCTTCCTCCTCATTTTGGGGGTTTTCAATTTCCTCTTCATCCTCAGCCTTGTTTTGGTTCACCTCTCCTATCTGGTTCCTAAACAGGGGGCTTTCCTTCAAGGAACATTTTATCGTTGGGCTCGTTTGATAAGGGATAATTTGCTCCACTACCAGATTAGGAGCTACATTCCTACCTCTTGTTTCCACAACTTCGACTCTTGACTCTATTTTTTCCATGTTTAAACTGAAATGACCTGGCAATTTTTATTCATTTTTAGCATAGATTTTGGGGATTTTTGTCATAACTATGGATGGTCCCAATTTGTATGGGGAGTCTAGGGTTTCAGGAAACTTGACACTGATGGTATCATCCTTACTGTTTTATTTTTCAACTTCTAGATTTTCTAGGATATCAAACATGTTCAAGCTAGGATCTTTATTACATACCTTATAATTTTTGCCTCCCTCATTATGTTGCTTTCCTTTCTCCTAGATTTTTGCTAGTTCTATGTTGGCTTGGTCAGCCTGGTTATTCTTAATTTGTCTATATCCTTTCTAGTTAAGATGCGGTCCTTGAAACTTTGGGATTCCTCTCCCATTAGCTTTCCCTAGAAAACTTTCGCTCGTGGCTTCCTTGTTTGCAGTTATTATCAAAAATTGGGCTTGAAGGTGGCCCTGGGTTTTGCACACGCTACAAAATGTCGGCTTGTTCTCATACTCCACAAGTTGAATCCTTAGAAACTCTCCATATGCTAGTTCCACCTGAGAAGGTAGATCAGAATCCAAGTTTGCATTTACACATATCTTGGCATGCGTCAGTCTAGTCCTTGCTTGGGTTGAATGGTCTATTGCCATGAGCTCTCCTATCATATTTTCTATGCCACTAAGCCAGTACTCATTAACAAACTAGGCTGGGAGGTTTGGTAAGCGGACCCAAATGGATGCTATATTAATGTTTTGCTTCTCAGGGTTAAAATCCTCCCCCCACTTCCTCAGAAAGAGGTTATGCCTTCCTAGAAACCAGGGTCCTCCTGTCAAGATGGGATATGAGGAAGTGAAGATATCCATCAAAAAGTGGCTATTTTAGGATGCTCTCCTAGCCTTTGAATATCTAGTTTGTAAAATCTAATCTGATTATCAGGAGTCTTGGATTTTGATCTTGTATTCATGAGAAACGACTTTTGTCATCCTTACTCTTACAAAGTTTTGGGTAAAAATTGAGTTGCTAGATGTTCTAATCTCAAGCAGGAAGGTGAACACCAAACCTAGTGTTGCTGAAAGTGGAACCTTGAAAGTCCCACCGGGCATGCCAAAAAATGTTGGTCAAATATCTACCTAATAAATAAACACTACATTTATGCGACCTAGATACAGGTAACATTGAAATGTCGAAGGAAATATATGTCCCCCGTGTCAATCTCCAGAGAGGGTTGGTTCCCAAACTAAATCCTAAAATGGTAAAATACTAAGGATGCAGGAAAGCAATTGGAAATAACAGAAAGAGATGAGAAATATGCCCATAGGCTGAAGTGCAAGAATGGTGTTAGACTAACTAGCAGGAAAAAACCCAAGCACAAATTAGTATTTATGAAATAAAAAAATAGAATAGGCTCATAATATTGCCATATCAACTATTAAAAATGGCGCTCCAGCATTCACCTTCTTATTAGCAATTTTAAATCCAATGAAAAAATTTAAACAAAACAACAAACAAGATGATAAAATGACACTATAAGCACACGATACATAAATTAACCACATGCAATATCACTTGCAACTTCAGAAATTTTATGCCTTGTATTAATGTAGAGAGCTTGGATAAATCTCTCACGAAATGTGTAACTCCTCTTCTTTTTACAATGAAATTTTCCTAGTATTTATAAAGGTTGTTGCCTCTATCATTTAATACATATGAGAGAAGAATGTCTCAGGATCTAAGACATAATTAGAAAAATACTCCTTGAATTCTTTGAAAATCCATTCGCCTGGGGAAAAAATTCCTAAAAATCTAAACTTCGAACGAAGGTGCGCATGTTAGGAGTAAACTTTAAATTCTTTGGATCGCTTCTAAGACATTGGAAATTAGGAAAGCTCGTTTCTCTTTGCCTTCCTCTTCGTGATACACAAAATGGAGTAACTAAGGGTGCCCTTCCTTAAATGCTAAATTCAATTGTCTTGACCAAATTCATGTTCACCTATGTTCACTTTTGCCTCGAGAACTGTTTCACCCCTTTGCAAACTAAAAGGTGTGCGCACCACTCTTATAAAAAACGTTCACCTCTAGAAAGGGTGAACGACACAATCACCCCCATGGAAGGGCAAACGCAACCTTGCTTCACCATATATGTTGGTTCACCTATGTGAGGGGCGAACGACATGTTCGCCCCTAAACCAGGGTAAACCTGATTTGAGTTTCTTTTTGGGTACATGTGCCACTACATATTGCCAAGGCGCGTTCATACCTAAGAAGGGTGAATGATGCGTTCTCCCATTTGGAAGGGTGAATGTGACCTTGTTCTTTTGATCTTTGTCCTTTGTGAAATTTTTAAAATCGTTCGCCCCTTTTAAGGGTGAATGGAGTGTTCGCCTCTTTCTTGGGGCGAATGTAAATGCATATCAAATTTGTCAAGATTTTCCTTTGGGCCTTTGTCTTCTCCATTTTTTTGAAATTTAGGAAAACATTTCTCCATTGAATTTTATAAGGAAATAAACTCAAAAGGGATTTCCAAAAATGCATCAGAACTTGGTGAATAGGAAATTATTTAAAATATTACATATAGAAGCCAAATATGCAAATATGTATTGTCTATATACTGCCACCACATTAAAACATTGAATTAAAAATATTTAAACAAAATTCTCAATGAATACAAAATGTACAACATGAACTTGATCCAAGAGACCTCTGTCTCCTCAATTATTTTGTGGATCTCTCTCCACATAAGAAATCTATCTTCCCAACTGGTTCACAAATCATACTCTATAGGAGAACTCTTTCCCCTTTCTCTGGTTCATGGATATCTATCCACAAGAGACCTCTTTACCCTTTGCTTTGGTTCATGGATCTCTCTCCATAGAAGAACTCTTTCCCCTCTACTCTGTTCATGGATCACACTCCATAGGAGAACTCTTTCCCCTCTGCTCTAGTTCATGGATCTCTATCCATAGGAGAACTCTTTCCCCTCTGCTCTGGTTGGTGATCTTCTAGAAGACTTTTGTCCCCACTACTCTAGCTAATGGATCTCTATCCACTGAAGACCTCTATCCTCACTACACTAGCTAATGGATCTCTATCCACTAGAGACTACTGTCCTCTTTACTCTATCACCTCCAAAGCTTACTTTCAACTCTATCTCAAATCTACACCAAACTCTATCCCAAGTCTAGTACAAATTTTCTCTATATCTACTCATAAATATGCTCACTAACTTCTATCTCAAATATATCCTCAATCCTTAACACAAAGCTTGATAAAATCACCAATCAACTCTACTCAGATCTACCCCAAGCCTTAACACAAATCTTGAACAAATCAATCAATCAAATCTACCCCAAGCCTTAACACAAAGCTTGAAAAAATCAATCAATCAATAATCAATCTTCACCAAGACTTGCTCAAATCCCTTCAATCCTCTCAAAGTCAATTCTCTCAAGTCTTCACCAAGACTTGCTCAAATCTACCTTCAAGTCCTCTCAAGAACTTGCTCAAATCTGCTCTCAAGCCTTCACCAAGACTTGCTTTAAATCTACCTTCAAGTCCTCTCAAGAACTTGCTCAATCTGCTCTCAAGTCTTCACCAAGACTTGCTTCAAATCTACCTTCAAGTCCTCTCAAGAACTTGCTCAATATACTCTCAAGTCTTCACCAAGACTTGCTCAAATATTCTCTAGCACATGCTCAAACCTGCTCTAACACATGCTCAAAACAACTCATAAAATATGCTCAATCAATCTCAAATCTTCCTCACAATGCTATCAAATGCTTTATCTAATATTCAAAGTAATTTCTTTAACTTGAAGCAGTTTAGACATATTCTATCCCGAGTTTGTTTAACCTCTAGAACATATAGAGAATGATGTACTCTATCAAAAACTCAATATGTTCTACTCAATCATTAATTCTGTCACTTCCACATGTCTTACTTTTATTGCTCTTTTAAATATAGATTCAATCTAGCACATGACACCTATCTTTCTGATCTACACTTCTGCTTTCACAAATCTGTTTTCTAATGTTTGCACATTCACTTTCAATATCACTCAAAACCAATGCTCAAGAAGTTTCACTCAATCATTCAATCAATGAAACACAACTTGCTCACAAACCCTAAACAAGTATTTTCATACTTCTTCAAACAAAGAGCACAATGTGGGTCTCAAACCCTAACTCAAATAATCTTCAATATCTATCTCAAATGTTCTCTAAACATTCACTAATGAAGTATATAAAAACTCACTCAAATATTTCCAACAATGCTTATCAAACAATCCTTTTCACTCCACCTTATATTTCACAACATTCATTCCAACAAACACTTCAAACCAAAGATGATGTGCCCATACCTTTTGTTTTGATGGAGATATGTCTTCAAAACCTGTCTTATAACCAACCAATCCTCCTTGTGCCAATCCAAGGGTTAGATAGCAACAATCTATTTCAAAACATCCACAAAATATTCCTTCCAAAATGTGCTCAAATAAATCTAAAAATATTACTTTGTAAACCTCCTTTTGTTTTCAATAATGAAACATGTGCAACCTTTTACAACAAATAATTTTGATCCATAAAAACACCTTTTAACTCCTTTAAAATAAATTTCATTCAATCAAAACTCATCCAATCACTCAAGCACAAATTACAATAATATCTCTATTACACCTTTTAACTCCTTTTAGGATAAATTTCATTCAATTACTCACACAAGATTACAATAAAATAAATATCCCTTTTACACCTTTTAACTCCTTTCTTAAAATGATTTTCAATCAAACTATTATAATCCAAACCCCTTTTTCAAAATAACATCACATAATTTATTTCATGCATTCCCCTTTATTTAAAACATAATTAAAACAAACCCTTATGCCTCCCTAATCGAGCACGCAGGACATAAGACATATACTATGCACTTCTCAAAAATAATTTAATACAAATACTTATGACTCCCTAATCGAGAGCACAAACCATAGAACACATACCTTAGCAACAAAATTTTATTTCATGTGTTCCCCGGGTTTCAAACTTGGTACCTTGCTTTTGCCATGTCTCAACACGAAGGGGATCCACCGTCTTGTCTAGCCACCTGGATGAATCTAAGTCTATCGTCGTTTCCTTTTACACTGCAATGCCTACCTCAAAATTAGCAAAAACCTTTATCTTCTTCTCCCTTTCAAAATTTAATCGAGTGCATGCGAAGGAGATTTAATTTATGATATGAGATCACTTTACCAATGTAAAACCTTTGAATATTTATATGTGCTTCGAGTTACATTGTGACGTCGGCTCATTTAAAATCAAACTTTGGCTTTTGATTTATATTATATTTTAATTATAATAATTTAAATTCAATGAATTTAAATATTATAATTTAAATATCAAAATTCTTTTTGGGCCTTTTCTTAAGGATAACCTTTTACCACCATTTAATGAATATTTTAACCTTTGTCCCATATATTATAATGCAAATCATTATAATATTATTTCTTTTAAAATTGCTTTCTTTTCCTTTTGAAAGACCCTATTGGTCGGATATTATAATATTAAAATATTATAATATTATTCTTTTTCACTTGCTCTCTTTTTGCACATAGTCTCAAACTTGACCTTCAAACTTTTCCTTGTCGTGCTTTCATAGCCCATGCCATTTTGACATCAATGACAACCTAATATGCTCAAATTTCCAATAATCTCCCCCTTTGTCATTGATGGCAACCACTTTCCAAAACACTTGATTTCAAATCTACTCCCCTTGAGAAATTGCTTCCCCTGACTGAATGCTCTCCCCCTAACTCAAATATCTCCCCCTTTGTCATCAATGGCAAAGGGACTCCTTTGGGGCTAAAGATAAGACTCTTAGCTTAGCCCCCTCCCCACCTCCTCTCCTTGAGGTGATTAATTTTGGGGTGGGAGTAAAATTACTCCCATCATACAATGCTCTTTTCCTTTGTCAACCTTCTTTCTCAACATACCCTTTTGGTCCCTTTGAGTATCCTTGTTCTTGCTTGTCTCTGGAAGCTCTAGAAACTCTATTCTGCACCACTTGGCCATATGCCCAACATTATTGCACTTATAACACTTAATGTTGTGGTTCCTTGAAGGTGCAAATATCTTGAAGTTCCTCCTGGTGAAGCCATACCTATTTCTGTCATGAACCCTGTAGTGAATTGCTTTATGACCAAATTGATTACAAGAGTAGCAATACCCTTGAAAGAAATGTCCATATTTGAAGTTCCTCTTAGTAATACCATACTCCTTTCCATGAGTCCTATAATGCATAGCCTTGTGACCAAACCTGTTACATGAGAAACAATGTCCTTTGAAGAAATCTTTCTTTGGACCCATTGGTCTCTTAGTCCTTTCTTCCTTGTGATGTTCCCTGTTCCTTGTTTGTGCATTGTTTCCTTTCTTGGTGAAACTTCTATTCACATAAGTCTCACTTTCTTCTTTACTCTCTTCTTCTGAAGCTTCTTCCTCTTTGGATCTTGAGCTTGACCCTTCTTCTTGTTTCTCTTGTCTTTCTTCAAAACCAAGTCCTGTTTTGTTAGATGAAGGTCTTTGTGCATTGATAATTTTATCCAAAATATTTGAACTTTTCCAAAACCTATGTAGCTTGTCCTTAGACTCTTTCATTTCCTTCCTTAGAGAAACTACATCTTGTTCTAATCTCTCACATTCTAAGACTTTTGCTTCTAAATTTTCTTTAAATCTCCTTGTCTTAGCTATTGAGTTTGTCAGATATTGTATAAGCTTTCCTTTCTCTTCATCACATTCTTGAAATTGAGCCTTGAATCTTGAATTCTACTTTTTGACCTTTTTCAATTCTTTTAGAGAAGAAATAAGTTTAGCTTCTAGATCTACTACTCCTTCCTCTTCATTTTCTGATTCTTTCTCTACTTCTTTGTCTTCGAGAGCATCTTCATATTTTTTAGATTTATCTTCAATAAGATCACTTCTTCATCTTCTATTGCCAAAAAGAGAATTTCTTCTTCTTCACTATATGAGGATCTTTCATCACTATCACTTGAAACCTTGCTTGTTTTATCCGCATAAAAACTCTTCTTATACCTCTGAAAAAACTTATTTTCATGCTTGTTTTGTCCATACCTGTTTTTCTTTTCATACGTAGATTTTCTTGCTTCCTTTCTCTTATGATCTTGTTTCTCTTCACTGCTACTACTTCCAGATTCTGGATAGTTAGATGCATAGTGACCATATTTACCATAATTGAAACACTTAACTATTTTTGTACCTTTATTCTTTCTTGAGTCCTTCTTGTTCCTTTTGCCATATTTCTTTGGGGGTTTTTTTTTGAGAGTTCTTCATCACTGGATGACTCATCACTTGAATCTGGCTTCTTATCTTTCATCTTCTTTGCTACTTTGAAGGCTACCTCTTTCTTGGGAATATGATCCTTTCCTATTCTCATCTCATAAGTTGTGAGAGTTCCATGTAACTCATCCATAGTCAAAGTTTCAATATCTCTTGTTTCTTCTATGGTTGAAACCTTTTCATTATACCTCATAGGGAGTGACCTTAAAACCTTTTGAGCAACATTATATTCTTCTATTTTAAATCCAAGTCCTCGCATGGTGTTAAAAACCTCATCCACATGAAGTAAGTATGTAGCAATGTCTTCCTCTTCTTTCATCTTCAAGTCTTCAAATATCTTTTTGTGATTTTGTAATTTTACCATTTTGACCTTTTTGTCTCCCTCATATGTTTGCTTCAATTTATCCCAAATTTCCTTTGTTGATTTGCAATGCATAAATTTTACAAACTCTGCTTCATGTAAACCACTTAAGATTACATTCATTGCCTTTGCATTATATAGATGTAGGAGCTTACCATATTTATCTATAGGAGGACTAGTTGGAGGTGTGTATCCATCCTCAATTGCTTGCCATGTCTCATATCCTTGTGCCATCAAGTAAGTCTTCATTCTTATGCTCCAGAAAGCATAATTGTTCCCATCGAACAATGGTGCCTTAATTTTTGAAGATCCACTCTGAGATGCCATCTGTGTTCTTGTATACTTTTCCTTCAAGTTGTTAAACTCTTTCGAAGGAACCCGCTCTAATACCAATTGAAGAACACAAGCTTATACTGAGATGGGAGGTGAACAGTATAAGACCAACTTTCACTTTTCTTTCCCAAACAATATTATCCAATATTATCAATGGCAATATCAATAGCAGTAATCAAAGCAATGCACAAATCATCACACACAATAGAGACACCAATTTAACGTGGTTCACCCAATATGGGCTACTCCACGGAGAAAATATTTCTACTAAATTTTCTCAACAAATATTCTTGGGAATCAATTCCCTATTACAATGTTTATGGACCTCTATCCAAAGGAGACACCAATCCCCTATGCTCTGATTTATGGATCTCTCTCCATAGGAGAACTCTTTTCCCCTTTTCTCTAGTTCATGGAACTTGATCTAGGAGACCTCTATCTCCTCAACTGGTTCATGGATCTCTCTCCATAGAAGAACTCTATCTTCCCAATTGGTTCATGGATCACACTCCATAGGAGAACTCTTTCCCCTTGCTCTGGTTCATGGATCTCTATCGATAGGAGAACTCTTTCTCCTCTCTTCTCTATAGACTCTTCTCTCTCAGTTGGTGATCTTCTAGAAGACTTTTGTCCCCACTACTCTGGCTAATGGATCTCTATCCACTGAAGACCTCTATCCTCATTACACTGGCTAATGGATCTCTATCCACTAGAGACTGTTATCCTCTTTACTCTATCACCTCCAAAGCTTACTTTCAACTCTATCTCAAATATACACCAAAATCTCTATCCTAAGTCTAGTACAAATCTGCTCTATCTCTACTCACAAATATGCACTAACTTCTATCTCAAATATATCCTCAAGCCTTAACACAAAGCTTGATCAAATCACCAATCAACTCTTCTCAGATCTACCCCAAGCCTTAACATAAAGCTTGAACAAATCAATCAATCAACTCTCTCAAGTATTCATAAAAACTTTCTCAAATATACCTGTCAATAACTTGATCAAATCTACCTTCAAGTCCTCTCAAGAATTTGCTCAATTTTCTCTCAAGTCTTCACCAAGACTTGCTCAAATCTACCTTCAAGTCCTCTCAAGAACTTGCTCAAATCTGCTCTCAAGTCTTCACCAAGACTTGCTTCAAATCTACCTTCAAGTCCTCTCAAGAACTTGCTCAATCTGCTCTCAAGTCTTCACCAAGACTTGCTTCAAATCTACCTTCAAGTCCTCTCAAGAACTTGCTCAATCTGCTCTCAAGTCTTCACCAAGACTTGCTTCAAATCTGCTCTAACCCTACATGCTCAAAATAGCTCACAAAATATGCTCAATCAATCTCAAATCTTCCTCACAATGCTATCAAATGCTTTGTCTAATATTCAAAGTAATTCCTTTAACTTGAAGTAGTTTAGACATATTCTATCCAGAATTCATTTAACCTCTGGAACATATAGAGAATGATGTACTCTATCAAAAAATCAATATGTTCTACTCAATCATTAAGTCTTTCACTTCCACATGTCTTACTTTTATTGCTCTTTTAAAGATAGATTCAATCTAGCACATGACACCTATCTTTATGATCTATACTTCTACTTTCACAAATCTATTTTCTAATGTTTGCACATTCACTTTCAATATCACTCAAAACCAATGCTCAAGAAGTTTCACTCAATCATTCAATCAATGAAACACAACTTGCTCACAAACCCTAAACAAGTGTTTTCATACTTCTTCAAACAAAGAGCACAATGTGGGTCTCAAACCCTAACTCAAATAATCTTCAATCTCTATCTCAAATGTTCTCTAAACATTCACCAATGAAGTATATAAAAACTCACTCAAATATTTCCAACAATACTTATCAAACAATCCTTTTCACTCCACCTTATATTTCACAACATTCATTCCAACAAACACTTCAAACCAAAGATGATGTGCCCATACCTTTTGTTTTGATGGAGATATGTCTTCAAAACCTGTCTTATAACCAACCAATCCTCCTTGTGCCACTCCAAGGGTTAGATAGCAACAATCTATTTCAAAACATCCACAAAATATTCCTTCCAAAATGTGCTCAAATAAATCTGAAAATATTACTTTGTAAACCTCCTTTTGTTTTCAATAATGAAACATGTGCAACCTTTTACAACAAATAATTTTGATCCATAAAACATCTTTTAACTCCTTTTTTAAATTAAATTTCATTCAATCAAAACTCATCCAATAACTCAAGCACAAATTACAATAATATCTCTATTACACCTTTTAACTCCTTTTAGGATAAATTTCATTCAATTACTCACACAAGATTACAATAAAATAAATATCCCTTTTACACCTTTTGACTCCTTTCTTAAAATGATTTTCAATCAAACTATTATAATCCAAACCCCTTTTCAAAATAACATCACATACTTTATTTCATGCATCCCCCTTTATTTAAAACATAATTAAAACAAACCCTTATGCCTCCCTAATCGAGCACGCAGGACATAAGGCATATACTATGCACTTCTCAAAAATAATTTAATGCAAAACCTTATGACTCCCTAATCGAGAGCGCAAACCATAGAACACATACCTTAGCAACAAAATTTTATTTCTCACATTCCCTAGGTTTCGAACTTGATACCTTGCCTCTGCCACATATCAACGTGAAGGGGATCCACTATCTGGTCTAGCCGCCCAGACGAATCTAAGTCTTTTGTCGTTTCCTTTTACACCGCAATGTCTACCTTAAAATTAGCATAAACCTTTATCTTCTTCTCCCTTTCGAAGGTTAATCGAGTGCATGCGACAAAGATTTAATTCGTGATATTGGATCACTTTACCAATGCAAAACCTTTGAATATTTATATGTGCTTCGAGTTACATTCTGACGTCGGCTCATTTAAAATCAAACTTTGGCTTTTGATTTATATTATATTTTTATTATAATAATTTAAATTCAATGAATTTAAATATTATAATTTAAATATCAAAATTATTTTTGGGCCTTTTCTTAAGGCTAACCTTTTGCCACCATTTAATAAATATTTTAACCTTTGTTCCATCTATTATAATGCAAATCATTATATTGATCATCAAGAATGAGTGAGCTGAGGTTTAGCGGGTGCGGCGGGAGTGAGGGTTTGAATTTTTTGGGCAGGAATCTCAGCCAAGGTGGCAGAGGTAGAGCAGGTACAGAAGGGGTGGGTGGGAACCTCGAGCATGGATCAAGCGAGGATCCAGAGGAAGGCGGTCAGGCTATGGTAGATTTGGAGGCGGGCATCACGCGAGGGCCCGACCCTCCTCAGAAAGACCCCGACAAAAAATATACGAAGGACAATGCGGGGCCCAAGAAGTGGCTGTCTTTTGCTGAGACTCTTAGAGGAAAAAGAAAGGAGGTTCTCTCTCTTTCGCCCCTAGTTCCAATAAATAATAAAATTTTGGCCCCGACAAGTTCCATGAGCCCTTTTCTTTCAATGGAAGAATTCTCCCTAGTAGGCAAGTTTTTGGGAGGTAGGCCGGACATGGAGACTATCAGGGCTTGGGCGATGGGTAAATGGCGACCGATAGGCAGCTTGGAGTTGGTAGCTCTAACTCGAGGGTTCTTCATTATCCATTTTAACAATATGGAGGATGCTAACCACATTTTAATAGGAGGTCCTTGGTTTTTGGGCAAAAGGAGCCTTTTTCTCAGACGATGGGGTGAATATTTCGACCCTAAAAAGCAAAATATTAACATTGCCCCTATTTGGGTTCATCTCCCGAGTCTACCTGCCCAGTTCTTCAATGAATATTGGTTGTAGGGCATAGCCAAAACTATAGGGGACCTGATCTCCATTGACCATGCGACCTTGGCCAGGACAAGGATGACTCATGCATGAATCTACGTAAATGCTAATTTGGATAATGAATTGCCAAGGTTTGTGGAGCTAGAGTATGGAGAATACTATCAAAAATAGTCGATAGAATATGAGAATAGACCGACATTCTATGCAGAATGCAAAAATCAAGGACATCTATGCAATCAGTGCCCTAACCTAGCAATGAATAGAGAAAAGCAGAAGCAGGGAATGCTAGATAGAGGAAATTTGAGGAGTTTCCCTGGTAGAGGCGATTTCAATCAGGCAAACTATGTCTACCAAAAAAATAAAAGAGAGGGTGCAGGGTCCCAACAAGACAAAGGAAAACAATAGGTTGTTGGCAACCAAAATACTCAGGTAAGTTCCAATCCTCTAGTTTCAAATAAATTTTCAATTCTATCCAATATGGGAGTAGGAGGATTATCGAAAGACATGGAAGCCTAGAACCTTCAGGCTAACCTTTCTGACTCTCTAGAATCCCCATCCAAGTCAGGATCCTCAAACCCTAATGCTAAAATTATTGTAAGCCCCATGGGCATCACAAAGCCAAACCCTAATGCCCGATCTCTAGAATCCCCATCCAAGTCGGGATCCTTAAACCCCAATGCTGAAAATACTTCAAGCCTAGTGGGCATCCCAAAGCCAAACCCTAATGCTGAAGAACTTAGGAAGAAATTTGAGGCATTGGAAAATAAAAAATCTCATCTCCCTAACATCATCACTAGGAGCCAGGTGAATCCTACTGAGGGGCCATCCTACAGACTAGGGGAATATAGGAAAAAAGGAGAAGATTTGGATGTAGGGGTGGAGATATGTGAAACTCTTCAGACTGAGGAATATGGTAGTCCGGTTCTGCAACAAATTGCCTCCCCTAGTTTAGTCCTAAACAAACCAGGAGCACTGTGAAGTCTCCTATAGATTTTGGTAGTGAAAAAATAAGAGGGAGAATATCAAATGTTGAGCATCAAAAAATTAAAACTGATAATGACATTGCCAATGGAAAATAGAGAACCTTGTTTCAACAGGTTATTTCGGGTTCTGAAGACAACAAATTAGGAAAACCCCCTCAAGGGAGGGGGAGAGGAAGAAATCCCAAACAATCTAAATGAAGTTCCTCTCATGGAATGTGAGAGGCCTCAATGGCCTGCCCAAACATAGGGAAGTCAGTGCAATAAGAAATCAAGTGAATCCAACTATTATCATGTTGCAAGAAACAAAAATTGATGAGATTCAATCAAAAAAAGTAGCAAAAAAAATCTGGAATCAAGGGGAGATGGTTTGCAAATCATCCAGAGGAGCGTCTGGAGGCCTTATGACTTTGTGGGATCCCTGGATAGTAGAAGGCACCATTATTCAGAAATATGATAGGGTTCTTAGTGTTTTATTTAAGGAAATAAATAACAATAGGTCATGGATCCTTTCAAATATTTATGCCCCGACTTCAATTCAAGGGAGAGCTCTACTGTGGGAGTACTTAGGCAATCTGAGTGAAATCTTCCATAATGTCCCCTAGATTCTGGCTCGGGATTTTAACACTCCTCTTTACCCTTCAGACAAAATGGGTGGAAATGGACCACCTATCAGGAGCATGGATGAGTTCAATGACTTTGTGAACTCCAACATGTTGATGGATGTAAAACTTAGAGGAGCGAATTATACCTGGAGCAATCGACGGATAGGGTGTCATCTCATTCAAGAAAGGCTTGATAGGTTTTTTCTATCAAAGGAGGCTACAACTCTGTTCGGTGATTCTACCCTACAAGCCCTTCCTAAAATTACCTCTGATCATAATCCCATTTTGTTGGAGATCCCTAACTCTCTATCCTTCAAGAAACCTTTCAGATTTCAATCTATGTGGATCAAACATTCCAGTTTTAGAGATAACTTAATTCAGTGGTGGCAACAACCTGTCAGGGGTAGTGCAACTTTTAAACTTGCTGGAAAATTAAAGTTTGTTAAGGAAAAGCTTCGAACTTGGAACAAAGAGGTCTTTGGGAACCTCTTTGAAAATAAAAAATAGGTTGTTGAAATTTTGAAGATAATTGATCATAGGATTCAACATGGTGATGCTGATGAAACTACTAGGCAGGAGGAACGAATAAAACTAGCAGAGTTTCATAACATTTTGGCCTGTGAGGAAATCTATTGGAGGCAAAAATCAAGGGCTCTTTGGTTGAAATATGGAGATTCAAATTCCAAGTTTTTTCACGTCACCACGCTTAGAAATATAAGCAATAACAAGATAAAAATTAAAAAAAAAGTAGATGGTTCTATTACTCAGGACTTAACAGAAATCATAAAGGAGGCAATAACTTATTTCAATTCTATCCTTGGTCAGGAATCATAGTGCAATGAGGAGGCCAAAGATATTCTCTTGCAATCCATTCCTAGCATAATAAATGAGGATATAAACCTTAAGCTTCTAGCTCCCTTTTCTGATGAGGAAATTAAGGAAGCCTTGTTTAGCATGGAGCCAGACAAAGCCCCGGGACCCGATGGCTTTCCCCTCATTTCTATCAAGATTTTTGGGACATCGTAAGTGAGGATGTAATTTCTGCTATCATAGAATTCCAAGCAAGCAATCATATCCCAAAAGGTCTCAACTCTACTTTTATTTCTCTAATTCCTAAGAAGCAAACCCCTGAATCTATGGCTGACTTCAGGCCAATCAGTCTGTGCAATGTTTCTTACAAGATCCTAACTAAAGCCATTGCAAATAGAATGAGATATGTTCTACCCCGCATCATAGATCCATGCTAGGGAAGCTCTGTCTAGGGCAGGTCAATCTTGGATGGAGTTATCATAGTTCATGAAGCTCTGCACTCTGCTCATAAGACTAACATGTCTATTTTTGCCCTCAAGCTTGATATGAACAAAGCATTTGATAGGCTAAATTGGGACTTTCTGATTGTTGTCCTCCTTAAGTTTGGTTTTCACCACCAATGGGTTAATTTGATCAAAGAATGCATTTCTAAAGCATGGTTCTCGATTCTGGTTAATGGAACAACTGTTGGTTACTTTCAAAGTCATAGAGGAATTCGGTAGGGGGACCCTATCAGCCCCATGTTATTCATCATTGTGGTAGAAGCTTTAGGTAGAACCATAAAAAATGCTTGTATTTCAAGGCTAATATCAGGAATCAAGGCAACATCTCTCACTAGGGTTGTTTCTCACCAACAATTCATCGATGATACCCTTCTATTGACTAAGGCATCGATGGTTGAGGCCAAAAGAATTAAATACATCCTGCAACTCTACGAGGACGTTGCTGGTCATAAAGTTAATTTTAGTAAAAGCAAGTTATATTTCTTGAACACCCCCATTCATAGGTAAGGAAGGATTGCAAAAATTTTAGGGTGTGATATAGCAAACCTCCCCACTTCGTATCTTGGTCTCCCTCTTTTCATTGGTTCTCCGAGAGAGTCAATGTGGGACAGGGTTATTGAAAGAATTCAAAAAAAACTTGTTGGATGGAAAGGTCATCTTCTATCTCAAGCAGGAAAGTTGACCCTCACTAAGGCCTCTCTTCAGAGCATTCCAGTCTATTTCCTCTCCATTTTCAAAGCCCTTGTGAAGGTTTTCCAAAAAATTGAGAAACTCCAAAAAGAATTTTTATGGACTGGATCAGAGGAGAAAAAAGGATACACCTTGTAGGATGGACCAAAGTGTGCAGACCCAGGGAAAATGGGGGCTTAGGTCTGAGGAGAATTGCTCATATGAATTTAGCTTTACTAGCTAAGCAGGCATGGCACCTCATTTCTGGTGAAGAAAATGAATGGACAACTATCATCAAATGAAAGTATCTTCAAAATATGGAATTTCTAAGTGACTCAGTTCCAATCAGAGGTTCTACTTTTTGGAAAGCAATTCTCAATTGTAAGGAAATCATCAAAAAAGGTTTAATATGGGTTTTAGGCAATGGTGAGAGGATAAATTGTTGGAATGATAGGTGGGCTAAGGATGAACCACTGACGCAATATCCTAACTTAGCCCGAATCAGAGATATCATGGAAGAACTCATTGGCAGAAAAGTCTTCGATTATATGGTTGAGGATAGAGGCAGAATGAAGTGGAAACAAATAAGGATTCAAGGATTTCAAGTGGAATCAAATGATCTTTGTAACATTCTCGGGAAATATTTTATCCCCATGAGACCCAAGGAAGATCAAGTGACCTGGGCTCCTACGAAAAATGGGCAGTTCATTGTTAAATCAGCTTACAAGCTTCTGCTTGATGACGAGGATTTTGTCCTCCAAAAGGACTTAGTTTGGATAAAAAATTTAATTCCAAAAATTGTAGTCTTTTCATGGCTGGTTATCCAAGGAAGAATTCTAACCATTGATAATATGATGCATAAAGGTATTTGTATCACTAATCATTGTTATCTATGCAGGGCTAATTGGGAGACCATTTATCACATTTTCCTTGAGTGCCCTTTTTCCTTGACTATCCTAAGTGGGGTTTTTTAGGCCTTCAATATTTCTTGGGTTAAACCAGCCATCATACTTGATTTTTTCATCCAATGGCCTTACCCCTTTTCAATCCAAAGACTTAGATACATGTGGAAAATTTGTCTCAATCACTATCTTTGGTAGGTGTGGTTAGAAAGGAACCATAGAGTCTTTAATGAGTCTATCCATGATCATCAAACTATCATTGCTAGGATCCTATCCTTTGCCAATGAGAATGTGAACCTTATCCCTTTTGATAGTCGTAAACCTCATCTATAGGAGACCATGATTGCTCAATATTTAAGCTTAACCTTGTTAGATGAGTCTGTGCCTAGGGTAGTCAACCCTAGAGCCAATGTTAAGTGGTCCCCACCTCCTACGGGTTGGTTTAAGCTTAATTTTTATGGAGTGGCTAAGGAAAATCCTGGCAGAGTAGGTGCTGGTGACATTGTGTGAGATCATAATGGGAATATGATGCTTGCATTTTTTGAATATTTGGGAACAAGGATGAACAATGAAGCTGAAGCTAGAGCTATGTGGAGAGGCCTTCAAATGACTCAAGACTTAGAAGGCAATTTGATCATAGAAGGAGACTCTATGCATGTTATAAATCTCCTCAATAATTGGAAAACACCTCCTTGGAGGATTAAAACAATTGTTGAAGAGGCTAGGATCCTTTTCCAGGGAAGACAGGATATAAAATCCCAACATGTCTTTCGGGAAGCTAACAAAGTTGCTGATAAGCTGGCCAATTTGGGTGTCGATGGTGATAGACTTTTCAAATGGGAACACGGTGTCCCGAGTGAAGTAGAGGAGCTTATTCAACAAGAATTCCAAGAATGATAGTCAAATTTACCAATAGGGAAGGCACTGTAAGTTCGAAGGCTATGAGTATTCCCGTCTCTTTTTTGAAATGGACTCACAATAAAAATTATCCGAGTTGTCAGTCTTGGTGGATGCTGCTTGGAAATACCACAAAGACTAATGGGGATAGTCACATGTCATATAACATGGCTCCTAGTCATCTTAGTAATTTGAGGTTGGTTGATAATCATAGGGTAGGAAAGAAATGACAATATAAGACTTCGAACCAGAGCCACGTGGACCACCAGATAGCCACCGCCATAAATCTAGCCAGCAGGTTCACTTCTCCAAGGCTGATTGGCCAAGACGGGATGTGGTCCCAAAGCATGTCATATACGGAAGAAAGCAATTACCAAAGAATTATTAAGAGTAACTGTCAATACAGAGCTTGTGGGAGTTTTTTTCAGTACTCTGCTATGTGTGTCTGCAGCTTTTTGTTTCTCCACTATTTCAAGGAAGGGATCTGTGTCTGTTTCTTTTTTGTAATTATGATGCAGGTGTGTTTTCTCGGGGTATACCCAAAATGTTGTATGGGAAGTTTCTTTTTGATAATAGGCTATGTGCCTTACCGGATGTAATGGCTTTGGCGGCATGTAGATTTTACATATATAGGATCCTTAGTAAGGACATGTTCATCAACAACCCCGGGCTGATTTTTGTAAAAGGTTTTGGGTCAACCTGTAAAACCCGGTATTAATGCTATAGTATCTTATCTACCAAAAAATAATGTAAATCATTATCATATTATTTCTTTTAAACTTGCTTTCTTTTCCTTTTTAAAAGCCCTATTTTGCGGATATTATAATATTATAATATTATTATTTTTCACTTGCTCTCTTTTTGCACATAGTCTCAAATTTGGCCTTCAAAATTTTCCTTTTCGTGCTTTCATAGTCCATGCAATTTTGACATCAATAACAACCTAATATGCTCAAATTTCCAACACTCTTAAAGTATGATCATTTCTATCCCGTATCACATCCCTACAAGACCTCCATGATTGCCTAAATATTCATGGAATTCAATTTTATCTACATGGCATGCCCAAATATATTATTTCTAACCATGGAGAAATTATTGAAACTATAGGGCACCAAACTCAACATGAGTTTCGCATTCCATCCATAGATAGATGGAAAAACATAAATAATGAACAAGTTCCTAGAAATATACCTTTACTATTTTGCATCTAAGCATCATAATCAGTGGGCCAAATGACTTCTAATGGTAGAATGGTGTTATAATACTTCTTATCATACCGCTCTACCTAGATGACTCCATTTGAAGTGGTTTATGGAAACCCTCCCACATTTGTTTCAACATATATTATGGCTATTTCCAAGGTTCAAATAGTATATTTTACTCTTCATGAGCATGTACTACTCCAACATATTAAGGATAATTTAATAATGGTCTAAAATCAAACACACTAGTAGGATGATCAACACTATTTATAGTACAATTTTAATGTAGGGGATATGGTATTCCTACACTTGAAACCATATAAGTAATCATCATTGCAGTCTCATTACCATCAAAATATCATAGTTAAATTTCATGGACCCTATCAAGTGCTTAAGTGGATTGGCTTGGTGGTCTACAAGATCAACGTGCTTAAAAAATCCATCCATTTTTTTTATGTTTTCTCTTTGAAGAATGTCCTTGCTAGCTATGTATAGGTCCATTCAACACTTCCAAAATTGAATGAATAAGGATAAATTATATTAGAGCCTAATATTATTCTAGATTGATAGATATGCACCCTTTGCAACCAAACTATCATTGATATTTTAGTATAATGGTGGGTCTTAAAGTTAGAAGATGCCACATGGGAATCACTCCATTAGCTCTAGTAGCAATTTGATCAATTTTATATTTGAGGACAAAGCTTTTTAAATGGGAAGGGTATGCTATGAACCTATCCTAACATCATTATGTAATTATCTACGATGGGTGTATGTGTATCTTAGACATATAATGCATATGGGCCCATGATGATGTAATTGTTACCAATTGTAAGAAAGAGTTAATAGTGATGTAATACTTACTATTTATTGTAAGTGTGTGTTACTATATTAGGTTACTCTTGCATATAAACCAATCCTTGAGCATTAATTTTAAGGTAAACAAGTTTCTATAAAAATGCAAGGGTAGAAATGAAATGTATTATTTTTTCTCAAATTGTAATGGAGATTTGCTTCCATGGAAGTTACCCTCTTGAAAATACCTACAATATTAGATTATCTTGATTAATAAAGTTGATGCATTTTATTTCCTTGCATTTTCTATTCATTTTTATAATTACTATTGTAAATGTGCTTGATTTTAATTCAAGGTTCCTAACATAACCTTACAAGAATTAGTTTATGGTTTATCAAAGGTTGAAGAGCACAAGGATATTTTTGAAGGTTGTTCTAAATGGAAACATACATGATAGAAATATTTGTGAAGGTTGTTCTAAACGGAAACATACATGATAGAAATTTCTAAAAGGTAGAGCATGGAGGGCCCATTATCCACTTTAGTTAATTCACTCCAATATATGTGGTCTAATGCAAACAAAGAGCTTGGGTAAGTCATCATATTTCATCACTTTTATTGATGATTTCTCAAGGAAGTGTAGTTTGTTTTTAAACATAAATATGAAGTATTTAATACATTTAAGAGGTTTAAATCTCTCATTGAAAATGAGAGTGGATGTAGAATAAAATATATAAGGACACACCATGGAGGATAATGTTTCTCAAATCAATTTATAAGTTTTTGTGACAAGTTTAGACAACCTCTTTTGTTTCCTCTTCTAGGAAGAGAGGCAAACCTATTCAACTTGGGAGATTAGTGCTTCTAATTTGGGTATGAGGATGATTGATTACATATGGATGATTAAATAGTTGGCTAATGAAGAGATTGAAAAACTTGAATATTAGTGATGCACTCAAAATGGGTTGTCTATACGAGCTCCTACATATTTTCTTAGGCATTAAAATTGATCAAACCTCTTCTCATATCACTATCTAAATAGCCTGAATATGCTTCAGATCTTCTTCAATGCTATAGAATGGAGGATTATAAGTCTGTTTAAAGACTTTTTGCTTCAATATTGAATATTTAAGTAGATTGCATGACTATTTCATGGATGATACTATATTTATATCTTATGCATGGCCTTCTTTACCTCACTCATATATGACTTGGTATTGAAATTTCTATCAACTATTATTCTAGGTATAATTTATGCATCTTAAGAGATTCACTTGACTATAGTTAAGAGGAGTTTTTGATACACTAGAGGTATATATATTATATGGGTATTCATTATTTAGTTGGTTTTACCTCCGATTTTGATAGTATTTTTAGATGTATATTGGGATGATCATTTGGATGAGCAGTGTTCCATCATAGGTTTATCTTCTATATTGTTTCTAAAAATTTTTCTTAGTTCCCTAGACAATATTACAATAATT
The DNA here is from genome assembly GCA_028583015.1 of Wollemia nobilis. Lineage (NCBI taxonomy): Eukaryota > Viridiplantae > Streptophyta > Pinopsida > Araucariales > Araucariaceae > Wollemia > Wollemia nobilis. The sequence goes on along the minus strand of JAQPPZ010000620.1, from coordinate 1,113,064 downwards.
TTTTGTCTTCCATGAAATATAAATATTATACTATCAATGAGGTAACAAAGAACTCTTTACGGATGCTTATGATTTTATAGCAAGTGGGAATTTTTTAGTCCTATCCTATTACTATTTGGTGTAACAATCAAAGCAACATTAAACTTGTCCATAATCTAATGTTTCATAAGTGGACCAAGCACATTGAGATATAAATGCATTGTGTGTGATGGATTTATTCCCTTAGGATGCTTCATTAAGTTTTTTGTGCCATAAATAGAGCAAGCAATGCATATCCTAACCAATGTAATGCACAAGGTTCCTTTTGTATGCATATAATAATTACTTGGTGTAGGAAAGTATCCCTTAAAGGGGTATAACTTGTAAGGGTATCTATCTATGTACCTTGTTCATATCAAGGGGGAATGTTGAAATATATGGTGGTAAAGATTCACTTGAGATGATGAAAAAATTTGTATTGTATTATATATAAACCCTTTGGGCCCTTGTAAATCTTATAAAAGTATTTCTTGTTAAATTTTATTATTTAATATAAAGGTAATCTCTTAACTTTAGACTAAATGTAACTTGTAATTGGGTGTAAATACATTGTCATGTCAACCATTTGATCTTCAATTGGAACATATTCTATTTTCCTTTAATAACATAATTTAGTGTTTATGGGCACCCTCTTATATCATGTGTATTACTTTATATGTGTTAGTTTTTAGCAATTTTGGATAATGCATTGATTTCATTCATTTATGGAAACTTTTGTGAAATCTAACATCCATAATATGTAGATGTAGATGACCCTTGTCATGTATTAGATCTAGATAATTATCATAGAAAACCTCTTACCATCCTAATACCCATAAAAATTATGAGATTTGTCTTTGAGTTCTATGTAATAAATTTGCTCCTCCATTGACACAATAAATTTTTGATGAATACAACAGGTTTGAAAGTATTTTGATGGTTGTTAAGTTTTTTTTATAATATTTTTATTCAAGTTTTAAAAAATATTATTTTCCCATATTTTTTTTTCATTTTATATATATTTTAAGGTATATATTGACCTTAAAGCAAAAACATTAAGTACAAAATATTGTGATTTCTTCTTGATAAAAAAATATTAGCAAAAAAATATATTGAATAATTAAAATAGAAGAGGATTTTGAATTTGGCTCTACATGGATCATAGGAATGTCAATAAATTTGCTTTCAATATATTTAAATAACCAAAATTCACCACTAGTAAATATTAAGATAATTTTGAAGTATTTTACTTGTTCATCTTTGATTTTAATTTTTTTATTAAATTTAAAATATACTTATAGTTTATGTAATTTCTATATATATTTTTTGATTATATGGAAGGGGTTTTGGAAGGTCCCAAAACCTTTTAAAAGAGGTTTTGAGTGTCCCCAAACATTTAAAAACAAGGACAGACCTTAAAAACATAGCCCCAACATAAACAATGATGAGGATCGAAAGAGAAAAAGAAGGATATGACAATAGGAACTAGAATCCAATATCTAAGAGAAAGATCAGGATCTCCCAGGATCTAGAGAGATCCTATAGAATTTTTTTTTTTTTTAAATACATGGATCTCAAGGAGAGAATCAGCACCACCCAGAAACATAAGCACCAAAAATAAAGTTTGAAACTTAAAAAACCCACTCAAATTTTAAAACCAAAATTTGAAAAAACTTCTTGCCTAGCCATGTAGGAAAAAATATGAATCCAGATGTCCATTTCTAACCCCAAGATCTTGTATAAATAAGAATTCAAAAAATACTTTCCCACTCAGGGGAGAAAGGAGAGAACACACATCTATATGGTAAAGAGAATTAGGCATCCATAAATCACCAAATAAAATATAAAAAGAATTTTCTTACCACAAATCAAATTTGAATCTAGCCTGAAGAAAAAGACCCAAAAAACTACTTTTGACTATAAATATCTTTCCAAAATAGAAATTAAAGTCCCACCATATCTCAAAGATAATAGAATTGATGCCAACAACACTTAGGGTTATCCAATTGAAATTTTTTCCATTTAGAAATTAATGTGGATTGTAACCCATTTGCAATGTCCATTGTAACCTTAGAGCATTCTTATAGGGTCTTCCAAGTTTTACCCTACCTTCTCTCTTTTGAGATGTTGTAAGAGGACCTAAAAAATGCAACACCCTTACTAGTCTTGATTAGATTTTTGGAGAGAGAAAATTTCTCCAATATTGATATTTCTTTATCAACTAGGGTCAAATAATTAGTCAAAGGAGTGTCAACAAAGACTAGATCTGCAGTAGGAGATGAATCATCAATGACCAAGTATTTTCAAAAATAGTCTCAACATCCTCAACAGGTATTAAGGAGAAATTTTAGCCATGGACAAAACACCTTTGGCAACATTCCCAAAAAATGAAAAATCTCTAGAAAGAGAAGCAGTCTCAACACCTAAAGCAAAATTTCTTAATGTAACAGTCTCTATAGAGTTTCAAAGATTAATATTAGAACCCTACGGATATGTTGGGACTGAAACTAATGGGATTATTTTATTGATACAAATGGTTACAATATATAGGCAGAAGGCCTATATGAAACACATGACACTTGTCAAGTGAAACTGACAAGTGTCAAGGAAGGCATAGTGCACATTACTGCACATTACATTAATTCTAACATTCCCCCTTAATGTGCACTATCCTAACTAAAGAAAAAAACAAGTCAACATTAGGTAACATTCCCCCTTAATGTTGACTTCTCTAAAACAACCTATCATCCTCTTTTATTGTTGATTTGGTCTAGGTTCATGCTCTTTGCGCTTGGCTCTCCAACTGTGAATAATGCTAGATTCACTATGTATACATCTCGGTCTGTTGCCTCAGGGTCAGCCACTTCCATGGGTTTGTTGCCACTGGGTTAGCCGTCTAAGTGCCTCAGGGTCATCATGGGTGCCTCAGGGTTAGCCACTTCTGGGTCTATTGCCTCTGTAGGTCATCCTCAGAGGATGTTGCCTCTCATAGGTCACTGACTAGATTCACCATAAGTATGAAATCCCTCCTCATGGTTAACTCAATATAGAAGGTGTCGGTATCTATCGAAAATAGTGTCAAGGAAGGCATAGTGCACATTACTGCACATTACATTAATTCTAACATTCCCCCTTAATGTGCACTATCCTAACTAAAGAAAAAAACAAGTCAACATTAGGTAACATTCCCCCTTAATGTTGACTTCTCTAAAACAACCTATCATCCTCTTTTATTGTTGATTTGGTCTAGGATCGTGCTCTTTGCGCTTGGCTCTCCAACCATGAATAATGCTAGATTCACTGTGTATACATCTCGATCTGTTTCCTCAGGGTCAGCCACTTCCATGGGTCTATTGCCACTAGGTTAGCCATCTAAGTGCCTCAAGGTCATCATGGGTGCCTCAGGGTCAACCACTTTTGGGTATGTTGCCTCTATAAGTTATCCTCAGAGGATGTTGCCTCTCATAGGTCACTGACTAGATTCACCATAAGTATGAAATCCCTCCTCATGGTGAACTCAATCTAGAAGGTGTCGGTATTTGTCGAAAATGCACCTAATACAAAGGAAAAATGAGCCATATAAGAGTGTTGGTCTCTATCGAAAATGCACTCAATACAATAAAATTAGCCATAGATCCAAATAGGAGAGAAGAAGAAAATAAGAGAATCTTCTGAAGTGTCTTCGTCTATAGTCTTCAGAAGTAGATCCAAAAAAGACCTCGGATAGAGTCTAGGGTGTCTATGTATGTAGTCCCTAGAGTAGGTGTCCTTATTGTGATCGTCTCATCCCACCGTAATGCATGGGTAACCAGCCACTGCATCCACCAGGTGCTATAGAGAAGATGACTAGATACTAGGATCACTTACATAGTGCCTTGGGAGTGTCGGGTACAACCGAAAGTGCACTCCAAGGTAGAAAAAATTTTGAGGCTAAAAAACTCAAGTGAAATAGCCTCAAAATTACAATTTGACACCACCATTGTGTCCATCGTGGAAAAACATTTCCAACGACTATAAATACCCCTATACTTGTGTCTGAATGGGGCCTTCAACTTGCTGAAAAAAGCAATAACATGCCTCTCTTAGCAGTAAAATGAACCTCAGGAATAAAAAATTCTTGGCATCGCACTCTGGCGGCATAAAAATAGTCTCAATTTCCCTCGCAGGGGAATTACATGGGCCGTGTGGGCCTTCCATTCTCCAGTGCCCCATACAACTTAATTAAATAAAGTGTCTCCCCTTCTTCTTTATAAAAGAAGCCCCATCAGTAAATATTTCCTCAAAGAATAGACAATGCCCAATAAGGCCATGTTGTCGGCCAATACAATGTTTTAGGTCCCATCACTAAATAATCCCCACAATTTAAAATGCCCCCTCTTTTAAATAATTACCACCACCATCATTTTAAAAGAACTTAATGTATTGGGAAACAACCAGAAGTGGGAAGCGTGCAGGACTGAATGGTATCTTGGCAGATTGGTGCGACATCAATCTTGGTGGACTGAAAGGTGGTGCTACTCCAACTTCAAACATGTTGAAGGCAACGTAGTAGTTGAACTTGTCGTCATATCCATGCCAAGTTCTCCCCCGATGTCCCCTTCTTAGTCTTCGCCATCGAGGGCCGCACGCTACTCCTCCAGCTCCCATGATGCCACAACTCACGTGTGGGATACCCGTGTCGCCAACATACGCAATGGCCATTGGACGGGGAGAAGACCGGTTTGAATTCCCTCTCGTATGAAAATTCTTTTGCGATGGGCAAGAATAATTTCAAATCAACTGCTCTTCTAGTGAATTCTCCTTCAGGTTATCACATTGTGCACTGAGGTTTGAATTCTCCTCTTTACTGCCTATAAAGTCTCATGAGCGTACGAAATATCCACCAATGGCCTTGGCAAAAAAATTTGGGCTCCATCGCATCGGCAAAACTCATCACACATTTCTAGAATAGGTTTTTCTCTGCCTGAGACTCCATCGTCGCAGTTGAAAAACTAAAAAAAATCTATGTGCTCATATTTGCTTCATTGTTTGGTGTGTTGCTCGCGTATCATTTCTCCATGGGCAGTACGACTCTAGCATCACTCAAAATAGCACGGAAGTAGATGTTTGTTGGCCTGGATCATCCTCTATGATGCTTGCTCCTGCAGGCCTTGCAACATTCGACGGTGGGCAAACCCAGACGTGGTGGTGGTTCCACGCAGCAACAACCTGAAATCGTCTTTACCTGTCCTCAACCATAGCAAGTTGTCGTCTCCAAAAAAAAATAGGGCCTTCGTCAAAATTTCAAGCTCATCGTCGGTGTCTGTGACTCTCCCTTGGTTGCACCAACTCTGCATTTTCTGCGCGATCCTTGTCGTAATTCAACTAAACGGAGCCATCAGCACCTACGCTCAGAGGCTACTACTGCAAAATTAGCGGATATTTTTTTTCTTTTATTTCTCTCCACAAGCATATTGCAATGGATCTTCTGCACAACAACATACTATCATGGGACATTTCACCAAATCGTAGAAACAAAACTTTCTTGTACTTTAATGAATATTTTCATCTATCTAGGCCGTAGGTATCTCCAACACATCGCACTCCTCCTTTTCAATTTCTTGAACCCTCGTTTACTCCTTTTAATCACCATACAAACCCCCAAAACCAAAAAATAACATTACCATTTCCTTCAGTTTCACTTAATTCACCCGTGATCACAAGCCACGTGCATGAAAGCAGACTGTGCCTTCTTCACGCTGCTGAGGCAGTTCTACATCTTGCTCACCTTCATCGTTTGCACCACCGTGCAGTTCCAGGCATTTTTTAAAAATGGATCAGAAAGCCGATCCCCACGGCAGCCAGGGGGGACAGTAAGTGGATCATCAACATTTTGACACGCTATGCACTCTCACAGTCAAACAGTTCTTGATGGCAAAAAGTAGGGTTTAACACATTTCAATCTACCAAACTCTCAACAGAGATGGGATGGAACACGCACTACACCAACAATCTAAAAAATATCAACCTACAACCAGGAGAAAAATAATTCACTAAAGAAATATTTTATCGCCATTAATTTTTCTCAAGCTTCTGGTTTCTGATCCATCAACGATGGAGAGCATACTCCCTTGCTTGAAAAAAAAAATTATGGGAGAAGGGAGGATTTCCATGAGGGAAATCCCCCCTTAAGGGTTTCACAGGGCAGGGAAAGCCTGCTCTAATACCAAATGTTGGGACTGAAACTGATGGGATTGCTTTATTGATACAAATGGTTATAATATATAGGCAGAAGGTTTATATGAAACACATGACACTTGTCAAGTGAAACTAACAAGTGTCAAGGAAGGCATAGTGCACATTACTACATATTACATTAATTCTAACAGGATATTTATGAATACCATTCTTGAAAGAAACCAATTTACAATCCTTAGAGCCATGAAGAATTTTCAAATTTAATCTCAACATCCTCATCAGGCATTATTGGAGAGATTTTAGCCATGGCCAAAACATCCTTAGCAACATTCCTAACAAATGATAAATCTCTAGAGATAGAAGCAGTCGTAGTAGCTAAAGTATAATTTCTCAATGTAACAGTCTCTATAGAGTTTTCAAGATTAATTTGAGAACCTTGAAGATATTTACTAATTGATTTGCAAGCCTTAGATACATGGAGAGGTAAATTTTCAAATTCAATGGCCTATTTATGGATGCCCAAATCTAAAATTATATCAATGGAGTCTGTAAAGTCACCATATATATTAATGATAATGCACATCCTAGTGGCTATTAATCTGGGTTTGGAATGATTAACCACATCAATCATGATCAGCTCGCCAAACATTTTAGTGATACCTCCTAAGATATCCACATGCCAAAAGGAAAGAGGTAATCCTAGAAGCTTCACCCTAATGGGTGTAGAGTTGATATTTTAATAATCTGAATTAAAATCCACCTCCCATATACAAAGGAATAAACTTATTCTACCAAAGAACCACGTAAATCATTAAGAATTTTAATCATATCCTCTTCCCTATAAAGCTTAATGTGAAAAAATTCATTGGGAAAAGCTACAATTTCCATATGTTCATGAGGGGGTCATTTAGAGAAGGCCCATCTCCTAATTGAATCTAAATATGGATGAGAGCCCGTAAATTTTCCAATAATATTAAAAATGCCTTCATTCAAGGTTAAGTTTAGAAGGTCTGACGAGATGGACAATGATCTCTGAATAGGTTGGAGATTAAAAGGATCACTCAAACTTGATTTCTACTTAAAATTATATCTTTCTTGTATAAAAATGAATATGAAGCCCTTAAAAATCCAAATAAGGATTCACATCTCCAAGATAAGAAAGAGAATATCTTACCTTTAATGGACCAATACTAGACAACATCCATAATCCATAGGGAGTGAATCTTTTGAATATCCTACAGTAAGAAAGGTGGGTTGGGAAGGTAATTTCAACCACCATTTTGGTTCCAGAAATGTTCACAATCTTCTCCTTGATTGAGATCATCTTCAGAGAGGTTCACAATATCCTTCTTACATTGTGGAAATGTCTAACTTCTTATGCATCCATCATTCAGTTTTTAAAAAATGGAATAATGGGGAGTGTGCCCATTGTAGCCTCTAGATTTAGGTTGGATTCCTACTATCCTTACTAAAATTGGAAGAAACCTTTTTGAATTATGGAAAGGTCTAATTTCTTATGCACCCACAATTTTATTTCTATAAGTTAGAAGAAAGGGAATTGTGCCCCTCTCAACATCAATATTGATTCGGTGTCACCACTATCCTTGCTAAATATAACTATTCTAAGCTAAATACATAAAGCAAATGTAGAAATTAAAATGCAGTGAATGTAGAAATTAAAATGCATGAAAGTAAACTTTCAAGTTTAAATTGTGAGAAATTAAAAGTAAAATATGACCAAAATCATAGAAATGAGAGTGTATGATTTATCAATAGATGAGAAAATTAAACAATAACAATGCTTCCCATGTGCACAAGATGGAACTAACAAGTAATGACAAGATGACTAAATGGAAGTATCACAATCATTATGTATTCCATAATCCATGAGGGTTGTGTCACTAATGAAGAGCAAAAAGTATCTTTAATTTCTTAATACTCCAAGAGGAAAGAGAAATTATAATACAAGGTTTACAAAGTATAACTTTGATTCTATCAAGATCAAAAGATGTTTACAATGGAGTCCATGAATCCTATTTGTAGAAATAATTCACCCCTGAGTCACCTTAGGTGAGACATTATTACTCCTAGTAAAAGTAAATATTTGGAGGCATATTTAGAAAAATGATGCACCTTCAAACATTGCATTCCTCTAAATACATGTCTAAATAGATTAGAATACTTTTAAATTACTTATTGTAATCACTATATCCCAATATTATTATATAAATATTGATTAGGATCTATGCATTTTTTTATTTTCAATGAGTAATTTGCTCCAAGAAGGGGAGCAAAATTTTCATGCTTGGGGCTACTTCACTCCATGCTATCAAGTGCTTCAATATTCAAGATCTAATCAAAACAGTTTGAGCATCCAATTAATTGATTTAAGGGTTTTATACATATTCAAAATAAGGTAAATCCCAAGGTAGTAACATGGTTACTATATTTCTACCAACTTTATGAGGTGCCAATCCTGACTAATGAGATATCCTAGATTCTTTGTTTATCCTTGGACATTATAAAACTGGGATTTTTTTGTTGTTGCAAAATTATAAAAAAATTGGGTCACCTTGTCCTCCTTATGGTAATTATTTTAGAAATTTTAATCATTCATTATCTCCAAAAAAAATTAGGTCTATAAGATTTCTACATCCTCTACAAGATCCTCATATGGGTTCTTGAACAATCTATCCTATTGTTGCACTATTCTATTAGTTTATCTAACAAATACTTCAATTTCTAAATCTATTTTGGTGATGATTTAGCTTTAAATTTGGCCTTATATTTGAACAATATTTACATAACATCATCTTTGAGTAGTATTTTCTAATCATCAAATATGTTAGACAAACTAGTGTCCACTAGCCCTTATGTCTCTTATATCATTTTTTACGCTATGGTATCCAAAGTGACCATTGTATATTTGCATGATAATAAGTCCCTTTGATCATAGGGATTATTTTTAATTTTCTCACAATATATTTGTTGTCTATCCCCATATGCTATGCCAATTATGTCAATAATATAGCCAATTGCTTCAAACACCTCTTGATATCTTGCCTTTGGAGCCAATTCATCATCCAATTACTAGATGATCCTTATTATTTGGTTAAGGATTACTTTATTATTGGATAAACACTCAAAATATCTATTATCATTTGTCACCTTAGTTTTGATATCATATTATAAGAACTTTATCTTATTTACTTATGAGGTGTGCCCTAGGTCTATTGCTACACTTTTCAACTTTGTAATTTGTTTTCAAAGCTTAATCACTTTCTAACATCTTTCTTATTAAGTATCTTGTATTTGCTTTAATTTTATAAACCCCAACACTTGCCATACTCTTTGCCAATGGGATAGCAGGCTTAAAGATGCAAGTACTTGATCCCATTTTGTGGGATTCCTCACCCCTATTAACATTGAGTTTGGGCATGTGTGTGGGGGGCTGACCCTCTTGATTTCTAACCGGTTAATGTGATGATGCAAGTCTAGTGGCATATTCCATGATTGGAATTTTGTTCCATGTTAATACCTATCTATCTTGTTAGAGTAGTTTGTGTGTATGCATGTGTGTTTGTGAATAATCCCATATTAACTCTATTGTGGGACTTGAGTGGTTTATAAACCCTAACACTTGCCATACTCTTTGCCAATGGGGTAGCAGGCTTAAAGGTGAAAGTCCTTGGTCCCATTTTGTGGGATTCCTCACCCCTATTAACATTGAGTTTGGGCATGTGTGTGGGGGGCTGACCCTCTTGCTTTCTAACCGATTAATGTGATGATGCAAGTCTAGTGGCATATTCCATGATTGGAATTTTGTTCCACGTTAATACCTATCTATCTTGTTAGAGTAGTTTGTGTGAATGTGTGTGTGTATTTGTAAATAATCCTACATTAAATGTGTTGTGGAACTTGATTGGTTTATAAACCCCAACACTTGCCATACTCTTTGCCAATGGGGTAGCAGACTTAAAGGTTCAAGTCCTTGGTCCCATTTTGTGGGATTCCTCACCCCTATTAAAATTTAGTTTGGGCATGTGTGTGGGGGGTGACCCTCTTGCTTTCTAATCGGTTAATATGATGAAAGTCTAGTGGTATATTCCATGATTGGAATTCCGTTCCACGTTAATACCTATCTATATATCTATTGGCTCTACCTTTTCCTATTCAAATTACTACCTCAATTAGTTCTAGTCATGGGCAAGTTGCTCTAAGATTACTTTGGTTGCTTCTTCTATTTTTCACTCTTGACATGTTAAATTTTTCGTTTCTCAACATTTCGTCACAATTAGAATCATTTAGTGGTATTCTTATTATGGTATTAGACTTTTTATTAGATTTTTATATTTTTGGATGAGTTGGGTACAACTAAGGCATTATCTTTGGATTAAATTTTATCTCATTTTCTACTTCAAATTGGTCATAATGCATGGATGATCCAATGGATAACTAATTCATGAGCTAGATCATCTGATATGGATCTATTCTTGATACATCTATCTCCAAAATATTTGGTAGAGGTGGATAAATTGGATGAATCACTTGGAATAGCCTAATTGGTCATGATCTTACTACAAACTATAGCTAGGTATGACCTCATGATCATTGTTGTCTTTGATAACTGATCCTTTAGATGCATGTACTCCTTTCATAAATTTCTCTCTTTTTATTGGAGAGAATCAAATGCCTTCTAGATATTTTTTGTTTTTGATGCATCAATTTTTTGATAAACAAATTATAACTAGGTCCTAAAATTAGTTATGGATATAGGGTGGTCTTCATAGATATTATTGTATAGGTTTATATTGGTGATGCCATTGTATCTAGCAAGAGTTGTTGAATTGGTGTACTTGGATGAAATGAAGGATGAGAATATAGAGGAGGTGGGGTGAATTGTGTGGAGATAGCAATGAGTAGTGAAGTGGTGGTTGATGCTTTAGTTTCAAACTATACCAATAGTTAATCTAGAAATAAGACTAATTATTTCTAGATAATTAATGGTGTTGTGTTTAGATAATTAATGAATATGGGAGAGGGGTGTACCTATTGGATAACCAACAATATCACTTATGATTAGAGAATGATGTAAAGAAAAAAAATAAGGTAGGGTCGAAGGAGTAAAGTAGAAGAAATATGTGAGAATAAAGTGGGAATAGAATGAATTAAAAAGGAAGAAGTAGGAAGAGTAGGAGGAAAATGATTAATGGATTGACAATAGTCTCCAATAAAACCCATGAGATTATTTCTTTTTCCTTCATTGAGTCCATGGAGGATTTAATGAACACTAGGTCTTAGGATATTTTCTTATTCCTTATGTCCTTAAGTGTTCTTAGTTTATCCACACTCACACTCTTGAAAAAGGTAATGAATGCTTTAAAATACACTTCTATAGCCACAAACCCTATTAGAGGTATTTCTTAAGGAATTTCCCCTTTTTCAAGTGGGAGCAATTCCTATAGAGGATTCTCCTATGAAGCTTTTTTTACTTTATGGCTTGCATCCATGCTTGGTGCTCTTTCCATATGTATTGGTACATTTAAAAAAATGACCTATGTGGGTCTTTCTATTGATTTTATAATTTCCCCGATCATATCTAGACTACAATACTAACTATTGATAGTGTTGTTCTATAGATATTTTTATTTCTAATATATCAGTGGTTTATTTCTATTTTATTGGATTGCTTATTGGTGATTTATCTATAATTCTTGGCCTCTTGGATGACCTCTTATTATTTTGGTCATTGATGATTGAGAACTATTCATCAAGGTGATCCTATGGCACTGGCTTCTTGATTTTTCTTATTTTTTTATCTCATTTCTTGTAAGGCTAGGATATTTATTTACAAATTACATAGGTTATCCAATGCATTAATACTTGATGGTTTATCTTGTAATATGATTCAACATCATATTTGAATTTGGCCTCAGTGTAGTAGGTAAACCATTATCCTAGGGTCACTTCTTTGGATGAGTTTGCTTCCTTCTCACTTATGTACCTTTTCTCATGTGTATAGAATATATGGGACCCTTTAATCATATGCTACATTTTGAAGTACCTCTCTGAGTTATATTACCATATGACCCTTAGCTACTCAAGACTGATGCTTCTTAATTTCTCTTAAATGATTGAGTTTAATTCTTATAGCTTGGGAGTTATTTGCATTATTTATTTCTTTATAGGGTATATGGTCACACTTTTCTAGTCCTTGATATACTTTAGGTCATTGTAATAAAGTCACCGTGCATACTCTATATTGCAGAGGTAGTTAGAAATGAATGTAAACATCTCAAAGGGTATGGAAGAAAATTTTAAGAAGCAAATAAAGGATTTGTGCTTACAAAACTAGAAATATATATTTGGCCACCTCTCATATTTATGAAATTTTATGGTTTCATATAATAACATTAGTACACTTCATTTAAACTTCACCATTATCTAATGGTATATTTCATCATAAGTGCTATGTAGTCTTCCCCATTTCTCAACAATGTACACAATCAACTTATTGTCAGGACCTATCTAATTTAGCTATAGGGAGGGAAGCCACTATTGTTTTCTAAAAATAAACTAGATTATATATGTTATGTATATCAATTTATTATCATCCTTAAAACCCCTCAATTACTTATTCATCTAATCTATAATATATTTTGCATAGATGATAATTTGGTTATGGGCTCAATAATTTTCCACTACACAAAAGAATGCAATATATTCTTATAGATTTTGACATCCATCTTCTCCACCAACATTATGGCTATCCCAAAAATAATCAATTGGACGACATCCTTAAAAATTTCTATTACAAATATAATGTTTAAGGTTAGGTCTTTATTTAGATCCTTCAAGTGCAAGACCATTAAGTCCCTCCCATAAATATAGTCATACCTTTGGTAGTAATCCTTTTGGATCTTTGGGTTACATGTGAACCATATCATAGGATAAATAGTCATATTTAACATCTTTATTATGTCTTATCCTCTAATGTAGAATTATTCCTCTTCATACCATGGAATTTTGATACTTTTTACCTCATAATTATGTGTTTCTACATAATTTTCAATCAATTCCAAGTAATTCTAAATCTATAGTACTAGGTTCATTGCTAGACTAGACATCCATATCCTATTAATGTTATATGAATTTGTTCTTAATTCTAAGTTGAACCTCCTTAGTGTCTCCTTACTTATTTTTATGGAGAGTGTTTGAATTTAACCTCCTTCATCCTCTAATATGGTTTATTGAACATTTCTTAGGTATATTTAGTGTAGGATGCAACCTCTTCTTCTTGGATCTCTTTTTCCCTTCCTATTGGATGAGCACACTTGTGAGGCTAGTACTTCAATTTGAAAAGATTGTGCAGTAGTGGATTTAGGAGAAATGGTAATGGTAGTAGATATGAACACTAGGTCTACCTCTAGCATGGAAATATTGACAAAGTTGAGGTAGTCCATGGTAAGTTTTAAAAGGTAGGGCTTACTTTTAAAAATAGAAAAAAATATTTAAGCACAAGAATGGGGAGTGATTCACTTGGTTAGATGGAGTGAATAACTTGATATGGATGAGTTATGCTAATTTTTAATGACTTACAAGTAATAATTAAATAAGTGAATCACTTTACTTTGGATGAGAAAATCACTTATGGTGGAAAGTGAATCAATAGATTAAGGGGACTTGGATAAAATTCTCTCACTTGGTTTGAATTGGGTGAATCATTTGACCTCAAAGTAGCAATTTACTCATCAATGGCTTAAAGTTGTTGTTGATTCCAATGGAATTACAATTTACTTTATTTGAATCAATCACTACCAACATCACCCCTTTGTAAAAGACGGATCTCTTATGGATGGTGCAACGCATCTATAGAGGACAATAGTGAATGGTCAAAGGGGATGTTGGTTTGTTCTGATTGAATGAAAACACACTCGAGTAAGGTGATAATTTGGATAAATGATAACATTGGTTGGGATTTGAAAAATAACTTGACATAACATGGCTCTAAAAAAGCTTGACCAATTCAAAAATATTAGTTGTAAAGACCCACTATCACAAGTAATAATGGTTTAGAAGGAATTCCATAGAGCTTTCAACATGAACAATCAATAAAAATGAGGAAAAAAAGGGTAAATTAGGGTTTTAACCCCCATTTAATTGTGCTTGTGTTTTTTCATAAATGCCTAGCAGGAAGTTTCTCCAAAATTGGACTTATATGCTTACCCTTCTTTTATTTTACCATCACATGGTTTATGGAGCAATTATCTCAAATGGTTAAAGTGATTCACTCCAAGAATGGTGTAATTAAATTCCAAGAATAAACTTTAGAAAAATAATCAAAGAAAAAATCTTGAATAATAGGAGGAATTAGAAATAAAATGTGGTTATCTAAGTGCCTTTTTCAAGGTTTTCAACTGAACTCTTTTTTTTTTGTATTTTTTCAAGAAAGGAAAAAATAAAGCAAGAATCCTTGTCAGGAAAGAAAAGGAAAGTAGAAATGAGAACAATAACTAGGAAAACATGAAAATAGGATGCACAAAATTATTATTTCATTTTAATATTTCAAATTCCCCTTCATAATGGCCTCAAGTGACAATGATTTTCCATCCATTATCATAATTTTATAAGCATTCCTCCCTATGAACCAACATATATAGTATAGTCCACTCCAAAAGTAATCAAACTCTCTATGAATTATTGATTTAGCCCTATGCCCATCCCAATTGAACACCAAATTGCCTTCTTTGTAATACACTTTAGTGGTCTTCTTTTTGAACCATTCATCTAATGTTATACTAAATTTTTAACCACCTTCTCACTTTTATCTTCTAGAGATAATAGGATATTTAATCGGGTTTGCATTAGATAAATGTTAGTGCCTTTGAGCTCCAATTTCTAGAATATTTGGAGAGAAGAAAGTTCTAGGTTCATAGGCAACATTATTTTCTTCCTAGAAACTAGCTTGTAGGGTGGTGATCTCATGGAAGTATTAAGTGCTACCCTAGTTTCCCATAATGCCATCTTGATATTTGTATGATAACCCCTTTGTGATTTATCTATTATCCTTTTCAAAATTCTCATGATATTTTTATTGGTCAATTTAGCTAGACCATTGCCTTGGGGGTCTTAATTACAATCCATTTTCAACAAAAATCCATATTTTAGAGAAACTTTCATTACCTTAAATCCTATGAATCCATGATATTATCAATGATTATTGTGAAAAAATTCTAAATCTAGTGATAATATCTTCCAAAATCTAGGTAACCACCTCTTATTTTGTTATCTTGAATGGCACAACTTCAAGCCACCTATTAAAGTATTTAGTTATAGTTAGAATCCATCAACGACCTAAACTAGATAAGGTATTGAATTAATACCAATGAAATCCAATCCCCACTATTGAAAAGGTTTACCATAAAGAAGGTACCAATTATTGATTGTTGTTTTGTTTATCATTTGGTAATAAATGCATAATATAAGTAAATTATTCTTTTATTTATGAAGATTATATATTAACCACAATGTGATACACTTGGCCATATTAACCCTTTAGACAACACCCATTCAATTATAAATAGAGTTCAAATAACTCAGTTGTTATCATTTGATATGAAGTATTGGATTGTGGTTCTATTATCTGAAGAACATTATCAAAAATTCAAACTTCCTTAGAGAAGGAATACTATAAGCTGTTCAACAAATATATCTCAATATGCAAAGGCTATTGAATGTATAAATGATTCATTGTAACTTATCACTAATGAAGGCCTAAAATGTCTATATGTTTGGGGAATATTTATCCTATGCAATAATGAAATATCTACATAAATTATGCATATTAATGTCCTTGAATTGAAAAAAGAACCAAATTGTTGAAACATATCCTTTTGAAATTAGTTTCATTGATGACCAAGAATAGCTAACCAAAGAAATCACTGGTTAAGATCAATAAAAATGGATGCATGATATTATAGAATACATGTAGAATAATATTGTTGGAATGTGTTATTCCAACGTAGAAATATTTTTTTATGAAAAATATGACCTGCTATAGATTGATGGATGATGTCAATATTCCAAAAGGATATAATGGTGTATTTATAATACACAATAAGGAATATAAAGTGAAAGACTTATTACATGAATGTAATGATGAATATAGTCATTATTTAGCATGCACTATAGTACATAAAGTCTTATAAGTAAGATAGTTCTAGCTAAACATAATTTTGAATACATTCCAATGGGTTAAGGAATGCAAATATTGCTATATGTCTATAAAAAATGAAGGCACCAATTCCACTATAGCTAATTATTTTTTCTAAACAATTTTAGCAAAAGGGATTAAAACTAATTGGTAATATCATCATAATTTTTAGCACCATTCATGGTTGGGTTTTGATAGTAATAAATGACTTCATAAGGTGGATAAAGGCTATCCTAGTTAAAGTGCTAATCAAAAATGATAATTTAATTATTCGAAGATATTTGATTACCATCATAGATAACGCAAATGTGTTTATAGGATCTACGCTCATCCAATTCATGTAATATGACATCGTCTTGAAACTTATTCAAATTATTATCCTAAGAGAAATGATCTAGATCAATTAACTAATATAAACATGTTTCAAATCCTCAAAAGAATAACCATTAAACCATAGAGGGATTTACAAATACAATTAAAGAATATGTTATGGGTATATAGGACCTAGAGGCATCCGTAGGGAATTTTCCCTACAAACTTGTGTTTGGAAAAGATGCCATGTTGCCAACAAACCTAGGGATCCCATCATTCAAATGGTCAAACCAATAGAACTTGAAGATACTATCATCATTCAAATGTAAGGAAGGTTGGATAGATTACTATTCCTTGAAGAATAGTGTGAGAATATGTTTAATATATTTGTCCATAACCAAGCAACAACAATGTGTTGCTAATTTGATAAGGAGGCAATAGAGGTTGATTTTAAGGTTGGTGGCCTAGTGCTAATGTAGGATGAAAATTAATATAAACCAAGTGAACATGTCAAATTCGATCCACTATGGAGTAAATCATAAAAAATAACCAAGGTATAAGTTGTAAATGTTTAACTCAGGTGTTGTAGATGAGTTGGAGAGGAGAGGGCAATCCTCCAAGGGAGGTCCCAGGTTCAAATATCCACCCTACCAAAATGTTGAATTGGGTATCTAAAATCCAATTGATAATGTTGGTGCGGGCAGGGTTGAGTGCAACCCCCGGGTGACTTTGACGGTGTAGAACCCCCTGTTTGTGGTCTCTTAGACCAAGGCGACTCCACAAGGGGTTTTTCGCTTTAAAAAAAAAGTTGTAAATGTTTATGAGTTGATAATTTTTGACAACCACCAATTCTAATTTTAGTGAGTGAGTAGAACCTAAAATATGCTTGATTGATTTAATATTATATTTATGTACAAAATTTTGAATATATTATTTTTTCTAGTTTTTATTTCCTTTTTCTCTTTCAATTTAGAAATATAAAAATAGAAAAACTCAAGAAAAATTAAAATAAGACAAAATAAAAATAAATAAAATCTCTAAAGAGACACTTAGGCTAACCATATTATTCCATCCATATTTTTATGTAGGGTTAGTTTCACATTTGATAGATTTGATCAAAGAAAAAGTGAAAAAATCCTAAGTTTAAGAGGTAGTGATTCACTATTAGTGTAATTATGATTTGCTAAAAAGAATTCCATGGGGTATCTAGAGCAATTCTCCATATATCTAGTTATTTAAAAAAAAAATGGTAGGAGAGTCAAGAATGATGGCATTATGTTGAAAAAGGAAAAAATATCAGTCAAGGCAACTAGTGAACTATTCACCATTTCACATATGATTTTTTATTCAATCAGGGAAAGGAAGCAAGAATTTTAGCATCATGATTTTATCTAAAATCACATGTGGCAATGTGATTAAGGTCATGATTTTCATATATGACTTGTAATTTTTGTAAACACTTGAAAGGAGGTGTTAAGACCTTGATGTCATGATAACATCACCATGGATAAAATATTGATTTTCTCAACCTTATATCTTAAAGGTGTGTAGCATAAGAAGCAACATAGGTTCCATGTGATATGAGCATATCTTGTTAAACTTGAAAGGATGGTCCTACAAGCCTAAGTTGGTGTGATGAAGCACTACATCGGTTTCTAAATCTCACATATTGGAAATAAAATATGTTATTTGCATTGTGATATGAATATAGGAGATGGAGTAAACTAAAAACCCAAGGGACATCCATGTAGGAAGTGTCCCTTATTGTTTTAAATATTTTTTTGAAAAATGACTCTCACATATATCCTAAAGAGGTTAGAAAATTTGTTGACTAGAGGAAGAAATACCTAAAGGCCACCACATATAGAAAGAATAAGAGAATGATGTTTCCATAATTATATGCTTGTGTGATGAGCATTGATAGCAGTTACATCCATTTAATTCAATCCTATATATAAATCATTCAAAAGTCTCCAAGCAAAAAACAAGGTAAAATATACTTTGAGATCCACAACTTCCTTGGCTACCCTAGGTGATATAGAACTAATATTCTGAATGCATTTTTATTATTCATGGAAAATTAAATACATACAATACATAACGAAAATCCAACAGTTAGCTAATTTGAGCTAACAACTTAGCTAACAACCTAACAATAATCCAACGTGAGCTTGTTGTAAAGTCTCACGTGGATAACAATATTGTGTCCTCATCATTCCTCCCAACCATATAAGCATTGGACTCCAATGCTTTCACAAAAAAAGGGAAGCGAACTTAGGAGTGTCGGGTATGACTAAAAAATGCACTTCAATTACAAATACACAAACATTCGCTTAGAAAAACATACAACTAACCCTAACCAATATAGAACTCCAAGCACCTTAATAAAAAACTTAAATAATTATTATTAATAATAATTAATTATTAGGTTCAAAATAATTAAATAAATTTTAATTAAGTAATATAAATTTGATTAAATAAATTAATCAATATATATATATATATTTCATTTTATGAAATGGGGGCCTCCACATGAGGGCGCATGCCCTTGTCACATGTTTTCCAGTCCATGTAGAGACCCACGCTGGGCATGTGTGGCCTATGCATGGAGGTCCACATTGACCATGTGTAGGTTGGCTATGTATTATCCCACACAGCCTTACGCGTGGAGGCCCACGCTAGTCATGTGCAGGCTAGCAGTGCGTTAGCCCATGTAGCCTCCATGTTGGCCATGCATAGGCTGGCTATGCATTGGCCCATATAGTCTTGCACACTGGCCATGCATAGGCTAGCTACATATTGGCCTACATAGCCTTACTCGATGGCTAAACATAGACTGGATACACACTGGCCATGCGTAAGCTAGCTGTGTGCTAGTCCACACTGGCCCATGTAGCCTTGCACATGGAGGCCCATGTTGGCTACGCAAAGGCTGGCAGCACGTGGTTTGTGTAGCCTGGCATGTGTCCAGTGTTGGCCCAGTGTAGGCACGCATGCTTGAAACATGCGTGCACATGTGGGAACCCACTGGCCAATTATGCATGAGCAAATAAATATGCACATGTATTGTGCAAGCAACCATATTGGGAATATGTGTGTATGCTCTTCAACACGTAGAGAAAAATCACTTCAAAAAAATTGTAGCTTATAGGAAGCAACTATGAGTAGGTATGCTTTTGATAACTTGGGAGAAAACCAATCTTCGATTCAGATAGCTGGAGGAGAAATCTGGAATGACCTAGTAGTGAGGGAACTGGTGGTGGCCAAGAAGGTGCACAAAATATCAAGCTACAAGGAGGAGCACCCAAGGGTCATAAATTTGGATTTTTTGATCTTTAGATCTTCGATGTGCAGCTACCAACAATCTGTTCAAGGGTAATTACCAAAATATTGATGATTATTTTAGCTATGATAGGTGGATTTGTGTTGTTATTTAGAGGATTGGCTAAAATTGTACAGGGAACTAGTGGTGGCCAATGAAATATCTCATTTTCTTCTTCCAAGGTGTAGACACCTAAAATGTGTCATGTCAAGGTGACTACTCATATGGGACATGTTAGTAGAACATATGAAAGAGCTTGGATAGATTCCAAGGTGTAGCAATGGTTCTAACCACTCATTTAGGTATTTTGGCCTAATAAGTGTTGGTCATAACTGACACCCAGGTTAACAGAGCTAACCATACCTATAAGTCGTGGCTAGCCTTCAAAATTAGTTGGACCTTAGCCGACCCAAAATCAGTTACAATGGCCAATTGGTTGCAAATCCAAGCAGTTAGAGGGTGAAAATTTCTAGAAGTTTCCATCCAACTTCCCTAGCTATCTCTTCTTGATCTTGGCTTCTCCATGAAGCTGATACATGGTGTTACCTTATGCTATAAAATCCCCCTCAAAATTGGGAAAATGTATAGAAGAATCTTGATTTGAAGAGCAGCGAAGCCTTGTCAAATTGCAAACTCACTTGCACACATTAAGAGAAGCACTTTTGCTACCCAATTGGAGATCAAATGGCATTTGGAACCAAGAGGGCTACGGAGGGCTAGAAGAAATCAAGAAACATAATTGAGCTCAAATCCATCACCAATATGAGTAATTCAATCAAAAAATCTATCATAGGACATTGTGGTGACCATTGATCATCAATTCATCAAGGGGAATTGGATATCTAAGACCAAAATTAAAGGGAAAATTCATTTCCAACTTAGCCATGGCTGTCAACCATGGCTAATAGTGCTAGCTGCATCACAGACCCACGGTCAGGTTTAAATATCAGGTTCCTTTGGTTTTAATAGTAGTTTTCCTTTTTATTGGCTTTAGATTAGACACATTCAATCTAGATTTTCTTTATTATAGACAATTGTTAGGTAGAAATAGGTATTTAAGACATATCTCTTTCATTTCTTGTTATTTGGTAGTTAGATTAGTTATGGCTATTTCTCATGTTTCCATGCTTTCAATCATTTAATTAGAACACTAGATAGATTGATCTATGTTTATTGCACATTTCTTGATGGTCAATTGCCATGTTTAGCATATATTTCCATGTTTTATGTACTTTCTTGATTTCAAGCTCTTATGACAATCTTTTGTACAAGTTCCTTTAAAAGCCTCATTAAGAGAGGCCTCATTTGTTTCTAATTGATTCTTGTTGTTTCTTGAATGCAGGGTTAACAGGTTCTTGTCCTTCAAAGAAACAAATGCCTCTAATCATGGACAAGAAGGCTACATTTTCCTTAGAGCAGTTTGTGTCAACAAAGAAAGCCTACGAATTACACCTACCCTTGCCTGGGGACTTTCTATGATTGTAATAATTGTATCACATTGGGTATCCCTAAGATGGATGGATTTGTAATGCATTTTGATGAAAATATAATAAAATAAGCCCTTCTTTGTGGTTATTTACATTTTATTCTTTCTTTCATGCTTTATGTGATGTTTCAATTATTATTAGCTTAGGTGTATGCATCCTAGATTGCTACAGAAGGTGATCATGGTGGAACTTCACAATTTAAGCGATCTGAAATCTAACTTGCTATTTTTTGTGATGACAGACCTTAGCCACGGTTGACGACCATGGTTAACAGTTTTAGTTGTGCCACAAAGCCACGGGTAATAGTTGTAGCCACGCATGATAGACATGGTCAGCATAAAACATAACATACAAAAATCAGCTAGATCTCCATTAGACTGGGATTTAAGGTAGGAGCACTTTTCTATCTCTATAATTTCCTATCTATGTTTTTTTTGGCAGAATGCAGAAATGTTAGGCTAATTAGAAAACATAGCAAAAAGTAGAATGGGAAAATCCTAGATGTTTTTTAGTTTTCTACTAGTCGCTGCTAGGAATAGTGGATCTCTGATTGTAGTCCGCCCTAGTCTCTAGTGGTCTAGGCCATTCTATGTTTAGATTTTGCATGTATTAGGACCAATCAATGGCCATTTTCATCATAGATAGTTGCATTATCTAAAAAATAATCTAGCATAGTCATGCATTCTCTTAAAATCAAACGTTCTTTTGAAAAGCATGTAGGGAAAATCATTTGAATGTTGTTTTATGCATCTCATTTTCATGCAAAGTAAAAAGAACTACACAGACCATGACACATTGTAAATGCTAGTGAGTTGGAAGTCACATCCAACCACTAGTAGGATTCAACTATGGTGGTAGTGATTTCCATCCGTTGACCCAACTCCCTCGATCATTTTGTTACTAGACCAATACTGGATCCAAGAAATCATCATAGCCCATGCAAAATAGCATGTATTCCTCTTCGAAGGGGTGTATCATTGTGCATGAGTAAATAGGGTGAGGACTGGGAGGACTTGCACTCCCTGCTTAAGTGTGGGTTTCATCTCCACATTTTGGGGGGTTTACGTGACCATGAATTTCATTACCAAAATTCAAGCTACAAAAATACATGTGAAAACCCTTAAACAATTGAGTATATCATCAACTTATTGAAAACATGATGAGAGTTACTTTTTGATACAACAAATATTAAAACACACAAAATAGTTTAGGGCTCACAATTTTTTTTTTAAAAGATATAATCATCATTGTTTACTTTGTTTGTCTTAAAACTTACATACAAGATAATATAATATCATGGTGTGTACACGAAGAGGTCGATCCAGGTATAGACCCGAGGTCGAGGTTGAAGCTCTACCCAATGCACAGTAAGATGCGCAGAACCCTCCACCACAGAATCCTCCAAAACATCATTTGGTGAGTATTAGAGGGGAAAATTCTACGTGCGAGGATCTTGTTGAGAATACCCTGATTAGAGGAGCCACTAGACACTCTTTGAGATACAGATCAAAGCATGGGGATCTTAGATAGGTTATCATTTACCATGACCATATTTCATGTGGTTCCATGAGATCTACTGAAGAGTATGTTATAGAGAGATCTAGACTGGTACCCCTTCGACCTATAGCTAAGGGAGGCGAGAGGCCCCCACCATCTGAATATAGATAAGTTCAAGATCCACCCATTCAGGGGTGAACAAAGAGGGAGGCTTCCAAGTGTAGACCCATGCAAACTCCCAACAAAGGTAACCCTTGTAATATCACCACATACATGTCTAAAGTAGTAGTAAATGGCACACCACCTCATGATCCATGGTGTAGTAGACGGTTAGATGTTCTAGATAGAGTCTTAGGATAGTTAGGTTATAAATCTACTCCTGTGCCTTCTCGCTCTACGAGTGTGCATAGCAGAAGTATAATTAGGACTATCAAAGAACCTAGAGAATGCTCCAAGTTTTCTCATGATATGCATGCCCCTGCATCCTATGCAAGAACAAAGTATAGGTGACCACTAAATGCAAATGTCATCTTCATAGATAAGGGTAAGAGTGTAGCAAATTAGTCTATTGTTGGACACACCCACAAAGTTGCTCGAACAGAGCACATACACCAGAGGCCTCACACAGTTGATCACATAGATAGATCTCACAAGCTGGTTTTAGAATAGAGACATTAGATCCTCCAAGACCAATTGGAAGATATTTTTTTAGAGTGAGAATGCCTCAAAAATGAGGACACTCAGAGGCAAAGGTTCATAAGACAACACTTATATGAATAGTGCATGCATGAGCAATGCATCCTTGATAAAAAGGAGCATGTCAAGAGGGAGGACTTATTGGCCAATGTTGGTTTACCTCCCCATAGTGAGTACAGGGAGAGAATTGATAGGCAAGCTTATTTGGAGCCTGAGTTGCACCCTGACCATATAGACACCCATACTCGCCATACGGTCCAATGCAGAGATCGACGCCCTACACCTAAATATCATGGGTATAGGCAATATGAATAAGAAGTGGGAGAGGAATTAGATCAAGAATATCCTAAAATCTCCCAAGTCAAAGTGGATGATGAGCCTAGTCCTCCACCTAGACCGAAGAGGAATGTTCCTCCAAAGGTGCCTCAAAGGCAATCCAGAGAAGAGGAGTTCCTATCTTCGCAGGCCTATAAGGTCTTGGTAGAAAATGTTAAAGCTATTGAGAAGCAAGGGATGGCTTATCAAAAGCCTACCTTAAACAAGATTCATAATGAACCTTTATGCCCATTAGTGCCTATTTTGGCCTATCTTGAGCATTTTGAGATGCCTAGGCTGGAAAAGTTTAAAGGAGAGGAGGACGCTTAAGAGCATGTCACACATTTTCTAGACATGTGCTTTCAGATAGAGAGCAATGATGCTTTGCTCTTGTGGACCTTCATTACAACCCTCTTAGTCCCAGCTCAAGAGTGGTTTAATCAACTCAAGATGTACAACATCACCAGCTTTGAGCAACTGGCTGATGCATTTCTTGAACGCTTCTCCTTTGGCATCAAGAAAAATTCAAAACTATCCGATCTGGCTGCTTTAATGCAATATGATGATGAGCTAGTTATAGATTATGGGAAACGATGGAGAAATATGATGGTGAAGTTGCCATTCTCCATACCTACTTCTAAATTAACTCAAATGTTTACGAAGAGTTGCGTAAAGCACATTTTGTTATTATTACAGTTGCAACAATATAAAATCTTTGAAGAGGCTTTGGCTCAAGCCAAAGTGATAGAAGATATCAAGTTACAGGAGAGTAACTTGAAACTAAGAAGAAGGAATGGAACAATAAGAGCATTGAGAAACAACAACACAAGCCAATCCATGTTAATCATATGGTTCTAAACCTTCAGAAAGGGGATAAGGAGTAGCAACAATGAAATTATCAAGCCCAACCTCCTCCTGTGCAGTATGAGAAATGCAACAACAATCAGAAGGGTAAGGATAAGTAAATATGCCCTCCTCGGCTATTAACTCAATTTTTGGAATCATTGACATCGATTTTCCATCAATTTTTTGAGGCAAAGGCAATAAACTTACTAGAAATTAAATTATTGGACCCTAATCAACCCAAGCCTAAGGGGTATAAGGATGATCAATATTACATATTTCATAAAATGAAAGGTCACGACATAGATATATGTTGGTCTTTCAAACATTTGGTACAAAATATGATTGAAATAGGTACGCTTCTTGTGGAAAACCCGTAAGCATATAAAAATTAGAATATGAGGATTTACAAAAATCCTCTACCCAACCACGAGGTGCCAAGGAATAATGTTGGCCAAGTCAATCAAGTATGCATAGAACCACCAACCCATGGGTTTGTTGAAATGGTCAACATCATCACAAGACATGCAAGGTATGAAAGACCAAATCAACCTCCATTACCTATTAGGGTCCAAGCTACACCTCCTCCAAGGCCAGCCTAGAATATGCCAGGCCCATCAATTAGACTGGTGATGACAATCAAGAGTAGGTTAGTTCAAAACCTACAAATGACTCCAACAAATTTGTCCTTTTATAAGTTGATTCAGTAGTCTCCCAAGCACAGGGAGACGTTTATGAATATTATAAGGTCCATAGAAGTGCAGTACTAGGATCCCAAAGCATTCACACACTTCATGGAACACGTGCAATAGTATCAGGAATCGATTATACAATTTTATGATTATAAAATTAAGATGGTTTCCAATATCACAGTGGACCCATCGCTCCACATCATCATGTGTGTAAACCACAAACCTTTCAAGTGGGTTTTTATTGATATGATATCATCAAGAAATATAATCTTGACCAAGGCATTAACATACCTGAAGTTGCCAAAGACACATATAATACCTTTCGCATTCACATTGAGAGATTATAATGATGCATTATGCTCAATTGTCGGTATGATAGTTTTACCTATTTAGGTGGGACTGAAGACCATCCTAGTGATGTGTCATGTGATTGAAGGTGCTATGCAGTACAATATACTTCTAGGATTGCCTTGGATAAGAGAAATGTGGTGTCCCTTCCATTATCAATCAATGTATTAAATACGTGCATGAGGGACATGTTCATGTGGTACCTTTAGATGAAGAACCATTCAAATACATGAATTTAGTATATTTTCTTGGGGACTTCATGCTCCCATCAATGCACCTGGACATACGATCAACATCGTTGATCAAAGAGCCAGGAGGTAAAATAAAATAAGTGTGTGCCAAACCTACAACATCTGCATCTCAAAGATCAGAGCACATGATATCTGCTTCTACTAAACTATCTGCATCCATAATGTTTCAGGATGATAAGAAGCTAAAATAAATATGGAAAAAAAATAGATAAAGCAAGTGCCCAAACCAATGGTCATCGATATCCCTACTACCATGGAAGTAGAGGATGCTCAAAGAGAATTCAAAGAGGTACCTCAGCCTGCTTCACCTGCATCTTTAGCAAGGTCATCTACACCATAGGTGACCATTAATTTTATTAATCTTATATTAGGGGAATATATTGTGCAAAATGTGACATTTATGCTGATCATCAAGACTGCATAGGATATGGGCCAACCACACATCCATTGCCTTCCCGTAGGGATGGTTGTACCACTGGGGTACCTCCTAATCAAACAAATTTTATCTATAGTGGGCTCGACCAGATTTCATCTCGTACTACCATGGATGAGGATGATGATGAACAATTCACTATGAATGTTCATGCTATCTCTCTAACCCAGAATATGCCTTATGATATTTTGAGTGCTACCATTGACATGGTTACGATATCAGATTATTCGAGTAGGGTCGTAGGAGGTCTTATGAACCACAGTATCAGTTGCTAACTAATAGGTTCAGGTTAGGATATTATATCGGAGGATAGGATGAATTCCTTGTGGCATATTTAGACTGCTTGTACCTCAGTATGGGGGTGAAGTCGACTTCAATACTTATCACCTCAATCCCTCTGCCTTTCGAAGGGATAATCGGTTAGTGTCTTATGTCACTATAGAGCCACATGAGATATATCATGAAGACATCTTGGTGGAGACCAGTCCAAAGCACATCCTAAGAGATAACTTGGATGAAAAAATTTATGAGGCATCTGATGACACAGGCCTACAAGATCAGAATGCTAGCATAGCGGTAGATTTCAAATCATAGGATCACTCTTATGAGGATATAACAGAGTCTATTTTTGAGAGAGATGGATTGAGTTGTATGTATGAGAGTAACGATGATGAGTCCTCCCACAATGAGAAATTCAAGGATGAGACTGAGTCGAACTACCTAGGCCCTCTAAATTTATATCATTTTTTTCCCTTAGAGACAATCATAAAGGATGATCAATCCTCCATTGATGATAACAATTATCAAGAGTGCTATTACAAGGGACCCCATCTTCTTGATAGTTCTAGTAGGTAGTGGTGAAGTTTTCTACTATGATAGTGATGATGAATATGAAATAAAGAGAGTCTACTTGGGGCCTCCCTACTTGCATCATTGTAATACACCATACACTACAAAGGATATGTACAAAGATATTGATCTCCACCCTCACCTTAGGGAAAGAGCATTGAATATCAATATGATTTATCGTATGGTTTTTCTCGATCCACTAATATTTAGAGATCTCCTAGAGCCTTGTGATCCTATTTTTGAGTCCATCCATAGATCGAATCCAAAGATCCCCATACCCCCAGAACCACATCTTGGTGATGGAAGTTATACAAATGTAGAGTCACATGCACGTGGTCCTAGAGACATGATCCATTCTATCAATATGATATCCATTAAATTAACCACTCCACTTCACAATACAACCGACCCTTTCAAATATTTGTGTCTTAATTTAGATTCTATTGATTGGGATCGTGTTGACTCACCACTAGAGCCTAAGGATTTCTTCCCCAACAAATAAATGTTGCAACCTTTTAATTTTGTGCCAAGTTGTGCATGTGATATTTATCATACTAAGGATGCTTCTAACGTGGAATTCGTAAATCCAGTATATGACATCCACTTGATCCCTACACCTCACCAGCTTGAGGAGGGATCCCACATGTTAGTAGAGGAGACATTTGAAATGGATATCATCAATGATCCCATGATTCCTAAGAAGGTTAAATTTGGAGAAATTTTATCTCCTAATGAGCTTGCCAACCTCATCCCTCTACTAAAAGAGAGACCTAATATCTTTGCTTGGAATTATAAAAACATGTCGAGTCTAGATCCAAAATTGGTTACTCATAACCTTTTGCTAGATCTCTTGAAAAATACAATCAAGCAAAAACTCAGGAAGATGCATCCAATAGTAGCCTTAATGGTTAAGGATGAATTGCAAAAGCTACTGGATGTAGAGTTTGTCATTTCCATTGACTATCTAGAATGGGTATCAAACATGGTGCCTGTAGAAAAACCTGATGGAAGGATCTATATCTATACAGATTTTAGAGACCTCAATAGGGCAACATCAAAGGATTCATTTCAATTGTCGAACATAGATGCTCTCGTAGATGCAACTATGGGTCATGAAATGCTATCCCTAATGGATGGTTTTTTTGGTTACAACCAAATTTGAATCAATCCCGAAGACCAGCATAAAATTGTGTTCATAATGCCATGGGGGATATTTTGTTATAAGGTTATGCCATTCAACCTTAAGAATGTTGGTGCTACATATCAGTGAGCTATGACATATATCTTTCATGACTACATGCATAAGATCTTAGAATATTACATCGATGACTTGTTGGTAAAGTCATTTCTGCTAATATGAACACCCCCACTTGTTGGTTCTGAGTTATTTTGGTTTGTGCTTGTTTGTTTTTGCAATGAAATGATTGGTTTTGCTTGTTTAGTTTGAGACATTGACTTGAATTTCATTCATAATGCAATAAGGAAACAAACATTTGAACAAACGATAAATTTGCAATAAGGAGATTTATTTATTTAATTTTTTGACCTGAAAGTACAGGTCTGTATTTGCACAACAAACTAGAAATTACACAACTAAAACGTTCATTTGCTCGTAACTCGATCACCGAAACTCCGATTCCTTCCCCGTAAAGTGCAGTTGTCTCTCCCAATGAAGCCGCCCAAAATGTAACCTTCAAAAATGTGAATCCAAGCCCAATTAATTGTTGCACGCACCCCGAGGTAGCTACAGGCAAGATGTACGACTGTTGAAGGGTTCGACCTTGCCTTGAAATTCGTGCCTCACTCTAAATACCTTCAAAATACCACTAAAATGATCAACTGGTGAGCCGAAGAGATTGGTAAATTGCCCAGAATGATTCGATGGGATATTTCCCTACTGTGAGCAAATGACATGATTCCCTAGGCACCCATATGTTGTACGACCTACTCCAGTATTGCATCTATCACTCCAAAATCAATCAAAATGGCACTGACCCAGATGAAGTATAGCCAAAACAATATAACCCAGATGGTCAGTTCATCAACCCAGATGAATTCAAAATTTGGCAAACCCTTGTCTGCCTCTGTTAAGCTCAGATAATCTCTCTGTGATGAGAAATTCAATCCCTGATCAGCTAGAGATGGTCTCACACATCTGAAACTGATAATCCTGCTGAGAAATCCACTCCCAACAAGCCCTGTAGATTCTCTGACGAAAATCTCTGCAACTCTTCACAAAAAACACAAAATCTCCATATGCAAAATGAGACCCAACGTGAAAATATGAGGTGAGGGTCGAATTAGGGTTTGGGCGCCACATTTACCTTGGGTTTTTAAAATTCAAATGATGTCTTTTAATACATGTAAAGGGGCCACGCCCACCCCCATGTCCTAGTCGAGTCACTTTTTACCTTTTAAGTTATAACTTAACATTATAATTCATCATTATAACATGTTCCCCTTTCCTAGCGACCATCTGCCTTGGTCAACACTTGTAGTTGATAGAATTAAGCCCTGTAATTGGTAAAATATCCTGTGCCAAGGTAAAACTGACCTCCTGAACCAAAACTGAATCTCTGCCATGGATTAAAATAGTGAGATCTTCACCAAATTGAGTCCCACACCATTCTGTTTAGCCTAGGGGACCCCCATGACTAGGCTAATAGGTCCTTATTTCTCCTACTATTGAGAAGGGGACATTACAGTCTCCCCTTCCTGAAATTGCTTGTCCCCAAGCAATTGGAAACCTGGAGTCTGCAATATTGACTCTCCCTCCCATGTGGCATCTTCCTCAGGTAAATCTTTCCACTTGATTAAATATTCCTTAATGGTTCTCCTCCTGAGGGTACGTTCACGTTGGTCAATCACTACCTCTGGAATTAGTACCAGCTTGCCTTCTTCATCCAGAGGTGGCAAATCTACTGAGGGTGTGACATTGTGTCCCAAGGCCTTCTTGAGGCATGACACATGGAACACATTGTGTATCCTGCTACTCTCTGGTAGCTCCAACTCATAAGCTACCTCACCCACTCATCGAGAGACTCAAAATGGGCCATAGAACCGGGGTTTGAGCTTCTCAGCTCCACTCCTCTTCAGTGATGACTGTCTGAATGGTTGCAGTCTCAGATAGACCATATCTCCTACCTCAAATGTGCATTCAATTCTCTTTTGATCAACATATTTTTTTTGCTGCTCCTGTGCCTGTCTGATGTTCTCTTGCAATGAACACATGATATCTTGTGTCTCCTGTAGAAGATCTTTGGCTCTGGGAACCCGACTGTCACCTAACACCAAATCCATGAAGCTAGGAGCTTCATACCCATACAAGGCCATGAATGGGGATATTTTTATTGACATGTGATAGGATGAATTATAGCAGTACTCACTCAGATGTACCCACCTAACCCATGCCTTTTGCTACCCCGACACATAATTCCTCAAATATCCTTCTATCCATTTGTTGACAATTTTGGTCTGACCATCTGTTTGAGGATGATAACTTGTGTTGGGTGTCAACTCTATCCCACACAATCTAAACAACTCCTACCAAAAGAGACTCATAAACTTACTATCTCTATCACTGACTATGGACTTAGGTAGGCCATGCAATCTAAAAACTTCCCTGAAAAAGAGTTCAGCCACCTGTGCTGCTGAAAATCCTATGGTGATAGCAAAGAAATGGGTAAACTTGGTAAGTCTATCTACCACCACAAATAAAGAATCCTTTCCCTATGCCTTGGGAAGTCCTGTAATGAAATCCATAGATATACTTTCCCATTTTTGTGAAGGAATGGGAAGTGGTTGTAGTAACCCTGCTGGAAAAGTATGCTCATGCTTGTTCTGTTGGCACACAGAACACTCTCGGATGTACTACAGAACCTCATCCTTGAGTCCTCTCCAAGAAAACCTCTCACGGATCAGCTTGTAAGTCTTGTAGTAGCCAGGGTGACCAATCATTGGTGCATCATGTAAAAGCCTGAATATTTACCTCTTGAATTTGGAATCTGTAGGAATCCAAATTCTCCCTTTGTAATAAATCACATCATCCCTGACAATATATCTATCATCATCCTATGTACTATCCAATACTCTATGAGCAAACTCATCTTTGGCATAGTCTACCATAAGCTTAGGCCTCCAATCTTCTGAAATCTCTGTCAATGAATATAAATGTGGGCGTCTAGATAGTGCATCTGCTACTATGTTCTTCTTTCCTTTGACATATTCAATGTCAAAGTCATAAGCCTGTATTCTACTGACCCATTTCATCTACCTATCATTCAAATCCTTCTGGTTCATGAAATATCTAAGGCTGTTATGGTCAGTTTTTACAATAAATTTCCTACCCACCAAATATTGCCTAAATTTCGCCAACACATGCATAATGGCTAGCATCTCCCGATCATACACTGAATAACTCATCTCTCCTCCCCTCAACTTCCTACTCTCGAAGGCTATTGGATGCTTATTCTGCATCAACACTGCTCCAATGCCCTCTCCTGATGCATCACACTCCACCTCAAATGGTTTGGTGAAATCAGGTAAAGCCAAAACTGGACAACTGCTCATAACCTGCTTAAACCTATCAAATGCCTGTTGTGCCCTTTCTGACCATTGGAATGCTCCCTTATTTGTTAAATCTATCAAAGGTGCCACCAACTATGAAAAACCTTTGACAAACCTATGGTAAAATCCACACAAACCGAAGAATCCCCTGAGTTGTGTTAGGTTTGTGGGTGTTGGCCATTCAATGATTGCCCAAATTTTCTTTGGGTCTACTCTAACTCCCTGTGCACTGATGATATGACCCAGATACAATAATTCGGTCATCCCAAATTCACATTTAGTCTCTTTAGCATAAAGAGACTCTGACTCCATAATACTAAGCACCTCTTCAAGGTGTACCAGGTGCTCTTCCCATGATCTACTGTAGACCAAAATATCATCAAAGAAGACTAACACTGTCTTCCGGAGCTGCCTGCTAAAAACCCTGTTCATTAAAGATTGAAATGTTGTTGGGGCATTAGTCAACCCAAAGGGCATGACTAAAAACTCAAAATGGCCATAATGACATCGAAAAGCTATCTTTTCCACATCTGATTCCCGCATCCTTATTTGATGGTATCCTGATCTTAGGTCTATTTTGGTGAAGTATCTGGCACCATGTAACTCATCAATCAATTCATCTATTCAGGGAATTGGGTATCGATTTTTTATGGTCTTTTTATTGAGATCCCGGTAATCAATACACATACGCATGGACCCATCCTTATTTTTTACCAAAACAATAGAGGATGCAAATGGGCTTTTGCTTGGTCGTATGTGTCCCATATTAATTAATTCCTTGATTGCTCTCTCTATCTCATCCTTATGATATTTTGGATGTCGATAAGGAGTGGTAATGATAGTTGTAGCTCCTTCCTCAAGCTCAATAATATGCTCTGTACCCCTGTCTGGTGGTTGCCCTGGTGGTATATCACTAAATACCTTATTGTATTTATTGAGTATTGCTTGGATGTTCGGATGATATATCTTGTGCTCCTCCTCTGTAAGTGCGGGTAAAATAACATAGTGGGCTGCCCACTCTATCTGATTATGCCTCCTAAACCTCTCCATACGTTTGAAAGAGACAACATGAGGTTCTCCTGTTGACATCCCTCGTAACACCACCTGTCGACCATTCGCCTCAAACTTCAACTCCATTTTCTTGAAGTTGAAGGTAACTTCACCCAATGTCTGCAACCACTGAATACCCAACACTACATCCAAACTCTTTGTGCTGACCACAAAGAAATCATCACATACCTCATAGTTTCCCAGAGTAATCTGTAACTGTGGTACCTTCCTGGTGCAGGTAATAGAGAAACCATCGACAATCATTACTTTGAACTCATCCACTTCAACTGTCTCTAATCCCCTTCTGGCTACCAATCCCTCATCGATGAAGTTGTGTGTGGCACCTGTATCAATCAACGTTACCACATGCTGCCCCTTAAGAACACTCTGTATTCTCAAATATTGGGCTCCCTGAACACTATGAAGATGAGCTAGAGTGTTATTGTCCTTCCCTGCTTGATCCTGGGTGGTCTCTTGGTCTTCTAAGGCATGTTCATCCTCACTGTCCTGATTTTTTGATTGCTGATCAGAATTTTTAGAATTAGTTTCATCATCTGAATGATATTCTATCAGTTGTAACTTACCCTTAAACTCACATTTATGCCCAGGAGTCCATGACTTTTTGCAAGTAAAACATAACCCCTTCTTTCGGAGTTCATGAAGGGTGTTTGGATCTAACTTTTTGAACATGCCCTTTTGCTGGTCAATGTCCTTTTTGATTGGTTTTTGTTCCTTCTCTTTTTTGAAATCCTTCCCTTTGTATTGACTCTTAGACTTGTATGAAGTGACTTCCATGTCCCTAGCCTGTCTAATGGCATCATGCAAGGTAGTTGGGTTGAATGCTTTGACCCAACCTCTCAAAGGTTCAGATAACCCATCCATGAATAAAACCACCAAACATCTCTCTGACATATCTGTGACCATCACTGACAACCTTTGGAATTCAGTTATGTAGGAGTCCACTGAACCCCATTGTCTCAAATGTGTCAACTCCTTGAATTCCAATTCTTGTTCCTTCCTATCAAATCTCTGCATAAGTCTCTCAGTGAACTCAACATAAGTATCCACCCTATCATGTCCTAAAGTGTGCATACCGTGATGCCACCAATCATGGGCAACACCTTCCAAATGCAGAGTACATAATTTAATGGCCTCGTCTTCTATCATTGGGTTCAACTACAAATAAGTGTCCATTTTTTGGACCCAGGCCTTAGCTATCATTTTTCCTGATGCATCAAAGAAGGGTATGTGGATTTTTCCTATCCTCCTCTATATTTTTGGGTATCCCTAAGATGTAGATTATACAGGATCTCCCTATCCCTATTGGAATTGCCCCTGCTAAAACTATCCCTGGTGAATGGGCCTTCCCCTATTTCTAGGAGTTTACCTATTACGAGTGTCCACGAAGTCCCTGAATGACATGAGATTCTAAAAATTAGGACCAAGTGCCTCCCACTCATACCTGTACTACTGATACTGATCTACCACTGAAATTTTTGGTTCCTCTTCTACTGGGCCGCTACTGGGGCCACTGGAGGTTCAGGACATGGTAGAAATTTGGGCATAAATGGTCTAGAGCTACTAGCTCTCTCTGTCCTGGTATGAGTGACCACCCTGTTAACTGTTGATTCCTCATTTCTCGTTTCTTATCCTGCATTAATTTTTTCAATCCGTGGGCCTTGTGCATTAACCAAAATATTAATCCCATGTACCTGTTGTGTCATCAAACCCACTAATTGTTCCAAACTGTGTTGCATGTTATGTTACGTCTGTCTGATATCCTCAACCATTTTCCTCTCTATTTCATCTTGTGCATTTCTATCCCCCATGGCAATAGATGGTTCAAAAAATGAACTTGTGGATATTCCCAATATGTCAGTTACTCTCTGATCCGAAGGAGGTTTGGGCCACTACTTCTGCCTATGCTGCCAATTCAAATAGTCTTGTTCTACTTTTTTCTTCTCCCTCTCAAAAGCCCATCTGTCCCTCTCACTCATGAAACGTGGGCTTCACAGGCTGGCAGGATTAAGTGGCTCTGATACCACTATAATGAACACCCCCACTTGTTGGTTCTGAGTTATTTTGGTTTGTGCTTGTTTGTTTTTGCAATGAAATGATTGGTTTTGCTTGTTTAGTTTGAGACATTGACTTGAATTTCATTCATAATGCAATAAGGAAACAAACATTTGAACAAATGATAAATTTGCAATAAGGAGATTTATTTATTTAATTTTTTGACCTAAAAGTACAGGTCTATATTTGCACAACAAACTAGAAATTACATAGCTAAAACGTTCATTTGCTCGTAACTCGATCACCGAAACTCCGATTCCTTCCCTGTAAAGTGCAGTTGTCTCTCCCAATGAAGCCACCCAAAATGTAACCTTCAAAAATGTGAATCCAAGCCCAATTAATTGTTGCATGCACCTCGAGGTAGCTGTAGGCAAGATGTACGACTGTTGAAGGGTTTGACCTTACCTTGAAATTTGTGCCTCACTCTAAATGCCTTCAAAATGCCACTAAAATGATCAACTAGTGAGCCAAAGAGATTGGTAAATTGCCCAAAATGATTCGATGGGATATTTCCCTACTATGAGAAAATGACATGATTCCCTAGGCACCCATATGTTGTACGACCTGCTCTAGTATTGCATCTATCACTCCAAAATCAATCAAAATGGCACTGACCCAGATGAAGTATAGCCAAAACAATATAACCTAGATGGTCAGTTCATCAACCCAGATGAATTCAAAATTTGGCAAACCCTTGTCTGCCTCTATTAAGCTCAGATAATCTCTCTGTGATGAGAAATTCAATCCCTGATCAGCTAGAGATGGTCTCACACATCTAAAACTGATAATCCTATTGAGAAATCCACTCCCAACAAGCCCTATAGATTCTCTGACGAAAATCTCTGCAACTCTTCACAAAAAACACAAAATCTCCATATGCAAAATGAGACCCAACGTGAAAATATGAGGTGAGGGTCGAATTAGGGTTTGGGCGCCACATTTGCCTTGGGTTTTTAAAATTCAAATGATGTCTTTTAATACATGTAAAGGGGCCACGCCCACCCCCATGTCCTAGTCGAGTCACTTTTTACCTTTTAAGTTATAACTTAACATTATAATTCATCATTATAACATGTTCCCCTTTCCTAGCGACCATCTGCCTTGGTCAACACTTGTAGTTGATAGAATTAAGCCCTGTAATTGGTAAAATATCCTGTGCCAAGGTAAAACTGACCTCCTGAACCAAAACTGAATCTCTGCCATGGATTAAAATAGTGAGATCTTCGCCAAATTGAGTCCCACACCATTCTGTTTAGCCTAGGGGACCCCATGACTAGGCTAACAGGTCCTTATTTCTCCTACTGTTGAGAAGGGGACATTACAAAGATCTTGGAAGATTACATCGATGACTTGTTGGCAAAGTCATTATTGCATTCAGAGCATGCAGAGGTCCTGAGAAAGGTCTTCGATCACCTGATAGAGCATAATGTTAGGTTGAATCCTAAGAAGTGCGTATTTGGCGTGACTTCAAGAAAGCTCTTAGGGTTCATCATTTCAAAATGAGGGATCAAAGTTGACCCAACAAATGTCAAGGCTATTTTAGAAATGCGTCCTCCCATGAATATCAAGGAATTAAGGAGCCTTCAGGGCAAAGTAGCATCCATAAAGTGATTTATCACACAATTATCAGATAAATGTCGACCCATGAATCGATTGCTACATAAGGGGGTTCCCGTTTAATTGGGACAAGGACTGTCAAGTAGCCTTTGCTGAGATTAAGCAATACCTAGTGATGCCACCAGTGCTAGCTCCACCAAGACCAGATGTACCATTCTTTCTATATATATCGGCAACTGACTTTGCATTAGGGACCATGTTAGCCCAAAAGAATGTGCAAGACAAAGAGCAAGCCATATATTACATTAGCCGAACCTTGGTGAGTTACGAGCTAGGATATGCCTACGTGGAAAAGTTGTGTTTAGCAGTGGTGTTCGCTACAAAGAAATTATGGCATTATATGTTAAGTCATATGATGTATGTCATATCAAAACAAAATCCTTTGTAGTATATGATGAGCAAGATGTATCATAATACACGTACTACAAAGTGGATCATGCTATTGATAGAATTCGATTTGGAATTCATTAGCCAAAAGTCCATCAAGGGATAGGTCATAGTTGATCAACTGGCAGAGGCACCTCTAGAAAATAGTAGGCCTCTCACCATTGAGCTACCTGATGATGCAATTTTCACATTATCAAAAGTGCCCAAACCCGAAGAACTAGATAACAAAGTTGATATGACCTTGTTCTTCGATGGTTCAAAGTGTGAGCAAGGGGGTGGTGCAGGAATAGTGTTGTTCATGCCACAAGGTGCTCCCATGCCCTTGTCATTTAAGTTGGACTTTCCTTGCACTAACAATAATGTTGAATATGAAGCCCTAATCTTGGGCCTCCAAATAGCTATCGCCATGAAGATCAAAAGGTTAAATATCTTTGGCGATTCCCTTCTCATTGTCAACCAAGTGAAGGGACTTTTTCAATGTAGGTGTCCTATCCTGAAGGCCTACAAAGATCTTGTTGACACTTATCTAGCTCAGTTGGAGTGGTACGACATCGAGGCAATCCCTCATTCATCAAACAGATTCATAGACACTATGGCATCTTTGGGATCTTTAATTCCTCAAAATCCATCTACCTATTTTACTACCATCCACGTAAAAATATTGTCACACTCTATCGTGCAACACGAAGCTTTGGATAACAAATATTCAATCAACATGATTCATATAGAACCAAACCATGAATGGTTCTACAGAGCTAGAGACTTTCTCAAGATGGCATCCTTGGGGGTCATTGATCTCATAGGGTCCCATGGGGAATGGTACTACCATTCACCATAAGGTTGTTTCCTAGTCTGCATTTATGAATGTTAAACCATAGGGGGAACATGTTATCTTGTCAATTGAGGTTGAGGTCTATCAAAACTGGATGTCATAAATACATGACTTCCTAAAGCTTGGTGTAATCCCTCAAGGATTGTCGCGTGTCATGAAATGCACATTTAAGTAGAAAGTGATAAAGTATGTCTTGTTAGGAGATATTTTGTATCGTCGAAGTTATGATGGAGTTCTCCTTCATTGTCTTGAGCCCCAAGAATCATCTTGGGAAATTTTACAAGCTCATGATGGTACGTGCGGTGGCCATTTTAGCGGCATGGCTATCATCAAGCGCATCCTTCGCATGGGCTATTATTGGCCTACTATGGAGAAGGATTGCAATGTGTATGTCAGGAAATATGTTAAATGTTAGCATCATGCTAATCTTGTACACTTGCCATCATAGGCCTTACAACCCATTCAAGCGGCTTGGCCATTTTCTCAGTGGGGTTTGGATCTAATCGGTAAGATCTCTCCTCCATCATCGAGCCGACATACATTCATTATTATGGCTATTGAGTATTTTACTAAGTGGGTGGAAGCAATCCCGTTAACAATGATAATTGGAGCATGTATTGTTGAGTTCATACTCACCAATATCATAAGTCATTTTGGGATACCATCCAAAATAATTTTGGATAATGGAACATCATTCAAGAACAAAATTGTGAGGGATTTGACATCCAAGTATAGGATCAAACACAGTTTTATGACTCCATATTATCCATAGGAAAATGGGTAAGTTGAGGCTTCAAATAAGATAATGGTATCCATCTTGAAAAATATGGTACAGGAGCACCACAAAGATTGGCACATCCAGCTGCCCCTTGCATTATGGGCTTATAGGACTAGCATTCGGACACCCATTGGGGCAACTCCATTTTCACTAGTATATGGCACTGAGGCCATTATGCCCCTAGAGTTGGAGATTCCAACGTTGCATGTCACATTGAAAGAGTTCATCGATGATGACACTACATGACAAGCTCACCTAGATCAATTGATGCTACTTGATGAACATCACATGAATGCTCTTGAGCATCTCCATGTTTATCAAGAGCACTTAAAATGAGCTTACAATAACAAATTCCATTTGAGAGACTTTGAGGTTGGTGATCTTGTGCTGAAAGAGAACCAACATAACTCAAATCTACTACTAAAATTGTGAGACAAATTTATGGCTAATTGGTTAGGTCCTTATATAATCTCTGAGAAGATTGGACCTGGGACATATCACTTGACATCACTTGATGGAGTTGAAGAGCCTGAACCTCTCAACATCCTTCATCTTAAAGTGTTCTATGCCTAAAACCATCAAAAGGCTCCAAAGGCATCTGTAAGCCCTTTGGTCATCCCATTAAAAGGCTCCAAAGGTAAGCCCTTTGGTCATCCCATAAAAAGCTCCAAAGGCATCTGTAAGCCCTTTGGTCAAATCAAAATTTCAAAAATCCATAAAAATTAAAAAGCAATAAAATCTAAAAAACATTGAAAAATATCAAAAATTCAAAAACATTTGCATCATTGCATTTCATTCAAAACATTTTCATTTGCATCATTGCATTCCATTTGCATCAAGCATTCTCATTTTGCACATGCATTTCATTTTGCATTGCATTAGGCATTTCCATCCATCGCATTTGCATTAGGATAAGTTGTGTTTACAATCTTACAAATGACACCACGTTTGTATTTCAATCATGCATCTATGCACTATCATTATCATTCATCACCCTTGTGAGTAATTGTGTTTTTCAACACAACCCCTCCTGTTGCTATGAAGAATATACTAAGGTTTTTCGGTCATTCAACCATACCTAGTGGTCTTCTCAAGAGTTGGTAGAAGCTTGCTTTGCTTTTGTAGATGAAGTCTAGCTTTGATAGCACTTAGCATATCAGAATCCTATCACTAATTAACAAATTAAACAAATCCTAATTAGGACAAGGGAAATATGAACGCTACGAAGTGGGACCAGGTATCCTGAGGTGAAAATTTTATCTTGCTTATCCCCCTATGCGGATGGGTCAAGAATATTGACAATTGGCAAAAGGACAAGTTTCCCCTACCCAAATAAATCCCTTGCTTACATCAAAAGAAGCAAATTCCCATAAGCAAATCCCAAAATCAAGTCAAATCAAGATCAAATTCAAAATGAAATCAAATCAGTATCAAATCCCTTGCTCAAGAAAAAAAAAAGAGTATAAAATAAACAGTGGTTTTTATCACTATAGAGAAAATAAATAGTGATTCTTATCACTTTATATGAGCAAGTATCCCGATAAATTGAAGAAAATAAGGGAGTGAACTTGAATCCCTGGAATTGTCAGCACTACCAAACCTTACGCATGATGATATGTCTGATACAATAGCATTTTGCTTTTGTGCAGACCAATGTTTGAATGTGGAAGAGCTAGCTTCAGGTGTCCTGTATCGCTTAGTAGTCTAAGTCCAACTGAAATCCAAACCTAGGATCGGATAGACATTTGAGGATCCCCAATACAACAATGGGCTGAATGAATCCCGCCTGGCACTGGGGTATGCTTATGCCTTATCTAAAATATTCATTTGCACACACAGGGATAATGAATAGTTGGGTCTATCCTAGTGAAAATTTTATTTTTCAGAAGTCTAGTATAGTCATTATACAACTTTTGATAAGTCAACTAGGGTGTTTGAGTCTCATGGAAAACCTCAAAAATTCCCAAATAGCAACAATCAAATCGCAATCATCAAATATCAATTTCTTTTATGAGATTTTGTTTATTAGAAATATTCATAATATAGGTTAGATACCGGATGGATGTCAGAAATGATATTTAAATGACCACTGACTATGTTATCCATATTCTTTTAATTTACAAAAGCTTATGAATAGAAACAATATATCATTTCATAGTACACATGGGTGTTTAATTGATAAATTCTTATGATAAGATACATCAATTATAGTTCATGATTATTATACATTTTATGGTGTCATCCAATAATATTGTTAACTCATATTGCATTCATACATTATGTTTTAAGTGATTAAAGCATACATGTCCATTTATCAAAAATCATCATCATGAAAATTATGCAATACATACATAGTATGAAGCATGTCATAACATCATAAATTAAATGCATACAAGTACTATAAATTAAACATGCATTTAACATCAAACATTGCATTCATATACATTCATCATAAGTAGTCCATCTACACATGTATATCACTGCATCTAATCATACATCACATAGCTATCTAGTGCATGTCATACATACATCACATCATATAGCATAAAATAAACATAACACATCAGCATTGCATCCATATGCATCTCATAAACATAAAATAAATAAAAACTACACATATAATAAGTCTCAAATGTCAGATCATATAGATATGTGTATCAAAAATAAAGAGTACATCGACATATGTCAAAAATACTCATAGGCTACAATTATGTAGGTCCTCGACCTTACACTCAAAAATGGTACAACATCTAGCATAGATATGTACTAAGTAGCACCTATACCCCTAGTATGTGAGGCTCCACCATCACCTCCACCCTCCTATGAGTCCATCTGGAGCTGGCACCTAAGGTCCTCTCAGTCTTGTGTGACCTGTGACTAGAGTGAGCTGAGGACTGACCTGTCTCCCTAGTCTGAGTCCTTTGAGATCCTAGAGCTATGGACCTCTCAAGAACCTCACCCTTGAGTAGCTCAATCTCTCCCCTCAAGGTAGAGATGTAGGCAGCATCTGATGATCGATCACTGATATGCTACTACACTAGAGCCCGTAGTCTCCTGATCTCTACCATCGGGTCCATCACTACTAGTCCCTACACTACTGGTACTATCGGTATTGTTGGAGCTACTAGAGTAATTGGAGCTACTAGAACAACTTATGAAGCTGAGGGGTCTCCCCTCGTAAGCTTGAGTGAGTCACGCTCTGTGGTCATAACATCTAGCTAAGACTGTAGGAGGATGCACTGCCTTGTGACCCTCTGGATCTCTATCTATGTTATGGTAATCTATGTCTAGAGAGCAATCTTCTCCTCTGCATAGTTGCACCACTAAGACTGCCCTATTATGAGTTATGATTGTAGGTCACTAACCCATGCTTGTAAGGTAGCTATGGAGGTGTCTCTCCTTAGCATCTACATCTGGAGTGTGCCTACTTGAGTCTGTAGGCTAGCAACCTAAGCCCTAAGCTATCCAATATCACTGTCAGGAGGTGCCTCACCCTCCTCTAGAGCCTCATCCTCCTCAATCTGGGGGGCCTCCTCTGTAGCTACTCCCTCACCCCATCCACCCTCAGTCCTCTGATGGACTTGATGCCCATGAGGATCGACCTCGACTCCCTCTGCGCCCTCTATTGTAGTCTCATCTATTGTCCTACCCAAGGGGCCCTCCATGCCCCACCATACCTTGGTCATCCACCAAGTTTCATAGTCAGGTGTAGTCCCTACATCTTCTAGGCTTGACTCCTAGAAATCATCATCCTCATCACCTAGCAGAGTCACCCTAGGCCATGTCAAGTCCCTCTCTAGAGTGAGATAATGGTAGATGGTAGGCAGCTCTAGGATGTCCTACCTAATACCAAACTATCTGGTGATGCAAGAGAAGTAGAAGAACTCACGTACCTTAGACTTACATCCGAGGAGCCATCTGTCTCTGCATGCCCATCATAGGTACTCATCAACCTCCTCCTATGGAGGGTAGTCTAGGTAGGGGTGCCACTCAATATGATCCACCTGTAGCCATGTAAACTGCTCTATGTAGTAGCCTAGGTCCCCTGTATGAGACCTACTCTGGAAGCCCTCCTGCTCTCGGGGCCAACATGTTGCATAGCACTAGCGATCCTCATCCTCAATGTCTGTTATCTTGAGTGGCAGTCCTATAGGGTGCTCGATATTGATGTGCTACCACCCCCAGATCTGAAGAAGTAAGCTACAATCGATGCCCACTCTGCTCCTCTGAGTGATCTGATACAACTCATTATAGAGTTGTGCTAATAAGGCACTCCCCAAGATAGGATCAAGGGCTGCTGAATGGTGCTCACTAGGACATCTCGCATCCTAGCTAGGAGGTTCCAAGGGAACCTCACTCTAGAAGTGTTAGGGAGCACGATCTACACAATCAAGTGCATGAATATGGTCGCTCATCGAGAGAAGACCTGCTTAGTGTACCAATGCTCAATGTGGACCCCTCCGTGGTCCGAATGTTGATGTGCTGCATCACTATGATGGTCGAAGATCTGATCAAATACTACCTTCTTCACCTCGATCGATGAAGATGTGATGGCCTCACCATCTAGAGGGAGTTGAAAGATGTGGTATACATCCTCCAGTGTCACAGTCATCTCACCTATCGGTAGGTGAAAGGTATTGGTCTACGCATCCCAACGTCGGGCCAATGCAGTCATGTAGGCCTGATCGACCCGGATAGTGGGGAGGCACAAGATGTAGCCAAAGCCCATGGCCCCGAACCAATCCTGCTCTACCTGTGTCAGGGCACCACGTAGGTTACGAAGGATCTCTGATTCCCTCGCCCTCGTAGTCAAAGTCTGGTCGAAAGTAGAATAATAAGGCAAAAATAATTAAAAATCAACCAAAAAAATCAAAAAATGACTTAAAAATGTCAAACAAAATCACAAAAACTTCAAAAGCACATAAACATCAAAAAATGCACTCAAAATTTAAAAAAATGGACAAAGCACTTCAAAAAAGTAAAAAAAATCAATTAATTCCTTTCAAAAATCAAAAAAATGAAAAAATTAAAAAATTTCTAAGGTTGTCGAACCATGGTTCAGACCCGCGGTCGGGATGGCGGTCAACTTTGTGACCGTTGGGATTTGAATCCCATCACGGCTGACAACCGTGACCCCCAATTTGCCAATTGGGGACCGTGCCTGCCAGCTGCGGCCAGGAGGGATGACCTTTTTGAGGTCATTTCCCATCCCGAGACCCCCAAAAAAAAAAATAATAAATAAATTAAACCCTCCCCTAAAATCTAACCTAAGCTAAACCTATCTAGGGTGAGGTTCATTACCGATAGTTTAATGAGGTTAATTTAGCCCATTACTTAATGAGGTTCAATTTTATCCGGTAAATGAAAAATGAGGGTTTGTGTGCTTCTACCTTAGTAGCACCGGCACCTCCAGGTTGGTCTGCCATCAGTCCAGGTGGTAGTGAGGTCGAGTTTGCAGTAGCATTTCACGTCAAATTTGGTAACTCACCTCTCAGAGCACTCAGGTTTGCAAAGCTGTCAATTGGAAAATGACGTCGAAAATGACATATTTTTCTTAAATATTTTCTATTTTTCTCCTGATCATGGCTGACACCCGCGGGTGCAGGATTAGGGTTTTTCGATCGTGGGTCGGAGCCACGGCTAGAAAATTTTGAAAAATTGGCTGCGTTTGCCAAGCGCGGCTAGCAACCTACAATAAATGCTCCAAAAATTTGACCGTGAGGAGTTTCAAAAGGCAAAATTAAAAATATCTACCTGACCAAAACTTTCAAAAATATTAAAAATAACAAAAAAATTAGATAATTCAAAAGCCAAATGCGCCTCGTATCTAGTTATTTACCCTATACACTTGGCGGTTGCAGTGACTGGTGCTCCATGCAATCCGACAAGATGAGTAAATTACCATAAGGACATTTGGGGTAAATTCATTATCGCTGAA
Organism: Wollemia nobilis; assembly: GCA_028583015.1. Lineage (NCBI taxonomy): Eukaryota > Viridiplantae > Streptophyta > Pinopsida > Araucariales > Araucariaceae > Wollemia > Wollemia nobilis. Next base: position 1,068,370 of record JAQPPZ010000620.1, on the reverse strand, counting down.
TTGATATGCTTCATTTCAATCTCGAAGAAGGCTTTGTAGGTTGGACCGCTCCATGGGAATGAAGCAATCATGTCAATTCTTCTATGACATTTTTAGCAGATCATCGACAATATGATTCAACACATGCCTAATTGGAATTGTTATCATTTCGATTCCCTAAGAAGGCCTTCATGGCTGGACCGCTCCATGGGATAGAAATATACAATTACTATTAATAGTTGTAATCATAGTTGATTAGGCCTAATCAAGTATCAAATGCTAAACCTTAAATTGTTCAAGTCATTCATAGTGGTCAAGTGACTCATCGCTTCATTTAATTGTCATTACCCTCATCGACTCGTCGCTTGAGGGGGTAGTCATAATATCATAATCATAATCAAAGTCAATAGAAGATCCCTTGATCGTAGATCCCTTGATCTTGTCAAAATTACGTTCATCTTACGAATCATTGCCAATGACTATCATAAGCTTACCCTTTGTTGGGGCAAAAAGCAAATATGATAGTTTAGTTTGTAGCTCTCCTCCTTTCGGATCTATATGGCTTGAAATCCTATAGTAGCACTGAAGCTACCCGATCATCGTTGGAGCTTGCAAGCTTTTTCAATTTAAGCCTTCCATCCAGTTGGAAGCAATGATTCTAGGATGCACATCCTTTTGTAGGACTTGGGCATCTAATGTTGATCAGACTAATGATCATCATCCAACCTACGACATCATTTTAGGAGATCTATTTTTGCTCAGCATTGTTCGATCTCACAATGCATCTCAAAAGGGGCATCTGTAGACACCTAAAATGCATCATGTCGAGGCGACTACTCATATGGGACATGCTAGAAGACCATATGAAAGATCTTGGATAGATTCCAAGGTGTAGCAGTGGTTCTAACCACTCATTTAGGCATTTTGGCCTAATCAGTGTTGGTCACGGTTGACACCCATGGTTAACAGAGCTGACCATGCCTCAGAGCCATGGCTAGCCTTCAAAATTAGTTGGACCTTGGCCGACCCAAAATCGGTTACAACGACCAATTGGTTGCAGATCCAAGCAGTTAGAGGGCAAAAAGTTCTAGAAGTTTCCATCCAACTACCCCAGTTGTCCCTTCTTGATCTTGGCTTCTCCATGAAGCTAAGACATGGCCTCCTCAAGTGCTATAAAACCCCCCTCCAAATTGGGAAAATATATAGAAGAATCTCGAGTTGAAGAGTAGTGAAGCCCTATCGAATTGCATACTCACTTGCATACATTGAGAGGAACACTTTTGCTGCCCAATTGGAGATCAAATGGCATTTGGAACCAAGAAGGCTATGGAGGGCTAGGAGAAATCAAGAAACACAATTGAGCCCAATCCATCACCAATCTGAGCAATTCAACCACCAAATCTATCAGAGGACATCGTGGCGACCCTTGATCATCAATTCATCAAGGGGAATTGGAGATCTAAGACCAGCATTTGAGGGCAATTTCATTTCTAGTCATAGTTGTCAACCATGGCTAACAGTGCTAGCTACATCGTAGACCCATGGTCAGGTTTAAATCTTAGTTTCCTTTGGTTTTAGCAGTAGTTTACCTTTTTATTTGCTTTAGATTAGATACATTCAATCTAGATTTGCTTTATTAGAGATAATTGTCCGGTAGAAATAGGGATTTAAGACTTATCTCCTTCATTTCTTGTCATTTGGTAGCTAGATTAGTTATGGCTATTTCTCATGTTTCCATGCTTTCAATAATTTAATTAGAACATTAGATAGATTGATCTATGTTTCTTTTACATTTCTTGATGGTCAATTATCATGTTTAGAGTAGATTACTATGCTTTATGCACTTTCTTGATTTCAAGCTTTCATGACAATATTTTGTATAATTTCCTCTAAAAGCCTCATTAAGAGAGGCCTCCTTTGTTTCTAATTGCTTCTTGTTGTTTCTTGAATGCAGGGTTAATAGGGTCTTGTCATTCAAAGCAACAAATGCCTCTAATCATGGAGAAGAAGGCTACATTTGCCTTAGAGCAGTTCGTGTCAACCTAGGAAGCCTACGGATTACACCTACCCTTGCGTGGGGACTTTCTATGATTGTAATAATTGTATCACATTGGGTATCCCTAAGAGGGATGGATTTGTAACCGCATTTTCATTGGAAATTTAATAAAAGAAGCCCTTCTTTGTGGTTATTTGCAAATTTGTCTTTCTTTCATGCTTTATGTGATGTTTCAATTATTATTAGCTTAGGTGTATGCATCCTGGATTGCTACACAAGGCTTCATAATGAACCCTATCTGCAAATTTTTCCACTTCTTCAACAATAGCAGTAGAAAAGGGGTCTTAAAGGAGGTCTACAATGTTGGGTGCATCAACTTCAACAAAAAATTTTGAGATATCTTCAAAAAATTAGCAGGTTCTTCTGCTTTAAGAGCAGCATTGTCTAGTGGAAGACGTTTTCTCGTCCATAAAACCTGGTTCGAATCTAGGTGCTTCTTTTAAAAAAAATCAATTTATTCCATTTAAACATGAATAATTTCCTCTTTTGCAACAATTTCTTTTTTGCATGAAGAATTTCTTCTCCAGCAATTGGGATTTTTGTAGTATTTTCTTCTACTACGAGAAGTATATCTTCTCCAACTGATGCTTCTTCTGTTGCCATTTCTTCTATGAGTTGGGTAGGTTGAATCTGTTGGATATTATAAATGATCATTCAGAGTCGTTGCTTCAAATTTCTGAAGAAAATTTCATCTTGAGTAGTCAACATGGTGCCTTACCCAAACAGGAGTAGAATCTATTGCTCTGATACCAATGATACAAAACTAATATTCTGAATGTATTTTTATTATTCATGGAAGCTTAAATACATAAAATACATAATGAAAATCCAACAACTAGCTAATTTGAGCTAACAACTTAGCTAACAACCTAACAATAATCCAATGTGAATTTGCTGTAAAGTCTCACGTGGATAACAATATAGTGTCCTCATCACTAGGGCTCTCAAAATGCAATGAAATTCATCAATAAATTTTATTTTTAGTTAATTCCCATTTGAATATAAAGAACAATAAATAATCTAGTGCTTGTTAAATCCAAAAGGAGTCAACTTATGGGTAAAAACACAATGACCTTTTAGACATATAGTACCCTCTAGGCTATATCTTGCTCAAAAGTAATTATCTCACCCATACAAACATAATTTTTTATTAACCACTAATCCTAAGATATTTAATTTATCTAGAATAGAAAGGGTATTATAATAGTCCAATTCAAATAAATGAGCTCAAATATTAGTTGATTTAGGCATCAAGGAAAGTGGAAAGAAGTAGAAAGAGACTAAGTGGATGACTTGCCAAATTTCCTAGGAATAGAAGAAGATCTCAAAGTCATTGAGCCTCCAAATAGGTTAATTATCCTTTACATGAAGCAAGCTACCTAAATACCCTGCATCAATGATTCATCCTAGGAAGAGGTCAATCCTACTAAATAAAGGGAAAACACTTAAGTATTACACATAATGATTCATATATTAGCACATTGGCTTATAAGCCAAAAAATGGATAAGGAAGAAAATCATGATTATACAAATAACATAGTGATTGGAAAAAAGAAAAACTAGCAAGACTAGAAATTTTTTTGAAGTATCCAAAGTGATGATTCACCACCATTAGTAACAAATCATTGGTATTTAGCATTGTAGCAAATGAAAATCACTCTTTAAAGGAATTATAAAATTTTCTAGGAATATTTTAATAGTTGTTATAGACTCAAAGAAAGAAAGATACAATCTTAAGGAGTATTAAGTAGGGGAAAAGCATCCGAAGTGATCAGGTTAGAGTGTCAGTATTATTAACAAACCCATCAATTGTAATAGTCAAAGCAGTGGCAAGATCATCATAATCAAGATCTAGTGAATATCAATTAGGAACACCACAAATCTAAGTTGATATATTTGATGCACAAATTCTAAAAGTAATAAAAATAGAAGACGGGGGTTTAAAGTGCTATATAAAAATTCCAATGGTAAGGTAATAGATGGGAAGTTTAAAAATTCACCTACAATTTTAAGGCGACTAAATATGGGTGTAATTTTGCATACCAAAGTAACTCTACATCATCAATAGGATTTGTTCATTAAGGCTAGATTAGTTTTTTGTGTCATAAGTATAATAGGTCCCCAAGCTACTAAACATGCATGTTATGGCATATGATTAAAAAGAGAAACTGTTAATGTTACCACCTATAACAAACATCATATAAGTATAACTTTCAAATCCATAAAATATATATTATGTACAAAAATGAAAATATAATCCAATGGATATCTTACCTACTATATATTAGAATTTTTGGTATGACAAATAAAAAAGCCATAATATGCACAAAATTATGAAATGCTTTTGAATATAGAAAAGTTAAAAAATGACATCTATTGCAAGGCTTTATATTTCCATAATTATCTCTTGTATGTTCCATGGAGCCTTTGCTTTTCTCATATTGCATTTATTACTATTAGATAATCACCTTCCATCTATACTCTATTCCATTTCACTTGTCTACATATTTTTAACCCTTCCAAGCTACCCAATCTTCAACTTCATTAATTATCTTAAACCCACTATTGAGAGCATAAGGAGAAAAAATATCTCCCCTAATATTTCTAACTATTCCTTCCTCTCTTACTGGTCTTGGATTTCCTTTACATGCTCCATCAAAATTCAATTTGAAAAACTCCACTTCTAGTGGTTTCCACTTTATATTGTTTTCCTTATTTTTATTTCTCCTATATCCAACATCATAATTCCATCTGATGAATTTATTCTAACTATAGGCTCTTTGCTTCAATATTAGGGATTAGGTGAGTTGATAGGGTTGGTTTAGCCTCCTTTACTTGGAATTAATATATTAAATACATGCTGATTGACTTTTTTCTTGGTAAATTAATTTGTATTATTTCAAAAAGGGCATTTGAAATGTGCCCTGTCACCTTTTACATCAAGGAACCAAGAGGAATGCAAAAGATATAAATGAGTCTCCTTAAACAAAACAAACCTAGTAAAACTAAAAGACTAAGAATAAAAAGGCCAAAAATGCTAAAAGCCATTACAATCCTTTGACAAAAAGGAACAGAAAGGATCACCACCAAAAAGAGAAATGCAAAGGCGAGCTGGAAAAAATATATTGCACACCAACAGACCAAAGGAAGAGCAATGCATCCGAGAGAAAAACTAACAGCAAGCGAAGAATGCCAAATGAAGGGTGTCGGGTTGTAGAAGGTTGTGAACATCAATTTCTAGAACATTGTCCTTCGCTTCCTCCTTCAGGGTTTCTTTGTCCTTTGAAGTTTCCTTCAGATTTTCTAGGTAGGCATCTTTAGAAATTTCAACTACATTGTCTTCATTAGCACTCCCTTTGACATTGAAAGGGGGTTCAGTAGCAGAAACCATGGAGGAACCATTGAAAATTTCATAGAAGAAGAAAAGGCTAAGATTATGCCTCTATTCCTTAAGGCTAGCAATGGCCTTACCAATGGCGATGTAAGCCGCCTCCAGATGAATGATTGATGCAGTAGTAGCATGGATAACTAATTTATGGAGGAACTTGTCAACAAGATCAGGTGAAGTAGACTGGGCTTTAGGAGGTTTGCCAATGATGGACGGTGGGGTTTCAAATACTTCCTTAAGCTTTAGTAGTTTAGAGCTTCTAATAGGGGTTGTTTCAACTTTGATTTTCTTCCTAGCAATAGAGTGAGGCGTATCATTTTTTTTTTCCTTTTTTTTTGGATTAGAAGGTTGGGGGATAGGATTAGAGGAAAAGTTATATTCTCTAGAATTAGACTTAGGGATGTTGCCACTAGGGAAATTAAGGAGGAGGTAACGATAAAGGACTTTGAAAAGCCCCTGGTGACTGGGAAGGACATCCTCCTTTTTGTGGGTAGATGTAATGGTGTAATATATGGACCAAAAAATAGCAACAAGGATGTTCATGGCTTTGGCTTCATGGAAATGGTTCACATAGGCAAGGTGAATACAACATAATTGAGAATCTGGATTATCACAGGAAAGATATTGCATTACAGGAACAAGAATTTGCTGCAAAGGAGGGGAAATGTGTTCACAAAACAAACCTTTGCTGTAATTTTTATAAACCTCGAAGTTCTTCTCGAAGAAAGACAACTCAACCTCCCAATTTTTGTTGTTGTGCCGAATAAATTTACCCTCCAAGTATCGTCCTGTTAGGCTTGCCAATAACTCAATGGAGATGTGAAATTGGACACCATGAATTGTGACTTAATCCTTATTCCAAGAGTCAGCAAAGGCCTTTGTTATGTTGTCATCAACCCTAGTGAAAAGCTTACAAAATTCAATCAAAACACTATTGGTTTTCTTTGTCCATACTTCACGAACCAAAGGATGGAGCTGGAACATAGCAGGCTCAGTGTAAATGGGTTTACGCTCTTTCATGGTGGTGAATAGGGGAAAATATAGAGGTCAGTCAAGAAAAGGAATAGAAAGAGCAGGATCAAATGCCATGATAATGAATAGGGCATGCACAAGATCAAATAAAATAATGATGTTGCCTTGTGAACATCTACACTGGGAACATAAAGGTATTAGTGCAAAGGAATGAAGACTTCAAAAAATAGGGATTGACTAGGGCAAAGGTTTGATTTTCAAATTAATATTAGGTTAAAAACCCAACCAATCACTTGGCGACACTCTAAAATGGCAGCTTGGCAATTCGAGGTGCATGAAAGGCTTAGCCAACAAGATATCCAAGCACGATACCCCAAAAGGCTTGGGATGATCACCAAATTTATTGTTGAGATGATCCTTCGATCGAGAAGGCTGAAGATGGTTCCCAAAAAATAGGATTACATGTATCAAAGCACACAGGATTCAAATGATTCAAACTCATGTGAAAATATACCTTGGGATAATAAAAATAAGTGGTCACCTAAAAATGATTAAAATTCTTGAAAGAGGCAATGTGGAAATAGAAAATAGAGCCTAGGGGAACGTGAATCCAATCTCTAAAGAAAGGCAAGGTGATTGAATGAAGATGAAACCAAAGGTTTGGCAAGTAACTCTTGGGGATAACAAAGGACAAAAAATATTGATGACTAGGAATGATAGGTAAATTAATGTTCATAATGGAAAACATGAGTTTGGTCCCTCCCTTGAATTTGGTCTTGTTTGAGAAGATCATCCACCTCAGGGGGTAGATTGTCTGTCCATGTTAGAGGTTCTTGGGAATTGATGCCAATATTAGCCATCTTATCAACAACTGTATTAGCCTCCCTATAAGTATGTTGAATAATGCAATTATGTTACCTTTGAAGGATGTGCTTGCAGTACTTAATGGTTGGTCTAATCCTCCATATGGAAGGCTTAGAAGACTTTAAATAGTTAATGATATTTAGGGAATCACCTTCCACAATGATGTTTCCTGGAATATCTTTGACAAATTGGAGGTATCTCCAGATAGCCTTTGCCTCAGTGGAGTGATTGGTAGTCACACCTAGAAGCTCTGACTAGGCAAAAATAGAATTTCCTATGTCATCGCGGAGGATTCCACCAATCCCCCTTGTACCAGGATTTCCTTTGGCCGCTCCATCAAAATTAAGTTTGACCCAACCAATAGGATGGGGAATCCATTTGACACTAATTCTAGGATTATAAGAATCAGTACCTTTGAGATCATCAAGAATTATATTGCATGACTTTAGGATGTCTTTATCAAAGGGAGGACAAGAATGCGGATTTAGAGGAGTGACAAGAACATTTTCTGTCGCACAGAGAATAATTTTATTGGCAATGTACTCAGGTTGGACAACTTTTTTTTCGAAAACTCTGTGATTGCGTTCAAGCCAAATTTGCCACAAATAATGCTAAATACTGAATTTACACAATCCTTTGAGCACAAAATTTTTAAAAGGATTAGGCCACTGATAAAAAAGGTCAACAATGGAAGGAGGATTGGCCCAAACCAACTAGAATATTTGAAGAAATTTATTGATAATCATCCTTGAAAAGGGACAAAATAATAAGAGGTGGGACGTAGACTCCCAATTGGAAAGACAAAGATAACATCTATTAAGAAGAGTGAGTCCCATTTTCATAAGGTTCTTGACGGTAAGAATGCGGTCTTGAATACAGAGCCAAGAAAAGGAAGCAATTTTAGGAATCAAATTCTTAGTCTAGACAAACTTGAAAGGTAGAGGATGCTCAATATAATAAAGGAAAAGCAGGTAAGCAGTATTAACAAAAAAATCCGCAGAGTCTGTGGGCTCCCAAATGGGTTGATCTTTAGTAAGAACATTGGGGACTCTGACAGAGGAAAGAAGGTTATTTAGGTATGAAGATTCCTCTTCACAATTTGGGACATTAACCTCTTTCCATTTCATAGCTCCATTAATTGAAACTAGAAAGTTAGCCACTAGAGGACCAAAAGAATCATTATTGACTTATAATGAATGATAAAGATCATTATATTGCTAAAGGTCAATATCCAAAATAAATATGTTGTATATGCCCTTGGAAAGGTACATGATGGTTTACAATAGTGTTTTATTGTATAAATAAGAAAGGTGTATGTATGACTTAATATGATTTAACCAACTAGCCTCTTAAAGTATATATTAATATAAACTACTATGCCTTGTTGATGAACCCACCAAGAAGACACCAGATATACGCTCTTGCCACCCACCTTTAACTTCTCAATAATATCCTATCCTTGATTATTACAGTAGGTGAGAACTATCATGAAACATAAATGGTGTATTGGAATGTGCCATCCTATATTACATTCTCTAGAATCATTAATATGCATAGTACTTCACACACATAAATAAATAAGAATAATAAAAGGAAATTATCCCAAGGCTAATTTTTTTTTAATTATTACATTATTGCTTATAATGGCAAACTTAGATAAAAATACCTAACAGGCATACTATTATGGAGAGTAAAATAATGGTTATTATTTTGAACTCTCCTCTAAGAAACCTTACTAAAAGAGGGATGTCTAGTTTTCCAATGTAAGTATATTCCTCATTCATTTGAAAATTATTGTGACACCTCAAAAATATATGTTCACTTAAATATTAGATAATTATCTTGGAATAAAAGAGATTAATCACTAAAATTATCAAGGCCATCATCAGGGTTGTTCTAAAGTATTTTCTAGATTTTTGCATGTACAAACTATTGCTAATTATTAAAACATTATTTGACATCTTAAGACATTAAGTTTTTTTTTTTTAATAAAAATATTTTCTAGTGATATATTTGAATTAAATGAAATAATTATAATGATATGAAAAATGATATAAAGATATTTTTTTGTATTTAATTTTAGTGAAACGAAATGAAATTTTTATTATAATTTCAATGGCTCAAGAAGGATTATAATATTCGAGAAAATACATTAGATTTAGCATTACATCATTTTTTACATATGCTATATCCAAAATGAATAGGGTAAAAGTGAAATAACAGATTATGAAATGCATTTCAAGGTTGGTACCTATGGTAGGAAAATAATAGTAAGTGTAAAAAAAATTAAAGAAAAAATCAAACAGGTGGTGTTTATTACTGGAAAGGAAATATTGAGTCTAAATTAATTTTCTAAGATATTTTTCTAACACTTCATGGAAATTATGACTTTTAAATAATAAAAAGTATAAAAAATATGCCTAAATGAATCAACCATATCCAAGAATATACCTAAAAATAATATGTATATATTTAAAATGTAGAACATTTTAATTTAATAACCTCATGTAAGGCAAGTTATAAAATTACTATAAAGTCATTACAAGCATTTTTTTAAAAAGGTTAAAATCTTACTAATAAGAGAGGTCCAAATTTACAATAATTGTATTACCATTATTGGCCAACCCTAAGATCCTAATAAAACTAATTCTAATATCTTCTTGCATCATAAATTTATTAGTGACATCCAAAGAGCAAAAACTCCTATATTGATTATAGTTTTAGTTAATACAGTCATAGAGAGTATGGATTAACTTCTCTCTCCTTCCATGACTTCAGGGGCTATCCCAAATTAGGACTAAAAGTGCTACAAGCAACAATGTGATTTCAAACTAGAGGCTAATAATAATAATCATCTACCTTGGTCCTACACACTTCATTTCTTAAATCACTATTGGCTAGTAATAAAACTTATTGGTTCACCTCCATCCAATATATAGTATCCCTATTTTGATCAGGTTTCAACAAGTACCTAGCAAGATGCTTACTTCATATCTTAGCCAAAATGTTAGTCAAAATATTCTTCCCTCTGCTTACATTAATTGAGGTGGCATCCTAAAACTACTTCTAGATGGCTTTTATTTGAATCAATGTGTTATTTATCTTCCATGCACTTGGTATAAAATTCCTAATTTCATCTAGCAACCCCATGAAAATTTTACATTGGACTCCACTATGATCTTGCAAACTCCATTCTTCCAAGCATTGAGAGAGTCGTGTCTTATTTCCAAAGCCTCTACTTCATTATTTGTTGTTACTCCTAGGTTTTCCAATTCCTAATGAAGGACCTTCCTTATATAGTCTCTTTTGAGGAAACTAATGCTTGTTGCCCCTAGGTTAGCCTTGGCTTCTCAATAAATATCAAAATTTTCCCAACCTAGGGGTGGGCATTGCAAAGCCCCAATATTCTTCCTCTTGAAAATATTCTCTCCCTCTATTTTTGTTCCCCCACACAAGCTTTTAATATTTTTATAACCTTGTGTAATATTTTCTATTAGACAAGCTCTATTGGAGTGTATTCCTCTAAATATTTTGGTACTTCTTTCCAACCATATGTACCTCTTGATAAATCTTGGAACTAGAGACCAACCCAAAAAAAGTGATTTATTTTTTACCTTTTTCATTTCTAGACCTCTCATATATTAGTAAATATTAACTACTAATTGAGATGGGCCTTGAAGATATAAACCCATTGGCTCCAAAACTCTAGTAAAAAGTTACACTAAAAGAGCAAATGATCTATTATATCCTCCTAGATTTTGTGCATTATACATTTAGAGGGCCATAAAAACCTCTCTTTTGTAATTTTTCATTGATGAGAAAGCTTTGATGCATAACTTGCTAAGAAAATAATTTTTTTTTTTTGTCAACCCTTTGCCAACCATACTCTATCCCATGGAGCACCCAATAAAACCAGTGGGGGAAGGAAAAATTCCTTATAAATTTCTCAAACTATATAGATGCCTAAGTTACCATGACCCCAATCTATCTTATCATATTTATCCTTTCCTTTAAGGTGACATTGCTTTACTATCCTCTCTAATAGTGATACCAAATTTTGAGAGATTGGGATTGACCACTCTTTTGACCACTTTAGTTGAATAAGATATAAGGTCCCAATATACCTTGTATATAGATAATATGCTATCTTGATCTAACCTCTAGTCTCAAGTCTTTGTTGAAGGGGCTATAAATTTATAAATTTTGAAATTAGAGGGGCTATTAGTCCCAAGAATCAATCAAAAGTTGCTTTTTCACATCTACCCACTTTCTAAAATAGTTTTGGTTTTACCACATTCTCTCCTTATGGCAACACCTTCCAAACAATAAAACCTTGGCTACTCATAGGGATATGACCTGCTTCCTCATGATAAACTTTACCCAACTACTTACATGTAATAACTTTAGTAAACAATGCTTCCCAATTGGAAATCCATCTCCAATGCAACTTGCCTACTAGAGCTTGGTTATTTAATGTTTCTTTTTTAATTTCTAATGCTCCACTTGTTTTAGGCTGGTAGATTTTGTCCTAAATTACTAGAGCCCATTATTTACCCATACTTGGGCCATCTAAAAGGAATTTTTACATGAGCGATTCCAGATCCTTTAGGATTCCAATAAAAGTAGCAAGGATAGAGAACTTGTAAATTGGCATTGCTTGAATCATTGATTGAATAAGAGTCACTCTTTATCCAAAATAAATCCAATGATGTATCCAATGATTTGTCTTCCCACCAATTCTATCAACCAGTATTTTTCATTCTACCACCTTCATCTTCTTATAGTGGAGTGGAAACCAGGGTTATGCATAGTGGCTATTTATTGCCAAATTGGCTAAAATTAAGATTTTTGAAATTTAGAATTAGCTAATATTTGGGACCCTTGACAAGGGTCCTGTTGGAAAAATTTCTTGCATCCATAGGGTTGAGATGTCACGCTACAAGAAATCGTTTGAAACCAATGAGCTATTACAGGCTCTGGTCAACCTACCTCTTTATTTTGATAAAAGATATATTGCTAAAGAAAGTAACCAAAATGGGTAAGGAAACCCCAATGATAAATTTCATATTTTACAAGTTTAAGCACTCCATATTTTAGTTATATGCTACTTATATATAAAATTACCAACAACAACAACAATTATTATGCCTTATGTAGACCAGTGCCTAGATTCATTGGGTTGTTATAGCAATTTTAACAACGCTTTAAAATATGAATAGAAAGAATGAGGAAAAGAGAAATTGGTGCTATTAGACTTAGTCGAATATCATAGTGAATCTAAAAGTTAACCAATGAAAGAAATGCTCATAACACATTCAAATAATGTAATATGCTATGAGGAAACACACATAACTATAGACAAAAATGGCAGAACTGACACCCCAAAATTGTATTAATTTTTCCAAATGAATTACATGCAGAGTGGGCATAATGCCATTAAACTCTGTTAAAAGCTCTTAATACAATGAGAAGTCTTTGTTCAAATAATGTAACAAGACTTCATCAAATTTACCTACACCACTTGGGTAATAGGAAAAATCTTTGAGTTTCAGGCTCAAAAATACTGGGAATATCCTCAGCTTCTTAGGCGCAATTCTACCAAAACCTGCATAGCAAAGGGAAGAATGAGGGATGAATAGAAAAAAGATACAAAGGGAATACATCACAACTCTCGGGGCACTCAAGTATACCTCTTAGAAAAAATACTTTCTCTAATGCTTGATGTCGATTTTGAACTTGGATGCTTCCTTTTATAGCTTCTGATTCTTGATTCGGTTATTATTGGCCTGATCTTGGCCTTACACTTGTCACTTTTTAGTTTGATCTTTCAAAATTGTACAATTGTCTTCCATTACTCCATTTTTTTTTCTTCACTTAATACAATTTAATATTCCTTTTAAATATTAAATTGTTCAATAAGTAATCTTTGTGCCTAGAGGGTCTCCTTCTTTTGTTTCTCTTTCTCCTATTTCTTCTTCCTCAGTTTCTTCTTAGCTCTCTGACTGGCTTTCTTCCTTTGATGTTTCTCCTTCTTGAGTAACCTTAACTTCGTCTCTTGGAGGTGAGATCATTTCTAGCTATAAGTTGCATATTTTAATTTATTTACCTTTCTTGCCCTATTGCAGCCATCTGATTTGTTTCCCAATCATTCTCCAAGCATCAATGTTAAAAGTTATAGAAAATCTCAACATATTCATTTCTTGGAGGATCCTATTTTTCTGCATGTTGATATAACCCTTACTCTTTTCATATTGGGTGATGAGCGAGTCCATAGTATTTACTAGAAAGGTGGTTTGTCTGGCCATTTCTTGTTCATCATCTGGTTCACAATCAAACTCTTCTATTTTATTTTTGAGGAGATCTTCTATACTGGTGGTTTCTAATAACTCTTCCAATGACAACCCAATATCTTCCAGCTTCTCTTTTATGTCATCCAATAGAGTGAACATATCTGTAGCATCATTACACCATATTTCTTTGTTTACCCCGAACATGGCTGCTTTCATGAATTCAATATTATTTTTGACCTCGGTACCATCATTCAATATTACTTCTTTGCTCTACATCTCCTCAAAATATTCTACCATTAAGTTGAGAGTAGGGTGAATGGCATCTAGGTCTTCTTCTTTCTGATATATCAAGCTTTCAATTTCTTGAGCGGTAACCCAGATCACCCCAATCTGCCTGAACATCTCAGTGATCCCCTTGATCCTGTCTTGAATTTTAAATGACATTTCCCTTTTTATTTTGGTCAAATAGTCTGCATAGTTGGTTATTTTCACCACCAAAGGAGGTTGTACTGATGGGGTGGTTTTCTATGCCAACTCTTCTTTTAGACTATTAATTAAGGCTTGCATTTCTACTTTTTCTTTATCACTGGCCTCCAATTGACTCCTCAATTCATCATTTGTCTCTTGCAGATGGTCTAAAGTTTGTAAAGTCATGGCCTTGTTCATCCTAACCATGTCAGCCTCTTTTCCTTTCATTGAAATCTTGTCTTGTTCGATCATCCACTGTGAGTATTATAGGTTCCTGTGGAGCGGGTATGGATACTTCTACCATAGATGACCTGATATTGTTCTATTATACTTCCATGGTAGAGTCTTCTTCCAGGCTATTTATTTTGGCTATCATCTGTAGCTCCTTTTCATTGGCTAAACTAAAAATTGTTTCTTCTTCAACCCTTTTTAAAGTGAATTTATTTAAGGTCAGAGCCAATCTAGGCTTATTTGTTTGAGGGGCAGCCACAACCTCTTATTTTTCAATCCTATGATCCCTCAAGATTTCTCCAAAACCACTGGATTTCATTTGTGCTGCAGATGGGATTGGTATTTCTTTGTCATTAATTTTTACTGAAGTGAGGACAGCCTTGGGGGCTAACTTATTCACACTAGTTAAAGCCAATGATTGATCAGAAACAGGAGCTTCAACTTGTTTTTCTAAAATAGTGAGCTCTTGGGATGATACTACAACTATTTCCTTCCCTTTGTCTACATCAAGCCCTGTGTGAGCTAGTTGTGAAGTACTGGGTGTCACCTCTATCTGAGGTTGAGAATTTTCTAGACCTCGTATCTGGTGTTCTACTATATCAGTAGCACCCACTATAACTTCCATTTGATCGAGGTCATGTTCTTCTATAATTTCTAATAGTGCATCTTCTCTGATGGCTTGAGTGGGAGTGGGGAAAATTGAGGTTGTTGCATCTACAGTAATTCTCCTTATCGAATTGAGCTCCATGGGGTATTCATATGGTTCATGAATTTGTGAATTTCCCCTATTCTCAAAAGGAAAATCATTCTAAACTTTATGTAAATCTTCCCCTTTCTCTATGGCATCTAACAATGCTTCCTCATATTGGTCCTTTCTATGTTCGACCTAGGCATATTTACGGTTCATCATTTGCCTATATGTATTATGGGGATCGTATGGTCTCCATGTTATTTCTTTGAAGTCCATGTTTTCCAAATCATACATGCCCTTAAACAAGGTTGGATATCCTGCAAAAGTGTAATATCCAAATTTGCATGGAACATTTAGCCAAGGGACTCGACCATGTTTATTTACCTACCTCATTTTAGCTTCTTCTACAACTTGCCTTACCAGTTCCAAGGATGCTAGGGAGAAAGGGCAGTACATTGGTAACATTTTGGGGGGAATTTTGGCCCCATAAAGCCACATATAGGTGAATCCTTTTGAGAAGAAATAATCTCCTATTCTTTTTTCCTTGAGGAAAGCTTTTATTCTTGGCCCCAATCTCTCAGGCATGTAGCCCATCAAAATCCAATGAATTTCTACCATGAAGTTGTCACAAAACCAACCAAAGTGGGTGTGTCCCTCATGTATTCTCCAAAATCTATTTTATACATATGGACTATTGTTGGCTCCTATTCTATGCTGACTTTCATTTCCCAATTGTCCAACTAACAGGTGCATGAGAATGGAATAGTGGGAAAAATAGGGCATCTCTTTCCTCTATTCTAAAATTACCTTTTTTAATTCTGACAATTGGTTATGCATTTATCTACTCAATTCCTCTTCCCAGGCATAGATGGGGGGATTTATTCTTCTGTTACTTTGTGTTACTAAGTACAGTGTATCCCTCCCTACTACATCGAGTTCTCGTACGCCCAAAATAATATTAATCATGTCACAAAAATCCCTAACCCAGGGTTTGAATGCGGTCTTTCTAATGGGGAATTTAAATTTAACTTCTTCATGATCTTCAAAAAGCATTCTAAAAGGACCTAGATTAGTTAATTGATGAGATTGCCTTTCAATTACCTGGTAAACCAATCGGGTGTTTGAGGGCTCCAATTGAAATACTTCTTTGATGTGCTGGATGCTATGCTAAAAATTGGACGTCTTTGATTATCCTTGAAAGTCCTCGTATTTTCATCGTACACCACTACCAACCATGCCAATAGGTCCACACAATAATACACCCTAGGGCATATTAATTTCCCTACATTACTGGTCCATCGATTTCTCCTGGGGACTCTCTAGTTCTATGATTTTTTTGCTTTGTGGAACAAATCTGCCAGTAACCAAGGAGAGCGTTGGTCATTTTCCATTGTGGCCTCGAAGCTTCGAACGCACGTATTTTCAATTTTGTATTATTGAGCAGGCGTCAACTTTTTGCTTTCCCTAGACTTCTTCGTGAAATCATACATCCCAATTACAGATATTACTCCTCCAGGGAGCTCTGTGTATGGGGATTGGTCAGTAATGAATTTAATTGCTTCTTGAGTATCTTTTGGTATGAAGGTATTTCCCTAGGTGGCCATTATGTTCCTTGAGACTTGCTCTATTTCACCATGATATGTGCTTCCTAAAACTCTCTGCTCTTCTAAACCAGTTCTTCACTCTGTGATAACCAGGGTGGCGATGGTGTTTGATAATGGGGTTTTAAGTAGCTGAGAGTGGGATGGCTTCACTGGTCTCGCATAGTGTATCATTAATGCAATGACACCAACTACCTTTTGAATTCGGCCAATGGATATCTACCATGGTGCTTTTTTCCAAAATCGGACGATCATGATAGGTGATCTTCCTCGACTTGTACATCCATGAGGGCATTGGTTTGCACACTTGCAATTATTCATAGTGTTTCTATTGGCTATTGGGCTGCTCTTTTAGCTGACATGGTGCTATGAACGTAGTAGCGATGACCTTTTCATGGGAATTTTCTCATAAAATGCTCTACCACCTTCGAAAAGAGCTATACCGTTAAGCAGTGGTTATCATTCTTGGGATCGATAGTCAGATCGTTAGGCTTCATTGGTTTTAATTCATTGTCGTTGACCTTTATGATCTTGCATGATTGTTAGCTGCATAGCACAGTCATTTATTATATTTAGCCCATCCTATGTCCAAACCTTGGGTTATCATGAACAATGCATAGTCATTGGATTGACTTATATTTGGATGCAGCCATTGATCACTTTAGATCTTGACTTCTTTGGGTAGCGCACGCTCGTTAGATCTTATCATGATGAAGTGCGACCGTTCATCTTCCATATCCTACAAAACTATAAACAACATAAGGCACACATGGTCTTTAGTCTTTTATTAATCCATGATTAACAAAAAATGGGAAATATTAGTAACATATTAGGACCCTTGCTAATCATGATTAGCAAATCCTAATTAATATTGAGGTACTTAACCTTTTCAAAGCCAATACTTTTACATTTAGAGCAAGCGCGACCGTTGGATCTTTTGAAGTGAGTGCAATCATAAAATTTGCCTAAGATAAGGGATGTTTTAACTTTGAATAAGATATGAGCTTTTAACAATTTATCAAGTTGTCATGAGCACTACCGTAAGATTAACTTAGGGGAAAGTGCGATCGTAGATTTTATTCTTCCCTACAAAACTAAAAATATAGGGCGCATATGCTCTTTAAATATTTATTAATATTTGTTTTAGCGAAAGGGGGGCAGATATCAACGTGTTAATATCCTCGCTAATTGTTTTTAATATTTTAATTAAATTTAAGGTATTTAATCACTTTTCAACTATTAATTTCTTTATCCTTAGATCGAGCACGATCATCCGATCCATTCCAATTGAAGCGCTGCCCTTGGATATATTTAATTTGCATGTCTTTTTAATCAAAGGGGGTGCATGCCTTTTATGTTAATTAAACCATATGTTTGAGACTTTAGGATATGACCTTTTTGCCATGGTGCATTATTTGACTTGGTTGATTTAACCTTTGATTAGCTCATGAAAGTGCATCCGTCCGATTAAGGAGGATCTGAGCACTACCTTTAGATCTACCCAAGGTGCTCGATACTTACTCAAAAGGGGCGCGTACCCTTAATATTTAATTTTATTAAACTTATAATCAAGACCTTAGGTTATATACTTGGACTATGGTCTTTCCCTTTAGCATTTATCTTTCGGGTTGATTATGTGAGCACATCCGTTGGATTTCGGAGGATGAAACGCTGCAGTCCAGATCTTTGGACTTGCTCGATATTTAAGCGCAAAGGGGCGCATACCCTTATTTACCCATTGTTAAAATTTTAAAACTTTGGCTCATGTACTTAGGTTAAAATGTTTTATCATCATTATTAGTGACCTAAGGACTTAGGGTTTTGTTCATTTTATTTAGGCCGAAACCTTTCGATTAATGTTATAATAAGGAACAAGGTATTTTAGGGGGACTTGTTATTTGATTTGTGATTATAGAACCTTTTTTAAAAAAGGTCGGGGACATTAAATGGTTAAGACTCCTTAGTGGTTAAAGACCTTTATTGGACGTTTGATTAATTTTAATTACATGGTCCTTTTGATTTTATATAAAACAACGGTTATAAGGAAAATTTTATTAACTGCTAAGGCTCTGAATTTGAATTTAATTTAGATGACATTTTTATAACTTAGGGACTAAAACATTGAAAATCAATTTTTCTTAGAGGAGAATGCAATAGAGACCAACAACATTTGCTAAATTTATTGAAGCCAAAAATTTAAAATTGAGGGTCTCTGATGTTGAGTCAAATTTGGCTCCAACATAGGCTCTGACTAGGACAATGTGCTGAAAACATGAGGCACTTGAGAATTCTAGAATCTCCTGGTTTCATTTCCAGCCTTGGACAGAATCATAATCCATCAAGCATGATTAGAAAAAACATAAACAAAGAAAACTTTAAAACTAAAAAGATACAATAAAGCAACAAAAACATAACATCAAAGAAGTAGAGTATCCAAAAAATGTTATTCTCATCAATCAAATTTAGATCAAAGGATCAGAATTTTAAGTTCAGATGAGCTTTTGGAATATTGTTATGATTGTTCTACGAAGTCTTAAGATATGATCACACATAATGTATCCAAGTTGTTTGCCTCATCATGCCTTGGCCTGAGTGTGTGTTAGTGCATTCATTTTGATTTTTGGGTCTGTCAAAACTTCACCCTGTTTGGAAAATGATCAAGCCTAATAAGTGATTTCACTCCTTAATATTTTCACCATTTGTAGGGCTCCACTGCCAGTCAAGCATCTATAGCCCCGATGGAGATGCTATTGATCCCATCTGGTTTTACTCTACTACCAGTCAGGCGTCTATAGCCCCGGTAGAGGTTTTCCAAGATATCTCAGATACAAACTCAATCTGCATTATTTTAGTTTTCTTTCTCTTTTTGAGAAATATTTAGATATAAGCAAATTGTGCAATGAGTATGTCTTGAGTTGAGGATCAATTTGTTGGCTAAAGGATAGAGTGTAATGATTTTTAGCTCAATCACCTTACCAAATAGAATTTCTATCCTTTGGATCCTGAAATTTCATTAAAGAGTATTTGCAATGTGAGGTTCTGGCATGATGTTACAACAACTCTGATGTTACTCTATTTTATTTCATATCATATGACAGTTGCAGGAACATTCAATTTTGAAAATTGTAAGCATCATCAAAATCTAAAATAAATTTCCTCTTCTTTGTTTATCTTTTAGAGAAATAAACATTTAAAGAATACTCTTCTTCTTATGATAGTCATGAAGGATAACTGTATAAAGCAAAATAGGACACAATCGTAAGAAAGACACTGAGAAAAACAAACAACAAAACATCCTAACAGGAACAACACTCTATTTTTGGGTTTTCATATATTATTCACTTTTTTATATATATATTTTTAGGGCTTTTATCCCCTGTTGACCCCATGGTAGGGGTTATAGACTTTGAGATGTATACCATTGATAGGGATTTTCATCAGGTCTCCTTCTAATGTTTGCAACTTGTAAGTGTTTTGACCGACAACCTGAGCTATTTGATAGGGGCCAATCCACTTGGGTTCAAGCTTCCCTTTTTCCCCATGCTTATCATTTTTAGGATCCTAGTAGATTACTATATCACCTTCACAAAAAGGAGTACCTTTCGCTCTTTTGTTAAATGATTTTACAGTTTTTTGAGTTTGATCAATTATCCTGTTTAGGGTTTCCCTTCTTTGTTCTTGTAATTGAGCAATCTGGTCTAGTCTTCTCTGCAAGGCATCAGGGTTCTCATGATCTTGTAATAGTAGG
Organism: Wollemia nobilis; assembly: GCA_028583015.1. Lineage (NCBI taxonomy): Eukaryota > Viridiplantae > Streptophyta > Pinopsida > Araucariales > Araucariaceae > Wollemia > Wollemia nobilis. Next base: position 1,048,082 of record JAQPPZ010000620.1, on the reverse strand, counting down.
GAAAGTGCTAATTTTTCTATTCTTGAGGGTAACAAGGCCTTCTCTCCATATACCATTTCATAGGGAGTTCTACCTGTATTTCTCTTTAGTGATAACTTGTCTGCCCATAAGGCAAATTTTAACTCATTGTCCCAACTCTTCTTATTTTTACCCAATGATATTTTAATTCTGGTGATTAAATTTTTATTTGATGACTCAGCTAGACCATTCCCTTGAGGATAGTAATTTGCAGACTAGGAAAGTTCTATTCCATACTTAGCACAAAATTCTACCATCTCATATGATACAAAATATTGCCCATTATCTGTTACTATTTTCTGAGGAACCCCAAACCTGGTTAGAATACTTTCTTCTAAGAAGTTAATGATAGTTTGAGAAGTAGAACTTCTTAGAGGTGCAACCTCTACCCATTTTGTGAAGTAATTTATTGTAGTTATGATCCATTTATGTCTTCCTGATGAGTTTGGATTAATTTCCCCAATTAGGTCAATGCCCCATTGTGTGAATGGTGCTTCTATGATCATTGGTTTGAGAGGCATAGCAGCTAAGTGCTTCTTACCTACAAAAACCTAACAATTATGACAATTCCTAACATATTGATATACATATTTAAAAAGTGTAGGCCAATAATAGCCTACTCTCATGATTTTATTTGTTGTGGCTTTTGGAGCAAAATGTCCCCCACAAAAACCATCATGGAACTCTTTCATTGTTTCTAGGACTTCACTTTCATATAAGCAAACTAATAACACACCATCAAGGTGTCTCCAATAGAGCACACCATCCTGCACATGATATTTCTGTGTTTGCAGTTTTACTGATCTCATTCTATTAATTGGCATGTCCTTTGGGAAAGATAAAGTTTGTAGGTATGCTAATATTTCATCATACCATTTACATTCAACATTATTAACTCTCCTGATGTCATGCATCTCATCTACTATAATGATATTATTAGAATCTTCTCCTTTATATGCTAGGTACTTTTCTAAACCCTACCCTCTTATAGTTTTGACTATTTTGAATTCTGCATCATACTGTAATAGTTTTACCATCCATCTTGTAGGCCTTCCTAGTGGCTCAGACTGGGTGAAGACATCTTTTATTGTTATGAAAGGGATACAATAGTAAAATTTATTTGAACCGAATATACCTTTGAAATGTTCTAAAGATTGAATTACTGCATAAGCATGTTTTTCCAATAGGGTATATTTAAGATGTGCTCCTTTCAATCCTGAACTCATGAAAGCTATTGGCCTTTCATTATTTTCATCATCTTTCTATGAAAGAACTATAACAATGGAGTGCTCATATGCATATGAGTAAATGTTAAATTCTTTAGAATAATCAGGGCAACTTAAGGCTGGAGCAGTAGTAATGGCTTCTTTAATCTTATTGAATGCTTCCATGTTTTCTACTATCCATTTTATTTCTCTAGTATTTTTAACCATATCATTTATGGGTTTGGTCATCTCTACAAAATTTGGAACAAATCTTCTAACAAAATTTATTTTTCCAAAGAATGACCTGACTCCTTTTAAGTTTCTAGGAGGGGAAATTTTGGAGATGGCTTCTATTCTTTCTGGATCAATACTTATCCCCTTTTCTGAAACTATGTGACCTAATAATTTCCCTTGTGTTGTTTTGAATATGCACTTCTTGGGATTTAGGGAAATTCCAAATTCTTTACACCAAGCAAAGACTGCAACTAGATGTTCTAAGTGGTCTTCTAGATTTTTAGAAAATATTGTGATGTCATCCAAATATACAACCACTATTTTGAACATTAATCCTTTGAAGGTAAAGTCCATTGCTCTTTGAAAGGTAGCACCTGCATTCATTAGGCCAAAAGGTATTCTTAAATATTCAAATGTGCCCTAGGGTGTGGTGAATGTTGTTTTATGTCTATCTTCTAGATTGATCTGGATTTGGTTATATCTAGAGAATCCATCCAATAGGGACATTCTAGATGAACCAACTACTACTTGCAATAGTTGTTCCATATTTGGCAATGGATAATTGTCCTTTAATGAACTTTTATTTAAATTTCTAAAATCTACACAGAGTCTAATATCCCCATTTTTCTTTCTAACTGGTACTAAATTGGATATCCAAGAGGAAAATCTTACCTTTTTGATTATTTTGGAATCCAACAATTTTTGTACCTCTTTTTGCATTATTGGGTGCAGGGTAGGATTATATTTCCTCTATTTTTGTCTGAATGGCTTGGAATCTTCCTTCAGGGGTATTATGTGTGTCATTACATCTATTTTGAAGGTTTTAAGATCTTCATAAGTCCAAGCAAAATGCTCTTTATTTTTCTTTAAGAAACTGATATATCCAGATTTTTCCTTTGTTGGTAAAGTTGTGTCTATTTTTACTATTCTGGGCTCTTTCATTGTACCAATATTAACATCTTCAGCTACAGTCTCTTTCAAGAGAGGTTTAAAAGCTTTATCAAAATCATCAAATAAGCTTTCTAGAGAAACCAATCCTTTTGGTATTTTATTTGTTTTCAGTTGGATTACTTCTACTGGTTCACCTATTTGGTCTTTCAGTTTTTCTTCATCTTTTTCATCACAAATTATATCAGCATACTGATTTTGTAAAGTCATGAAGTCCTTTATATCCACATCATCTTGAAAGACTTGTAAGTAAACAATGTTATCTGGTACAGAAGGCTTATAAACTAAAATGGTTGGGAACCTATCCATATATTCAGTAGTAATCTCAGGATGATCTAGGCCTGATGCATTTACAGCTAAGAGGTCAGCAACATGATTATGTTCTCTAGGAATGTATGAGATATTGAAAGCTAAAAATTTATCAATCTCTTCCAATACTACAGTTCTATATTGTTTTAACCTAGGATGCTTAGTTTGATACTTTCCTCTTATCTGTTGGATAATTAATTCTGCATCTCCTATTACAGTTAGGTAATTTATCCCTAATTCTTTGGCTTTCCTCAATCCTAGCAATAGAGCCTCATACTCAGCTACATTATTGGTGCAAGGGAATTCTAGCCTATAAGGAATACCAAGGTAGTTTCCTTTTATGTCAGTCAAATTGACTCCTGCACCTACTCCAGATTGGGATTTAGCTCCATCAAAAGTCATGGTCCACATTTCCTGTGTTAATACTCTATCTGATTCAACATCAACCATATTTATGACTTTTGGATCCATGTTTTTAGCCTCTGGTACTTCCACCAGGAATGGGTTATGCCAAATTGAATAAACTCCCATTCCTTTTTCTTCCATTGAGTTTACCAGATTTATCATGGTTTCATCTATTTTAATTAACTCTATAGAATATTTGTTAAAAGGTTCTCTTCGTAGAGTTACATTTTCTTTATCTGACATTGGGATGGTAGCATAAGACCAATCTAACTGAATTGATCCCCCTAGTTGTTCTTCCCAATGCCTGCTTAGTAGTAGTGAGAAGAAAGGGTCAACATCAACTACTGCAACATCCATCACTATGCCTTTCTTGGGGTATTGGTCTAGGAAAACTAATAATCTAGTTATCACTCCAACGCAAGGTACTTGCCTACTATCCATTACTGAAATAGGGGTAGAATCTCTTGTACATATTAATCCCATTTGGTCAGCTATCATTTTGGGCATGATATTATGTGAAGCTCCACTATCCAACATACAATTATGAATCACATACCTCTCTCCTTCATCTGAATTATATCTTAATGATACATAGAAGGGTTTGACTGAGGATGGTGATCTTGTATCTTGTTGATTTTGTCTAGCAGCATGGCAAGTTGGATCTTCTTTTTGTTCAATTAATCCAAATGCTCTGCATACTTGTTCTCTGTACTGCTGAACTTTCATAAGCTCACCAAATGTAATGTTAACTTTTTGCTTACTGAGTTCTAACCCAACATCAAATTCTATCTTTTTTATATCCAATGGTTTGTTGCTTTCTTCTTTAGATGTTTCTTCTTCTAATTCTACTAGCTCAGGGATTATTTTCTTGGGGGTTCTATCAGTTTTCTCTTTACTAATATGTTTGTTTGTGAAAGACTATTTTCTTGTTTCACTAGTGGAAGCTTTCTCTGTTCTATCAGGAATTGCTCTATTTCTTAAATTTAGAGTATTGGTAGCTTCTAATTCTTCTACTTCTTTAGCAGTGGGGATTAATCTTCCCTGCTTCATTTTATCATATCTTGACTCATGTGGCTTTTGGAGGATTTTAGTACCTTCAGCTACTAAGATCTGAGGATGATGATTTGAAGCATACTTGTCCATGTTTTCTTCAAAGAGCCTTTCTCTGGACTCATCTTCTAGAGACCAACAGACATTAATCCTTATGTCTTCTTCCGACTCATCATTAAGATCTATATTGTGTGGTTTACTTAAGTAAAAGCCACATCCTTCTGGGTTATGGGGGGCCTCGCAGGTTGAGCAAAAATAAGGAAAACTTTCTGCTATGTTAGCAGATGGCATAGGGTTAGGAACATTATTCTGATCTCTGTCAGACTCTCTATTTTTCCAATTATTATTTCCATTATTCCTATTCCTATTTCCTTCATCAGAGGTATTGTTGTTTCCCCAATTCCTATTGAAATTTTTCTTGAAGGGAGGGTGATTATCAACATGTGGTCTCTCTGGTTGTGAGGTTTCACCATTATTTCCATTGTTCCCATTGTTTCTCTCTATTCTTGCTAACCTGTTGTTCATGGTATTAAACATCTCAGCCATCTGATTAGTTAATTTCTCCATTGGATCTACTTCAGTTCTTCTTTGTAAATCAAATGCTACCCTTTTGGGTTTTCTATCAGGTTGGTTTATCTCTAGAGAATAAGGTTTCATTTTACCACTATCTAGCATGATCTCAATTGCTTTATCCATGCATTCATTCATCGATAGTGGTGGCTTGTTCTTGCCTTAATTCATAATTGAATTCCCCTTGGAAAGCATTTTTATAGAAACAAATTGACTGGATGTCACTAGGCCTAAGGTTAATAGGGATTTTATTTCTAGTTTTGGAAAACCTTCTGTTAAAATCACTGACAACTTCATTTTCCTTTTTCTTCATTGTGGCCAACTCGGTCAATAGGGATTGTTCATTTTTCCTCTCTCCGAATTTCTTCAAAAATATAGTTTCCATTTTAACAAAATCTAGAATGTCATTGGCTGGGAGAGAATTGAACCACTCTCTGGCATCCTTTTCTAAGGTTTGCAGGAATAGCCTCAGGACTACATCTTCATGTTCTACCTCTAAGTTATCCAAAGCATATAAGAAACTTTTAATATGATCTTCCCTAGTAACTGCATTATTTCCTTGGAATTTAGGAAGATATTTATGAGCTTTATTAGGTAAGGCATTCAAATTTATAGGTAAATTAAATGGCCTGTACCTATTAGCTCTCCATTGTTGAATATTATTTTGATTTGCTTGAGCCATTGTGGTTGTAGGTGTGGTGGGATTTGGATTCACAGAAACACTACCTACAGGAATATGGGGTTGGGTGATCTTAATATAATCAATTGAATTATCTACTATAGTATTACTATTAGTTGGGCAATGAGAATAATCAAATGTATCATCAACAACAAAATTTAACCCACTATTATCAACTATTTCTGTAGCAGTAATATTTTGATCTCTATTTTTCTTTACGTACTTTCTAATTGTAGGACAAGATTTACTTTCATGCATAGTATTCTTAAGAAGTGGTATTCTTTGATTATAGGTAAGTACCTCAGGGTTCTCAAATTTTAGGAATAACTCCTTACCACTTCTCCTGGTGTGCGCCAACACGTTCTGCTCCTTCTTCCTTGATTTTTGATTTTTGGGTTCGTCTAGATAGAGTCACCAGCACAGGTAGTGCAGAAAGAATAGAATGTATTATCAAGATTGCTTGATTTTTAACTCTCAACCTCACAGGAGATGGTTCTTGGGGAAAATCAAGAAAATCAAGAAATGCCAAGAATACACTTCAAAAAATAATTGAAAATTACAAGTAAAAGAAAATAAAGAACGTAAAGATGTAAAATTTAAAATGCAGGTTCTTTATTCTAATTGGCTGCCTATTGATTAAAATATAATCGTTGAAAGAAAATTTAAAAAGTTAAAATAAATTAAATTAAGGCAAAAAGTAAAATAAAATGATGCCAAAAACTATTGGAATAATTTCTTGCATCCATAGGGTTGAGCTATCATGCTACAAGAAATCATTTGAAACCAATGAGCTATTATAGGCTCTGGTCAACCTGCCTCTTTATTCTGATAAAAGATATATTGCTAAAGAAAATAACCAAAATGGGTAAGGAAACCCTAGTGATAAACTTCAGATTTTACAAGTTTAAGCACTCCAGATTTTAGTTATATGCTACTTATATATAAAATGACCAAGCAAAGACAACAACAATTATTATGCCTTATGTAGACCGGTGCCTAGATTCATTGGGTTGTTATAGCAATTTAACAACGCTTTAAAATATGAATAGAAAGAATGAGGAAAAGAGAAATTGGCGCTATTAGACTCAGTCAAATATCGTAGTGAATCTAAAAGTTAACCAATGAGAGAAACGCTCATAACACATTCAAATAATGTAATCTTCTATGAGGAAACACATAGAACTGTAGACAAAAATGGTAGAACTGACACCCCATAATTGTATTAATTTTTCCAAATGAATTACATGCAGAGTGGGCATAATGCCATTAAACTCTGTTAAAAATCTCTTAATACAATGAGAAGTCTTTGTTCAAATAATGTAACAAGACTTCATCAACTTTACCTACACCACTTGGGTAACAGGAAAAATCTCTGAGTTTCAGGCTCAAAAAGACTAGGAATATCCTCAGCTTCTCAGGTGCAATTCTACCAAAACCTACACAACAAAGGGAAGAATGAGGGATGAACAGAAAAAGACACAAAGGGAATACAACAACACAACTCTCAGGGCACTCAAGTATACCTCTTAGCAAAAATGCTTTCTCTAATGCTTGATGTCGATTCTGAACCTGGATGCTTCCTTTTATAGCTTCTGGTTCTTGATTCGGTTATTATTGGCCTGATCTTGGCCTTACACTTGTCACTTTTTAGTTTGATCTTTCAAAATTGTACAACTATCTTCCATTACCCCTTTTTTGTCTTCACTTCATACCCTGCTAAGATTCCTTTAAATCTTAACTTGTTCAACCGGTAATCTCTGTGCCTGGAGGGTCTCCTTCTTCTATTTCTCTTTCTCATGTTTCTCCTTCCTCTGCTTCTTCTTGGCTCTCTGATTGGATTTCTACCTTTGACGTTTCTCCTTCTTGAGTAACTTTCACTTCATCTCTTGGGGGTGAGCTCATTTCCAGTTGTAAACTGCATATTTTAATTTCTTTACCTTTCTTGCCCTGTTGTAGCCATCTAATTTGTTTCCCAATCATTCTCCAGGCATCAATGTTAAAAGTTATAGAGAATCTCAACATATTCATTTCCTGGAGGATCCTATTTTTTTGCATGCTGATATAACTCTTACTCTTTTCATACTGGGTGATTAGCATTTCCATAGTATTTACCAGAAAGGTGGTTTGTCTAGCCATTTCTTGTTCATCATCTGGTTCACAATCAAAGTCTTCTATTTTATTTTTGAGGAGATCTTCTATACTGGTGGTTTCTAAGAATTCTTCCAATGATAACCCAATATCTGCCAGTTTCTCTTTTATGTCATCCAATAGAGTGAACATCTCTACAACATCATTATGCCATCTTTCCTTGTTTACCCCAAACATAGCTGCTTTCATGAATTCAATATTATTTTTGATCTCAATACCATCATTCAATATTACTTCTTTGTTCTGCATCTCCTCAAAATATTCTGCCATTAAGTCGAGAGTAGGGTGAATGGTCTCTAAGTCTTCTTCTTTCTGATATATCAAGCTCTCAATTTATTGAGCCATAACCTAGATCACCCCAATCTATCTGAACATCTCAGTGATCCCTTTGATCCTATCTCAAATTTTAAATGACATTTCTCTTTTTATTTTGGTCAAATAGTCTACATAATTGGTTATTTTCACCACCAAAGGAGGTTGTACTGTCGAGGTGGTTTTCTGTGCCAACTCTTCTTTCAAACTATTAATTAAGGCTTGCATTTCTACTTTTTCTTTATCACTGGCCTCCAATTGATTTCTCAATTTGTCATTTGTCTCTTGCAGATGGTCTAAAGTTTGTAAAGTCATGGCCTTGTTCATCCTAACCATGTCAGCCTCTTTTCCTTTCATTGAAATCTGTCCTGTTTGATCATCCACTGTGAGTATTATAGGTTCTTGTGGAGCGGGTATGGATACTTCTGCCATAGATGACCTGAACTTGTTCTACTCTATTTTTGTGATAGAGCCTTCTTCCAGGCTATTTGTTTTGGCTATCATCTGCAACTCTTTTTCATTGGCTAAACTAAAAATTGTTTCTTCTTCAACCCTTTTTAAAGTGACTTTATTTGAGGTTAGGGCCAACCTAGGATTATTTGCTTGAGGGGCAGCCACAACCTCTTGTTTTTCTACTCTATGATCTCTCAGGATTTCTCCAAAGCCACTGGCTTTCATTTGTGTTGTAGATGGGATTGGTATTTCTTTGTCATTAATTTTTAGTGAGGTGGGGACTGCCTTGGGGGCCAACTTCTTCACACTAGTTAAAGCCAACGATTGATCAGAAATAGGAGCTTCAACTTGTTTTTCTAAAATAGTGAGCTCTTGGGATGATACTATTGTAATCACAATGACACTGAGAGGGGGGGGTGAATCAGTGTGTTCTTTAAAATTTCTAAAACATGATTTTCAAACCAGCAGCAGTTTAAGGCAGATAAAAGAGATACTAAATGCATCAAGAAAGCATCACACATAACACAACATTTTAACGAGGTTCACCAATGTGGCTACTCCTCAAAAATACTGCTTGGACTACCATCCAAATCCAGTCAATGCAAAGCTACAACTTTACATAATCCTTTACCAAGCACCAACCGGAAGGAGCACCAACCCCTTAACTTTATCTCGCTTCAACATGAATGGAGCACCAACTCCTATTTTACCAAGCACCTCATCGGAAAGAGGCACCAACCCCTTAATCCAAGCAACAACTTGGAAGACAATAATAAAAAATTACAGAATAAAACTTTCACCTCAATTTTCACGGTCTGCTATTTTTCTGCATTCTGCTGCTTTTGCGCAAAATGAGTCGCACTATTCCACATCTTCTCTGTACTTCTTTGCACTCTCTGCTGCATTCAGATGATCAATCACTTTTGTAAACTGTGCACTGTCACTTCATGACTTATAACACAACTTCTACACATCGCGCTCTTATCTTCGCACAAGTCACTCTACTCGCTCTTTGCACATTATCTCATCGCAATGCACACCTTACTACAACTCTAAAGAACTATCACTTCGCTCTCATTCTGAATCGAAACGACTTGCTCTCTGCTCAACACGAACTTCACTTTCACAAACACTATGCTCGCATTTGCACTTTATCTTAACACCCCAACTTTCAAACTCTAAGAAGCCCTCCTTTTATAGAAGAAATTTTAGGAACAAACCCTAGAAGAATGTCGACTGAGAAACCCTAGAATTTGTCAGCTGCCAAACCCTAAAATCCGTCGGCTGTAACCCTAAGAATGTCGACTGCAAAACCCTAGAAATTGTCGGCTACCAAACCCTAAAATCCGTCGGCCCAGATTTAACTTTGTCGGCCTCAAACTCTTCTCCACCTTCGTCACCTTCCTGTAGCTTATTGCCACGAAATAGTAACATGTCGGCCCTTTTAATTTAATTTAATATTTTAATTTAAATTTTAAATAAAATAAAATTTAAACTAAATATTTAAAATTAAATATCTTCATCACCGGGGCATCTTTTTCAACGAAACGAAGAGCCAACTTGGGTTTTAAGAAAAACCCATTTCAAATCTGTTATCCATGATTTTAAATAAAACTTTTTATTTTGACTACCTATTTAAATATCTTCATCACCGGGGCATCTTTTTCAATGAAACGAAGAGCCAACTTGGGTTTTAAGAAAAACCCATTTCAAATATGTTATCCATGATTTTAAATAAAACTTTTTATTTTGACTGCCTTGGTTTTCACAAAAACCTTTTCGCTTCTTGACATCTCAGGTTCTGAAGACTTCTTCTCATTCTGAATTATGTTTTCTATTTCTGTGCATCTATCATTTAAGGACTCATGATCTGACTAACTTTTGAAATTTATCCTTTGCATCTGAGTGACTTCGAACTACCCGTCCATTGCATCATTAGATCTAACCGATCGTATTGACAACAATGACAATCCTCCCGCAACACCTTGCTCAACACCGAACTCCTATCCATTGTACTTTGGCTGCACCTTGCTGTTCAATAAACTCTTGTCCATTACATCAATAAATCTGTCTGATCGTGTTGACAACAATGACAATATTGTTTGCTGCACTTTGCTCAACAATCTCCCCCTTTGGAATTGTTGGCAACACATGTGCAATTTTCCTCAGAATCTTCTCCCCCTTTGATAATAATACCAAAGGGCTACTGCAGACTCCCCCTGAGTCTATGCACAATATTCTTAGACACAAATTATTACAATTAGAAAATATTCCAAGCATGAACAAGAAGAAAACCAAATACACAAATGCTCCCCCTGAGTCCAAGACCACTTCATTTCACTGATTGAAAACATCATGATAAGCATAATAGGCATCAATAAAATCAACAATGTGAATAGCAGCAATAACCAGTGAATGACACCATCATCGTCAACTTCACCAATATAACATGTGTAAGAACATGACTGAACCACTGTCTTCTGTGCAACTACCCTTTGTTGCTTTGCAAACTCAAACTTGTCCACTGTTAGTGAAGGCATACAATAATCTTATATAGCCATCTTTTTGTTCTGCAATGCCAACAACATCTACATACAACTTCACCATGCATCTTGGATATATTCTCAACAAGCTTGAACCCAATGACAGTTGTTTGTCTCTCTCTACAGTGAGAATCTAGCAGGCTACCTCAATCCACTTTCAACTCTGTGCAAGTACCAAACACTGTACCACAGCACAACCAACATCTTTTCTCAACCAATTAGGGCTTTAGCAACAATGCTTATAGATATCATTCAACTCAAGATTAACCTTGAAGCATTCAACCAATCACTACATGAAAAGGAAACTAGTAGACATCCTTTTCCTTCCAAAGGTATTTGAACAAGACAACCACCAACATAAATCACCAAGGCAAAGAATAACTTGCTCAAATCAAACTCAATGGAGTAAGCCCAAATCATGAATCAATAAAAGCATTAACTTGATCAAAACAACCACTATGAAAGCAACTCAACTATTCATCACTAGGCTGGAAATCATCTGGCTGCTCATTAAAAAAAATTTCTTCAATCTTCCCATTCAACATGCTGATTTCACTTTTGTCAACAGAATTGACAAGTGACTCACATCTATACCAATTTTTTGTCCAGCACTGCAATTTTATTACCAACTCTTACTTTCAACTATGCATGTCGGAAGAAGACATTTTGTCAAACACTTTATGGCCAACCGTAGTGCACCTTACTCAGCCTCAAGCTTCTTATCCTTGGACTGGCATTAAATCAATAGTTAAAACAAAACTGTCTGTGAATTAAATATATTCACCAAGGTGTCATGAAAGATCTGGCAATCTTCACATCAAAGAGTAAAAACAAATACATGCTGCTCGAAACACACATACATAGCTAGGGCAAGCATTCTTTCGTTGAGCAAATTATCTGGACTATTATGATTCGTAATTTTGAACAGTGGTATTAAGAATCATCAACAATACAATAGTGACATATCTCAAAACTACCAATGGTGACAGCTCTCAAATTAAACACCACACTTCACGGCATTTCCACAAACCACTATATAAACTGAAAAATAGACTTTAACAACTATACAACATTAACCCTAGGGTTTTCCTCTTTGTGTCTGATGAAATCTAGGGTTTTGCCGTAGATTAGATATAGAAGTGCTTGGACAGAACCTTGCTATGTGCCCTTGACCGTTGCATTTAAAACATTGCACATGTTTTATTCCCTGTCTATATTGCATTCTATGTGTATGATGAAATCTATGGTATTGCCTTAGATTGGATACAGAAGTGCTTGAACAAAACCTTTCTATGTTCCCATGGCCATTACATTTAAAACATTGCATAGGGTGTTCACTCAAAAAAAACAAAAGTATTTTTATCAGCATAACTCTTTGATCTATTGTTCAGTCCACAATAAATTGCCTTGTGACCAAAGTGGTTGCATTTATAACAATATCCATAAAAAGCATTATTATTAAAAGAGTGAGAGTGAGAGAACCTCTTTTGTTGTGGTTGCTTTGTTGTAGGTCTTCTTTGATATTTTCTTCCTTTTGAGGATTCAGCTTCAGACTTTTCTTGTTTCAATCCTTCAACCGAGGACTTCTTCTTCTCTGCATATTTGGAGGATGAAGGTTTTTCAGCTTCATATCCAAGACCAAACTTAGCTATGGGGCTTCTTTGTTGATTTATCATTGTATCTAGCAACTCTGTGCTCTTCTCAAATTTGAGATTTATATTGGCCTCTTTTAGTTGTTTCTTCAATGAAACAATCTCTTCTTCTTGTTGGCAGCATACGGTCTCTTTCTCATTGATCCGAGACCTAAGAATATTTTCAATCCTTTTGTTCTATTCTACTTGCGACTTTAGATCAACAATAACCTTTTTATATTCCTCTTCACTTGTGCTGTATACATCATTCTTATTATCCAGTGTGTCTTCAAGGCTTCTTCTGATTTCTTGGCCTTTTGAACTTGTAGGAAGAGATCTTCAATCTCATACTCATATTCTTCTAACTTCTTGGACAGTATTTTGTTCTTTTTCTTTTCTATACTCCACTCTTCAAGTGCAGATATCAACTCTCCTTCAAAATCTACTTCAGCCTCAAGATTTTCATCACAGACTTCAGGATTCACTTCTACCTTTTTCGGTTCAAATTTCTCTTCTACATGAACTAAAACTGACTGGGATGCCTTTTTGGATGAGGATCTATTCTTCTTAGCCATTGTGTACTAATCCATGATCAACCCTGACTGATTTAGCCAAAATTGGGAACCTGGCTCTGATACCAATTGTTACAATCACAATGACACTGAGAGGGGGGGGTGAATCAGTGTGTTCTTTAAAATTTCTAAAACATATGATTTTCAAACCAACAGCAGTTTAAGGCAGATAAAAGAGATACTAAATGCATCAAGAAAGCATCACACATAACACAGCATTTTAATGAGGTTCACCAATGTGGCTACTCCTCAAAAAGACTTCTTGGACTATCATCCAAATCCAGTCAATGCAAAGCTACAACTTTACATAATCCTTTACCAGCACCAACTGGAAAGAGCACCAACCCCTTAACTTTATCTTCTTCAACAGAATAGAGCACCAAATCCTACTCGAAGTACCCTTGCTTTTATAGAAGAATTTTTAGGATGATACTGCAACTATTTACTTTCCTTTGTCTACATCAAGCCCTGTGTGAGGTAGTTGTGAATTACTAGGCACCACCTCTATCTAAGGTTGGGAACTTTTTGGACCTCGTATATGGTGTTCTACTATATCAATAGTACCCACTATAACCTCCATTTGATTGAGACCTTGTTCTTCTATAATTTTTAATAGTGCATCTTCTTTGATGGCCTAAGTGGGAGTGGGGAAAATTGGGGCTACTACATCTACAGTAATCCTCCTTATATAATTCAACTCTATGGGGTATTCATATGGTTCATGAATTTGTGAATTTCCTCTATTATCAAAAGGAATATCATTCCAAACTTTCTATAAATATCCTCCTTCTCTATGACATATAATAGTGCTTCCTCATATTGGTCCTTTCTATGTTCAACCTAGGCATATTTAAGGTTCATAATTTACCTATAAGTATTATGGGAATCATATCATATCCAAGTTATTTCTTTGAAGTCCATGTTTTCCAAATTATACATGCATTTAAACAAGGTTGGATATCCTGTAAAAGTGTAATATCCAAATTTGCATGGAATATTTAGCCAGAGGACTCGACCATGTTTATTTACCTGCCTCATTTTAGCTTCTTCTGCGACTTGCCTTACCAGTTCCAAGGACGCTAGGGACAAAGGGCAGTACATTGGTAACATTTTTGGGGGAATTTTGGCCCCATAAGCTACATATAGGTGAATCCTTCCGAGAAGAAATAATCTCCTATTATTTTTTCTTTGAGGAAAGATTTTATTCTTGGCCCCAATATCTTAGGCATGAAGCTCGTCAGAATCCAGTGAATCTCCACAATGAAGTTGCCATAGAACCAACCAAAATGGGTGCGTCCCTCATGTATTCTCAAAAATATGTTTTTTACATAAGGGCTATTGTTGGATCCTATTCTATGTTGACTTTCATTTCCCAATTGTCCAGCTAACAGGTGCATGAAAATGGAATAGTGGGAAAAATAGGGCATCTCCTTCCTATGTTCTAAAATTACCTTTTTTAATTCTGACAACTAAGCATGCATTTGTCTACTTAACTCCTCTTCCCATACATATATGGGGGGATTTGTTCTTCTAATATTTTGTGTTACTAAGTATAGTGTATTCCTCCATACTACATCGATTTCTCGTATGTCCAAAATAATGTTAATCATGTAACAGAAATCCCTAACCTAGGGTTTGAATGCAGTCTTCCTAATGGGAAATTTAAATTTAACTTATTATAATCTTAAAAAATCATCCTAAAAGGACCTAGCTCAGTTAATTGATGAGATTGAATTTCAATTACCTGGTAAACCAGTTGGGTGTCTAAGGGCTCTAGTTGAAAGACTTCTTTGATGTGTTTGGTAACTACGCTAAAATCTGGGTGTCATTTATTGTCCTTGAAAGTCTTCATATTCTCATCATCCACCACTACCAACCATGCCAATAGGTCCACACAATAATACACCCTGGGGCATATTAGTTTTCCTATATTGTTGGTCCATCGATTTCTCCTAGGCACTCTCTGGTTCTGTGACTTTTTTACTTTGTGGAACAAATCCGCCAGTAACCATGGAGAGCATAGGTTATTTTCCATTGTGGCCTCGAAGCTTCAAACGCATGTATTTCCAAATTTGTATTGTTGAGAAGGTGTCAGTTGTTTGCTTTTCCCATATTTCTTTGCAAATTCATACATTCCAGTTATAGATATTACTCCTCCAAGGATCTCTGTGTATGGGGGTTGGTCAGTAATGAACTTAATTACTTCTTGAGTATATTTTGGTACAAAGGAATTCCCCTAGGTGGCCATTATGTTCTTCGTCTTTGTTTTGTTTCACCATGATATGCATAACCTAAAACTCTCTACTCTTCTGCATCAGTTCTTCTCTTTGTGATGACCAGGGTGGTGATGGTGTTTGATAATGGTATTTTAAATAGATGATATTGGGATGAATTCACTGTTTTTGCATAGTGTATCACTAATGTGATGACACCAACTACATTTTGAATTTAGCCAATGGATACTTGCCATGGTACCTTTTTCTAAAATCATACGATCATGGTAGGTGATCTTCCTCGACTTGTATGTCCATGAAGGCATTGGTTTGCACACTTATAATTATTCATAGTGTTTCTATTTGCTGTTGGGCTACTATTTCAATTTATGTGGTGCTATGAAAGTAGTAGCGATAACCTTTCCATGGTTATTTTCTCGTAAAATGCTTCACCACCTTCGAAAAGAGCTATATCGTTAAGTAGTGGATATCATTATTTTGGATCGAAAGTCATATCATTAGGCTTCGTCGGTTTCAATTCATTATCATTGACTTTTGTTATCCTGCATGATTTTTAACTGCATATAATATATATATCCTAAGGTTGGTCACATATGTTACATGGAAAACATGATTTGCAATAAATCGATCAAAAACGCTTAGGTCTAGACATGTAATTTTCAAATTGATTTTACCCATGTGTTAGTCATATAAACTCTTGTTTTATTAATATCTGCATGGTGATTATAAATTTCCAATATCATTTAAAACCTAATCCTTTAAACCATGCTCATGTCTCTAAGGATCCACCATTTGATCAAAAAACATGTTGTGCACACTCGTCCGATATTCTAGATATGCGCTGGATTTTAACCGTAAAAAGAGGGAGAGTTAGCAACATTTTAGACCCTCAACTAATATTAATTAGGGGTAGAATTTGGTGGTACTCACCTTAATAAAACATTAAACCATGAAAAAAAAATTGTATACCCTAACCTTTGAATATCTTGGTTATGTGCAATCGTTAGATTTGGGTAGGGTCCATTTTCATCTTTAGATTTGTTAGAGTTATGTGCTTCTTAGACCGCTTTATTTTCCTTTTGATAGTCTCAATTACGTGCAACCACTAGATCTTAGGTGGAGATATGCATGACAATCTGATCTATCTTGACCATAGCTTTGTCAACGACCTTCTTGTTATCTTCTTATCATCTTCGATAAAGTGCCATCATTAGATTTGGTAGGCTTGAGCATGGTCGTTGATTATATTTGGCCCATCCTATGTCCAAACCTTGGGTTATAATGAACAATTCACAACCTTGGATCGACTTGTATTTGGATGCAACCATTGATTGCTTTAGATCTTGACTTCTCTGGGTAGCACGCATCCGTTAGATCTTATCATGATGAAGCACGACCGTTGATCTTACATATCCTGTAAAACTATAAACAACATAAGGTGCACATGCTCTTTAGTATTTTATTAATCCATGATTAAAAAAAAAGGGGAAATATTAGTAACATATTAGGATCCTTTCTAATCACGATTAGAAAATCCTAATTAATATTGAATCACTTAACCTTTTCAAAGCCAATATTTTTACATTTAGAGCAAGCGCGACCGTTGGATCTTTTTGAAGCGAGTGCAGCCGTCAAATTTGTTGAATATGGTGGGTGTTTTGACTTTGACTCAGATATGATATTTTAACGATCGATCAAGTTGTTGTGAATGATACCATCAAATTAACTTAGGGGAAAGCACGACCATATATTTTATTCTGCCCTACAAAACTAAAAATATAGGGCACATATGCCCTTTAAATTTTTATTAATCTATGTTTTAGCGAAAGGGGGAGTGATTATCAATGTGTTAATATCCTCGCTAATTGCATTTTTTTTTTTAAGCGAAAAACCCCTTGTGGAGCCGCCTTGGTCTGAGAGATCACGAACAGGGGGTTCTACACCATCAAAGTCACCCGGGGGTCACACCCGACCCTGCCCGCACCAACATTATCAATTGGATTTTAGATACCCAATTCAGCTTTTTGGTAGGGTGGAGATTTGAACTTGGGACCTCCCTTGGAATATTACCCTCTCCTCTCCAACTCACCTACAACACCTAGGTTAATTGTGTTTAACACTTTAATTAAATTGAAGGTATTTAATCAACTTTCAATTTTTAATTTATTTATTCTTAGATCGAGCGCGATCATCTGATCCATTCCAATTGAAGCACTACCCTTGGATCTATTTAATTGTCATGTATTTTTAATAAAATGTGGTGCATGCCCTTTATGTTAGTAAACCATATGTTTGAGACATTAGGATATGATATTTTTTCCATGGCACATTATTTGACTTGGTTATTTAAGCTTTTATTATTTCATGAAAGCGCATCCGTCTGATTAAGGAGGATTTGAGCACTGCCTATAGATCTTTCCAAGGTGCTCGACACTTACTCAAAAGGGGTGTGTACCCCTAAAGTTTAATTTTATTAAACTTATAATCAAGACCTTAGGTTATATACTTGGACTATGGTCTTTCCATTTAGCGTTTATCTTTCAGATTGATTATGTGAGTGCGTCCATTGGATTTTGGAGGATGAAACGCTGCAGTCTAGATATTTGGACTTGCTCGATATTTAAGTGCAAATGGGACGCATAGCCTTATTTACCATTTGATTAAATTTTAAAACTTTGGCTCATGTACTTAGGTTAAATTTTTTTATCATCAGTATTAACGACCTAAGGACTTAGGGTCTTGTTCATTTTATTTAGGCCGAAACCTTTGATTAATGTTATGATAATGAACAAGGTATTTTTAGGGGGACTCATTACTTGATCTGTGATTATAGAACCTTTTTTCAAAAGGTCGGGGACATTAAATGGTTAAGACTCCTCAGTAGTTAAAGACCTTTTTTGGATGTTGGATTAATTTTAATTCCATGGTCCTTTTTTATTATTATATAAAATAATGGTTATAATGACAATTTTATTAACGACTAAGGCTTTGACTTTGAATTTAATTTAGATGACATTTTCATAACTACTCTTAGGGACTAAACCATTGAAAATCAATTTCTTAGAGAAGAATGCAAAAGAGACCAGCAACATTTGTCAAATTTATTGAAGCCAAAAAAAATAAAATTGGGGTTCTTAGATGTTGATTCAAATTTAGCTCCAACAGGTCCATTAGCCAAAAAATTTTGGGTGTAAATTTTTTTTGGGTCGATTTATCCCAATTTTATCATAATTTGACCATTTTAAGTTCAAATTTCCAACATTGCTCCTAATAATAGTGAACATTCTACATGCATTTGGAAACTCGCCTGGATTTTGAAACTGATTTGCAAAATTTTTATAAATACATTTTGGGACTAATCTCTTATGCATAACCCTGGTGGAAACACCAAGTGGTCCAATGGGAGGGAGATCTAACATAAAACTAATATGTTTAAAATTGAATCTTGGATCCCCCTTTTGGTATTAAATAACACTACCTTGGACATGGTTGCATTCACTTCTTGTCCTATGGCTTCCAAATATGTATTTAATGTATCTTTGAGCACTATTTCCTCCCTAAATTGGTTGTTCCAAGCAACCCTATATCATCGAAAAATTGTAAATGGGTTAGATTCACCAATCCCACTTGCACTCCTAAGATAATTTCTTATTGCTTATTTCTTCAAAGGAAAATTCCCAATCCTTTAGAAATAATAATAAAGAGGTACAGGGATATAGGATCTCCTTGATAAATTCCTCTAGAGGCCTAAAATGAGGCCAAGGGAATGCCATTGATGAGGATTGAGAAAGAGGTTGAAGAGATACAACGTATGATCCACTATCTCTAGCCCTAAGAGAAACTAAATTTCTCTAACATTTGATCCAAAAACTACTAAATAAATCTATCATAGGTCTTATAAATGTCTAACTTGATAAACATACATCTTCAACCTTTTTGATGCATTGTGTGAACTCCTTATTATGCCAAGATTACTCCATCAAAAATTTATCAGTCCTCCAAAAATCCTCCTTTATATAAAGAGATAATACTATATAATACCTTATTTAGCATTTCAACCATAATTTTGGTAATTATATTGTAGACTACATTGCAAAGTGCAATTGACTGAAATTCTCCAAGGTTGGAAGCCTCACCCACTTTAGGAATCAAAGAAATGAAAGTGTGGTTCATAGCTCGTAATATACTTTTGTTTGCATGGGATTCCTCCACTACCTTGGTTACATCCTCTCCTGTGTTATCCCAAATATATTTAAAAATTTGAATCAAGAACCCAAAATGGCTTGGGGATTTTTTGGTTCTCATGTTAAAATTATGTGTCCCACATCCTCAAGATCCACAATTCTGAAGAGGGTCTAGTTTTGTTTGGCTATTATAATCTATAGGATACAATTAAGTATCTCTTATTGCACTACATGATTAGGATGGAAATAAGTAGCGAGAAGATTTTCAAAATAGATATTTGTATCTTGCTACATACTTAGGATAGTGTCCATCACATTACCATGAAGGAATTTTAGGTTGTGTAGTGTATTAGAGTATCTTATTGCCAAGGTTGAGTAGTGGAAGAACTTAGTGTTTCAGTCCTCCTCTAGCAACCAAGAAGTTCTAGATATTTCTTTCAAATAGATCTCTTCCTATTTGTCTATACTCTCTAGCTCTTTTTTAACCAGCTCATATTTCTATTTTAAGTCTTTTGTGCTTGTTTTAGTCTAGAAGAGTGTGTCCAAATTTTCCATCGTAGCAACCAATGAAACCCTTTGAAGTTGAAATTTTGATTTATTATTTCTTTTATAGATTTTAAGTTGGGATTTGATATAGTGGAGTTCATTAAATACTCCAAAAAATGTTGTCCCATGGATAGGGAACCCCTCCTCCCACCAAAATAGGATTTTATCCCTAATATCCTCCTTTTCTATCCAAAAATTCTCAAACTAAAATGGTCTAGAGAAATATTTATGCCCCATATTCTATTCCAAGAGAATTGGAAAGTTATATGATTATGTATGATTGAGGATTTCCATTCTATGTGATCAATGTAGAAAAAACTCTTTAAACACTAAGAATATATCCAACTTTATTTTCATGTTTTCTAATCTTACTTTTTTGTTTGTCCAAGTATGAGAAGGCCCCACACATTGGAAATCAATAAAATGGAGCTAATTTACATTAGATATCATAAATTTATCCTCCTGATCCAATGATGGGATTCCCCTTCTTGATCCCTAGCTGAAATCTTAGCATTAAAGTTTCCAACCACTATTCAATTCACCTCTTCTTATCCTATCCTACTTTCTTGTAAAACTTCCCATTGGAGGCATTGCTCCTCAAGAATTTTTGAACTATAGAATTTTTGAAATTGACATAATTCCTCCTCAAATTTTACTATTGAAGAGAGATGTGAGAATCCCCCTTCCTATAACATGATAAATTGTTGTATAGTTTAGAAGATTTCACAAAGTCACTATACCCTCTAAAGAACCCTAGTACACAACTGTCATATCCTCTACCTATCTCCATATTTTCTTGGCTATCCTATCCTTCACTTGTATTGAATATTTTATCTCTTGAAGAAGAATGAAATTTGAATGATGACTTTCAGCTAAAATATGATCATCAAATTGATGAGACCTACTATTTAAGCCTATAACATTCTATTATTATTGTAGTAAAATAAAAAGCATGTCATTTCATTAAAATAAAATCATGATTACAAAATGATTCATAAATTTCCCTTGGGCTACAAATAAGGGTCTTCCAAGAATGAAATCCTTTTCAATCAAAATTTGTGACACTCCATGCTTTCTATGACCACCTCAAAGGGGGGATGGATTTATGCCTACCACCACTGGTTGAATGAGTTTCCAAGACCTACACACAACCAAAACAAGTTGTTAATAGCACTTGTGGGTCTACCTTGGTTAGACCTAGATTTAGAAGAGTGCAAACAATTGAAATCTTAATCGATTGCATTAAAACAAAGCTAAAATAAGCTAAAAACTCATAAAAATAGTTATAATCACCTTTGATTCTAGTTCTTTGATCTACAAGTGTCTAAAACTAGTTCTTGATGAGAACCATACCCCTTGTATAGTTATGGTCAAAATCATACCATCCCATATGGTTATGGTAGGAATGTACCCCCTTTATGATTTCTTCTGATTTGACCAAAATAAAATTTTCTTAAGAGGAAATCTTCTTCTAGCTCATAGGAAACTCTAATCCAATTCTAATAGCCATTTGAGTCCACACCTACAAGTAGTTTACAAAGCAAGTATGCAAAAAAATATATATAAGGGCATCCATGGGGTTAGCAGAAAGGAGGTATTGCATGCAAATGAGGGTTGGGGTTATTTTGAGAGAGTTTCTCTAAGCACTTGTCACCATTTTTAAAATAAAATAGGAGGCTATTTATAGAATTTGGAAAGGGTTAGAGGAGTGAGGTGGCCTATGAGGTGGCATGGGTGCACCATGCCTCATTAATACCCTTGGGTGGAAGAAATTTATCATCCATCCAAATGCATTATAAGGTAATAGGTGCACCATACCTGTTAAATGCATAGGGGTGGAGAAAGTCTTCATCCCATTTATGGCATGTGGATGAAAAGTCATCAATATCATTAATGCACATGGGTGAATAAAGTCTTCACCCCATTTATGGCATTGAATGAGCATGGGGATGTGGAGAGTAGGGGGTAAGGTAGGATAGGATGAGATGGACCTAGGCTAGAGTTAAAGGGTAGACTAGGGTGAGGTGGCCCTAGGCTAGGTTAGAGGGGTGGTCACATGGTGACCATGGGCTAGGTGTAGGAGGGGGCTTAGTGGGGAAAAGGGGTTTAAATGACTAAATAGTGTTTTAGTGCAAATTAATTAAATTTTTAGGTTCTTTTTAAAATTAAATTAACCATTATTACTATACAAGGGATAATGTGATATTTTTAGGTGTCTACATTTACTTTTTTTTGTACTGCAAAGTGTGTAAACACAATGTAATGCAAAAACATGACACCAAATGAGTGTACGACTATGATAAGAATGATTTGATGATATATGATAATTATTGACCATGAATTTTGGTATATCATAATGAAATTTGAGGGAGGATACATAATATTATCTTAAATAATGAATAATTTAAGATGCCCTAATTGTGGAAGGGATGAATATCCTTGAAATTTATCTTTGATAGATTTTTGAGTTTGATTAAGCTGACCAGCCATTGGTAGGTATCCTCAAGATGCTATAAATCAATTTGTAAGTGGTCTTACATTTCCACCTTGAGGAAGCACGTATATGATTAACAACCCAAACATTGGCATAGAGCATACCAAATTAAATTGAATTAGAGATTAAGTTGAGAAGAGAAATTTTGCATTTTGCCCTAATAGATGAGGGCTTGTGATACTCTCAGGAAATGTTCATATATAAACATAATTTCAATATCAGGTGTTTTGATATTGAATATGTTTAAGGTAGTATTGATGGGTAATATCTACCCCTTCAAGTGGTGAGTTGGTGATTGAATAAGTGGAATACAACAACGAAGCATTTGATAAAAAAAATATTGTGCAACCACGAAGTGGAAATGAATGAAGAAAATGGTAAATTTGCTAGTAGGAGCAAGAAAGACTTGGTAAAACCTAGACCATATAGTCCAGTGTGCTCAACTGCCATACATGTTTATATGATAATTGACCATCTGGTATAGTCAACAATCGTACTATATAGCTAGGAAGAATTTAAGAATAAAATCATGATCATGAGATATGAGGGCTCATTTTCAATGTGTTATTTGGGAGAAAGAAGAGTGAGAGATACAAGTGAGGTGGATAATTTGATGTGAAATACTGCCAAATTGGACACGTGATCTAGATGAGATGGTAGATAGTGGTGTGGAAGCTAGTAGTGGAGGAAGTGCAATGTCAGTTAGTCATTTTTTCTCCTTTTTTTTTGGTTTTGACATTTTTGGAATAAAATAAACCCTAGGATTAGAGAAATAAAACCATAGAGTAGGGTAACTTAAGAATAGAAATATGAATGTGTTGTTTTATTTATTTGGGATTTTGGGTTTGCTTTATTTGCCATTTTCAATGCATTTGTTGTTTTTGTTTATTTTTATGGTTTTTGCTATTTTTGATTGATGTTTTTGATTTTTTACATTTTTTTGTTATTTTGTAGGAGATGTATTTCCAAAAATAAAGTTAGATACAAACCATACAGATCCGTACGGTTAAGAGAATCGTATAGCTCTGTATGATTTTTCTTTTGTAATTATTGTTGATGGGAAACAAGATTTGATGGGTGTAATGGTGGTAGGTGAAGATATTGTGGCCATGACATAGATTTACGCTACTATTATTTAGGTTGAGGAGGAATTTGGATTAGGATTATTGGGATTGGTTATCGAGGATAGGTTTTTATGGAGTAGCACAAATGAACATTGTTTATGTTAATAAAATATATATGTTAGCATTGTGTGAGTGATGGGACCTAGATAGGGGTACCTTTCACTTCCCTATAGGGGAAATGATAATTACACTAGATGATATCTACAAGATATATTATCTATTAGTGAAGGGATGCACAATCATAGCAACAAGTGGCATGCATAAGGTAATTGTGATGGAGTGGATTTTTGGAGTAGATTGGAATTGGGTGAAGACTGATAGTGGTGAGGTACTATATGATATCTATTATGATGATAGGGTATTATAATTGAGACACACATTGGCAATGGTACTGATATCTAACTTTATGCTTCTAGACTCTTTAGGTGTATGGTTCCCATGGAATCTATTGAGGATTATGTTCTATTTGGTAGATAGGTCAGTGATTTATGTGCGAGCACTAGCCTTCTTGGTATATATATACATGAAGCTATACATAGTGAGGAGGATTAATCAAAGAGGATTGAGTTGCATCCTTCTAATGCGACAAGGCATAGAAACATGTAGCAATTGAGAGACCATAGATTCTATCATATGTTGTACACATATTGATGGTGTAGAGGATTTTATATGCTTTGAGGTAGCATATAGATTTGAAGATATGGATGAGTAGGCCCTATGAGAGAGATGGATGACAATATCATGAAATGTAGGTATATCTAAGGCCACATGATGACATGTAGTGACCGTGGAGGATCTAGTATAGGTAGAGGATGCTGACCATATATCTTATGTATGATGAGCGAGATGGATGATTGTACGTGGGGACACATAGGTCAAGCATTTTTAGTATATTCAATTTTTGAGATAGTTTAGGTTGAGGTAGGGGTACCAAATCCACTTGTAGTATACTATAGGATCAAGGATGATATTGATATGACACAATGGATAGATCAAATATATTTAGAGGTTAATGAGGTGGTATCAATACCACATGTAGATGATGTTGGTACTACACTAGAGTATGTTATATGGGGGGCTATACAATAGTGGTGTACAAGGTGAGTTTTGGAGGAGGATATGGATAGGGAGGATGGTGGAGATGTAGCTAAATAGATAAAATAAGTAGCTAGATAGAGAGAGAGGATGATGATGAGGAACAACCCAATCAACAAGTACATCATCAAGTAGGTGAGATATCAGGCCCATCAAGGGTGATATACAAGTATGTGCAATTAACAAATTTTGGAGGTGGAGAGGTAGCTTATTTTGATGACAACATGGAATGGGATAGGATGATGGATGAAATTGAGGAGGTTGAGATGCTGAGAGAGCGAGTACAATAGTTAGAGGTACAACTAATCAAGTAAGAGGTAATAGGAATATTGGAGAGGATAGAGTTGTAGGTGGATAGGGATAGGCTATAGATGGAGAGGGATGGGCTATAAGGTTAGTTAGAGGTAATGAAAACTAAGAAGGATATGCTATAAATAAGGAGAGATAAAGTGTATAGAGATATGATCTATGAATGTGGATAGATGTAATGATAACTAAGAGGGAAGGGCCATGGGATCAGCTCAATGTAGTGACTATCTATAGGTATAATATTTGATAGGAGGTTGAGTAGTTGAGGACCTAACCACCAAAAATAGAGGTAAGCAAATACAAAGAGAATTTGATGGTCTTGTGATCCAATATTGTGTAGTTGAGGTATACCAAGTATGAGTTTAGGATACTATGGATGGGGGAGAGGTATAGAATGTGATTTTACAAGGAGGTGACAATGATGCAGGGTGTGATGATTCCATTTTACTTGCTATCCCATTATCGATGGAGCCATAGGATCATACCATGAATGGTCCTCATAATTTTCTATTTTTTTGAACCAACAACATCATAGAAGTCAAGAGAATCTCCATATTAGTATGGTGAGAAACCAGGAGGATATGAGGGGTGTGAAGATACTCCCAAAGATCAATAATAGTGAGTTCTTTTTTTTATGTGGTAGATTGGCCATAATTTTGTAGAGAAGTATTTTTGTGAGATGATGATGTATGTAGTGCAGTATGTATTGTTGCAAAACTATACAATTAATTAAATATCTAGAACAACACTTCAATATTGAGTTATTATTAAAAAGGGTGATCCATACATAGGGAAAAGTATAACTAGGAAGTAAAATTGAAGGAGTTTAAGTACCAGGGAAAACTATGTAAAAATACGAAGGTAGGAATGCTTCGGGCCAACCTCCCCTCCCCTTGGAATAAGGTAATGAAACCAGTGATGGAATATATAACTATTGACGATCCTAAAAAAATCCTTTGTAGTTTTCACTTCACATTTGTGAACCATTTTAGGGATGTCAATCCCATTAATATTCCTCAATTCTTGTTTAATTCCATCACCTACTCCATTGAAGCCTATAGGAAGAAAAAAGGAGATGACCTCCCTTCCCACCAAGGTTTATTCAAGGTCCTTTACAAACACTAGTTGGTCCATTGCCCGATAGGGTTAAATCCTCCTACCACCCACAAGACTAATCCTAGAGGTAATACAAGCCCTATCTAGGCCAAGCCTACCCCACCCTTAGCTTCATCCTATTCCCCTACCATGTCAACAAAGAAGCACAAAACTATGGATGCCATCAGAGGCTTACTATAAAGAAATAAAATTAAGTACAAGGAGCCCAAAGGTGCAGTCTGGTCTTCTGTTCTTCAGAACAACAAGGATATTTAAAAAAAAACAAAAAATCCTCCACATATTTGATGAGGAGGATAGTTCCACCCTTGCTTCTCTTTTGCAGTAGTTCCTTATTAAATCCACTTCTATCGATATTGCCAAACTGAATAATGATATATCCTAGCTGACAAACATGGAGGATTCTCTCTTGGAGCTAAGGAATACTTTAAACCTGCTATTATACCAATAAAAGTTTTCAAAGTCTCCTCGGGAGGACATGAAGGAGCTAGAAGATGATGCTAAGGAGTACACCAAGTTTAGTGGTACCGTTGATGGCGAGGAGGACTGATGCAATCATTTTGGGTCTCCCTACGAGAGACCTTTCTCACTTGGTTGGGTTTACACTTATGAGGGTTTGTTTTTTTTGTTTATTGTTGTTTCATAGTTTCTTATCATGTTTGGTTGGGGCTGCATCCCTTTGGTTTTTATATTTTGCCTTCCATCTCTCATAAATGAGATGATTTTGTAATCAGCTTTTGGGACCCCTGTCAAAACCCGTAATCAATGAATTTTAACTTATCAAAAAAATAATTGTGATTCAAATACCATGAACAATATGAAAATATAACATATAATAAAGACAACGAAAAAATAATAATTTCGATCAAATCAATGCCACAACAAATCCATAGCCACTTGGAGAGGGAAAATTCTTATAACCACTTTGAGAGGGTAAATTCTCCTATGCATAGAATATGTAAATTAAATTCCAATTCTTCGATGAACCAAATTAATAAAATATTCTTGCTATTTATAAATAAAATCAATAATAACCCAACCCTAATTCTTAAGGGCCAAATAACTAAATAAAATACCCAAGATAAAAAATAATTAGTCAACATGGCTATATTGGGACTATTACATGGATCCCTTCCTCAAAAATATTTGTCCTCAAAGCTAGAAAAGACTAGAAAATAATCTCAAGATCCCATGTAGCATCTTCTTCTGTAGGGTCCTACCACTTGATGAGAAACTCCTAAATTATTCAAGATTGAATATGACACACTCTGGACCACAATATTCCTTCAGGATGAAGAGTTATTCAACCTTCTTAATCAAGTAATAGAAGCTCTATTTGGGACTACACATTTTATCCAATAAGTTTTTTGAGATAGGATACATGATATGTATACAAGAAGAGGGAGGAAGCTCCAATTGATATGCTACTTCACCAATGCAACCAACCACATTGTAAGGACCATAAAAGTAAGGAGCCAACTTCCAATTAGACATGGTATTCAAGGACAATTGCTTATAAGGTTGTAGGAACAAAATACCATATCTCCTACATTGAGTTGTCATTCAAAATAGTATGAATATTGATGCTTCATAGAATTTTGGATCTAGATCAAATTATCTTTAAGAAGTTGAAGCACAATTTGATGTTGTTGTAACAAATCATCTACCTGGGCCACTTTGGAAGATCTTGGAACATAGTCTATGATTGATGGAGGATTTCAAATATACAAATATTAAAATGGAGACATCTTAAGGGAAAAATGGTAAGAATTACTATACCACCATTTTACTAATTAAAGACATTAAACCCAGTGATTTATTATCTTGAGAAAAATAATGAAGGTAAATACCCAAATATTTATTAACAAACTCTGTTTGACCATCAAAATGGGGTGATTTGAGGAAGACATCCTCAACTTGGTACTACTAAGACAAAAAAATACCTTCCAAAAGTTGCTAGTGAATATAGGGTCACAAAAACTCGTAATTATTTTGGGCATACCATGTAACTTAAAAATAGAATCAAGAAATACCTTAGCCTCCTTACCAAATAAAGATGTTGTAGTGCACAAAAATGAGAATACTTGGAAAGGTGATCTACTACCACAAAGATCACTATTTTTCTCTCTAATTTGTAAGATCCTCAATGAAATCCATGGATATGTACTCCCAATGGTAGTTAGGGATAGGCAAGGGTTACAACAATTCAATATATTTAACTATTTTCTATTTTTTATGTTGACATACCTCACACTCAACCATAAACATCTTGACATTTTCTTTTAATCATTTTCAAGAAAATTATTGCTTCACCTACTGGTATATATTCAAGAATCCTAAGTATGCTACTAGGGAATATGCACACAATGAACCATTAACTTAATAGTCAAATATTGAGGAAGATAAATGTAATATTTTGTGAAGCACTCCATCTGAGTATAAGAAATAAGAATGTAATGATGATCCTAATTTTATATCTTGAATGATTTGAGTAGTCTCTAAATCGACAAGCCAATCTTCTTGAAGTTGATAAAGCCATTGTGGACAAGGACTAGATATGGAATTGATAGCCACATCATCCTCATATTTATAAGACAGAATCAACCACCACATTTTCCTTACCTTTATTATACTGAATGACAAAACCATAACCCAAAATTTTGGTCATCCATTTATTTTTTTTAGGTCATGAGAGACATTGTTCTAAGAAATATTTTAGGCTACTATGGTTGATCTTAATGATGAAATGACTACTCAACATAAATTACCTCCATTTCTTAATGGTATGTAAAATAGCTAGCATTTCCTTCTCATAAGTGGACTGTCCCAAATTTTTGCTTGAAAGTTTCTTAATTTTAAAAGCCAATGGGTGACCATATTGCACTAAAACAACTCCAATAACTATTCTAGAAGCATCACACTCAATGAAAAAAGGCTTTCTACAATCAAGAGTGGCCAAAAATAGAGTGGAATACATAACTTATTTGAGGGATTGGAAGCCCTAGGAAGCAATTTCAGTCCAAAAAAAAGGATCCTTTTTAGTAAGGGTCGTGAAAGGAGCGACAATATCACCATAGTTGTAGATAATTTTTTGTAATAACCTGTGAGTCCTAGAAATCCACAAAGTTTTTAAAGGGATTTGGATAAGTTCCAATCTTGAATAGCTTTGATTTTATTAGGATCTACATTGACTCCTTAGTGAGATACTATATATCCCAAATATTCTACCTCTTGGATCCCAAAGGCACATTTAGATATTTTAACAAAGAGTTTTTCCTTTTGTAATTGATGAAGGACTTGGTCAATATGAACTAGATGATCCTCCCAATATTTTTTATAAATTAAAATATCATAAAAAAAGACTAGGATAAACTTGTAAATACAAAAGACTTTGAAAAGTGAAAGGGGTATTAGTGAGACCAAATGGCATGACTAGGAACTCATAATTACCCTTATGTTTATCAAAAGTAGTTTTGGGAATATCCTCTTCTCTAACCCTAATTTGGTGAAAACGAGAGTGCAAGTCTAGTTTAGTGAAATATCTGGCACCATGTAATTCATCCAACAAATGATCTATAATAGGAATAGGAAAATTATCTTTAATAGTGATATTGTTGAGAGGATAAAAAAGAAGACACATACATCATGAGTTATCCTTACATCATAACATTACCATCATAGAGTAATATGGAATGATGATTGGATGAATGATTCCATGCATGCTCTAATATTTCTTGGACTAGCTTCTCAATCTCTAACTTTTGGGGCTATGGATAGAGATAAGAATGCACATTAGGAGATTTATTACCAAGAATTATATGGATGGCATGATCATGTGTGTGCTTAGGAGGTAGATCCCTTGGCTCACTAAAGACCTCCTCATAACTATCCATAATATTTTAGAGATCCATTGGAAGAGTTGGAAGAGATGAATCCAAGGATTGAACCTCTATGCAATTCACTTGGGAAAGGAATCCATAACCACATTTCTTTAATATCTTCTCCATGCTATGTGAACTCACCACCTTGGAGGGAGGAGGTTGAATTCCTTGAAGATAAATGACCCTTCCATTCTTTGTCCACTTGACATATAATTTATATAGATTAATAGTAACATTGTTGAGCCAAGATAGCCATTGTGCACCCAGAATGATATTTGAGCTTTGTAAGTTCATAGCAAGAGATTACTCATCCAAGGATAATCCCCAATTTGTATTGTATCCACACATTGAGAGGTATCCCTATTTGCAATAAGACTTAAAAATTTATCTTGATTTGAAGTACTGGTATACAAGCCCAAGGATTTTGTTGTCTTATAATCTATAAAGTTTTGTGTACAACCTGAATCAATCAATATATTCACACATTATAATTTCATTAATCCTTGTACCTTAATAATGTGATGAGTTTAAATACCTATAAGTGCATGAGCCGAGAGCCATGGTATTATCTTCTTATTTTTCTTGTGGCCCCCTTTCTAGGATGCTTGTGTAGAGCAATGTGAGCAACCTGATGCATTGGGCCTTGATTGTGGGATGAAGGCCCATGCTGTGACATGTAAATTGGGTATGGATTATTAGAGAAGGTAAATATACTCTGAGGTAGGGTGGAGGATTCTTCCTGTAGGCACCCTAACAGGTTGGTCAAAGGATGAGGGGTCATTTTAGAAGCTTCCATAGTAAGACACTCTTGTTCTTGAGCTTGGATTCTAGTTAGCACCATGAGGGAAGATAGATGGAGTTAGCAGTGGTGGATAGGAATAATGTGTGTAAAGAGGACTATAAGGTGGCTCTGATAAGAACTATCCCTATTTAGATGATCCTAGAAGTAATCATATCTATTTATACGATTTTGGCTGTAATCGTACCTACTTGTATGGTTTATGTCAGAGATAATTTATAGAGCTTATAGTGATGAAAAAGTAGAAAGGTAAGGTTTTATATTATTTTTGTCTTTCAATGTGTGTTGTATTTTCTATTTTTGTAAAATAATATAACTAAGCAAGCAAGCAATTAAGCACCCAACAAACAATTTATTCATGAAGGGGATTTGGTATGATTTTGTTGATTTATTTGATGTTTCTTTGGAATGAACTGTTTTTATTGCTTTTTGTATTTTTTTTTTTTTTTTTTTTATTTGTAATATCCTTAAAAATACACCAAATATAGATGAATGAAATCTAAAGGTATGTTGATGCATGCTCTTTGATATACCCAAAGCCCAACCTATTGATGGTAAGGGTAAAATTTTAGCTTTCGAATTTTGATTGATCGAATCTTCCACTCCGGGTATTATTTTGAGATGTTCTATATATGAACCTCTTCAAACGGGTCTTATTGCTATTGATTCTATGATCCCCATAGGACGTGGTCAGCGAGAATTAATTATTGGGGACAGACAGACTGGCAAGACAGCAGTAGCTACAGATACGATTATCAATCAAAAGGGTCAAAATGTAATATGTGTTTATGTAGCTATTGGTCAAAAAGCTTCTTCTGTAGCTCAGGTAGTTAATACATTCCGAGACTGTGGCGCAATGGAATATACAATTGTGGTAGCAGACTCACTAGCTTTATAAATTTCAGAAAATACTAGTTTTCTCGAAGCTTCTCGCTCATACCTTTCATCAAAAGGTACTACTCTATAATTTTTGTTCAAGAGAGAAAAAGTGTATAAATAGGCAAAGGTTGCATAATGTAGAGATGGATTGGGGTAAGAAAAAATGCAAAATGAGACCTCTAACATAAGAGGCATCAATATATAAAACCTACATCAAACCAGTCATCCTTTTCTTCACCCTCATATGGGCTTGGTAAAAAATGAAATTTGCACACTCACTAATTATATAGCCCTATGAGTAGGGGATTCCAACCTATACTACCCTCATATAATCCCAGGGGTAGTGAATTTTCCAATGATGAAGTCCGGGTTACTATGTGCAAGCTACTATGGTTTTTAGGGGGCAAGTTGATGATTAGAGATAAAATCCGACATCACCAATCTCAATCGATGGTTTGTGATAAAATATAATGTTGTCGATCTGTATCTATGAGTACGTGTATGTATGTGTGTATTTTGTGTTTAACTAAGATGCACAAACATAAACTATCCTATAAATACAAATGCAAATTCTTTATTTTTCTAGATGAAATGTAAAAAAGTAAACTCTACCCTAGGAATGATGATTTCACTATTTGAGAAAGTAAGAAAGAAAATTATTTGCTATGAAGGAAATGTAGTCTTAAAGTAAATGATAAGATAATTAAACCTATGCTATGAAATGAAATGCAATTTTCTTTTAAGAAAAGGGAAAGAAATCAAATCTATTCTAATAAAAGTAAAGTACAATAAAAAAGGCAAATGGCATGAAAGTAAACCTATTTTAAAGAAAAAAAGTGCAAGACAAAATGTAAAGGACATGAAAGTAAACTTATTCTAAGGAAAACAAGGTTCAAGACAAAAAGTAAATGGTGTGAAAGTAAACCTATTCTAAAGAAATCAAAGTGCAAGATAGCAAGTAAATGGTATGAAAGTAAAGCTATTCTTAGAAAAACAAAGTGCAAGACAAAAATTATATGGAATGAAAGTAAACCTATTCTAAGGAAAATAAAGTGCAAGATAGAAAGTAAATGTCATTTGAAATAAAATCTATCTTTAAGAAAGAAAATGTGAGATGAGAAACGTAAATGGCTTTAAAGAAAATCTATTCCTAAGAAAGAAAAATGCAAACAAAAATTACATGGCTTTTGAAAGCAAATTGATCCTTAAGAAAATAAATGCAAGAAATTAAATTCTTTTGAAGCAAGAGTACTTATATGCATATGAATTTTATGGATTCAATAACCAACAATGATAACTACCATCATTGCTTAAGATTTACTTAGTCATAAATTTGTCTATATTGGTCAAGATATGCTTATTAAGGTTATGACCAGTTGTCTACTAAGAGCTTTATGTATGATATAGATCAAGATCTGGCTCAACTCATGGAGATAAAAATTAATAATGGGAGACTATGGGTTTGAGTCCCATCGTGATTGCCAAAATGTGGTCAAAGAAAATGTGCCATTTTATTGAAATAAATTTATGATCACAAATTTATTCACAAATGCCCCTTGGGTTAAAAATGAGGATCTTCCAAGAAAAAAATTCTTTACAATAAAATTGTATGGCACTTTATGCTTTCTATGCATATGCCTATTAGGCTAATGAAAGATAAGGTACATTTTGAAAGTGAAACTATCCTAACGACAAGGAAAAGTAAAGTACTTTTTGAAATGAAATATTAGAATTTGAATTATAAATGAGTTCATAAGTACCTACCCAAAGTTCAATGTTATTTGGAATATATTTGGGATTGCTAAACAGGCCCTAATTTTCTGAATTTTGTTGTTTGTAAGAAACCATATGAACTTGTCTGATTTTTAGCAAAAATTGTACCTCCCCCATATGATTTATGTTGGAAGGGGTTTTTGGTCCTTCTCTTTGATGGTATTGATTTGGATACTATAGGGGACTAATTTTGTTATGTTTTTATAAAAAAAATAAAGGACAAAAAGTTAGTTTTTTTAAACAAGCATTAAAAGGAACTATCTCTAACTAGTAAAGACCTACATGCATTTTGAAGCAAATAATCTATTGAAAATCAAATCTAAACTAATGAACAAGAAATAAATGAAAGATATTAAAATTGATATATTGTTAGGTGAGAACGTACATGGTAGGGTACCTAGGAATATATATTTGGGGATATATTATTATATTGTTTAAGGGTTGGCATGGGCCACACATAACCCAAGGTTGATTGTATTATAATATTATATTATATTATAATATTATATTATATTAGTAGTAGGCTCCCCAAATTAGAATAAGAATATGGATATATAAAGAAGAGATATTTGTTATTGTAATCATCATTGAAGAAGAATCTTATGTAATCGTCTATGCCCACGAAGTGGCCTCTCACCTTCGGAGATCTTGTGGAGTTATTCCTTCCTTAAGGATTATTATTGATGTTTCCCTACATTAAGGGTATTATCTATCTCTTTCTCATTTGTGGATTGTTATTTTGGATGAATGATTTGATATTTCTGCATATTGGTGAATGGTTTATGTTAATAATAATAAAGTTATGCAACAAGTGGTATCAGAGCATCGATTTTGGCAAAGTGGAGATTTTTGTGTAAAATCGTAAAATTAGTGCAATTTTTTTTTTGAAAAACATCTCATCTTTCAGGAGCCATATCTTTGTGAAAGTTTATCCAATTTAGGTGATTCTTGGATCAATTGGTGCATAATTTGAAGAGCTTCAAAATGAGTCATCATATGAAGGAATCGGTGCAGTATTGAGGGAGATACAACCTTTTTAAGTTATTCATCCGAAATAAGGATAGTGATGAATTTCACCGATTATTTTTGGAAAAATGTCTCATATTTTAGAAGCCATATCTCTACGAATTTTTATCTTATTTAGGGGATTCTTGGATCCGTTTGTGCAGAATTTGAAGAGATTTAAAATGAGTGGTCATATGAAGGAATCCGAGTAGTATTGAGGGAGATATGACCTTCTGAATTCATATGTCTAGAACAAGGGTAGTGACAAATTTTCAAGTCATGAATATTTCAAAATACGAAATTTGTTTAGTTCGGGTAAGCAAATCAGTTGCACTTTATTTTTTTTGGAATAAAAACTATAGATCTAGTTGTCTATGTGGATTTTTAGCTTCAAATAAATGGGAAGATATTTATGTCCATAAAACCCTAGTTTGCATTAGGGCATGATATATATTGTCAAAAAATCCTAGTTGCATTGGGGCATCAACTATGTCATTGGAAAATTTTAATGAAGAAAATGATATTGATGTGAGAGTGGAAAATTTTAATGGAGAAAATTATATTGATGTGAGAGAGTGGTTGAAAATAGTAAAATATCAAGTTAGTGAAAAGAGGTTACAATGGTTTTCATAATTGTTTTTATAGGGAAAGCTTTACAATAAATAAAATAGTTTAAATTCTTGCGTACTTGGGATCAAATTGAACCAACATTATTGAGCACATGGGTACCTATTCAATTACAAAGAAAGTTAAATATTTGTAAGAGAAAACTTGAAGGAAGGGATAAAAATATAGATAGCATGTGTGATGTCATAAAAGACCTTGAAAAGAAACTACAGGGAATTCAAAATGAGCTAAATGAAATAAAAGGAGATTGGGAAGTTTTTAGGAAATAGAATGAAGACTATGAAAAATAAATAAAATTACTCAAGGAGAAAGAGGAAAATGTCAGGGAAGATAATGAGAGGAATATATAAGGCACATCGTTGGATTTACAAAAGCAAGAGCAGAATAAAAAAGGTTTAAATTCAGCTAAAAGTTCTATTTCGCAGGTTCATGGAAGCAGTCAAAAGGAACAAGTTATTATTTCCATTGACCCTGGAAGCATATATAATTTTATTAATATTGCTTTGGCTAAAAAGTTGCAAGTTAAAGCAACAAAAGTTAATGACATACAACTAGAGGATGAGCATGTTTAGATTTTTGAATATTTGAAGATCAACATGGATAAATATGTTTTACATTCAGATTTCTATGCTATTGAGATGGATGATAAGGATATTGTTCTTGGTTATCCTTGGTTAGATTCTTTTGCTACTGTTAAAATTAATGTGCAAAAGGAGTTTATGAAGTTATGGTACAAGAAAAAGAAAACATTGTAGGATATTTCTCAGCTTAAGGAACAAGGATCCAAGGAAAATCAAGAAGTGATTGTAGAGAAACAAATTGAAGAACCTGAAACAAAATACAAGAAGGAAATAACAACAAAAGAGTCCATGGAAGAAGTAGCAACAACTGATTCAGTGGAAATAACAATAATAGAGTCCAATGAAGCTTTGATACAAGAGCACAAGGACACACCAAACAAAGAGAACATGAAAGAACAATGTGTAGAGGAATTTAAAAAAATGGAGATAAATGTTGAGAAGTTAAAGAAAGTAGAACATCAAGTTAAGGTTACACCATATCACCATCCACACCACCATGATCCGCAACAATCTTGGGGGTATGGTTCAAGGTAAAAATATTATGGTTCTACATGGAATCATAAGGGCACCAACTATGGCAGTGTTTGGCAGAGAAAGCATAGTGATCATGGTTTTCAGAGTGGTTCATCAGCATCAAGGACCAAGTGGACCCATCATTCAAGTTATCAAAATATAGTAGAAGCGTGGAGTCAACGAAGCATATTTGGATACTCAAGTAAAAAAATGGCATACCAGCATCAACATGTTTCACTTGGATGGATGGATTATCGAGATTGGTACCAGTTGCTAACATTTATTAGCAAATTATATCATCATGTTTCTTCATATTTTTTGAGGATGAAACATTTGTAAGGAGGGTGGCATGGGCCACACATAACCCAAGGTTGATTGTATTATAATATTATATTATATTATATTATATTAGTAGTAGGCTCCCCAAATTAGAATAAGAATATGGATATATAAAGAAGAGATATTTGTTATTGTAATCATCATTGAAGAAGAATCTTATGTAATCATCTATGCCCATGAAGTGGCCTCTCACCTTGGGAGATCTTGTGGAGTTATTCCTTCCTTAAGGATTATTATTGGTGTTTCCCTACCTTAAGGGTATTATCTATCTTTCTCTCATTTATGGATTGTTATTGTGGATGAATGATTTGATAATTCTTCATATTGGCGAATGGTTTATGTTAATAATAATAAATTTATGCAATAGTACACATTTGAATACCTTTTTGTGTAATATGAGTTGGTCTAAGAAGGCATTTTATATGCAAAATGACAACACATGGTTAAGCAAAGAAATATTATATCATACTTACCTACATTTTCTATGGTTGCTATGTTAGCTATGTAAAATTGGTTACCTACCATGATGGGTCTATTTTTGGAGCTCTTTAAAAACTATACGAGGTTGTACAATTTTGGATGACAACCATCTAGGCCTAGATGGTTCCTAGGATTTGTTTTAAACTGGCCATGATAAATCTAGTTTTTGGAGTTATAAGATGAGTTCACAGCCTACAAACATAGACAAAAAATAGAGATAGTGAAAATAGCTAAAAAGTTACCAAAACAAAAAGTCATGGTAAAAGTGAGGAAAAGACATTTAGAACCAAAAGTCTACAACTTGAAAACTTGTTTGCCTATATGTGATGTAGGGTTTAGAGGTCCCATCATGATCGTAAAAATATAGTCAAATAAAAAATGTGACATTTTATTAAAATAAAATCATGATTACAAAATTATTCACAAATGGCCCTTGTGCTACAAATAAGGGTCTTCCATGAATGAAGTCCTTTTCAATCAATTTTTTTGGAACTCTATTATTTATATGCCCACTTTAAATGGGGGGGGGGGGTTATGGCTACCATCACTGGTTGAATGAGTTTCTAGATCCTACACATAACCAAAACAAGTTGTTAATAGCACTTGTGGATCTACCTTAGTTAGACCTAAATTTAAAATAGTTTAAACAATTGAAATATTAATATACTATTTTAAAATAGAGCAAAAATAAGCTAACTCATAAAAATAGTTATGCTCACTCTTATTTCTAGTTATCTAGTCTACAAGTGTCTAAAACTAGTTCTTGATGAGGACTATACCCCCTGCAATAGTTATGGTAGAAATCGTACACCCTGTATGATATTTGTTCGTTTGATCGAAATAAAATTTCTTTAAGATGAAATCTTACTTTGGCTCCTAGAAATATTTGGTCTGAGTCTAAAAGCCATTTGATTCCACACTTGTAAGCATTTTTCAAACTAAGGAGGCACAAAATAAGGCACATAAGGACATCCATGGGGTTAGCACAAAGGAGGGGTTGCATGTAAATGAGGGCTAGAGTTATTTTGAAAGAGTTTCTCTAAGCACTTATCATCTTTTCTAAAATGAAAGAAAGAGAGGGTTGTTTATAGAATTTGGAAAAAGTTGGGGGGTGAGGTGGCCTATGTTATGGCATGGATGCACCATGCCTCATCAATGTCCTTAGGTGGATAAAAGTCCTCACCCACTTACATGCATTAAATGGACATAAGTGCACCATGCCTTATAAATTCATGGGGTTGGAGAAAGCCTTCATCCCATTTATGGCATGTGTATGAAAAGTTATCAATATCATAAATGCACATGGGTGAATAAAGTCTTCACCCCATTTATGGCATGTAGATGAAAATTTATCAATATCATAAATACATATGGGTGAATAAAGTCTTCACCCTATTTATGGCATTGAATGAGCATGGGGATGTGGAGATTAGGGGGTAAGGTAGGCTAGGGTGAGGTGGACCTAGGATAGATTCAAAGGGTAGAGTAAGGTGAGGCTTCCCTAGTCTAGGTTAGAGGGGTGGTTACATGGTGACTATGGGCTAGGTGTAGGAGGGGTCTTAGTGGGGAAAAGAGGATTGAATTGTTAAATAGTGCTTCAGTTCAAATTAATTGAATATTTAGGGGATTTTTGCAAATTAATTAACCATTGGAACTGTACAAGTTATATTGTGACATTTTTAGATGTCTACAATTGTACAATCACTAGGAACCTAAAACCTAGTAAGTATCAATCTACTTTATTCTCCCCTAGTTTACTAGTTGATCACCCTCCATTGCTAGTTGTTCCTAGTTTTATTTTCTTCCCACACTCTTAGCTTAGTTTTTTTTTTATATTTTTTTACTTGCTAAATTCCAAGAGCAGACTTACCTTTGTCTTTATATCTATATTTCATTAAGACATCCCTATCAACCATGACCATAGCTAGATTGAGGTTCTCTAAAACTACTATTACAACATGGTTGGAGATTGGTTGGATATTTGGTCTCCAATGTTGGTTGAGTTATCCTTTGCTAGATTAATTCTTATATATTTTTGGAGGGCATATTTCCCCTTGATATTCCCCCATTATAGTCATATCATTCTCCATGTTCATTAGGGTATTAAGCATTTCATACATATTTAGGTTTCTCTATTTTGTTTGGTTTGATCATGTTACCTTCTTCTTATTTTTGTGGGATCAAGGTTTTGGATTGAGATTTTTCCTTATTCTTAGGCATATTATCATCCTTGTCATTAGCCTTCGATGGGATGGGCTCCTTCTACATATTTTTGGGATAGAAACAAGCAAGTTGTATATGCTTATGACAAATCCTATACTACAATGGGATCATATCAGTGTCTACTTGTTAGATATAGGTTAAATCCCCCTATATATTCCTATTTTAGTTGTTAGTGGGTGATTAAGATCCATATCAATACATATCTAAACATAAACGATTAAAGCTTTCATCATTGTATCTCTGGCTACTCCCAAATAACATCCCTAAAAATTTCCCATTCTCTCAAAAATTAGTTTGCATAAAAATTTCATATGTAGAGCATATAATCGAACCCAAAAAACCACTACAATGGGTCCCATTTGTGAATCAAATACTAGCTTTTAGGACAACATAAAAAGACTTACCCTTTAATATATTATCTTCCCTTATTCAAAAACTTTATTCCTTTTTTATCTTGAAGAGAGAATCACTATATACTATCCATTACTAATGAGGCATATTAAAATATATCCTAATGACTCCTAATTATTTTAAACCCAAGAGGTCATAAACCCTAGAGACAGTATAATGCCAATAAATTTGTAGAATAGATCATGATATTCTTGTCCAAAATGTTTTTAGCCACCAACTTTATTCAATAACAATCTTGGTGTGGTGGGTAGTCTGAGGAATATAACCATTAACTCTAGATTGTAAACCTTTATCCATTGGATTCTTAGTGGTAACAATAGAGAAGATGGATTTTAAAGCATCACTTTTCAAGGTTTCATCATAAATTTCTTGTCTCTCCCTCACTATGTTTACAAAGGACTACTTAGGAGAAGGGGGTAGAGAGAGGGCCGTAGAAGGGCCCTCACATGCAACCATGGGTAGGTAGAGAAAAAAATTTAACCCTAGAAGAATAATATAAATTTGTATTTTTTTAATCATTACAAGCATATTAAAACATGCCATAAATGATATTATTTCCAATGACTTAAAAATATTTTTTTTAGAATGAAAATATTAGATAAAAAATTATTACTAAAGAAGTGCTTAATTCAAATTCCAAATGAAATAAAATATTTTCACTAATCAAACTCTTATAAATTTTATGACAAATATAATTTGGGATTTTAAAAAGATATAATATTTTTCTTTAGTTTTAAGAAAGAGTTAATTGCTTGGATAGAGTTATCCAATACTTTAATAAATGGATTTCTCTTCTTGCTATTGTAAATCCAACCTATATTTCATCATATATTTAATTTAAGGACAAATAAATCAACTCCATAAATTATCTAAATAAAATATAAACCAGCATATTATATGGATTAAATAAATACATATTAATGATAAAAGAATATTTAGTATATTGAAAATATGATGATGTAAGCATATCTCTATAGTGATGAGGATATTTAAGAGTGGTATGTATTAATTTCTAATTTCAAATAATGATTTAAAATTATAAATTACTTTACTTATTTATAGATCTTTAAATAAATCAAACCCCATTTTTAGAAGTTGGATGAATGACGGTGAGAGCTCTAGAAGAGAAAACTAGGGCATCAATTGGGTAGCCGAAGATATTTCTAGTTACTATGGATTTCAAGACAAGATTCTTGCCCTAGGGTGGCCCAATGGGGACACCTCCAGGTCCTCTTTTATAGAGCTATAGTTCTTTTGAAAAAAATTTAAAGGATAAATCTTCATCAGAGACTGAAGAAACAAAAAATTGTATTAAAAATTCTCTTTACGACTATCAAAAATAGATCAACATCTCA
This sequence comes from Wollemia nobilis, assembly GCA_028583015.1. Classification (NCBI taxonomy): domain Eukaryota; kingdom Viridiplantae; phylum Streptophyta; class Pinopsida; order Araucariales; family Araucariaceae; genus Wollemia; species Wollemia nobilis. The sequence continues at coordinate 1,007,040 of JAQPPZ010000620.1, read as the reverse complement.
ATGAGTTAATGTATGCTTGCTACAGTTAGAATCAAGGCCAAATATTGTCATTGAGCAAAGGATGGTCAAAGAAACAATTTTATATAGAGCCAATCATGATTTGATATATAAATTCATGGGTATTTGCCTTACCCTAATTTTTTTGCATTCTTGGGTTCAAAAAAATTGGGAGCCTCTTGGTGAGTATTATTTGTGGTTTATTAGCAATGGATATTTTATTGTTAGTTTTTCTTCACTTGTCAATAGAAATAGGGATTTCAAATCAGAAAAGAGGAATCATGGTTCGATAGGATTATTTGTTCAACCCTAGAGAGTGGGATTTGATACTCGAATGGAACCCACTACTGTCCTGGTTTGGATCCATTTGTATGCACTTCTAATTTATTTTTGGAGTGAGCAAGTATTGTAAATTATCGATAATTCCCTTAGAAGACATTTTGGTGTTTCCAAAGACACAATGGAAGGAAACACAACTGTTTATATAAGATTATATGTGGAAATGGATCTTAGCCAATATTTTTTGATAAAGGTGGAACTTGAACTTGTAGGACTATCTTGGATTCAACAATTGGATTCTGAGGCATTTCCCTTTAGATGCAGAGTTTACCATAAATATGGACATTTGGTCTGATCTTGCCCAAATAATTTGAACTTAAAAATGGAGGATCCTCTAGGAATGCAAAATATTCCTAAGGAAGGTAATTCAAAAATCAATAAAGAAACAACCAATATTTTGTAGGGCAAATAAGCATAGGGATATGGTTTTGAATAGCCCAAAATAAGGATAAAGCAAAAGAAAAAATATGGTAAAGAGCAAACCCAAATCAAGCCCTCCAATAGGTATGAGATATTGAAGACACTAATGGACCAAGAAGAAGAAAAATTCATGTATGGAGTGGATGGAAATAATGAAAAAAATAATAGCCATGTTCAATCCCCTCTTTCATATCTTTCCATCATAGAGAAGGTAATTGAGTGCAGTGAGTTATTGTAATCAAATAGTGTAGGGGCATTGATAGTGCATAACCAAGAGCAAACGATATTAGGATGTCACCATGGACATAGCAAAAAATAATAGAGAAATACCAACTCTAGGGATAACTCAAGTGGAAAAGAGATCAAAATATAACAACTCTCAAAGAGTGGGTAGAAAATCAAATAAGGAATTGATAGCAGTTCAAGGAGATAAACTGATCATTGGAGGATCGGTGAGACCAATAGATTTTTACTGCTCTCAAGGTAACCAATGATTATACAATCATGGAATATTAGGGGTTTAAATAGTAGAACCTATCAATTTGCTATTTGAAGACTCTTAGAAAAATTTAAAATTGATTTTTTGCTTATCCAAGAGAAAAAAATGTCGTTGGGTCTTATGTGTAAAATAGTAAATAGACTTTGGAGGGGTGTTGATCATATGGAAGTGTTTGCCCAAGGGGGCTCAGGGGGGATAGTTACTTTTTGTAACTCTCTTGAATGGACTACAATAGAACATATAGCTTGGAGGGGTGTTCTCACATCACATTTTAGGAACAATGTCACAATTGAACATGTTTTAATCATAAATTTTTATGGGGTTCAAAATCTAGATGGTCATATGCATCAATGGAAAGTTGTGCATAGCATGAGAGTCTCAAGGGAAGAGTTAGATTGGATTATTTCTAATAATTTTAATGCTAAATTATCGTCTAGATATTAGGAATGGGGAACCCCAATTTTGAACCCAAGGGATCAACTTATGATTGCCCAAGTTCAGGAATTACACTTGGTGGATATTAAATGCCCTGGAACCAACTATACTTGGACTAATAAGACGAGGGAGCCACATAGAAGGAAGATGAAGTTAAATAATTTTTTGGTTCCAAAGGAGGCATTTGTAAAATGGAATATAAAATTTCAGATTTTGGAGGGTCTAGATTCATATCACTTCCCATTATGTTTGATGGGGAGATCAAGACAGTGCAGCATCACAAACCATTTAAATTTGAAAACTTTTGGTTACAAAAAGAGGAACTTCGAAAGAAAATTCCACAGTGGTGGGAAGAATGCCATACAACATATGGGACAACAATTTTTAGATTCCACAAACAACTTCATTATGTCAAAGATCAACTAAAACAATGGAGGCAAGCTAACAAGATAGACTTTTGTGTCCAAATAGCTCCATTGGTGGTCAGATGGGATGAGGTTTAGAAACACTTTAGGGAAGGAAAAATTATAGAGCAGCTCAAAGAAGAGGATAATGCATTGCCTAAAACGGTTGAGGACATTGACAACCAAGAGGAGACCTACTGGAAACACATAGAAATAACCACTTGGTTATTAAAATACGATAAAAATACCAAATTTTTTCATTGGGTTTCCTATGATAGGAGACAGATGAACAACATGGAAGATCTTCAAGATGAGAATGAACACTCCTTTGATACAATTCCAAGTATGCATTTCCATTCCATGGATTATTTTTCTAAGCTATTTAAGAAAATTATGGTGCAAGATGAAGAGGCTTAAAAAGTTTTTGTTGACATACCCTTTGTTATATCTAAAGAAGAAAATTAGGTCCTACTTAAACCCATTGATAGAGAGGAACTAAAGAATGTAGTCTTGGGAATGAGCATCGAAAAATGTCAGGTCCAGATGGCTTTCCAATTGAGTTTTTTTAGGCCTTCTGGGACAACTTGGAGGATGATGTAATGGTTGTTATAGAGGAGTCCAAAGATATTAAAAGAATACTTAAAGCATTAAATCATACTTTCATTGCCTTAATTCCAAAAGGGGAGGAGGGGGTGCATATTTTAGATTATAGACCTATTACCTTATGCAATGTCATATATAAAATAATCACAAAGGTAATGGTTGAGCAGCTAAAACCTCTTCTACATAGCATTATCTCCTTGGAGAAAGGGGGTTTTATAGAGGGTAGACAAATCTTGGATGGTGTGGTTCTAGCTCAAGAGGCAATCCATTCAATGTAAACATATGGTAATAGAGGAATGTTCATAAAATTGGATATGTCAAAGGCTTATGATAGGGTGGAGTGGAGCTTCTTGTCAAAGATGATGACATTATTTGGTTTCTCTCAGGATTGGATAGAATAGGTTATGAGTTGTGTTTCTACTCTGACATACTCAGTGTTAATCAAGGGTCTTCCCTCGCAACCATTTGGAGATACTCGAGGTCTTCATCAAGGAGATCCTTGTTCCCCCTATACTTTCCCATATTGGTTGAAGGATTGGGTAGACTCATCTTGAGGAGAAGACAAAAAGGTTTTCTAACATGTTTCAAGGTGGGTGAGGAAATTTTGACTCACCTATAGTTTGTGGATGACACAGGATTGGTGGGAGTGGCCAACTTCAGAGAAGCAAGAATGATTAGAGATACACTTAATGTTTACCTTAGGGCTACAAACCAAGTCATCAATGATAAAAAAATCCAAAGTGGTATTTTTCAATCTTGATCAAAGGCTTCAGGATAAAATTTTAGAGATCTTGGGATTCACAAGGACTTCTCTCCCAGTGGTATACTTTGGGGTCCCTTTGCATTTTAAAACACTCAAAATATATATCTGAAGGAATATTTTAGACTGTATCAAGGAAAGAATTAATCATTGGTCTCACAAATGGTTAAGCTATGGGGGTAGATTAACTTTTTTACAGTCAATCATTAGGCCATGCTAATTTATAAATTTTCTATCATTGTTGCCCCACATACCATATGGAAAGAGTTGGACAAGATGGCTAGAAAATTTTTATGGGAAGGAGTAAAATGAGAGATGAAATGGTACTTATTAGGTTGGGAGAAAGTAATCCAACCCAAGGTAAATGGAGGTTTGGTATTGAGAAGATCAATGTTAAATAATAAAGCTTTGGCTGAAAAGCTTTAATGGAGGTGGATTTCCCAACCAACTTCTTTATTCAGTAGAATCTTAACTAGTAAATATTTGGGACAAGTAAACCTAAATGAGGTGGGTCATTTCCCTTTGTATGGTAATGGATCCTTAGTGTGGTAGGCTCTTAAGTTAGGATCTCAGGTAGTAAAATATGGATTATTTTGGAAAGTGGGGAGAGGGGAGAAAACAAGATTTTGGATAAATTCATGGGATCAATACCCACCTATCATTGTTAAATTTCCTAAAATGTAATCAATAAAAACAACCATGGAAACCAAGGGTTGGGTCCAAATTGAAATTTATTTCAATACTAGCCAACTGGGGGATTATAAGTTTAAGCAGTTTAAGAAGTTGGATGAGTGGCCAATTTCAATCCCTCCAGATTTGAAACCCATCATGACTAAAATATTGGTAGAAATATTTCTCATAGGTAAATATGAGGATGATGAATAAGCTTAGGGCTATGGGAGCCTTGGTGTCTACACAGTGAATGATGGATATGATAATATCCTTCCAGATCCTCTTTCTCATGCATATCAGGTTGAGAATTGGAGAAATATTTGGTAGTCCAAGGGTTGGTCGAAAGTAACTTTTTTGCTTGGCAATTAATGCATAATGAAATTCTTACTTTTGATAATATCAGATGTAGGGGAATCATTGGTCCATCTCAATGTTTTTTATGCTACAAGAGTGAGGAAAAATTTGATAACTTGATGTTTGAGTGCCCATTCACATGCCAGATCTGGGAGAGATGGTTTTTATATTATAAAATTCAAGTTAATGGTGATTTGAATCGAATTAATATTTGGAAAATATGGAAGAGGTGTAGATTTAAATCTAAAGCTCTTTTTATTGGTTGGGATATTGAATTAAATTTTATTTGGTGGCAAGGGTGGTTGGAGAGAAATGACATAATTTTTAAAGAAACCTTTTCCTCTTTAAATGGATTTTGATAGGTCATTTGGAGCAAAGTCACAAAAATTGTGGCATTGTATGCTAAAGAGAAAACTTAGGTTGTTATAGGGGAAATGGAGAAGGAATTTGAAGTAAAATAGGTGCAAGAAAGAGCTAGTTGGAAACCACCCCTAGAAGTTTGTATTAAAAATTAAAATTAATACTAATGGAGCTGCAAAAGGCAATTCGGGTAGAGTTGGAATTGGAGTGGTTTGTAGAATCATGTTGGAACAATGCTCTATTGGGAACTGCAAGGCTTAGGAAGAGCCACAAATAGTGAATAAAAAGCCTTAGCTATCAAATATGCTTCCATTTGGGTAGTAAAACAAGGTTACAAGAGGATAATCCTAGAATCAAATTCTCAAATAATTGTTGGAGCTCTAGATTACATGAGGAACTTTACTTTGAATACATGGCGGTTGAGAATTATTGCCACTCAAATTAAGGAATTATGGAGGGAATTAGATTATGTGATTCCATTTTATATGAGTAGAGATCTAAATAAAGTGGCAGACTTCTTGGCTAAGATGGGCATTGATAATGAGGTAGGGGTTCAATGGCACAGTGACATGGCTATTGAGGATGTGATGATTAGGCAGAGTTGGTGAGAAAATATAGTGTTTAGCTAATTTGGACAACCATTCTAGAAATATAGTTTAGGAGATTTGTGCTCGAATGTAGATCTTCTTTTATAGTTGTAAACATGTGAACAACCATTGTAGAAATATAGTTTAAGAGATTTGGCTCCAATGCAAATCTTCTTTTACTATTATAAACATATGTTCTCTTTGGCTAAGGCTGGGAGAAGTCTCATCCCAACTTGTAAATGATCTTTGTTTTAATACAATGTTTTTCAAATTAATTTTCAAAAAAAATAAATCAAACCCTTTACTATAGATTAGTTTATAAGCAAGTAACTAAACACTTTGTTTTGTTAATATCATACTTTAATGATCCTTATTTGTAATAATCTAAAATATAGTGAGTTCCAATAATTCATAAGACTATATTTGGAATAGTCAGCTAAAGATATTATAAATTTGGTAGCTGTAGAGCAAGGGTGTAGTATTCCCAGAGGGGAAGGTGATTAGAAGGTCTAGAAATGACTACCAAGGTCTTAAACCCAATTGGCCCAAATCATACAACTGGTACAATTTGCTTTGCACACTATGTCAATTTTATAAAAAACTTGTACGATCACCAAATCGTATAGCTGTATGGTCCAAATAATACAACACTGCACCTTGTATGATTTGGTACTTAGTCAATTCATTGGAACAAGTTTTGCAAGTTAAATCGATCAGTTTTTTAATCCATTTCTTCAAACTAGCAATTATTCCTTAATTTGAAGGTTTTGTATTGTGACTTTATTGCCAAATCAGATAAACGATCAGTTTGTACAATTTGGTACAACATTTGTACGATTTGAATGAACCCTTGCTGAAACTTTTACTCAGATCTATCAACCTGCACAACCATTCCTTCCAAGACAAGTTTTGGTATATTTCTGATGACAATTCCTCACTTTCCTTCTAGCATGTAAATCCTAATTCACTAGTAATAAATTGTAATCCTCAAGCAATTCAAAAAATTGTATAAATTCCTAGAAAAATCTTTGTATGACTGTAATTTCTTAATGCAATCAATTCATATCCTCTCACCAGGTCAGTAGGATGATCAAAATCATTCACAATGCAATTCCATCTAATTAACATGACAAGTTATGCATCCAAACATTAATTACACAACCTGCAACATCCAGAACATATAATGGAATTTACAAGGGCAAGAAAATAAAGAGAAATGCTATCATATTAATTTTATGAGTATTCTTGTACAATATAGCCATTGTCATTGCTCACAATCATAAACTTAGCCTAAATAAATACCAACAATGAACAATATGCAACTCTAACATAAACAATCAATACTCCATGAATGAATAAACTATCAATGAACCATGAATTAAAAACATAAAAAAATTAATGGGGGGGGGCTATATAATGCATTCCCAAACTGTTCCAAAGTGGTTTTTGAGACATCACATTACTTATAACTGCCATCCCGAATTAACTCAAAAATACTTCTTTACAAGGTTTTACTAATGTTTAATTTGATTTCTATTAAATTTCTCTTAAATTTACAACTCATTTAATTTCATTGATATTTCACCTTGTACATTTGCAACCTTGTACATTTTACTCATACTTGTATGTTTTGACACTTGTACATTTTAATCAAAAATGAGAAAAACTGGACAAAATAGTGCAAATCCAAAAATTATTTTTTCTTCTTCCGGGAGGTGGATTTGCTGCCTACAATAGCCTATAGAAATTATAAGCTTGACTTGAGGGCCAGTGATAATATTACTTTTTAACATCCCTGGATTAAGCATGGAATGTGTACATAATCATACATACATACATACATACATACATACATACATACATACATACATACATACATATATATATATATATATATATATATATATATATATATATATGTATGTATGTATGTATGTATGTATGTATGTATATGCGTATGCATGTATGTATATGTATTATTAGCTTTTGATGTAGTATGCAATGGGAGATAGAAATCGGATGATGCAGAATAATATGAAAGAAAGTAAATATGTGATATGACTAAAATATGTTATAAATAGAAATGACAGAAAATAATACAATGTAGCTATGGATGAAATGAACACTCCATGAACAAAGTTATTGGACTACATTACATCCATCACCAATATATGGTTATCTACACAACACTATGCTACTACCTATGAATATGCTATGAGCTTGTTATATGTTTGTTACAATGAGGCCCTTTTCATATAAGAAGATAGGTTCCTTGGCCAAAACTCTATCTAGATGTATAAGGGACACATTGCAAATATACAACTTGCACATTGACACTTGTGTATTTATTACATTGCATGAAGTAACTAGATAACTTCCCCCTAAAGTAATGTAATGTTCTAAGTATGTACCTAGGAAGGTACATTTACATGACCCAAATTATATAATATACTCTATTTATAACACCCCCTATATTACATTATTTTGGCACTAAAGACTTTAGTATCCAATGTGGATCTTCTTCCATTGGATAGTGGAATTTGTATTCTCCTTCATTGCTTACTATGATAAGGTTCAGTAGGTAATTTGTGTCTTCATATGATGCAAAGTAAGTTGTAGCTAAAGGTTCTTCTACCTTTTGTATGTGTTCAATTGGTTTAGTCTTCATGATGCCATTTTTATTTCTAGCATACATTTTATTTCTTTTCCTCCTTCTCTTGTGATTCTACATTGGTGCTGGTGGAATTTCTACTTCATGGCAAATTAGTCTATCATCACAATAATATTGTTCTTTATTGCTAGCTTGTTTCTTGTGTTGAGTAAGTAGAAACACAATTAATGATAGATAAACCATAAGACACTCTTCTGGTGTGAATATAACTAATCTTTGTGAGTTCTACCATGTTGTAAATAGGATTTCATGAAGATAACCAATCAATGTTGTAAAGTTACCTTCTTTGGCTTCTTTAAGAAACAAGGAGAATTTATCTTTAGCACTAGTGGATAGATACTTGTATCCTTCTAGAGTATTTATTAATTTTTGAGAGTAGAATTCTACTTCATGGAATAGTTCTTAATTATTGAAAGTTTTTCTCAAAATTTCATCCATGATAGATCTTTGAAATAGTGATTCTTGCTACTCCTTAGAATTGAATTTGATAGAATCTTAGTAGTCTACCTTATAACTCCCTATATTAGGATATATGATCCCTAATTGAAGTATATAAGCTTGATTTGATAAAAACCTTTATTAATCCCTAGGTTTGTAGACTTCCTTATATCTCCCTATTAATGAGAGTATATATGCCTAATGGATTTTTAGGTTTTGTAGAAATCTTATATCTTCCCAATGGATTTAGAACTTGATAATATTTGGTAGATGCTATTATTATCAAGTTTTTAAGAATACCTTATGACTCCCTAGTGATTTTGGAATATGATATAGTGCTTTTGTAGAATGTAGTTCAATTTTGAGTTGATTTTGTAAAGTTTTGCAAATATTAAAATCAAAATTTCTAACACCTTATTACTCCTACTGAACTAAGTACTTTTCCAATTTTTTTGAAGAGGTTTTAATGTTGGATTTCTTTTGTTTATTTTTGTGAAAACTTGAGACAAGAATATTATAAATTTCTAACCTTCACAAAAACTTTAATATCCTCTTTTAATACCCCTTAGGATTTTATTTTAGTGTTTCTAATTTTCAATAACCTAATTTGGTGTTGTAACCCTTATAGCTCCCAAATATAGAAAATTAGAACACATTAATATTTGCAAATATTTTTAATTTAATTTTTCTGGTAGAAACCCTTATTACTCCAATATTTAATATTGCAAATATTTAATTAATTTGATATTTTAATTCCCTTTTAATTTTTCTTTCAATATGTTTGATTTCTCTAAGTTTCAACCTTAGTATATAATACTTATATCTCCCAAGAATGAAATTAAACTATAATGGGAATTATTCCTTACCTTGCAACATTGATGTCTACAATTCCTAGTGTAGTATTCGAGTATGAATTATAGTAATGCCAATATATTTTACCTTGGATGCTTCAACCAATGGATAGCCTTGTATTTATCTTGGTTTTGGAGCTTGAAGAATGACACCCAAATTCTATAAATTTTTGGCTCCTTTTGACTAGAGCTTTAAATGCTCTTTCACTTTCCTCCATATTGTAATTTGGCCCTATGTGAAGTGCTTTGAATGGATATGTGCACTTCAAACTCCCTTGGTCATTGAAACCTTTAAATGGAGCAAGAATATTTGCAAATATGACAAGTGGCACAATAGTTACACTTCATAGGTTCTTGAGGAGTAGATGAGAGTTACTAAGCACTTGTCTTGATACTTTATGTAATGTATGAGATGTTATAGTCTTCTTGGTGTGCACTTGACTTCCTCTCCAAGATGGATGCTCCTAGAATCTTCCAACTTTTGAAAAGTGGTGCTCATATGAATGTAACCTCTTATTTATTCTTTGTAACTTCCCTTGGTTGATCTCTTGAAGTAATACTTAATTTCTTGGATGTTATGAATAAATATGGTACCTTAGAAGGTTTGTGCCAAGTGGCACTTTACATGTAACTCTTTGTTATAATGCTCCAAGATGAATGATATACCTCATATTCCCTTTAATATGCTTATTCTTTTGCTTGTTATGTTTCTTGGAGAGCAAGCAACTTCTTTCTTTTGCATGTGCTTTTATGAGGATGTTAGATGATACTAGATGTGATGTCCCTTTGATTCTATGGAGATTCCAATGGTGGTTATATAGCTGATCTTGGTGCTCCTATTGGTGAATGTTTTTCTCCAAGATTGAAACCTTAGATTTTACACCTATTATTTATGCCTTCAATGTGCTGATTGTGTCCTCATTTTCATGTTGGTTTTGATGCCTTATTTTATCCCATTTTGAACCTATTATGTATTTCCTTCTTTGTATATAATATTATTCTCAAATATGGCCTTGTTATTTCCTTGTGTTGTCCCTTAAAGGCTTGCAAGATGTGAGCCTTTTGAGAGGATCATTTGCTATTATCAGAGTGTGCTAGTGTCCAGTTATTTTAACCTTGTATAATGTGCCTTTGTGGCACCTCAAAATCACCTGCATAAAAAAAATTAGAATGGTGCAACAATAAGTAATAATTTTGGGATATAAAAACACCCCTTTTGCACCTTTTTACACTCCTCATTTTCTGATCCTATGGAAGATTTTTGGAGATGTTATTTTGAATATGCAACTCTCCTTTTTTTTTTTTTTTTATGAACCCAAATTATAACCACTTTTATAGATATAATATAACACTTATAGTTCTTTGAATCTGAGACTCACCAAGTCTCAATTTGAGGCAATCATTTTTTATTTTCTATGGCAATTTTCTTCTCCAAAACTTAGAGGATTGAGATGATTTTGGTGGCTTTCTTTGGCCACAAAATTTTTTCATTTTTGGTGCACTAATGGTGTCTTTAGACACTTGATGCTAATCTAATTTTGTGCCCTTCTCAAGAACACAAAAACCAAACTTTATGAGAGTAATATAGTAGTGCAAATGAGCCCACTAATATTTCACTTTTAGTGCACTATAAATCTCACCTTATCACTCCAATAAACTCTCAAAATAATTTATAAGTGCACTTAATCAATTTAATACAACTAATAAATAATAATCTAAAATGAATCTTCAAGAATTATTCTGTAATTTAACTACAAATAAATTTGTAGGAACTAGTCTTCTTTTTCTTTCCAAAGTAGATATTTGGTAGTTGATATATAGTTGTAATTTTGTAATCTAATAAAATACAAAGCTAATGAATGCTAATGAAGCTAATGTGCAAATGAACCTTAAAAGGAACTTTTCCCTTTTTGCACTTTTGAAGACTGTAATTCAATTTTCCTCTTTTGTAACTCTAGTCCAATATAAGGTGCTTTAATAAATATAATAAGAAATCTAATTAATGAATCTACTTGCACCAATAGTTGCTTACATTTTTGAAAGCTTTTATAGAGGATTTAGATTTTGGTGTCTAATATTACCAAGTTGTTGCTTTGAGTTGGATCTCGCTACTCAGTTTCTTCTACACCAAAAAGTGATCTTGAACTTTATTTTATGAGCCTAGGTTTTTTTATTTGATCCTTCAAGAAATATTCTCTTTTTTCTTTATATTTGTAGAATTTTTTGTATATGAAACGGTGCCTTATTGCTGTGAGAGGTAATATTCAAATCTCTCATATTTAACAGGCTTCTCCTATCTTCAAGTCTTCTTGTCAAATTCTGACTTAAAGCAGGATCTTCTTCTTAAGATTTAGAATGTTTTGAGGTCTTCTAATATTTGACACTCCTTGCAAAATTCTTATTCTTATTTTGGGCTTGTTGTTAGATGATGATAATTATCCCAAATATTTCACTATATTCTGTAGTGAATTTCTCCAATGAGTTCTCCTCAGAAATCCTTTTATGATTTCTTTAGTAAGGCTCTCCAAGATTTTTACCGTATGCTTGTTGAGATCTCTCCAAGGTATTTGATCTTGTATCTTATTCTAGTATTCCTTGAAACCTTTTATTTAAAATTCTACCTCTAGAAGTGTTGGTGGTGAGATCTTCTCCTGGATATCTAATTCTACTACTTATGTATTCGAGAGGAATCTCTTAGTCCTTCTTCTTCCAATATTAGAATTTATTTAATGAGATATTCTCTTGATATCTTCATATTTTTTGAAAGGAGATCACCAACCTCCTATTTCATGAACTCTTCTCTAGAGTCTTCTTTCTAGTTCAAGAACCCTTATCTGGAATCTTCTATAGGATTAAGGCTTATGTGGCCTTTTCTTCTAGATCAAGGCTTCTATGGCCTTTTCTTTTGGATCAAGGCTTATATATCTTTTTCTTCTGGATCAAGGTTTCTATGGAATTTTCTTCTTTTGTGAAGTTCTCAATCTAGTAATGGAGATCTCCAATCTCCTAACTTCACCACGACTCTTCTTTAGGAGACTTCTTTTATGGTATTCTCTTCTTGCATAAGGAACTAATCTCTACATTATGAAGGCACACCGATCTTCGGGCAACAAAGTTGAAATATCCTAGATTTCTATTGTAGGAGGTGTCCTAATTATCTAAGAATTAATTTTTAGCAACAAAAGAAACTTTGGATAATACTTAACAAATTCCAGATATCATGAATTATCTTCTCTAGTTTATTTTTCAATCTAGTGGATTGAATGTTGAGTTATAGTTTTCATGAGTTTTTCCACCAAATTGTTGGAAATACTCTAGCCAAATATAATCTCAATATTTTTGGAATTGAGATTTGTTTTAGTCCTCACTTGAGGCTCTCCCTAATTCTGCCATCTAGACTCTTCTAAGAGATTTTGATAGTGGCTGGTCCAAAGGTGCATCAGGTTGACAAAAAAACTTAGGCTTAATGATAATGGTGGTTTTCCTATCGATCTACTATGGCTATATCTATCGTGGCTCTTATACCACTATTAGCTTTTGATGCAGTATGCAATGGGATATAGAAATCACAAGATGTAGAATAATATGAAAGAAAGTAAATCTATGAGATGACTAAAATATGCTATAATTAGAAATTATGAAAATGAATACAATGTAGCTATAGATGAAACGAACACTCCATGAACAAATCTATTGGATTGCATTGAACCCATCACCAATATATTGTGATATATACAACACTATGCTAATACCTACGAATATGCTATGAGCTTGTTATATGCTTGTTATAATGATATCCTTTTTATATAGGAACATAGGTTTCTTGTCCAACACTCTACCTAGATATTCAAGAGATACCTTGCACATATACAACTTGTACATTGACACTTGTGTATTTATTACATTGCATGAAGTAACTAGATAACTTCCCCCTAAAGTAATCTAATGTTCTAAGTATGTACCTAGGAAGGTACATTTACATGACCCAAATGATGTAATATACTCTATTTATAACATGTATATGTATATATATGTATGGGAAAGTCATATTATCAAGGCAACTATAATAGAGACAATACTTTCTAATTTCATTGGACATATTTCACTGAAGGACAAGAATTCACATTGTAATAGGATTTATTTTTTGAGAAAAATCTAGTGGAAGTGGTTTAACTTCCTATTAGTCATTGAAAATTATCTATCTATTAAAACCTTTGACCTGATTCAAACTAATTACCAAAAATACATGAAAGGAAAAAATATTGTTGCATATATAGAGAAATCCAAAAAAACTAAATATGTAGGTGACAAGTTTTGGTTATTAGCACCTTTGAACATATTGATGACTAAAAAAAAAAAAAATCATTTAAACCAATCAAATCAAATGCTAGAATACAAAATAATGGTTAAAGAGTTAGAATTATATAGAAATTTGAAGACTTGTTCATTTCATGGGGTCACCTTGATCAGGTGTTATATTTGTGACATAAAAGCATACACAGAGTACTTATTTTATTTATAGAATATTTATTGGTATACTACTACAAATAATTGTATTTGTATAAAACATTATCTTAAAAACAATGAAAAACAACATTTCATAAGTTAAAAAATTAAAATATAATATATTTCTAAATTATGCTCATATGCAATGTAAATATATTTTATAAAATAACTTGCTTATGATTCATTTACACATTTTACTTATATAATTATGCAAAAGTGCTAAAATAAATATATTGATTTAATTTCTAGAAATCACAATAATATTTCCATTCCATAAATCACCCATCCACTATTACTCAAAATTTGATGTACACATATAAATTTTTATAAGAATCTATTTAAACCCTCATGGTTTTTCCATATCAAAATTTTCTCCAAGATCCCAAGTATATGTAATGCTCAAGATCATGTAGGTGCAAAATTATTTTAGAAAATATAAAGGTCATTTGGTCTATATTTGCTATGTTTTTATTCACTATGTATCGATATGTTTATTTTGCAATTATGGTGGAACCTATTTAAACCTTCATGAATTTTACATATACGATCCTCTCTAAGATCCCAAAATTATGAAATATATATAAAATATAAAAATTTGAGGATTGAATAAAGTCATATACAATGCTAATTAATATATAAATTGTATTTGGACCATGTCTAAATTTTTTTCAAAACTAATTCAATTTATGTTAAAGCTAGAAAAAGTTTTTCATAACATAATGGTATTACTCTTTATGACTTGGCAGTAATATCATATCATGATAACGCATCCCAATTCTAAACAAGGAGTCTATAATAAAATAATCTTATATGTCCTCAAATGATAAAGATACCTCAAAAATATTTAGTATAACATAGATTATCAAGAAAATTATAATCAATCTTAGGAAAACATCATTCTCTTTCATATGAGAAGATCTTAGCCATAACCATCAAGATCATAATTTAAAAAATGTTTTAATATGTTTTAGAGTCCTCAAAGCATATACATCCATTTTATTAATGTCTACTATAAGAAATGAACCTAAAAACCAATCACCATATAAACATATCCCATGGTAGCCAATACCGAAAAGGAATCCACTTGCATTATCTATTCAATCCCCACGAGGGATGTGTATAAGAATTATTACTCAAAAAAAACATGTTACCCATCATTTCTATCCTTAGTTGATTATTGTATTTCTTGCATAAAAGAAACGAGAGATAATTTTACTCAATATTTTTATACCACCGTTATAAAAAAACAACCATATATTATGAATCCTCAAATGAAGGACTATGCCACCAGTTTAGAAATATTATTCATTCATGAATTTAATATATATATATATATATATATGGATTTTATTTTATAATCAAATAAACCATGATAGACAAAGTTTTGAAATTATCATCTAAATTTAGACAAATATATCAATCCAAAAAAATTACCTGCTTCTTTCCAAATTGTCATTTGAAAGATACAAAGATATTTTTCACTCTTTCTTATAAATGATATACATTAATTTTCTCGTAAAATTTTTAACATGCATATTGCTACAACTATATACAAGCAAAGGAAATAATTTCCTTAAAAATATTTATTTTCATATTTTTCTTTAAGGAGGATTTGTTTTTAAGGCAATAGATGAGTACAACCATACTTTATACTCCATTCACTCCAAGATGCATATGCATGTAATGTATGAATAATGATAGTAATGACATTGCTTAATGACATCACTCTAAGGGTATCTATTTATGTTCTATCATTTACCAATTAGTTAGATTTTCATGACAATTTAAAAAAAAATATTTATCAATAAACAAACAATTTGAAACTTTAAGTTTTTAAATTAAATATAAATAAAAATAGTGATTATGTCCCTCTTGGGACACCATAATGGTATATCTTTAGATTTTTATCCAAGAGAACCAAGTATTGAGACCCTTTGAAAAAATTACATATTACCTTATAATTTTAGTCCTTTTTGGGGCATTGTAGTGGTATATCTATAGGTTTTTGTCGAGGAGACCCAAGTTTAAAACACTATACAAGGATTAGTGGTATGTTAATAGATTTTCCTCTAGGATGCCCAAGTTCAAAAACCCATGCTTTATCCTAAATTTTTTGTCCCTATTGAGACATCTTAGTGGTATTTCTTTGGGTTCTTCAATGAGAACCAAAATATATACCAATTTGGTCCAAGTCTTTTGTGTAATGGTTTGAACATGGGTCTCCTCAATGAAAATGAGGAAGGTTTTGAAAGGGTTTTGGTCCCTTATGTAATGGTTTGAACATGGTTCTCCTCAATGAGGATCTTTGTAATTCCTCCTTTAAGTGCTAGTGGTCATCTTATTTTATTTTTATTTTATTTTTAAGATTTTGTTAGTGTAAGAAACCCCCATGAAACTTAGGTTTATGAGAACCCAAAAACATACCAATTTGGTTCAAGTCCCTTGTGTAATGGTTTGAACATTGATCTCTTCAATGAAAATGAGGAAAATTTTAAAAGGGTTTCGGTCCCTTATGTAATGGTTTGAACATGGATCTCCTCAATAAGGATGTTAATATTATGTTGTAATTCCTCCTCTAAGCGCTAGTGGTCATCTCTTTTTATTTTATTTTATTTTTTGGGTTTGGTTAGTGCAAGAAACCCCTACCACGCTTAGGATTATGAGAACCCAAAGATATACCAATTTGGGTCAAGTCCCTTGTGTAATAGTTTGAAAATGGGTCTCCTCAATGAAAACAAGGAAGATTTTGAAAGGGTTTCAGTCCCTTATGTAATAGTTTGAACATGGGTCTCCTCAATGAGGATGTTAATATTATGTTGTAATTCCTCCTTTAAGTGTTAGTGCTTATCTTATTTTATTTTATGTTTTGGATTTAATTAGTGTAAGAAATCCCTACGACACACAACCACACACATTTCAGGGTTATCTTTGTGTTATCTTGTCCCCCAAAGATATGCTAGTGGTCATTTTTGTTCTTTTAAACACAACTTCTTATTATGTTTCAATATACAGCATGTAAAAACAAAAGTTATAAACAAATGATTAATAATTATCATACTCATATGTTTCCATGTTCATAATCTAATTAAAAATTACATCATGCACTTTCATATATTTTGATAGATCAACTTGTTGTTTTTATTTATTATTCCTTTTGCTATTCTAGTTTCCATAATATGAAATCTATGATTTAGAATATCATTGTCTCATCTATGTGATGATTTGTAAGGATTATCTTTTAATAATTTTTAAAACCTTTAATTTTTATTTAATATTACTTTTGCTTTTCAAAAAACATTTCTTTTAAATTTATATAATCATCTATGTGATGATTTGCAAGGATTCTTTTTTAATAATTTTTAAAATATTTAATTTTTATTTAATATTCTTTCATAAAATTTTGCTTTTCAATAAACATTTTTTTTAAATTTATATAACCATTTCTTTCAAACTAATTATTTAGTTAAAAATATTTACTTCTTTCTTAATTGTTCAATTCTTAAAAAATATATACACAAAAACCTATCAAATTTCTTAACATATTTTACTATTTTTTAATATAAAATTCTAACAAACATAATAATATATACAATAAAATGAAAATGCATAAATAATTAAAAAATGCATAAAGAAGTTGGAGAGAAAGTGGGTAGTTAAAACTCTCTAATTAAAATATGGAGAGACCTCAAGTTCAAATCTCTCTCATGCTGTCTATATGTACATAAGATTACAAATCAAAAAATGCATTAAAAAAAATTATATAATAATTAAAAATCATATATATAATTAATTAATTAATTAATTAATGCTAATACAAGACAAACATGTTTTTATCTCGTTAAAAATTCTACACTCTCATATTTAAATTCAAATCTTTTCACTCTATCTATCTATATAAAATAACTTACCTCGTGTTGTTTTTATATAAACAATATTAAAAGATAATAATTTTTTAAAAATAATACAAATGAATAAATAAACACATTTGATATACATAATTTAGTTTGAAAATACTAAACATTGTGTCCTTAAAGATTATTGTACATTAAAATATCTGCTAATACAAATTACTACGATAGCATATGGACGCTCTACTTATCCTTAATATGTCATCAGCCAATAGCCTGGCTATTCTCACTCGACAACGAGTGTCATAGCAACATATAAAATCTGTAGATAGAGATGCCATCTCCATTTCCTCTAATCTACTCATTTCAATTTCCCAGCAATATCAATGACGAAGCGGTACTTCACATCAGACTTGACGAGCCTCTCCATTGCCTCGTTCAAATAATCAATTGGGATTTTCTCGATCTCGCAAGTTATGTTGTGCTTCCCGCAAAAAGCCAACATTTCCTGCGTTTCCTTAATCCCCCCTGTAGCACTTCCCCCTATCATTCGTCTCCCTGCAATCAAAACACACGCATATTATCTTAGCCGAAGCAAATCTCTCTAACACCTAATTCCATCACTTTCCGGATCTTAAACCATGGCTTCACTTACCAACTAGTAAAGGCATTACAGGAAGCTCGAGCGGCTTATCGGGCGCTCCAACCATAACAAGCTTTCCGTTAAGTTTAAGTAGATTCAGAAGTGAATCCACTTCGTGCACAGCAGAAACCGTGTCTATGATGTAGTCCAGACTCTTCGCCGCTTCCTGTCAAAATATATAAATAATTAATGGAATCTTCCAGACATGCAAAATAATTTCTTTTTGGTTACAATGTTATTATCTTACTTTAACCTATAATTACTCTATCTAGACTGTGAATAATGTTCTAAGCTTTTAAAGACTACACAAAGGATCCACGTCCTATTTTAACCTATAATTACCCTAACACGATTTTGATAATATTCTTAAGTTTTGATTTTAGGGACTCCACAGGGAGTAACCCCAACTTAAAATGTGTAATATAAATTTTAATAATAAAATAGTAGGTTTAAAGGTAGAAGTCTTTGATTTAATTTATGTGGATTTCTCATTCTTATTAACATCAAGCAGTGGCATATGAGTGGAGTGGCATATGAGTGGGGATAATTGGCCCCATAAAACCATATAAGTGGGTAGTTGACCTCTATTCATGTGATATTATGTTTCCATACAGGCTATTTATTTCCAATAACATATTCGTTAAAATTTCCAAAAGAAAACTGGTCAAAATATTTCTAGGATTTAACTTAAGACTGCACAACCACCCAAACACACCCCAAACTGGTCACCAAATTCAAACCTGATTACCTTCATTTGCTGTTCGTTTCTGCTAACAAGAAAACAGTCAGCGCCTAGAAGTTCCTTGGCCTCTCTCTCCTTGTGAGGGGAAGTGCTGATTACGGTGACCTTCATACCCATCGCTTTCCCAAACTTAACCGCCATGTGACCGAGGCCTCCCAGGCCTACAACGCCCAGGTGCTTGCTTTGCGCGGCTTCGGTCATCCCGTAGAACTTCATAGCACTGTAGACTGTTATCCCTGCGCACCACAACGGAGTTCCTGCATCCAGCGGCAGGTTCTGCGGAAAACGCACTACAAACCTGCAAAATAAAATTAGAAACAAATGGATCTGAAGCTCTGCAATCTAAAAAGGGTTCATCTGAAAGTTCTATCATCAGATGATGACCTGTAATCGACGACAATCATGTTAGAGTAGCCTCCGAAGGTAGGATCTCCGTCCCAGTAAACGCCATTGCATGTGAAGATCAATTTGTCGCAGTAATTTTCGAGGCCTTGCTTGCAGGCTTCACAGGTATTCTTCTTGCAAGATCCGACCAGACATCCCACTCCCACTCGATCGCCTACTCTGAAAAATCCTTCCGCGTTGCTCCCCACAGCAGTCACAATACCAGCAATCTCGTGCCTGAATTTCAACATAGACAATAAATATTTTTTATTGCGATGATCTTCTTTTTTATACAAGTTATTTTTTTTAATAACCTATTCAAACAATGAATGAGAAGAGTATTGGTATTTGAGAGGAATGTACCCTGGAACAACTGGATAAACAGTATTTCCCCAATCGTTCCTAGAAATATGTAGATCGGAATGGCAAATACCACAGAAGAGGATTTTTATGGTCACGTCCTCAGGCCCATTTGATCTGTTCAACTAAAAACTATTTTAGTACGGAGAATAACAATGATTTCAAAGCAAAAAAAAAAAAAATTAACACAAGTGTAAGCAGCAGCACCTGCGAGAGAATTGGTAGGGCGAGAAAAAGCCAGAAGCATCTCTGGCAGCCCATCCCAGAGCTTGCTGATGTTCGCCACTCGCCATTTGCACAGAAATATGTTTATGGCAGAGGCTACACAAATAGAGGGTCTTGTGTTTTAGGTACAGATTGCATCTCGTATGGAGATATGCCTCTATACATCATACAAAAAAAAAAAAGAGAAAATATGGGGTTGGTCCTGACGAGGTCCATGAGAAAATATGGGGTCCTTACGAGGTCCATGAGATTAATCCAAGAGTGATGTGACGTTTTAAAAAATATATATATATATATAAATAATATGCAAACTAAACGTATACTGATGTAGTGTGATACAATAATATTTAATACAGAAAGAGCTAAACGTTTACATTCATTCATGTAAATGAAAAGGGTGACGCAAGCAGTGCAATGATGTGATGTAATGGTATATGACAGAAAATAAAAGCCAAACATGTACGTTCATTTAAATGAAAAGGGTGACGCAAGCAGAGATGTAATGTAATCGTATATGATAGGGAAAAAAGCCAAACGTTTACGTTTCATGTAAATGAGGGGTTTTCTTCTCAAGTCATGTGAAGTATAATAACATAACTGCAAATCATAATTCAAACTCATGTTTGCTATTCACTTTCATGTCTGTTATGTTTCCAATCATATATTTAAGATCCCTAATTTGAAACACAGGTACAAATCTTATGATTATATTTTCGATCACATATTTAAGATCCCTAGTTTGAAGCATAGGTACTTACATGAGTTTTCTATTAGATGATGATCTCTTCTATGATTATATATTTAAGATCCCTAGTTTGAAACATAGGTACTTACATGAGTTTTCTATTAGATGATGATCTCTTCTATGATTATATATCTAAGATCCCTAGTAAACATAGGTACTTACATGAGTTTTCTATTAGATGATGATCTCTTCTATGATTATATATCTAAGATCCCTAGTTTGAAACATAGGTACTTACATGAGTTTTCTATTAGATGATGATCTCTTCTATGATTATATATTTAAGATCCTAGTTTGAAACATAGGTACTCATATAAGTTTTCTATTAGATGATGATTTCATCAAACTAGGTACTCATATGAGTTTTCTATTAGATGATGATTTCTCCTATAATTATTTTGCTATTTTCTTTCATGTTTGTTATATTTCCAATCATATATTTAAGATCACTAGTTTGAAAGAATTTTCTATTAGATGATGATCCCTTATATGATTATTTTGTATTAATAGAAGTATCATTGAAAATAAGGTTTGGTTTTATAAAATTGAAATTTATTTTTAATAATTATATATTAATATTTAATAATTATGAGTTTTTAAATGATTATATTAAATAATAATTATATTTATGAATTTCAAACATAAATTAATATTAATAAATTTATTTTTATTATTTAAGATATGTATGTTTATTATTATTTTGTTTTTTTATTATTATTATTTTATTTTATATATTGTTTTTTATTTTTAGAAAATTTTAAAAATATGAACAATGATTTTTAAATATGAGAAACAAATATTAATATTTTAAAATTAAAATTTAATTTAATGTATTTTTAAAACTTCATCATATATCCGTTCATGTAGAGGAGTTGGAGAGCAAGTGGGTAGTTAAAACTCTCTAGTTATGGAGAGGCCCAGGTTCAAATCTCTCCCCTCACATGTTGCGTATATGTTGTATATAAAAGGTTCCTCATCAAAAAAAAAAAAAATTCATCATATTTTATGGACATTTGTTATATATAAATTAAATATGAATGATTATTTTGAAATATATATATATATATATATAGAGAGAGAGAGAGAGAAATGTTTCTTATACACATCCACCATGGGGATTCAACTCGAGTCACATCACCGATAATGCGAGTGGCATCCTTATCGATAGACACATTTTGATTTAGTTTTATTTGTAATATTAGGTGGGAATACTTTCGATCAAGTCTAGAAGTATTATTTGCATATGCAATTTATCAATATGGTATTTCAATGATCTTATGCATGATAAACAAGTACAACTTTATGAGAAGGATGTGAATTTTACTATCTAGTTACTTCTAAATACCCTAATGATTAGAAAATTAGGATTTAAAAGAAAGATTGATCTTAATTGCTCTTCTACAAAATCATGGATAAAATGGATATTTTAGATGCCAAACATTCTAAATGGAAGAAAACATGATCTGGGAAAAAAATAGTATTTCACCAACTTATTGAGTTTTTTGAAAGTGAATGATGGGTTTCATCTGTGTTGAGTGCAAGTGGTTCTAGAGGTTATTTTTCAGGACCTTAGTGTCCTAGCGACCAATATTTTTATGGTTTCTACTCAATATTTAGTGAGATATGTTGCAAGGGATCCAATATGGGTTAGAAATATGTCTTTCAATAGATCTTTATGCTGCAAAATTGATTGATGATGGCTTCTAACTTGCTACACAAAATAAAAGTAAAAATCATACCTTTTCTCGATATCTAAGGCATGGATTAAAGAGATCTTGAAACAAATTTCAAGCAGTTGATCAAAAAATAGTTTAGATCTCAAGTGAATTCAATACTAAGGAGCACCTCCAAAATAAATCCACTATGAAAACCCCTTTCAAGCGCAAGGATTTCAAATACTTGGCCCCAAAAATAAATTTAGGGATGTCCTTCGTGCTGGACAGCCTCAGCCTAATGCTAACATTAATCTTAGGATTTCTTGTAAACCTCTAAGAATACCTAAAATTGATCCTAGAAAAAATGAGTCGAGATTTCTTAGGGTAGTTGAGGGAACTCTGATTGTTAACCTATATATGGACATCATTCAGACTAGCATAGAAGATCTAGAAAAAAAGAGGACTAATTTATTGTTTCTTGGGTTTTCGTCTAAGCCTATCTACTTTCAAATTTTAGGCTGCAATAAACTAGAAAACAAAAGGTGAGTTACAAATATCTATTTAACCAAATAGTTATTTTCTTGTTTTATATGCTAGTAATGAAAATAGAGAGAAAACATTTCAAGAGAGTCCATGGTTCTTTGGAAGGGTAGGGATTTTCATGAAGCCTTGTCATACTAAATTTAAATCCAACAAAAAGATAACTTTTACAAGTCTTGTGTGGGTGACCTCCTAGTTGAATTCTATAATTCGACTATTTTTCTTCAATTGGAAACTCTTTGGGAACTTTTATGATGATTGCTAATTGTACTAAAAAATGAACATATTATTTATACTCAAATTTATGTTTTAATGGATTTTGACAAACCCCTACCTGAAAAGATCTTATTATAATTTATGAGGACACTTGGGAGCAAGTGGTGGACTATGAGAACATTCCTTTTCATTGCAAATTTTTTCATGAATATGGTCATTTGGCTAGTGTCTTTCCAAATAAAATTATAGATCAAAATAAAGAGGATACAAACTTAGTAGGTTTCGAAATGCCTAAGAAGAAGAACACTAAAAAAAACTAGTTATGAAGGGTCAATCAAATTTATTAGCTAATATGTTTTATTTTCTTTCCATAAATGATTTCCAGGGTGAGGAAAATAAAATAATGGAGATAAAAATCTTAGAAACACAATTTAAAGATGCAGGTAAGGACTAAGTGATAAACCAACAAATTAAAAATTTCCAATAGGAAAAATAATGAGGAAATATACATAAGAAAAATAATCTTTTAAATTTCGATACTTCAAATAATATAGGTCCCAATATAGAATCTATTGAATCTTCTAGTGACACTTTTTTTTGTACATACATTCTTCGATGTTAGAAGCCATCCTAGATTCAATTAGAGTAAGTCAAGAAATGGAGAAAAAAACTAAAGATGGATTCCAACCAAAAGGTAGGTTTTAAGACCAATCAACATCATATGGTAAAAGAAGATGAAAATATTGTAGATCATCACTAATGCTCTTACTAATTTTTTTAGCTTTGGTATTAATGAAGATCATCACTTGAAATATTAGAGAGGACTCAAATAATATCTTTCAAAACAAAATAAAATTAGAAGAATGATTCATCCAAACCATCCACATCTTATTTTCCTTTAGGAAAAGAATATGTCAATAGAGAAAATGGATTCAATTGTTAGTAAAATATAGCTAACTAGAAAATTTGCTTTCCTTAGTTCTCAAGGAACGTCTAGCGGCATTGCTTACCTTTGGGACCTAAAATAGGTAGTTATTCACCATATGGTTGGTAGCTAGGGTATTTTGGCTATAGCTATTCAAAGTAGACATTCTAACCAAATTATGCTTTGCATAACTATTTATGATTTGACTACTATGGAGGAAAATAGAAGAAAGTGGAAGGATATAACTTATATTATCTCTCATTTTCCTAAAGCTTGGATATTGATCAAAGGATATTTTAATACCATCCTCTCTCTAAATGATAAAATAGGAGGAAATAGAAATTTAGACAAAGGAACTGATCTCATGAGTGAATATATTGCAAAATTTCATCTTGTGGATATCCATCTAGATAATGGCCTTATGACTTGGTCTAACAGAAGGTAAGACTTATCTTGTATTGAGGAAATATTGGATATATTCTTGTTCTCTGACAATATCTTAATCCATGGTCACATTCCTAAGGTGAAGACTCTTAACAATGCTAGTTTGGATCACTAGCCAGTCATGGTGGAAATTTGAAAAACAAATATGAGTTTCTCACCTTTTCGATTTTAGTAAATTTTTCTTAGAGAAAGTTCCTTTAGATCCTGAGTGCAGTATTGGTGGAAGGAAGGTAAACCAAAGTATGAGACTAATCATTTTTTTACCAAAAGGTTGCATTACATTAAATCCAAAATCAAAATTTGGAACTGGAACGAGTTTGGAGATGTTCAACAAAAAAACATGAAGTTATAGCTCAACTTGATAATTTGAATAAGAAAATCCATTTAGATGGCCTCATAGAGAGTAGAAGTACAAATGAAATTAGACTCACAACTTAGTTAGAGGAATGGAAAAAAAAAACTCTTATGGAAGCAAAAATATAGGATCCAATGGCTCAAAGAAAAATATCGAAACATAAATTTCTTTCACAAATATCTTCTAGCTCAAAGATATCATAACTTTATTTCTTCCCTAAAATTTTATTCCAGAGACGTTTTCTACACTTGGGATGGAATGAAATCTGTTGTTATCAATTACTTTTCCAATATTTTGTTGTTACATATCTTGATTCGACTTCTCAACAAAATATTCTTCAAGAAATCCCTACTCTTATCACTTTAAGGAAAACTCTATTTTGACTACTCCAGTTACCATAAATGAGTTTCAATAGGTATTTTTTTTAATGCAAAAAGTAAAAACCCTAGGTCTTAATGGTTTTTCCATTGAGTTATATAAAGAGTTTTGGGATATTCTTCATGTTGATTTATTTATTAGAGAGTTCCATTTTGGAGAACTTCAAGGTAGATTTGAGAGAGATTTTTGGTAGCAAGCAAGTTGGTACTTGAGCAATAACTAGAGCTGAAAAAATGATAAGTTTAGAGCAGCAAAGTGAAATTAAGTAAAGCTACAAAATTTACAATATTGAGATAGCAAAAGGGTGAATCAAATAACCAAATAAATTAACCACAAAATAAGACCAAAAAGGTATGTGATATAGGTGGTACATAAGGTTATTATTTGAACATTAAAATATGTTTCACATTAAGTATTTGAGAGCACCATATTAGCTTTATTAAATTTTGAAAAAGGAAGTTGAAATATAAAGTCTGCAAGCAAAATAAGGTGGTAGAATTTGAGTCCTAAAATTTACAAAAGTAAAACAACAAAGATCTAAGTTAAATATTACATGAAAAAGAGAAATAAGGAAATAATATTAGTATTAAATGATGTTTTTATGAGCTCTTAAAAGTGCAGATTTATTAGTGTAAAAAGAAATTGAATAAGGGTATTTTTATCTAAGCAAATAGAAGATCAAATAGATAAAATCTTAAAGTGTCTAAAGACACTAAGGAAACCATTGTGTAAGAAAATGAGGAGGCACTAGTTTGGATTAGTAAAAGCATCACCGCTCAAATAAGAGCCACCAAATTCCAATGAAGAGCCACTATTACTCAAGGAAGAGCCACCACCACTCAAGGGAGAGTCACCATAGTTCAAAGAAAAGGTAATATTGCTCAAGAAAGAACCACCACCACTCAAGGAACAACCACCAACATAAAAGTGAATGAAGATGACCAGGCTAAAGGTCCAACGCCATATCTTTGCCTCAAGCAGTTTGTATCATGGAAATATTGAATAGGTTCTTGTTCTCTGATAATTTATTAATCCATGGTCACAGTCCTAAGGTGAAGAATCTTAATAATGTTGGTTTGGATCACTAGCCAGTCATGGTAGAAATTTGGAAAACCAATATCAGTTTCTCACCTTTTCAATTTTAGTTAATGTGTCTTAGAGAAAGTTCCTTCAGACCTTGAGTGCAGTCGTGGTGGAAGGAAGGTAAACGAAGGCATGGGACTAATATATTTTTTTTACCAAAATGTTGCAATACATTAAATCCAAAATCAAGATTCGGAATTGGAAGGATTTTGGAGATATTTAGCAAAAAAATATGAAGTTATTGCTCATCTTGAAAATTTGAATAAGAAAATCCATTTATATGGCCTCATAGAGAGTAGAAGTACAGATGAAATTAGACTCACAACTCAGTTAGAGGAATGGAAAAAAGAGAACTATTATGGAAGAAAAAATCTAGGATCCAATGGCTCAAAGAAGGATATCTAAACACAAATGTCTTTCACAAATATCTTCTAGATCAAAGATCTCACAACTTTATTTCTTCCCTAAACTTTTATTCTGGAGAATTTGTCTACACTTGGGATGGCATGAACTTAGTTGTTGATAATTACTTTTTTAATATTTTTGTTGTTACATCTATTGAATCGAATTCTTAACAAAATATTCTTCAAGCAATACCTACTCTTATCATTTTTAGGAGAACTTTATTTTGATTGCTCCAGTTACTATCAATGAGCTTCAATATATATTTTTTAAAATGTGAAAAGGAAAAACCCTAGGCCTTAATGGTTTTTCTATTTAGTTCTATAAAGAGTTGTGGGATATTCTTCATGTTGATTTATTAGAGAGTTACACTTTGGAGAACTTCAAGGTAGATTTGAGAGAGCTTTTTGGTAGCAAACAAGTTGGTATTTGAGTAGCAATTAGAGCTGCAAAAGTGATAAGTTTAGAGCAACAAAGTGAAAGGAAGTAAAGCTACAAAATTTACAATATTGAGATAGCAAAAGGGTGAATCAAATCACCAAATAAATTAGCCACAAAAGAAGACCAAAAAGGTATGTGATATTGGTGCTACATAAGGTTATTATTTGAGCATTAAAATCATTTTTACATTAAGTATTTGAGAGCACCACATTAGCTTTGTTAAATTTTGAAAAAGGAATTTAAAATAGAGAGTATTGAAGAAAAATAAGGTGGTAGCATTTGAATCCTAAAATTTGTAAAAGTAAAACAGCATATATCTAATTTAAATCTTACTTGAAAAGGATAAAAAAGGAGGAAATAATATTGTATTAAATGATGTTTTATAAGCTCTTAAAAGTGCATATTTACTAGTGTAAAAGAAACTGAATAAGGCCATTTCTATCTAACCAAACAGAATATCAAATAGAGCAAATATTAAAGTGTCTAAAGACACTAAGGAAACCATTATGCAAGAAAAGGAGGAGGTACTGTTTTGGATTAGTAAAAGCACCACCACTCAAAAAAGAGCCACCACAGTCCAATGAAGAGCCACTATTTCTTAGGGAAGAGCCACCACCACCCAAGGAAGAGTCACCACTGTTCAAATAAGAGCCACTATTTCTCAAGGAAGAGCCACCACTAGAACAGTGAAAGAAGGTCACCAAGCTAAAGGTCCAATGCCATAACTTTACCTCAAGGAGCTTAATTGAATGTAACCAAGATGTTTCTACAAAATATAGTGAAGGAATATATGTAAAGGAGATAGAGCATTGGAAAACTAGGGCAAAAACCAAGTGTCAAATATTGGAGAAAGTGTTTCATGTAAAATATAGTGAAGGGACATGTGTGGAGAAGACAAAGCATTGGAAATGATGAGCTAGGGTAGATTCCAAGTGTGAAGGATAAAAGAGATATTTGAATATTTTATGGAGATAAACCACTTATAAAGTGTAATGTGTACCATGTCATAATTTCACCAAACTTGGTAGAGTTACATTATGAGTGACTAAGGAGAACAAGAGAAGTGAATTTAAAGTGATAGAAGGGATTAAGTGCCATGTGGCACATGAGAAGTGGAAGGTCAAAAGGATTGAAGTGGTTCAAAAATTCCCATAGGATACATTAATGCTCATTTTGAAGTACCAAATATAGTACAGCATAAGGTTTATTTTAGAGAATGTTGAAAATAGGAGGGAGTGCAAGGAAGTGTAGTAATTGAAGTCTGAGTGCAAGTAAGAGGAGTTACTCCATTTAGCTCATGCAAGAGAGCCATTCAAGATACATACAACAAAGGAGTTGACTGAAAATAGATCTACATTTTAAATACAAACAATAGGGATAACGTATTATTTAGAGCACCTTTATAAGGTTGGAATTTAGTTGACCAATCAAAGAGGAGAGAGAAAGTAATTTTTCCAAGGCAATCCAAAGTATAACAAGATCTCCATACATACAACATAGAATGAGGAGTGTCAATTATAAGGTTTTCAAACACTATTGACCAAGAGAATTTTTGCATTCAATATTGAAGGTAATCCATTCCATTTAAAATTATTTATATACTCAAGATAGGAGGTATAAGGTTACATAAAGTTATTATTTTCTAAGGTTAAAGAGAAACTATTTATTTTAGAGAGATGAGAATTTGAATTAATATTTGAAACCTTAGAAACCTAATTATTGCTATTTGAAAGTTTATGAAGATTTAAAATTTGGTTTGAAGAATTAAAATAACTTATTTGAAGTTTTGTAATTTGATTATTTAAGTTTACAAAACAATTTGAAATATTTGCAATTTGATAATATTGGAGAAATAAGGTTTTTTACATCAAATTAGGAATATGAAATTTCCAAATATTTTTTTTATGGAATTTCTAAATTTCTAAGATTGGATTCAGAAGGAATTCAACACCAACATAAGATAAATAAATTTAGAATTAAAAGAAATTATATTTTTGACAGTAGGGAGATAAAAGGTTATCAACTTTAAGATTAACAATTGAAAGACTATTCTTAGTCTATCACCCAAAACTAAGGTGAAATAAAAGTAGAAAGTTTGAAATTGCATTCAAAATTATCTCTAGCTTACTATTCATAATTAGGGAGAGATAAGGGATTCCACTTAGAGGAAGACTTAGAATGCTAAGTTATTTTTATCAAAATCTATCTTACTCAAGAAAACTATGCATGAAATAGTGAAGAAGGTATTTAATGAAGATAGTGAAGAAATATTACATGCATTTAGATTTTATTCACATGGCTTTGTACCCAATTTGATGGAGATAAAATATTTAATGTTCTAAAAGATAAATTGAGTTTATTACTCAAAGAAGCTAAGGAAGGTAACATGTGTTCTATAGAGAATTCCAAGCTGAGTCATCTAGGTCCTCCTCAACAGACTCTAATTTGCAATAATGCAGATGAAGGATGGACTACCCCAGTCTCTTCAAATAGTGATTGGTAGTGTGTCAGTGAGGAAGATAACTTTCATCCCGCTCCTTGATATTTTTTTACTGATTATGTCTTGGGATGTCTATGTAATGATTGCTCGTGGTAGCATGTAGTAATATTTTTTGGACTCTATTTTTATTGGGGAGGTGTGATTTCCTCCACCTAGCAACTTTTATGGTTTGTGGGGTGTGCTAATTCCACCTGCCCTTTTTTGTATGATTAATCTTAATTAATATAAGGTTTTTTAATTCAAAAAATAAATAAAAATAATTGACTCACATTTTTTTAATATAATAAAAATCCTTAAAAAATTCATTATCATACTCTATTGACAACCCTTCATTTCTTCAAAGTCCTTAATATCTTGAATTAGTTATACTTTTTTTTTTTAAATGTTTTATACAAGTTATAGTATTTATTTTATCTTAAATATATTAGAATTCCTCTTTTAATTATTAGTGACCATTTTTCTTCTTGGATTAAACACCCTTTTTATTACTCCAAATATTAAATATGTAAAACAAAAGTGATAAATTAATGATTATTCATTGTTATATATTTCTATATTTATATTTTTTTAAAGATAGAACATATCCTTTGATATATTTTGATAAATCAACTTGATATTGTTACTTAATATTTCTTTTGGTTTTCTAATTTTCTTAATATGAAATATATGACTACCATAATGAGGTGTGTGTACTTGTGAGTGAGCTTGTTGAAATAAATAAATAAAAATTATGATTTAAATTTATTTGTGACCATAGGAATCTCATTGTCTCATCTATGTGGTTCCTTGTAAGGAGTTTTAAAAAAAAAATTAAAACCTCTAAATATTATTTAATAGTCCTTCACAAATTTTTATTCTTCTATAAAATATATATGATGCAAGCACAGGCTATGATAAACAAAATAGAGTGTTTACACCCCACTACCAATCATAGAGTACACAACATACAAACAAGTGATGGTAAATACTAGTTTTTTTGTATTAATTCAAAGGGCATCATACAACATACAATATTTGATTCTTCATGTATTCCCTCTCTCGCTATAGGCTTTAGTGGTCTTCTATATCCCCTCTTGTTGCTGCTCTATCTCATATATATATATATATATATATATATATATATATATATATATATATATATATATATATTATTTTACTTCCTCTAGAAGCTTCTTTTTGCTTTTCTCTATATTTCTATATTCTTCCTAAAACTTTTGTTATTTACCTTTTTTCTTTTCTCTATATTTCTATATTCTTCTGAAAACTTTCCCTTTTAAAGCTCCTTTGTCATTATCCCAAGGTAAGAAAAGTTTTAGCATGGGCTCCTGCCCATGCGAAGGCTTGATATTCTTCAACTGTGTGCCCAAAATTTGCCAGTTCAACTAGTTTCATCCACGTTGCATCCTTTAATGGTCTGTTACTCCACTTAACCAAATATTCGAGATATTATATCTATTATATCTTTGATTATTTCCTCTTTTTGTTTAGGTATTTGTTGCTCCCAATTGACCTTTTTAGCTTACTCTATGTGGTCATCCTCTGTAGCGAAGTATAGATAAGCATACAAATACGCAACATTAAATATTGGAGAAGTCCCAATTCCATTGGGCAATTCTATCTCATCAGCTTTATTCCCAAATTTCTTTAACACTCTACCTGACCCAATTTTCTTTGACTTTAGCTTATTATATTCCCCCTTCAAAAACCTTTCCTTTATGAGGTAAGTATATACCACATCTCCAACCTAAAAACTGGCTTCTCTTATTTTCAAATTTATATGTTGTTTGTAATTTTTGATACTTATTTGCAACCTATTTCTTACCTTGTTTTGCATCTCATGTATTGCGTCTGCAAACTACTTAGCATCAGCACTCCTATTATTCAAATATGCTATATCCCTCAATTCACAAACTCCTCTAGGGCTATATCCATACACAATCTGAAATGGTTTTTTTACGATGCTCCTAGTTACTAAATCATTATATGCAAACTCAATATGTGCTAATGCCAAATCCCAATATTTCAATTTGTGACTTGTAAGGCACCTCAATAGATTTTACAAGATCCTATTGAAAACCTTTATCTATCCATTCGTCTAAGGGTGATAAGCTAAACTAAAACTTAGATTTATTCCTAATTTCTTCGATAATGTTCTCCAGAAGTGACTTACAAATTTAGTATCTCTTTCCAAAATAATGCTTAATGGCAACCCGTGCAATCTCACTACTTATTTGAAGAATAAATCAGCTATATGTGTGGCATCATTTTTTGAGCAAGGTGCAGCAACAATATTGTCATTGTTGTCAACACAGTCAGATAGATCTGTTGATGCAGTGGACAGGAAGTTCAAAAGCTATTCAGATGCAGAAGATAGGAGTTCAAAGGTTATTCAGAGTATGTACAGTGATTTTCCAAGAAGACCAAAGTGGCCCATATGCAAAAGATCAAAGAAAAAGACAAGTAAGAAAAGTGTCGGGATATCGTGACATATACAACAGGAAAGAAAAACTGTCATGATTTCACGACATGTTGGAAGAGAGAGAAAAAGCAGGAAAAACTGTCACGATTTCGCGACATGTTGGAAGAGAGAGAAAAAGCAAGAAAAACTATCACGATTTCGTGACATGTTGGAAGAGAAAAAGGCAAGTGGAAAAACTGTCACGATTTCGTGACATGTTGGAAGAGAGAGAAAAAGCAGGAAAAACTGTCACGATTTCGTGACATGTTGGAAGAGAAAAGGGAAAGTGGAAAAACTGTCGCGATTTTGTGACATGTTGGAAGAGAAAAAGGCAAGTGGAAAAACTGTCACGATTTCGTGACATGTTGGAAGAGAAAGAGAAAGCAGGAAAAAGTGTCACAATTTCGTGACAAGTTCGAAGAAAGAGAACAAGTAAGAAAAGTGTCGCGATTTCATGACATGTCGCATTTTCGTGACTAAAATAGGAGAGAGAAAGTAAGTTGGAAAAGTGTCACGATTTCGTGACATGTCGCATTTTCATGACTAAAATAGGAGAGAGAAAGTAAGTTTGAAAAGTGTCACGATATCGCGACATGTCGCATTTTCATGACAAAAGAAAGAGAGGAAGCGTACGAAAGTAGAACTATCACGATTTCATGACAAAAGCAGAAAGCAAGACTTTGAAAGCAAAAGTGTCATGATTTCATGACAAAAGCAAAGAAGTAAAGTACGGAAGCAGAAGTGTCACGATTTCATGACAAAAGCAGAGAAGAAGACTTCAAAGGCAGAAGTGTCACGATTTCATGACAAAAGCAAAGAAGTAAAGTATGGAAGCAGAAGTGTCACGATTTCGAGACAAAAGCAAAGAAGAAGACTTCAAAGGCAGAAGTGTCATGATTTCGTGACAAAAGCAAAGAAGCTAAGTACGGAAGCAGAAGTGTCACAATTTCATGACAAAAGCTAAGTTGAAGACTATGGAGGCAGAAGTGTCGCGATATCGCGACATGTTGTATTTTCATGGGCCAAAGCAAAGAGAAAGAGGAGAGAGAAAAAAGTGTCACGATATCGCGACATGTTGCATTTTCGCGGGCCAAAGCAAAGAGAAATAGGAGAGAGAAAAAAGTGTCGCGATATCATGACATGTATTTTCGTGGCAACAACAACAAAAGAAGCTACAGAGGCAAAAATGTCATGATTTCGCGATAGGTCGTAAATGCACAAGTCAAGAAGGAGAACCTGACTGAAATGAGAAGGATGACAGCCGACTAAAATTAGGGTTTACAATTGTTATGAAAGCCAACCAAGATTAGGGTTTACAACCGACTAAGATTAGGATTTTCATCATAAAAAATATTGTTATAAAAGGAGGGTTGTTTGGAGAATTGATTATAAGGTTGAATGTGTGTGAAATACGATCATTGTGCACAGAGAGCAAGTCATGTCGAATCATGCTAAGTGCAAAATTTGCAAAGAGAGCAGAGTGCACAAAAGGGAGAAGACGATCATGAAGTTTGACTGTAACGAAGCAGAGTGTGCGAAGTGATTGCGTAGAGAGAGAAGAGTGCACAGAGAATGCAAAGGTGAAGAAGACCAGTCGGGGTCTTGCAAAAGCAAAGGTATCTTACTATCAAACTTATAGATTCAAATTGAAGTCCGAGGTTGCAGCTTGGCATCATGGGTTGGTGCTCCTTCCGATTGGTGCTAGATAAATCAGGGGTTGGTGCTCCTTTCTGTTGGTGCAGATAAATAAGGGGTTGGTGCTCCTTCCCGTTGGTGCTGGTAAATTAGGGGTTGGTGCTCCTTTTTTTTGGTGTAAATAGGGGTTGGTGCTCCTTTCTATTGGTGTAGATAAATAAGGGGTTGGTGCTCCTTCCAGTTGGTGCTGGTAAATTGATTGTAAAGTTGGTGCTTTGCAAAGGCTGGATTTGGATGGTAGTCCAAGCAGTCAATTTTTGAGGAGTAGCCACATTGGTGAACCTCATTAAAATCTTGTGTTGTGTGATGCTCTTTGTTATACTTGTTGTATCTAGTAATAAGTTTTAATTGCTACGGTATTAAGAGCTATAAATTCAAGTTTAAAGAGCTACACTGATTCACCCCTCCCTCTTAGTGTCATTGTAAGACTAACAATTGGTATCAGAGCTAAGTTCCTGTACAAGCTTAACCGGCTAGGGTGATCTTAGAAGTAACACAATGGCAGGTGGTGAAGGCTTCTCATCAAACAAAGCACCATTGTTTGACGGATCTAATTACGTGTTCTGGAGAATCAGGATGCAGACATATCTCTGTGCTTTGGGATACGACATCTAGGATTCAGTAGTTAGTGGATACACAATACCCATCACTCCTCCAAAAGAGGCTGACAAAAAGAAATTGTTTGAAAATAACTCAAAAGCAAAGAATGCTATCATGTGCGGATTAGCGGACAGATGAACTAGTAAAGATCATGAGCTATAAAATGGCAAAAGAAATATGGGACAAACTAAGGAATATTCATGAAGGAGATGATAAGATCAAGGAGGCCAAGTTATAGACACATCGAGCTCAGTTCGAAGCATTAAAGATGAATGACGATGAAAACATTGAGGCATATATGCTGAGAGTTAATGGAATCATTAATGCGATCAGAGGACTCGGTGAGGATATCGAAGACTCTGTCGTCATGAAAAAGGTATTAAGATCTCTTCCTCAAAGGTTTGATTCTAAAGTCTCAGTGATAGAAGAAGCTAAAAATCTAAATTATTTTAGTATAGATGAGATGTATGGTTCTTTGACTGCATATGAGATGAGGATAGGAAGATCTAAACCCGTAGACAGAGAAGCGGCTTTTAAAGCCCTTAAAAATAAAAATGCAAAACAAGAGTTCGAGGAAGAAGAGACATCAGATGAAATGGAAGCAAACTTTGTTAGAAAACTAAAAAAGGGAAAAGGAAAATATAGAGGAAAGCTACCATTTAAATGTTTCAACTATGGAGGCATTGGGCATCTTGCGAATAAATGTCCACTTAATGAGAAGAACAAAAATGATGAAGGATCGCACCAAGAAAGAAGTGACTGGAAGAAGAAAATGAATTTCAAAAAAGGCAACTTCAAGAAGAAAAGTTTCATCTCCAGGAATGCCAGTTCAATAGAAGACTGCTCCGGTGAGGATTCTGAAGAGGAAACAGGTGAAGCTCTTCTCATGGCATTTGAAGAAGTAAAATCAGAAAAGGAAGAAGGAGTGAACTCTAAAGTATGTGGTGAAAACCCTGAGGCTGAAGTAGATCTAGAAGGTGAGTTGATCTCTACACTTGAAGAGTGGAAAATAGAGAGGAAAAAGAATAAGAAATTTTCAAAAAGGCTTGAGGATGCAAATGAAATCATAACTAGTCTGAAAGTACAGACATAAGAATACAAGAAAATATCTGAAGATCTCAAAGTACAAATTACCATGAAAATAGATTATTGCTGCAAACTAGAAGAAGAGAATGTTGGTTTACGGATGTAGATAGAAGAGATGAATCACAAAATTAGTTGCTATCACAAACGCGAAGAAATTTCTATGAAGTTGGATAAGATTATAAATGACCAAAGGCCTGCAGGCATCAAATTTTGTCTGGGTTTCATCGAAGGAGAATCATCAAATGGATCAAAGGCCAGAAATGTAGAATCCATAAAGAATGAAGATAAGAAATAGGTTGATCAAGGAAAAACGTCTCATGCAAAAGAAAGCAATAATGCCAGGCACGAAAGGAGAATTGACAATGATGGATTCACCAATGTCACACATCAAAGAAGAAGAAGACCTATGGCTCCTACGGCAACATGGAAAAGACCATCACCCAGGTTCAATTATCCCTTTTCTGGTTTCTGTTTTAAATGCAATGGCTATGGACATAAAATCTCAGACTACAAATATAATGTAAGACCAAGGAATTTCACCAATAGAAATGCTTTTTCTCCTCTGATGAATTATACAGTAGAATGTTATAACTATCATAATTTTGGGCACATTGCAAGAAATTGTAGAAGTACATTTGCATCAAATCAGTTTCAGGGAAGAAAATTTCAACCAAATAGGATGAGACAAAATAGAAAACTTCTCGAAAAACATGCACAAGCTAGTGATAAGGGAAAGGCAAAACAAGAGCCCAAAACTACTATCAAAACGGAGTGGAAAGAAAAAGAGCGACTTAAGGAAGAAAAGGAATCCTTAATCGTACAAACAGCATTTAAAGCACGGAATAAATATGTACCATGGATACTTGATAGTGGATGCTCCAGTCATATGACAGGTGACAAACAAAAATTTGAGAAGTTACAGAAATATGAAGGTGGTTCAGTAAAGTTTGGAAATAATGATGGAGCTAAGATAGTTGGAAAAGGTTCAATTAAATTTAGTGATGAAAAAATTAAGTCAGAAGAAGTCTTGTTTGTGGATGGTTTGAAACATAACTTGTTGTTCGTAAGTCAGATTTGTGATAAAGGTCATGAAGTAGTTTTTAAGAAGCGGGGTTGTGAAGTCAAAAAAACAAACAATGGAAAATTGATAGCAACCGGATCAAGGACATCCGGCAACCTCGTACATGCTCTCAAAGACTTCGAAGGAGCTTGTTTTATTGGATAGGAAGAAGAAATTTGGTTGTGGCACAAGAGACTCGGTCATATCAGTTTTGATAATCTAGTAAAAATCAACTCAAAAAGGGTAGTGAGAGATATTCCCACCATCAACAAACCTGCAAACAACATTTGTGCTTCATGCCAAAAGGGGAAGCAAACTAGAGTCACATTCAAAACAAAAGAGTACTACACAAGCAAACCTTTGGAACTAATACACACTGATTTATGTGGACCCATGAGAACACAAAGCATAAATGGTGACAAATATTTTATGTTGTGCATTGATGACTATTCGAGAATGACATGGATATTTTTCTTGAAGCATAAATCAAAAGCTTTTGAAAAGTTCAAGATTTTCAAAAACCAAGTTGAGAATGAAACAGGAAAGAGGATCAAATGTTTAAGATCAGATAGAGGAGGAGAATTCATTTGAGAGGAGTTTACAGAGTACTGTGAAAAATACGGTATTAGGAGACAGTTTTTAGCAACTAGGACACCTCAGTAGAATGGAGTAGTAGAAAGAAAGAACAGGATAGTGCAGGAAATGGCACGGACTATGTTGACTGAAAGCAGAGTAGCATATAGATTTTGGAAAGAAGCAGTCCATACTACGGTGTATATCCAAAATAGGTACATGCTAAGAACACATGAAAGCAAAACTCCTTATGAGTTGTGGTTTGGTAAAAGGGCAACAAAAAAATATCTCAAAGTTTTTGGCAGCAAGTGCTACATCAAAAGAACTGAAGATAATCTTGGTAAGTTTGAAGATAGAGTGGATGAAGGTTTTTTTGTTGGTTATTCGTCAAAAAGCAAAGCTTACAAATGCTACAACAAGAGGCTAAAGAAAATTGTGGACAACGTCGATGTTAAATTTGATGAAGGTAGAGAACGAGTAATTAGCTATGAAAAGAACTACCCAATTTATGAAGAGGTTATTGAAGGAGATGAGGAAAATGAAATGGAAAAGATACAAAAAATTGACTCAGATGATTTAAGTTGTGATTCAAAAGTGGAAGAAAATAAGAAATTCAAAACAGGGACTGGCAGAAAAATCATCCTAGAGAGCAAATAATTGGAGACCCCAAAGTTGGTGTTCAGACAAGAAGAAGAGTAGTAAGTTACTACTCTCTATTATCCAACATTGAGCCCAAAAATGTTGCTCGACGCAAGCAAAGATGAAAGTTGGATGAAGGCAATAAATGAAGAATTAGATCAGATCGAGAAAAACGAAACTTGGGAGT
The DNA here is from genome assembly GCA_028583015.1 of Wollemia nobilis. Taxonomy (NCBI): domain Eukaryota; kingdom Viridiplantae; phylum Streptophyta; class Pinopsida; order Araucariales; family Araucariaceae; genus Wollemia; species Wollemia nobilis. Next base: position 968,960 of record JAQPPZ010000620.1, on the reverse strand, counting down.
TAGTACCTAGACCTCGCAAATAAAAATATAATCGAGACTAAATGGATTTTTCGAAAAAAATTGAATGAAGACGGACGGTAGTCGAGAAATAAAGCAAGATTGGTATGTAAGGGTTATGCACAAGTTGAAGGCATTGACTTTGAGGAAACTTTTGCACTAGTAGCTAGACTAGAGGCAATTAGAATGTTTCTAGCTTTAGTAGTCTACAAGAATTTCAAAGTTTATCAAATGGATGTGAAATCAGCATTTTTGAATGGGAAACTTGAAGAAGAGGTTTATATTGAGCAACCGGATGGTTTCCAACTTGGTGATGATCCCAACTTGGTTTGCAAGTTGAAGAAAGCATTATATGGCTTAAAACAGGCACCCCGAGCATGGTATGCAAGGCTAGACAACTATCTCACTCAACAAGGGTTTAAGAAAGGTATGGTGGATAGTAATTTGTATGTCAAAACAAAAAATGGGCATCTTATTGTTCTTGTTGTATACGTAGATGATATCATATTTGGTAGCAACAAAGATGAGTCGTGTAAAGATTTAGCAAATAAGATGCAGAAAGAATTTGAAATGCCAATGATTGGTGAACTTTCGTATTTCCTCGGGTTGCAAGTTAATCAAAATAAGAAGGGCATATTTATTTCTCAAGTTAAATATGTGAAAGAGATGTTAAAAAAGTTCACAATGGAGGATTGTAAGCCAGTTAGCACTCCCATGACGACAGGTTGCAAGTTGAGCAAGGATGACAAATCTCCACCTATTGATCAAACCATGTACAAATCTATGATTGGGAGCTTACTGTACTTGACAACTACCAGACCAGATATTTTGTAGGCAGTATGCATGGTAGCATGATTTTAGGCTAATCCCAAGGAGACTCATGTGATAGCAGTGAAGAGGATTCTTTGGTACCTCAAGGGTACTATGGAGTATGGGTTATGGTATCCGAAAGGTAAATACTTCACCCTTATTTCGTATTCGGATGCAGATTGGGCAGGATGTGTCGATGACAGAAAGAGTACCAGTGGAGGTGCATTCTATCTTGGAGATAGATTGGTCGCATGGCACAGTAAGAAACAAGAGTCAGTTTCTTTATCGATAGTAGAGGCAGAATATATTGCAGCGACAACATGTTGTATGCGAGGTATTGTGGATGAAACAAACCTTGAAAGATCTTGGTATTAGCTTCAGTGAGCCAATATCAGTTAAGTGTGATAACACCAGTGCCATTAACATCTCCAAGAATCCAATTATGCATTCACGCACAAAACACATTGCTATCTTGTATCACTTTTTGAAGGAGAAAGTTACAGAAGGTGAGGTTAAGTTGGATTTTGTTCCAACTACAGAGCAAGTAGCAGATATCTTCACAAAACCATTGCCCAAGGAAGTTTTTGAGTACCTTCGCAATAAATTGGGAGTGGTCACACTTCCCAAGAATTGACTAGCTATAGGGATCACATTCTCAGGGGGAGCATTTAAGTATTTGATTATTTTTTTGCTCATGTTCATGATTTTTGCTAAGTGTAATAAATTTTGCCTGAGAATGTTGTGCATGGACTCGGGGGAGTCTGCAGATATCCCTTTGGTATTATTGTCAAAGGGGGAGAAGAGTTACAGGAAATTGCACATGTGTTGCCAACAATTCCAAAGGGGGAGATTGTTGAGCAAGGTGCAGCAATAGTATTGTCATTGTTGTCAACACAGTCAGATAGATCTATTGATGCAGTGGACAAGAAGTTCAAAATCTATTCAGATGCAGAAGATAGGAGTTCAAAGGTTATTCAGAGTATGTACAGTGATTTTCCAAGAAGACCGAAGTGGCCCATATGCAAAATATCAAAGAAAAAGACAAGTAAGAAAAGTGTCGCGATATCGCGACATATACAACAGGCAAGAAAAACTATCATGATTTCGTGACATGTTGGAAGAGAGAGAAAAAGCAGGAAAAACTATCACGATTTCGCGACATGTTGGAAGAGAGAAAAAGCAGGAAAAACTGTCACGATTTCGTGACATGTTGGAAGAGAGAGAAAAAGCAGGAAAAACTGTCACGATTTCGCGACATGTTGGAAGAGAAAAAGGCAAGTGGAAAAATTATCACGATTTCGCGACATGTTGGAAGAGAGAGAAAAAGCAGGAAAAACTGTCACGATTTCGCGACATGTTGGAAGAGAAAAAGGCAAGTGGAAAAACTGTCACGATTTCGTGACATGTTGGAAGAGAAAAAGGCAAGTGGAAAAATTGTCATGATTTCGTGACATGTTGGAAGAGAAAGAGAAAGTAGGAAAAAGTGTCACGATTTCGCGACAAGTTTGAAGAAAGAGAACAAGTAAGTTGGAAAAGTGTCACGATTTCGTGACATGTCGCATTTTTACGACTAAAATAGGAGAGAGAAAGTAAGTTTGAAAAGTGTCACGATTTCGCGACATGTCGCATTTTCGCGACTAAAATAGGAGAGAGAAAGTAAGTTTGAAAAGTGTCGCGATATCGTGACATGTCACATTTTCGTGACAAAAGAAAGAGAGGAAGCGTACAGAAGCAGAACTGTCATGATTTCATGACAAAAGCAGAAAGCAAGACTTCAGAAGCAAAAGTGTCACGATTTCATGACAAAAGCAAAGAAGTAAAGTATGGAAGCAGAAGTGTCACGATTTCACGACAAAAGCAGAGAAGAAGACTTCGAAGGCAGAAGTGTCACGATTTTACGACAAAAGCAAAGAAGTAAAGTACGAAAGCAGAAGTGTCACGATTTCACGACAAAAGCAGAGAAGAAGACTTCGAAGGTAGAAGTGTCACGATTTCATGACAAAAGCAAAGAAGCTAAGTACGGAAGCAGAAGTGTCACGATTTCACGACAAAAGCTAAGTTGAAGACTACGGAGGTAGAAGTGTCATGATATCGCGACATGTCGTATTTTTGTGGGCCAAAGCAAAGAGAAAGAGGAGAGAGAAAAAGTGTCGCGATATCGCGACATGTTGCATTTTCATGAGCCAAAGCAAAGAGAAAGAGGAGAGAAAAAAGTGTCACGATATCGCGACATGTTGTATTTTCGTGGCAACAGCAACAAAAGAAGCTACAGAGGCAGAAATGTCATGATTTCGTGATAGGTCGTAAATGCGCAAGTCAAGAAGGAGAACCCGACTGAAATGAGAAGGATGATAGCCGACTAAAATTAGGGTTTACAGTTGTTATGAAAGCCGACCAAGATTAGGGTTTACAGTCGACTAAGATTAGGATTTTCATCATAAAAAATATTGTTATAAAAGGAGGGTTGTTTGGAGAATTGATTATAAGGTTGAATGTGTGTGAAATATGGTCATTGTGCACAGAGAGCAAGTCGTGTCGAATCATGCTAAGTGCAAAATTTGTAAAGAGAGCAGAGTGCGCAAAAGGGAGAAGACGATCGTGAAGTTTGAATGTAACGAAGTAGTGTGCAAAGTGATTACGCAAAGAGAGCAGAGTGCATAGAGAATGCAAAGGTGAAGAAGACCAGTCAGGGTCTTGCAAAAGTAAAGGTATCTTACTGTCAAACTTATAGATTCAAATTGAAGTCCAGGTTGTAGCTTGGCATCAGGGGTTGGTGCTCCTTCCAGTTGGTGCTAGTAAATCAAGGGTTGGTGCTCCTTTCTATTGGTGCAGATAAATAAGGGGTTGGTGCTCCTTCCAGTTGGTGCTGGTAAATCAGGGGTTGGTGCTCCTTCCTATTGGTGCAGATAAATAAGGGGTTGGTGCTCCTTTCTGTTGGTGTAGATAAATAAGGGGTTGGTGCTCCTTCTAGTTGGTGCTGGTAAATTGATTGTAAATTTGGTGCTTTGCAAAGGCTAGATTTGGATGGTAGTCCAAGCAGTCAATTTTTGAGGAGTAGCCACATTGGTGAACCTCGTTAAAATATTGTGTTGTGTGATGCTCTTTTTTATACTTGTTGTATCTAGTAATAAGTTTTAATTGCTACGATATTAAGAGCTGTAAATTCAAGTTTAAAGAGCTACACTGATTCACCCCCCCCTCTCAGTGTCATTGTAAGACTAACATCATTACATTTGCTACAAGCCAAAAAATATGCTATTTTGCTAAATATATCAACAAGAACAAATATGGAGCTGATACCTTTCACTTTCCTAGGGAATCCAAGCATAAAATCCATAATTATAGATTCCCATAGCTTTTATAGAATAGGAAATGGCTTGTACAACCCTGTATTTTGACTCCTTCCTTTTGCATGTTGGCATACCTTACATCCCTATACATATCTCTTCACATCGTATGTCATATTAGGCCAATAATAATATTTACTTATCTTGGCCAATGTTTTATCTATGCCAAAATGACCAACAAGTCCTTAGCCATGTTTTTCTTTCAATAAATTCTCCCTCATCGAACTCTGCGGTATACATAGATGCTTCCATTTGAAAAACAATTCTCCTTAGATAAAATAATCTAGCCACAATGTCCTATCCTTTTCTAGAGGATTCTCACATGCCTTCCATGCCCTCATGAAATTCAGATCAGTCTTATATAGATCTTTGATTACATCAAATCTAATCACTTCTAATATCATTCCAATCATCAAAAGACTCCTACTCAATGTGTCAGCTATTTGACTTTCTACTCCTATGCTTCAACATAAAAGTAAAATTTTGCATGTACTCAACCCATTTTAAATGCCTCTGATTCAACTTACATTGGTTGTTTATATATTGTAGTGCTTTATGATTTGTGTATAAAACAAATTATTTGGGAAACAAATAGTGCCTCTATTTTATTCAACGCTTGGATGATAGCATAAAACTCTTGATCATATACTGAATACTTTTTCTTGGCTTCATTTAAATTCTCACTAAAATAAGCTATAGGTCTACCTTATTGACTTAAAACACCTCCAATAGCTATATCGCTTGCATCACAATCTACTTGAAATACTTTATTAAAATCTGGTAAAGCAAATATAGGTTGCTCTGTAATCCTTCTCTTCAAATTTTGGAAACTTCTTTCCACTTTAGTTATCCAAACAATTTTTTTACTCCCTTAAAAAAAAATTCAATAGGTGCACTTACTCTGCTAAAATTTCTTATAAACTTCCTATGAAAACTAGCCAAACCATGAAAACTTCTTGCTTCGAATGTACTCCTTAGTGAAGGTCAATCTGCAATTGCTTTCACCTTTTTTGGATCTATTTTTAGTCCATCCTTTGATATCATAAAACCCAAATAACCAACTCCTTACATTTTTCTAAATTTATCAATAATTTTTCTTGCCTCAACTTATCTAACACCATCCTAACATGCTCCAAATGCTCCTCTTTAGTCTTTCTAAAAATCAAAATATCATCCAAATAGACAATTACAAATTTATTGGTGAATGGCTTTAGGACCTCATTCATAAATATCATAAACATGTTGGGTGCCTTTGTCAATCCGAAAGGTATGACCATCCACTTATACAATCCATCATTGGTCTTGAATATGTTTTCCATTCATCCCCTTCTCTAATTCTGATCTGATGATATCCGCTCTTCAAATCAATCTTCCTAAAGTATCGAGATCCACCCAAACAGTCCATAATATCATCCATTATTGGCATTGGGAACTTGTACTTAATTGTTATTTTATAGGTTACCTTGAATTCGTACACATTCTCCATTTTCCATCCTTCTTCGATGCAAGTACAACTGGTACTGCACATGGACTCAAACTCTCTCTTAGCAAACCTTTATCTAGCAACTCATATATTTGTGTTTGAATTTATTAATTTTTATGTGGTGTCAACCTGTATGCGGCCTTTTTAGGTAGGCTTGAACCCAAAATTAGGTCCATATGATGGTTGATATTCCTCATAGGTGGTAATCCACTTGGCACATATTCTGACATAACATTCGCATAATTCTCCAATAATTTTTTTATCTCTTTCGGATATTCCTCCTTCCTTTTCTCATCCTTTACATCTGTTGGTTTAGCTACCACAACAAATCACATCCCTTTGTTTTCCTTTATTTGTATAAATTTCTTACCGGTTATCAATATTACCTTGTGTTCCTGTTCCACTTCTTCCTGATTATCTTGCAATGGCTTCAACTTATATTTTGTTTCGTCCTTCCATATGGTGCATGTATTTCCTCTCCCATCATGGATAGCATGCCTATAATATTGTCAAGACCTTCCAAGCAATAAGTGGTAAGCATCCATAGGTATAATATCACATAAAACTTCATCATAATAATTATCAATATTAAAACTCACAAGATATTATTCTTTGACTACCAATTAGTGCCCTTTTTGCATCCATACCACCTTGTAGGGTGTAGGATGATGCATCCTCTTTGATCCTATTTAGTCACCATCTCCTTGGACACAAGATTATCCATACTCCTATTTTTCACAATCGCTTTGCGACATTTTCTCCCTACCTTGCATATAGTTCAAAATAAATTTTTCCTTTATGAAGGGTCAACTTTCTTTTTTGTTGGTGGTTTCATTAAAATCCATATCATGCCTAATAATTCTCCATGCTTCGATGATGTACACTATGACCTACCTTCATGCTTCTCCTCATATGCAATATGAGCCTTACCCTCAAGTGCTCTTTGACTAGTTGTAGGTGCATTTTTAGGACACTCAAATGACCTATGCCCAACAAAATGATTGCATCTAAAACATTTTCCTCTAAATATTCCACCTTGTCCTCTATTATAAGACCCTCTATTATAAGACTCTCTTCCTCTAGCTAAATATCCACCTCTTGTACCAGTATCTTGATAATGTGCATGGTTGGTTCCTTCATCCCTTGCTTAAATTTTTTGACTGTTGCCTTCCTCTATTGGCTGGGATCTCTAACTGTATCCTCGAGCTCTTCCTATTATTAATTGACCTCTTTCTTTCGAGCTACTCTACATTTTTCTCGCTAATTTCTCCTCCTCCTTCAATGCATATTAGTATGCAATTTCTACGGATTTAATGTCCATTAAGCTGATTTCATCCTAAATGTTATACTGTAATATATTAATGTACATAGCCACTTTTTCCACTTTTGAGTCATCATGACCAGCTCTTATGGATAATTTATAAAACTCCTCTGTGTAGTCTTTGACACTCATCTCTTTTTACCTCAAATTTTGTAGTTTTTGGAATAGACCCACCTGGTAATCAGTAGGCATGAACTTGAATTTCATCATGGACTCCATATTATCCCATTTTTTAATTTTCTCCTTTCCTTTCCTTTGCCTATTAGCATGAACGCTATTCCACCACAACAGTGCATGACCTTTCATCCTTGAACTTGCATATTTTACTTGTTTGTTATCTTATATCGATTCCAATTTAAAGTACCTATCCATTTTACTAATTCAATCGATTAATCTATTAGGGTCAAGACTTCATTCATAGCTAGGGACCCCAACTCGAGGTTTACCTCTAATTTTTGCTATGGCCTGAATTAATCTTTCACTGTCATTATCTAATTTTTCTCCTTGGACTTCCTCAAATTTTGGTCCATCATCACTTTCCTCTACAAAAGGTGTTCCTCTACGTTGTGTCACCTCAATAGCATCTAATCTAGTTGTGAAAGCTCATACCATTTCATTCAAGTCTTCTCTTCCTAGTGCACTTCTTCTAACTCCATCCCTTTGTGCCATACTGCTGCAATGTTTCTTCTTCTTTCAACTTCACCCGTAAGTATCTTTTTCACCACTTACCTAATCAATTTCTCTCATTGCCCTCACCTTGGTATTTTTCACCCAAGTCTATTGGTTATAGTTTCTCTCTACAAGACCTAACCCACTTTGATACCAAACTGATGCAAGCACAAACTATGAGAAGCAAAACAGAGTATTTATACCTCATTGCCAATCACACAGAATACACAACATACAAACAAAGCACAACAAATACTAGTATTTTGTATTAATTTAAAAGGTATCATATAACATACAATATTTGATTTTTCATATATTCTCTTTTTTGCTATATGTTTTGGTGTTCTTCTATATCCCTCTTGTTGCTCTATGTCATATATATATATATATATATATATATATATATATATATATATATATATATATATATATAAATAATTTTTTTACTTCCTTTATAAGCTTTTTTTTGTTTTTTCTTTATATTCTTATGAGAACTTCATGCGTCAATATATTTTACATTTAGTTGGAACTAATTCTTTAATTAAAAAATATTCAATGTTACTCTTAAAATAAGTTTCTTAGTCTAAGTCTAAATCCGATAAACTACTCTCTTTTCAAAAAAATCCCTTCTTTTCCTTAATCATTTATTTATTCTATTATTTATATTTATATTTTTTCTTTTACATATTTCACTTCTTCCTTTTTTTTTAATTTTTTCTACCAACACATTCCACTATATTTTTTTAGTTTATTTTTTTTAGTTTTCATTAATTATATATAACTCACCTACTAACATCTTGTTCAATAAAATAAGTAAATATAAAAATTAAAAATAAAATTAAAATATAATAGTCCATTTCACTTTGGCTTATAAAACAAGCCATTGTAATCAACTGTCCTAAAGAAAAACAGGAAATATATTAAAAGAGCAAAAATATAAAAATAAAAGATTCGCTTGTTATGTAATGTGAGAATGAAATCAAGTTAGCATAGCTTATATATAAATATTATATCAATTTTATATAAACAATATTAAAAAATAAATAATATAAATGAATAAAAAAACTCAATAAATTTATACTTTAGGAAACGCAGTGAATTTATACTTCAAAAAGTAAATTAATACAAATTACTGCCATAAAAATTACCGCAATACGAAGGCTCTAAATTTTATACTTGATATGTCTTCAGCCAATAACCTGGCTGTTCACAGTAGACAGCGAGTGTCATAGTAACATATAAAAACCTGTAGATAGAGATGTCATCTTTATTTACTCTAATCTATTCATTTCAAGGTCCCCGCAACATCAATGACGAAGCGGTACTTCACATCAGACTTGACGAGCCTCTCCATTGCCTCGTTCAAATAATCAAATGGGATTTTCTCGATCTCGCAAGTGATGTTGTGCTTCCCGCAAAAATCCAACATTTCCTGTGTTTCCTTAATCCCCCCTATGGCACTTCCGCCTATCATTCGTCTCGCTGCAATCAAAACACACGTATATTATCTTAGCCGAAGCAAATCTCTCCAATGCCTAATTCTATCACTTTACAGATCTTAAACCATGGCTTTCCTTACCAAATAGTAAAGGCATTACAGGAAGCGCGAGGGGCTTGTCGGGCGCTCCAACCATAACAAGCTTTCCGTTAAGTTTGAGTAGATTCAAAAGGGAATCCACTTCGTGCACAGCAGAAACCGTGTCTATGATGTAGTCCAGACTCTTTGCCGCTTCCTGTCAAAATATATAAATAATTAACGGAATCTTCTAGATATAGAAATAATTTATTTTGGTTACAATGTTATTATATTACTTTAGCGTATAGTTTATTTTGTTCTTCATTCATATGGGAGTTGGTTTGGTTTGGTTACATTTATAAGGAAATTTTGGGTTGCTTTTAATAATATTTATTTCATCTCATTATTATTTAATTTGATATGAAGAGCATTAGGGACTCAAAATTGGTTTTATAGTTGTTGGACAGGCGTACACTCAGCCTACCCACGTATAACTACTACAAACAATTACCTTTATACAAACAGGAATGCCCCTTACCAATCCACCAACCCCAGCGGACCCAAGTATGACTACTACAAAATATTACCTTTATACAAACAGAAATGCCCCTTACCAATCCACCAACCCCAACAGACCCAAGTATGACTACTACAGACTATTATCTTTATACACACAGGCATGCCCCTTACCAATCCACTAGTTTCTACTATCAAATTTAAATCCTGGGGTTGCCCCAACAACACCAATTCCACCTCTTTCTTATTTAACCAGACATGAGGAGGTAGGAGGAGTACCGGGACTCCACAATACTACAGGGTTCAAATCCTAGGGTTGCTCAACAACACTTATTCCACCTCTTTCTTATTTAACCTATATTATCATTGTTGTTCTACTACCTTTACACAAACAGACATACTTAGATTGCTACAGACATACTTAAACATGATTACCTGCATTTGCTGTTCGTTTCTGCTAAGAAGAAAACAGTCGGCGCCTAGAATTTCCTTGGCCTCTCTCTCCTTGTGAGGGGAAGTGCTGATTACGCTGACCTTCATACCCAACGCTTTCCCAAACTTGATCGCCATGTGACCGAGGCCTCCCAGGCCTACAACGCCAAGGTGCTTGCTTTGCGCGGCTTCGGTCATCCCGTAGAACTTCATAGGACTGTAGACCGTTATCCCTGCGCACAATAACGGAGCTCCTGCATCCAACGGCAGGTTTTGCGGAAAACGCACCACGAACCTGCAAAATAGAATTAAAATCAAATGGATCTGAAGCTCTGCAACCTAAAAAGGGGTTCATCTGAAAGTTGTAGCATCAGATAATGACCTGTAATCGACAACAATAATGTTAGAGTAGCCTCCGAAGGTAGGATCTCCGTCCCAGTAAACGCTATTGTATGTGAGGATCAATTTGTCGCAGTAATTTTCGAGTCTTTGCTTGCAGGCTTCACAGGTATTCTCCTTGCAAGATCCGACCAGACATCCCACTCCAACTCGATCGCCTACTTTGAAAGATCCTTCCGCGTTGCTTCCCACAGCAGTCACAATACCAGCAATCTCGTGCCTGCATTTCAACATATTCTATTGCGATGACCTTTTTTTATACAAGTTATTACTTATAATAACATATTCCTTTGGCTCCACTCTAATACTTTGTTGAAATACTGAATGAGAAGAGTATTGGCATTTGAGAGAAGTGTACCCTGGAACAATGGGATAAACAGTGTTTCCCCACTCGTTTCTACAGGCATGTAGATCGGAATGGCAAATACCACAGTAGAGGATTTTTATGGTCACGTCCTCGGGTCCATTTGATCTGATCAACTTAAAAAAATAAAAAATTAGAATGGAGAATAACAATGATTTCAAAGCAAAAAGAAATTTAAAACACAAGTGTAAGAATTAGCAGGAGCAATACCTGCGAGAGAATTGGAAGGGCGAGAGAAAACCAGAAGTATCTCTGGCAGCCCATCCCACAGCTTGCTGGTGTTCGCCGCTCGCCATTTGCACAGAAATATATTTATGGCAGAGGCTACACAAATACTGTCTTGTGTTTTACTTCCAAATCGTGTCCATATATACCTATATATAGACCTTATGAGATCGTTCCTGCTTAATCCGTTGATGACTGATTACTTGCAGAGTACTCTTTCGCTTTGAAGTTTGAATAGTCTATAAATGTCGATGCCAGCAGATGACCCGTCAAAGGTTTACAAATGCACTGGATTAAGGTAGGTACTTCATGTTTACCATAGAAAACCAGGTAGATAAAAAGTCTAAGTAGATAGTTGGTAGATGATGTGGACGTCTTAGATAGACGTCATCGATTTCGTCATAGTCCTGAGAGTGACGCATGCAGTGATGCGGTGTGATACATAATATATAATAAAAAAGAAATAAGGTTAAGTACAATGAATTTCAAAAATTAATATATGTTAAATATTTATATTATTTTATTTAATGATACATGGGTTGATTATTATTATTAATTTTTATCATTATTTTTAAATTTTTTTGTTTTTGTTTTTATTTTTATTATAAAAAGAAACAACAACTAACTTTCCTTAATTATTATTATTAATTTTTATATTGTTTTTTTGTCTTTTGTTTTTATTTTTTAGAATCAACAACTACCTTACCTTTTTAAATAATTGATCAAATAGTCAAGTTAAATCATGGTGCTACTATTATAACCTTAACCATAATCTAAAGTGAAGGAGATCCCAGTGGCCACGTTGGTTGGTACATCAGGAAATTCAGATCAAACTAGTACTTTTTTACATTGAGTATACCCATGGAGGTTTTCAGATCAGACTACTACCTTTACATTGAGTATGCCCCCGAGGTTTGAACATAAGTCTCTCCTTGTTAAATGTCAATATTGAATTCAGATCAGACTACTACCTTTACATTGAATATGCCCCATTAAATATGCCCCCGATAATAGATCTCCTCCAAGTAAATGTCCAATAACATACCAATTCAACTAACTCTTCAGAATTTGTTGTCTTTTATTTTTAAAAAAATATAGCAAAAAACCTCTAGTAAAAAGCCTCTTTGAAAAACGGGTCGAGCCAAGAGCGTCCCTAGATTCAATGTTAACAGGTGTTTTTTCATGTGAAATAGATAAACGAGTGTCGGGTTCAACCTTTTAAAGCTCTTTATTTTAAGCCCTTTCGTGACTCTTACGCCCACGTCCCTTCTGGATTCTCCTCTATTTTAAAAGGGGCCTCTTTTGTTCAAGCTAGTATTTAAGCCATCTGGATGCCTCTCGTGACTATGTCTCATCTCTTATCTATTTTAAAAGGGGCTTCTTATGTTCGTGTTTGAATAGCTATGGAGTTATAGTGTGGGCAATGGGTGCTCTTGGTCATGCGGTAACGGTTTAATAGATAGGGATACCTTCAACAACAGTTTCCAAGTTTTTTCATCGTAGCAAGGAGATCATTATCTATTAAAGGGTTGGGTTGGGCTTTATAGGATATCAACTCGACTTTCCACTTTTTAAAAACGATGTTTTAAGAGGTCAGGATAGTTTTTTTTACATTTTTTAATTTGAAAAAGGAGTTATTTTTCAAATTTTACATAGTAACCAAAGCTGATATATTGGAAGGCCGTAAAAAGAATTCTAAGATATATACAACGCACTTTTGAGTTTGATCTTGAATTCAAAAGAACTGGTCAGTTCCTCTTAATAGGATATACAAACACAGATTATGCAAGATACATTGATGACAAAAAATTTACTTTTATATATGTATTTTTTTTGGGGTATACACATATATTATGAGGAAACAAGAAACAAGAAACAATTGCTTGATCTTCCATGAAAGCAGAATACCATGTAGTAGGAGGAGCTATCTATAAAGCAATATGGTTAAAACATATATTGAAAAATATGGGAGTGCCATAAGATAAACCTACAATCATGCATTGTGACAACCAAGAAATACTAAAACTTGTTTGTTATCCAGTATTTCATGAAATAACCAAGTACATTGACATAGAGTCCCACTTCATCTATGAACATGCTCAATAATAGAACATTCATCTCAGCTTTGGTCCTACATAAGAGCAACACGCAAACATCTTCACCAAACCCCTTGGATTTATTAAATTTGAAGAATTCCAAAGTTTTCTCTCCAAGACTATGATGTAATAAGGAGAATGTTATGAGTTATTACAATGTGAATAATGTGAAAGTAACTTGGGTAACTACTCAACATATGGTTTGTGAGGTTCACTAAGGGACAAGGGTAGTTGTAAGATTAGTTGAAAGTTTTTTTGCCATAATTGGGCACCCATTTTATTTAAATACCCCTCATTTCTATAATACATTCACTACATTGGGAAAATCCTACTAAAGAGGACAATTTTGAGTAAGATTGTCATCTAGTATTAATTTTGAAAAAAAACAACATGAGAATATTTGAGGCTCCCTTGATCTATCAAGTAGTTAGTGTTGAGAAGATGTCAAAGGTGTTAACAAGGGAAGGTCTCTGTTGTAAGTTGTAAGTAAATATTAAGCTCTCTATGCCACAAGGCCATACTTACCAACCGAACAAAACAAATTATGACCCATAGTCTTTTTTGTGGAAGCTAAGAAAGACCTCACCATTGGTAGGAATCCTAGAGCCTTTCTAGTAATAGCTAAAATGGTTTTTTCTTTGATAGGATTTGATTCATACAAGAATTGTAGACTCACCCCTCACTCAGAATGATGAAGCAATATACCAAAGTATCTTCCACATCTGATTGGGTTTACAATGGCTATCCAACTAGTCGCTAGGAATCAGTAGGATGAGCTCTTATCTTCCCATCAAGAGGAGCTTAATACTTAGTTATATGCAAAAATAGAAGCATCTTAGAGGCTTCAAGTTGTGAAACCTCCACAAATCATCTAAGATTGTTGGTCCATAAGAATACTACCCTGGAAATTTATGGCAAGAAAGCAAAAGGGACAAATTGACTCAAATTGAACAAGGAGAACAAGGCAGATGCACTTGTGAAATCAAGAGGTCTAGTAATCTCGATTAAAATGAAATCATCAGAGCATCGAAAGGAATCAATGGGTGGTTAGTAGCAAAAGGTATTCATTGAGATAGGAAATGTTTTAAAATATAGAAAACAAAACCTTGATTAGCATGCAAGGCAAAACCCACAAAAATAAGTAAATTGGGATATAAAGAGAGAGGATCACTAGACAAACCTATGGTCAATTGTTTTGGCCTACATTCACAAGTTCAAAAACATAGTGCCAAAATTGCTTCTTGTGTCTTAAAGAACTCTTTGGGACTCGTAGTTCTTTCAAATTATTTCTTCCAACCCCATTGTTCTTTAAAATTCATTCTTCTAGAGCCTAAGGAAGAAATTCTAGACATAAATTTCTCATTCATAAAATCCATAAGTTTTCTATCCATACTTGCTTTATATTATTTAAGGCTAGACTTGTAAAGTATCAGTGGCCAAATCGTCTTTGTAATGACTTCAAAAATGTAGATAAATATCTTTGGCTTGACGAGAAGTGTTTTGAGAAGACAAGTATTTGTCTCAACAAAAAAAGAAATAATGTAAGGTAAGTGTGCCAAAACACTTTTTGGATGATGTAAGCAAGGTGCTTCAATATCTCTGGTCTGAAAAAGAACTACCAACGAAATCCCAGAAGACAGCAAATCAAATATTTTTTCAATGATGTCAGCTTAACCTAAAAAAAAAAATTGGCTTGTTGAAAATCTCACATGAAGCAACAAGAGTAGGTTAGAGCACAATTCGAAGGAAAGAAGTATCTCATATCAAATTTTCTTAGCAAGAAGAATGATGTTAGGATCTAAAATTTCTGGAATGCTTTCAAATTAAAATGGTTTTAAATAAAGGTACCTAGCACTCCCAAAATAAAGTAGTTAGGCTAGAATTCTAGTTGTTAGATCATGAAAGTGACAACCATACCCAACCAAGCATAACCAAAGATCCTACAAATCATAACCACAAGAGGGCCAATAGAGAACATGTTGAAGAGGCTTAGTGGTGTTAGATCATCCTTGATTGTGCATTATTAGTTTGCTTATGATTGTATATAGTAGTTAGTTTCATTTTTAGCTTAGAAAATAGTATAAATAGAGGGATGCTCCTCATTGTAAAGGGGTAAACAATTCAAGGTTTGCCTTATGTAAGTTTTGTGTTCATGTTATAATGCAATTAAAAGTTTTTTTACCTCTTTTAGTTGAAGTGTGTAGAATTATTGATTATGGTGATATTAATTCTTTTAGACATTTCTATTCATGCTTTGATTGAAATACAATCTATTAATATTGAAGTTTTTCCACTTACTTCAATTGAAGTGCTTGGAATGTTGGATGTTATGATATCTGGGTTTACTATACTTTCTATATATCTTTGATTAGGGTTTAGCCTATTAGATATTGATTGTAATAGATGGTTAATGCTCATTTAACTAAATTTTGTGTTATTATTTGAGCTCCAACCACAATTATCACTCTCTCTATCCTTGCCTATTATCTCAACCTTGTCCCCTTTTCTATATTTTATCTTTCAAAATAGTAATATTTAGATAAGGAGTTGGCCTTCTCCATAGGTTGACTTGGAAAAAATTCTAAGCCATCCAATATTGACCTCGTTCGAGGGCACATATTCTATATTAGGCTAATTGAAGGATCAAGAGCTACATGTTTTTTTCCTTTAATGTGGAAATATTCAATAAAATTTTAATGCTTTAAACAATATATTTGCATATGCTTTGTTATTGAGCATGGGTTTTATCCTTCACCTCTAGTTTTGGAGTATTTTTTCTCTATTCTTAATGATATTTCAATGCTCTTTGATTCAACTACTTGAAAATTTCTTATAATTTCTTTATGAAGGTTCAATATCCTCCATAGTTTTGTAATATTTAGATAAACGAGTGTCAAGATCAACTTTTTAAAGCTCTTTAGCCCCTTATTTTGTGCCTCTTATGACCACATCCCATCTAGGTTCTCCTCTATTTTAAAAGGGGACTCTTTTGTTCAGGCTATTATTTAAGCCATCTGGATGCTTCTCATGACTTTGTATGATATCTTATCTATTTTAAATGGGGTTTCTTATGTTTGTGTTTAAATAGTTATGGATTTATATTGTGGACAATGGTTGCTCTTGGTCATGCAGTAATGGTTTAATAGATAGGGATACCTTCAACAACAGTTTCCAAGTTTTTTCATCAGAGCGAGGAGATCAAATCCTTATTTAAAATAGATAGGGTGAGACTTGTTTCTTAAATGGTTGGGTTGGGTTTTAAAGGATACCAACTCAACTTCCCACCTCTTATATATGATGTCTTAAAAGATCAAGTTAGTTTTTTTAACTTTTTTTAAATGGGGAGAAAGGAGTTATCTCTCAAATTTTATGTAGGAACCAAAGTTGACACATTGGGAGGTAGTAAAAAGAATTCTAAGATACATACAAGGCACTGTTGAGTATGGTCTTGAATTCAAGAGAACTAATCAGTTCCTCTTAATATGATATACAAACACAAATTATGCAAGATGCATTGATGAGCAAAATTCTACCTTTATAAATGTATTCCTTTTGGGTCTACACATGTATCACAAGGAAACAAGAAACAACAAACAATTGTTTGATTCCACTAAATAAAAATACTATGTAGTAGGAGGAGCTATCTATAAAGCAATATGGTTAAAACATATGTTAAAAATATGGAAGTGCCACAAGATAAACCTACAATCATGCATTGTGACAACCAATGAGTAGTAAAACTTGTTTTTTATCTAGTATTTCATGAAATAACCAAGCGCATTGACATGGAGTGCCACTTCATCTATGAAAATTCTCAACAATAGAACATTCAGCTCAAATCTGGTCCTACTCAAGAGCTACATGCAAACATCTTCATAAAACACCTTAGATGTATTAAATTTGAATAATTCTAAAGTTTTCTCTCCAATACTATGATGTAATAAGGAGGAGAATGTTAGGAGTTATTACATCATGAATAATGTGAATGTAAGTTGAGTAACTACTCAACACATGGTTTGTGAAGTTCACTAAGGGACAAGGGTAGTTGTAAGATTAGTTGAAAGTTGTTATGCCATATTTGAGTAACCACTGTATTTAAATACCCCTCATTTCTATAATGCAATCCTTGAAGCATTGAGTTCTATAGTGAAAATTCACTACATTAGGTAGATATTATTGAAGAGGACAATTTTGAGTAAGAGTGCCATCTAGCGTTAATTTTGGAGAAAAACAAGATGAGAGGATTTGAGGCTGCCTTGATCTATCAAGTATCCAATGCTAAGAAGATGCCAAAGGTACTAACAAGGGAAGGCCTCTGTTGTAAGTTGAAAGTAAATCTTAATCTTCCTATGCCATGATGTCACACTAACCAAATAAACTAAACAAACAATGACCCATAGTCTTTTTGGTTGAAGCTAAGCAAGACCTCACCATTGGTAGGATTCCTACAACCTTTCTAATGATAGTTAAAAGGGTTCTACCTTTGATAGTATTTTAACCCATACAACGATTGTAGATTCACCCTCACTTAGAATTATGAACCAATAGATCAAAGTATCTTCCACATCTAAATGGATTTATCCAACTAGTCATTATTTATCGATGCAGTTACAAAACAACACCACTAAGACACCCCAAGAAATAGAACCCAATAATTATAAAGGAAGGAAGGGGATCTGAGGTCTTCGATCAAGGAATTAGTAGGATGAGATCCTATATTTCCATAAAGAGGATCTTAATACTTCGTGATCTATGAAAATAGAAGCATCTTGAAGACTTCAAGTTGTGAAACCTCCACAAATCATCTGAGCTTGTTGGTCCATAAGAACACCACCCTAGAAATTTATGGCAAGAAAGCAAAAAGGAAAAGAATAGCTACAATTGAACAAGGATAAGAACTTAGATGCACTTGTCGAATCAAGATATTTACTAGTCTCGATTGAAAGGCAATCATTAGAGCATTGAAAGGAATCAATGGATGGGTCAGTGGAAAAAAGCATTCATAGATCTAGGAAATGTTTGGAAAGGAAGAAACCAAAACCTTGATTAACATGCAAGGGAGAACCCATGAAAATAATTCAATTGGGTTTTTAAGAGAGAGGATCACCAAACAAACCTATGGTAAAAAATTTTGGCCTATATTCACAAGTCCAAAAATGTAGTGTCATAATTTTGTATCTTGTCTTAAAGAACCCTTTTGTACCTGTAGTTCTTTCAAATTATTTCTACCAACCCTATGGTTCTTTAAAATTCTTTCTTCTAGAGCCTAAGTAAGAAATTATATAGTTATATTTTCTCATTCATAAAATCCATAAGTGTTCTATGCAATCTTCCTTCATATTATTTAAGGCTAGACTTGTAAATTCTCAATGGCTAAACATTTATGTAATGTGTTCATCAAGGTAGTTAAATATATTTGGATTGGTGAGAAGTGTTTTGAGAAGAGAAGCATTCATACCAACAATAAAAGAAATCCTGGAAGGTAGGTATACCAAAAAAAAATTTAGGTGATGTAAGCAAAGTGCTTCAATATCTCTAGTTTGAAAAACAAACTACTAACAAAAGCCTATAAGGCAACAAGTTAGAGATTTTTTGCAATGAATCAACTTAGCCTCCAAAAAAAATTGGCTTGATGAAAATCCCACATGAAGTAAGAAGAGCAACTTAGAGTGCAAGTTGAAGGAAATAAGTATCTCAAATCAATGTTTCTCAATAATACGAATTATTTCACCATCTAAAACGTCTAGAATATTTTAAAATTAAAATGGTTTTAAGGAAAGACACCTAGTACTCTTGAAACAAAGCAAATAGGCGAGAATTCTAGTTGTTATAGCATGAAAGTGACAACCATACCCAACCAAACATAACCTAAGATATTGAAAATTAATACCACAAGAGGATCAATAGAGAACATGTTGAAGAGACTTAGTGGTGCTATATCATATTTGATTGTGCATGATTAATTTTGCTTATGATTGCAAATAGTAGTCAATTTCATTTCTAGCTTAGCAAATAATAGAAATAGAGTGATGCTTTTCATTGTAAAGGGGCAAATAATTCAAGGTTTGCCTTATGTAAGTTTTGTGTTCATGTTTTCCTAACGCAGTCAATTTTTTTTTTGACCTCTTCTAGTTGAAGTGTGTAGAATTATTGATTATGGTGATATTTGTTCTTTTAGACACTTCTATTCATGCTTTGATATGAATATGATCTATTAAGATTGAATTTTTTTGACTTATTTCAATTTAAGTGCTTGGAATGTTGGATGTTGTGATATCTAAGTTTACTATACTTTCGACATAGCTTTGGTTAGGTTTTAACCTATTATACATTTCTTATACTAGATGGTTAATGCTCATTCAAATAAATTTTGTGTTGATATCTGAGGTTTGGACGTAATTATCACTCTTTCTATCCTTTCCTTTTCTCTCAACCTTATCCCATTTTCTATATTTTATCTTTCAAAATATTAATATTTAGATGAGTTGGCCTCATCCATAGGTTGACATAGAAACAATTCTAAGCCATCCAATCTTGACCTCGTTCTACGACACATATTCTATATTAGGTAGATTGAAGGAACAAGATCTTCTTGTTCTTTTCCTTTAATATGGAAAACTTCAATATAATTTTAATGTTTTAAATAATATATTTGCATATGCGTTGTTGTTAAGCATAGATTTTATCCTTCACCTCTAGTTTTGGAGTCTCTTTTCTCTATTTTTTATGAGCTTTCAATGCCTTTTGATTTAGTTGCTTGAAAATTTCTTACAATTTCTTTATGAAGCTTTAATGGCATCCTTTTTCTTTTAATGTTTAGAAAGCTTCTATGTCTTCCTTTCTTGTAATTTTTAAAGACCTTTTATGGATTTATTAATGCTTTTTGAAATGAAAATTATTGAGGGGAAAGCTTATGACCCATTTTCTTTGTTAAATTGGCCTTCTTGTTAGTTGCAAGCTTATGACTTTATTGGTCTTAGAAGGGATTGAGACCCTTTTTATGCTTAATGTATTTTTTATTTCTGATATTTAGCAAGTTTTTTTCATCCCGAGACCTTTGAATCTACCATGGAATGTTTCTTCATTGGTATGATTACCTTTCTACTAAGTTTTTTCTTTGTTAGCTTTTGATGCTTAATACTTAAAGCAAATAACCACATGATCTCAAATAAATTTTCTATATGAAATATATGTTAATGACAATATTTTAATCATATAAAACTCATAAATAAATTTTGCAACAACTCATAAAATTACCATTAACAAATTATCACAAAAATAGTATCTTGATATAGAATAAATATCTCAAATACACCATACTTCCACACACTCTCATTCTACATGGTGTCTCACACACACAAATAGATAGACACATATATAATGGAATGTGACTCTCCATATGGAGTACTCTTGGCCTTAACTCTTCTTGAGACTCTTCACTTTCCTACTCTAAGGACACATGTGCACTCTTACATAATGGACACTTGTGCACATCTACACTCATCACACTTGCACACTTAACTACATGACACTTGTGCATTTCCTACACATTATTATATTACATAAAATATTTACTCACACTCTAATCTAGGACACACTCCTAATCTAAATATGTACCCAATGTGGTACATTAGCATGTACCAAATAATATAATATACTCTAACACCCCTTGTATTACATTATTTGGTTATTAAAGACTTTAGTCTTCAATATGGTTTTCATATTCTATCTTCAATCTATCTCTAGTAAATTTATATTTGGAGTCTTCAAATAAGTATCTTCTTTTGGTTGAATCTTCATATTGTTTATCTTGACTTTATTCCTTCTCTTTGTCTTTGAATTATGCTTTCATCTAGGACTTTCAATATAGCAAATCATTAGATAGCCTTGTTGAGTAAGATATTTGATTACTTCTCTTGTCCACTTTTATTTTTCCTATTCTTTTGATAATTTTCTTGCCTGCTCTTCATGCTTGTATCCATTGTTAGCAAAGACTTTAGAAATAATATTTTGAAATAAACACTCTAATTTGTATGTTAAAACCTTTTCAAATTTCCTGTAATATTCTTCCTTGTAATAACATAAAGTAGATGAATGTGATTATTTTCCATAATATTTACAAGGATGTAAATTCCAACAATCGGCTTCTTCATGTCCACCTCTATTACAATACATGTATTTCAAGTCTTCTCTTATTGTTTTGAAAGTTTTAATTTCGTCTATTTTCTTGATCAACTGATATAACCATTTGTGTACAATTGAGGTGATTCTACCTTTGCTTCTTTCATAAGTCTGTAAGAAATATTTTTGACCAACATTCTTTGCTACATTTTTTGAGAATGGTTTTTTCTCAATATTTCCATTAGTATAATTGTCATCAATTTCTTCTATCATATTTTTAGAAGATATCTTTATAGAATCTACTCTTGTCAAACTATCAATTTGTGATTCCTCAAAAGTCTTTTTAAGCCATATTGGTTCTTCTCTTCTAATCACACTTTTCATATTATTATCCCTTGAATCAAGTATATCTCTAAAACCATTTTGATTCCTTGAATCCTATATACGTAATACGTTTTTCAATAGTTATTCTAAAGTAATATTCCTTGTAGCTCCCTAGTCTTAAAAATGAAAGACAAATTTGATAAAAAAATATTCAAATCTCTAAACCTTTGAGGTTGACTACCTTATGTCTCCCTAGTTTTGAATGTATTGTCCCACCTTGATAAAACCTTTTCAACTTCTAAATATTAAGTTGAATTTGAGTGAATGATAAAATTATGATTTTGAAATATTCAAATATTGTAGTATACCTTGTATTTCCTAATGTTTGGATAATGATCAAACAATATTTTTGACAAATATTTCAATTCTTCAATTCTCTAGGTTGAATATTCCTGAATTTCAAAAATACAATTTCTCAATTCTAAATTTCATAACATATGTTGGTGTTGAATTCCTTATATCTCCCCAATTAAAAATTTAAAAATAAAAGATATTTGCAAGTTTTGTATTCCTAATTTGATGTTGAACTCACCATTTATCCAAAATTATCAATTTGCAAATATTTCAAAATGCTTTACAAAATCAAATAAATTAATTACAAATCATGTAATTATATTCCCAAAGCTTTCCAAAATGTAGTAATAAAATATCTAGGGTTTTGATTTACCACTTATAAACCTTATACCTCCAATAGCAATAATTAATCAATGTGGAAATATATTAATCAATCCAATATTTCATAAATCAGTTATAAATTACTCCTTATTACTCTAACCTTTTAATAAAGCAAATAATAACTTGAAATTTATCTCAATAATCTGGGTGTATGCTATTTTGGGTGAAATAATCAGTCTTCACTATTGAATTTTCAATAGGCTTATTTTTGCAAGGCACTCTCCTAAATTTGCAAACTGATTTGATGCCCAAATGAACCTCTCTTTGTGCTATTTATGATCCATGCATTAAATGACTATTTCAAAATGCTTTGACTCCCTTCAAATATGTTTGGCACTCACTATTCCAAGTGCCAAGTGGCACACAAACTCTTTTCCTCTTCTACTAACATTCCTTTGGTGCTCCAATTTTTTGTACTTCTCATAACACTTGGCAAAAGGTATTTTCCAACTTTGGCTCATTTCACTCAATAACTCTATGACATCCTAGACGTTATATTTTGTTAGCTTTTGATACAACATGCAATAGGATATAGAATTCACAAGATGTAGAATAATAAGGAAGAAAGTAAATTTATGAGATGATTGAAATATGCTATAAATAGAAATGATAAAAATGAGTACAATAGTAGCTATGGAGGAAATGAACACTCCATGATACAAGATATTGCTCAATGAATGAGCTCTAATATTATAGCTCACACACACTACACTATTGTCTATCCTACACTATTGTAGTCCTACACTACATGTATATCTCTTCTATATTTGTGGCCCTTTATATAGGAAGATAAGTTCCTTAGCCAACACTCTACCTAGTTGTACAAGTGGACACCTTACACATTACAACATTAGCACTTGTGCATTTATTACATTGCAAGAAGTAACTAGATAACTTCCCCCTAAAGTAATATAATATCCTAAGTATGTACCAAGGAAGGTACATTTACATGAGTCAAATAATGTAATATAAGATATTTTTAACACCCCCTTGTATTACAATATTTGGGTATTGAAGACTTTAGTATTCAATGTGGATCTTCCTCTTGGATCTCGAATTCTAATTCTTCTTCTCTAATTTTTGTTATATGTTCAAGCAAGATGTTAGTGTCTTCAAATCTATCATTCTTTCTCAAAGAGCTTTGATCTTGGTCCTTCTATAGTTGCTTTAGTCTTTAGATGATACAATAATAGTCTAAAGTTGTAGGTTCTTCTTTTAGTTGACCTTGCACTGTATTCCTCCTTCATTGGATTCATCTCCTTATTCTTCCTTAGCTTTTCCTTTGAATTCAATCTTTGTTTTTCATAGGTGGTTGTTCTACTACTTGGTTCTTGTATGGAATATTCTCCTTTATTATTTTCAATATTTACTAATGCTTCTGAACAACCACTTAGGGCATCATGATAAGATCTTGATTTAGTAGAACTTGAAGTGTCAATTTTGCATGAGGATTGAAAAAACTTTTCTAGATATGACTCACTTAGTTCTACCTTTTTTTTAGTAGTTCTATCAATCCCTTTTTCTCTACATTTTCATTCTTTAAGTGTTTATATGTGATTAATGTCGTATATAATATGCTCACAAGATCTAAGGAAAGTGTAATATCACTTTCTCCATTTCCAATAGCTTTATTGAGACGAGTTTGAAAATAGCATTCCATAGTGTCAAAGTTGTCTTCTAAGGCTTCACTATGGATTATTTTAGAAGTTAGATCTATCATTCATTTGTATTTCAAGAGTAGATTCATGATCCCAAATTTTATGGCACTAACATTTTTCTTATTGATATTTGCAGTATTTTGGAAGGTAGACATCCTTATGGCTCCCTATTACTGATATAAGTATATAAGCTCGATTTTATAAAACCTTTATTAATCCTTGGTTTTGTAAGTTTCCTTATGTCTCCCTAGTAAGAGTATATACTCTTGAGGGTTTTTAGGTTTTGTAGAAATCTTATATATTGCAACTTGATAATTTTAATTAATGTTGATATTACCAAGTTTTGTAGAAAGCCTTATGACTCCCTAGTATGTTTTGGAAATTATATAAAGTGCTTTTGTAAATTTTAGTTCAATTTTGGTTGATTTTGTAAAGTTTTATAAATAAAAAGATCAACTTCTATTATCCTCATTGCTACTATTAAACTTAGAATTTTTCCTAAATTTAAAGAGGTTTTAATGTTGGAACTTTTGTCTCAATTTGAAAATATTTGAGACAAATAAATATTATAAATTTCCAACCTTTAAAATGTTTTAATAAACCTCTTATAATGGCCCTTCAACTTTTGATTTTAATTTTTCTAATTTCCAATAAATAAATTTGATGTAGTAGACCTTATGACTCCCAAATTTGAAAAATTAAAAAATATAACAATATTTGCAAAGTATTAAATAGTTCAACCTATGTAGAAGGCCTTATATCTCCTAGGTTATCTTACAAATATTATTTGATTTTTGGTAAGTTATATCCTTTGTCTTTTGCTTTCATAACCTTAAAATTTATCCTTGATTTTATAGCCTTACATCTCCTATATTTGAAAGCAATAATAATGAGATAATTCACTTACCTTATCTCCTTGTCTTCACACTTGAATAGCACTGATTTTGATTGAGTATAACAGTCCTCTTACATACCCTTTATATGGTGCTTGATTTGACGAATTCATATGGGCCAAGCATGGTATGGTTGAGTGAGAAACAACCAGGATTGTTCTTTGATGCTAGAAATTATGATGTTGGGAATATTCCCTTATTTTATGGAGCTTTAAATGCTCCTTTCTCCCTTTCTTCCATGTTGCGCTAGAACTAGTTTGACTACAATATTTCCTCCTTTCTTTTTATTGCAATTTGCTATCCTCTTCACCCTATTCTTGCTTTGAAATTATATTGCATTTATTGGAGGTCAAGGTGGACAAGTGTCTTTACATTTATTGAGAGAGTTGTCACTTGTGTAACACCAATATCTTCTTGTAATGCTTCTGCGGTGCACGTTACACCTTTGTAATGTATGAGAATTTGCTCTGGAACTTGTAACTCCCCTTTGATGGTCTCTTGAGCATTAGAAAATGAGAGGTGCTAGAGAATATTATGCCAAGTGGCATTTAGTGTTCTTGTATAATAATTTTTATGTAACTCCTTCAACTATCTTCCTCCTTAGCTTGCTTTATTTTCTTACCATTTCTATAGAGGATGTATATATTTGTGTCTTAGATCACTAAGTTGTTGTCTTGAGTAAATATATTACAACTCTTCGTAGACTATTTCTAACAACTCCTTATTCACCAAACTATAGTCTCAAAATCTCTTTCATAGACCTAATACTTGGTGACTTTGTTCTCCTCTTGTGGTCTCCTCCTTATGCTATATATTTGGAGAAGTCTGTGTCTATGAAACGGTGTCCTCTTGTTATGGGAGGAAATATTTGATCTTCTAGTTCTGGACAACTTCTTCTATCTTCAATTCTTCTTGTCAAATTCTAACTTCAAGAAAGATCTTCTTCTCAATATTCTGTATGTCTTGAGGTATTCACTGGATTCTTATTTCGCTCAGATTTGGCACTGCTTCACAGACACCTCCTCTTGGGCTTGTTTTCGAATGGTGATAATTGTCCCAAGTTCTTCACTATCATGGGCTTGTCCTTGGTAGTGTATTTCTCCAGTGAGTTCTTCTTTGATGATTTCTTAAGCAATTCTCTCCTAGCCTTTTAATGGATGCTCATCAAGACCTCACCAAGGCCTTTGATCTTGTAGCTTCTTTTGGTCTTCCTTGAGACCTTATTTCAAATTTTTACTTCTGGAAGTGTTGGTGGTGAGATCTTCTCCTAGATCTATGATTCTACTACTTCTAGATTCAAGTAGGACTCTCCTAGTCATTATTATTCCTTACCTAGAATTTCTTCAATGAGATATCCTCTTGATATATTTTGCTTCAGGTGCTAGATTGATTCTGAAGAGGTTGCTCTTCCTAACTTTCTTGTAGGAAGCTTTCCCGACTTACTATACCTCCTTTACCTACAAAAAAATATTAGTACTAAAATTTGCTTATGAATTAAGTACTCTCTTCTGGAGTCTTCTTCAAGATAAAGGTATCTATGGCCTATTTTAGTATCAAGGCTTATGTGGCCTTTTCAAGGATTATGTGGCCTTTTATTTAATATCAAGGCTTCTATGGCCTTTTCTTCAATATTAAGGCTTCTATGGCATTTTCTAGGCTTCTATGGTATTTTCTTCTGGATCAAGGCTTCTATGGCATTTTATTCTCGTTCAAGGCTTCTATGGTGATTTTATTTTGTGAAGTTATTCAATATAGCAATGAATATCTCTTGTCTCTTGACTTCACCATGATTATTTTCCATAAGTTTCTTCTGAAGTATTCTCCTTTTTGCAACAACTAATATCTACACTATGAAGGCACTCTGACCTTCATGCAACGAAGTTGAGATCTCATAGATTTATGTTGTAGGAGGTGTCCCAATCATTTGATAATTAATTATGTACAATTTAATAAACTTCATGTAAATATTTTCAAATCTCTTAGATGAGCTTCACTAGTTATTTCATGAAATTAGTAGATCAAACTCTGAGTCCTAGTCTTCACGAGTTTTTCTACAACTCTATGGAAAGACTCTAGCCATATGCAATATCAGTATTCTTGAAACTGAGATTTCATTCAGTCCTTACTTGCGGCTCTCCCTAATTCTATCACCTAGACTCTTCTGAGAAATTTTGATAGTGATTGGTCCAATAGTGCATCAGGTTGACAAAAAACTCAGGGTCAATGATAATGGTGATTTTTCTATTGATCTATCGTAGCTCTGATACCACTATTAGATTTTGATATAACATGCAATGGAAGATAGAACTCACAAGATGCAGAATAATAAGAAAGAAAGTAAATCTGTGAGATGACTGAAATATGCTATAAATAGAAATGAAAAAAATGAGTACAATAGTAGCTATGGAGGAAATGAACACTCCATGATACAAGCTATTACTCAATGAATGAGATCTAAGATTATAGCTCACACACACTACACTAATGTAGTCCTACACTATTGTGATATCTATTCTATATATATGGCCCTTTGTATAGGAAGATAAATTCCTTGGCCAAAACTCTACCTAGTTGTACAAGTGGACACCTTGCACATTACAACTTGCACATTGACACATGTGAATTTATTACATTGCATGAAGTAACTAGATAACTTCCCCCTAAATTAATTTAATGTCCTAAGTATGTACCAATGAAGGTATATTTTCATGACACAAATAATGTAATACAAGTTATTTCTAACGTATTTATCCTCACTAATGTTCTTTGCTCTTCTTTGACGAAAGACTTGGGCATTTTACTTCCTTTGAAGCATGTGTATATTACCCTCTAATGGGTGCTCCTTTGTTCACTACCAATAAGCACTTCTATCTCTTCTATGTCCTCCAATTATATGTTACACTTGCTACCAAACTACTATCCTCCAATGAACACTTCACTTCCAACATTTGGCTACTATAAAATGCTTCACTACTTCACTTTTGTTGTGATTATTCAAAATCCTACAAACCTCTATTTAGAAATCACATGTATAGTTGATTCCCTTGCCCTTGAATTACATGTCTTTACATGCAATAATCAAGCATTACAATATCCAATGCTTGGCACTACATTTTTTTGGCTTATCCAATCACTTGGTGATTCCTTTCCTTTATAATTTTTTTGTTTCAGTAGAAATTGCTTCATTCACACTCGTTGTCACTTGGTGTTTCCCAATGCCTAGATGCTTGGTGTTTCCTATCTATAACATTTTTTGGGAATTTTGGCTTCCTATATATTAGATTTCCAACTATGGTTTTGTAGTGTCCTCCATCTAGTATTGTGGCTCTTCCAATGGTCTCTTCTCTCATGATGGTTCATCCACAACTTAGGTGGATTTTATTTCTAAAATGGTGGCTCCTACTTCAATGTATGGTGGCTTCTTTGGTTCCTATTTCTATTTAATGGTGGCTCATATTGCATTACTTCAGTAGACTCTAACTTCTTTTTATGTAGCTTAGCTTTTCCACAACTCAGCTTCAATAGGTGAGCCTTTTGTTGCCTTGAGAACTTTCTTTTTAGATGCGTTTACTCATTTTCCACTTACTTTGCTGACATCTGTTTATGAGACTTGTGTAGGTTCAAATAGGCAATTATTCCTTCAAGAACATGCACTTAACCTTATTTTTCAAAAACATATACTATGCACACATTTTTGAGTGCTCCTTATTGCATTTGTAGCTACTTTTCTTGTTGTTTTTAACTAGGAGTAATACTTGCAAAAATTTGATAATAATCAACTTATAACACCATAATAAAATATCAAATTTTCAAACTTATTTGTGCTTCCTTCCAAGCTTGCTTTCTAGCTAGTTTTTCTCACCTTTTACTATTCAAACTTGTTGTTCTAATACCTTCAAAGTTCCCACTCCTTTGCTTTTCAAAATGCTGCTCAAATATTTTGAAATTTGTAGCTCAAATTATTCTTCAAATGTTGTCCAAAATACAGATCTATCTTCTTCTAATGCTACCCAAATATGTAGTCAATAACTTTTCAAATGGTTTCCCAAAAATATAAATTTTCCTCCTCTAATATTTTGTCCTCAAACTCTTTAAATTATGCTCTAAAATTTTGCAATCTTCTCCTTCAAAAATCTGCCTTCAAAAAAATTAATGGTTATCTCCAAAACCTATCAATATGTCGGTCTCTTCTTTCTTCTTTCTTCTTTATCCTCCTTAGCTCTCACTGAATTTTATCTTCAAATTTGGCCTCTTTTATGGCCTCTTCTTCAAGAATGTGAACATCTTCAAGCCTTCAAAAATAATTTCACAAATTTGGAAATTTTCTTGCCAAAATCCTTCTCCTTGAATCAATTTCATAAATCCTTTTGGTCTTGTTGTTGGATGACAATAATTGTCCCAATTTTCATGTGATTACCTCTTTTCGAAGTTTCTTCTTCCTGCAATATTCTACCTTGAACTTTGTTCAAATATTCTGCAATGGCCACTTATTCAATTTCATAGTAGGGCTTCTCTATTCTCCTTTTTTATACTTCCAAATTTCAATGGTACCTTTTCCTAGGCCTCATCAATCTTCTTTCTCAGATCTGCAATGGGGACCTCTTCTCTCAGGTCTCCTCTTTATTCATATTCAATAGGGCTTCTCTAGTCTCTTTCTCTCTCCTTAATATTCCATCTTCAATCTTCTATGGGACATCTTTCTTGGATCTCTTCAATATTCAATCTTCAATCTTCTATGAGGACCTCTTTCTTAGGTCTCCTCAATGTTCAATCTTCAATCTACAATATTCAAATTCTTCTATCTTCAATATTCAATGGGATCTATTTCTTGGATCTCCTTAATCTCAATATCTATTCTTTTGCTACAAATCCAAAACCAATTCCTCTACGAGGAAAGCACATAGACTTTTAGGCAATATAAGGTGAAATTCTTCTCTATCTATTGTAGAAATCTTCTCAACATTTGAGAACTAATTTTCTGCAACAAAATCTTAGACAACAACGATCAAATACATCAAAATATTTATAAATCTAAAATCAATAATTTTCACTAGTTGTTCTTCAATCTAGTGGTAAGAAATCTATGTCGAGTCCTAGTCTTTGTGAGTTTTTCTACAACCTTGTGGAAATACTCTAGAAAAATGTTGGAAATTTTGAGTAAGTTGTGCTGTCATTGATGTCAAAATTTTTAATGTCAAAGGGTTTGATATCAAAATATTTAATTTCAAAAGGTTGAAGGCCAAGTTTGAAGACTATGTGCAAAAAGAGAGCAAGTGAAAAGACTAATATTATAATATTTTAATATTATAATATCTAGCCAACAGGGTTTTTCAAAAGGAAAAGAAAGCAAGCTTAAAAAGAAATAATAATATTATAATATTTAATATTATAATATTTGGGCAAAAGGAAGAGGTGAAAAATAACAAGGCCCA
The DNA here is from genome assembly GCA_028583015.1 of Wollemia nobilis. Taxonomy (NCBI): domain Eukaryota; kingdom Viridiplantae; phylum Streptophyta; class Pinopsida; order Araucariales; family Araucariaceae; genus Wollemia; species Wollemia nobilis. Next base: position 938,622 of record JAQPPZ010000620.1, on the reverse strand, counting down.
TTGAGAAAGTTATAAAGGTTGGCAAAGGTTTTAATTTATTTCATATAAAATATTCTAACCTAAGGTTAAAATTTTAATTTTAATATTTATGGCACCAAAAATCGATTTCAAAATGTTGCAAATTAAAAAGGGCCGACGTTTTTTATTTTTTTGGAATACATATAAAAGGAGGAATATTTTCCAAAGTTGATTGTTGTGGAAAAATGGGTGTGCATCGTTCGTGAGGGGCAGAGACCAAGCATAAGTCAAGCAAATTATTTGAGGAGGATTTCATTGAAAATCATGGAGAGTGTGAAGATAATTCCAAAGTGTTGGCTAGTGCAGATGACAATGAGATGAGGCTAAGGTACTTGCGAAGGGTTGGTCATGGTTTCGAATCCCACGCAGTTTGTTTTTGCAAAGGAGGAAAGAGCTTTTCATTTTTACTAGAATTTGTGAGAAGCAGATGTTGTATAGGATAGATTATCCTTTAGTTCTCATGTGTGCGTGTAGCCTAGGCAGTAGCCTAGCCTTGGGCTAAGGCATTATGGTGGCTAAGGTTACGGGTTCAAGCATGGGCGTTTGTTGTTCAGACTTGTGCAATATTTTTGCAAGAAAAATTTTAAAGGTATATTTTTTAAATAATGTGCTTCTTGGAATACATGATTTGACATTTAGGCTTTGAAGTTGTGAAAGGAAATTAAGTGAAATTGTTTAGGGAGTCATAAGGGGTGTTAATTAAATTTTTATTTTTGTGTTTAGGAATTAAATCAAGTATTGGATATTATAAGGTGTAAACAAAGGAACTTTATTTTGATGTGTGTTGAATATTATTTTGAAAAAGGAGATTATAAGGTGTAAACAAGGAACTTTATTTTGATGTGTGTTGAATATTATTTTGAAAAAGAAGGAGATTATAAGGTGTAAACAAGGAACTTTATTTTTGATATATGTTGAATATTATTTTGAAAGTGAAGGAGTGATAAGGTGTATTTGTAACTTGACATATTATTGTATTTCTTGTATGGTGAAATATTTATTGAGGTAAATATTCTTGTGGAGATTTTAAGACAGACTCTTGCTATCTAACATGGAATTAGCAAAAGGATTTGGTCGTGAGTAAAGCAGGCTTTGAATACATATCTCCATCAAATAAAATAGGTATGGGACAATCATCTTTTGTTTGAAATGTTGGAATGAATGTTGCAAAATATAAGGTGGAGTGAAAATGATTGTTTGATGAGCATTGTTGGAAATATTTGAGTGAATTATTATATGCATCATTTATGAATGATTAGAGAATATTTGAGATAGATATTGAGGATTATTTGAGTTAGGGTTTGAGACCCACATTGTACTCTTTGTTTGAAGAAGTATGAAAACACTTTTTTAGGATTTGTGAGCAAGTTGTGTTTCATTGATTGAATGATTGATTAAAATTCTTGAGCATTGGTTTTGAGTGATATTGAAAGTGAATGTACAAACATTAGAAACTAGATTTGAGGTAAGTCTTGGTGAAGACTTGAGAGTGTATTGAGAAAGTTCTTGAGATGAATTGAAGGTATATTTGAGGTATGTCTTGGTGAAGACTTCAGAGCGGATTGAGCAAGTTCTTGAGAGGACTTGAAGGTATATTTGAGGTAAGTCTTGGTGAATACTTGAGATTAGATTGAGCAAGTTCTTGAGAGGACTTGAAGGTAGATTTGAGGCAAGTCTTGGTGAATAATTGTAAGTATATTTGAGGTAAGTCTTGGTGAATACTTGAGAGCAGATTGAGCAAGTTATTGAGAGGACTTGAAGGAAGATTTGATGTAAGTCTTGGTGAAAACTTGAGAGTAGATTGAAAAAGTTCTTGAGAGGACTTGAAGGTATATTTGAGGTAAGTTGGTGAAGACTTGAGAGCAGATTAAGTAAGTTCTTGAGAGGACTTGAAGGCAGATTTGAGGTAAGTCTTGGTGAAGACTTGTAGATAAATTTGAGCAAGTCTTAGTGAATACTTGAGAGCATGTTGAGAAAGTTCTTGAGATTACTTGAAGGTATATTTGAAGTAAATATTTGTGAATACTAGAGAGCAGAGTTGATTGATTGATTTGTTCAAGCTTTGTGTTAAGGCTTGAGGAAAATCTAAGCAAAGTTAGTTGGTGATTTGTTCAAGATTTGTATTAAGGCTTGACACAAATCTAAGAAGATTTAGTTGGTTATTTGATCAAGATTTGTGTTAAGGCTTGGGGATAGATTTGAGATAAATATTTATGAGCATATTTGTACTACACTTAGGATAGATTTTGGTGAGTTGAAAGTAAGCTTTGGAGGTGATAGAATAGAGGACAATAGTCTCCAATGGATAGATATCCATTATCCAGGGTAGTGAGGATAGAAGTCTTCAATGGATAGAGATCCATTAGCCATGGCAATGAGGATAGAGGTCTTCAATGGATAGAGATCCAATAGCTAGGGTAGTGAGGATATAGGTCTTCAGTGGATAGAGATCTATTAGCCAGAGTAGTGAGTGCATAAGTCTTCTAGAATATTATCAACCAGAGCAGAGGGGAAAGAGTTATCCTATGGATAGATATCCATGAACAAGAGCAAAGGGAAATATTTCTCTTTTGAAGTATGATCCGTGAACTAGCTAGGAAGATAAAATTCTTCTATGGAGAGAGATCCATAAACCAGTTGAGGAGATAGATGTCTCCTAGATCAAATTCCATAAACCAGAGAAAATGGGAAAAAGTTATCCTATATAGAGATCCACAAATTAGAGCATAGGAAATTAGTGTCTTATTTGAATAGAGGTCCATAAATATTGTAATAATAAATTGATTCCCAAGAAGATTTATTGAGAAAATTTAGTAGAAATATTTTCTTCGTGGAGTAGCCCACATTGGATGAACCATATTAAATTGATGTCTCTAATGTGTGTGATGATTTGTGCATTTCTTTAAATACTGCTATTGATATTACCATTGATAATATTGGATAATATTGTTTGAAAAAGAAAAGTAAAATTTGATCTTATACTATTCACCACTCCCTCTTAGTATAATCTTGTGTTCTTCAATTGGTATCAGAGCGGGTTCCTTTGAAAGAGTTTAACAACTTGAAGGAAAAGTATACAGGAACACAGATGGCATCTTAGAGTGGATCATCAGAAAATAAGGCACCATTGTTTGATGGGAACAATTATGCTTTCTAGAACATAATAATGAAGACTTACTTGATGGCACAAGGATATGAGACATGGAAAGAAGTTGAGGATAGATACACACCTCCATCTAGTACTCCTATAGATAAAGATGGTAAGCTCCTACATATGTATAATGCAAAGGAAATGAATGCAATATTAAGTGGTTTACATGAAGCAAAGTTTATAAAAGTTATGCATTGCACATCAAAAAAAGAGAAGTGGAAAAATTTGAATAAAACATATGAGGGAGACAAAAAGCTCAAGGTGGCAAATTTGCAAAATCATGAGAAACTATTTGAAGACTTGAAGATGAAGGATGAGGAAGACATTGCTACATACTTACTTCGTGTGGATGAGGTTGTTAACTCCATGCAAGGACTTGGGTTTAAATTTGAATAATCATATGTTTATTAAAAGGGTTTAAGGCCGCTCCCTATGAGGTATAGTGAAAAGGTTTCAGCCATAGAAGAAACAAGAGATATTGAAACTTTGACTAGGGATGAGTTGCATGGAAATATAAGAGCTTATGATATGATAATAGGAAAGGATCATATCCCCAAGAAAGAGGTAGCCTTCAAAGTAGAAAAGAAGAAAAAATATAAGAATTTAGATTCAAGTGGTGAGTCATCCAGTGATGAAGAAGCAAACTATGGCAGAAGGAACAAGAAGGACTCAAGAAAGCACAAAAGTACTAAAATAGTTAAGTGTTTCAATTGTGGTAAATATGGTCACTATGCATCTAACTTTCGAGAATCTGGAAGTAGTAGTAGTGAAGAGAAACAAGATCATAACAGAAAGGAAGCAAGAAAATACAGGTATGAAAAGAAAAATAGGTATGGACAAAACAAGCATGAAAATAAGTTTCTCAAAGACATAAGAATAAATTTTATGTGGATAAGACATGCAATGTTTCAAGTTATAGTTATGGAAGATCCTCAGATAGTGAAGAAGAAGAAATTCTCTTCTTGGCAATAGAGGAAGAAGGAAGTGCTCCTATTGAAGCTAAATCTAAAAAATATAAGGATGCTCTTGAAGACAAAGAAGTAGAGAAATATTCATAAAAATAATATGAATAAGTAGTTGATATAGAAGCTAAGATTATTTATGCTCTTAACGAGTTAAGAAAGGTTAGAAAGGAGAACTCAAAACTCAAGATTCAATTTCAAGAATGTGATGAAGAGAAAGAAAAGCTTATACAAGATCTGATAAACTCAATAGCTAAGACAAGGAGATTTAAGAAAAGTTAGAAACAAAAGTCTTATAATGTGAGAGATTAGAACAAGAGGTAGTATTTCTAAGGAAGTAAATGAAAGAGTCTAAGGACAAGCTACACAAATTTTGTAAAATTTCAAAGACTTTGGATAAAATTATCAATGCACAAAGATATTCATCTTGGTTTTTGAAGAAAGATAAGAGAATCAAGAAGAAGGGTCAAGCTCAAGATCCAAATAGGGAGAAGCTTTAGAAGAAGAGGATAAAGTGAGACTTATGTGAATAGAAGTTTCACCAAGAAAGAAAACAATGCACAAACAAGGAACAAAGAACATCATAGAGAAGAAATGACTAAGATACCAAGGGGTCCAAGGAAATATTTCTTCAAAGCACATTGTTTCTCATGTAACAGGTTTGGTCATAGGGCTATCCATTGCAGGACTCATGAAAAGGAGTATGGTATTACTAAGAGGAACTTAAAATATGGACATTTCTTTCAATGGTATTGCTACTCTTGTAATCAATTTGGTCATAAAGCAATTCACTACATGGTTCATTATAGAAATAGGTATGGCTTCACTAGGAGGAACTTCAAGATATTTGCACCTTCTATAAACCACAAAATTAAGTGTTACAAGTACAATAATATTGGGAATATGGCCAAGTGGTGTAGAAAAAATTTTCTAGAGCTTCTAGAGACAAGCAAGAATAAGGATATTCAAAGGAACCAAAAGGGTATGTTGAGAAAGCAAGTTGACAAAGGAAAAGAGCATTGTATGTTGGGAGTAATTTTACTCCCAACCCAAAAATAATCACCTCAAAGAGAAGAGGTGGGGAGGGGACTGAGCTAAGAGTCTTATCTTTAGCCCCAAAGGAGTCCCTTTACCATTGATGAAAAATGGGGAGAGATTTGAGTTAGGTGGAGAGCATTCAGTTAGGGGGAACAGTTTCCTAGGGGGAGCAGAGTTGGAAAAAGGAAAAAATAATGATTAAGGAAAAGGGTTGCCATTAATGAAAAAGGGGGAGATTGTTGGAAATTTTGAGTAAGTTGTGTTGTAATTGATTATAACAGGTTTAATTTCAAAAGGTTGAAGGCCAAGTTTGAAGACTATGTGCAAAAAGAGAGCAAGTGAAAAGACTAATATTATAATATTTTAATATTATAATATCCAACCAATAGGGTTTTTCAAAAGGAAAAGAAAGCAAGCTTAAAAATAAATAATAATATTATAATATTTGGGCAAAAGAAAGAGGTGAAAAATAACAAGGTCCATTGAGCAAGTTATAAAGGTTGTCAAAGGTTATAATTTATTTAAATTAAAATATTTTAACCTAAGGTTAAAATTTTAATTTAAATATTTATGGCTACAAAAATTGATTTCAAAATGGTGCAAATGAAAAAGGTTCGATGTTTTTAATTTTTTTGGAATGCATATAAAAGAAGGAATGTTTTCCAAAGTTGATTTTTGTGGAAAATTGGGAGCACATCATTCGTGGGGGGCAGAGACCAAGTATAAGCCAAGAAAATTATTCGAGAGGATTTCATTGAAAATCATGGAGAGTGTAAAGATAATTCCAAAGCACTAGCTAGCACAGATGATAGTTGAGATGAATCTAAGGCACTTGCAAAGGGTTGGTCATGGTTTTGAATCCCACACAGTTTATTTTTGCAAAGGAGGAAAGAGATTTTTGTTTATGCTAAAATTCGTGATAAGTAGACGTTGTATAGGATAGACTGTCCTTTTTTTCTTGTGTGGACGTATAGCCCAGGTGGTAGCCTAGCCTTGGGCTAAGGCATTATGGTGGCTAAGGTCACAGGCTCGAGCGTGAGCGCTCGTCATTGAGACTTGTGTAATATTTTTGCAGGTAGAATATTAAAGGTATGATTTTAAAATAACTTTCTTCTTGCAATACATGGTTTGACATTGAGGCTTCAAAGTTATGAAAGGAAATTAAGTGAAATTGTTAAGGGAGTCATAAGGGGTGTTAATTAAATATTTTATTTTTGGTTTTTATGAATTAAATAAAGTATTGGAGATTATAAGGTGTAAACAAAGGAACTTTATTTTGATGTGTGTTAAATATTATTTTGAAAAATGATATTATAAGGTGTAAAAAAGGACCTTTATTTTGATGTGTGTTGAATTTTATTTTGAAAGAAGGAGATTATAAGGTGTAAACAAGGAACTTTATTTTTGATATATGTTGAATATTATTTTGAAAGTAGAGTGATAAGGTGTATTTGTGACTTGACATTTGATTGTATTTCTTGTATGTTGAAATATTTGTTGAGTTAAATATTCTTGTGGAGATTTTGAGATAGATTGTTGCTATCTAACCTAGAATTGGCAAAAAGGATTTGGTTGTGAGTAATACAGGTTTTGAAGATATATCTCCATCAAAGCAAAGATGTATGGGTACATCATCTTTTGTTTGAAAGTTGGAATGAATGTTGCAAAATATAATGTGGAGTGAAAAGGATTGTTTGATGAGCATTATTGGAAATATTTGAGTGAAATATTATATGCATCATTTGTGAACGATTAGAGAACATTTGAGATAGAGATTAAGGATTATTTGAGTTAGGGTTTGAGACCCACATTGTGATATTTGTTTGAAGAAGTATGAAAACACTTTTTTAGTATTTGTGAGCAAGTTATGTTTCATTGATTAAATGATTGAGTAAAATTCTTGAGCATTTTTTTTGAGTGATATTGAAAGTGAATATGCAAACATTAGAAACTAGATTTGAGGTAATTCTTGGTGAAGACTTGAGAGCATATTGAAAAAATTCTTGAGAGGACTTGAAGGTATATTTGAGGTAAGTCTTGGTGAAGACTTGAGAGTAGATTGAGCATGTTCTTGAGAGGACTTAAAGGCAGATTTGAGGTAAGTCTTGATGAATACTTGAGAGAATATTGAACAAGTTCTTAAGAGGACTTGAAGGTATATTTGAGGTAAGTCTTCATGAAGACTTGTAGGTAGATTTGAGGTAAGTCTTTATGAATACTTGAGAGTAGATTGAGCAAGTTCTTGAGAGGACTTGAAGGTATATTTGAGGTAAGTCTTGGTGAAGACTTGAGAGCAGATTGAGCAAGTTCTTTAGAGGACTTGAAGGTATATTTGAGGCAAGTCTTGGTGAAGACTTGAGAGGACATGAAGGCAGATTTGAGGTAAATATTGGTGAAGACTTGTAGGTAAATTTGAGTTAAATCTTGAGGAAGACTTGTAGACATATTTGAGCAAGTCTTAGTGAAGACTTGCGAGAATGTTGAGAAAGTTCTTGAGAGGACTTGAAGATAGATTTGAATCAAGTCTTTGTGAATACTTAAGAGCAGAGTTGATTGGTTGATTTTTTTAAGCTTTGTGTTAAGGCTTGAGGTAAATCTAAGTAGAGTTATCTGGTGATTTTTTTAAGCTTTGTTTTAAGGCTTGAGGAAAATCTAAGTAGAGTTATTTGATGATTTTATCAAGATTTATGTTAAGACTTGGGGATAGATTTGAGATAGATATTTATAAGAAAATTTGCGAGCAGAGTTAGAGAAAATTTATACTACACTTAGGATAGATTTTTGTGTAGATCTGAGATAGATTTGAAAGTAATATTTTGAGGTGATAGAATAGAGAACAACAATATCAAATGGATAGAGATCTATTATCCAGGGTAGTGAGGACAATGGTCTTTAGTGGATAGAGATCCATTAGCCAGAGTAATGAAGACAAATATCTTCATTGGATAGAGATCCATTAGCCAAGACAATGAGGACAAAGGTCTTCATTTGATAGAGATCCTTTAGCTAGAATAGTGGGGGCAGAATTATTATAGAAGATCATCAGTTAGAGTAGATGGGAAAGAGTTCTCTTGTGGATAGAGATCCACTAACCAAAACAAGGAGAAAGAGTTATCCTATGGAGTTTGATCTGTAAACTAGCTATGAAGATAGAATATTTCTGTGGAGAGAGATCCATGAACCAATTGAGGAGATAGAGGTCTCCTCGATCAAGTTCCCTTAAACCAAAGAAAATTAGAAAGAGCTCTCCTATGTAGATATATCCACAAATCAGAGCATTGGAGATTGGTATCTTCTTTGGACAAAGGACCATAAAAATTGTAATAGGGAATTGATTCCCAAGAAGATTTGTTGAGAAAATTTAGTAGAAATATTTTCTTCATGGAGTATCCCACATTGGTTGAACCATGTTAAATTGATGTCTCTATTGTGTGTGATGATTTATGCATTGCTTTAATTATTTCTATTGATATTGCCATTGGTAATATTGGATAATATTATTTAGGAAAGAAAAGTAAAATTTGATCTTATACTGTTCACCCCCCTCTCAGTATAAGCTTGTGTTCTTCACTAAATACAAATTTCAAATTTTCTAAAAGAAATCTCCCTATCTCCTATCAATATTCCTTGTGGCTCTAATACCATTGTTATATTTTGATGCTTAATACTTAAAGCAAATAACCACAAGATCTCAAATAAAGTTGCTATATGAAATATATGTTAATGGAAATATTTTAATCATATAAAAATCATAAATAACTTTTGCAACAACTCATAAAATTTCCATTAACAAATTTACACAAAAATATTATCTTGATATAGAATAAAGATCTCAAATACACCATACTTACACACACTCTCATTCTACATGGTGTCTCACTCACACACACACATAGACACATATATAATGGAATGTGAATATCCATATGAATTTCCCTTGGACTTCACTCTTCTTGAGACTCTTCACTTTCCTACTCTAAGTACACATGTGTATTCTTATATAATGGACACTTGTGCACATCTACATTCATCACACTTGCACACTTAACTACATGACACATGTGTGTTTCCTACACATTATCACATTACATAAAATATTTACTCACATTCTAATCTAGGATACACTACTAATATAAAGATGTACCAAAGATGGTACATTAGCATGTACCAATAATGTAATATACTCTAACATTCTTCAACAATCTTATATAGGGTAATTTTATCGTTGAGACTACTTTTCTCAAACAGAGTGCTCTTTGAGGCTTCATTGTGTCAAAGGTAGAGAAGGAGATATTTTCTTCCTTCTACTTTCTCTAATAGCACATGTTATAACTCAATTCTTTTATTGATTATATTATGGAAGTGATAGGTGTTTAAATACATATAATACCTATTTTATACATAACAAACCTTCAACCAAACATCAAACTATCTATATCATATACTAGATGCATATACCTTGTGAGGGGTGGTTATGCCACTTGCCACTTCACATGGGCTATGATCTAATAACTCATAACAAGTTGTGTATATAAGGATAAGTATTCCCCTCATGTTTTTATATAGTTATTATTTTTTTTTAATATGGAAGGAAGGGGGGAGCGATATAAACTAAAGAGAGTGGATGCACATTGAATAATCATTTTCTTGTATCATCATTTAGAGTGGGATCATCTTAGGGAGTAGTAGGAGGTATGTAAATTATTTTCTCTTTGAGATTAATATTACTCACAACTATGGCATTGCATTCTTAGTCATGAATAACTCTTATAATTAGGGTTATAGACATGGTTTGCTTGAGAAAATGGTAAAGAATAGAGAAATAGTTGGGGAAAATGACTTAATGGCTTAGGGTAAAGGTGCTATAAAAACAAGTATTTTTATGCCTTATATGTAGCATTGAGGTTTTGTTTTTCTTCCTATAGAAATAATGAAATAATTTGTTATGTTTTCCATGAATATATATTCATGAAGTTATGCATGACATGTCTTTTATTGGTTTAAAAATGACTAATTTTATTTTCAATTCTAAGTCACATAGTTGCATTTCTAAAAAAAGAAAAGGCTTTAGGTGTAAAGTGCATTTGAGATATTCTTTTAAAAAATAGGGGATTGTTCTCTAGTTAGGGAGATCCCCTACTTCATCTTCTGAAAAGAATAAAATTAGTAAATATGGATTGTTTTTAGATTTACACAAGAAATTATTTTAAACTATATTGTTCTTCTAACTACACCCCTATATTTTCAAAATTGAATATGTCCATAGTTTATTTTGACTATGTAATAAGGGTTTATAATTTGAAAATATCATCTAATGTATAATTTATAACCTAGCTCATGGAATTTCTTTGAGTGAGTAAATTCTTATTTTATTCATTATAATGCTATTGTGTTTGAAGCTATTTTAATACCATTAAAAAACAAGAGATAATCTATTGGATAGAAAACGATTTCGAGTAAGCTCAACATTGTACTTTATTATGAAAAGTGTAGTGAAATTTCACTACAACCAAGCCAAGAATGAATAATTGAAACCAAGGCCAATTGGAAACCACAAGTAAAATGGAATTCCCCAATACCATTATTGATCACCAAGAAACCCATGTTGAAGAATCACCATAAAGTCACCACTAAAAAAATAAAATCATATGAGAACAAGTTGATTTCATACCCAAAAATCCATAATAGGCATCTTATAGCCCTCGTGGTGATAACTAAATCCAACCTCATCATTGATAATAGTCCATGAGCCTTTTTTATGATATGTGAAAAGACTCTATCAATAATAAAGGTTGAACCTAGACATAAATTATGGGTAAACTAGTATACCTAGCTATTATTTAGATTTAAATGGGTCTGTAGCCCCTGACTTCTCATTCATCATCTCTCTACCACATGCACAAGACACATTCAAGGAGGATATTTGACCAAGGAATAACTAACAACAATAGAAAGGAGAGGAAGACTCACAAGAGATCATCATAAAGATATTTTATGAGATATATACTTCCCTTACATTTAGTTAAGAAGGCCACTCAATTCAAAATATCTATACTAACAAACCCTTTATGAAGATTACACAGATATCAAAGATGCAAAGGGAACAAGAAAACTTCCAAATAAAATTTATTATAAACTAGAAAATTTCATAATCTATAATTTGTGTTATCCAAGAGGGATCTCTAAAAACCTTGCCATAGACGAACTTGGAAAAGAATAAAGCAAGATGATGATAAGTGAAGAATAAAAACTTCAAACTTGTAGGTGCAATAAAATATCATGGCTTGAACAATGGGCTGCACTCATAAGAGTTTTCAATAAGGCTAAAAGAACTGAAGGGTCAATTTTTTTAGGGGTCTTTGACCATTTTAAGAAGAGAAAATTTTGACATGCTATGCTATCTTGAGGCCCCCAAAAAGTGATGAGAATGCGATAAAAGAAACCTACAACATCCAAAGTAGCCAAAATTCCTGATAAAGCTATTAGATAGAAGGTTAAACAAAATTTTGAAATAAGTAAAGGGAAAAAAACTCTAATAGCTAGAATTGGATAAAGTCACAAGGCACAAATAATGGTGTACAAGCTCTTAGAAAAAGTAGATGAGGTAGAATAATACAAAACTATGAATCACCTAAATAAGTCATTTCAATGCATTATTTTGAGTAAGAGTAGGTGAATTATTAAAATAAATATATGGCCTCTATAACAACAACAATCCTCAATCTAACAAAATGAATGGTGAACCTACTTCCTTTCAAATTTTAGAATACCTAGAAAAATTAGTTGATATTATCAGAACATCCTACAAATTTTGGAGGAAAAATTTCCTCAATTTTAATCTATATATAGTAGTTATTTTAACATTGTGAAGCATTAGCAAGTTTGAAAAGCTTTCCATTCATTTCTCTTTATATAGTATTTTGTAGAATTTTGAGAAGTCTTGTAAGTAATCAAATCCACACTCTAGGCATAATCCTTTGTAATACATTTTGCTTGCATATATATATTGGAGGTCATACACCTACTTTGAATTCCATTTGTGAATCTCATGCCCTAACTAGCTTCTCTTATATGTGTGTTTTTGCATATTTTATTTCTATTCTTATCTATGTTGAGGAGAGGATAATGTTCATCCTAGGATATTACATTCAGACATGTTATGCAAACGGATATTATTTGATCTTTGGTGCATCACCAACGTTTTAGCTTATATTTTTTACTTTCAGTTGCTTTTTCTTTCTTTCTCTTACCATTTTTCCTTGAACTATTAGATTAGAATATGTTCCATAGATATCATCATATAAAGGATCCAACTTTTATCAAAATCATAAAGGACCTTGAATGATCCAAACCCCATGCTCTCAAGACTAGCCCTATTATGTCACTCTATGCTAGGCACAACCCAACTCGTCTGCCTAGTCTACACCATGACCAATGATTAGTATAATCAAAGAGGAAAACAATTTAATGGCATGCCAAATAGAATCCCATTGACACATCATTTTTTCTACAACTAGAATAATAATATAGGCTTAGATTCAATGAGGGTATCTATATATTCTTCTTGTTAAAGAATATTTCAATCATCTAGTGACTTGACTCAAGAATGAACATCCTAAAGAAACCATTATGATGAATATAAAATTGAGGTTGTAGTGAAGGCCTTAGTCTATCTGCTATTAGATCACAAGTTGCATTCACTTGGTGACTCGACTCTAACCAAGGGACCTAGAAATACATAAATGAAAGACTTGACATTGGGTTCTTTGCTACTAAAATAGCAGGAGTTATTGCAACCACTTGCCATAATTTCATAAAGAAAAAGAGACATAAACCATAATATGGATACTCCATCACCACCACCATGAATATTTCCCTCCTATAATGACAAATGATTTGTGGCACTTCCTACTTTGAATGAAGTATGGGAGGAGATACCTCAATCTACTCTTGAGTACCTCACTTACTTCACTGGGGTCCCATTGATAATTTGAACCACATGGTGAGCTTGTGCTTCATAACATATCACAACTAAAGATGGATTTGATATTTCTAGAAACCTCTGTTAGAGGAATAACCTGAGAATGATATATTACACTTCAACCTAGCTCAATAACTAACTAAAACAGCTTAACACACTATTTATTGAAAGATTCAAAGAAAAAGAATATGTGATTTCTCTTATCGAGCAACTATAAAGTATGAAAATAGCTCCTATGGAGGTGGTAGAGGATTTTAACCTCAAATTTCACAAGTCTTGGCATAGAATACTTGAAGAGCTTTGACCCCCCTAGATATGGTGATAATATATTATCTAAAAAGCCTTAGATTTTGAAATATATTTAATTATAAGGGAATAATGTGAAAAATCCCTACCATATGCCTATGGTATAGTCATCCAAGCTAAATATGATCTTATTTATATTGGAAGACTAGCACCTAGGCTTTCCATGCCTCTACATCCTACTATGCAACCCCCTCATCAACCTCCCTTGATTGCTCAACCATAAAGTTCTTAGTCAATCTCAATCTCACCTGTGGTTACCCTCTCACCATATGCTCTAGTCCCATATACTCTAAAGGACCCAAAAAATAAGGCAACATGAAAGTTGCTTGCAGTAATTGCTAATGAAATATTGACCATGAGGAGGTAATAAAATACCTAGAGGTACCTTTATCAAAAAATCTAAGACCTCCTTTTCCACAAGGTAGTCAAGGGTATAAAGCTCCATCTAATGGGTAGCCCAAGTCTCAATTCTAGAATAATCAAGAAAAAGGTCAAGTTTAGGACCAAAATTAACAAATAGTCTTAGTACTAACTCCTCTACAAATAGAGTTCCCTAATCATGCTAATGAAATATCCCCTATCTAGAATAATTATGTAAAAGTTTCTACCTCTTAGTACTAGCCCCTTCAGATGTCTACTCTATCCAGAGCAATGTAGGAGAAATATCTTATCTCCTTGCCATTGCAATGACTAAGTCGATGCCCCCTCAAGCATCCACTTCATATTCAAAATCCAAGATACAAATGGTAGAACAACCCACTTCTTAGAGCTTGATTGTGCCCCTTAAGAATGAGTCTTAGTAATCTAGGATGAGGAGGAGATTTATGTAGTAACTAACAAGATGAGGAACTTAATGGTCAACATACCACAACTCCAATCAGATTATCTAATGCAATCTAAGAAGTGGATAATGGATGAAATGGACAAAAACAAACCAATTGTAACAACCTAGGTCTACCCATTTGGTTGTCAAAAACATAAGTTTCTAAAAAAAATTGGTAAAATTAATCATAAATGATGCAAATTCACCCAATGTTGTATTAGTACTTGGCATAGAGATTCACACTTCAAGATTTTTTACCGCTACAAATGGTATCTTAAATTCTCGAGATCATCCAACTTCTTGCGGTAGGTTGCCATTTTTGAGATCCTCTCTCTTTTCTCGATTTTCCTAGATCTTGGCATGAGGTTGCTCTTCTAGGGCCCATAACACCTAGAAGGGTGGACACAAAAATTCCTCCTCTCATAGCATGAAGGACTTGATTATATGATCCAACTTTGTCCTATCAGGCCACTAACCTCGATTAAACTCTTATGAGCATTCTAGAGTTTAGCGTAGCTATGCTAGTGCCTGATTATTGACCTTCACTCAAGGTAATATCAAGGTCTACCAATTCTTTGGTTTATCAAATCAGGTGTCTAGACCAACTATCAGTTTATGGTAATGACACTCATACCATCTACCGTTGGACTTTTCAACCTTAAGATCCAGCTCCTTAGACCCGAGCTCTTGTTGGAAATTCCACAACCAAAGTTAATTTTTGAACACCCTCATATACTACATTGTTCGATAACCTAGATCGATATCACATACCATAGATCGTTACTCTCTATAGCACAGAACCTTTGTCCTATTCTAGCTTGTTGGAGAAAAGTTACCCTTGAGTCACAATAGATGCCACTACGAACTATTCGAGTTGGGTGTGTGCTATCCTTCTCGATATGCACTGTTTAAGTTACCATTATGATAAAAGCATGAATTTTTTCTTCAACACCCTTCTCGGTGTTTTGCCATGTTTTCAAGGATATTTAGTTGTGATACACTCTTTAGTAAAGTTATAAGGAAGATAGATCTAATGTTTGATATGCTAGCTATATTACATGGTGCATTAAAAAACACATAGTCACTTTCAATTTAAATGGGTTTTATCTAAGAAAAATTTTCCTTTGCTATATTACATGGTGCATTAAAAAACACATAGTCACTTTCAAATTTAAATACAAATGGGTTTTATCTAAGAAAAATTTTCCTTTGCAACCCTAGTGTTTCTATAATTTTTTTTTTTTTTTAAAACCTAATCTATTTATTTCCATCTAATTTTATATAAGTATTTGAAGCTTTTCAAAATGATGTTCCAAGACTATATAGCAAAACATTCATTTTTCACATATAAAAGTAAGACACCACATAGGTTGAACCTTTTAATGTAAACAAATACAATTCTTTACCATCTAAAATCAAGTCTAAAATTTATATGTCTATATTATATCATAGCTAGTTTAATAACATCACACGTGCATTTTATGTACTCAAAATATATATATATATATATTATTTGGACATCCCTTAGAGGATGCGCCTTCAACTTTAATCAAATATTTTTGTTCGGAATACTTATAAAAGGCATTCATCATTCTTTTAAACCAAACCTTATTTATATATATATATATATATATATATATATATATATATATATATATTACAAAAAGAAAAGGTAAGCTCACATTTCGCAACATGGTTGCGATATTACCTTAGTTTATATTTGATTCTCGTAAAATTACGTAACCTATTTCCTTTGGATTGGTTGGTAGATTATTAATACTTCATTCCTTAGTTTTCTTTGTTATGAGAGGAGTATTCTCTACACTAAAAGTAATTTTTACTGGTATCCTATAACTATACCTCATTCATCGAAATATTTAGATGGAAAACACTTTGATATTACGCTTACTATGATGGAGATGATTTTATGGACAGTCCAATTGAATGACTTACAATGTGATAGCTAATTTATTTTTATGCCATCATTTAATTTTCATGAAAACATAAAATTTTTTAGAAAATATAATCCCTAAGTGCTTCTACTATTTTTCTCATGTAGTCCCTTTAACCTAAAAAGGACGTTTAATCAATCAATTAAGGATTTCTTCGACGAAAGAGCATTTCAGTTGTTAGCTAAAATCACTGCTTGTATTTACACTCTTTAGCCGAAGATGCCCTGGTTTATTCCAATAGTTGATCTGATTTGATGACAAATAATCCATACCCATCAAACAACTATTTCACCCAACGCATAGGAGTTTTATTAAAATATCTATCCTAGTTTACTGTTAATAATAAAATATATGTCATCTTTTCTTAAAATGATATAACTGCACCTCTTGTCATAATTCTAAAAATTAGGCAACTAAAAATCATATTACTGGTTGTTCCACTAAGGCTTCTTACGAAACTAGAAAGGTAAAACCTTAATTTTGAACAGTTGGCACACAGTAAAATATAAATAAAAACTATTGAAAAATTGTTGAATATAGTTTTATAATCAGGATTGAAATACAAAGACACAGACATCAAAGCATTTATAATAAATTCTCTAAACAATCGGGTGAAACTCTAGATCATTTGCAACTCCTATCCTCACAAATTGACGCCCGAACGCATACAAGACAATATAAAATATTACAACAACCTACTATACTTTAATATCAACATATGATAATCAACTGAAAACATAATTTAGCCTTCAAATTTCCACTTTGTCCATAAGGAACACATTCACTCCACTGAATGTAGCCAAAGATGGTTTCGCCCGCAGAGGTTCGTCTTCCGGAGGGCTATCCAAGACCATACATCTTGGTAATCGATGGAAACGGAAATTGGAGAGCAGATGAAGGAATCAGCATGGCTCATGCATGCAATCTATCTATATGAAATAAAAAATGCAGCAGACAACTTACAACCAAGTCCCTAGATTTTACTCCTCACAAGCTATGCTTGCATAAGAAAACTTATTTCCAAACAGGATAGTGTGGTATTCATATGTCTCTCATAGATTCTTATATTTTAAGAAAAATCTACCATTCTTCCTATTGAATTCTCGCAATTTAATCAATCAAGGCTATAAAAAAATCATTTTAAAATATGCCCAATATTAAATTTTACACAACCAAACATTATGATGGCAAACATAACTTCTTTTAGTATAATATTATTTAGAACTAAACAACATTCATACAACAAAGCAAGGAAACCATTTAACCGACCTCATCAAGTCAATGATGAAATGTAAAATTGAGAACACTCTCAGAAGTCTGAATAGGAAATTCATGAATTGTGCTCCCACAAGCACTTTAATTGTTGTAAATCATTCTCCAATAGGTTCTTTTAGAGGTGGACTATCATTTTATAAGAAGGCCCAATTACATTAAAGGTGACACTTCACATCATGCATGCAGAAGACTAACATAAAATATTGCCAGGTGGTATATATATATTTATCAATCACACGTATGATTTCATTATTTGTAATACCATAAACTATATTTGTGTTATATTTATTTTATTTATTTATTTATTTTTATATATTTTATTTATTTTTATTTTTATTTTTATTTATTATTTTATGGTAGTCATATGATTCAATTATTTAAATATATATTTATATATTTTAAATTATTCATATTGTTATTTTTATATTAGAAAACACTACAAATGATTCATTTCCATTCAAGAGGTAAATCAAACAACATTCACAAGCAGACATATGTAATGGATGCAACCACAAGCAGAATGTCCTATATGATATTTACGGTGGGCTTCCATGTACCCACGAGCCATGGTGCAACACGCACAACATCATATCCCACCTTACCTGACACTTCCAACCGTTGTTTTCGTCAGGGGTGGGTGTTTGTCTTGTCTAGTTCACCCACCACATAGTGGAAACCTACACCTATAACCATATATGATTATAGCAGTATCACACTCTTTCAATAAAATAGTTATCAAAAAGTGGGGTTATGACACCAATAACCTTTGATAATTAGCATAAACCAACCCAACCAATAGCCTACTCTTGTAATATCTCAATAACCAAGAGCACTTGTCCCTTCTACTATAATTCAATAAAGCAAAAAAAAAAAGCTTCAAGTAGTACCAATTTTGGGCTTTGGGTAGGCCTACTAGCAAAAACATTGATAATCACCAAGCAAAGCACCTAAAAATCTAGAGACAACAAACACCACGATCAAAACTAGCTAAAAGTACTCAACTAAGTGAATAAAATTCATGATTCACCTCATCATATATTGCTCAAAAGGCTATCTCCCTTGGATCATTTGATGGACCATATGAATAATTCCATAATACAGTTGTTGGTCTAGTACATCTTGGCTATTCCTAGATAGAAGGAACATTTAAGAAAATCCATTGAAGAAGAAGAAAGAAAGCAAGGGTAGTAACAAATTGCCATATTATTGCAAATCTTAACCTTAGAACTAAATAGTCCAAAGCCCCCTCCCTTTTATTTATCTCTCATTTATAAGGATAAAATAATCCACAACTTTATGGTAAACTCAAAAGTACAACTATCATGCCCAAAGGGATCATAAACACATTGGGCATAAGATACTAGCATACAAACAAAGGGATCTAATTGTTGGGTGAAGTGAAGCAACTCTCATTGGTCATGAATGCATGTCCAAGTGTGACAATGACACAATACATCTCAATAATTGATCTCCCAACTTCATTTAGCCTCTGCTTATCTAGGGATTTTACTACCAAAACGAAATATTATATATGTTTAAACTAGTCCATCATGGCATTAAGGACATGGTATAGGAGCAAATTTAAGCTCTAGTTATATCCACTCTTCTTCCACCATGTGGAATATGTACTGATATTAGGGCTAAATTTTTATTATATTCTAATATAGAAAGAAGAAATATCTAAGGCCTTAGTCAATGAAATGCATCAATTCATCCTTAATAATCAATGGATTAGATGGAAGCTAAAGTATGGGTGTTAGAACCTCCTAAATCATATAGAGATATAGGGATGGGATGAGATCCCAATTGAGAAAAAGGTTATAATCCCAAGGAGGTTAATGTAAATAAAATAAATAAATAATAATAAGAAAGCTAAGTAACCAATTTTTAGATGTAGGATATTTTTGGAGCAAGGTGAACCACTTGAACATTAATGAAAAATACTCTTGGGATCAACACCAAAATGTTTAAATCATCTATAGTGGTAGAATTATATAGCCTAGAATAAATACAAAAGAAAGACTAGAATATTTCACAAATTCAATACTAAAAGAAGATATAGGTTTCATTGCATAATCATGGCAAAGTAAGGGTATGCTCAAGTAAGGTAAAATATGGGATGCATGAATCCATGGAGAAATAAATTAATAGGTTCCTACACCTCAATAAATATTATAAATAAATAGTTAGGCATATTCCTATTCAACCATCATATTCATCTTTGAAAGACTCCACACCTAATAGATAAGGCCTACTTTTTGAGTTCATCTTTTGTTGAGAGCAAAATATCCCTATGAGCCACCAAATTTTTAATAATATTTCACTACAACCAAGCCAAGGAGGAACAATTGTATCCAATGCCAATTGGAAGTCAAAATAAAAATAGAAGGCCCTAGAACCATTATTGATCGTTAGGAATCCCATGCTAAATAATCACCATAAAGTCATCACCAAAAGAGAAAAAACATTCAAGGACAAGATAATTTCATACCCAATAGTCCATAGTAGGCATATTATATCCCTTTTATGATAATTGAATCCAACCTCATCATTGATAATAGTCCATGAGCCTTCTTGATGACAATGGAATGCAATCTACTAGTGACAAAGGTTGAACCCTGACATCGGTTGTGGGGAAACTAGTATACCTGAAGAACACAGGCTTATACTGAGAGGGGGGGTGAATAGGATAAGACCAAATTCTACTTTTCTTTCCCAAATAATATTATCCAATATAATCAAAGCAATGCATAAATCATCACACACAAGAGAGATACAAATTTAACATGGTTCACCCAATGTGGGCTACTTCACGAAAACAATCTTTCTTCTAAATTTTCTCAAGAAATATCTTGTTAATTAATTCCCTATTACAATGTTTATAGACCTCTATCCAAAGGAGACACCAATCCTCTATGCTCTAATTTGTGGATCTCTCTCCACAGGAGAACTCTTTCCCCTTTTCTCTAGTTAATGGAACTTGATCCAGGAGAACTCTATCTCCTGAACTAGTTTGTAGATCTCTCTCCATAGAAGAAATCTATCTCCCCAGCTAGTTCACAGATCACACTCCATAGGAGAACTCTTTCCACTCACTCTGGTTCATGGATATCCCTCCATAGGAGAAATCCTTCCCCTTTCTCTTATTCTTGGATCTCTATCCATAGGATAACTCTTTCCCCTCTACTTTGGTTGGTGATATTCTAGAATACTTCTACCCCCACTACTTTGGCTTGTAGATCTCTCTCCACAGGAGACCTTTGTCCCCACTTCATTGGCTTATGGATATCTATCCACTGGAGACTGTTGTCATATTTGCTCTAACACCTCCAAAGTCTAATCTCAACTATGTATTAAGTCTAGCACAAATCTGATCTACCTCTACTCAAAAAATCTACACCAAACTCTATCTCAAATCTTCCCCAAGCCTTAACACAAATATTGAATAGATCGGCAATCAAAACTACTCTCAATTATATTTCAAGTATTCATAAGACTTGCTCAAATATGCCTTCAACCCTTCTCAAATACTTGCTCAATTATACCTTTAAGCCTTCTCAAAGACTTGCTCAAATTTACCTTCAAGCCTTCTCAAAGACTTGCTCAAATTTACCTTCAAGCCTTCTCAAAGACTTGCTCAAATTTACCTTCAAGCCTTCTCAAATACTTTCTCAAATATACCTTCAATACTTCTCAAAGAGTTGCTCAAATATACCTTTAAGCCTTCTCAAATACTTGCTCAAATATTCCCTCAAGCCTTCACAAAGACTTGCTCAAATCTGCTCACAAGCAGCTCACAAAAATCTGCTCAAATAACTCCAAAACTTGCATAGAAAACACAACTTAAATCTCTTTTCAAAAAGCTCTCTTCACATAAAAAAAAAAATTACTTAGAATTCATTTAACCTCTAGAACATATATAGAATGATATGCTCTATCAAAACCTCAATATGTTTTACACTCACAAATTTTGTACTCAACCAATCAATCTCTACCACTTGCAAAAACTCTTTCAAATCAAATCAAACAATGTATAAATTGTTTCACAAATTGGTCTATCCTTCTTGCCAATTTTCCCTCATAAATCAATCACACTAATGCATAATATCCCTCATAAAATTGATCTCAAACACTTCCACAATTGCAATCAATATCTCTCAAACCAATGTTCAAAATATTTCACTAACTTGTTTTCAACCCTAACACAAGTAGTTCACAAACTCTATCTCAAATGACTCCAAAACATTCAATCATGAATTACAAAATCCTTACTCAAATATTTCCAACAATGCTTATCAAACAATCCTTTTCACTCCACCTTATGTTTTAGAAATATTCACTTCAACAAACACTTTAGATAAAGAATGATATGCCCATACCTTTTTGCTTGCTCTTATGGAGATATGTCTTCAAAACCTGTCTCACAAATAATTGATTTGTCTAGTGCCACTTCAAAGGTTAGTTTGCAATATACTTCCTCAAAACATCCACATGAGTTTTTCACCTCAACAGATATTTCACCATACAAAGATTCAATAAAATGTCAAACCACTTTTACACCTTATTACTCCTAACCTTGCAAATAAAATTTCATCAACAAAGATCACCAATTACATAAGCAAAATATTTCATTTACACCTTATATCTCCTACTTGTCATTAATACATTTTCAAAAGATAAATAAATCACCACTTCAATTTTTACCCCAAGGCACCAGAAAACAAATCAACTTAATATTTTGCTCAAGAAAAAGAAATCATTTCATAACCCCTTTTATTGCAAAAATAAAATCAACACAAAACTCCTTATATCTCCCTAACTAGTGCATACCTTAGCAACTTTGGACTTTGGGCAAAAATTTAATTTCAAAAAAAATTAATCTCCTGCTATCACCTACCACTAAGAATCAAACCTGCGCTACCTGCTGGCCCCGCACCCTAGCCATGGCTAGGCCACCACATGGGCTAGCCACCCACATGAAAACAAACCCCTACTACCTCTGCTTTGTCCTTATCCTCTATTGTGCAAAATAAAACAATGCAAAAACTCTATACTACCTCCATCGTGACTCAAACATGAGTCCTGTCAACTACTATGCCCTAGCCCATGATCACAACCATCTGGACTACCTACCCAGATGGGATTAAAAGTCGAAGCCTCTACTCCTTGAATTTAACCTGCCCAACTTCTGAAATTGATAATGTTTCCCTCTCTTTCCACCGCAAATCAATTGATGAACAAGGCTCAAGAATAATCGATGAACGAACCACACTTTTACCACTTCAAATTTACATTATAAATATGCCATCATTGGCATAGTATTCGATGTCGATGCTCGATTTCAAACTTTGGTGCTTTGAAATAAATATTATATTTAATTATAATAATTTAAATCCTATGGATTTAAATATTATAATTTAAATATTAAAAATTCTTTTGGGCATTTTCTTAAGGATAACTTTTTGCCACCATTAATGAATATTTTAACCTTTGCAAAATAAATGCTATGGAAAATACTTTTTTTCTTCTTGCTGCCTTATACCTCATGTGCCACCATGAAGAATATTCTCACAAATATTTCCATCAACTTAGGACATTAAACCTCTTGACATTAATTCCATCAACTTAGGACATCAAACCTCTTGTCATCAATTCCATCAACTTAGGACATCAAACCTCTTGACATCAATGACAATAAAACATGCTCAAATTTCCAAAAATACCTAGCTATAATTCACATTTGGTTGGATCTACAACCCCTGACTCCTTATTTTCCATCTCTCCATTGTATGCATAGGATACATTTAAGGTTGATATTTGGCTAAGGCAAAAGTAACTATAATGTAAAGGGGAGGAAGACTCACAAGAGCTCATCATTAAAATATTTTGTGAGGCATCTATTTCCCCTACATTTAGTTAAGAAGGTCACTTGATTTTACATCTTTGTACTAACACATCCCTCATGAAGATCAATAGGATAGAAAATATGCAAAGGGTGCATAGACACTTCCAAATCAAATATCCTATGAACTAGAAAATATCATCATATGTATTTTGTGTTATCCAAAAGGAACCTCTAACAACCTTGCCTTAAAATGACTTGAAAAAGAATAAAGCAAGGATGACGAAAAGCGAAGAAGGAAAACTTTAAACTTGTAGGGAAAACAAAATATCATGTCTTTAACAACACTGTGAAAATTAGCTACATTCATAAAAGTTTTAATATGGCTAAAATATCTAAAATGCTAGAAGTTTAAGGGAGTTTTATCCATTTTAAGAAGAGAAATTTTTGACATATTATGTTGTCTTGGGATCCCATAAAAGTGATGAGAATGCGACAAAAGAAACCTTGTATGTACAAAGTAGCCAAAAATTTTGATAAAATCATTAGATAACAGGTTAAACAAAATTCTAACTAAAACAAAGGGACGAAATCTCTGATAGATATAACTAGATCAAGTCATAAGGCAACAATAATGGTGCATGAGCTTCCAAAAAAAGTAGATGAGGTAGAATAATGCAAAACTTGGAATCATCTATTGAAGTAATTTCAATGCATTAGTTTTAGGAAGAGTAAGTGAATTATTAAAATAAAGATATGGCCTTTGTAGTAGCAATAGTCCTAGATCTAACAAAAGGAATGGTGAACCTCCTCCCTTTTAGTTTTTAAAATCCCTAGAAAATTTTGTTGAGATTGTAAGAACATCCTACAAATTTTGGATGAAACTCTCAACTATAATATATATATCTATATATTTATAGTAGTCAATTTGGCATTGTAAAACATAAACAACATTGTAAAGTTTTCCCTTCATTTCTATTTATATAGTATTTTATAGATTTTAAGTGGTCTTGTGGGAAATCAAAACCCCACTCTAGGCATAATCCTTTGTAATAAATTTTTCCTCTCTCTCTCTCTATATATATATATATATATATATGTGTGTGTGTGTGTGTGTGTGTGTGTGTGTGTGTGTGTGTGTGTGTGTGTGTGTGTGTGTGTGTGTATTGGATGCCATGCATCTACTTTGAAGTCCATATGTGGATCTCATTCCTTGATCCACTTCTATTATGTTTGTGCATTTGCATCTTGTTATTTATTTGTTTATCTATGTCAAAGTAAGGATAATGTTCACACTAGCACATTACGTTCAAACATTTTTATGTAGAGAAATCTTATTTTATCATTGGTGGATTGCCACCTTTTTAGATTTGGTTTTTTACTTTCAATTGATGTTCATTTCTTTCTCTTACCCTTTTCTCCCAAACTATTGGATTAGAAAGTATGCCAAAGAGCATATCCTATAAATAAGTCATCCTTTATCAAAAACTATACACTATCAGGACTAACCCTATTGTGTCACTCCATATTAGGTACGATCTACCCCATCCACCCAGTCCACACCATGTTTTATGATCAAAAAAATCAGAGAGGACAATAAAAACTTAGAGAAAAATAATAAACTTTTAGGGCCTACCACACTACTTGAATTACCTAAGTCAAAAACATGCCTTGGGTTATTGGGTGGCCTTTGTATATAATTTTGACTTTTTAAGGAACTATTCATATTTGTTAGTAGAACATGACTTCTCCAACTCATCCACTTCCTTCCACAAAGGTATTCTAGTTTTGAGTTACTTGTCACATACTCATATTTGGAAATATATTTATATTTTTTGTTGGTTGGATAACTTGTTGTTTATTTGGTATTCTTCATCTCACATTTATTTCAAGTTCTAATCTTGAACTAGAATTGCTCTAGTCTTCCTCATGATTGCTTTTACTCATCAAGGATGCACTACTGGACTCGATGTATTTTTTCATCTTCTCTTTTTTTATTTGGCAATGGTCTGTATAGCCTAGGTGAATTAGTATATTGTCAGACTTGATTATATTTCATTGATTCTTTGTAAACTGGATTGATTTCACCGTTGCTTAGGATCTACAGTCAATTATTTTTACCTTTTTTTGGAATATGCAAATATGCTTCCGAGGCAGTTTGCATCTCTGAAATAAAAAACTAATCAATATGATTCATCTTCTTTGCTTCTTTTTCTTAGAGTCTTAGTGGTGTTGAAAACTAGTCTAAATGGCTCTATAGAGGAACAATATGAACCCAATTTGAAGTATTTAGGTTTCCATACATATCATTAAGTGTCCCAAATGCAAACTGAATGTTCAATTATCAGTGAGTGCATCTTACAAATCCATAAAAGCAAGAACAAAGAGATGAGAGAAGGTTTGTCTTTAAACATAAGCATCAGGCTCTATTCACAGGTAGTTTTTCTTGCATTGTTGAATATATTGAGTAAAGGTCTATGTATCACAGGCTACTCAAGTTGATTTCAACAAATTTGTGAATGTGAGGCAATCCATACTAAAAAACCATAACCCTCTCATTTTCCAATCTCTTAATTATATTTTATAGTGATTAGTGGTCCACATTTCAATTCTTCTGCATACATTTGTCTCATATCTATATTTAATTATGTTAGTATTCATTGCTTTTGGTGATGATAACTGGTTTAGCTTGAATTTTCCATTTGACAATGAGGCTTATTAGAGTTTGTATTTGTATAACAAGAGGTAAAACTAGCATATATTTCAGGTGCATGTAGTCTCAAATAACTATCTTGTTGCGGAGCATATGTAGAATTATGTGAGCAATAGGCCAATATAGTTAATATGTGGACTGAAAATTATCTTGTAGTGTTTGAGCTACATAATAACAATAGGTAATGCACACAAATAAAAAATTCAAAGTGTCCAGTAGTGAGAAAATATTAACCATGTCAAACATATTAAGAATTATATTTCATCATGTAAAAGTAGATTTGCATCCCAATCCTCATAGAATATGTCAAAATTCTACTTTGATATATCTAATTTGGGTGGCATCTCACTAAAATTTCCTTCCTATCAATTAACCTTCCTCATCAAATATCTTCTTGTTTCCTATGCTATGATTACCCTACAATATGTTGGGTGGGTTGGATGTTGTGCTATACACTTGATGTCAATTCTTTTCATGATATTTCATTCAAGCATAAAGCTCAACTTTTGATTTTAGTGTTGCCTATGCTTCTTGGGTGGTAATAATTAGCTTACTTTACACCTACTTCAAGGGGTTCATGAATGCTAATAGACCACTAAACAAAAGCAATATATCTTTGGATATTCCATTGCACTATATCATTGGAATGGACAAGCAAAAGTAATTTATGTTTTAGGAACCTATTAAACATGAAATTCAATCACGAATTTCTAAGAACTTAATTGACTCACAAGAGAAAATTTAGGAAATCTATATACTTTACTACAACTCGGTACATCATGTGATCACAATGGAGATATGGAAAAGATGTATTTATTGGGGGATAGTAACTGTTTGTCCAAAATTTGGGACAACATTATCATATACCTGCAATTTTGGAGGAGGTTGAGCCAATATGGTCAAACTTGTCGACGGTAGTTATTTGATTTCCCAACCATGATGCAGATTAGAAATTTTTGAATCACTTGCTAGTCTCATAGCATGCTTGATTGGACTATGATATTTTTAAATCAGTTGTTGGACAACCTTATGTTCTACTCTGGCTTGTTGATTAAGCTAGTTTCCTTTGGAGTTTGGTTGCTTGATATTTTTATTGTAGATAATTAGAAAAATAGATACTACAAACAAAAAAAGTTATGCAAAACTAGAAGATATAATTGCTAGCATTTAAAACTGGTTGTTTAAAATTATTTTAAATGAAAGATTTTATTTCCTTGTAATGGAAGCTTTTTAGATATATATAGGTGTTTCAGAAGATCTGGCAAATATTTTTCCTTACTAGAATTGTTTTTTTTTTTAAATGATAAATAGTATATAACATGGGTGCAATAGTCATAATCACAATGATGAAAATACCAATAATTTCTTATTTTTTTGGGTTTACAAGGATTAAGTAGATCGTTAGTTTTTGAAAATAACATTATCAATATGGATATAATGGACATGATTGTGATGTTGAGAGTTTGGGTCAATTTTATGAGTTTCATAATTTTGAATGCCCTTTTGGGAACCTTTTTCTTCTTTTTCCTAACTTGGGTGACCTCTACTCCCTGAATCCACCCAACATTTTAAAATAATATTGATAACTATGCTCAGGGGATATCAATTTGTAATTTTCCCATTATGTCCATATAATTTATGCTTCTATTAAATACATGTTAGAAGTGATCTTAATTGGTAGAGTTTTTTATTTTTATTGGATTATGTCCCCACTTGGTTGTGTTGGTGATAATATATATAAAATAATTATATACTCTCTCTCACTCACTCACACACACACACACAAATAAGGAGATGCATGCCTACCTTTCATATGCTAATTGATGTGCCTTGTTTGTTGCTAGTATGGACTATTATTTTGTGTTCTTTGGTTAGGTTGTACGTCATTTTATTAAAAATTTTATGCTATGGCCTCCTAGTGTTCTTCTATACAAACAATAGTTGGGAAAAAATACAAAGATCTATAAGACTTGAGTTCTATAACTAATTTTTAGGAGTATGTTTTGGCCATTTGTCTAACCATTGACATACCCTTTTGAGGCTTTATATATTGTATTATCTTGTCATATGATTTTATTCATATTTTTCATTTATATACTAATATTTTTATTTGACTTCTCCTTATTGTAGAGGGTTTTATGCAAGACAAATATATTTGGAACAATTTTGTGAAGTGTTTTGGATTGAAAATAACTTATTCTATGGATACCTTATAGATATCATCCTGACAAAAATACAAGTAATATTGAAGCTTCTAAACTGTTCAAAGAGGTTGCTTACTCTTACAACATTCTTTCAGATACAGAGAAAAGAAGGCAATATGATGTAGTAGGCTTTGACGTAAATTTTCCTTGTTTGACCTCTATATTAGTGTTTCATTGCATGCCTACATGTACACAAATAAAATAAAAGTTGGAATTAAAAAAATTGTTGTATTTATATTAGATATCATATCCATGTCAATGCAACTATGGTGGATAATATATAATGAAAATAGAAAAATAATTTTGCTCTTTTGGTACATTTCTTCAATCTTGTTCCAAATTTGTTGGTAGGTAGCTTTATTATTTATGATTTTGTAATGATGTGCAATACTTAAAATGCAATCATGTCATTCTGGTTAATATAAAAAATCTAGTTCCTTGAATTTGGAAGTGGAAATATAAAATTGCAAGTGCAGAATGTGAAAAACCTACCGAATAGAAGTTTGGAAGGAGTTTTGCATAGTGAATTATAGTCTTCAATGATCGTATATCTATTAGTGCTTAAAGCCTTTTTATGTCACAAGATAAAATTGATTTTTAAAATATTTTTACTCTTTTTTTTTCAAGTAC
This sequence comes from Wollemia nobilis, assembly GCA_028583015.1. Taxonomy (NCBI): domain Eukaryota; kingdom Viridiplantae; phylum Streptophyta; class Pinopsida; order Araucariales; family Araucariaceae; genus Wollemia; species Wollemia nobilis. The sequence goes on along the minus strand of JAQPPZ010000620.1, from coordinate 909,727 downwards.
AATCTTTGTTTAGATATTTCAAATATTAAAATGTACAAATAATATTGACAGTATATATAGTATATATAAATGGTAGACATCACGATTCACTATCATGTTTTAATGGTGTTGGTTTTTCAAAATGAACATGATTATAATCATAGTCTAAGAGTATAACATAGTCCACTAAAACTTTTTGTATCATGGATATATTATTCTTGTTGAATGAATGATCAATAAGGGAAAATGTGAACCACGCATTTGCGATGACAAGCTAAAGTATATTTTCATTAAATGGTTGGATAAGAAGAATAGGACAATTGAATTATACTCTTATCAGTGTTATAAAACATAATTGTCCAAAATACTTGTTGTCTTTATCTCTTAATCAGATATGCAAGCTCAACCTATTTGTGATGCAGATAAAATCATCCTCTTAAGGGCCTAAGAGGATGGTTATAAACCATCATCTTAGGCTCCTAAGAGGATGATTTTAAATCATGATTATAAACCATCATCTTAGGTCCCTAAGAGGGTGGTTTTGAACCATCATACTACCCTCTTAGGCCCCTAAAGGGTGGTTTAAAACCACCGTTGTAAGCCCCTAAGAGGGTGGTTTAAAACCACCCTCTTGGGGTCTATTAAGGCGATTTTTAACTACCCTAATAGACCCTAAGAGAGTGGTTTTTTGAGGTGGTTTTTGACCACCATAATTTATCGTGGATTTTTTATGATGCCCTCAAATATGGTGGCTAAATAACCACCCTTAAAAACCTTTTTTGGTGTAGTGAGGATACACATGTTTCTTTGATTTTTCCAATACCCAAGTGGGTTAAGATGCATTAGAAGGATAATAGCCTATTCTACCTCTTAAGTGATATCATAAGGCTCCTTTCTAAGACTTTATTTTGAAGGTAGCACATTCTTGATATCCTCTCACATATCCTTAGGTTAAGGGTAACCATAATGGCAAGATGCTATGACAATAGAATAAAAGACACCAATAAAGAATAAGACATGAGAAATAGTTCCTCTTCAAAAGGAGAAGATATTGTTGGATGAAAATAGGACTATAAGACCAAATACACAATAGACGATCAAGTAGAGAACCACAAGGTATGCCTTATTGCTAAGGTATTTCCTTAAAAGGAGGGAGTGGACTATTTTGAGAGTTTAGAACTTATGACTAGGATGGACTTAGTTAGATGATTCTCTCCATTTTTGTCTCATATGGATGGAAGGTACATAAAATAGGTATGAATAATGTCTTTCTACATGGGGAGATTTAGGAGGAAATCTACATGCAACAACCACCCAATTTTAAGCTTGAGGGACCCACTCCATTGGTCTATCACCTAACTAGGTCCTTGTATGAACTTAAGTAGGCTCATCATGCATGAAATGAGAAGATTCATTCCTTTTTAGCTTAGGTTTTTCCATTCCATTGTATTTATTTTTTATTTATCTTACCCTTTCCCCCTAAGTTGTTAGAGTAGAAAAAGTACATCCAAGATTAAAATATTGTAAATAAGCCAACCTTTATCAAAATATTGGAGGCATCAAACTAAGCCAAACCCCATGCTATTGTAACAAGCCCTATTTTATCCCTTCATGTGAGGCACAATCTGTCCCATTTATCTAGTCCACCCCATTTTTTATGACTAGGACAATCAAGGATAATAAGATTGAAAGCAATATGTCTTTGGATATTCCATTACACTATATTGTTGGAATGGACAAGCGAAATTAATTTATGTCTTAGGAACCTATTAAACATGAAACTCAATCATGAATTTCCAAGAACTTAATTGACTCACAAAAGAAAATTTAGGAAATCTATATACTTTACTACAACTCAGTACACCATGTGATCACAATGGAGATATGGAAATGATTTATTTAATGGGGGATAGTAACTGTTTGTCCAAAATTTGGGACAAAATTATCATATACCTGCAATTTTGGAGGAGGTTGAGCCAATATGGCCAAACCTGTCGGTGGTAGATATTTTATTTCCCAACCATGATGCAGATTAGAAATTTTTGAATCACTTGCTAGTCTCTTAGTATGCTTGATTGGATTGTGCTCTTTTTAAATCAGTTGTTGGACAACCTTATGTTCTAGTCTGACTTGTTGATTAAGCTAGTTTCCTTTGGAGTTTGGTTGCTTGATATTTTTGATTGTAGATAATTAGAAAAACAGATACTACAAACAAACAAAAAGTTATACAAAGCTAGAAGATATAATTTCTAGCATTTAAAACTGGTTGTTTAAAATTACTTTAAATGAAAGATTTTATTTCCTTGTAATGGAAGCTTTTTAGATATAGATGGGTGTTTCAGAAGATCTGGCAAATATTTTTCCTTACCATAATTTCTTTTTTCAAAAAATGATAAATAGTATATAATATGGGTGCAATAGTCATAATCACAATGATGATAATACCAATAATTTTTTATTTTTTTGGGTTTACAAGGATTAAGTGGATCGTTAGTTTTTGAAAATAACATTATCAATATGGATATAATGGACATGATTGTGATGTTGACAGTTCAGATAAATTTTATGAGTTTCATAATTTTCAATGCCCTCTAGGGAACCTTTTTCTTCTTTTTCCTAACTTGTGTGACCTCTACTCCCTGAATCCACCCAACATTTTAAAATGATATTGATAACTATGCTTAGGGGCTATCAGTTTGTAATTTCCCCATTATGTCCATATAATTTATGCTTCTATTAAATACATGTTAGAAGTGATTTTATCTTACTTGGTAGAGTTTTTTATTTTGATTGGCTTATGTCCCCACTTGGTTGTGTTGGTGATAATCTATAGAAAATAATTATATACTCTCTCTCACTCACTCACTCACACACACACACACACACATACACACAAACACACACACAGAAGGAGATGCATGCCTACCTTTCATATGCTAATTGATGTGCCTTGTTTGTTGCTAGTATGGACTATCATTTTGTGGTCTTTGGTTAGGTTGTACGTCATTTTATTAAAAATTTTATGATATGGCCTCCTAGTGTTCTTCTATACAAAAAATAGTTGGAAAAAAATGCAAAGATCTATAAGACTTGAGTTCTCTAACTAATTTTTAGTAGTATGTTTTGACCATTTGTCTAGTCATTGACATACCCTTTTGAGACTTGATATATTGTATTATCTTGTCATATGATTTTATTCATATTTTTCATTTATATACTAATCTTTTTATTTTACTTCTCCTTACTGTAGAGGGTTTGATGCAAGACAAATATATTTGGAACGATTTTGTGAAGTGTTTTGGATTGAGAATAACTTATTCTATGGATACCTTATAGATATCATCCTGACAAAAATGCAAGTAATCTTGAAGCTTCTAAACTGTTCAAAGAGGTTGCTTACTTTTACAAGATTCTTTTTGATATAGAGAAAAGAAGGCAATATGATGCAATAGGGTTTGAGGTAAATTTTCCTTGTGTGACCTCTATATTAGTGTTTCATTGCAGGACTACATGTACACAAATAAAAGAAAAGTGGAAATTAAAATTTTTTTTGTATTTATATTAGATATCATATCCATGTCAATGCAACTGTGGTGGATAATATATAATGAAAATAGAAAAAGGATTTTGTTCTTTTGGTGCATTTCTTCAATATTGTTCCAAATTGGTTGGTAGGTAGCTTTATTATTTATGAATTTGTAATGATGTGCAATACGTAAAATGCAATCATATCATTTTGGTTGATATAAAAAATCTAGTTCCTGGAGTTTGGAAGTGGAAATACAAAAGTGCAAGTGCAGAATGTGAAAAACCTATCGAATAGAAGTTTGGAAGGAGTTTTGCATAGTGAATTATACTCTTATCAGTGTTATAAAACATAATTTTCCAAAAGACTTGTTGTCTTTATCTCTTAATCAGATATGCAGGCTCAACCTATTTGCGAAGCAAAAAAAATCACCCTCTTAAGGGCCTAAGAGGATTGTTATAAACCATCATCTTAGTCTCCTAAGAGGATAATTTTAAACCATTATTATAAACCATCATCGTAGGTCCCTAAGAGGTTGGTTTTGAACCATCATACTGCCCTCTTAGGCCCCTAAGAGTGTGGTTTAAAACAACCATTGTAGGCCCCTAAGAGGGCAGTTTAAAACCACCATCTTGGGGTCTATTAAGGTGATTTTTAACTGCCCAAATAGACCCTAATAGGGTGGTTTTTTGAGGTGGTTTTTGACCACCATCATTTATCATGGATTTTTTATGATGCCCTCAAATATGGTGGCTAAATAACCACCCTTAAAAACCCTTTTTGGTGTAGTGAGGATACACATGTTTCTTTGGATTTTCCAATACCCAAGTGGGTTAAGATGCATTAGAAGGATAATTATCCTATTCTACCTCTTAAGTAATATCGTAAGGCTCCTTTCTAATATTTTATTTTTAAGGTAGCACATTCTTGATATCCTCTCACATATTTTTAGGCTAAGGGTAAGCCATAATTGCAAGATGCTATGACAATAGAATATAAGACACCAATGAAGAATAAGACATTGAAAAATAGTTCCTCTTATAAATGAGAATGATATTGTTGGATTCAAATAGGTCTATAGGACCAAATACAAATTAGACAATCAAGTAGAGAACCACAAGGTATGCCTTATTGCTAAGGGATTTTCTTAAAGGGAGGGAGTGGACTATTTTGAGAGTTTAGAAATTATGACTAGGATGGACTTAGTTAGGATGATTCTCTCCATTGTTGTCTCATATGGATGGAAGGTACATAAAATAGACATGAACAATGTCTTTCTACATGGGGAGCTTTAGGAGGAAATCTACATGCAACAACCACCCAATTTTAAGCTTGAGGGACCCACTCCATTGGTCTATCACCTAACTAGGTCCTTGTATGAACTTAAGTAGGCTCCTCATGCATGAAATGAGAAGATTCATTCCTTTTTAGATTAGTTTTTTCTATTCCATTGTATGAGTAGAAAAAGTACATTCAAGATCAAATCTTGTAAAGAAGCCAACCTTTATCAAAATTTTAGAGGCATCAAACTAAGCCAAATCCCATGCTATTGTAACAAGTCCTATTTGATCACTTTATGTGAGGCACAATCTGTCCCATTTTCCTAGTACACCCCATTTCTAATGACTAGGACAATCAAGGATAATAATATTACATAGAATTTTCTCATAGGATTACATGAAGATGCATGTAGGCTTACATAAAGATTATATAAGGTTTACATTGCATTTTTTTATAGTCTTACATCAAGATAACTTGAAGGTACTTCACCATTATTAGCCTTGGACCAATAAGGTCAGATTATTTTTTTCACATTTTAGTATTAGAATAACCTGCTAAAGTCCCATCCTTGACTAAATGAGAATCCTAGCATATATACCAAACATGGGTCATGTACATTGATGTTGCAAGGACTAGGGATGGAGCATGATCTAAGATTCAAATTATTAACCCATAGGATGAAGTCATGAATTATGGCTATTGCATCTTATTCAAATCACTAATAATATAACATAATATGAAGTTGTGCATATGACTAAAAGAAGTTGATATGTTAAGTGCCAAGAATTATTTTGGAAACTTTAAACATATTCTTAATCAGGTAAAACTTAGCTTATGCTACCCAAAACTAACAATTGAAGTATTACCAACATAAAATTTGGAACTTATTAGAATGCTTTAAAAATTATGAAATCATTGCAATACTAAGACAAGTGAACACCAAAGTAGATACACTATCCATATTGGCAATAAATTTTGACCCCACCATAAACATGTAAGATAGGCCCAAGGAGCTAGAAGTTGTATTCCAACCCCCATTCATAGACAATTTAGGCTACTACCCAATGTTCAACAATTATGAGTAGATTATTGTGTTCTTGATAAGATAATCTCAATACACTAAGGATCAAATGAGTATAGAAATGATATGAAATATGTAGTGATATAGGTTAAAACCAATCACTTGCTAGAAGGCTAAGCACATTAGAAATCTTTTTCAAACTTGATGATAGTAATATAAATATTTGAGTCAAAGTAAAGATCTCATTGTACAATATAATACAAATGATATAAGTAAGAAGTCCCTTGATGAGGAAGAATCGCATTGAAGAATAGGTCCACATTTTTAAAGAGCTTTGTAGTAAATACAATGATGTAATTTCTTGGAGTAATGAGGACCTAAAAGTATATGATCAAAATATCATTGTGCATACCATATATTTGCATCTAGGAAAAAGGCCATTTCAATAAAAGTATATTTTAGTAAATCCAAATATTAAGGCTATGGTGAAGAAAGATATCCTTAAACTACCACAACCTTAGATTAATTTTCCTATGAAATATTCCTCTTGGGTTCCCAATTTGGTTCCACTAAACAGGAAGAATGGAGATATAAGGGTATGTGTTGACTTGAAAATTTTGAATATAGCCTCCGTAAAATACCACTATCCACTTCCCTCTATGGATTGAATCCTTTAGAAATATACGAGTTTGCATTTATGGAAATATTGAATGGGGTTTTTAGGTTACAACTAGACTTGGATAAAAGATGATGATCAATACAAGACTACTTTTACAATTAAATGAAAAATATTTTTCTATCAAATAATGCCATTTAGATTATCAAACCTTAGGTCCACCTTCTAGAGAGATATGAACATCATATTCATAGGTCTAATAGATGAGATAATCCTAGTATACCTAGATGACCTAATAATTTTATCAAAGGAAATGGTGAAGTACATTAAGCATCTAAAGGTAATTTTCAAAAGGTGTTGAGAATTTGGTTTATCCTTGAACCCTAAGAAGCCTATATTCTTTTTATATTAAGGTAAAATCTTGGGATATGTAGTGTCTATAAACAGACTACCCATTGATCCTAATAATATAAAGGTCATTCAAGATTTTCCCCTACCATATTCAATCAAAGCACTCAAATCCTTCCTAGACCAGATTCATTTTTTATGCAATTCCATTACCTATTTCAAATAGCTAGTTAGACCTATAACTAGATTTGCTTAATAAAGATGTCACCTTTGTATAGACTGAAGAAGGAAATAGGAATTACAAAAAATTAGGGATGTTATCACAAAGACACATGTCCTAATCAATCTTAACTTCACAAAATACTTTTGTCTATATGTATTTAGCATTTATGAGATTGTATCCGTTATCTTCACTCAAAATGATGACAAGGACAAAGAAAACCGTATGCCCTTCATGATCTTAACCCCAACCATCAAGATCCTAATTAACATTTATTTTGATATTTTTTAGAGTCCTCAAATAATATACATCTGGTCTATTAATGTCTACTATAATAAATTAACTTAAATAATAAAGCACCATATACACATTTACCATGGTGGGTCAATAAAATTGTGTTACCCACCCTTTCTATTTGCATAAAAGAAGCAAGAGATAAATTTATTCTATATTTCTATATCACCATTATAAAACAACACCCATACATATCATATTTAATTGGAGTAAGTCAAGAAACAGGAAAAAAAACTAAATATGGATTCCAATCAAAAGGCAAGTCGCAAGACTAATCAATATCATATGGTAAAATAAGGTGAAAAGCTTGTAGAGAAAGGTAATATTAATGCCCTTTCCAACCGTTTTAGCCCTAGTATTAATGAAGATCATCACTTGGAATATTAGAGGACTCAAAGGGAGTCTTTCAAAACAAAAAGAGATTAGAAGAATGATTCAAATAAATCGTCCAAATCTTATTTTCCTTCAAGAAACAAAGATGTCAATAGAGGATATGGAATCAATTGCTAGTAAAATTTGGCTAGTTGGAAAAGTGGTTTCCCTCAGTTCCCATGGGACTTTTGGTGGCATTGCTTACCTTTAAGACCCAAAAGAGGTAGCTATTCACCATATGGTTGGTAGTTGGGGTCTATTGGATATAGCTATTCAAAGCAGATATTCCAACTAAATTATTCTCTACATTACTATTTATGCTATGACTAATTTGGAGGAAAAAAGAAGATAGTGGAAGAATATTACTGATATTATCTCTCATTTTCCTAAATATTAGATGTTGATCAGAGGATATTTGAATACCATCCTATCTCTAGATGAGAAAATGGGGGAAAATAGAAATTTAGACAAGAGCACTAACCTCATAAGCGAATATATTACAAACCTCCATCTTATGGATATCCAACTAGATAATGGCCTTATGACTTGGTCTAACAAAAGGTAAGGCTTAGCTTTTATAATGGAGATATTGGATAGGTTCTTGCTCTCTGAAAATTTCTTAATCCATGTTCACATTCCTAAAGTGAAGACTCTTAACAATGATGGTTCGGATCACTGACCTATCATGGTGGAAATATGAAAAACCAATGTGAGTTTCTCTCCTTTTTTATTTTAGTTAATGTGGCTTAGAGATAGTTTCTTTAAATATTGAGTGCAAAAATGGTGGAAGGAAGGTAAACCTAGGTATGGGACTAAGATGTTCTGTTTTTCCAAAATATTGCAATACATTAAATCCAAAATCAAGACTTGGAACTGGAAGGAGTTTGGGGATGTTCATAGGAAAAAACATGAAGTTATTGCTCAGCTTGAAAATTTGAATAATAAAATCCGTTTAGATGGCCTCACAAAGAGTACAAGTGTAGATGAAATTAAGCTCACAGCTTAGAGGAATGGGAAAAAAGAAAAGAACTCTTATGGAAGCAAAAATCTAGAATTCAATGGCTCAAAGAAGGTGATCGAAACACAAATTTCTTCCAAAAATCTCTTCTAGCTCGAAGATCTCACAACTTTATTTCTTCCATAAAATTAGATTCTAGAGATGTTGTCTACACTTGGGATGGCATGAACTCTATTGTTGTCAATTACTTTTTCAATATTTTTGTTGCTACTTCTCTTGACTCGACTTCTCAACAAAATGTTCTTTAAGCAATCCCTTCTCTTATCACTTCTGAGGAGAACTCTATTTTGATTGCTCCTATTACTATCAATGAGCTTCAATAGGTAGTTTTAAAATGCAAAAAGGAAAAACCTTAGGTCTTGATGGTTTTCCCATTGAGTTCTACCAAGAGTTTTGGGATATCCTTCATGTTGATTTATTAGAGGTGGTGGAAGAATCCAAGAAAGCCAAAGAAATTTTGAAGGTTATCAATAAAACTTATATTACTCTTATTCCAAAAGCTCAAGAGGCTGAACATATCTCAGCTTTTAGACCTATTGTTTTATGTAATGTGCTTCTCAAAATTATTACTAAGATCATAGCAAAAATATTGAAGCCTCTTTTTCATAATATTATTTCCCCTGAACAAGGGGGTTATGTGGAAGAACATAAAATAGTTGATGAGATAGTTATTTCTTAGGAATCCATCCATTCCATGGATATGCAAAAATATCCTTCCATGTTCATTTAGTTAGACTTATCCAAAGCTTATGATAGTGTGGATTAACACTTCCTTATCAAAGTTATGAGGCAATTTGATTTCTCTTAGGATTGGATGGATTGGATTATGGGATGTATCTCTTTAGTTTCCTACTTAGTTCTTATCAATGGCAGGCCTTCTCAATTGTTCCCAGCTTCCATAGGTATTAGGTAAGGTGACCCCCTATCCCCTTATTTATTCATAATTATTGTTAAATGCTTAGGTAGGGCTATAACCAAAAATAGAGAATACAAAACCGTTGAGGGAGTTACCATTGCTCATGGAGGTAGACCTATCTCTCATCTTCAATTTTTTGATGACTCTACTCTTTTAGGTAAAGCTACAGTTAAGGAAGCTTCTACTATTAAGCAAATCATTAGCTATTTTTCTAAGGCTACCAAGCAATTGATCAATGAAGACAAATCTAAAGTCATTTTATTTCACTGCTCTACCAAACAAGAATCCATGGTCTTGGATAAATTAATATATAATAATACCTCCCTCCCAATCACTTATTTAGGTAAATCCATCAATATTCGAAGATAAAAAAAAATATTGGAATTGGTTGTTGGAAAAAGTCGAGAAGAAAATTGGAAAGTGGACCAATAGGTGGTTTTCTTCTGGGGTAGAATCACCTTGTAAAATTAGTCCTTTAGGCCATTATTTTTTATGTTTCTATTGTGTTGAATATACCAAATTTTGTTCTTCAAGAACTGGATCAAATCAGTCATCGATTCCTCTGGAGTGGTACTAAGGAGAAAATAAAATGGGCCTTGGTGAAATGGGACACTTTATGTCTTCCTAAGAATGAAGGGGGGTTAGGCTTTTGGTCTTATATTAATAACAACAAAGCTTTAGATGCTAGATTATATTGGAGGATTTTGCATAACCCCAATGCTCTTTGGGCCAAGAATATTTGTGCTAAATATGTTGAGAACAAAAGTCTTGAAGACCTTGTTCACTATCAATTGCCTTCCAAAGGTTCTCCCATTTTAGTAGTTCTTAAGACTGGTGAGGATTTGATAAAGAAAAAAATATTTTGGATCATTCATAATGGTCAATAGGTAAATTTTTGGACAGATTCTTAGGATGGTCACAAGCCTTTGATAACTCAGTTTCTCGATTGGAGGCCTTGGATGGAGGAGCTTCACCAAGCTAACTGTATAAAGGTGGCTAATTACTATCGGTACCATACTGGTAATTTAGAGGTTGGTAGATATTGGATCCCTATTGAGGATTGGCCTATTCAAATCCCATAAAGGTAAAGACAAGATATCCAGTGCATCCTTCATATGATATCTCTCTCTTGGTCCCATGATAAAGATTTTTTTGGATGGAAAAACACTACTAAGGGTGAGTATTTAGTTGCTCAAGGTTATTTGACCTTATGCCATAATAATCCCAACCAATCTTCTAACATATTTTCTCAGTTGTGGGCTCAAAATATCTGGCCTAAGGTGAGGTTCTTTACTTGGCTTTTATTGCATCGCATTGTGCTTACTAGGGAGCATTTTATGAAGCATGGTTTTCAAAGCCCTTTCAGATGTGAAATGTGTGGAGAAAATGTGGAAACTCTCAGCCATATTTTTATTGAGTGTACTTTAGCCTCTGAGTTTTGGAGGAGAATGGCCACTTTACTAGGCTTACAATGGTCCATTTTTTTCTTTTGAACAACTTTGGAGGGATTGGCCTAATCAAGAGGGTGTTGATATTTTATTAGGTAATTAATCTAGATGGGTTCTACCATTCTTCTTTGGAATATGTGGAATGAAAGGAACAACCAAATTTTTTATCAATAAAGGAAGGATATTCACTATATCTGGAAAAATATCATTTCTAACTTAGTTGAATTAGTCCATAAGCTCCTTAATCACCCCCAAAAATCCCACCAAAGATGGGATTAAATGATGCAAAGATTGAATATTAACTCTTATAAGAGAAACTAGCTTAAAAAGAATGTGAGTAATTGCAATATGGATAGAACAAGGAATTGGCAACCTCCTTCTAAGGATTTTGGAAAAGTCAATATTGATGGAGCTTCTAGAGGGAACCCTGGAAAATCTAGTGCAGGAGGAATTGGTAGACTTTCAGATGACTCCCTAGTTTTTACTTTTGCTGAGAATTTGGGTATTCTATTCAATAACCTTGATGAGGGGTATGGTGTCCTTAGAGGTATTCAAGAGGCTACTAAGGTTGTATGGGAAAACGTACTAGTTGAGTTTGACTCTCAACTCATGATTAATCTTTGAAGACTCCTTCTAAGAATCATAAGGTTGATTGGAGAATAAAAAGAATTATTGAGAAGATTCAGTTAATCCATATGGGATTTTTGAAAGTTGATTACAATCATGTGGTCAGAGATCAGAATAAGAGTGTTGATGCTTTAGCTAATTGGGCTTTGGACAAAGGTGATCTTACTTGCTACGACCACCCTCCTAGATGGTGGGCTTCACAAATAAGGGAAGCTCTTATTTCTATCATTTCTTTGGAGGGCTTCAGTTTTGGAGGTATCTAGTTTCTTCTTGCTTTATTTTTGCTTTTCTTTTGTTCGGTTAGGGTATTTTAGTTCTCTAGCTCAAACTAATATTTCTTTTGTTTCCTCTGTTGATTCTTGCCTTAATAGTCTTTTGGTCTAGAAAGGTCATTGTTGTGTTCTATTTTTTTCTTTTTTCTTTTCTATTTATGTGTGTGTGTTTTTTTTTGTGTTTTTTGTGTTGTTTTTTGTTGTTCTTGTGTTTTTGTTGTTTTGTGTTTTTTGTTGTTCTTGTGTTTTTGTTGTTTTGTGTTTTTTGTTGTTGTTCTTGTGTTTTTGTTGTTTTGTGTTTTGTGTTTTTTGTTGTTGTTCTTGTGTTTTTGTGTTAATTAGTGTTTTTGTGTTTTGGTGTATGAGTGTTTTCTATGTTTTTATTTTTGTCTGTTGTCTGTTATTGGTTGTTTTTTTATTTTATTTTATTTTTTAATTATTTTTTAGGTTTTGGTTGTTTTTGTTTTTCATATTTTTGTTGGTTGTGTCTTTGTAGTTTTCTGTTGTTTTTTGTTATGTTTGTGTTTTGTTATGGTGTTTTTGTGTTTTTTTTGTGTGGTTCGTGTTGTGTTTTTTATTTTTTAATATTATTGTTTGTGTGTTTGTTTGTGCTTTATATTTTTGACACACAAGTCTTTTTTAATATTTTTGTGTGTTTGTGTTTGTGTGTTCTTGTTTTTTGTTGTTTCGGGTTTGCTCCTTGAGTATGTCAAAGGTGGTATAGCAGGTGCGAACCCTGGGCGATTTTGGCGAAAGAGATACCCCTGCCTCCTTGGGTCTTACCCGAAAGTGACATCCCTTCTAGGATGTTTTCCACAAAAATAAATAAATAAATAAGCACCCATAAATTATGAATCCTCAAAGGAAAGACTAGGTAAGATCCACCAATTTAAACATGTTGTTCATTCATGAGTCTTGAAAAATTAAATTTATGGATTTTGTTTTTTAATAAAAAAAATGGTACACAAATTTTTGCATTTATTTCTTGTACATGATATACATTATTTTTCTCACAAAATTTTAAGATTCACTCTGCTACATCTATATATGAGTAAAGAAAAATAATTTCCTTAACAATATTTTTCATCTTTTTATTTTATGGAGGATTTTTTTTTTTAATTTGAGAAAATAGACGATTACAACGATACTTCATACTCCATTCACTCCTAGGTGTATATGTACGTAATGTATAAATAATAATAATAATAATAGCACTACAAATATTCTCTTTGCTTTTGCTCAAGGGTATATATTTATGCTCTATCATTTACCAGTTAATTAGATTTCCATGAAAATTTTAAATTTTTTATTTATCTATAAATAAACATTTTAAAATAATTTTGTTAGCTTTTTTTCCTTTATTTTTCAATTAGTTATATGGGATTGCAACAAGCCCCACTCTTATTACATCATCACCACATGGTGGTATTAGATTAAAGCCTCAAACAATTTTTTTTTTTTTTTCTTTTCTTTTTTTTTCCATTGGGTACATGGGATTAAAATAGGTCCCACTCTTATTACACCATTATCACATAGTGGTATTACAACAAAGCTTGGATATTATCCAAGTATCTTCTCGCAAAATTTAAACCTAGGCTACCTCATTTAATGTTGAGGAATCTATCTGGTTGAGTTAATCATTTAAAGTTGAGGAATCTATCTGGTTGAGTTAATGCTATTTGTAAACAATTTTAAATTTTTAAATAAAATATAAATGAAAATAATATTAATACCAAAATTTATATAATATTCATAAACTTAATAATTTTCCTAAAATCGTAGCATATAAAAATAAAATTATTATACATAATATGAACTGCAACAAATGACACAACTAATATTTGGAAGCGTTGGTTCTCTCATTATAAAATCCAGGTTAATGGTGACATGAATCGGACTAATATTTGGGAAAGATGGAAGCAGGGTAGATTTACATCCATAGCTCTTCAAATTGGGTGCGAGCTTGGTTTAAACTTCATTTGGTGGCAAGTGTGGTTGGAGAGAAACGCTAGAATTTTTAGAGAAACCTTTTCCTCGCTAGATGAAGTTTTGTAGGTCATCTGGAGCAAAGTCACCGAAACTTTTGCCATCTACGCTAAAGAGGAAACTCGGGTTGTTCCTAGGCCAATGGAAGAGGGAGTTGACCAAAGAGAGGGACAGAACAGAACCAGTTGGAAATCACCCCCAGAAGGTTGGATTAAAATCAATACTGATGGAGCTGCAAAGGGCAATCCGGGTAGCATCGGTATTGGCGTGGTCTGCCAGAATCATGAGGGATCGGTGCTTTATTGGGAAGCTGCAGGGTTTGGGTATAGCCACAAATAATGAAGCAGAAGCCATTGCTATCAAATCTACCTCTATTTGGGCAGTTACTCAGGGTCACAAGAGGATAATTCTTGAATCTGATTCTCAAATTCTGGTTGGAGCTCTAGACTGCATGAGGAACTTTTCATTGAACGCTTGGAGGTTGAGGATTCTGGTCTCTCAAATCAAGAAATTATGGAGGGAATTAGATGATGTGATTCCCGTATATGTGAGCAGATATTTCAACAAAGTGACCAATTTCCTGGCTAAGATGGGTGCTATGAAAGAGGTAGTGGTGCAGCTGCACAGTGACATGCCTATTGCAGATGAGGGGATTAGGCAGGGCCTTGAAAGATCCTTGAGACAATGATCAATGAAAAAGCTAAGTATGGTTTTTGTCACAATTTCGCGACCTGTTGCGCCATCGCGGCCATTAGCGAAAAGCTATCGCGATATCACGACATTTTGTGTCATCGCGGCTGTTGGAGAAAAGTTGTCACGATATCGCGACATGTTGCGCTATCGCGACCGATGCGGGAAAATTGTCGCGATATTGCGACATGTTGCGTCGTTGTGACCGTCGGGGAAAATTGTCGCGATATCGCGACATGTTGCGCCGGCGCGACCAAGGGAGGAAAATTGTCGCGATATCGCGACATGTTGTGTCGTCGCGGCCAAGGGAGGAAAGTTGTCGCGATTTCGCGACATGTTACGCCGTCGTGGCCGCTGGAGGAAAGTTGTCGCGATTTCGTGACAGGTTGACTTTTTTGCGGTCAGAGGTGTCTTGTGTCATGATTTTGCGACTTGTAGCTTTTTCACGGACAGAGGTGAAGTTGGTGTTTGCTGCGTGTTTTCGCGATAAGTTGTTGTAACTGACCTATCAGCTCTCTCAGCTAGCTTGGTATTGGTTCAAGAGATTTGGATCCAGTGCAAATCTTTCTCTTCTCTTGTAATCATGTACTTTCATTGTTTTCGACTGGGATGTATCTTATCCCAATTGTAACCGATCAATGTTTTAATACAAGTTTTTTTCAATTTTTTCAAAAAAAAAAAACAAATGACACAACTAAAAGCACACCATAAGAACATAGTAAGATACTAATAAAGAGCTCCCAAACACCCATAATATATTGTTAAAGTGTTCCCATAAAAATAAATTTATATTATCTAAAAAAAAAATTAAATAACCCTTTTATTAATAATATATTAATCCTTAAAAATTTCCTTATCATACTCTATTGACTACCCTTCATTTCTCCAAAAGCCTTAATATCTTGAATTAGTTATACTTTTCTTTTTACATTATTTTATACAATTTATATTACTTATTTTTATCATAAACTACCTTAATATTATATTGAAATTCCTCTTTTCACTATTGCTGACCATTCTTTTCTCGGATTAAACACCCTTCCTATTACTTTCTAAATATTAAGTATGTAAAGACGAAAGAGATAAATGAATGATTAATCATTGTTACAATCATATATTTCTATATTCGTCATTTCTATAAAAAGATTAGATCATATCTTTAATTAATCTTTCTTTTGATTTTCTAATTTCCTCAAAATGATGTATATGCCTGTGAGTGAGCTTATTAATAAATTTTAAAATTTTGAATAAATTTTAAAATTTTGAAAAACATCTGATTAAATTTATTTGTGACCATAGGTATCTCATTGCCTCATCTATATGGTACATAGGCATTTCATTGCCTCATTTATGTAGTGTTTTTTTTTATTGGTGTTGGCTCATTTATGTAGTGTTTTTTTTTATTGGCGTTGGCTCATCTAGTTGGAACTAATTCTTTAGTTGAGAAATATTCAATTTTATGTTTAAAATAGATTTTTTTGATTTAGACCCAGTAAATTATTATCTTTTTAAATTTTTTTCTTCGTTATTTATTCATTTTTTCTATTATTTATCTTTGTATTTTCAAAATATATATATATATATATATAATTCTTTAGTTGAGAAATATTCAATTTTATGTTTTAAATAGATTTTTTTGATCTAGACCCAATGAATTATTATCTTTTTAATTTTTTTCTTCGTTATTTATTCATTTTTTCTATTATTTATCTTTGTATTTTCAATTATATATATATATATACTATGTTTATATAAGTACCTAACACATTCTACTTATTTTTTATTTTTATTTTTATTTGGTTTCATTCCTCCTATGTCTACCCTGCAAATACAAGGTACAATTGGGAATGTCCTATGTGTTGGTAGAGGTCAACCTAGGTTCCATTCCCTTTGTGTCCATCCTGCAGATACAAGGTGTAGTTGGGAATATCCTATGTGCTGGTAGTGACCGAAAAGGAGAATAAAGGCTCTATCCTACTTGTGCTCACCTTGTTGATACCGAAATGACTGTGTTATTCCCCTATTGACAAGTGTAGCTATAGGCATTACGAGGGGTCATGGTTGGGAGGGGATTGCTCAGTCCTATGCATCAGTCATAGGGGTTTATCACACTAACCACAAATTGTTTTATATGTTTGTGTAGTGCAGTTGGTGAAAGTCTTGGGTGCTGGTAGAGGCTAACCTAGGTTCCATTCCCCCTGTGTCCACCTTGTAGATAGAAGGTGCAATTGGAAATGTCCTATGTGCTGGTAGAGGTCAACAAGGCTCCATTACCCTTGTACCCACCCTATTGATACTCAAATGGTTGTGTGTTATTCCCTTATTGACAAGTGTAGCTCTCAATCTTATGAGGGGTCATGGTTGGGAGGGGACTACTCAGCCCTATGTGTTGGTCATAGGGGTTTATCACACTAACCACAAAAATTTTATCCTAAGGAGTAAGCACAACGGTTTGGGCTTTGACTCTTCTTTGGGAGGTCCAAGGTTCAAACCGTGGCATGGGCGAGTGTGTGAGGGGATGGGTAAGTGGTGGTTTTGTGTTAAATTCCCTATTGATAAGTATAGCTCTCAACTTTACAGGGTTCATGGTTGAGAGGAGATTGCTAGCCCTGTGTGTTGGTCGTAGGAGTTTCTCACACTAACCAAATCAAAAAATAGCAATAAAAAATAAGGGGTTGTACTCGAGTCCCCCACCCTTGAAAAATTACATCTCTCTTATTTAGAGCTTAAGAGTTTGTAAATAGATACACTTCTCATCTCAATTGAGATGTTATAGCTAGAAACCTACATCATGTTACAAAAAAATGTCTGAATTCTTGATTTTCATTTTTTGGATCTTTTCCAAAAATTTGTATGAATACAAATTCTCCAAAATTTAGCATCTTTCTTGATATTTTCCTATAGCATCCTTCACAATTCCAAAACTTCACCTCTACTATCTATGCCTTGCATCTTAGTAGAGTAATATTTTCAAAACATTGCACTATCATAGTCCACTTTACTAAATCTGGATTGCTAGTTTCCTTCTTGAAACACAACCACAAAAATTATAATAAATAGTCTAAATGAAAACACATTAATAAAAATAAAATAATGCAGATATTACCAATGGAAAACATTAAAGTAAATCTTAATCATTAATTGATTTAGGCAATCAATATTATTTTTTTGGCTTCAACTAAACTTTCTACTTCCTCTAACCATGGAAATGAGAATTTAACTTCATGATCCTCGATCAAAAGCCCTCTATTGGCTAGCTTATATGCACATTTGTTTCCTTCCCTTAATATATATGTAAACCTGATTTCTTCAAACTTTTTAGCAAGATATTGAATTTCCACAATTATCTCTTGTATGTTCCATGGAGACTTTGCTTTCTTCAAAATTGCATTTATTACTATGATAGAATCACCTTCCATCCAAAACCTATTCCAATTCATTTGTTTACATATTTTTAACCCTTCTAAAGTTTCCCAAGCTTCAACTTCATTATTTATCTTAAATCCACTATTAAAAGCATAATGAGAAAAAATCTCTACTCTATTATTTCTAATTATTCTTCCTCCTCGTGCTATTCTTGATTTCCTTTAGATGTTCCTTTAAAATTCAATCTAATCCACTCCACATCTGGTGGTTTCCACTTTATATTATTTACCTTCTTTTACTTCTCTTGTACCCAACATCATAATTCCATTTAATGACTTGACTCCATCTATCAAGACTCTCTGCTTCCAAATTAGGGATTGAGTGGGTTGATAGGGTTGGTTTGGACTCCTATATGGCTAAACATATCTTCTTTTTCATTACCTCTAAAATTATTTCATTTCCTTTAAATATTCTTCTATTTATTTCTATTCATATAGTCCAAAGAATTGTATCTTTTGATATATCCCATATTATTTGTAAAACCTCACTTTTATAAGCGATCTACAATTGCTTTAACCAATCTTCAATTCTACTATTCATCACCATACATATACCAGACATACTAAGAATTTATTGCCATAGATTCCATACTATTGAGCGATGTCCCAAGAGATGGTCAATACTCTCATTATTACATAAAACACATTAAGAGGGGCCATGAAAACCCCTTTTCATAAGGTTATACCAGGATAAAATTCTTCTATGACCTACTAGCCAAACAAATATTTTAACTTTGGGAATCCTTGGGCTATCCCAAATATATCTCCATATTCTAGTAACATTATTATTATGTTGGTGTTGAATTTTGAACATTATAACCACTTCTTGTTTTGTACTCTCCTAAGCTATTCAACTCCCAAATCAATTTATCCTTGGAACCCCTCGAAATAATCATAGTTGTTATCTTTCTACTCAATTTCCTTCTAGAATCAATGTCTTGTATACTTGTAAAAAATCTTCTTTCCATTTGTATCTTCCTTATCGATCCTTGTACCGTATTTTTCTTTATTTAATCTCATCCAAGGTTTTAAAACTGGATCTAAATTGCGTGGTTTTTTATCACACCAAGTACCCATCCAAATATATTTTTTTTCTCTAGTACCCACCATCCATCTTAAACCTTTAATCATAAGATCAATAGAGTTTTTTAATCCATTCCAAAGAGTAGAACCATTTGGAAGAGACAATGCACAGAATATTAAACTTGGGTCATCGGGATCAACATACTTAGAAGAATTTTTGCCCATTATCTTTGACTCTCTTTGTACAATCTCTAGATAATTTTTTAGGGTTTAATTGTTTATGTAGTATTTTAGCTTCATATCAATGGAGAGATATATGTTTTTGTAAATCCTTGTTTGCATTATCATATTTGTGGATATGGACTCATGACACTTCAAAGGTTTTCTAGAGAGGATGATATTGATGTTAAAGGCTAGTGGAAATATTTTAAAGCTTTGTACTCTACTAATTTTTGTGGGAATATTACTATTATTGATTATATTCGAAGATAAGATTTCTCTTGGTATCATAGTTTTCTTGGACCCTATAATTTTGAACTAATTTTAGAAACATAAAGCAAACATTCTTAAGTAGATGGGAACCTATTCAATTACAAAGGAAATAGTATGATAGAGATTGATCGAAGGGATAAAAATGTAGATAAATTGATGGATGTCACCAAAGACATTAAAAAGAAACTACAAGGGATTCAAAATGAGAGAAATTAAATAAAAGAAGATTGGAAATTTTTCAAGAAATAAAATTAAGACTATGAAAAATAGGTAAAATTGCTCGAGGAGGAAGAGGAAAATATTGGAGATAGTGAGAAGATGAAAAAGCCACATATTTGGATTTACAAAATTAAGATAAGAATCTAAATTCATCTATAATTCTATTTTGTAGATTCATGGATGCATTCAAAATAAAAAAGGTTTTTATTTTCATTAGTCCTAGCAGTAAATATTTATTAATAGCACTTTTGCTAAGAGGTTGCATGTTTAAGAAATAAAATTAAGGACATATATCTTAATAGTGAAAATATTTATATTTTTAAAAATTTGAAGGTCACCATGGATAAATATGTTTTGCATTCAAATTTGTATGCTACTAGGATGGATGATGTGGATATTGTTCTTGGTTATCCTCGGTTGGATTCTTTGGGTGTTGTTAACATAGATGTGTAAAATAAGTTTATGAAGTTATGGTATAATAAAAATAAGATAACACTGCAAGATACTTCTTATCTTAAGAAGCAAGGATCCAAGGATAAGCAAGAAGTAGTTATTATAGGGAAACAACTTAAGCAACCAACGGAAGAGTCAAAAGTAAAAACTACATTAGTAGCAACAAAAAAGTATAAGGAAGTTATGTTAGAAGCATACAAGGGCAAATCAAAAGGGAAAAAGATAGAAGAGCATAGGGAAAATTAAAAATTAAAAATTAAAAATAAAACAAAACAAAATGTTGAAGAATCAATAGAAATAGACTATTAGGTTAATATTTTATTATATAACCACCTAAACCACCTTGAACAACAACAATCTTGAATGCATGAATTAAGGTATCAATATTACAGATCTACATGAAGTCAAAAAGTCATAAAGTATGACAATTTGTGGTATAAAAATGTAGTCATTTTGGATTTCATAGTGGTGCAGTAGCGTAAGGGAACAAAGGGACCAATCAATCAAAATATGAGAGTAAAGCAATAGAAGCATGGATCCAACATTGTAGTTATGGACATTCAAGTGGCACAATGGCAACTTGGCATCATCAAAGACCACTACCAATCAAGATTTTATTTGGAATGATGGATAATCAAGATTTGTACACATTGTCAATATTATTTAGTCTTTTCTCATGTTTTAAAGGTAAAACATTTGTGAGGACGGAATGCTACGGTACCTAGGAATAACTATAGCAAGATATGATATTATATTGTATAAGGGTATTATGGATAGTTTGAATGAGCCACACATAATCAAAGGTTTATATTATTATATTATATTACAATAATGAGTGGGATGAGGTTTTATAATATGGGTATATAAAGAAGAGATATTATCATTGTAATCATCATGAATATCAACACTCATATGAAGTATTACTTGTAATTGTATTTTCCTATGAAGTGGCTTATCAAACTTTCCACCCTATAAGTGGTTCTCTCATATTGGGAGACCTTGTCGAGTTTTCCTTCCTTGAGGAGTATTATTGGTGTTTCCTTACCCTAAGGGTTTTTATCTATATTTGTCTCATTGTGTGGTTTGTTATAGTGGATAATTATTTATGGATGAATGATTTATATTAATAACAATAAAGTTTTATAACAAAATAATTCAATAAAATAGTCAACCTCCAAAAAAAAAAAAGGATCTAGGGTTCAAAAATTATCATTTTTAGTATAGTCCATAACAATTGTCTCTTTGGGCCGATGATTTTGGTATATAAACCCGTAAGTTTTTCTTGGAAACTAAAAATCATCATTTTAGGGTATAGTCCATTTTAATCATAATTTTAAGCTAATCGTTTTGGTTTACATCACCCCTAAGTGTTTACAAGAATCTTAAATCACCTAATCATTGTTGGAGCTACTAAGGGTGCTCATAAGAAGCAACCACATGAAAAAATGAGTCTCATACAAAATGAGATGAGTCAAGTTAGGACCCAAATACATGTTGATATAAAGACACTAATTTACACTGTGAATTTTGTGTTATAAGAGCATAACAAGTTAAAATACATATATAGACTAAATGAATTTGATAGTAACTTAACATGTATGACCCATGCCTACAACCAATTTGGCAATAAGGAATTTGAGTATAAGGTAGGAATTTTAGAAAGGGGAGCAATCATTACATTTTCCAATAATAACATATATAGAATTTTGAAGCTAGGGTTTTCAAAATTTATGGACAGGACACTATGATTGGTTATATCAGGTAGACTAATGTTTTACTCTTCATTTTCTCTAAAATTTAAGGATCATAATAGCATCTTTCAATTTTGAATGTGGCATATTTCAATGGTACCAGTGGTTGAGTAATATGTTTTTAGATCTCTCTTGGGATGAATTTGAGAAGCAATTACTCACTCGTTTCAGCTCTAGTGAATATGAGGACTTCATAGGATCCCTCTTAAAATTGAAATAGGACTCAATAATCTATGAATATAAAACTCAGTTTTAAAAATTACCTAACTGCACAAGGGGCTTGACTAGAGTATTTGTGAAAGGTTTTTTTATTAGTAGGTTAAAATAAGATATTAAAGTTGAGGTAAAATTGTTCAAACCATAAACCATAGTGCAAGTAGGTTTGGCTAAATTGGTAGGTGCTGCTCAAAGGTGAACATCTAAATTTCCATAGGTTTAACCCCACTACCATATCAACTAGCAGTGAACCCTACCAATAAATCACTTGCAATCAAACATCTAAACCAGGAAGAGATGTAATCTTATAGGACATAGGGAATATGATATAACTATGATGAGAAATATTCCCTATGGCATAAGTGCATACAACAAAAATTGTATTTTCTTGATGTGGAAAAATCCTCAACTAGTGAGTCCTAAGAAGTAGGTAAGGAGCATCATGAAGAAGAGCAACCAAATGAACCCAAAGTATGAAAACCATTGATGCAGGAGCCTATCTTTAGAGGGTTTTTTAAAAGAAGTTTTAAAGTAATTTTTTTATTACTCAAAATGGAATTATTTGATGCAAAATATAATTTGTCAAAAATGGTAATTATTAAAAAAGGCAAATTTTTATGAAAAAATAATTTGTCGAAAATAGTAATTACTTAAAAATATATTTTTTGGTGGAAAAATCAATTTGCCAAAAATAGTAATTTTTTTATTTTTAGGGTTTTAAGCTTTAGGGTTTTCTTTTAGGGTTTCTTTTAGGGATTTAATTTTTAGGGTTTTCTTTTAGGGTTTCTTTGGAGATATATATTCCCTTGTTATTGCATTGTAAAAGGGAATCCAGGAATGAGAAAAAAAATTATTTACTAGTTTATTTCTATGTACTATAGTTCTTATGTGAATTGAGGGTTTTATTGATTATTTCCATTTATTACAGTTTTTATGTAAATGAAGGGTTTTACATATTATTTTCATTTACAACAGTTTTTATGTAATGGGAGGTATTTTGTTTTGACCTCTTGTAGTTGGATTTACATCATTTGATATCAGAGCAAGTTGGATCTTGTTGGGAGGAGAAAAAAGAAGAGAAGAAAAGAGAAAAGGAGAGGAGAGCAAAGAGGCTCAAAAAAAAAATGGCACTCTATGCAGTGCTTGCAGAAGGTTTGTAAAACCTTGGAGACAGAAATTGGCACTCTGTGTAAGTGTTTTCAGGAGGTTTTTTTATGTAAAATCCTTAGAGAAAGATGTTGGCACTTTGTGTAGTGCTTGCAGAAGGTTTGTAAAACCTTGGAGACGCACTCTGTGTAAGTGCTTGTAGGAGGTTTTTTTATATAAAACCTCAGAAACAAAGTGCTTGCAGAAGGTTTGTAAAACCTTAAAGAAATAAATTGGCACTCTGTGTAGTGCTTGCAGGAGGTTTTTTTTTAATTAAAAACCTTAGAGGAAAGAATTGGCACTTTGTGTAGTGCTTGCAGGGGGTTTGCTATTTTAAAACCTCGAAGGAATAAATTGGCACTATGTGTAGTGCTTGTAGATTGGTACTTTGAGGAGTACTTGCAGATGTGTGGCACTCTATGGAGAGCGATTATGAGTTTGATCAAAGGAACTTGCAGGAGTAGAGTTCTTTTCAACCAAATGAGAATGATGCAGGAGCCTATCTTTAGAGGATTTTTTAAAATAAGTTTTAAAATAATTTTTTTATTACTCAAAATGGAATTATTTGATGCAAAATATAATTTTTCAAAAATGATAATTATTAAAAAATGCAAATTTTTATGAAAATATAATTTGCCGAAAATAGTAATTACTTAAAAAGACATTTTTTTGTGGAAAAATCAATTTGCTAAAAATAATATTTTTTTAAATTTTTAGGGCTTTAAGCTTTAGGGTTTTCTTTTAGGGTTTCTTTTAGGGCTTCAAGTTTTAGGGTTTCTTTGGGGATATATATTCCCTTGGTATTGCATTGTAAAAGGGGAAGTGAATCCAGGAATGAGAAAATAAATTATTTATTGGTTTATTTTCATGTACTCTAGTTCTTATTTGAATGAAGGGTTTTACTGATTATTTCCATTTATTGCAATTTTTATGTAAATGGAGGGTTTTACATGTGATTTTCATTTACCACAGTTTTTATGTAATGGGAGGTATTTTGTTTTGACCTCTTGCAGTTGGATTTACATCAACCATGAACTAAAATATTATTTTACTCTCTAGTATGAGTATCCATTCCCTAAACCATGAAGGTAGTGGAACATTTCAAGGGCCAACAAATAATAGTACTTGTTGATTCTTCTAGTACATACAATTTCATTAATCCTCAAGTGGATAAAAAAACAAATTGTTACATAAACTCATGCAATTCTTTTAAGTTCATGATAGCAATTGGGGGAAATTTGACATGTAAATTTAAATGCAGAATATCAAGGTGCAAATGGGAGAATACAATCTCAAGAAAAATATGTTTTTCCTTCCTTTGCAAGGATGTGATGTTGGACTCTGCTAGGGTTTGATGAAGAAAAACTGCTCTACAGGGATGGCAACAACTTTCGAAAGAGGTCTAAAAATTTGGAGAAATGTCATGATGGCATTGGGTCTGGCACAGAGAGTGCATGCTCGTGATATTTTTTCATATGAAAATTATTGGAAGGAACAGGATTTTCTAGTGCATGTCAGAAACTGCTTGTTAAATAATAATGGATGTTTGGAACGATGTGAATCCAGGCCAGTTCTAGTGGTTCAACCAGACTCGGTGGTGGAAGATGTGGAGTATCTAACCAAACATACCCTTATTGGCAAATTTTTAGGCATCCAAATTTCTCTCCCCTTTGTGGAGGCTTGGTTTAGGAAGACTTGGAATCCTAGAGGTGATGTGGAGGTGATGTTGAGTGCGAACAACTATTTTATGGTGGTTTTCTCTTGTATTGTAGATCATAACAAAGCATTTGAAATGGGTCCTTATTTTTATAACCAAGTGGGACTCTTTCTTAAACCCTAGCATGTGGGTTTCAACCCATCAAAGGAGTGGTCATCGCGGGTTCTAGTATGGGTGTGACTTCCATGGGTTCCGTTGGAATTCTGGAGAACTGATATCTTGCATAAGATTGTCCTTCTTCTTGGGAAGTCAGTTGGACTATCACAACAGACAACAGATAAAAAGGTAATCTCTATTGCTCGTATTTGTGTTGAAATTGACTTAAATAATCCTATTCTATATTCTATTGAAATACAATTTGGATCAACTACATGGGTTCAAAAACTTGACTATGAAGCTCTTCCATTTTGTTGCTAGATTTACCGTGAATATGGCCACCTACAAAGAAAATGCCCTAATTTTGTCTCGCATGTGGCTTCAAATCCTGGGCCCTCTCGGTCTAGACAAAGTTTGGATAAAGGAAAAGTCTTGATAAAGGAAGGGGAAAAGGATAAGGAAGGTTTTGTTCTGGTAAAAGCCTGAAACAAAGGACAAAGGGCAAACAAAGACCTTAAGGATAGCCAACCAGATGCTCTACTCAACTGTTTTGAAATATTAGATGATCTTGATCAGTTCATGGAGATACCTAAAATGTCGCTACCTGGTGCAAATATAACAAGGTTGAATCAGATGTCTCTTCTTGAGGGAGAACTTAAGGAATCAGATCTAGGGGGTTTAAATAAAGAACAAAGGGCTTTGGATCTGAGTATGGGGAACATGGTTGGGTCAAACCCTATAAGAAAAACTATTTTGAAAAATGGTACAGATTTAGTTATGCCCTCTCCTACTCAGGCACTGATGCAGTTATCCTTGGACTGCAAAACTCCTACGATGTTGGGATTGTACCAAAAAATAATTTAAAAAAGTTTTTCGAATAAGAATATGAAGGTGGGTCGGAAGAAGGACTAGAATAAAATTAAGTTAATGGGGGAGACTTTGGTGGAGTCATGCTTGGTGAGAACATTGGACTCCCATTTTTATAATCCTCAAAAATAATTATCCTCTCATGGAATGTAAGGGGGTTGAATAGCATCCCCAGACAAAAAAATATTCGTGATTTGGTTCGTGTTCATTCTCTGGATGTGGTGTTTATTTAGGAGACTAAATTGGCTATTGATAGTATGTTCAATATTACTCCCAAGTTGTGGGGAAGGGGGCAATGCCAGTGTATTGGTACATGTGTATATGCTGGTGGCGTCACTTTTTTATGGGATCCGATTAAGATATCCCCTCTTACTTGGATTTCTAGCAGATGGTCTATTTCAATGGTCGGGCATGATAATGAATCTGTTGAAATCATCCTACTTACAAATGTGTATGCTCCTATTGATTAAAATGGTAAAGTGAATTTGTGGAAGCACATTTGCTTTGTGAAAAGTTTGGTTCCCCTGTACCCATAGATTTTGGCTAGAGACTTCAACTCTATCACTTGTCTAGAGGAGAAACGTGGTGGGGTGGACCATCTCGAGCCTTTTTCTTCTGTCTTTAGTGCTTGTATCCAAGCCCTAAACTTGGTTGATATCAATCCAGATAATGAGATCTTTACTTGTCACAATAGAAGGTGTGGAGAAGCTTCCATATCAGAGATACCGAATAGGTTTTTGATATCCAGTTATTGGATGGGTAATAACAAAGGTGCTAGTTCTGTGATTCTGGAGGGTAGGGGATCTGATCATTGGCCTATCAAAATTTTTGCTTTGGAGTTAGGGCTAAAAAATAATCCCTCCTTTAAGTTTCAACTTATGTGGCTTCATGATTTCATGCAAGGTTGGTGGACCACTGGCAAACCTCCTCATTGCACCGCTATGTATTCCTTTATGAAGTGACTACAATTTGTAAAACATAAATTGAAGAGATGGAATAGACTAAATTTTGGTAACCTTTCCTTGGCTAAGCTGGTAGCTCTTAGGAGAATGGAAGAAGCTTCAAGGAATATTAGAGATCAAGGATTCATGAAGGAGCTTCTTGTTGAGGAATCTGAGGCTACGAAAGACCTTGCTGAATGGGAACTAAGGGAAGAAATTTTTTGGAAATAAAAAGCTCGAGTAGATTGGCTTCAGGAAGGGGATAAGAACATAATATTCTTTTATAACTTAGTTAAGGCTCGTTGTAATGGTAACATGATTACCTCTCTTGTGAATTCTTAGGGTGCCCTGCTCTCTTCTTTCAGGGATATTTCAGAAGAGACTAAGAGGTATTTTTCCTCTCTCTTCAAGGAGGACTCCCTATTAGATGATGAGAATGAAAAGCTTATTCTAAACTGTATTCCAGTGATTGTTTCTAGAGAGATGAATGAGCACTTGATGGGTCCAATTTCCCTTGAGGAGTTGTAAAATGTTGTATTCAAGATGAAAAAAGGAAAATCCCTAGGCCCAGATGGATTCTCGATTGATTTTTATTAGGAGTTTTGGGATTTAATAAAATTTGATCTTTTGGAGGTGGTCCATGAGTCCCAAAATAACAAACAGATGCTAAGGGCCCTAAATGCTACCTTCATGGTGCTTATAACCAAAAAAGAGGGAGCAAATTCCTTGGATATGTTTAGGTCTATTGCTTTCTGCAATGTTGTGTATAAGATCATCACAAAAATTATTGTTGAGAGGCTGAAGATATGGTTGAGCAAAATCATCTCTGAGGAGCAAGGAGGTTTTGTTGTTGTCCGATAAATCTTGGATGGGGTTGTTATTGCTACAGAAGCTATTCACTCGATGGAAGATTTTAAGGAGAAAACTATGTTCATTAAGTTGGACATGGCTAAAGCCTCTGATCAGGTTAGATGGTCCTTTCTTCAAAAATTTCTTGTTGCTTTTGGGTTTGAGGAGGAATGGATTAGATGGGTGATGAGTTGTGTTTCTTCTTCCTCATTCTCTGTTCTTGTTAATAATGAGCCATCAGAGTTGTTTGAGGCTGCAAGGGGATTGATGTAAGGAGATACTTTATCTCCTTATTTATTTATCATTATGGAGGAAGGTTTGGAAATATTTCTCAAGTCTCAAGTCATGCAGGGTCTCATTCAGGGGTGGAATTGAGATAGTAGTTTGCCACCTCTTTCCCACCTTCAATTTGTTGATGATATTGCTTTTTTGGGAGTTGCCACTATCATGGAAGCTAGAAATATTAGACAGTCTCTTGACATATATCTTGGTGCTTCTGGACAGTTGATTAATGAGGACAAGTCTTCTATTTTCTTCTTCAATACCCCTCCTCTTATTCAAGCCATGATTTTTTGCATTCTAATATTCCAGGTTGGGAATCCCCCCTTCATTTATCTTGGTATTCCAATTTCATCTCACCCTCTACCTAGATCTTCTTGGCATTCTATGCTTGATAAGTTTAGAAGGAAGTTGAATCACTGGATTTTTAGATGACTTTCCACTGCAGGTAGAGTGTTGCTTTTAAAATTTGTTGTTCAAGCTTTACTCATTTATAGATTTTTTGTACAAATAGCTCCCTCTCACTTCATCAAGGACATGGATGCTTTGTCAAGATAGTTTTTATGGTCTGGAAAACTTGAAATGGAGTTTGGTTAGGTGGGATTCTATATGTAGGTCGGTGCAAGAGGGAGGCCTTGGGTTGCGACAGCTCCTTTTGGGTAGGCTTTGGCTACAAAACTTTATTGGAGATGGTGTACCTCTCAAGATCATATTTGGGCTAAAATATTATCTTGTAAATACATGAGAGGTATTTCTAATGCTAAAATCCCTAGAGTCAGCTTGGTTGAGAAAGGTTCAGTTATCTAGGACACTCTGAAAAGAGGAGTTAATTTAATCAAGCAGGGTTTGTTCTGGATTTGCAATTAGGGATAAAATGCTCTTTTTTGGGAGGATTATTGGGATGGCCACCCTCCTATATTGAATCAATATCCTAGGTTACGTTCCCTAAGCATTTTTTTCTTGGAAGCAGGTTGGTCTTGTGTGGAGGACTTTAAAAAAATCTAGTCTTTTGGAAATATGGAGATGTACAGGTGGAAATATCCACAAGAATGGCCCTAGGGGGGACTATCCAAGGACAGAGAGGTGCTTGTTCTTATTCTTATGGGGAGGCCTTGTTCTTCATTTAGGGTTAAAGATATTCTGGCTTGGAACCCTGATCCTAAGGGAACCTACTCGGTAGCCTATGGTTATCAAGTTCTTGATAAGAAAAAGTATGGGAGTCTTCCTGTCACTTGGTGGAAAAAGGTGTGGAACAAATTTGCCTAGCCAAAATGTAACTTCTTTCTCTGGTTGGTAGCTCGTAATAAATGCCTCACTTGGGATAATTTGACGAAGAGGGGATTTTAGGGTCCCTCTTTTTGTGTCCTTTGCAGTAAGAATGAGGATGACTCTTCTCATTTATTTTTCCAATGCTCCTTTGCCAGAGATATTTGGCACCATTGGTGGAGTGCCTGGAACCATCCATGTTTTCGTGTGATGTCCCTGGTGGAGTTTTGGAGTAGTATGGGTAGACCTCCGGCCAAGGCCTCCTTCCTTCAGGTGGCTTGGAAATTTGGGACCTTCTTGCATCATTTGGAAAATTTGGCTCGAATGGAACCGACATATATTTCAGGGCAATTATTTGATTTTTCAACAGATCTAGCAAAGGATCCTGTATATGGTTCAAGAAACCATCCATAGCAAATGTGATGTGGACCCTCTTTTGGATTCTAGGGAGGAGAAGGTACAACAAGCCCTTGGTCTCTTTGGCGATGGTGTGAACTCTTCTAGCCCTAGTAGGGTTCCTCAGCTCAGCAAGAAGGTTAGGAGAGATGGTAGGTTGATGCCACACCCTAGAGGAGTTTTAAAAATTAATACTAATGGATCGTCCATGGGTAATCCTGGACATGCTGGCATTGGTGGTGTTGGGAGAGATTCTACTGGTGGTGTCAATTTTTTCTTTTCCATTTATAAAGGTGTTCACTCCAACAATTTTATGGAAGCTCTTGCAATTCTTGAGGCCTTACGAAGGGGGTTTTCTCTTGGCTGGCATAGGATTATCTGTGAGTCTGACTCTCAAATTGTGGTTAATATTTTAAACAATAAAAGGGTGGAGGAAGTTAATTGGCAATTGGCCTCTGTAGCTGTTCAAATTCTCAGAATGAGTGAAGATTTCAAATTTATATCCTTTGTGCACATTCCAAGGGAATGGAATGTGGTTGCTTATTACCTGGCCAAAAGGGCTTCTAAGCTGTTGGATCCTTGGAGTATCAATAATTGGGAGTCTCCCTTCTGGGGACTCTCAATGCCTATGGGAGTTGATCCACAAGGATGTATAGACTTAATGTGGTTTATTCTTGTTGTCTTTTTTGGGTGTCATTCTAGTCTAGTGGTTTTAGCATGTTTGGTTGTTTATTTGAGTCCTGGTTGGAAGCTCAGTTGTACTCTGTAATCCAGACTTTTTATCAATAAATTTTTACCCCTTTATTTAAAAAAAAAAAGGATGTGATGTTGTGTTGGGAACATAGTGGCTTCGATGTTTGGGTTTGATAGTATATATATATATATATATATATATATATATATATATATATATATATATATATATATATATATATATATATATAAACTTTGAATGCAATTTACCTAGTAAGTAACACAAATAAATTTCTAAGGAATGAAGATAGGGATAAACCAACTTATTTCTTCTCACTAGATGGAAAATCTCTCAAATAAATAATCATATGAAGTAGTGGCACAAGTGTTTTCAATAGAAGAACCAAATACCAATGATATAGAATAGTCAGATCAATTAAAAATAATCCTAGATAAGCATTTATCTATCTTTATAGAACTCAAAGTTCTATAACCATGGTGTGCCCATGATCATGTAATCCAACTTGTACTAGGTGAATTACCACCAAATATTTATCCATACATATAGCTTCATTTATAAAAGTCAAAGATTAATAAAATAGTGTAGGAATTACTAGCAATAATGGTTATTCGACCTTGTGTTATTCTTTATTCTTCTCTAGTGATATTGGTATGAAACATAGATGGGTCGTAGAAATTATGCATAGATTTCTACAAGCTTAATAAAATTACCATCAAGGACATTTTCTCTATTCTTATTATTGATGATCTGTTATATGAGCTCCATGGTGCTCAATTTTTTTCCAAGTTGGATTTGTGCTTAGGGTATCATCATATTAGAATAAATGAATAATACATTCTCAAAATATTATTTTCAGCTCATGAAGGTCATTATGGATTTTTTTTATGATCCTTAGTCTTATCGATGCACCTTCTACCTTCTAGAGTCTTATGAAAGTTATATTTTGCCCCTTTTATACAAATTAATTTTAGTCTTCATTGATGATATCCTAATTTATAGTCACACTTGGGAGGAGCATCTATAACATTTGGACTAGACCTTGCAACTCCTAATGTATAATCAACTATGTGCAAAGTGGTGTAAAATTTCCTTTGGAAGGAAGACGATGGAACACTTGGGCCACACAATTTCAACGAAAGATGTCAAGGTAGACCCAAGGAAAATCATAGCTATACAAGAATGGCCAAATACCTAAAATCTCAAGAGTCGTTGGAGTTTCTTGGGTCTCACAAAGTATTATTAGAAATTTATCCAAAATTATAGGAATATTGTAGCTCCATTGACAACTATATTAAGGAAGAATTTATTTGTATGGTCAAAACTAATAAAACAAATAAAAATTGTACCTTAAACAAGTTGTTTTATCCATGTCTATGCTAGCAATACCTAAATTTTATAAATCTTAAATAATTGAAAGTGATTCTTTCAACAATGGAATTGGTGCAATATTGATGCAATAAGGATGACCACTAGACTCCACTAGCAAGACACTATCAAGAAAAAACTTGGGAAAATCAACATATAAGAAAAAACATGGTTATTTTACATGTTAATTACTGCAAATCTTACCTCATGGATGACATTTTTCAATTTTAAAAAATATATCAAAGTCCAAAATATATTTTAGAGCAATGAATATCCATACTTGAATAGTAGATATGGGTATCCAAAATATTAAGGTATGATTATAAAATAATTTATAAAAATATACAGAAGAATATAGTAGCTAATGCTTTTTCTCACCAATATGAGGATAAAAATATGTTGTGTGTCATATCAACCCCACTTCCTTAGTGGGTCTATAAACTCCAAGACGAGGTATCCAAGTACTATACCTTATAAACCTTGATTCAACAACTCCAAAATAATCCTAGCTCTCAGTTTGGATATTTGTGGAATGGAAATCATTTGAAATATTGAGGCCACCTTGTGGTTCCTAAAAATTCACTATTCTATGAATCCATATTGAAATAAATGCATGCATCACCAATGATAGGTCAATCCGAGTTCCTCAAAATTTATAAGAGGACTAAAATCACATTCCTTTAGAAAGGAATAGAAAAGGATATTCTAAATTTTATGGTTGAATGTGATACTTTCCAGTGGATGAATGGAGAAATTGTATGCACTCTAGGAACACTCTAGCCTCTTCAAATTCTAGGTAATATTGGGATAATATTTCCATGGACTTTATTGAAGGGATTTAAAAATTTGGAGGTAAAATAATCTTCCTTATAGTGGCAGATCATCTTTTAAAGTATTCTCATTTTTGTTCCTTAGCCCATCACTAGAAGGCTTCCATAGTTGATCAAATCTTCTTATATTCCATTTTCACTTGCATAGTATACCCCAAGCCATTATGTCTAACTGAGACCCTACCTTTACTAGTCATTTTTTATAAGAACAATTCAAACTACAACTTACAAAACTAAAAATTATCTCATCCTACCATATTCAAATACACAACTAAACACAAATTGTTAACAAGTGCTTGAAGATGTACCTAATCTCCTTTGCATCCAAGAATCCCACTTAGTGGGCTAAGTGGATTTTTTGATAGAATGGTGATACAATACTTATTACCATACCACTACCAAGATAACATAACTTGAGGTAATTTATGAACATCTTCCTCCATCACCTTCACATATGGTCTAGGTAGTTCCAAGGTCCAAGCAATAGATTCCACCCTTCATGAACATGAACTACTACTTCAATAACTCAAGGAGAATTTGGTAATGGATTAGAATCATATGTGTCAATAGGCTAATCAACACCTCTTGTAGAAGAGTTTTAGTATAGGAGACATAGTCCTCCACTTGTAGTCATATAATCAATCATCATTAAAATATTATTCTCATCAAAATATTATATTAAATTTCTATGGAGACTATTAGATGATTCAATGAATTACCTAGGTGGGCTACAACCTCAAACTAACACCCTCTTCCAAGATCCATCTAGTTTTTTAGATTTCCTCTTTGAAGAAGGTTATTGGTGATAAAGTATAGGTCCAATCAACACTTCCAAAATTGGATGACAAAGGATAATTTATTATAGAAACTAAGATTATTTGGATCAAAGGACCCATGCACTCTCCAATTAAACCATCATTAATATTTACAATATTTTCTAGAAATATCCTAAACCTCTATTCACCACAATCATATGCAAAGAAGAAGAGTGAAAAAGTGGACCATACAGATGAAAAATAAAAAATAAAAATTTAAATGACATAATATGAGAGAAGCAATAAGGGATGGGTGCTCATGTGCATGCACACAACATATTTTTCATACATCACACTATGATACAAATTATTGCTCATTGAGGGGTATTTATAGTGAAACCAAAACCACAATGATAGATAACCTTAGACTAAGATTAACTTGACCATGAGGTTAACCTTACAATAAAATAATAACAAATTGTTCCTTAAGAAAGGTTTCCCATGAAGATAGACTAACTAATACCTCTAATGATGAAAACATGAGAGTGCCCTTAGTATTACACATGGATGCATGTAGGATTACATAGAAGATTTTACATAGGCTTACATAAAAATATGCCCTAGGCTTACATGAAGATGATTGTAGGCTTATATAAAAATGCCCACATGAATATACATGTAGGATTACATCAATATGCTGGAAGGATTACATAGCATATTTCTATAGTCTTACATCACAAGCACTCGAAGGTACTTCATCATTGCTAGCCTTGGACTAGTAAGGCTAGATTACCAAATTTTTAACATTTAATAATAGAAGAACCTGCTAAGGTATTACCCTTGACTAGTCAATAATCGTAGCATATAGACCAAACGTGGGCCATGTACATTGATGTGACAAGGACTAGGAATTGATCATTATTTAGGATTTATATTATCAACCCATAATATAAAGTCATAAATTATGACTATTGTCTCCTATTCAATGCACTAATAATGTAGTAGAATATGAAACTTTATGCACATGACTACAAAAAGTTGAGAATTTAGGTGCTAAGAAGTTAAATATTTTTGAAAACTCTAAATTTACTGGCAATCAGGTAAACCTCCACTTGTGCTACCAAAAAATAGATAATTAAAGCCTTACCAACATAAAATTTGGGACTTATTAGAAAGTTTTCAATATTATGAAATCATTGCAACACAAGGCAAGTGAACACCAAAGTAGATGCACTATCCATATTGGCCATAAATTTTGACTCCACCACAAACCTATAGGAGAGGCCCAAGGATCTAGAAGTGGTTTTCCAACTCTTGATCCTAGACAATTTAGGCTATTACCCAATATTCAATAATTATGAGTAGATTGTTGAGTTTGTGATAAGGTTATATCAATACACTAAGGATCAAAATAAGTATAGAGATGATATGAAACATGTAGTGATCTAGGTTGAAACCAATGACTTTCCAAAAGGCTAATCACATTAGAAAGTTTATCTAATCCTAATGATAGTACCATGAATGTTACATTTAAAGGAAAGGCCTTGTTGTACCATTAAATACAAATGATAGAAGAAAGAAGTATCTTGATGAGGAAGGAGTGCATTGAAGAATAGATCCACATATTCAAAGAGCTTTGTTGTAAATACAATGATGTAATTTCTTGGACTTATGAGGACCTAAAAGTATATGTTCAAAAGATCATTGAGCATACCATAGACTTAGAACTAGGAACAAGGTTATTTCAATAGAAGTAGATTCTAGAAAATCCAAATATTGAGGTTATGATGAATAAAAAGCTCCTTAAATCACTACAAGCTTAAATTATTTTTCCTGAAACATTCTACTTTGGTGCTCAATTTGGTTCCACTAACCAAGAAGAATGAAGATATAGGGATATGTGTTGACTTAAAAAAATTGAATATAGCCTCTTTAAATACCACTATTCACTCATGTCTATGGATAAAATCCTTTAGAAAGATATAGGATTGCATATGATATTGCTATTGAAGGGGTTTTTAGGATACAACTAGATTTGGGTAAAATATGGTGATCAATACAAGACTGCTTTTACAAATAAATGAAAAATATGTGTATATCAAATAATACAATTTGGATTATCAAATCTTGGTTCCATCTTCTAGAGATCTATGAAAATCATGTTCATAAGTCTAATAGATGAGATAATCCTAGTATACATAGATGATTGGATGGTTTTTTCATAGGAAAGGATGAAGTACATTGATCATCTAAAGGTAGTTTTCAAAAATCATTGAGAACTTGGTTTATCCTTAAACCATAAGAAGTCCATCTTATTTTTATAGTATGGTAAACCTTGGAACAAGTAGTGTCTATATACAAACTTGCCATTGATATTAATCATATAAAGGTCATTCAAGGTTTACCCCTACTATACTCAATCAAAACAAACACATCCTTTCTAGACCAAATTCAACTTTTATCCAATTTTATTACCTATTTCACATGGCTAGTTGGGCCTATAACTAAAATGCTAAACAAAGATGCCACTTTATCTAGATTAAATAAGAAAAAGGGAATTTCAAGAAATTAAGGAAGCTATCACAAAGGCACATGCCCTAATCAATCCTAACTTTACAAAGGACTTTTATCTATATGTATTTAGCACTGATGAGAGTATATCCTTAGTCTTGACTCAAAAGAATGACAAGGACAAACAAAACCTTATGTCCTTCATGACCTTAACCACAAGCATCAAGATCTTAATTAACATTTTTTTATGTTTTAGAGATCTCAAAGCATATACATCTAGTTTATTAATGTCCACTATAAGAAATAAACCTAAAAAGTCAATCACCATATAAGCATGTACCATGATAGGCCAATAAAAGCATTAACCCATCCTTTATATTTACATAAAAGAAACAAGAGATAATTTTACTCTATATTTCTATATCACCATTACGAAAGAGAACCGATAAATCATGAATACTCAAATGAAGGACTAGGTAAGATCCACCAATTTAGACATGTAGTTTGTTCATGAATTTTGGAAAACTAAATTTATGGATTTTTTTTTAATCAAACAAACAAGGATATACAATTTTTCTAATTTATCATGTAAATTCAAAACAAATTTATCAATCCCTAAAATATACCTACCTTCATCCCAAATTATAATTTGAAAGATACAAAGATAGTTTTTGTCCATTCTTGTACACGACATACATTATTTTTCTCACAACATTTTTAACATCCACACTACTAAAACTATATATGAGTAAAGAAAAATAATTTCCTTAACAATAATTTTTCATCTTTTTCTTTTATGGAGGATTTTTTTTTAAAGCAATTCTTGCATTAAACACCCTTCTTATTACTCCAAAAATTAAATATGTAAAACAAAAGTGATAAATGAATGATTAGTCATTGTTATATATTTCTATATTTATAGTTTTTTTAAAGATAGAACATATCCTTTGATATATTTTAATAAATCAACTTGTTATTGTTACTTAATATTTCTTTTGGTTTTCTAATTTCCTTAATATGAAATATATGACTACCATAATGAGGTGTGTGTACTTGTGAGTGAGCTTGTTAAAATAAATAAATAAATATTATGATTTAAATTTATTTGTGACCATAGGAATCTCATTGTCTCATCTATGTGGTTACTTGTAAGGAGTTTTAAAAAAAATAAAAACTTCTAAATGTTTGTTCTTCAATAAAATATATATATTACATTTAGTTGGAACTAATTCTTTAGTTGAAAAATATTCAATATTACAATTAAAATAGATTTCTTAGTTTAAATCCAATGAACTACTCTCTTTTTAAAAAAATCCCTTCTTTTCTTTGATTATTTTTTTTTTTATTATTATTTATATTTTTTTATTTTTCCTATATTTTTATTTATTCACATATTTCAATTCTTTTTATTTTTAATTCTTTAAAAATATATACACTATGTAAATGTCCAACACATTCCACTATATTTTTTTAGTTTTCATTACATATATATATTGGTAATTTTGACATATGCCACATTGGGATTTTTTTGTTGTTGTTTTGATCAAGTTTTATCAAAGGATTTTTAATTGTAAAAACAACATGTATTAATCTATGATATAGTATTTTTGGTATATATTTACAACATTTTGACATGAATGTTCCTTCCCGTTCCTCTTTGCTTGAAAATAAAATGTGCTTGAAAAATAAATGAAGAATAAAAGACAAATAAGGAAAACGTAACGACCCTTTCTCTTGAATAAAGTTCAAAAATTTTGGTCAATAAGTGCGTTCTCTCGAAGCTTGGGGTGAAAGCCTCATTTGTCTCACTTCGGGGAGAATGTAAACAAAGAAGGAAAACAATGACTTTCACCCAAAAATCATTCAAATATTGGATCGGGACTGAAGTTGAGATGACGGTGCTATCAAAAAATGCATTCACCCCGAAGCTAGAGCAAAAGCATCGTTCACCCCACTTTGGGGTGAATGTCTTCAGAGTTTAAGACAACACGCCCAACCAAAGCATTGACTAGTCAAAAGTGCTTTCACCCCAACAAGAGCGTGAAAGTCTCATTCGCCCCTCCTTGGGATAAAAGCTCACCAAAAGATGGATTTGGGTGAATTTTCAATAGGATAGCAGGTGACATTGAAAATTCAAACATGCTTTCACCCTGGGTGAGGAGTAAAAGTCTTTTTTGCCCTTCCCTAGGGCGAAGCTACATAAAAGCGCTTCACTAATGCATCAAGGTTTGTTTAGGGTCAAGTATTAAGGAGTGATGTTGAAAAGTCAAAGATGTGTTCACCCGAAGTAAAGGGCGACAGTGTCATTCACTCTTCTTTGAGGTGAATGTATAATTAAAAGCAAAAATATCTTGTATAAAATCACCTCCTCCTTGGGAGGTATTCGAAGTTCTTAGTCGCCTTTTCAGAAGGCTAAAATGAAGTACAATGCTCCAAAGTGTCAAAGTACGAAATTGAGAGGGATCATGGAGAGCAATGGCATGCACGTTGTAGAGGAAAGCATGAATAAA
Organism: Wollemia nobilis; assembly: GCA_028583015.1. Lineage (NCBI taxonomy): Eukaryota > Viridiplantae > Streptophyta > Pinopsida > Araucariales > Araucariaceae > Wollemia > Wollemia nobilis. Next base: position 871,291 of record JAQPPZ010000620.1, on the reverse strand, counting down.
AGGAAAACAATAAGAATTAAAGGAAGCACTTTCACTTATGGCTCTATTTTGAGTGATTTCTAAGTGTAAACGTCGACGAAAATTGGTCAAAGGCGCTTGGGTCAAATGAAAACAAAAATTTAATGATTGTGGTGAAGAGTAACTCAGGTTGTGAATCTTGATCAAATGGAGCAGTAGTATTAAAAGCACTAGGTAATTTTCATGATTTCCAAGCAAAAGCATATTTTTGAGGATGGTAGATGAATCAAGTCAACGATCAAGCTTTGCAATTTTTCGTGCACCAACACCCAGAGATGTTGATTTCCTAGAGGAATTTTCTTAGAAGCTAGATCATTGTCTTGAAAGGATGAACATTCAGTATTCCCGAGAAGGAATTTTCTCATTTTGGTTCTTGATCTGTAAACATTTTTTCTCTATGTGCATTTAATGAAACAGGCAAAATCCTCTATAAATACTAATAATTCCGATGTATTAAGAAGGTTAGACATTTTGCAAAAAAACTATTCAAGTTCTTTGCATAAATAGAAGATACTGGGCTTCTAAATTTTCTAGTGATCTTGTGTGTGATTTCCTTCTATGTTATGCATTTTTATTTTATGCTCATTTCCATTGTATGTTGTTAAGTTTGAATTTTGCATCTAAATTTGAACATTGCTAGTGAGAGGGTGAGTTCTAGAATGCAATCTTGGAGGTTGTCTATGCAAGGTTGTAAGTAAATCCTGCTACTTTTCTTTTATTACATGTTTATTCCGTGCTTGGGTGGAATTCCTACTGCTAGTCTGTCCCCAATCCTACACCTTCGACCTGTGGCCATATTTCCCATCTCTTTCCATCATTTCCAATTTCTTTCCTACAAATCTAGTCTTAACCAATGTAGGATTTAGTAAGGGAGCCAGCCCTCTATGGATATTGGTACGAAGTGTTGAGCATTTGAGGTGTTTTCATTGTTGTCAACACTTCTACTTTTTCTCCTAGTTGGCATCCTATTCATCATGGTGATTATGCTGCAGTTTGTGCAATGTTGCAAAATGTTGTGTGTATTTGAACACACCTTTTACGGAGACTTTGGAGGTATAATTTGTGGTTATTGCATATCTTATTTCTCTTGGTTCTATGTTTATGGCACATTTATTTATATAAAGGTGATATAAGGTTGCATTTGTATTTTCTATGTGCCTTGGTGCTATATTGTAACATTCAACATTTATTTATTTCCACTATATCATCTCCAAGTTCCTTGGAATGTGTTCCAAGACTTAGGAATGGAGGGAAAATTGATTTTAATTATTTTATAATGCATCATAAGGGTTAGTAATTATTTCCAATATTTATTGGAATTTATTTTGTGGTGCAAAAATGGAAATATGCTAATTGGGGTGTTCAACTTGTTGTGGGACCCACTTTATGACATCCGTCATAGTGGTGTAAGGAAAGAATATTTTGCTGCCCTATTTTTGTGGGATTTTGGAGATATGGGATGTGATAATTTCCAAATTAGTGTTTAGACACTTTGGAATATTCTTTTGGTTGTGTAAGAGCATCTCCACTTTGATTGGCAGCTGGTGAGTGTGTGTAGTGGTGTTGGCAACAATTTCTTTTTTGGCAAATTCAAAATTTTCTCAACTTGGACGTGATTTTTTGAGTGATTTTCTACTCATGGTTTTTGAAACCATTTATGGTTTCTCTCCATCTCATTTCTCTATAAATTCAATGTTTGATATGGTGGGATTATGGATTTTTTGTTGAGAGTAACAGGGTGCTACCGAAATGTTGCCAAAATTTATGTAGAAGACATAAGTGTATATATTTTAGCATGCAGGTTTGGGAACCTATTGTGGATGGAAAGAGAATAATTTAGATATTTTTATTCCAGGTTTTGGATCATATTTTATAGAAAAATCATTTTGCAGTGGTTGGGTGCACGGTTGGTTTGCAGTAGTGTTGTTGGTTTTGAGCTTGCAGGCTTGTTAGAGCTTGCTTTGGAAGAATTTTTATGCTTTATTTTTCATCATCTTATTATTATTTTGATATGATATAGGTGGGTTGCATCCCTCCTTCTGTTGTGGTAGAGAAACTTTAGTGTATTTCATTTTGATGCTTGTTCTATGCAGTAGCCATAGCAAGCATTTCTCTTTGGGAGGTCTTTTACCCTTGTGGTTTTCCTCCGACATATCATGTGTTGTGGGTTGTTTCTCTTGCATATATGTTGCTACTATACATGAGTTTATTTATGTTTTAAATCATATTTCAAATTGGAAATTAAAGTTTTAAATTGCACAGATTCACCCCCCCCTCTCTTTACCATTGTTATACTAACAATTGGTATCAGAGCCTGGTTGTCCTTTTAGCAGCTTAATCGGCTTGGATTGATTCTTGGTTCACAATGTCTAATAGGGATTTCAAAACTGGCAATGTGCCATACTTTTATGGGAGTTATTATGCATTTTGGAGTTACAATATGGTGGACTATTTGGGTTCTCTTGGTATTGGTGTGTATCTTTCAGTTAAGAATGGTTATGCTTTTCCTGCTACAATTCCTACAGATCCTGATGCAATCAAAGAATATGAAAACAATACGAAGGCCAAATCTACTTTCACAAATGCTCTTGTACCAAGTGAATTGGTGAATTGTATGGGTTTGCAAACAGTAAAAGAAGTATGGGATAAGTTGCAATCTATTCATGAAGGTAATGACAAAGTTAAGGAAGCTAAACTTCAAATTTTTAGAGCTCAATTTGAGAGTCTCCGAATGGATGAGAATGAGGATATTTTTGCCTATATGCTTTGTGTGAGTGAGGTGATCACTTCTCTTAGAGGTTTAGGAGAGACTATCACAGATAGTATAATTGTGAAGAAGGTTCTTTGTTCTTTGACTTCAAAGTTTGATTCAAAGGTTTTTGCAATTGAAGAAGCAAAGGACTTAAACAATCTCTCACTAGATGAACTACATGGCTCTCTTATTGCATATGATATGAGAGTTACTTGCAGCAAGTCTACTAAAAAGGAGAGTGCTTTCAAAGCATTCAAAAACATGAAATTGAATCCACAATCCGATGAAGAGCAAGCAAACTTTGTTCAAAAATTGAAAAGAGGAAAAGGGAAATACAATGGAAAGTTGCCATTGAAATATTTTGAGTGTGGGCGCATTGGGCATTTTGCTTCAAAATATCCTTACAAGGATCACTTAGATGATGATGGTGAGAGTCACAAGAACAAGAAGGAGTACAAAAATAAAGCTTCAATATTTAGCAAGAGATTCTCAAGGAGAAAGGTTTTGATGATGCATGAAGATAGTGATTCTTCATATGAGAGCATAGATGATTCAGATGAAGAGGCTACTGAAGTCATCTTTATGACTATTGAAGACAAATCCAATTTAAATGCAAACAAAGAGGATGATGAATCTGAAATTTATTTTGAGGAAGAGCTTGCAATAGCATTGGAACAATATGAAATTGAGAGAAAGAGAAACAAAAGGATGAATGAAAAGATCAAGGAGCTAAACAAACTCAATGAAGACTTGTTGATGCAACATGAAGAGTCAAAAAGATTTACTGACACAAATATTTCAGATTTAGAGGAGTCCAATAATGTGGCTACAAAAATGATACACGACTTAAAAGTTCAAGTTGAAGAGTCCAAGAAAATAATAGATGATCTTAAGAATCGGGTATGTGAAAAATCTGATTTGTGTTGCAAACTAAAAGAAGAGATTGTAACTTTGAGAAAGCAACTTGAAAAGGCTAATTTGGATTTGAGCACTAATTTTAAATTTCAAAAAATTTCTAATCAGCTTGATGAGCTTATTGGTAGTCAAAGATACACCAAAATCAAGTTTTGTTTGGGGTTTGATGAAGGTGAAAGTTCATATGTTTCCAAAGATGCAAAATCAGTTGGTGAAATCTTGAAGAATGAGAAACCCATTGTAGAGCAACCCCAAAGAGATAAAAAGAAAGAAGAAAAGGTCTCAATTCAGAACAAAAATAGAAATATGCCTTATCATACCATAAATACCAGTAATGATGAGTTTCAAAAGGTAAAACATCAAATGGGAAGAGCACCTAGAAGGAGTTTCAATTCATGGCATCAAGTTCAATACAAGTATACTCCATTTTTTGGTTATTGTTTTAAGTACAATACTTATGGTCACAAGATGATGGATTGTAGGTTTAATGTTAGGCCTAAGAGCTTTGTTAGTCACAACTCATTTTCTCCTCTCATTGATTTTCATGTTGAGTGTTACAAGTGTAATAACTTTGGTCACATGGCTAGAGATTGCAGAACTGTTTTTGTGACTAATCAAATGTGGGATAGAAGTAGCAACAAGCCTCCAAAGGTGCAAAAAAAGAAATCCATGATGCATAAAGACCATTTTCCCAAGAAGGCCGTGAGGTATGAGGAAGATAAGAAATCATAAAACAAGCCCAAGATGACATGGGTTGAGAAGGGAAAGTCAAAATAGGAAGACATTACTAAGCATGATTCATTGATTGTTCAAACCGCTTTCAAGGCACAAAGAAAGGCTACATCTTGGATCATTGATAGTGGATGCTCTAGTCACATGACTAGAGATAGAAGGCAACTTACAAGATTACAAGATTATGATGGTGGTTCAGTAAAGTTTGGCAACAATAACAATGCAAAGATTGTGGGTAAAGGTATGGTCAACATCAACAATGGTAAAATCACTTCTCATGATGTTCTTTTTGTTGATGGCCTCAAGCATAATCTTTTAATTTTTAGCAAAATGTGTGATAGTGGCAAAGATGTGATTTTTAAATCATATGGTTGTGAGATTAGATGTGCTATGAGTGGTAAAATATTGGCAAAGGCTACAAGAACTTCAGGAAATTTGTACAATCTTTGTAGTGCAAATGAGAAAACATGCTTGGTTGGACAAGTTGATGATAGTTGGTTATGGCATAAGAGGCTTGGTCATATTAACTTGTATAGCTTGGTTAAGATCAGCTCCAAGAATTCAATAAGACATCTTCCAAAGTTGACTAAGCTAAACAATAGCATATGTGCATCATGTCAACAAAGCAAGCAAACTAAATCACACTTCAAAACTAAGGAATATTCTACAACAAGGCCTTTGGAGCTTGTGCATACCGATGTGTGTGGTCCTATGAGGACTAAAGGAACTAATGGTGAGAGGTATTTCATTTTGTTTATTGATGATTATTCTAGACTAAAATGGATATCTTTAATGAAGGAGAAATCAGAGGCTTTTATTTGTTTCAAAGTTTTTAAGGCTATGGTTGAGAATGATATAGGAAAGAGGATCAAATGCTTGAGATCCGATAGAGGTGGTGAGTTCACTTCTAGTGAGTTTGATAATTTTTTTCATGAGCATGGTATTAGACAACTTTCAGTAGCAAGAACACCTCAACAAAATGGGATGGTTGAGAGAAAAAATAGAACAATACAAGAAATGGCTAGAACAATTCTTAATGATTCACAGGTTGCAACTAGATTTTGGAAGGAAGCAGTGCATACAGCAGTATACATACAAAATAGGTGCATGCTTAGAGTTCATAGCCATATAACACCCTATGAACTATGCATAGGAAAGAAAGCTTTAGTTAAGCATTTCAGAGTATATGGGTCCAAGTGCTACATAAGGAGAGATGAGTACAATCTTGGCAAGTTTGAAGATAGAGTAGATGAGGGGATTTTCCTTGGCTACTCCACCAAAAGCAAGGCTTATAGATGATTCAACAAGAAGCTTGGAAAAGTGGTAGAAAGTGCAAATGTGAGGGTTGATGAAGGACATGTTCCCAAAGTTGATCTTGAGGAGTCTTCACCATCACGGTTTGAACCATATGAGGAAGAAGAAGTGCAAGATGAAAACAAGCAAGTTTCAGAAGGAGAAGAACAAAGTGAAGCTACCAAGTCACCTCCAAAATACATCAATAATAATCATCCAATTGATAAAATCACAGGTGATCCAACACAATGTGTGCAAACAAGGAGAAAATTGGTAAGACCAAATGAGCAAAGTCACTTTTCATTGTTATCACAAGTTGAGCCTAAATCTTTTATTGAAGCTTCTAAGGATAATAGTTGGACTCATGCTATGGAAGAGGAGATTAATCAAATTGAAAATAAAAACACTTGGGAATTGGTTCCAAGACCAATGAATAAAAATGTAATAGGATCCAAGTGGGTGTTTAGAAACAAGCTCAATGATGATGGCATTTTTGTTCGAAATAAGGCAAGATTAGTGTGCAAGGGGTATGCTCAAGTTGAAGGTATTGATTTTGATGAAACTTTTTCTCCTGTTGCTATATTAGAAGCCATATGAATTTTTCTTTTGTTTTTTGTTCATAAGAACTTTAAGGTTTATCAAATGGATGTAAAATATGCTTTTCTTAATGGCAATTTGGAAGAGGAAGTTTATATGGAGCAACCTAAAGGATTTCAGCTTGGGGATGAGAACTATGTTTGCAGGTTAAAGAAGGCTTTGTATGGGCTCAAGAAAGCCCCAAGAGCATGGTATGCAAGGTTGGATAAGTATATTTTGCAGCAAGGCTTCCAAAAGGGTAAGGTTGATAGCAACTTGTACTTCAAAGTTGTTGATTCCCATCAGCTAGTGATTGTTGTTTATGTTAATGATATTATTTTTGGTGGAAGCAAAGATAGTATGTGTCATAATTTTGTTGCTGCTATGCAAAGTGAGTTTGATATGTCTATTATTGGAGAGTTGTCTTATTTTATTGGTCTACAAATTGCTCAACTTGATAGAGGCATTTTCATTTCACAATCAAAATATGTCAAGGAAATATTGAAAAAGTTTAACATGGAGGATTCTCAACCTATGAGTACACCTATGGTAACTGGATGTAAGCTAAGTAAGGATTATGAGTCTCCTCTTGTTTATCAAACACTCTATAGGTCTATTATTGGAATTTTATTATATCTAACTGCTTCTAGGCCTGATATTTTGCAAGTTGTTTGTATGGTTGCTAGATTTCAAAGTGCACCCAAAGAAACACATGTGAAAGCTGTTAAGAGGGTTTTCAGATATCTCAAGGGGACTATGGAATTTCTATTATGGTATCCAAGAGGAAAATACTTCACACTTAGAGCCTACACAGATGCATATTGGGCAGGATGTGTTGATGATTGAAAAAGCACTAGTAGTGGTGTTTTCTATCTTGGTGACATGCTTGTTTCTTGGCATAGCAAGAAGCAAGACTCAGTATCACTCTCTACTGCTGAAGCTGAGTATATTTCTGCTACCTCATGTTATACTCAAGTGCTTTGGATGAAACAAATTCTTGTAGACTTGGGTATTCAGATTGGTGAGCCTATCTCTCTTCTTTGTGACAATACTAGTGCTATTAATATTTCCAAGAACCCAGTTTTGCATTCAAGGACTAAGCACATAGATATAAGGTATCATTTCTTAAAGGAGAAGGTTTATAATGGTATGTTTTCTTTGGATTTTGTGCCTACAAAGAAACAAGTTGCTGATATATTCACTAAGTCATTGCCTATGGAGACATTTGAGCATTTGAGACAACTCTTGGATGTTGTTTCTTCTCCATCTCACTAGATCTTTTTTTTGGTGCACATCCTCAGGGGGAGCTTCTTATGGTCTTATTTTATGCTCCTATTTTTTATATTTCATGTTCATATTTTCTGATGTATGCTTGAGGATGATGGTTGCAGAGTTTGGTGTTGTTCGGGTTGATCGGTTGTTGCCTAGTTGCTTGGCAACTTCTTGCAGTTTGGTGAGATTTTGTTGGGTATCTCTTTGCTATTGTAGCTACTATATTTTCATGTTGAATATCATTTCATATCATATATATATCAGTTCTTTTCACAATAGCAAGGTTTAGTATTGTTTGATGCATTCTATGGTACCTGGTTGTAGTGTTGTGCAAGCTAATGGCACTGTATCTTGTGTAGAACTTCTTTGGGGTATCTTGTAATATTTACCATTGATGTTTTCATCACTACACTCTGTTATTTCATATTCACATCAGTTTCAAGTGCCTTGGTGCTTTGGTTCAGGGAGATTTTTAATGTTTATCATGTTTTTAGATGCACTGGTTGCCCTTTGTCATTGATTGTCAAAGGGAGAGAGAGTTGGATAATCTGCTTCTTGTGCTATTTGCTTTCATATATGTATGGTTGGTGTTAGGGGGAGATATTTTATGTTGTTTTAGGTGTGATATATTTTGAAGAATGTTGCACTTCTTGGTTTGTGCTTTACAAGCTTTACAGGACCTTCTTGTTGCCTATTTCATGGTCTTGGTTGTTGTAGTTTATCTGCAGATTATTTGGTGTTGCTAACAATGCCAAAGGGGGATATTGTTGATAATTTGAGGTGTTGTCATTATTTTCAACACTTCTACTTTTTCTCCTAGTTGGCATCCTATTCATCATAGTGATTATGCTGCAGTTTGGGCAATGTTGCAAAATGTTGTGTGTATTTGAACACACCTTTTATAGAGATTTTGGAGGTATAATTTGTGGTTATTGCATATATTATTTCTCTTGGTTATATTTTTAAGGCACATTTATTTATGTAAAGGTGATATAAGATTGCATTTGTATTTTCTATGTGCCTTGGTGCTATATTGTAACATTCAACATTTATTTATTTCCACTATATCATCTCCAAGTTCCTTGGAATGTTTTCCAAGATTTAGGAATGGAGGGAAAATTGATTTTAATTATTTTATAATGCATCATAAGGGTTAGGAATTATTTCAAATATTTATTGGAATTTATTTTGTGGTGCAAAAATGGAAATATGCTAATTGGGGTGTTCAAATTGTTGTAGGACCCACTTTATGACATCCATCATAGTGGTGTAAGGAAAGAATATTTTTCTGCCCTCTTTTTGTGGGATTTTGGAGATATGGGATGTGATAATTGCCAAATTAGTATTTATACACTTTAGAATATTCTTTTGGTTGTGTAATAGCATCTCCACTTTGATTGGCAGCTGGTGAGTGTCTGTAATGGTGCTGGCAACAATTTCTTTTTTGGCAAATTAGAAATTTCCTCAACTTGGGCGTGATTTTTTGAGTGATTTTCTACTCATGGTTTTGGAAACCATTTACGGTTTCTCTCCATCTCATTTCTCTATAAATTTAGTGTTTCAGATGGTGGTATTATGGAGTTTTTGTTAAGAGTAACAGGGTGCTGCCAGAATGCTGCAAAATTTTCTATAGAAGACATAAGTGTATAGATTTTAGCATGCAGGTTTGGGAACCTATTGTGGATGGAGAGAGAATAATTTTGATATGTTTATTGCAGGTTTTGGATCATATTTGACAGAAAAATCATTTTGCAATGGTTGGGTGCACATTTGGTTTGCAGCAGTGTTGTTGGTTTTGAGCTTGCAGGCTTGTTAGAGCTTGCTTTTACTGGAAGTATTTTTATGCTTTATTTTTCATCATTTTATTATTATTTTGATCTGATATAGGTGATTTACAGCCCTCCTTATTTTTTTGTAGAGAAACTTTAGTGTATTTCATTTTGAAGCTTGTTCTATGCAATAGTCATAGCAAGCATTTCTCTTTGGGAGGTTTTTTACCCTTGTGGTTTTCCTCCGGCATATCATGTGTTGTGGGTTGTTTCTCTTGCATATATGTTACTGCTATACATGAGTTTATTTTTGTTTTAAATCATATTTCAAATTGGAAATTAAAGTTTTAAATTGCACAGATTCACCCCCCCTATTTGTGCCATTGTTATACTAACACGAAGGACATTTCTTTCCTTCAACCTTTCAATTTTGCCCATGTCTAGGGCACACAAATGTATGTTTGTATAATTAGGTAGATATTTGACCAATAGTTTTTGGCACACCTGGTGGGACATCGAAGGTCCCACTTTTAGCAATATTAAGGTTTGATGTTTGCCTTCATGCTATATAGAGAAAATTTGGTGACTCAATTATACCCAAAAGCCTCTGAATGTGAAGGTAGCAAAAGATGTGCTTCATGATTACAAGATCGAAGGCCAAAATTTTTGAAGATCCTATTGAGTTTTATGAACTTGATACCAAAATATTAGGTGAACACCCCAGGTTAGTTCCTTCACCTTATACGTCATCCTCAACATCCTCACAAATATCTAGTGTATTTTTTGTACCATCAAGTCCAGCTAGTACTTCTACTAGCATCCCACCTCCACAATCTCATACACTGGTTCAAATGGATCAAAACCCACCACCACAATAGCCACAACCACTAAGGCAATTCCCAACATGGAATAGCTCAAGAGCTTTAAATTTGCAAGAATAAAATTTAGTCCCCTAAGCAGCTTTGAACCTATGATGGTACTGGTAAGACCACTTATGAGCATATTCAATATGTGGCTTCTTTGGTAACTATCCACGACATTGTAGATGAAGACATTATGGTAAGGTTTCTAGTGTTGTCATTGAGAGAAAATTTGTTGTACTGGTATCGATATTTTCCACCTACCACTATCACCACATGGGATTAGTTGGCAGAATTATTGATCAAGAATTTTCATGAGCAAGCTAATCCATTCTCCTTACTACATCAATTTACAATGATCCAAAGACATTTATAGGAGGAGATAGTAGACTTCAACATCAGATTCGTCTAAAGATGGCAAAGAGTTCTTGATGGTCTTTAGCCTACACATGAACAAGCTATGTTTTACTAAATTAGAACATTCAATTTTGATATTGGTATGGCTTTTTGGTAGGCCAATGTGAATACATTCCCATAACTGTACACGCAGGCTATTGAGCAAGGTGCAGTAACAGTCTTGTCATTATTGTCAACACAGTCAGATAGATCTGTTGATGCAGTGGACAGGAAGTTCAAAAGCTATTCGAATGCAGAAGACAGGAGTTCAAAGGTTACTCAGAGTATGTACAGTGATTTTCCAAGAAGACCGAAGTGGCCCATATGCAAAAGATCAAAGAAAAAGACAAGTAAGAAAAGTGTCGCGATATCGCGACATATACAGCAGGAAAGAAAAACTATCACGATTTCGTGACATGTTGGAAGAGAGAGAAAAATAGGAAAAATTGTCATGATTTCGTGACATGTTGGAAGAGAGAAAAGGCAAGTGGAAAAACTGTCGCGATTTCGCGACATGTTGGAAGAGAAAGAGAAAGCAAGAAAAACTGTCACGATTTCGTGACATGTTGGAAGAGAAAAAGACAAGTTGAAAAAATGTCACGATTTCGCGACATGTTGGAAGAGAAAGAAGAAGCAGAAAAAATTGTCGCGATTTCGCGACATGTTGGAAGAGAAAAAGGCAAGTGGAAAAACTGTCACGATTTCGTGACATGTTGGAAGAAAAAGAGAAAGCAGGAAGAAGTGTCACGATTTCACGACAAGTTCGAAGAAAGAGAACAAGTAAGAAAAGTGTCACGATTTCGTGACATGTCACATTTTCACGACTCAAATAGGAGAGAGAAAGTATGTTGGAAAAGTGTCACGATTTCGCGACATGTCGCATTTTCGTGACAAAAGAAAGAGAGGAAGCGTACGGAAGCAGAAATGTCATGATTTCATGACAAAAGTAGAAAGCAAGACTTTGAAGCAGAAGTGTCACGATTTCGTGACAAAAGCAAAGAAGTAAAGTATGGAAGCAAAAGTGTCATGATTTTATGACAAAAGCAGAGAAGAAGACTTCGAAGGCAGAAGTGTCACGATTTCGTGACAATAGCAAAGAAGTGAAGTACGAAAGCAGAAGTGTCATGATTTCATAACAAAAGTAGAGAAGAAGACTTCGAAGGTAGAAGTGTCATGATTTCGTGACAAAAGCAAAGAAGAAGACTTCGAAGGCAGAAGTGTCACGATTTCATGACAAAAGCAGAGAAGAAGACTTTGAAGGCAGAAGTGTCACGATTTTATGACAAAAGCAAAGAAGTGAAGTATGGAAGCAAAAGTGTCACGATTTCATGACAAAAGTAGAGAAGAAGACTTCGAAGGTAGAAGTGTCACGATTTTGTGACAAAAGTAGAAAGCAAGACTTTGAAGTAGAAGTGTCACGATTTTGTGACATGTCGCATTTTTGTGACTCGAAAAGGATAGGAAGGTAGAGAAGCAAAAGTGTCATGATATCGTGACATGTCACATTTTCGTGACTCAAGAAGGGTAGGCAGGCAGAATAACAAAAGTGTCATGATATCGTGCAATGTCGCATTTTTGCGACAAAGGAATAGAGAAAGCGTACGGAGGCGAAAGTGTCACGATATCGTGACATGTTGTATTTTCGTGGGCCAAAGCTAAGAGAAAGAGCAAGGAGAAAAAGTGTCGCGATATCGTGACATGTTGCATTTTCGCGGTCCAAAGCAAGGAGAAAGAGAGAGAAAGAAAAAGTGTCGTGATATCGCGACATGTATTTTCGTGGTTGAGTTGAAGCCGACGAAGACCGATGACAATCGACTAAAATTAGGGTTTACAGTTGTTGTGAAAGCTGACTAAGATTAGGGTTTACAACCGACTAAGATTAGGGTTTTCATCACAATAATTCTGTTATAAAAGGAGGGTTGTTTGGAGATTTGAGGTATGTTGAAGTGTGTGAAGTTCGGTCGTAGTGCGCAGAGAGCAAGTCGTATTGAAAGATGCTAAGTGTAAAATTTGCAAAGAGAGCAGAGTGCACAAAAGGGAGAAGATGATCGTGAAGTTCGATTGTAGCGAAGCAGAGTGTGTGAAGTGATTGCATAGAGAAAGTAGAGTGCACAGAGAAAGCAAAGGTATCTTACTATCAATCTTCTAGTTTCAGAATTGAAGTCCAAGTTGGTGCTTGGCATAAGGGGTTGGTGCTCCTTCCAGTTGGTGCTGGTAAATCAGGGGTTGGTGCTCCTTTCTGTTGGTGCAGATAAATCAGGGGTTGGTGCTCCTTCCAGTGGGTGCTGGTAAATTGTTTGTAAAGTTGTTTCTTTGCAAAGGCTGGATTTGGATGGTAGTCCAAGCAGTCAATTTTTGAGGAGTAGCCACATTGGTGAACCTCGTTAAATCTTGTGTTGTGTGATGTTCTCTTGTGATACTTGCTTTATCTGGTTCTAAGGTTTCATTATTTCTATTTTAAGAGCTATGAATTTAAGTTTAAAGAGCTACACTGATTCACCCCCCCTCTCAGTGTCATTGTAAGACTAACAATTGGTATCAGAGCTAAGTTCCTGTACAAGCTTAACCGGCTAGGGTGATCTTGGAAGTAACACAATGGCAGGTGGTGAAGGTTTCTCATCAAACAAAGCACCATTGTTTGATGGATCTAATTACGCATTCTGGAGAATCAGGATGCAGACATATCTCTGTGCTTTGGGTTTCGACATCTGGGATTCAGTAGTTAGTGGATACACAATACCCCTCACTCCTCCAAAAGAGGCTGACAAAAAGAAACTGTTTGAAAATAACTCAAAAGCAAAAAATGCTCTCATGTGCGGATTAGCAGATAGTGAACTAGTAAAGATCATGAGCTGCAATACGACAAAAGAGATATGGGACAAACTGAGGAGTATTCATGAAGGAGACGATAAGATCAAGGAGGCCAAGTTACAGACACATCGAGCTCAGTTCAAAGCATTGAAAATGAATGACGATGAAAACATTGAGGCATATATGCTTGAGAGTTAATGGAATCATTAATGCGATCAGAGGACTCGACGAGGATATTGAAGACTCTGCCGTCGTGAAAAAGGTACTAAGATCTCTTCCTCAAAGGTTTGATTCTAAAGTCTCAGCGATAGAAGAAGCTAAAAATCTAAATTATTTTAGTATAGATGAGATGTATGGATCTTTGACTGCATATGAGATGAGGATAGGAAGATCTAAACCCATAGACAAAGAAGCGGCTTTTAAAGCCCTTAAAAATAAAAACGTAAAACAAGAGTCTGAGGAAGAAGAGACATCAGATGAAATGGAAGCAAACTTTGTTAGAAAACTGAAAAAGGGAAAAGGAAAATATAGATGGAAGCTACCGTTTAAATGTTTCAACTGTGGAGGCGTTGGGCATTTTGCGACTAAGTGTCCACTTAAAGAAAAGAACAAAAATGATGAAGGATCGCACCAAGAAAGAAGTGACTGGAAGAAGAAAATGAATTTCAGAAAAGGCAACTTCAAGAAGAAAAGTTTCATCTCCAGGGAATGCCAGTTCATCGGAAGACAACTCCGGTGAGGATTCGAAGAGGAAACAGGTGAAGCTCTTTTCATGGCATTTGAAGAAGTAAAATCAGAAAAGGAAGAAGGAGTGAACTCCGAAGTATGTGGTGAAAACCCTGAGGCTGAGGTAGATCTAGAAGGTGAGTTGATCTCTGCACTTGAAGAGTGGAAGATAGAAAGGAAAAAGAATAAGAAAATGTCAAGAAAGCTTGAGGATGCAAATGAAATCATAACCAGTTTGAAAGTTCAGATAGAAGAATCCAAGAAAATCTTCGAAGATCTCGAAATACAAATAACCATGAAAATAGATTATTGCAGCAAGCTAGAAGAAGAGATTGTTGGTTTAAGAATGCAGCTAGAAGAGGTGAATAAGAAAATTAGTTGTTACCACAAACGTGAAGAAAGTTCTATGAAGCTGGATAAGATCATAAATGAACAAAGGCCTACAGGCATCAAATTTGGTCTGGGTTTCATCGAAGGAGAATCATCAAATGGATCAAAGACCAAAAATGTAAAATCCATGAAGAATGAAGATAAGAAACAGGTTGATCAAGGAAAAATGTCTCATGCAAAAGAAAGCAATAATGTGAGGCACGAAAGGAGAATTGACAATGATGGATTCACCAATGTCACACATCAAAGAAGAAGAAGACCTATGGCTCCTACGACAACATGGCAAAGACCATCACCCAGGTTCAATTATCCCTTTTCTGGTTTCTATTTTAAATGCAATGGCTATGGACATAAAATCTCGGACTGCAAATATAATGTAAGACCAAGGAATTTCACCGAGTAGAAATGTTTTTTCTCCTCCGATGAATTATACGAGTAGAATGTTATAACTGTCATAATTTTGGGCACATTGCAAGAAACTGTAGAAGTACATTTGCATCAAATCAGTTTCAGGGAAGAAAATTTCAACCAAATAGGATGAGACAAAATAGAAAACTTCCCGAAAAACATGCACAAGCTACTGATAAGGGAAAGGCAAAACAAGAGCCCAAAACTACTATCAAAATGGAGTGGAAAGGAAAAGAGCGACTTAAGGAAGAAAAGGAATCCTTAATCGTACAAACAACATTTAAAGCACAGAATAAATATGTACCATGGATACTTGATAGTGGATGCTCCAGTCATATGACAGGTGACAAACAAAAATTTGAGAAGTTACAGAAATATGAAGGTGGTTCAGTAAAGTTTGGGAATAATGATGGAGCTAAGATAGTTGGCAAAGGTTCGGTTAAAATTAGTGATGGAAAAATTAAGTCAGAAGAAGTCTTGTTTGTGGATGGTTTGAAACATAACTTGTTGAGCGTAAGTCAGATTTGTGATAAAGGTCATGAAGTAGTTTTTATGAAGCGGGGTTGTGAAGTCAGAAAAACAAACAGTGGAAAATTGATAGCAACTGGATCAAGGACATCTGGTAACTTGTACACGCTCTCAGAGACTTCAAAAGGAGCTTGTTTTATTGGACAGGAAGAAGAAAATTGGTTGTGGCACAAGAGACTCGGTCATATCAGTTTTGATAATCTAGTAAAAATCATCTCAAAAAGGGCGGTGAGAGATATTCCCACCATCAGCAAACCTGCAAACAACATTTGTGCTTCATGCCAAAAGGGGAAGCAAACTAGAGTCACATTCAAAACAAAAGAGTACTACACAAGCAAACCTTTGGAACTCATACACACTGATTTATGTGGACCCATGAGAACACAAAGCATAAATGGTGACAAATATTTTATGTTGTGCATTGATGACTATTCCCGAATGACATGGATATTTTTCTTGAAGCATAAATCAAAAGCTCTTGATATGTTCAAGATTTTCAAAAACCATGTTGAGAATGAAACAGGAAAGAGGATCAAATGTTTAAGATCAGATAGAGGAGGAGAATTCATTTCAGAGGAGTTTACAGAGTACTGTGAAAAATACGGTATTAGGAGACAGTTTTCAGCGACCAGGACACCTCAGCAGAATGGAGTGGTAGAAAGAAAGAACAGGACAGTGCAGGAAATGGCACGGACTATGTTGGCTGAAAGCAGAGTAGCAGACAAATTTTGGAAAGAAGCAGTCCATACTGCGGTGTATATCCAAAATAGGTACATGCTGAGAACACATGAAAGCAAAACTCCTTATGAGTTGTGGTTCGGTAAAAGGGCAACAACAAAATACCTCAAAATCTTTGGCAGCAAGTGCTACATCAAAAGAACTGAAGATAATCTTGGTAAGTTTGAAGATAGAGCGGATGAAGGTATTTTTGTTGGTTATTCATCAAAGAGCAAAGCCTACAAATGCTACAACAAGAGGCTAAAGAAAATTGTGGACAATGTCGATGTTAAATTTGATGAAGGTAGAGAACGAGTAATTAGCTATGAAATGAACTACCCAATTTATGAAGAGGTTATTGAAGGAGATGAGGAAAACGAAACCGAAAAGATACAAAAAATTGACTCGAGATGATTTAAGTTGTGATTCGAAGTGGAAGAAAATAAGAAATTCAAAACAGGCAACTGGCGGAAAAATCATCCTAGAGAGCAAATAATTGGAGACCCCAAAGTTGGTGTTGAGACAAGAAGAAGAGTAGTAAGTAACTACTCTCTATTATCCAACATTGAGCCCAAAAATGTTGCAGACGCAAGCAAAGATGAAAGTTGGATGAAGGCAATAAATGAAGAATTAGATCAGATCGAGAAAAACAAAACTTGGGAGTTAGTACCTAGACCTGCAAATAAAAATATAATCGGGACTAAATGGATTTTTTGAAACAAATTGAATGAAGACGGATAGGTAGTCAGAAATAAAGCAAGATTGGTATGTAAGGGTTATGCACAAGTTGAAGGCATTGACTTTGAGGAAACTTTTGCACCAGTAGCTAGACTAGAGGCAATCAGAATGTTTCTGGCTTTAGCAGTCTACAAGAATTTCAAAGTTTATCAAATGGATGTGAAATCAGCGTTTTTGAATGGGAAACTTGAAGAAGAGGTTTATATTGAGCAACCAGATGGTTTCCAACTTGGTGATAATCCCAACTTTGTTTGCAAGTTGAAGAAAGCATTATATGGCTTAAAACAGGCACCCCGAGCATGGTATGCAAGGCTAGACAACTATCTCACCCAACAAAGGTTTAAGAAAGGTATGGTGGATAGTAATCTGTATGTCAAAATAGAAAATGGGCATCTTATTGTTCTTGTTGTATACGTAGATGATATCATATTTGGCAGCAGCAAAGATGAGTCATGTAAAGATTTAGCAAATAAGATGCAGAAAGAATTTGAAATGTCAATGATTGGTGAACTTTCGTATTTCCTCGGGTTGCAAGTTAATCAAAATAAGAAGGGCATATTTATTTCTCAAGTTAAATATGTGAAAGAGATGTTAAAAAAGTTCACAATGGAGGATTGTAAGCCAGTTAGCACTCCCATGACGACAGGTTGCAAGTTGAGCAAGGATGACAAATCTCCACCTGTTGATCAAACCATGTACAGATCTATGATTGGAAGCTTACTGTACTTACGACTACCGGACCGGATATTTTGCGAGGCAGTATGCATGGTAGCACGATTTTAGGCTAATCCCAAGGAGACTCATGTGACAAGTAGTGAAAAGGATTCTTCGATACCTCAAGGGTACTATGGAATATGGGTTATGGTATCCAAAAGGTAAAGACTTCACCCTTATTTTGTATTCAGATGCAGATTGGGCAGGATGTGTCGATGACAGAAAGAGTACCAGTGGAGGTGCATTCTATCTTGGAGACAGGTTGGTCGCATGGCACAGTAAGAAACAAGAGTCAGTTTCCTTATCGACAACAGAGGCAGAATATATTGCAGCGACAACATGTTGTACGCAGGTATTATGGATGAAACAAACCTTGAAGGATCTTGGTATTAGCTTCAGTGAGCCAATATCAGTTAAGTGTGATAACACCAGTGCCATTAACATCTCCAAGAATCCGGTTATGCATTCACGCACAAAACACATTGCTATCAGGTATCATTTTTTGAAGGAGAAAGTTGCAGAAGGTGAGGTTAAGTTGGATTTTGTTCCAACTACAGAGCAAGTAGCAGATATCTTCACAAAACCATTGCCCAAGGAAGTTTTTGAGTACCTTCACAATAAATTGGGAGTGGTCACACTTCCCAAGAATTGACTAGCTACAGGGGTCACATTCTCAGGGGGAGCATTTAAGTATTTGATCATCTTTATGCTCATGTTCATGATTTTTGCTAAGTGTGATAAATTGTGCCTGAGAATGTTGTGCATGGACTCAGGGGGAGTCTGCAGTAGCCCTTTGGTATTATTGTCAAAGGGGGAGAAGAGTTACAGGAAATTGCACATGTGTTGCCAACAATTCCAAAGGGGGAGATTGTTGAGCAAGGTGCAACAGGAGTATTGTCATTGTTGTCAACACAGTCAGATAGATCTGTTGATGCAGTGGACAGGAAGTTCAAAAGCTATTCAGATGCAAGAAGACAGGAGTTCAAAGGTTACTCAGAGTATGTACAATGATTTTCCAAGAAGACCGAAGTGGCCCATATGCAAAAGATCAAAGAAAAATACAAGTAAGAAAAGTGTCGCGATATCGTGACATATACAATAGGCAAGAAAAACTGTCATGATTTCATGACATGTTGGAAGAGAGAGAAAAAGCAGGAAAAACTGTCACGATTTCGTGACATGTTGGAAGAGAGAAAAGGCAAGTGGAAAAACTGTCACGATTTCGCGACATGTTGGAAGAGAAAGAGAAAGCAGGAAAAATTGTCGCGATTTCACGACATGTTGGAAGAGAAAAAGACAAGTTGAAAAACTGTCGCGATTTCGTGACATGTTGGAAGAGAAAGAGGAAGTAGGAAAAACTGTCACGATTTCGTGACATGTTGGAAGAGAAAAAGGCAAGTGGAAAAACTATCACGATTTCGCGACATGTTGGAAGAAAAAGAGAAAGCAGGAAGAAGTGTCACGATTTCGTGACAAGTTCGAAGAAAGAGAACAAGTAAGAAAAGTGTCATGATTTCACGACATGTCGCATTTTCATGACTCAAATAGGAGAGAGAAAGTATGTTGGAAAAGTGTCACGATTTTATGACATGTCACATTTTCACGACAAAAGAAAGAGAGGAAGCGTATGGAAGCAGAAGTGTCACGATTTCATGACAAAAGTAAAAAACAAGACTTCGAAAGTAGAAGTGTCACGATTTCATGACAAAAGCAAAGAAGTGAAGTATGAAAGCAAAAGTGTCATGATTTCGTGACAAAAGTAGAGAAGAAGACTTCGAAGGCAGAAGTGTCACGATTTCATGACAATAGCAAAGAAGTGAAGTACGAAAGTAGAAGTGTCATGATTTCATGACAAAAGCAGAGAAGAAGACTTCGAAGGTAGAAGTGTCACGATTTCAGACAAAAGTAGAGAAGAAGACTTTGAAGGTAAAAGTGTCATGATTTCATGAAAAAGAAGAGAAGAAGACTTCAAAGGTGAAGTGTCACGATTTCATGACAAAAGCAAAGAAGTGAAGTACGAAAGCAAAAGTGTCACGATTTCATGACAAAAGCAGAGAAGAAGACTTCGAAGGCAGAAGTGTCACGATTTCATGACAAAAGCAGAAAGCAAGACTTCGAAAGCAGAAGTGTCATGATTTCGTGACATGTCGCATTTTCGCGACTCAAAAAGGACAGGAAGGCAGAGAAGCAAAAGTGTCGCGATATCGCGACATGTCACATTTTCGCGACTCAAGAAGGGCAGGCAGGCAGAATAACAAAAGTGTCACGATATCGCGCAATGTCGCATTTTCACGACAAAGGAATAGAGAAAGCGTACGGAGGCGAAAGTGTCACGATATCGCGACATGTTGTATTTTCGCGGGCCAAAGCTAAGAGAAAGAGCAAGGAGAAAAAGTGTCGCGATATCGCGACATGTTGCATTTTCGCGGTCCAAAGCAAGGAGAAAGAGAGAGAAAGAAAAAGTGTCACGATATCACGACATGTTGTATTTTCACGGTTGAGTTGAAGCCGACGAAGACCGATGACAACCGACTAAAATTAGGGTTTACAGTTGTTGTGAAAGCCGACTAAAATTAGGGTTTACAGTCGACTAAGATTAGGGTTTTCATCACAACAATTCTATTATAAAAGGAGGGTTGTTTGGAGATTTGAGGAATGTTGAAGTGTGTGAAGTTCGGTCGTAGTGCACAGAGAGCAAGTCGTATCGAAAGATGCTAAGTGCAAAATTCGCAAAGAGAGCAGAGTGCACAAAAGGGAGAAGATGATCGTGAAGTTCGACTGTAGCGAAGCAGAGTGTGCGAAGTGATTGCGCAGAGAAAGCAGAGTGCGTAGAGAAAGCAAAGGTATCTTACTATCAATCTTCTAGTTTCAGAATTGAAGTCCAAGTTGGTGCTTGGCATAAGGGGTTGGTGCTCCTTCCAGTTGGTGCTGGTAAATCAGGGGTTGGTGCTCCTTTCTGTTGGTGCAGATAAATCAGGGGTTGGTGCTCATTCCAGTGGGTGCTGGTAAATTGTTTGTAAAGTTGTTTCTTTGCAAAGGTCTGGATTTGGATGGTAGTCCAAGCGGTCAATTTTTGAGGAGTAGCCACATTGGTGAACCTCGTTAAATCTTGTGTTGTGTGATGTTCTCTTGTGATACTTGCTTTATCTGGTTCTAAGGTTTCATTATTTCTATTTTAAGAGCTGTGAATTTAAGTTTAAAGAGCCACACTGATTCACCCCCCCCTCTCGTGTCATTGTAAGACTAACACAGGCATAGAAGGTCAAATCAAATTTGATCGTTATATGCAAGCTTCCCTTGAAAGTGACCATACCCATTCTTCCCAACCTTCCATAATATTTGTATTCAACTGTATTTTTGTAGTCAATGCACTCTATGTACCCAATTCCCTCATGGAGCTCGAGTTCACCTAAAATTGCTCTGATTTCTATCCCACAACTTCTTGCTCCAATATTTCCATAATTACCCTCGCCAGTTGTGTCATAGTTACCCACACCAACAACACCACAGTTTCCAGCACTCGTTCCTTTCCCAGTGTTACCAGTGCTACCAGTTCCACTATCGTTGCCAGCTCCATCAATACCTCTACCTTTATTGGCACATCCTATGTGCTCAAATCCTGATCCCTACATGAAATTGTTACAAAAGGTGCAATCTACTAATTCAGCCATAAGAACAATGTCAAACGATCTTACAATAGTAAGGAAGAAGCAAGCTGAAGCTAATTTTTGGTCAAGGATATTTCAAACACCATCGATTACCCGAGATCAAGAAACCACTAGCAAGGGCCCTAAAAGGAACATAATTGTGTTGACAAAAGAAGAAGCTAGTACATCAAAAAAGGCATACTGGTGCTCCACCTGTAATGATCCTTGTGGAGAAGACACAAGTATGGTGCATTTGAACTATGTATAGACTTTAACAAAAAGTTCTACTAGTGGAAAAATTAATATGATAATGTAAGTTGATCATAATTTGATGGTCCCATCTTTGGAGCAAGCTTCAGTTCTTACAAGGACCAAAAATAAGCTAGTGACCATAGATCCAACGAAATTGGAACCCCTGAAGGTCCCTGCTGAGCATAAGGTATAAAATGAAAAAGTGCAACTACCAGTAAAAACATCTGGTCCAACAACAAACCAATAATATTCTATCTTGTTGAAATATTTACTACCCAAGCAAGGACAAGAGAAGATGAAGGCGTCAACTTCACAATCTGTATCATCTCAAGAACAAAATGAAGCAAAAGAGTGAACCAAAGAGTACCTCAAGTATCCATTAATGACAAAGAGATAAAGGGTGGAGGCTAATTAGTAGTACCAAAATAATTATGAGTAGTTTGTAGAAGAAAATATTCCTAGTACCTCCAGTTATAACATTATGGAGGAGATGAAAAATATACAGATAAAAGTGAGCTTATATGATGCATTGTAGTTACCTGGGCAAGTTGACCTGCTATAGGAATTTGTCAACATTGCAGAAGACCAGAAGAGGAGTCATTCCTAAATAGTGTTAGCACACATGCTACCAACTTCTACCATTGGAAATAATAGACCACCCCCATTCTATTTGTCACTCAAAATGGAAGGGTGGGTAGTGCATAATTGTATGATTGACTCTGGTGTTGCAACTATTGTCATGCCAAAGACAGTATGCGAAGTCATAAGAATGGAATACACAAGAAGTAGTCCAGGATTATTATAGTTTGACGGGACCCTAGTCAAGACAATGGGGGTAATCAAAGATATTCTTATTGTTCTACATAGCATGTTGTAGATCACGATTATTCAAGAAGTAGTGGTGGTTGACTTGGAACCATACTTCAACATGTGTCTCTCAAGGGAATTCACAACAAAGTTAGGAGTGTACCTTTCCTTGTACTATTCAAATTTGAATATTCTATTCAAGAGAATAAGAATTTGCATCTATAATGAGAAGCCCTCTACTTTTCATATAGAGAAACTAGAAGAAGAGGAAGAAAAATCAATAGGTGCAGTTAACATGATGATAGAGGAATTGCAAGAAGTTGACTTGATGGAAGAGGTGCTTGATGAGCTCTGCCTTGAATATGAATTTTCACTCATGGATTTCAATGCAATGGTCAAAACTAACATTGGTTGTTGCACTATAACCAAACCCAAGAAGATTGAAGAAAAAGTCTCTGATTCCCCAGACCCTATCACAAATCAGTTATGGAAGTTGTATTTTGATGGCGTAAGGTGCAAAAATGGTACAGGGTTTGGTATTGTTATTATTTCTCCTACTAGGTTGCAAAAGACCTATTCGTATAGATTAACTTGGAGTTGCACAAATAATGCCGTCGAATATGAAGCGTTGTGTCTTGTTTTGAAAAAAGCTAAAATTTGGGCATACAATAGCTTTAAATCTTTGGAGACTCCAAAATCATTGTCAACCAGACCATAAACAAGTGTGTTTCAAATTAGCACTACTTGAAAGCCTATTGCAACAAGGTATGGGGTTTTTTTAAGTCCTTTACAACTATGAACATTCAAGCAATTTTGTAGGAGCAAAACAAACATGTGAATATTTTAGCTTTCCTTGGTGCTAATTACTCTCCCGAGAAGCAAGTATTCAGGAAACCTAAAATTGTCAGGGTAATTTATAGACCCTCAATCCCTAATAAGAATATCTATTGGCAAGTGTTCGACAATGATGAGCAAATAGTCAATTTTTTTATTAGGGAAGCTACAGGCGTAGATGATATAGTACTTGTCAAAGAATAAATGGAAGGGATGATTCAAATGAAGAATAATCACATTCCTAGGGGACTAATTTTTCTAGAAAGTTTGTTTAACCAAAATGATAGGGCTGAGAAGCATAAAATCAAGGTAGATGCAAAGGAATATAAGGATTTGTAGTTAGATCCTGAGAAGATCATCAAAATCAGAACCGATTGTACTGCAGTATAATTAGAAGATATCTAGAGCTTGTATTATGAGTTCCCTAACATCATTACATGGATTTATCATGATTTGAAAGGATATGAAAAGAATGTAATTTAGCATACCATTAAACTGTAAGAGGGAGTAAAACCTTTTCGGCAAAAATAGTGGACTATCAATCCCAAAATTGAGGTGCTCATGAAGGTGAAACTATGAAATATTCTAGAAGCTAAGATAATATATCAAATTAAGCACTCAACATGGGTGGTGAACCTGGTTCCAGTTTGAAATAAGAATGGAGATATTTGGATGTGCATAGATTGAAGAACACAAACTTATACCGAGAGGGGGGTGAACAATATAAGACCACTTTTTACTTTTCATTCCAAATAAAAAGTATGCAATGTATATATATAAATATCAATAGTAGTAATTAAAGCAATGCACAAATCACCACACATAATAGAGACACCAATTTAACGTGGTTCACCAAATGTGGGCTACTCCACAGAGAAAATATTTCACTAAAAATTTCTCAATCAATCTCTTAGGAATCCTTTCCCTATTACAATGTTTATGGATATCTTTCTAAAGGAGACACCAATCCCCTAATCAATTTCATGTATCTTTATCCATAGGAGAACTCTTTCTCCTTAGCTCTAGTTCGTGATCTTCTAGAAGAACTGCTACCCCCACTCCACTGGCTAATCAATCTCTATCCACTGAAGACTTTTATCCTCCCTCTGAATACCTATCCTCACTACCCTAGTTGATGGATCTCTATCCACTAGATACTATCATCCTCTATACTCTATCACCTCCAAAGCTTACTCTCAGCTCTGTCTCAAATCTATACTAAATACAATACTTCAGTCTAACACAAATTTGCTCAATCTCTGTCTCTAGCCTGGCACATACCTGTCCTAAATTTTACACCAAACTCTATCCTTAAATCTACACTAAACATAGTCCTTCAATCTAGCACAAGTATTCTCAATATATGTCTCTAGTTTGGCACAAACCTATCCTCAAATATGCACCAAAATCTATCCCTAAATCTACACCAAAATCTATCCTTAAATCTACACTAAACACAATCCTTTGTTCTAGAACAAATCTATACTCAATATCTATCTGAAGCCTTAACACAAAGCTTGATTTAATCTCAACTCAACTCTACTAGATCTACTCCAAACCTTAACCCAAGGTTTGAACAAATCAATCAATCAAATATACTCACAAGTCTACTCAAAGACTTGTCTCAAATCTGCCTTGTAATATTCCACAAGTCCTCTCTAGAACTTGTCCAATCAGCTCACCAATCTCTATCCTCAAATCTATATTGTAAGATTCCACAAAAGCTCACATAAATCTATCCATAAGTCCTCTCTAGAACTTACCTCAAATCTACTCAATAAGTACTCACTAGAACTTATCCAATCTGCTCAACAAGTCCTCACTAGAACTTCTCCAAATATGCTCTCAATATCTATCCTCAAACTATATTGTAAGCTTCCACAAAATATCACACAAATCTATCCACAAGTCTTCTCTAATACTTGCCTCAATTCTATTCAATAAGTCCTCACTAGAACTTGTTCAAATTTATTCTCAATATCTGTCCTCAAAATGTATTGTAAGCTTCCACAAAAGCTCACACAAATATGTCCTCAACTCTTCTCTAAGAATTACCTCAAATCTGGTCAACAAGTGCTCACTAGAACTTGTCCAATCTCATAGAAACATAAATAGAATTATTAGAGACTCAAATATGCTTCACATTCACCACAATGCTCAATCAATTTTAATCTCTCTTTTATCATGGAAACATTTAGATAATTGTTATAAACTCAATATGTTTCACACTCAAAAATACTCAACCTATTTCTCAAATCAATTTAAATTATAGAACAATTTGTTTCACAGAACTTGAACTATCACTTCAACACATCCACTTGACTAGGCTCAACCAACTCTACTCAATCAATCACTCAATAAAATAATCTTTGCTCACGAACCCTAGTCCAAGCATATGAACACTCACTTATCTCCAATAATGGTTATCAAACAATATCACATAACAATGATACTTATGATCTTTGCAAATCCTAGTTCAAGTTCTTCATTCAACCAATCACTTCAACAAAAATGCTTATCAAACAATCTCACATAACAATTATACTTATAATCTTTGCAAACCCTAGTTCAAGTTCTTCATTCAACCAATCACTTCAACAACAATGCTTATCAAACAATCTCACATAACAATGATACTCATGATCTTTGCAAATCCTAGTTCAAGTTCCTCACTTAACCAATCACTTCAACAACAATGCTTATCAAACAAGGTTTTTATCATCAACTTAAACTTAGAAAAACCTTCAACAATCCAACTCAACAAAGCTCACCAAACAACCCTTTTCACTCCAACTTAGCATTCACAACATTCAATAATCACTCACTAGGAAGATGTGCCCATACCTTTTGTTTGATGTAGAAGTGCCCTTAAAAACCTGTCTCAATCACAATTTTCTTCTTTGCCAATTTCAATGGTTAGATGACAAAATATCACACTAACACTCTTTCAAAATATTTGTCAATCACAAAAATAATCAATCTCAAATACACATTATTACTCCTTGAAATTAGCAATCATCAAATCACACAAAAATAATCACTCAAATTGCTCCTTATAATCTCCAATTTTAATAAATCAATTTCCAGAAATTAACCCTTCAGAAATAATATTTGCCTACCCTTTTATCTCCCTCAAAACACTTAATAACCAAATTAATTCAGGTAAAAATTAAACCTCATAAACCATCAAAACATTTTTATTTTTCAACCTTAGGCACATAAAAATATTTTTTATTTTCTTTCAACCTTAGCACATCTAAAATTAAGCAACCAACACAAATGTCATCAGTGCATACCTTTGAAACTACCAAAAGGCCTCGGTGGGTTTCGAACGCAAAACCTGCTCTCCATCGAGCACCTTACCAAGGTGCTAGCCCACCACATGGGCTAGGCGCTCCCACGGGGAAGATAAGGTGCAAGCCTCCCTTTATCCCTGTGTTGGGCGTTGCACGAAAACCGAATGCACTCTCGTCTTTCAAACCTGCACGCCTTGCTTGCCACACACCCTAGCACTTTCGTCGATGCCAACTATGCTACCAATGCCTTTGGTGCTAAGTGTTTGTGCTCCCCTCGATTTATCCCTTCATCGTTGGAGATCCTTTCAAAAACATGAGAAATATTTTCTCTTTTGCTCATGAATTCAATGATAGCATAGGATATTTGATAGTTAGCATGAGATGTAAGGCAAAGAACTTTACCACTATTTATACATAATGTTCCATACCATATGACGTTGGTGCACCAAATCAAATTTCCAATTTGATTTTTACTTAGCCTTATAACCCTCTTTAGGGTTTATTGAATTAATAAAAATTTTATAATTAATTTAAAATTAAAATATAATTAACTTAAATAACTTTGAAGTTAATTAAATTAACTAATAAATTAATTTATAATAAAATTATATTAATTAATTTATAATTAATTTAAATTTCCCTCTTTAATATTATAATAAAATATTATAATATTATTTGTTTGGGCCTCTTCTTTGCACTTTAGACCATATCTAACTTCTTGGAACTGGGTCTTGATCAACTGAAGGTGAAATCTCCTTTTTGCACTGATTGGAGAACCTAAAATTGATATTTCCTACCGAAACTGCCACTCACTGACTATTCACTCTTGATATCAATGACAACTCATCTACTTAAAATGTCCAACATAGATATTCAAAACTTGAACCAGGCATCGTTAAAATATCACTACCCTCTGTTGCAAATTGATCAAATCCTTTATGTGGTTATCGGAGCACAAAGATTTTATTTGTTGGATGGTTTCTCAGGTTATAACTAGATCTGAGTAAAATATGAGGACCAACACAAAACGGTGTTCACTACCAAGTGGGGCGCATTCGCCTATCAAAGAATGTTGTTCGATCTTTCAAATTTTGGCGCTACCTTTCAGAGAGCTATGGACATCACTTTTTGTGAGTTATTAAATAGAGTTATTTTGATTTACCTTGATGATATGACTATGTTTTTTAATCATAGAGAAGAACACGTTTCTCATTTGAGGCAGGTGTTCGAAAAATATTGGGAGTTTGGGATTTCCATTAACCCTAAAAACTCCATATTCGTTGTAAAATGAGGGAAATTGTTAGGTCATGTGATCTCACAAGAGGGAATGGTGATTGATACTACGAGGGTCGAAGCACTCTTGAAACTACCACTACTAGTTAATAAGAAGAACCTACAATCATTCTTTGATCAGATAAATTTCATTCAGAATTTCATAGCTAATTTTTCTCAGGTAGTAAAACCTATGATCGAGCTCCTGAAAAAGAATGTAGAGTTCAAATGGACCGATGAAATGAGATAAGCTTTTTAGGAAATAAAGGAAAGGGTCACTCAAGCACTAGCATTGATTAACTTGAATTATTCAAAGGACTTCATTCTCTATGCAGTTGGTGAACAAGAGAGTTATGTTGTCATTATCACGCAGAAACAAGAAGATGGAGATGAAAAGTTGATTTTATTTTTGAGCCAAGTTATTGTGCCAAATCAGGAGAAGTATAATTTCATTGAAAATCATGTGTACGTATTGATGAAATCCCTAAAGAAATTTTTGCACTTTGTATCACAGAGTAGAATAGTTGTTTACGTTATACACTCATATGTTAGGAACTTCATTCTCCAAGGGGAATTAGGCGACAAAATAGTGGTTTGGGTCTCAAATATTCAAGAGTATGATGTAGAGATCCAACCAAAAAAACTTATCTGTGGATGAGCTCTTTGCAAAGAATTAGCCAAAAGTGCAGCATCTAAATCAATGGCTATGGCACAGGAAGATGATATCTGCGAAAGCATTTGTGCAAATCATGCTGTAAGCGATCATGACTGGACAGAGGACCTTGTTGAATTCTTTACCTCAAGGAAATTCCCATAATATATTTATGCTTCACAGCATCAGCGATTTAGGCTGCAAGCACTTAAGTATATTTTGTTGCCAAGTGGATTATTTCACAAGAATGTGGATGGAGTGCTTCTCAGGTGTGTGAAGGAGTTATAAAAGGAGAAAATATTAGAAGAGTTTCACTCTGGTCTATCCGATGGACACTATGCAGGAAGTCCTATGGCATTGAATATCATTAGAGGTGGTTACTTTTGGTCTACCTTTTTTATTGATGTACACAGGTTGAGCCGAAACTGTGATAATTGTTAGCAATATGTTGGTAGGACCTGAAAAGGATCATTTCCTTTGAACCTGATTCAAGTGGAAGCACCATTTCAGCAATGGAGTTTGGACTTCATTGGATTCATAGACCCTCACTCTTCAGCTAAGCACAAATACATCCTAACTATGATAGATTATTTCACCCAGTGGGCATAGGCCATCCCTACCAAAAAAAAAAGATCAAGCTACGGTTATCTCTTTCCTTGAGGGATTGATCACCTGTTTCGGTGTTTCATATGCTATTGTAACGGATAATGGTACTCCATTTATTAGGATGAATAACACTAAATTTATAAGCAGATATGGAATCTATCTTAAGACATATTTGAAATATTATCTGCAAGGAAATGGGTTGGCCGAATCCAAAAATAAAAATTTATTACTGATCTTGAAGAGAACACTAAGAAATAATAAGAGAATTTGGTACCTACTGTTGAACCAAGCTCTATGGGCAAACCACATATCCGTGAAAAATTCTATTAAGGCCTCCCCTTACTCCCTCATGTATGGTAAAGAAGCAGTCCTACCCATCCATATTGAGCTACCTATCCTGCAGTCCTTACAGTTATTCAAAGATGAATATGATGAGTATGATTCAATGAGCATAAGGTTGGCTCAGTTTCTACATTGGAAGAGGAAATAGAGAAGTCGTATCAAGCTTTCATTGAACATGCTAAAGTGATGCAGAAAAGGTTTGGAAAAAAGACAACATAACACAAGTTCCAGGTGGGATATTTAGTCCTCAAATGGAACGAGAACAAAGGTAATCTTAGGAAGCACCACAAGTTTGATGCAATCTAGGAAGGTCCATTTTAGATCTTCGTAGTGAATCTAGTGGATGCATATCATCTTCGGGATATGGACGGTTGGGATCTTTTGATTCTAGTAAATGGTCTTCATCTGAAGACCTATATTCAATAAAAAATTCAAGAGGTACTAGTTTGTAAATATGTACATATTTTTATTTGCAAGCAATTTTTAGTTGATACTGCTTAATATATATTAAAAAAAAGGGATTCAACAAGGCTTTCATCCCAAATGATGGGTGAAACTCTCATTCACCCCTCATTTGGGGTGAAGACCCATTTTGATATTTATGACACATGCTAAAGCGCTTTCACTGGGTGGATGAAGTAAGAAATAAAAAACACGTGCGTTGGCTTGTTCGAGCAAATGCATTTAAATGTTAATGCATGGTACCAATGGAAATAGAAAATAAAAAGGGTAAAACACAAAAGCATGAGTTGTATAAGTTTGCTAGGCATGCAGGCGGATATATATTAAAAAAAAAAGATATATTTGAAAGGAAAAGCCCAAAAATCAATTGGTTTTTTAATAGAAAATCATGTTTTTGCTAAATATGGGCAAAAGGAAAGGCTGAAGTTGTTTTAAAAGAGGCATTTGCCATGAATCTTAAAAAGCAAGTAAAGAGCGCTTTCAAAGCAAAAGGAAAATAAGATCAAGTTTGCTTCAGTGGTGTTTTCACCCTCATTGTTCTTCGGAGTGTGACATTTTTTCAAAGGCAAAAGGAGATTAAGAGCGCCCTTAGATTGGTTTCGCCCAGAATGTGACAGAGTTCGGCAAAAAAGTGGATGCATTAAATGATGCATTCCCAAGGTAGTTAATGTAAAACATGCATCCAAGGCACATCGAAAGGCATTCTTGCTTTCTCGAGAGCTAGAATTGCACCACATCAGGGGTAAAGGGATCTATTACTCCACAACTAGTAATTTTGTTGTTTCTTAAGTAGTTTAAATAGCCAAGACATGTTTTTGAGGTATTTAATTCAAAATGTGAGCCCAGATTTGCATTAGAAGATAATTTGGTGTTCCCAAGGAGTGAGAATCCACATCATTGGTTCTAAAGCAACCGATTTATTTTTCCCAAGTAAGCTTTAATAGTTAGGGCACGTTTTACAACAAAACCACACAGTAAGAAGGGCATACTTTCCAATGATGATCTTGTGGCGAATAGCAGTTGATACCATCAAAAAATTAGGAACAATGTCAAGTGGGTGAAACAAAATACACGTTCTTCTGAAATTGCTCGAGGGAAATTTGGCATTTACTATGGTGGTTGGAAGGGTGCTCTATATAAAGGAACAGGTAAAAGCCTCGCAATGTAATTTTTAAAATTTTACCATCGTTGTGTTTTCGAAAGCTTTTGTTGTAGAGATTACAGATAAAATTTAGGATATACACCAGAGGTATATAATGAGAAAAAGGAGTAAAGAGACACAGGAGGCTACAGAGCCCAAGAAGTCTAGAAAGAAAGAGGGTGGGTCAAAATCCAAGAAGACCCAAATAAATGAGAATGTGGATTTGAACCTGTACTCTAACACTATGGCAGATATCGGATATAGTGTAATTACTAACAAGGGCATCAAGAAACTATGGCAAGATGTAGAGTTCCAGGTAAAGCAAGGATTAACAGTAGAAATCCCTTTAACCGTATCATTCCATGCATAGTTATCTTGGTATTTGTGTACACCCATACACCCTTGTCCGGAGCTTGTGAAGATATTCGCTCAATTTTATAATCCGATTACCAGGACAGTGCAGAAGGCAAAAAAAGAAGCACTTTTTCTATTTCTACTGATGAAGTGCAGGAAGCGTTTGCCTACGGGTTGAAGCCTCCTTCATATGTGATTAGAAAGAAGCTACATACCAATGAGTAGGATGAAATATATGTATCTACTGTGATGATGCATCATTTCATGAAGATGCAGTTTATTAAAGAGCCATAGCTATGGCAACTTTCAAACTTGTCAAAGTTGCTCACAGAGTTAAAAAGCCTAAATATTTACTCAATGTTAGTGTGGGTTGTTGGTTTGTCGGTAGACTCCATAGTTCATAAGTGGCAAGCGGCCCTAGCGTAGTGCATATGCCAGGGGGAGTTTTATGCTCCGTTATCCATGAAACAGGGCACTAATCCAATTTACTTCGATTGGGCCAATTTTATATCTCAAAAACTACATTTTTAGCTGTAGAGATTACATACTAGATAAGATACGTCATTCAAGCATACCTCCTTTTTGGTCTGGTATTTCTTTTTCCATCTACACTAGCATTTTTCATTTATCGTTGTGAGGCAAATGGATGAGGGGGATGAGCTTCTGCCAGTATATATGTGGACTTCTGCTTTGTCTAGCTAGGAGTCATTTAATAGTTTCAATCGTTTGTTTCTAGGGCCCATAGTAGAACTACTTTGTGGCATATGTGAAAGAGTGCCATGGGAGATGAACACATTTTCTACTTCCATTCTTTACCACTGAACACATTTTCACCATGGAGGTGGTGCACCAAACAGACTATGCCAATGATGTGTATGTAGTAGGGTGTGGCCAGAGGATGACTTGTAATATGCCTTTCAAGTTTGACAGTATAGAAGTATGTCAGGTCAGGCAGAACAGGCTACTCACGATGACACTTCAAGACCTGGGCTTGATAGAACTACCTCAACGATGGAGGTATGATCCATTGGGTAAATTTATAAAAATAATCAAGACTAAGATATTTCACTTTTGTTCATGGCCTAACATATAGAAGAGGTGCAACAATTTTGATGGACCTGACTTGGAGTGGCACATTAAAAATATGACGTCGCTCCCACCCTGGCATGACTGTTACGAATAGAAGGTGGAGTATAATACGGTGGTATACAAAAAACAAATTCCTCCACCTGGATTTTTTAGTTAGGTAAAAGAAATTCAACCCCTGTGAACCGAGGAAAAAATTACAAACGGGTGGATAATGCGGGTTCACAGAGGAAAAGTCACGTCA
The DNA here is from genome assembly GCA_028583015.1 of Wollemia nobilis. Lineage (NCBI taxonomy): Eukaryota > Viridiplantae > Streptophyta > Pinopsida > Araucariales > Araucariaceae > Wollemia > Wollemia nobilis. The sequence goes on along the minus strand of JAQPPZ010000620.1, from coordinate 838,681 downwards.
CCTTATGGGTTGAATATGGACGAGGCGTTTTCAGATACCTACGATGATTTTGTTAACGCCTATCAACCTGTCACTTTCACCAAGATTTTACCTCAAAGTTTTCAACATTTTGATAGTGGTGAAAGAAGGACAAAGGGAGAGTGCTCGATTATTGAGGAGGAGACCCCCTATGAGGAGGAACAATAGTATGTATTTCAATGGAGTTCACAACGGATGAAGTGCAAATTTTATGAGACACCTTTGGTGGAGAAACAAACTGCCCGAGATGCACCCCCATTCATGAAAGCTACAAAGAAGCCAAGGACCAATGCTACTTCATCATCTACTGCTACAATTTTTTTCATCATTGTTTCCACAGTTATAGTTGTTTCAGTGACTATTATTTCCCCTCCGCTAATGACAGATGCTCTAATGACGGTCACCCAAATGTTTCCAATGATTCATGAACAATCATAGTACTAGCATATGGATAACCCTCGTGTGGAGGTCGTTAATGTTGAGGAAGAAGTGAAAGAGCAATAGGAAGAAATTATTTCATAGCTACCTCCATCATCGGAACACATGGCACCTATACCCAAAGGTACGTCTTTATTTCCCCCTTCTTATACAAAGCATGGAATGGTTGTTAGTTTATTTTTGTCAATTTCTATATTTGTTTCCCCCCTTTCGGTATGCACTCCATGTCCATTTTTCTTCCCTCTTCTTTCCCTTCGCAAGTCACTACTGCTCCTTTTATTCCCCTTTCTTTGGTCTCCCTTTCTTTTAGTTCGTTCACATCAGGGCCAAATATATTTTTGCACTCTTCCCCTTCCATTGCCACTACCACTTTCACCGAGGGTGTAAGAACACAAGCTCTTCCCATACTGAGCCTAACTACAACCGAATTTGGTTCTTCCACTCATTCCATCATTTCATTTCCTCCCCTTATATCCATCTCTTCCACTTCCTTTGAGCCCAATCGCTCAAAAATTTTGATACCTTTCACACCAATTTTGGAGTTACAAGTACTGCCAAAATTTGAGGTGGCGTCGAAGCAGCCCGATGTAAAGAAAATAAATAGGGTGCACCTCAGTTCATCATAGTGGTTCAAAATCCATAAATGTAAAGAAGCAATGGATCCAGCTCGTCCACTCAAAAAAGGTTGATTTTGATCCAGTTGCCATAAAGGCTTACACAACCAAAATCACTCCCCTAGTCTAGAAGCCACAAGGAGAAATGACGTCGAGCGATTATGTTTGTGAGACTATAATAGAGGACCTGACCAAGATTGATCCCATAGAGAAAATGGGTAATATACAGGTTGATATGAGTTCGGTATACTTGCACGGTAAATATTATAAAGAGAGATATTTTGATAATAAAAATGAAATTATCGACCTTGAAAATGCCTTGGTCATAAGTAGAGCACAAGAGGAGAAGATAGCCACAGAGAATAAATACTTGCACTGATAGGTAGGAGTGCACTTTAAATAAAGGAATGCAGCAAGAATATAGATGCAAGTACTCAAAATACAACTAGAGGCCATACAAAATCAACTAGCTAAAAAAGCCACACAAGTTGTGGGCTTCTCCTTGAAAATAATCAAAGAGGATTGCCTTCGTTCGACTTAGAGTTATGAAAATTTGGTGGCCAAAGCAATGAAAGTTTTGCATTATCTCTGGACGACCTAAATACAAATTCATATGGGTCAATAGTTTATTGACACCACAGAGGAAATGCTAGAACCTCGCATGGAAATGGCTGAATATCCAAGCTTTGGCTCAATCTAGCATGTACATTCACCCCATAAGTGAAATGGATCACGCTTGGTCTGTTGCAAATATCACACTACGAAGCTATTTTTAGATAATGGACCTAGTGAGAGAAGGCTAAAATATCCTCGATGACATGGAGTGGGAGCATATTGTTTCCATGATTCATTTTGATGCTCTCATTTACATGGGTTTTCTAGTTTTTACTGATGATTGGGGTGAAAATCTTTCGAAAGAACAATTGGAAGCATCTTGGAAGAATTTTGTGGAGGACACCTCAGAATTGATACATAGGAGGAGCCCATAATATAAGCACAAGTGTTGTCGCTTATGCAAAAGTTCACCCGCATGGATTTGGTGTTGTTTGAGTTAGCCCAGCGAGCGAAGCACCTTAGTCTGGAGGATGTCTAGAACCTATGGTATGTGTATGAGTCTTTTAGTGCTCCTTGCTTATTTACTACACATGCTTGAGAGGAGGTGATTATAGTCTATGAGGTTACATGTGATAGCTTGAAATAGCAGGAGGAGTAGGAAGCAATAGAGCGAGCAGTAGCTAAAAAAGTGACAGAAAAAGTAGAAAGGATAAAAGTACTTCGAGTAGCAACAGAGGTTGAAGCCACTGAGGTGGTAGAAGAATAGGTGTAAGCAAAGTCGTATTTATCAAAGTGCCAGCCAAAATAGCTAATAAGAAGACTCGGTAGAAGCCCAATGGATAAATTCCTAGGATCGCTTGCATCCATACGAGTTGGATACCCCATGAGCTGCCAGAAATATTGATAATTTTGACATATGTCACATTGGGATTTTTTTGTTGTTGTTTTGATCAAGTTTTATCAAATAATTTTTAATTGTAATAACAACATGTTTTAATCTATGATATAGTATTTTTGGCATATATTTACAACATTTTGACATGAATGTTCCTTCCCGTTCCTCTTTGCTTGAAAATAAAATGTGCTTGAAAAATAAATGAAGAAGGAAATACAAATAAGGAAAACGTAACGACCCTTTCGCTCGAATAAAGTTCAAAAATTTTGGTCGATAAGTGCATTCTCTCGAAGCTTGAGGTGAAAGCCTCATTCGTCTCACTTCGGGGCGAATGTAAACAAAGAAGGAAAATAATTACTTTTGTTTGAAAAGCATTCAAATATTGGAGCGGGACCAAACTTGAGACGATGGTGCTATCAAAAAACGCGTTCACCCTGAAGCTGGGGTAAAAGCATTGTTCGCCCCACTTTGCAGTGAACATCTTCAGAGTTTAAGATGGTGCACCCAACCAAAGCGTTGACTGGTCAAAAGCGCTTTCACCCCAACAGGAGGGAGAAAGTCTCATTCGCCCCTCCTTGGGGCGAAAGCTCACCAAAAGATGGATTCGAACAAATTTTTAGAAGGATAGCAAGAAATATTAAATATTCAAACATGCTTTCGCCCCAGGTGAGGGGTGAAAGTCATGTTTGCCCCTCCCTAGGGTTAAGCTATATGAAAGCACTTCACTAATACATGAAGGTTCGTTTAGGGCCAAGTGTCAAAAAGTGATGTTGAAAATTCAAAGATCTGTTTTCCTGAAGTAAAGGGTGATAGTGTCGATTGCTCTTCTTTGGGGTGAACGTGTATTTAAAAGCAAAAATATCTTGTGCAAAAGCACCTTCTCCCTGGGAGGTATTCGAAGTTCTTAATCACCTTTTCAGAAGGCTAAAAAGAAGTGCAATGCTCCGAAATGTCAGTGCAAAATTGAGAGGGAAGATGAATGCCAAGATAGGGGTTGTTCATGGAGAGCAATGGTGTGTGCATTATAGAGGAAATCATGAATAAAAGGAAAATAATAAGAATTAAAGAAAGCGCTTTCACTTATGGCTCTATTTTGAGCGATTTCTAAGTGTAAATGTCGATAAAAATTGGTCAAAGGTGCTTGGGTCGGATGAAAACAAAAAATTAATGATTGTGGCGAAGAGTAACTCAGGTTGTGAATTTCAAGCAAAGGAAGCAACAGTATTAAAAGCACCAGGCGATTTTCATGATTTCCAAGCAAAAGCGTATTTTTGAGGATGGCGGACGAATCAAGTCAACGATCAAGCTTTGTAGTTTTCCATGCACCGACACCAAGAGATGTTGATTTCCTGGAGGAATTTCCTTAGAAGCTGGATCGTTTTCTCGAAAGGATGAACATTTAGTATTTTCGACAAAGAATTTTCTCACTTTGGTTCTTCTGTAAACATTTTGTCTCTATGTGCATTTAATGGAAGAGGTGAAATCCTCTATAAATACTAAGAATTTTTATGTATTAATAAGGTTAGACATTATGCAAAAAAACTATTCAAGTTTTCTTCATTAATAGAAGATACTAGGCTTCTAAATTTACAAGTGATCTTGTGTGTAATTTCCTTTTATTTTATGCATTTCTATTTTATGCTCATTTCCATTGTCTGTTGTTAAGTTAAAATTCTACGTCTAAATTTGAACATTGCTAGTGAGAGGGTGAGTTCTAGAATGTGATCTTGGAGGTTGTCTATGCAAGGTTGTAAGTAAATCATGCTACTTTTCTTTTATTACATGTTGCTTCAATGCTTGGGTGGAATTCCTACTACTAGTCTATCCCCAATCCTACACCTTTGGCCTGTGGCCATATTTTCTATATGTTTCCATCATTTCCATTTTTTTTCCTGCAACTCTAGTCTTAACTAGTGTAGGATTTAGTAATGGAGCCAGCCCTCTCAAAAAATTGGTACGAAGGACATTCCTTTCCTATGGTCTTTCAATGTTGGCCATGTCTAAGGTGCACAAACGTATGTTTGTATAATTAGACAGATATTTGACCAACAATATATAACTCACATACTACCATATTGTACAATATAAATAAGTGAATAAAAAAATAAAAACTAAAATATAGTGGTCCATTTTACGGGTTATAAAACAAGAAGGTGGAATAGGTTTGGTGGATGCAGTTCATGTGATTTTACACTTGTTAACTACTAAAAATAATATGATTGTAATCATCTCCTATCAAAAAATAAAAATATAAAAATAAAAGATAATGTAAATATGAAAAACATATTTACATATTTTTTTCATATATTTACAACATTTTGATACCGGTCGCTCAAAAATTTTGATACCTTTCACACCAACTTTGGAGTTACAAGTACTGCCATAAGTTGAGGTGGCGTCGAAGCAGCCTGATGTAGAGAAAATAAATAGGGTGCATCTTAGTTCATCATAGTGGTTGAAAAGCCATAGAAGTAAAGAAGCATTGGATCTAGCTCGTCCACTCAAAAAAGGTTGATTTTGATCTAGTTGCCATAGAGGCTTACACAACCAAAATCACTCCCCTAGTCTAGAAGCCACAAGGAGAAATGACACTGAGCGATTACGTTTGTGAGACTATAACAGAGGACCTGACCAAGATTGATCCCATAGAGAAAATTGGTAATATACAGGTTGATATGAGTTCGGTATACTTGCACGACAAATATTATAAGGAGATATATTTTGATAATGAAAATGAAATTATTGACCTTGAAAATGCCTTGGTCGCAAGTAGAGCACAAGAGGAGAAGATAGCCACAGAGAATGAATACTTGCACCGACAGGTAGGAGTGCACTTGAAAGAAAGGGATGTAGCAAGAATAGAGATGCAAGTACTCAAAATGCAACTAGAGGCCATACAAAATCAACTAGCTAAAACAACCACACAAGCTACGGGCTTCTCCTCAAAAACAATCAAAGAGGCTTGCCTTCGTTCGGCTCAAAGTTGTAAAAATTTGGTGGCCAAAGCAGTGCAAGTTTTGCATTATTTCTAGGCGGCCTGAATACAAATTTAGATGGATCAATAGTTTATTGACACCACAAAGGAAATGCTAGAACCTCGCATGGAAATTGCTATAAATATCCAAGCTCTGGTTCAATCTAGCATGCACATTCACCCCATAAGAGAAATGGATCACGCTTGGTCTGTTGCAAAGGTCACACTACGAAGCTATTTTTAGATAATGGACCTGGTGAGAGAAGGTAGGAAGATCCTTAATGACATAAAGTGGGAGCATATTGTTTCCATGATTCATTTTGATTCTCTCATTGACATGGATTTTCTAGTTTTTACTGATGGTTAGGGTGAACCTCTGTCGAAAGAACAATTGGAAGTGGCTTGGAAGAATTTCGTGGAGGACACCTCAAAAATTCATACCTAGGAGGAGCCCATAATAGAAGCACAAGTGTTGTCACTTATACAGAATTTCACCCTCATAGATTTGGTATTTTTTGAGTTAGCCCAGTGAGCGAAGCGCCTTAGTCTAGAGGATGTCCAGAACCTGTGGTATGTATATGAGTCTTTTAGTGCTCCTTGCTTATCTACTACACATGCTTGAGAGGAGGCGATTATAGTCTATGAGGTTACATGTGATAGCTTGAAAGAGCAGGAGGAGCAGGAAGAAATATAGCGAGCAATAGATAAAAAAACTATAGAAGAAGTAGAAAGGATAGAAGTACTTCGAGTAGCAATAGAGGTTGAAGCCACTAAGGTAGTAGAAGAATAGGTGCAAGCAAAGGTGTCTTCATCAAAGCGCCAGCCAAAATGGCTAATAAGAAGACTTGGTAGAAGCCCAATGGATAAAGGTCTGGGATCGCTTGCATCCATATGAGTTGGATACCCCATGAGCCACCAAAAATATTGGTAATTTTGACATATGCCACATTGGGATTTTTTTGTTGTTGTTTTGATCAAGTTTTATCAAAGGATTTTTAATTGTAAAAACAACATGTGTTAATCTATGATATAGTATTTTTGGCATATATTTACAACATTTTGATATGAATGTTCCTTCTTGTTCCTCTTTGCTTGAAAATAAAATGTGCTTGAAAAATAAATGAAGAAGGAAAACATAACGACCCTTTCGCTCGAATAAAGTTCAAATTTTTTGGTCGATAAGTGCATTCACCCAAAGCTTGGGATGAAAGCCTCATTCGCATCACTTTGGGAAGAACGTAAACAAATAAGGAAAACAATGACTTTCATTCGAAAAGCATTCAAATATTGGAGCGGTACCAAACTTGAGACGATGGTGCTATCAAAAAACACGTTCGCCCTAAAGCTGGGGTAAAAGCATCATTCGCCCCACTTTGGGGCGAATGTCTTCAGATTTTAATACGGTGCGCCCAACCAAAGCGTTGACTGGTCAAATGCGCTTTCGCCCCAATAGGAGGGCGAAAGTCTCATTCACCCCTCCTTGGGGCGAAAGCTCACCAAAAGATGGATTCGGGTAAATTTTTAGAAGGATAGCAAGCGACATTGAAAATTCAAACATGCTTTCGCCCTGGGTGAGGGGTGAAATTCATGTTTGCCCCTCCCTAGGGTTTAGCTACATGAAAGCACTTCACTAATACATCAAGGTTCATTTAGGGCCAAGTGTCAAAAATTGATTTTGAAAATTCAAAGATCTGTTTGCCCGAAGTAAAGGGTGATAGTGTCGTTTGCTCTTCTTTGGGGTGAACGTATATTTAAAAGAAAAAATATCTTATGCAAAAGCACCTCCTCCCTGGGAGGTATTCGAAGTTCTTAGTCACCTTTTCAGAAGGCTAAAACGAAGTGCAATGGTTCGAAGTGTCAAAGTGTAAAATTCATGAACACCAAGATAGGGGTTTTTCGTGGAGAGCAATGGTGTGCGCATTATAGAGGAAATCATGAATAAAAGGAAAAAAATAAGAATTAAAGTAAGCGCTTTCACTTATGGCTCTATTTTGAGTGATTTCTAAGTGTAAATGTCGACGAAAATTAGTCAAAGGCACTTGGGTTGGATGAAAATAAAAATTTAATGATTGTGGTGAAGAGTAACTTAGGTTATGAATCTCAAGCAAAGGGAGCAACAATATTAAAAGCACCAGGCAATTTTCATGATTTCCAAGCAAAAGCATATTTTTGAGGATGGCGAACGAATCAAGTCAACGATCAAGCTTTGTAATTTTCCATGCACCAACACCAAGAGATGTTGATTTCCTAGAAGAATTTTCTTAGAAGTTGGATTGTTTTCTCGAAAGGATGAACCTTTAGTATTTTTGACAAGGAATTTTCTCGCTTTGGTTCTTCTGTAAACATTTTGTCTCTATGTGCATTTAATGAAAGAGGTGAAATCCTCTATAAATACTAAGAATTCCGATGTAATAATAAGGTTAGACATTCTGCAGAAAAACTATTCAAGTTCTCTGCATTAATAGAAGATACTAGGCTTCTAAATTTGTAAGTGATCTTGCGTGTGATTTCCTTCTATTTTATGCTCATTTCCATTGTCTGTTGTTAAGTTAAAATTCTACATCTGAATTTGAACATTGCTAGTGAGAGGGTGAGTTCTAGAATGTGATCCTAGAGGTTGTCTATGCAAGGTTGTAAGTAAATCCTGTTAATTTTCTTTTATTACATGTTGATTCAATGCTTGGGTGGAATTCCTACTTCTAGTCTGTCCTCAATCCTACACCTTTGGCCTGTGGCCATATTTTCCATCTGTTTCTATCGTTTCTAATTTTTTCCCTGCAACTCTAGTCGTAACCAGTGTAGGATTTAGTAAGGGATCCAGCCCTCTCGGAAAATTGGTACGGAGGACATTCCTTTCCTATGGCCTTTCAATGTTGGCCATGTCTAAAGTGCACAAACATATGTTTGTATAATTAGACAGATATTTGACCAACAATATATAACTCACATACTACCATCTTGTACAATAAAAATAAGTGAATAAAAAAATAAAAACTAAAATATAGTGGTCCATTTATGGATTATAAAACAAGAAGGTGGAATAAGTTTGATGAATGCAGCTCATATGATTTTACACTTGTTAACTACTAAAAATAATATGGTTGAAATCATCTCCTATCAAAAAACAAAAACATAAAAATAAAAGATAATGTAAAAATGAAAAACATATTTACATATTTTTTTTCAAATAAAATGAAATCAATGATAGCATAACTTATATAAAAATATTATATAATTTCATATAAACTCATTAAATTTACATAATTTCGTTTGAAAATGCTTTAGGAAACGTAGTAAATTTATAATTCAAAATGTAAATTAATATAAATTACTGCATTAAAAATTACCACATACGAAGGCTCTAAATTTCTACTTATAGTTGATATGTCTTCAGCCAATAACCTGGCTGTTCACAGTCGACAGCGAGTGTCATAGCAACATATAAACACTGTAGATAGAGAAACTATATGGATTTGCTCTAATCTATTCATTTTAAGGTTCCAGAAATATCAATGACGAAGCGATACTTCACATCAGACTTGACGAGCCTCTCCATTGCCTCGTTCAAATAATCAATTGGGATTTTCTCGATCTCGCAAGTGATGTTGTGCTTCCCGCAAAAATCCAACATTTCCTGCTTTTCCTTAATGCCCCTATAATACTTTCACCTATCATTCGTCTCCTACGAATATAATCTTAACATATTCCCTAATTAAAATTTAATTCATGGCTTCCCTGACCAAATAGTAAAGGCATTAAACGAAGCTCGGGCGGCTTATCGGGCGCTCCAACCAAAACAAGCTTTTCGTTAAGTTTGAGTAAATTCAGAGGGGAATCCACTTCGTGCACAGCAGAAACCGTGTCTATGATGTAGTGCAGACTCTTTGCGCGGCTTTGAGACTATTAGAACATTTTATAAATTTTGGAGGAAAACTTTTCTTAGCTGTAATCTATATACAATAGTTAGTTTGATATTGTGAAGCATGGCAAGTTTGGAAATCTTTCTCTTCATTTTCTAAATGTATAATACTTTGTAGAATTCTGGGCGGTCTTGTGGACAATTGAACCTTTAGGACATTTATCTATATATAGCATTTGTAATACATTTTGTTTGCATATATACAGCACCTATAAATTATAAAAAAGCATCCATAAATTATAAATCCTCAAAGCAAAGACTAGGTAAGATCCACCGATTTAAACATGTTGTTCATTCATGAATTTTGAAAAATTAAATTTATGGTATACAAATTTTTGTATTTTCTTATATATGATATACAATCATACTTCATAGACTAATGTATGAATAATGATAATAATGGTATTGTCAAAATTCTCTTTGCTCTTGTTCAAGGATATATATATATATACGCTCTATCATTTACCAATTAATTAAAATTTTAATAAAATTTTAAATTTTTTATTTATCAATAAATAAAAATTTTGAAACAAATTTGTGAGCTTATTTTTTTCTTTTTCAATTAGTTATATGGTATTGTAACAAGCCCCCTCTTATTACATCATCACCATATGGTGGTATTACATTAAAGCTTGCAAAAAAATTGTTATTTTTTTTTAGGGTTTAATTGGGTAACAAAGCTTAATATTATCCAAGTGTCATCTGGCAAGATTCAAAATCAGGCCACCTCCTTTAATGTTGAAGAATCTATCCCGTTGAGTTAATGTCATTTAATAAACAAATTTAAATTTTTAAATAAAATACAAATGAAAATAATATTAATACCAAAATTTATATAATACTCATAAACATAATTATTTTCCTCAAATATTAGCATATAAAAATAATATTTAAAATAATATTTATATTATTAATCGTGTGGGTGAGTGTGTGAGGGGATGGGTGTGTTTATATATATATATATATATATATATATATATATATATATATATATATATATATATATATATATATATATTAAAATTAAAAAAAAATTATATTATTATTATTTGAAGTAATGTGAAGTACAACGAGTTGCACATGTGAGGCCACACTCCGAGAGGGCATAGTAAGAAGGGGCTCCCAAACATCAACTATATATTTTTGAGGTGTTCCCATAGGAACATATTTATATTATTTAAAACAAAAAGAATTAGCTGATCTTTTTTATTAATAAAATATTAGTCCTTCAAAATTTCCTAATCATTCTCTATTGACTACCCTTCATTTGGTCAAATGCCTTAATATCTTTAATTAGTTATTTTTTTACATTATTTTATAAAATATATAGTACTTGTTTTTATCTTAAATTGCCTTACTATTATATTGAAGTTCTTTTTTTAAGTATTGTTGACTTTTTCTTTTTTTTCTTAGATTAAGCACCCTTCTTGTTACCCTTATTAGATCATATCTCTAATATATTTTTAATTAATCTTTCTTTTGGTTTTCTAATTTCCATAATATGAACCTAGGTGTTGCAGGTGAGTTGGAGAGGATATGGCAATCCTCCAAGGGAGATCCCATGTTCGAATCTCAACTCTACCAAAAAGCTGAATTGGGTACCCAAAATCTAATTAATAATGTTGGTGCGAGCAGGTTTGGGTGCGACCCCCGGGTGACCCCTGTTCTGCGGCCCCGGGTTTTTTCTAAAAAAAAAAATTCCTTAATATGAAATCTATGACTATAGGGTGTGTATGCATTTGAGTGAGCTTGTTAAAATAAATTTAAAAAAATCTATGACTTAAATTTATTTGTGGCCATAGGAATCTCATTGTTTTTTTTTTTATCTATGTGGTTACTTGTAAGGATCTTTTTTTTAACAATTTTTAAAAGCTCTAAATGTTATTTAATATTCCTTCATAATTTTTTGTTTTGCAAAAAAAATATTTATTTTAAATTTACTTGGAACTAATTATTTAGTTAAAAATTACTCAATTTTACTTTTAAAATAGATTTCTTGGTCTAAACCCAATGAGCTACTATATTTTTAATTTTTTTTCCTTAATCATTTATTCATTTATTTTTTCCATTATTTATCTTTGTATTCTTCTTTCTATTTTTCAATTGTTTAAAAATATATACACTATGTCCTATCTAAGTGCCTAACACATTCCACTTATTTTTTATTTTTTTGAGTAATACTTTTTATACACATCCACTATGGAGATTGAACCCACAGGTCACATCACCCATAATCTTATTTTTTATTTTTCATTTATATAACTTACAATTTACACATGGTGTAAAAAAAATAAAAATATATATATTAGAGAAACAAAAAATATATATAAAAATAAAAGATTTTTTATACAATTTAAGAATTATAAACATAAAAAATGAGATTAAGTTATTAAAAGCTTACTCTTAATTTTTTTAAAGTAACCTAATATATAATAGGTGACACAACTGAAAACCACACTCCCCAAATCCCTACTCTTAAATATTTAAGTTCAAAACTTATGTATATTATATATAAACAACATTGAAAATTAATAATAAAATTGGAGGTTTGTGAGTGTGTGAGGTGGTGGGTGCATGGTTCAAACCCACACTATGAATAATAATTTCGGCTTTACGAGATATCATGGTTGGGAGGAGACTACTCAGCCCTATACGTCTCTCAAAAATATTGGATTAATTATGAAGATTAGAGATGCATTGCCCTTTTCATCCGAGAATTATTTAATCTCAGGAAATAACTACTTAGTAATAGTTTGCAGAAGATAACAGGATCCCCACTTATCACTTCATTCTTCCAACCTCCAAAGGCCACGACTAGGAAGCGTCAGGGTGATCATAGAGATACAACAAGATCAACTCGTCGACTCCAACAAAGAACATTACGACGACATCCAACTCTTACATCACTCACTTCTCTTCAACCTTGAATGTTGGGAGTAATGTTTGATCCACATATCTTGTATATCATATATCATCGTGTTTACCGTTTTTCTTACTTTAGTTTCTCTAAGCTACGTTAGGCACTCCCGTTGCTTTATATATGTCTTACTATTAACTCTCTTTTTTTGGGTCAACTATAGACATTAATATAAATTCAAATTCAAAATAACCAAATCAAAAAATAATAATAATAATAAAATTTAAATAATACAAATAAATTAAAAACACATTAAATTTATGTTTGAGAATACTAAATAGTATAGCTTAAAGATTATTCTACTTTAAAATGTCAGCTAATACAAATTAGCTCGATAACAATTTGACCATGTAATGGCTTTAATTTTCTACTTATCCTTAATATGTCCTCACCCAATAACCTGGCTGTTCACAGTCGACAACGAGTGTCATAGCAACATATAAACACTGTAGATAGAGATGCCATCTGGATTTACTCTGATCTATTCATTTTAAGGTCCCAGCAATATCAATAACGAAGCGGTACTTCACATCAGACTTGACGAGCCTCTCCACTGCCTCGTTCAAATAATCAATTGGGATTTTCTCGATCTCGCAAGTGATGTCGTGCTTCCCGCAAAAATCCAACATTTCCTGCGTTTCCTTAATGCCCCCTATAAGACTTCCGCCTATCATTCGTCTCCCTGCAATCAAAACACAGGATATAATTTTAGCATATTCTATGATTGAAATTCCAGCAAATCTCTCCAATGCCCAATTCCGTCACTTTTCAGATCATAAACCATGGCTTCCCTTACCAAATAGTAAAGGCATTACAGGAAGCTCGAGCGGCTTATCGGGCCCTCCAACCAAAACAAGCTTTCCGTTAAGTTTGAGTAGATTCAGAAGGGAATCCACCTCGTGCACAGCAGAAACCGTGTCTATGATGTAGTCCAGACTCTTTGCCGCTTCCTGTCAAAATATATAAATAGTTAATAGAATCTTCCAGACATGGAAATAATTTCTTTTGCTTACAAGTTATTAGTTAGAGACTGCACAAGGGACCTCACCCCACACATTCTAGAAACTCTTCAATATGAGCTGATTACCTGCATTTGCTGTTCGTTTTTGCTAAGAAGAAAACAGTCAGCACCTAGAAGTTCCTTGGCCTCTCTCTCCTTGTGAGGGGAAGTGCTGATTACGCTGACCTTCATACCCAACGCTTTCCCAAACTTGATCGCCATGTGACCGAGGCCTCCCAGGCCTACAACGCCCAGGTGCTTGCTTTGCGCGGCTTCCGTCATCCCGTAGAACTTCATAGGACTGTAAACCGTTATCCCTGCGCATAATAACGGAGCTCCTGCATCCAGCGGCAGGTTCTGCGGAAAACGCACTACGAACCTGCAAAATAGAATTTAAATCAAATTGATCTGAAACTCTGCAATGAAAAAAGGGTTCATCTGAAAGTTGTAGCATCAGATAATGACCTGTAATCGACAACAATAATGTTAGAGTAGCCTCCGAAGGTAGGATCTCCGTCCCAGTAAACGCTATTGTATGTGAGGATCAATTTGTCGCAGTAATTTTCGAGTCCTTGCTTGCAGGCTTCGCAGGTATGGTCGTTGCAAGATCCGACCATACCTCCCACTCCCACTCGATCGCCTACTTTGAAAGATCCTTCCGCGTTGCTTCCCACAGCAGTCACAATACCAGCAATCTCGTGCCTGCATATCAACACAGACAATAAACATTTTGTATTGCGGTGATCTTTTTTTAATAACATATTCCTTTGGTTCCACTCTAATACTTTATTTAAATAATGAATGAGAAGAGTAATGGCATTTGAGAGGAATGTACCCTGGAATAACGGGATAAACAGTGTTTCCCCACTCGTTTCTACAAGTATGTAGATCAGAATGGCAAATACCACAGTAGAGGATTTTTATGGTCACGTCCTCGGGTCCATTTGATCTGATCAACTTAAAAAATATTTTAGTATGGAGAATAACAATGATTTCAAAGCAAAAAAAAAAAAAAATTAACACAAGTGTAAGCAGCAGCAGCACCTGCGAGAGAATTGGTAGGGCGAGAAAAAGCCAGAAGCATCTCTGCAGCCCATCCCAGAGCTTGCTGATGTTCGCCACTCGCCATTTGCACAGAAATATGTTTATGGCAGAGGCTACACAGATAATGTCTTTGTGATTTACTTACAAATCGTGTACAGATATACCTATATATATATTATGGGGAACCTTATGAGCTCGTTGCTGCTTAATCCGTTAATGACTGATTACTTGCAGAGTACTCTTTCGCTTTGAAGTTTGAATAGTCTAAAAACGTCGACGCCGTGTACTTCATTGTGTAAAGAGTACATAGTTGGCAGTTGATGTGGACGTCTTAAATAGACGTAAGCGATTTCGTCAGCATTGGTCATGGAAACATATTCCCGGCTATTAAGGTCCACGTTAGAATAGACGTCAGCGATTGCGTCAGCATTGGTCGTGCCTCTTCACACGTGCTTTTTTAGCACTAACATCCACACACATTTTCAACGCAACGGTGCCACATTTCTACTAAGTGACGCATGTAGTGATGTGGTATGATACAATTATATTAATACAAAAGGAATTTAAGTCAAGTAAAAATGAATTCAAAATGTTCGCAAGGTTCAGTTCGTTTTGGGTTGGTTTTTATTTAGAAGGTTTTCAAACCATAGTGTATATGTGATTGTGTGTTGATTTTTTATGGATAAATGTAGCTCTTGAGTTTATAAGGGATGATGGTTGGAGGCGATTGTTTAGTCATTTATACATCGAGAGGAAACTGCTCAACTTATGCGTCAGTCATATGGATTTATCACACTACCCATTTAGTTCTCCCCCTTATGAGAGGTCATGGTGGGATGGGGATGCCTAATTTTGAGTGTTAGTCGTAGGAGTTTCTCATACTAATCAAATCTCTTAAAGTCTTAGGGAGGCTTTGGTTCATCTTCAAGAGGTCTGAGGTTCAAACCATGGCGTGGGCAAGTATGTGAGGAGATGGATGTGTGTGTGGCCCTTATTGATAATCTCAACTCTCACCCTCATCAAAGGTCATGGTTGGGATAAGGATACCCAGTCCTAAGCATGGTAGTAGGGGTTTCTCTTACTAGCCTTTATCAAATAAATAAATAAATTCAACTCTCCCCAATAAAAAGTTATGGTGAGATGAAGATACCCAGCTTTGAACCTCATTTCTAACTATTTCTCACACTACTAAATAAAAAACAAACAATAAATTTCATATATAAATCAATATTAAAAATTTATTTTATTTTGGAAAAAAAAAATTTCGAGCTCTGGCGATTTGGCGTTTTGGTGGGAAACTCTCTGCGCAGGCTACGGGCGATGTTCTTGGATCGGTGGGGTGAAGGTTAATCCAGGACATCAGGTGGCTTCCTGCTCTGTTTTGTCTTTGCGGATCTGAAGGATCGTGTGCAGTTCCAGGAGGGCCCAATGGGGTCCCCTCCAATCCCTCTCTCTGGGAGAAAGGGCTCTTACGCAGAAATGCTCAAAGACACTCCCTCGTCTTCTAACGGTGAAGTGCAGAGAAACAACCTGAATATGATGCTTAAGAATGCTGGCAGGGGTTCCACAGCACATCGTGTCAACGGATGTCTCCCTCAATCCGCTTCGAGGCCTAAGATTGTTATCGAACCAAAGCTGGTGGAAGATACAATTCTATACAAAGCCGATCATGATTTGATTTGCAAATTCATGGGTATCCGACCTACCCTGAATTTCTTGCACACTTGGGTCCGACAGAACTGGGAGCCCCATGGTGAGTACTCCCTGTGGTTTATTAGCAACGGGTATTTCATCGTTAGCTTTTCTTCTTTAGCTGATAGGAACAGAGCGTTTGAGTCCGAAAAGAGAAACCACGGTCCGGTAGGGCTATTTGTTCAACCCTGGAGAGTGGGTTTCGATCCCCGCATTGAACCCACGGCTGTCCCGGTCTGGATTCGGCTGTACGCTCTCCCAATGGAGTTTTGGGGGGAGCAGGTCTTGGAAATGATAGGTAACTCTCTGGGTAGATACCTGGGTGTCTCCAAGGATACTATAGAAGGTAACTCGGGTGTCTATGCTAGAATCTGTGTGGAAATGGATATCAGCCAGCCTCTACCAGCAGAGGTGGAACTGGAACTGGCCGGAGTTTCCTGGATCCAACAGTTAGACTATGAGGCTTTGCCTTTCCGATGCAGAGTCTGCCACAAGCATGGGCATTTGGCCCGGTTCTGCCCAACTCTCCTGAACTCCAAAACGGAAGCCCAGCATAGTATGCCAAACCGCTCCAAAGAGAATAAGGCCAGCTCTGCCAAAGAAACATCCAATTCTCCTCAAGCTAATGAGGGTCAGAAAGATGGCTTTGAACAAGTCAAGAGAAGGAGAAAGCAGAAGAAAACTGGTAAGGAGCAATTTCAATCCAAGCCAGCCAACAGATACGAAATTTTTAAGTCTCTAGTAGATCAGGAGGACCAGGATATGGAAGGTGTGGATGGGAATATTGAGGCCCTTAACCCTCAAACTCATGTTTCTCCTTCATCTTCTCCTGTCTTAGAATAGGTGCTTGAGCCAATTGAGGTATTGCCACCAGAAATTGCAGGGGCACTGACAGTGCAATCCCCAGAGTCGCCAGTAATTAAAGATGTTAGCATGGGAATTGCTGAAAAAAATCGAGAAAGGCCAGCCCTGGGTATCTCTCAGGTAGAAAAGAGATCCAAAAACAGCAACACTCAAGGAGCGGGCAGAAAGTCAAACAAGGACTTGATTGCAGCTCAAGGAGATAAACTGATCAATGGAGGATCGGTGAGGACTATTGATTCTTACTGCTCTCAAGGTTTTCAATGATCATTCAATCTTGGAATGTTAGGGGTTTAAATAGTAGAACCCATCAATCTGCTGTTCAAAGACTCTTAGAAAAATGTAAAACAGACTTTTTGCTTATTCAGGAGACAAAAATGTCTTTAGATATTATGAGTAAAACAGTTAATAGAATCTGGCGGGGTGCTGGTCATATGGCTGTGGCTGCCCAAGGTGCTTCAGGGGGGATTGTTACTCTTTGGAACCCTCTGGATTGGACTGCATTAGAACATATAGCTTGGAGAGGTGTTCTCACATCTCATTTCAAAAATAACTTCACAGCAGAACATGTTTTAATCACCAACTTTTATGGGGCCCAAGACCTTGATGGCCAGAGGCTCCAATGGAAAGCTGTTCAAAACATGAGGTCATCCAGGGAATGTTTTGACTGGATTATTGCAGGGGATTTTAATGCAAAATTATCTGCTCGTGACCAGGAAGGTGGCACCCCAATTTTGGATCCTGGGGACCGGCTTCTGATTGCCCAAGTTCAGGCCTTTCAATTAGTGGACGTTCAAGGCCCTGGACCCTTTTTTACTTGGACAAATAAGAGGAAGGAGCCACACAGCAGGAAGGTCAAGTTAGATCACTTTCTGGTCTCGGAGGAGGCTTTTGTAAAATGGACTACTAAGTTCCAGATTTTGGAGGGCCCTGTTTCTGATCATTTTCCCATTTTGCTGGAGGGAGGGACTTCGGTAGGGCAGCATCATAGGCCTTTTAAATTTGAGAATTTTTGGTTACAAAAGGAGGACCTTCGACAGAAAATTCCACAATGGTGGGCAGAAGGCCGTCCACCTTTTGGGACAGAGAATGTTCAAATTTCATAAACAGCTCCACTTTGTCAAACTTCAACTGAAACAATGGAGGAAAGAAAATAAGTCGGATTTCCAGACCCAAAGGGCCCCCTTGGTGGCCAGATGGGAGGAGGTACAGAAACTCTTTAGGGAAGGATCAATTACTGAGCAACTCAAATCTGAAGATGATGCACTGCGTAAAGCGGTTGAGGCCATTGACAACCAAGAGGAGATATACTGGAAACAAAGGGCAAGAAATACTTGGTTATTAGAAGGGGACAGAAATACCAAATTTTTCCATCGGTCAGCTTGCGCCAGGCGACAGATGAATAACATGGAAGTCCTTAAAGATGAGAATGGACATGCCTTCGATACTCTTCCCGGTATGCACTCCCACTCAATTGATTACTTTTCTAAACTTTTTAAGGAAAGTATGGAGCAGGATGTTGAGGCTCAGAATGAAGTTCTTAATGTTATTCCTTCTATTATCTCTGAAGAAGACAATCAGGCCCCTGCTTAGACCCATTGAAAGTGATGAATTGAGAAATGTGGTCTTTGGTATGAATACTGGAAAATCTCCTGGTCCAGATGGCTTTCCTATTGAGTTTTTTCAGGCCTTTTGGGACACTTTGGGGGAGGATGTTTTGGCTGTCACAGAGGAATCCAGATCCAATAGAAGAATGCTCAGGGCGATCAATCACACCTTCATCTCTTTAATTCCAAAAGGGGAGGAGGGGACTCATATCTCTGATTTCAGGCCTATAGCTTTATGCAACGTGATTTATAAAATAATCACTAAGATAATGGTTGAGCGGCTCAAACCCCTTCTTCATAATATCATTTCTTCAGAACAAGGGGGCTTCGTTGAGGGAAGACAAATCTTGGATGGGGTGGTTCTTGCTCAGGAGGCTATCCACTCAATGCAAACATCGGGCAATAAAGGAATGTTCATTAAACTGGATATGTCCAAGGCTTATGACCGGGTGGAGTGGAGCTTCTTGTCAAAAATGATGGCAGCTTTTGGCTTCTCCCAGGATTGGATTGATTGGGTTATGAGTTGTGTTTCTACACCCTCTTATTCTGTTCTCATTAAGGGTCTACCCTCGCATCCTTTTGGTGCCACTCGTGGTCTTCGCCAAGGAGACCCTTGCTCTCCCTATCTTTTCCTCATTTTGGCTGAGGGATTAGGCAGACTGTTCTTGAGGAGAAGACAACAAGGCCTGCTAACTGGTATCAAGGTTGGGGAGGAAACTTTAACTCACTTGCAATTTGTGGACGATACCGGACTGGTTGGTGTGGCCAGTCTTAGGGAAGCTAGAGGAATCAGAGATACTCTGAATGTCTACCTTAGGGCTTCAAATCAGGTCCTCAATGACAGGAAGTCCAAAGTTGTCTTTTTCAATCTTGATCAACGGCTGCAGGAGAGGGTTATTGAGATCCTGGGTTTCACAAGAACTTCTCTTCCAATAGTTTACCTGGGCGTTCCCCTGCATTTCAAAAAATTAAAAATAGATATCTGGAAGAATCTGTTGGAAGGCATCAAAGACCGAATGAATCACTGGTCACATAAATGGTTAAGCTATGGGGGTAGATTAACCTTCCTGCAGTCAGTTATACAGGCTTTGCCAATCTATAAATTCTCTATCCTGGCTGCCCCTCATACCATCTGGAAAGAGTTGGACAAAATGGCTAGAAGATTTTTATGGGAAGGTGCAAAAGGGAAGAAAAAATGGGCTTTGGTTGGGTGGGATAAAGTTACCCAGCCTAAGGACAACGGAGGGCTGGGCCTGAGAAGTTCCAAGCTTAATAACAGAGCCTTGGCTGGAAAACTGTACTGGAGGTGGATTTCCCAGCCAACCTCCCTCTTCAGCAGAATCCTTTCTAGCAAATATTTGGGGCATGTTCATCCCAATGAGGTGGGCCGCTTTCCCCTGGAAGGCACTGGTTCCTTAGTGTGGCAGACTCTTAAGCTTGGATCTCAGATTGTCAAAGACCAATTATTTTGGAAAGTGGGGAGAGGGGATAAGGCACATTTTTGGACTGATTCTTGGGACCAACATCCGCCCATCATTGCCATGTTTCCTGAGCTTCAACCAATCAAGGCTGCCTTAGAAGCCCAGGGCTGGATACATATTGATAACTATTTTCACACCAGCCAATTGGGGGAGTATAAATTCAAAAATTTTAAGAGGTGGCAGGAGTGGCCAATTACTATCCCTCCGGAGCTGGCGCCCATCTTGCACAAAATCTTGTCAGAAAGGTTCCTCACAGGGAGGGATGAGGATGATGAATTAGCTTGGGGTTGTGGGAGCCTTGGGGTCTATTCAGTGAAGGCTGGGTATGAAAAGATCCTCCCTGAGCCTCCCCCGCACTCATTTTTGGTTCAGGATTGGAGAAGGATTTGGCATTCTAAGGGCTGGCCGAAAGTGAATTTCTTTGCCTGGCAGCTTATGCACAATGGAATTCTTACCTTTGACAATCTAAGAAGTAGGGGAATCAGTGGCCCCTCTCAATGTGCATTATGCCAAAAACATGAGGAAACTGCTGATCACCTGATGTTTGAGTGTCCTTTTACTCATCAGATTTGGGAGCGCTGGTTCTCCCAATTTAAACTCCAGGCTAATGGTGTTTTAAATCGTGCCAATATTTTGGAAAAGTGGAAAAGGGGCAGATTCAAATCTACAGCTCTCCGAATTGGCTGGGAGTTAGGCTTTCTCTTCATTTGGTGGCAAGTTTGGCTGGAGAGAAATGCCCGGATCTTCAGAGATACTTTCTCCTCGATAGACGGTGTTTGGCAGGTCATTTGGAGTAAAGTCACTGAAACTGTTGCCATCAATGTTAAAGAAGAGAATCAGGCTGATCTTGGGCATCTAGAAGAGGGGGTTGAGGGACAAGAGGGGCATGGCAGAGTATGCTGGATACCTCCCCCAGTAGGCTGGGTAAAGATCAATACTGATGGAGCTGCAAAAGGCAACCCGGGCAGTGCGGGTATTGGTGTTGTCTGCCGAGATCATTCTGGTACGGTGCTTTACTGGGAGCTGCAGGGCTTGGGCCGAGCCACCAATAATGAAGCTGAAGCCATAGCCATCAAATCAGCTTCTATATGGGCTATTAAGCAGGGTTACCGGAGGGTAATTCTCGAATCAGATTCTCAAGTCCTGATCGGCGCTCTTGATTGCTTGCGGAATTTCTCTTTGAAAGCTTGGAGACTGCGGATTTTGTTATCCCAAATCAAGGAGTTATGGAAGGAATTAGATGATGTTATCCCTGTTTATGTCAGCAAAAATTTGAACACGGTAGCTGACTTCCTTGCGAAGATGGGGGCTGAGAAAGAGGCAGGGGTACAGCTGCACAGTGATATGCCCCTGATAGATGAAGAGATTCGACGTGGTCTGGAACGATCCCTGCATCAATGAGCACAAAAATGGCTAAGGTTGGTTTTTGTTGCGATATCGCGACTTGTTGCGCCGTCGCGGCCCCTGATGAGAAGGTGTCACGATTTCGCGACCTGTTTTGCTGCTGCAGTCGTTGGATGGAAGTCGTCGCGATTTCGCGACGTTTTTGGAAAAAGTGCGTTAAGGGGAAAAATTGTCGCGATATCGCGACATTTTTGGTGATAAGATGCCCAAGGGAAAATTCGTCGCGATTTCGTGACATTTCTGCTGATTGGGCTCTCGGGGGAGAAACCGTCGCGATTTCGCGACATTTTTGCAGAAATGGCACTAAGAGGAAAAGTCGTCGCGATATCGCGACACCTTTGAAGTTCGGGCATCACGGTGAAAATCTGTCGCGATTTCGCGACCCTTTTGAGGAAAGGATGCCCAAGGATAGAACCTGTCGCGATATCGCGACACTTTTGGTGAAAAGGTGCCCAAGGGAAAATTCGTCGCGATTTCGCGACACTTCTGCCGAATGGGCTCTCGGGGGAAAAACCGTCGCGATTTCGCGACATTTTGGCAGCAATGGCACTAAGAGGCAAAGTCGTCGCGATATCGCGACACTTTTGAAGTGCGGGCATCAAGGTGAGAATCTGTCGCGATTTCGCGACATTTTTGAGGAAAGGATGCTCAAGGGAAAACTCGTCGCGATTTCGCGACAGTTTTGGAGAACAAGCTTCAGGAGGGAAAATCGTCGCGATATCGCGACTCGTTTGAGGAAAGGGCGCCGCGGGGAGAACACGTCGCGATTTCGGGACACCTTTGTTGAAGGGTCGCCCAAAGGACTTCTCGTCGCGAAATCGCGACATTTCCGACCAACTGGAGCCATGAGGAAAAGACGTCGCGATATCGCGACACTTTTGCAATGTTGGTGTCAAAGGGAGAACTCGTCGCGATTTCGCGACAATTCTGGAGATCAGGTGCCTTCTGGCTTTCTCGTCGCGATTTCGCGACGCTTCTGGCGTCTGGGAGCTTTGGTGTTGTGCCGTCACGATTTCGCGACACCTTTTGGGTTTTGCGGCCTCGGCGTTGTTTTGTCGCGATTTCGCGACATGTCGCGATTTCGCGACTTGTTGCCGAGGTGCGGCCGTTGTTAGGTTTGGTGTCGCGATTTCGTGACATGTCGCGTTTTCGTGGCCTGTTGTCTTCTGGCTTCTTTGCTCTCGGTTGGGATGTCTTCTCTCCCACTTGTAACTGTTATTTGTTTTAATACAAGTTTTTTTTCATTTTTTTCAAAAAAAAAAAATTATTTTATTTTATCATAAATGCTCATTATTATTATTTTTTATCATTATTTTTTAAAAATAGATCTTTTATGTTTCGAAAATTAAAGCTATTTGAAACGAAAAACCAACCTTTTTTATTATTTAATTAATGTCTCCCTTAGTCCCCATGGGAGACATTAAAATTAAATATAAAAATATTTTATTTAATTTTATTTTTTATTTAAAATATATAAAGCAAAAATACGAGAGATAATTCATATAAAAACAATAACATAGAGCCGCAGATTTTTTTGTTGTTGTAAATGTTTTTAAAAATCAAATATAAGGAGGAAAAAATATTAAAAAAATGGGAAAATACATGCAAAAAAAATTACGCCATGCATTTTCTTCTTCGTATTAGAGTTGCCCAATTTTTTTCTTGCCGAAAAGGCATGCTAAAAAAATTTCATGCTTGTTTTCCACCCAATTTTTTTCTTTGTTGAATTTAGGGTTTACTCGTCGAATTTATTTGCTAGGGTTTTAAAAGAATTTCGAATTTTATCTAAAAAAATTGGACAAATTTGATAACTAAGGTTGTTTGTTGATTCTTTATTGATAAGTAGCTCTTAGGTTTACGAGGGGTCATGGTTGGGAGGCAATTGCTCAACCCTATGCGTTGAGAAGAAACTACTCAACCCTGGTTGCATGGATTTATCACACTACCTATTTAAATTAAATTTAGCTATCTTCCTTATGAGAGGTCATGGTGCGATGGGGATGCCCGGTTCTAAGTGTAAGTTGTGGGGTTTCTCACACTAACCAAATCTTAAAGTCCTAAGGAATAGCACAACGATACGGGCTTTGGTTGATCTTCGAGAGGTCTAAGGTTCAAACTATGGTGTAGGCAAGTATGTGAGGGGCTGAATGTGTGTTTGGCTCAACTCTCACCCTTATCACAGGTCATGGTTGGAATGAGTATGCCCAACCCTAAGTGTCAACGTTTTCGTAGGGGTTTCTCTTACTGACCTTAATCAAAAAATAAATAAACTCAGTTCCCCCCCAATGAAAGATCGTGATGAGATTGAGATGAAGACATCCAATTTTGAAAGTAGCTCCTAAAGATTTTGCACAATAACCCAAAAAAAAAAAAAAAAACAAACAAACAATAAATTTTAAATATAAATTAATAGTAGTTCTCAACTTTACAGGGGTCATGATTAAAAAAAAAAAAAAACTACTTGCATAAAAGTTTTTCACACTAACCAAATCAAAAAAAAATATTTTATAATACATATTCATTATTATTATTTTTTTAATCATCATTTTCAAGAAATTGTTCTATTTTAAGGTTAGAAAAATAGAAAAATAAAGCAAAACAGCCTATCGAAATGAAGAGCCTCTTTGAGAAAGGGGTCGAGCCACGAAAGCCCTAGATTCAGTGTTTATAGGTGTTTTTCCATGTCAAATCGACACAGTGTCGGTCTCAACTTTTTTAATCATGCCTCTTTTTCGTTTTTTGATTATAGTCACTATTTTTAGTAATTGGTTAGTATAAAGTTTAAATTATAGATATTGCTCCTAACAAATTTATCTGTTTTGTACTTGTTGACCCGATATAAGATGGAAACGATCTGTCACTCGAGGTTCACGTATTCAAAGAATTCAGAGCAGACTACTACTTTGCAAAAGGTTGACTTTTTCTAGGGTTTGAACCTAGGTCTCTTCCTGGTAAGTGTCCAACCACACCTACACTTACTAATCCACCTAATCCTTAAAGGTAAAAAAACTTATGGTAACCAATGTTATTTGAATCAAAATTAAATAAACCCACAATATAAATCGCATAAATCACAAACATCAACTGATAACCTTACACCAACTCAACTATTCATCCACCTTTAAGTTATCTGGCCCTCTTTTGTTGAGGCTTTGGATTCCTCTCATTCCTCTCATGATTATGTCTCAGCTGTCACCTAGTTTAAAAGGGGCCTCGTATGTTCTTGTTTGAATAGCTAGCTGTCACCTAGTTTAAAAGGGGCCTCGTATGTTCTTGTTTGAATAGCTATGAAGTTATAGTGTGGGCAATGGTTGCTTTTGGTCACGAGGTAATGGTTTAATTTTTGTTTTTTATGAATGTTTTTGTTTGATTTTTATGTGATAAGTGAATTTATTTTTGTTTTTATGTATATAATAGATTTTTAGGTGATTTTTTATTTTTTTTAATGAAAAGCTTTGATGGTTTAAGGCAGTTTTTATTTATTTTTTATTTATTTTAAGAAGAAGAGGAAAATTGAGAGGCTTTGGTAGTTAAGAATTATGGGTTTCATAATTCACATTAATTTCTGCTTGGCTTTGATGCACTCACTTCATGACCAACATGAATGACTAGGGATTTGAATTTGGATAGGGGATACATTGAACAACAGTTTTCAAGCTTTCTCATCATAACGAGGAGATCATATCATTATTTAAAATAAAAAGGGTGAGGCTTGTATCTTAAAGGGTTAGGTGTGGCTTTAAAGGATAGTGGCTTGACTTCCTACCTCTTAGAGACGATGTCTTAAAAGGTCAGGTTGGGCTTTTTTGCTTTTCTTGAATGGGGAGAGAGGAGTTATCTCTCTAATAGAAACCAAAGTTGACAAAATGAGAGATTGTAAAAAGAATTCTAAGATATATACAAGGCACTCCAGAATATAGTCTTAAATTGAAGAGAAGTGAACAATTCCTTTTAACAGGATATACAAACACAAATTATACAAGATGCATTGATGATCAAAAATCTACCTTTATATAGGTATTATTTTGGGGGTCTACACGTATATCACGAGGAAACAAGAATCAACAAATAATTGCTTGATCTTCCACTAAAGCAGAATATTGTATAGTATGAGGGGTTATTTATAAAGCAATATGGTTAAAACATATGTTGAAAATATAAGAGTACCAACAAATAAACCTATAATCATGCATTGTGAAAACTAAGGAGTACTAAACTTGTTTGTTATCTAGTATTTCATAAAAGAACCAAGCACATTGACATGGAGTTCCACTTCATCTGTGAACATGCTCAATAATAGAACATTCAACTCAAATTTGGTCCTACTTAAGAGCAACGTGCAAACATCTTCACCAAGCCCCTTGGATGTAATAAATTTGAAGAATTCCAATTTTCTCTCCAAGACTATGATATAATAACGAGGAGAATGTTATGAGTTATTGCATCATGCATAATGTGAATGTAATTTGGGTAACTACTCAACACATGGTTTGTGAGGTTCACTAAGGGGCAAGGGTAGTTGTAGCATTAGTTGAAATTTGTTATGTCGTATTTGGCCAACCATTGTATTTAAATACCCCTCACTTCTATAATACAATCCTTGAACCATTGAGTTCTATAGTGAAAATTCACTACATTGGAAAAAACCTACTAAAGAGAAAACTTTTGAGTAAGATTGCCATATAGTGCTAATTTTGAAGAAAAACAAGATGAGAGGATCTAAGGCTCCCTTGATCTATCAATTAGCTAGTGTTGAGAATATTTCAAAGGTGCTAATAAGAGAAGGCATTTGCTATAAGTTGAAAATAAATCTTAAGCTCCCTATACCACGAGGCCACGCTGACCAACCAAACCAAACAAACAATGACTCATAGTCTTTCTGGTGGAAGCTAAGAAAGACCTCATTATTGGTAGGATTCCTAGATCATTTTCAATGATAGCTAAAATGGTTCCACCTTTGATAGGATTTTGACCCATACAACAATTGTAGACTCATCCCCCACTCAAAAGGATGAGCCAATAAACTGAGTTATCTTCTGCATCTAATTGGGTTTACAGTGATTATCCAACTAGTCACCATTCCTCGATACAGTTACAAGACAACACAAGTAAGACACCCCAAGAAATAGAACCCAATAGTCATGGAGGAAGGAGGGGGGTCCGAGATCTCTAGTCAAGGAATGAGTAGGATGATCTCCTATATTTCCATCAAAAGGAGCTTAATATTTAGTGATCTATGAAAATAAAAGCATCTTGGAGGTTTCAAGTTGTGAAACCTCCACAAATCATCTAAGATTACTGGTCCATAATAACGTGGCCCTATAAATTTATGGAAAGAGAAAAAAAAGGGATAAATTGTCTAAAAATAAAAATAAAAAGAAAAACTTAGGTGAACTTGTCGAATCAATAGGTCTAACATCAATTGAAAGCAATCATTAGAGCATTGAAATGAAGCAATGGGTGGGTCAATGGCAAAATATATTCGTTGAGCTAGGAAATATTTGGAAAGTTAGAAACCAAAACCTTGATTAACATGCAAGGGAGAACCCATGAAAAGAAGTCGTGAATTGGGTTGTGAAGAGAGAGGATCACTATACAAACCTATGGTCAAGTTTTTTGGTCCACATTCACAAGTCCAAAAATATAGTTCAAAACTTGTTTATCTTGTCTTAAAGAACCCTTCTAGAGCTATAGTTCTTTCAAATTTTTCTGCCAAACCCATGGTTCTTTAAAATTCTTTCTTCTACAACCTAAGAAAGAAATTCTAGACTTCAAATTTCTCATTCATAAAAGCCTTAAGTTTTCTATCTATACTTGCTTCATATTCTTTAAGGCTAGACTTATTATGTCTCAGTGACCAAAATATTTTTTTAATGACTTCAACAAGGCAATTAAAGGCCTGGTGAGAAGAGTTTTGAGAAGATAAGTATTCATCTTGACAACAAAAGAAATCCTGGAAGGTAGTTAGGCTTGAACATTTTTTTGGTGATGTAAGCAAGGTGCTTCAATATCTCTGGTGTGAAAAAGAAACTACTAAGGAAATCCTATAAGGAAGCAAGACGGAGCTTTCATTAAATGAAGTCAACCTAAACTCCAAAAAAATTTGGCTTGATGAAAAGCCCACATGAAGCAAGAAGAGTATATTGGAGCATAAATACCCAAATCAAAGTTTCTTACCAAGAAAAATGATGTCATCATCTAAAATGTCTAGCATGCTTTCAAATTAAAATGGTTTAAAGGAAATGCACCTAGCACTCCCAAAACAAAGAAGTTAGGCTAGAATTCTAGTTGTTAGAGCATGAAAGTAACAACCATCCCTAGCCAAGCATAACTAAAGATCCTGCAAATCATAACCATAAGAGGACCAACAGAGAACATGTTGAAGAGGCTTAGTGGTGCTAGATCATCCTTGATTGTGCATGATCAATTTTCCTATGATTTTAAACAATAGTTAGTTTCATTTCTAGCTTAGAAAACAATATAAATAGAGGGTTGACCCTCATTGTAAAGGGTTAAATAATTCAAGGTTTTTCTTATGTAATATTTGTGTTCATATTGGTCTAATGCAATCAAAAGTTGTTTGACCTCTTCTGTTTGAAGTGTGTAGAATTATTGATTATGGTGACATTTGTTCTTTCAAAAATTCCTATTCATGCTTGGATTTAAATATGATCTATTAATATTAAATTTGTTTAACTTATTTAGATTGAAATGTTGGATGTTGTGATATCTAAGTTTGTTGTATTTTCTACATAGTTTTGGTTAGGGTTTAACCTATTAGCCATTGCCTATAATAGATGATTAATGCTCATTCAACTACAGTTGTTTTGTTATTTGAGCTCCAACCACAATTATTATTCTCTCTATCCTTATCTTTTCTCTCAACCTTATCCCCTTTTCTATATTTATCTTCCAAAATAGTAGGATTTAGATAAAAAATCAGGCTCCTCCAAAGGTAGAATTATAATTAGTTCTAAGCAATCCAAGTTTTACCTTGTTCTATGGAACATATTCTATTTTAGGTAGATTGAAGGATCAGTAGCTACTTGTTTTTCTCCTTTGATTTGGAAAGTTTCAATAAAATTTTAATGCTTTAAACAATATATTTGCATATGCTTTGTTATTGAGCATAAATTTTATCCTTCACCTCTAGTCTTAGAGTCTCTTTTCTCTATTATTTATGAGATTTCAATGCTCTTTGATTCAACTCTTGAAAATTTTTTACAATTTATTTAAGAAGCTTCAATGGCCTCCTTTTATTTGTAATTTTTAAAAATCTTATGTGTTTCTTTCTGGTAATTTTTAAGGAGCTTCTAAGGCTTCCTTAATGCTTTTCAAAATGAAAATTCTTGAGGGGAAAGCTTATGACCCCTTTTCTTTCTTTCTAAAATGGGCCTTGTTGTTACTTGTAAGCTTATAACCTTATTGGTCTTAGAAGGGATCGAGACCCTTTTTTATGCTTAAAGGCTTTTGCATTTTTTGTCTTTAGTAGGGTTTTTCACCGTAAGACCTTTGAATCTACCATGGAATTTTTCTTCATGGAGATGATTACCTCTCTTTTGAGGTTTGTCTTCAATAATATTGTATAGTTAATTTTATCCTTGAAACTACCTTTCTCAAACAGAGTGCTCTTTGAGGTATTTTTGTGTTGAAGCTAGAGAAGGATCAAAAGGAGATATTTTCTTTCTTCTACTTGCTCTAATACCACATGTTAGAAATCAATTCTTTGATTGATTATATTATAGAATTGATAGGTATTTAAATACATAGAATGTATATTTTAGGCATAACAAACCTTCAACCAAACTTGCAACTATCTCTATCCTATACTACATGCATATACCTTATGAGGGGTGGTTACATTGCTTACCACTTCACATAGGCTATGATATAACAAATCCTAACAAGTTGTACATCTTAGGATAAATTATGCCTCTCATATTTTTATATAGTTTTCTTTTTTAATATGGGAGGAAGGGGGAAGAGAGATAAATTTAAGAGAGTGGATGCACATTGAAGAATTTTTTTCCTTATATCGTCATTGAGAGTAAGCTCATATTAGGGAATAGTAGGAGGTATGACACTTATTGTCTCTTCAAGATGAATCTTCTTCATATTCCATTCTGGACATGAATAACCCTTAGAATGAGGGTTATAGACATGGTTGGCTTGATAAAATGACAAAGAATAGAGAAAGAGTTGAAAAATATGACTCAAGGTCTTAGGGAAAAGGTGCAATCAAACCAAGTGTTGGCATCCATTTTATGTAGCATTGAATTTTTATATTTATTCCCATACAAAGAATGAAAGGAATTGTTGTGTTTTCCACTATTTATATATCAAATTATCTCTCTCTCTATTTATCTATATATATATATATATATATATATATATTCATGAATTTATGCATGACATTTCTTTATTGGTTTAAAAATAGCTTTATGTGTGAAGTGTATTTGAGATATTCTTTGAAAAAATGAGGGATTATTCCCTAGTTAGGGACATCCCCTAATTCCTTTTCTAAAAAGAATAAAATAAGTACATATGGACTATTTTTAGAGCTATACAAGAGATTTTTTTAATCTATGTTGTTCTTCTTACTACACCCCTATTTTTTTAAGTGAAGATGTATATAACTTATTTTGACTACGTAATAAGGGTTGGAAATTTTAAAATATCTTCATCTAATGTATGATTTATGAACTGACTCATGGCTTTTCCTTGAGTGGGTAAATGTTTAATTTATTCATTACAATGCTATTGTGTTTGAAACTATTTTAATACTATTCAAAAACAAGAGATGCTCTACTAGGTAGAAAAATATTTTAGGTAAGCTCAACATTATCCTCTATTATAAAAACTATAGTGAAATTTCACTACGACCAAGCCAAGGAGAAATAATTGTAGTTAATTCTAGTAGGAAGCTAGAAGCAAAATGGAAGGTCCCATAAATATTATTGACCACTAATAAACCCATGCCAAAGAATCACTATAAAGTTATCATCAAAAGAGGAAAAGCACACAAGGACAAGTTGATTTTATACCCATAAGTCCATGACAAGCATCTTGTAGCCCTGTTGGGGATTTTTCATGTATCCTTAAGATAAGTC
Source organism: Wollemia nobilis (assembly GCA_028583015.1). Lineage (NCBI taxonomy): Eukaryota > Viridiplantae > Streptophyta > Pinopsida > Araucariales > Araucariaceae > Wollemia > Wollemia nobilis. The sequence goes on along the minus strand of JAQPPZ010000620.1, from coordinate 808,152 downwards.
ATCACGCTACTAGAAAATCTACTACCAACGAGCAATTTTAGGCTTTGATCGGCCTACCTCTTTAACTTGGGAATAGTGTTCTTTAACATTTTTTAGACAAACCAAGTATGGTAAGGATACCTTAAGGTGAGCTTAAATTTTTTAAGTTCATTCTCTTCCAAATTTATGGTGATGACCGAGCTAAAACAATAATAGTTCAAATATGTCTTATGTATGACCGGTGATTTAATCCTTTGGGCTATTGTAGAAATATTTTATAACAATTCAATGAAAATAGAAACCAGGAGAGAAGAGATAATTGGTGCAATTACATTCATTCAAATATCGTAATAAACGTAACAGTTGACCAATGAAAGAAGCATTCACTATGCATTCAAATAATGTAACCCATAATGAAGACACACACAAAACTAAACACAAAAAATAACAGGAAAGAAGCCCATAATTGTATTAATATTGAAAATATTACATGAAGAGTTGGCATGGAATTGTCATTTAACTCTTAGAATTATTAATACAATAAAGTTCCTCGTTTGAATATCGTAACAAGGACATTTCACTCTCTCATTCAAATATCATAACAGTCGAGTCTCTAGACCCTCTAGCTCAATAGTCTGGAAATAATCTTAACTTCTTGGGCATTTTGCTATTAAAAACTTGCACAACAATAGGAAGAAAGAGGGTATGGACAAGAATAAAGGAAACAAAGGGAATACAATAGAAAATAATGGACACTTGAGTATATCTCTTAGAAAAATATGCTATGTCAAAGCTCGATCATTATTTTAGCTATAGATGTCCTTCTTATAGCTATGGTGGATCTGTAACTGCTTGAACTACTCTCATTTGGACCGTTCACCTAGTACCATCTCATGCCTTTTCATCAACTGGGTACTGTATAGTTTGTTATTTTAAGTACCTCAAAAATATATTATCAAAATTGGCTGAAGCCCGACATAGTTTTCACCACCTTTTACTTACTTCCTATGGCTTTATTTACTTGTTCTAAAGTGAGCTCCCGAGTATCTTCTCACACATTTATCACTGTGAATTGATGTTAATTGATCGAGAGGATACTGGAATTTAAATGTATTGTCTTAGAGTAGGGGTTTTCTCCAAATGCACAAGGGCTTGCCTTGGAATGCAAGGAAGCAAGGGTTTGTTACAAAAACTTGATGCATTAGGTCCTTTGTAACAGTGGTGAAGAAAAGGAAACTAGAAGTACAGAAGTTAAGTAAACCACCAAAAACACAGTACTTCGATAACTATACTCTATCGGAGTGATAATATACTAACTATATTCCATCAGGGCATGAGAGTTTGTTACATATGGTCTTCCATTTTGCACCACTTGTTTCTTCTACATTCGATGACGTAATTTTTTTGGATGCACAAAACGCTCTTTCTGTAGCTTGCTAACAACACACTTTCAATCATCTCTGAACTATAAATCAAATTTTAGAATGGATGTCGTTCTTTATAAATAAGGAGTTTGTCATGGATTATTTCATCAGTTGATGACACGTGAACAGGTCCTATTGATCCGAGAACAATTTGGTTTGCTTCAACCTGATGATTTTATCTTAATTTGATCATTTGTTATCATCATGTGATTTACAATTTAGCTCTTTATTTGTTCAGCATATGAGGAATCGCATCCTTCTATTGTCCTCTTTTATGCAATACAAAGAGTTCAAATATTTTAGACTTAGCTAGACCTGTCTATGAATTGGTTTACTTATTTTATCTCACCACCCCACTTCTTTGTTAATGAATTGTCATGGTTTGTTTTCCTTCTTCGGTAATTTCACATAATCGGGTCACAGAAGTAGAGTCTGCACTTGTATGACTTTTCAATTGACCTTCACTTCTGAAGTAACATTGATATTCTTCAGGTTATGGTTCTCTCAAGTGCATTTGTTATCGATCGGTCAATGTGTATCATTTGGTACCACCTTACATAGGTATTCGTGACTACCGATCTTGTTTGATCAATAGATGATTTTATTTGTTCCAATTTTGATAGTTTTTTATTGATCCTTTCTGGAAATCAGGGATGGTACTGAGCTCAATTGAGACTTGGTAAACATATCTAGAGTGTTCTCCCTTTGACCTATTGGTTCTCATTGAATATGTATTTTTGGGTAGATGGAGATTTCGGTCACTGGATGCCATCATTCGATCGAATGGCTTAGAGTACCTTTTGTGTGCACTGTATTTAAAACTTGTGATGTTAGTTCGTGATAATAATATATTAATTAAGATTTTATGCATGCAAAAATAAATATTTGCATATCTTATTTTTTGTTGATTTTACCTTTGATTAGCTTGGTGGATCTCAGTTCTCGATTTTGTTCGGTCAATGATATTTCAATGGTTGGGTGCGTTCGACTGACGGTATTTAACGTTCGTCTTTGTTCAGCCGAAAAAATTTTCAACGGTTGTGCTTTGTATATATCATTATTACAATCGATCGATCCTTACAATTATTTGATTGATGAATATTTTTCTTTGGTCGAGCAGTATTCTATTTTGGTGATGATTGACTGACTTGTGTTATCCGTTGATCAAAAAAATTGTTGATCGTTTGATTTTTGGCCGATCTTTAATCTGTTTTGGTTGACAGTGTATTCTTTATCAAGTGGCATGCTTTGAGTCCAATAAAGCAATATTTTGGCTGATCTATTACTTCGACCAGCCAAAAAATTCATTACTTTCACGATCAACTAATCAGTTAGTCGATCGTTGTTCATTACTTGTCGACCAAACTATTTGTTGCCTTCAATTGTTGTTTTCTGCTTGTCAGTTAAAATTGGGTGTTAATGAATTGAATTTGATCAGCCAAAATTTTTTGGTAGCAACTTCCTCTCTGTCAGTTGACTTAATATTATGTGTTCTCATTTGTTTTAGCTGCTCGGACTAAGTGGTCGATCAAAAAACTTTTATCAATGACCGAAATTGTTCTTTCTCATAAAAACATGTTGGCTCTTCTGTTATGGGCATCGATCAAAAATATTTCGAAATGATCTTAGGTTTGACCAATCACTTTTTGTTGTGGATCAAAAATAATATTTCTACTTAGTCTTTGATAATTTTTTGGTTTTGATAGTCATTTTCTGTCCATCGGTCGAAGGATGAATTATATCATTTTGTTGCTCGGTCGATTGGGTCAAAAGTGGTGATCTTTTGAAAATGTCAAGTCGGGGAACCCCTTAAGATTTTTAATTAGAAGGAAAATTTTGAGTTACTTAAGAGTCAAATATGGCCATGGTGACAGAAATGTTATCTTAGACATTTTGAAGGTATTAGTTCTATGAAAAGGTTTTGAGATAATTAATTTAAAAATGACTTCCATAGCATCATATCACAAAACTTGCACCTTATTTAAGACCTCCAAAATTTTAAACTATGGTTACATTCATATTGTATCAATTTTAGCTACAACAAGCCCTTTTGGTGATAGCTGAATCTAGCTCCATTGTTGATAATAGTCCATGAGGTTTTTTAATGACAACTAAAAGGTCTCTACTAGTGATAAAGGTTGAACCCAAATATTAATTATAGGAAATTGAACCCAAATATTAATTATAGGAAAGCTAGTATACCTAGCTATCATTCATATTTGTATGGTTTTGTAGCCCCTAACTCCTCATACATCATCTCTCCATAACATGCATAAAACATGTTCAAGGAAGATATTCAACCAAGGCAAAACTAACAACAACAGAAAGGGAAGGAAGACTCACAAGAGATCATCATCAAGAGGTTTTATGAGATATCTACTTCCCTCATGTTTAGTCAAGGAGGCCACTCAATTCAACATCTCTACACTAACAAATCCTTCATAAAGATTCACAAGATAACAAAAATGCAAAGAAAACATGGAAACTTCCAAAACAAAGATATTGCAAACTAGAAAATATCATCATATATAGTTTGTGTTATCCAAAAGGTATCTTTGATAATCTTACCTTTAAATAACTTGGAAAATAATAAAGTAAGGTTGATGAAAAGTGAAGAAGACAAATTTTAAACTTGTAGGGGTAATAAAAGATCATGGCTTGAACAACACTATGAAAATAGGCTATACTCATAAGAGTTTTAATATGGCTAAAAGAACTAAAGAGTCAAAAAATTTATGGATCTTTTTCCATTTTAAGAAGAGAAATTTTTGACATGCTATGATGTCTTGAGACCTCAAAATAGTGACGAGAATGCAACAAAAGAAACATAAAACATCCAAAGTAGCTAAATGTCTCAATAAAGCTATCATATTAGAGGTTAAACAAAATTTCAACACAAATAAGGGGACAAAACCTCTGATATATAGAACTAGAGAAATTCACAAGATAGCAATAATGGTGCACGAGCTCCTAGAAAAAGTAGATGGGGTAAAATAATGCAAAAATATGAATCACCTACTGAATTCATTTTAAAGTGTCAGTTCAAGGAAGAGTAGGTGAATTATTAAAATGAATATATGGCCTCTGTAAATTAGATAAAAGGAATGGTGAATTACTTCCTTTCAATTTTTAGAATCCCTAGAAAAATTAGTTGAGATTATTAGAACATCTTATAAATTTTAGAGGAAAATTTTTCTTATCTGTAATCTATATACAATAGTTAGTTTGACATTGTGAAGCATGGCAAGTTTGGAAATCTTTCTCTTCATTTCTAAATGTATAATACTTTGTAAAATTATGAGTGGTCTTGTGGGCAATCAAACCCCCACTCCAGGCATAATCCTTTGTAATACATTCTACTTGCATATATATATATATATATATATATATATATATATATATATATATATATATATGTATGTATGTATGTATGTATGTATGTATGTATGTATGTATGTATTGGAGGACATACATCTACTTTGAAGTCCATATGTGGATCTCATGCCTTGATCTGCTTCTCTTAAGCATGTGTTTTCATATTTTTATTTCTATGCTTATCTATGTTGATGACAGAATAATGTTCATGCTAGGACATTATGTTTAGAACTGTTGTATAGAGGGATATTATTTGATCTTTGGTTCATCCCCACATTTTTAGCTTAGGTTTTTTACTTTCAATTGCTTTTGATTTCTTTCTCTTACCTTTTTTCCTTGAACTGTTAGATTAGAAAGTGTTCCAGAGATCTCATCCTATAAAGGATCCAACCTTTATGAAAATCCTAAAGGTCCTTGAATGAGATAAACCCCATACGCTTAGTACTATCCATGTTATATCTCTCTATGCAAGGCACAAGCCACCCCATTTTTTTTGTCCACATGATGTCCAATGATTAGGATAATCAATAAGGATAACAATTTAATGGCATGCCCGATGTAACTCCATTGACACATCATTATTTCTATAATTGGAATAACAAGTTATGTTTAGACTTGATAAGGGTATCTATCTATTCTGCTTGTTAAAGAATACCTCAATCACCTAGTGACTCCACTCAAGAATGAACATCCAAAAGAAACCATTATGAAGAAAATCAGATTGAGTTTGTAGCAAAGACCTCAGTCTATCTGCTCTCATATCACAAGTTTCATTTGCTTGGTGATTCCAATCCAACCAAAGGAGCCAAAATAGATAAATTAAAAACCTACCACTAGGTTATTTGCTATTAAAATTAGTAAGAGTTGTTACCACAACTTGCCATAATTCCACAAAGAAGAAGAGTCATAGGACATAATATGGATGCTCCATTGCCACCACCAAGAACATTCCCCTCCTAGAAAATAGAAGCCTATTGGAACCTCCTACTCTAAATTAAGTATGGGAGGAGATACCTCAATCTACTCTAAAGTCCCTTATTTACTTCACTATGGAGCATATCACTAGCCCCATTGAGAATCTAAACCACGTGGTGAGCTTGTGATTCATAAAATATTACAACTAAATATGGCTTTGAGATTGCTAGAAACCTCTTTTAGAGGAACAACCTAAGAATGGTATATTGTACTTCAACCTATCTTGATAGCTAAGATGGGATTTCTCTCCTATAAAAACTATAAATTATAAATAGAGCTCCTATGGAGGCGATAGAGGATTTCAACCTTAAATTTCATAAGTCTTGGTATAGAATACCTGAAGAGCTTCAACCTCCCCTAGGTATGGTGTTAATCTATTATCTAGAAGCCTTGGATTTTGAAATATCTTTGATGATAAAGGATTAAGGTTAAAATTCCCTAGCAAATACCTATGGAATAGTCATCCAAGATGAGTGTGATCTGATTCAAATTGGAATACTAGAACCTAGGCCTCCCATGCCTCTATATTCTAGTGTGCAACCCCCTCATCAACCTCCCTTGATTTCTCAACTGTCAAGTTTTTAGCCAACCTCAATCTCACCTATGGTTACCCTCACACCACATGCTCTAGTCCCATCCACTCTAGAGGACCAAAAAAGAAGGCAACACAAAATTTGCTCACATTAATTACTAACAAGGTTTGGCCATGAGGAGGTAAAAAAGATCTAGAGTTAATATTATCAAAATAATCTAAGACCCCCTTTTATTTAAGGGAATCAAGGCTACAAATATCCATCTAACGGGTAGCCCAAGTCTCAATTCTAGAATAATTGATAAAATGATCATGTCTAGGATTAAAATCAATAAAAATCCTCGATAGTAACTCATCTACAAATAGAGTTCCTTAATCATGCTAGGAAAATAGTCCCTATCTATAAAAAATATGTAGAATTTTCTACCTCTTGGTATTACCCCCTTCAAATGTCTACTCTAGTCAGAGCAATGCAGGATAAATATCTCAACTACTTTCCATTGCAACAATTGAGATGATGCCCCCTCAAGCATCTACTTCATATTCAAAAGCCAAGAGCCAAATGGTAGAACAACCCAATTCAATTCCATATTTCCCAAAGCTTGATTGTGCCCCTTAGGAATAAGTCATAATAACCTAGGATGAGGAGGATATTTATGCAATATTTGATGACATGAATAATTTGATGGTCAAAATACCTCAACTCCAATAAGATTATCCAATGTGGTCAAAGAAGTGGGTAATGAAGAAAAGAGACAAAAACAACCCAATAACCTTTGATAATAAGCATATACTAGCCCAACCAAGATGGTCTATTGTAATACCTCAACAACCAAGAGCACTTATACCTTCTACTATCATTCAATAAAATAAATAAAAGGCTTCAAGTATCTAGGCCAAAGCATGTAGTACCTATTTTGTGCTTTCGACAACCCTACTAGCAAAAACCATGACAATCACCAAATAAAATACCTAAAAATTTTAAGAGACAACACACACCACCATCAAAATTAGTTGAAATTACTCAACTAATTGAAGAAAATTCATGATTCACCTCATTGTATGTTGCTCAAAAGGCTATCTCCCTTGGATCATTCAATGTAATTGACCATATAAAGAAGTCCACAATATTGGTGTTGGTCTAGGACATCTTGGATATTCTTGGATAGAAGGAGCATCTAAGGAAAGACCTTGAAGAAGAAGAAAGACAGCAAGGGCAATAAAAATTTACCATAATGTTGCAAATCTTAGCCTTAGAGCTAAATAGACCAAAGCCCCCTCCCTATTATCTATCTATTGTTTATAAGGATAAAATAATCCACAAATGTATGGTAGACTCAAGGTCAAGTACAACTATCATTTCCAAAGGTATTACAAATGCATTGGGGATAAGATACCATCCTACTAACAAAAAGGTGGTGCAACTAGATGGAAATATAATCCAACTTTTGGGTAAAGTGAAGGAACTCTTTTTGGTCTTGAATGCATGTCCAAGTCTAAAAATAATACAAGACATATCAATAATTGATCTCCCAACTTCATTTAGCCTCTGCTTCTCTAGGGATTTTACTACCAATATGGGAGGTTATATATGTTTGGACTAATCCAGCATGTCACTAAGGACTTGGTATGGGATCAAATTTGAGCTCTAGTTAGATTCGCTCTTATGAAACCATGTGGAATACCTATTAATATTGGGGCTAAATTTTGATTAGATTCTAATATAGGAAGAAGAAATATCTAATCCCTTAGTCAGTAGAATACATTCATTCTTCCATGACAATCAATGGATTAGATGGAATCTAAATTATGGGAATCAGATCCTCCTAAAGCATATAGAACTATAAGAATGGTATTAGATCCCAACTAGGAAAAATATTTTGATCCCAAGGAGGTTTATGTAAACAAAATAAATAAATAAAAAGAAGAAATCTAACTAACCAATTTTGATATGTAGGATATTTTTGGAGTAACATTAATGAAAAAATAATCTTGGGATTAGCACCAAAATATACAAAACAGTTGTAGTGGTAGCTTTGAATAAATAGAAAATAAATACTAGAATATTTCATAAATCCAATATTAAAAGAAGAGACAGTTCTCATTGCATAGTCATGACAAAGATAGGGTATGCTCAAGTAAGGTAAAATATGGGATGCATGAATGTATGGAGAAAGAAATTAGTAAGTTCCTACACCTCAAGAAATATTATAAATAAATGATTACGCACATTTCTATTCACCGTCATATTCACCTTTGAAAGACTTTACACCCAATAGATAAGGCCTAATTTTTTGAGTTTATCCTCTTTTACGAGCAAAATACCCTATGAGCCACCAAATCTATAATGAAATTTTACTACAACAAGCCAAGGAGGAACAATTATATCCAAGACCAATTGGAAACCACAATAAAAATGGAAGGCCCTAGAACCATTGCTAACTTATACTAGGAAGCCCATGCCAAAAGAGGGAAATCATGCAAGAACAAGCTAATTTTATACCCAATAGCCCACAGTAGGCATATTATAGCCATTTTGGTGATATTTGAATCAAACCTCATCATTGATAGTAGTCCATGAGCCTTTTCAATTACAATTGAAAGGACTCTACAAGTGACAAAGGTTGAACCCTGACTTCGGTTGTGGGGAAGATAGTATACCTAGCTATCATTCACATTTGGTTAGGTCTACAACCTATGACTATGCATTCATCATCTCTCCACTGCATGCATAGAACACATTCAAGGTGGAGAGTCAGCCAAAGTAGAACTAACTACAGCAAAAAGAGGAGGAAGACTCACAAGAGCTCATCATCAAGAGATTTGGTGAGATATCTACTTCCCCTACATTTAGTCAAGAATTTTGCTTGATTTAGCATCTTTGTACTAATAAATACTTCATGAAGATCAACAAGATGGAAAATACGCAAAGGGTACATAGACACTTCCAAATTAAAGACCCTATGAACTAGAATATGTCATCATCTATAAATTGTGTTATCCAAAAGGGATCTCCAACAACCTTACCTTAAAATAACTTGAAAAAGAATAAAACAAGGCTGATGAAAAGCGAAGAAGAAAAATTTTAAAATTATAGGGGAAACAAAAGATCATGGCTTAAACAACACTATGAAAATTGGTTGCACTTATAATATCTTTAATATGGCTAAAAGAACTAAAGGATTAGAAGTTTTAGGGAGTTTTGTCCATTTTAAGAAGAGAAAGTTTCTATATTCTATGTTGTCCTGGGGCCCCACAAAAGTGATGTGAATGCAATAAAAGAAACCTTCGACATCCATAGTAGAAAAAAATCTTGATAAATCCATTAGATAAGAGGATAAAAAAAATTCTAACACAAATAAAGGGATAAAATCTCTGATAGCTAGAATTAAATCAAGTCATAAGGCAACAATAACGTTGCATGAGCTCCCAAAAAAGTAGATGAGGTAGAGTAGTGCAAAACTATGATTCACCTATTGAAGTCATTTCAATGCATTAGTTCAAGGAAGAGTGGGTGAATTATTAAAATAAAAATATAGCCTTTGTAGCAACAATAATACTAGATATGATAAAAGGAATGGTGAACCTAATTCATTTTAGTTTTTAAAATACCTAGAAAAGTTAGTTGATATTGTAAGAACATCCTATAAATTTTGGAGGGAAACTCCCATCAACTATAATCTATATATAGTAGTTAGTTTGGCACTATAAAAAATCAATAAAAACAATACAAAACAACACACACACACACAAAATCTAAAAAGAAGGAAAAAATAATACAACTTTGGCCTTTCTAGGCCAAAAGGGTTTTTAGGCAAGATCCAATAGAAGAAACATAAGAATGAACTATCTAAGCTAGGGAACTAAAATACCTTGATCAAACCAAAGAGAAGCAAAAACAAATTTAAAAGGAACTAGGTACCTCTAGTATTAGAGCCATCTAGATAAAGGATAGAAAGAAGAACTTCTCTTATTTGTGAAGCCCACCATATAGGAGGGTGGTTGTAGTAAGTAAGATCACCTTTGTCTAATACCCAATTAGCTAAAACATGAGCACTCCTATTCTATTCTCTGACCACATGGTTGTATTCAACTTTCAAAAATCCCATCTAGATTAATTGAATCTTCTCAACAGTTATTTTTATTCTCTAATTAGCCTTATGATTCTTAGGAGTCTTCAATAGATTAATCATGACTTGAGAGTCAGATTCAACAACACCTTTTTCCATCCAACCTTAGAAGCTTCTCGAAGGTTTCTAAGGACACCATACCCTTAGCAAGGTTATTGGAAAGGATACCCAAATTCTCAGTAAAAGTGAAAACCAGGGAACCATCTGAAAGTCTACCAATTCCTCTTGCACTAGCTTTTCCATGGTTCCTCCTAGAGGCTCCATCGGTACTTTTCCAAAATCCTTAGGAGGAGGTTGTCAATTCCTAGTTCTATCCATCTTTTAATTACTCATATTTTCTTTAAGTTGGTTGCCCTTAGAAGAGTTAATCTTCAATATTTACATCACTTGATACCATATTTGGTGGGGGTTTTGAGGGTGATTAAGGAGTTGTTGGACTTATTCAACTAAGTTGGCAATGGTCTTTTGACAAATATAGTAAATATCCCTCCTTTCCTGATTGAAAATTTGGTTTTTTATTTTCTTCTAGATACTCCAAGGTAGAATGGTAGAACCCATCCAAACTAGCTATCTAATAAAATGATCAACACCCTCCTATTTAGGTCAACCCCTCCAAAGCTATTCAAAAACCTTGGATGGAAAATATTTGGCTTTACCCGTTAATGGGTTGCATCTGAAGCACTATTTCTAGGCTTGAAAGGGGTAGAGTCATGTATTATATGTAAATACGTTCATGTCTTGATGTTTTTCGAGTTTTATTGTATGTTTTATATTCATTCGCTTCCAAGAATTCATTGATTTCTAGTGTCGTGTATATAGGTTTTGTGTTTGGTGTTTATTTTGGTTTTGGCTTTGTTTGTGTGTGATGTTTTTTGTTTATTTTCAAGTGTTGTGTTTTATTGATAGTTCTCGTTAAGAGTGTGGGCTATTCATTTTGCGTTGTGAGTTGTTCAATGGTTTTGGGATAATATTTTTTAATCACTAACTTTTGGTATCTGGTCTATGTTGGTTTGTCTTTGTTTAGTAGGTTGTAGTACATGAGCTAAAAAATTGATGTTCTTTGTCAAAAAAAAAAGGTGACCCTGTGGGTGGTGTTTCTTTGCTTAGTAGGTTGAGAACCTATTCTGAAAATAGGTGCCCGAGAAAGGGGGGATGAGTTATTTGGTGATCATGCTTATATTTTTGATGACCAAAATGGTGGAAAGTGGAACGATGAAATATTAGTCAAATCTCTACATGGGACTCACACATATTAAATAGTGTTTCTAGAAGTAAGAAGGATGAAGTTGTCTTGATTTGCAACCCTAGGCAAAAATCTAAAATGCTCTACTCATTGGCTTTCTAACCTTAGTGAAACTTGATGCTTTGCAAGAGTTCCATAGGTACAAGCTATGCAACATATTTCTTGAAATATGTCATCTAGTTCAGGAAAACTCCACCGAGGCTATAGACACCTGACTGGAAGTGGGGCCCTGGCTAGGCAAAGTTTGATACATAGAAAGAGAGAAAAAAATAAGAGAAAAAAGAGAGAAAAAAAGAGAAAAAAGAAAAAAAAGAGAAAGTGAGTATTAGAAGTCTAGACACACCTAGGATAGATGGACTTTGCAAAGCATTAAGCGAACACACATGTGAGTTAGATAAACCTCATCGTGGATATAGACGCCTGACTGGTAGTGGGGCTCTATCTGTAAAAGTTGTCTTTTCATGATTTGTACTTCATAGCTTAATGTAGAAGGGGATAATGGAATCTGGAGGATTTTCAAAAATGTGTGAATGAATCACTTTTGCACACACTGAGCAAAAGCAGATGGATTAGTTGTTCAGTTTGAAGCTATTTAACCCCACCTTATTGAGACATTGTCAAATTATTTTCATTTCGCTGATTTTGTGTGTTTTCATTTCAAATTGGGTTCTTACCGAAATGCTTAGGAGCATTTCCTAGCAGAGTCGCCATTTGTTGTGGCTGCTCCACAACATATCCCAAAATTGGGAACCCACCTTTAAATGTTGGTTTTAGGAAGTTTTGCATGTTTTGAGTGCAATTTGATAAGTCATTACCCTTGGATTTTCGCCATGCAGATGCCGAGATTAATTTTGGTGTGTGTCCTTCTCATCGTCTTTTATAGTGTTTCGTACTTTGGTCGAGGTTTGTGCTCCAAAGTTTTAGATGAGGGTTTGTATGGGACCTTGTTATTTTTTTTGGAAATTGACATGCTTTTCACTATTTGAAGTGGTGCAAATCAAACTTTCAATAAAACCAAAACAAAGTGGAAGGTTTTGGATAATAATAAAATTTAAATCTATATATGTTTATGTATAGATTTAACAAAACTAAAATAAAAATTAAAATATAAAAAATAATAATAATAAGAAGCAAAGAAATTATTATAGTGTATACTTTGTATATATGATCATAATAGTAGTAAATAAATAAATTATTTAAAACAATGATTATGTATATATATAGTAAATAAATGATGCTAGTGTTACTTGTTTATAAACTTTTGTTAAAGTTTAGGGTGCCCATTTTATGGTTTTAAACCCATTAAAGTTTAGTCTATTGGTATTTGGGTTCATGTGCTAATATATGTGTTTGTATTTTGATATAGGTGGAATATTTTTGAGGCGTTGGATTATGTTTTAGATGTTCAGTGGTATGGATGGCACGGCTCCCAAGACGAAGGCTTATTAAGGCATGATTTTTGGAATACATGAACCTCCTGTGATCTGATATGCAGGGTTTCACATGAGAACCAAATTGGATAGCGTAAACCACTGGTGACATGATAGAGTGGGTGAACCTTAGCATGGATAAGCAGCCCCTGTGGTGATGATGTGGACGACACGGTAGGGAGTTGAGCTGCGCAGACGCCAAAGAATAAAGGCGGTTATCGAAAGCCCGAATAGAAAGGGAGAAACACAGTGGGACATTGAGTTTGCTGCAACCACGTTGGATGAGGTTTACACAGCGACAAACATTGGTTTTAATGATACTCGAACACAAAGGATGCCACGGTGGACGTAGACTATCAGATATACATCGAATGCAGGCCCAACATTGAAGCAGAGAATGGGTACAGCGGGATAATATTAGCTTTGTTTGGAACGTAGCTATGATATTTACACATTGGGGTGAATTGCTCAGGAAAGCATGTAGTCACCGCGATCGTAGGGTTCGAAGGTGCAAGATAGCGAAATATCGAGGAGAAAGAGGTGAGACTGGTTTTAAATGTTAATAAAAGTCACAAGGTCCATGGGAGTCATAAGGTTGGTTGTTTAATGAAAAAAAATGTTTCTTTTTAAAAGTTATTTTATTTTATTATATATCATACGATATGGGGGAGTCATAAGGGTTTTGTAGGTTTATTTATATTATGATATAAATAAAGGGAGTCATAAGGAGATTTTAAAGCTTTATAGATTTATTTATATTATAATATAAGTAATGGGAGCCATAAGGGAGATTTAATTTTTTTATTATATATTATAAGGGAGCTATAAGGAGATTGAAGGTATTGAAGGTTTCGATAATAAAAAAAAAAGATTAATTTCGTTTCTTTTTGTTTCTTGTTTTTTAATGATGTTAAAAGGGGTATAGATGGAAACGAAATAATGTGGATTTCATTATTTTTGATGATTTTATTTTATTTTAACATCATAAAAAAGAGGAAGATGAAACCAATCAAGAAAATGAAAACCTTAAATACTCGAGGAGGGCATCGTACAAGAGCTAGAAATTTGTGTAAACAAGAAGATTTTTGAAGGAATAAATGCATTCATTTTAGCAAATACAAACCTTGTGAGCAAAATCAAAAGGAGACTGCATCTAAAGCTATTGTTTTACTGTCTGTTTTTATTGCATTTCATTTTGATTTGTATCTATGTATTAATATCGTTAAGGGTTATATTAGATGAATGTTGAAATAAAATGCAAACGTTCTTTGTCCTTTGAGTCTTGCAGTTGGTCTAACTTGATTGTGTTTTTTATAGGTATTTTAGATCAAGTTGTTTCTAGATTTATCTCATAACTTGGGGTTTTGCAGGAAGGGGATTGTGACACCAAAATTTGATGTTATTTTGTTGTTTTCTAGCAGTTTGTAAATATTTATGTTGTTTCATTTTCTGCAATAAGTTTAATTCGTTCTCACTTTAGTTTGTTATTTTTTTTATTCTATCCAATTCTAGAATTTTATTTTTTAGCTTTTCTCTTTTATTCTGGTCATTTCCAGAATTTTTGCACATAGTTCATTTTCCATTCTGGTCATTTCCAAAAATTTTGAATTTATTTTCTTTCCATTCTGGTCATTTCTAGAATTTTTGCATCTAATTTCAGTCTTTTATTTTGGTCCATTTTCCATAATTTTATTTTGCATTTTTGTTCATTTACTTCCATTCTGGTCCCCATCTAGAATTTATGCACGTCCAAATTGCATTAAGCTAATTTTCAAGATAAAATCAATCTTATGAGGGGGTTACTAATGCCAAATTGACATTAATGGCAGATAAGGTAAATGAACACTAACATGCTAACTCACTAACTATTACTAATGCCAAATTTTGACTTAGTTGTAGTAGAATGCTCATAATGAAGATAAAATGAATCTAGTAACTATAAAATGAACCTCACATTAAAGGTACAAAATTTAAAATGAAGTGGACTATTCCACAAACTCTTACATTTTTACACCTTTAATTTGAATATAAAAGGTGTTTAATAATTGGGATTCAGGGAAATCAGATTAACATTAAGAGCACTAAAAGGAATCACTTTCACACTTGCTAAATTCACATGCACTTTGAGAATTAAAGGATCATGATCGCTAAGCACTGTATGAATTAGATAATCAAGGCCCTTTGTTAACTGTCACTTGCATACTTTGAGTTATTCTGGTATATCTATATTTTTTTTTAAATAATTATCAATTACAGGTATGTATGGAATGCTTGCTTACCAGAACCTTGGAGAAATGTATGTTTTCATCAAATTTCTTTGCAAGAGGAATTTTTTAACTTAATACTCTGATTGTGGTAATTATTTTGTAATAGGGCAAAATATCCACTCAACATTTTAGCGTTAGAAGGAGGGTCTTCTTTCATAGCTTTGTGATTTAGGTCTTTGTTTTCTAACAGTTAATGTGGGTAGTTTTATTTCCACCTTAGTGTGCTTGCAGATACATTACTTGTTCAGGTTTAACCGTGAGCGATTTGTGAGAAGCCTTGTCGAAAATTAAATTTCCCAAGCTAGCCCAACATGAGTACATTGCTACTAGGTCTAAAACTACTAGGGAAACCATTTTTCAAAGACTTTCTCCCAATTCTAGAAGACCAAGAACAAAAAATCAAGAGATCAAAATCCCACCCAGCATACTTGATCTAGAGTCATCTTTAGATTCAAGTACATCTAGTGGGTCTGCACCCATTGTTTCCATTATGATAGTTACATCAAGTGTATCTATCCCCATCACTTCGACGGTTTTTATAATTCTCATAGGGTCGATACCATTGAATAACATGGCCCAACAACCAATTCCCTGGTTTGGTGCGCAAAGCTCTCCCTTGAATATGTCTGAGGATATCCATGACATACCCAGGCATCTTGAGAGGTCGATACCCAAGTTTGTGCATGATGTCCCCATTGCAGATGAAGAACATGTTTAGATTTATAAAGACCATATGATTAGACAAGGAATTAATCATGAATGTGTCACTTGTCAACTTTTTCCTAATAATTTTGACCAAATGGTCAATGAGTGGTATAGGAATCTCCCTACAGGGTCCATCACTTCTTGGGCCCAGCTTGAGGCAGCCTTTGTCAATCAGTTCAGGTCATTGTTAGATCCTATTATCAATGTGAGATTCCAAAATCTTTATGTGAATGTGATTCGTCACTTTACGATAGATGTTGTTGTGGCTTTGTAATTATACTTTGCAGCTTTATATCCCATGACGACCATGTTTTCTAGAACCCTCGGGTCACAATGCTTCCCCTAGCCTATGCGAAAACCATGACCATTGAGCAACAAATGACATCACAAGGAGAGGGGATATCCTAATTGCCCATGATGGGACTATATGGTCTCTACAGTCAATTTTCCATGATGAACCAGATTATGGCACTGTAAGTACCAATGATGAATACCATCCCATATAATCAACAAATTCCATTCATGCCCACATATTCACCATTTCATACCTATTCTAACGTATCCATTCCAACCACCACATCCATGCTGAAAAATAATCAAATGACCATTCCTAGATTTAGTGCGATCAACAACCAATTGACTATGCATGGGTTTCAGGTGAGCAAACCTCAAACTTCGATAACTTACCTGATGGTCCCACCACTTTAAAGCATGAATCATTTGTGGAACCAAAATTCTCAAAATAAAACCACCTCCTCGGGTCAAGAGGTCGTCAACATAGGAAATGCTAGTGGATCTGGCACTGTGATGCCTCAACCACAAGGATATAATTCTAAATTGGAATAATTAAAAAGAATCACTATCAAAAAATGCAATGACATAGTCCATATACAAAAAAAAATTCACAAGCTCCTATATCGAATTGGAATCATAACCATAGGAGGATAGGACCATATAATACTCAACCCAACAATGGGCACGTACCCAACCTTGTAGCCAATCAGGTAGATACTTTGGAAGATTATGGGGAGTTAGAGCCTTATGATGAGGAATTGACCTATTTTTGTCAAGGAAAACAAGATGCGTTGGTGAGTGAAGTTCTCCACTATCAATAAAATGAGGAAGGGGAAGAGGATACTGAGGTATTAGGAGAAGAAGATGATGAAGCTTTGGAAGTCCAAATCGTTAGACATTTTGGAAAAGAAAATCATGGGTATTACACAAGAAGTTCTAAGGATCTCAAAACTTCCTCTACTCCTCAAAAAAACCCCTTACTTCCTCCTGATACAAAAGGTGACGTTAATCCACCTCCTCCTCTAGTTTTTGAAGTGTCCCAACCAATACAAAAGATGTCGAATGCTGAAAAATCCACTTATGACTTAGAAGAGGATATGAAAAGGACTAAGGCTAATATTTCGATGTTTGAAGTTGCTAAAATTTTGGGTCAAGGGAAACATTTTTTGAAGGGGTTGAACTCACTTATTCAAATCCATGAAGCTAAGGGCGTCAAGTCCCAATTAAGTTTTGAGAAAGAAAAACCAGAAGTGCCTCCTTTTCTCATAACCATTAGAATTGTAGGAAAAAACCTACATAATTGTTTGATAGACTCAGGTGCCTCGGGTAACATCATACCCCTTGAGATTTGCTAAAATTTAGGATTCACACTTACCCCCTATAAGTGTAAAGTTGTACAATTAGACATATCTATGGTGGATGTAGTTGGAATTTTAAATAATGTCTTAGTCCAAATCAATTCAGAACCTAGAGTTCAACATAATGTGAACATATTGGTACTTAATATCCTTACCAAATATGACATGGTCTTGGGAAGAGATTGGAGTAAGAACCTGAATGGGTACATCGTTACAGATTCTTCCCATATGTGGTTACCTTGGAGAGGAGTAGTGAATCAAATCTAGGTAGATAGTGAGCCAAGACTCAAAGAGATGATAACAGAGTATAATAGGCCCAATGAAATTCAATTTGTTGAAACTGAGTTAGGGGCCTACACGTTTGGCATAGAAGAAGATATCAAAGAACCTAAAAAATAAAACCTTTCTTATAGCACTTCAGAAGAGGATAGTTTGGTTTGGACTCTAAGATTTGATGGATCTAGGTCAAAGTAAGGTGCTAGAGCTGGTATTGAACTTACATATCCTAGTAGTAAGCCTATGCTTACTGCCAATAGATTATAGTTTCTAGCCACCAATAATGTGGCAGAATATGAAGCACTTATTTTTGGACTTCAATTGGCCCTAAGGAAAAGGGTTAAATGTATCAAAGTTTTGGGAGATTCAAAGTTAGTGGTTAAACAAGTGAAATGGCAATATGCATGTCAGGATAAGAGATTAGGCCTATACAAAACTAGAGTTAAGGAGTTGGTAGATGAGTTTGATGCTTTCAATATCTCCCTTATCTCTAGGAAAAACAATCGAATGGCAGATTCTTTAGCCCTAGCCGCAAGCATGCTCAAACTTGTGGACCATAAGAAATGCAAGAATTTTTCAATTGAGCTAGTGCCATGCCCCTCGATACCATATAATGTTACTAATTTTCAAGTATTTGATAGTGACAAACACATTTTCAACTTCATCACTAATTATGGTATTTTTGAAAATCAAGTGATAGATGAAGATAAGAGAGGGCAAGAAGAAGCATATTTGTAAAGTGAAACAACCCAAATTATGAATAAAATACCAAATGATTTGGTTTCATTAGAAAATATATTTGATATCGGATATCAAACAAAAAGGGGTAATAAGGTGTCGCCCCCTAAAGAAGCATGTGATCTAATAAATTTAGGGAGTGCAAAAAATCCATGAGAGGTATTAATTGCTAAGGCATGTACAAGACAAGAAAAGGATTTTATCGCTCATACATTAAAGGAATATGTGGATTACATAGCATGGAGTTATAATGATTTGAAAACCTATGATCAAAGTGTGATAATGCATACAATTCCATTGAAACTAGACTCCAAGCCTTTCAGACAAAGACAAAGACCGATCAACCCGTTATTAGAGCCCTTAATAGAGAAAGAGGTGAAGAGATTGCTAGAAGCAAAAAATATCTTTCTTGTTAGGTATTCCACATGGGTTTCTAACCTTGTCCCAGTAAGAAATAAGAGCAAAGATATAAGGATGTGTATAGACTTCAAGAATTTAAACAAGGCTTGCCAAAAGGATAATTACCCATTGCCTACTATCTATGAGATTCTTCAAAAGTTTAATGGGTCATAGATGATGTCATTCTTGTATGGTTATTCAGGATATAATCATATTCTTATTCATCCAAATCACAGAATGAAGACAACCTTCATGAGGAAATGGGGAACATTCACATAGAGGAGAATATCGTTTGGATTATTGAATGCAGGTGCCACCTTCCAACGAGCCATGGATTTTGCATTCAAAGGGCTCATTGGTAAGTGTATCATTGTTTACGTTGATGACATTCCTATTTTTTCTAAGAAAAGGGAAGATCATGTCAAGGACTTGAGAAAAGTACTTCAAATATGTAGAGAACACGAGATTTCTCTTAATCCAAAAAAATGCATCTTTGGGGTAACAGAAGATAAGCTATTAGGAAATTTAATTTTGAATGATGGGATTTCTATTGATCTAGAAAAAATAGCCTCTATACTAGCCATTCCTCCACCTAATAACAAGAAAGAGTTGAGATCCTTCTTCGGTAAAATCAACTTTGTAAGAAAATTTATTTCAAGATTTTTTGAGATTGCCAAGCACTTGAATGACATGCTAAAGAAGGATGTTTAGATCAAATGGACAAATAAAAATAGGCAAGTTGTCAAAAGCATCAAGGATGTTATCTCTAGGGCCCCTATTTTAATTAGCCCATATTATTCAAAGTCTTTTTATGTCTATACATTTTCTTCAGATCATTCTCTTGCGAGTTTCCTAACCCAAAAGAGCGAGGGTAATATGGAAAATCCTATTGCTTTCTTGAGTACTCCTTTGAAGAATACAAATTTGAGATATACCATCTTGGATAAACAAATGTATGTGTTTTTCACGAACATTTAGAAATTCATGCATTACATAGTCCATAGTAGGATTTTTGTTGTGGTTCCTAACCCTATCATTAAGTCTATGTTTTTGCAAAACGAGCTAGGTGAGAGAAGGGAAAATGGATTTCAACTATCCAAGATTTTAATCTGGAAATCCAACCCATAAAAATAGTTTGTGGACAAGGTTTGGTTAAGTTAATTGCATAAATCGATCCATTGATCTCATGCCAACATTACAATGTAGAAGACATAATTAAAGATGATTGGTATGTTGATGTAGTGTATTTCCTGTTGAATGGTAAATTTCCATTGCATTTAAATTCTACTCAACGTAGAGCATTGCATTTGAAATCTATAAATTTTTTGGTTAAGTCTGGTGTTTTATATAGGAGAAATCACGAAGGAATTTACCTTCGTTATGTTGATAAAAAAGAGGCAACCCAAGTACTTAAATATTTCCATGGTAAGTATGGAACTAGACACGGGAAAGCCAATGCAACGACACATCAAATTCTTAGGGTATGGTACTATTGGCCCCATTTGTTCAAAGATGCACATGCTCATGTGATATCATGCCACACATGTCAAGTGGCGGCCAATAAAGATAGAAATGTTGCAATGTCATTACAGTATGTGGTAGAGGCAAGGCCTTTTGCACAATGGGGATTGGATTTTATGGGGATCATCAACCCTAAATCATTTGATTCTCATAAATCTATCCTTACTACCACATATTATTTAACAAGGTGTACTGAAGCCATTCCCACTAAGAATTCTACCTCAAGCCCAACTTGATTATAAGTGATAATAGCTCTGCCTTTTTTTATTTGGAATTTACAACTTGGGCATATGATAATATGGTAAGCTTGAAATTCTCCTCAAATTATTATCCACAAGGTAGCAATTTAGCGGAATCCTCTAATAAAAATTTGCTATGTGTAATCAAAAAACTTGAAAAAAATCCTAGGGATTGGCATAGCAATCTAAAATTCACCCTTTGGGTTGATAGGATTAGAATGAAAGAATCAATAGGGACATCCCTGTATCACTTAGTTTATGGACAAGATCCTATGTTTCCCACAAATTTAAGATTACAAAAATTGCATTTCATGAAGGAATATATTGGAACTAATGATAAACTTGAAACTAGATTGACACATTTAATGCATCTTGATGAGAAGAGAGATGATGTTATGCTTCATTTTAGCAAATATCAAGATGTAGTGAAAAGGTGGTTTGATAAGAGATCTAAAATCAAGACATTTAAAGTTTTAGACGTAGTATTATTATGGGATAAAAGGTATAAAAATAAAGGATATCATGAAAATTTTGATTGTTTGTGGTTAGGTCCATACCAAGTGTCTGAAATCCTAGGTGAGAACAGTTTTAGACTAAAAATCTTTGATGGAAAAGATTTGGCTTTACCTATTAATGGGTTGCTTCTGAAGCACTATTTCCAGGCTTGAAAGGGGTAGAGTCCTGTATTATATGTAAATATGTTCATGTCTAGATGTTTTCGAGTTTGATTGTATTTTTTGTATTCATTCACTTCCAATAATTTATTGATTTCTAGTGTTGTGTATATAGTTTTGGTGTTTGGTGTTTATTTTGATTTTGGCTTTATTTGTGTGTGATGTTTTTCGTTTATTTTCAAGTGTTGTGTTTTATTGCTAGTTCTTGTTAAGAGTTTGGGCTATTCATTTTGCATTGTGAGTTGTTCCCTGGTTTTGGGACAAGATTTTGTAGTTGCTAACTTTTGGTCTCCATTCTGTGTTGGTTTGTCTTTGTTTAGTAGGTTGGAGTACATGAGCTGAAAAATTGATGTTCTTTGTCAAAAAAAATAAAAATGGTGACCCTGTGGGTGGTGTTTCTTTGCTTAGTAGATTTGAGCACCTAATCTGAAAACAAGTGAACCCAAGAAATGGGGTATGAGTTATTTGGTGATCATGCTCAGAATTTGGGGACCAAAATACTGGAAAGTGGAATGATGAAATATTAACCAAAGCTCCACATGGGACTCACACATATTAAATATCATTTCTAGAAGTAATAAGGATGAAGTTGTCTTGATTTGCAACCCTAGGTGAAAATCTAAAATGCTCTACTCATTGGCTTTCTAAGCTTAATGAGACTTTATGCTTTGCAAGAGTTCCATAGGTACAAGCTATGCAACAAATTTCTTGAAATTTGTCATCTAGTTCAGGAAAACTCCATCGGGGCTATAGATGCCTGACTGGTAGTGGGGCCCTGGCTAGGCAAATTTTGATACATAGAAAGAGAAAAAAAAAGAGAGAAAAGAAAGAAAAAAAAAAAGAGAAAACGAAAAAAAAAAAAGAGAAAAAGAGGGAAAAAAAGAGAAAAAGTAGAGAAAGTGAGTATTAGAAGTCTAGAAACACCTAAGATAGATGGACTTTGCAAAGCATTAAGCGAACACACGGGTGAGTTATATAAACCTCACTGGGGCTATAGACGCCTAACTGGCAGTGAGGCTCTATCTATAAAAGTTGTCATTTCATGAGCTGTACTTCATAGCCTAATGCAGAAAGGGATGATGGAATCTGGAGGATTTTCAAAAATGCGTGAATGAATCACTTTTGCACACACTAAGCAAAGGAAGATAGATTAGTTGTTCGATTTGAAGTTGTTTAACCCCACCTTCTTGGGACATTGCCAAATTATTTTCATTTTGCTGATTTTATGTGTTTTCATTTAAGATTGGTTTCTTACCGAAATGATCAGGAGCATTTCCCAGTAGAGTCATCATTTGTTGTAGCTGCTCCACAACATACCCCAAAATTAGGGACCCACATTTAAATGTTGGTTTTAGGAAGTGTTGCATGTTTTGAGTGCATTTTGATAAGTCATTACCCTTGGAATTTTGCCATGCAGATGCCGAGTTCTCATTGTATTTTATGGTATTTCGTACTTTGGTTGAAGTTTGTGCTCCAAAGTTTTAGATGAGGGGTTTGTATGGGACCTTGTTATTTCTTTTGGAAATTGTCATGCTTTTCATTATTTGAAGTGGTTCAAATCAAATTTTCAATAAAACCAAAACAAAGCAAAAGTTTTTGGATAATAATAAAATTTAAATCTATATATATGTTTATGTATAGATTTAACAAAACTAAAATAAAAATTAAAAGATAAAAAAATAATAATAAACAAAGAAATTATTATTATGTATACTTTGTATATATGATAATAATAGTAGTAAATAAATAAATAAAATATTTATTTAAAACAATGGTTATATATATAGTAAATAAATTATGCTAGTGTTACTTGTTTATAAACTTTGGTTAAAGTTTAGGGTACCCATTTTAGCATTTTAAACCCATTAAAGTTTAGTCTATTGGTATTTGGGTTCACGTGCTAATCCATGTATTTGTATTTTGATATAGGTGGCATATATTTGAGGTGTTGGATTACGTTTTAGATGTTCGGTGGCACGGTTGGCATGGATCCCAAGATGAAGGCTTATTAAGGCATGATTCTTAGAATACGTGGACCTCCTATGATATGATCAAACGGGGTTTTACATGAGACAACCAAATCGGATATCGTAGACCATCAGTGACATGATAGAGTGGGTGAACCTTAGCATGGACAAGCAGCATTTGTGGCGATGATGTGGACTACACTGTAGGGAGTTAAGTTGCACGAACATCGATGAATAGAGGTGGTTATCGAAAGCCCGAATAGGAAGGGAGAAACATAGTGGGATGTCAAGTTTACCACAGCCACGTTGGATGAGATTTACGTAGCGACAAACATTGGTTTTAATGACACCTGAACGCAAAGGATGCCACGGTGAACATATACTATCATATATACATTGAATGTAGGCCCAGCATTGAAGTAGAGAATGGGTACAGCAAGAGAATTATGGATTTTTTTGGAATGCAACTATGATATTTACATATTGGGGTAAATTACTCGAGAAATGAACGCAGAGGCACAGTAGAAATATCCACAGGAATCACCTTCGTCAGAGCTAGTATCATTTGCAAAAGACGGTTAAGGTTCGGTGAGCACTGGCGACCATAGTGGCAGATAGAGAAAGTTTAAACAATAGTAGGCATGTTTCGAAAGCACAGAATCTAATCCATTGTGATGACGAGCCAGCTAGCATACCATATATATAACCCCATAATGTGGACGTAACTTTAGGCAGTGAAAGACTTTGTGGAGATGACATGGATGTCGTAGTAAGCCAGGATGAACCCTCGAAGACCCTAGCAGCAGATTCACAATGAGTATTTGAACATCGAGATGCAACAGAATCACGTGGTCTTTGACAGTGATCCGAGTATCAATCGTGGTATATCAACAATGGGGTCAAAGTTGGGCAAAAATTGTAAGAAACGGGTGTAGTGGGACCAGCGTAGGTCCTACCATGGATGTTGGTAGAGGCACTTCCCGACGATCAAAGACTTCATGACATAAACAGCCTATGATAATCAAGCATGGTTCATGATTGTCTATGGACCATGGGAAGCCGAAGTTGAGAAAGGAATCAAATATTATCGTTAATAAAAGCACGTTGTAAGTCATAGTTATAGCCAAGGATATTCAAGGACATGGCATAAATTAAATAAAATGAAGATGGTACCACTTCTAGGGTAGAAGGTAGTGTGGCGCTAGTGCAGAAGTCATCTTATGATGCAGCAATTGGAAGGCGGATGACAACACGATTCAGCGGTAGCTGCAAGGAGTAGGTTTGAGAATCTTTAAACAATGGTAGATGTGGAGAAAATTTTGTGATGCAGATGAGGGTGCACTATGTCGACATCTAGTGAAGCAACAGATGACATTGGTAGATGCAACTATTATGGGACATTATCATAGAGGGAAATGTAGCTAACATCGACAGTGTCTATAGAGATACGAGCAGGTGTGGGTAATAGCCGACGATGATTGGGTAGTACAGGAGGAATTTGCCATCAAATTTAGTAGCAGAGTACGTAGACCCTATCAAGTAAACAGATCCATGTTGTTGAATATGGAAACCCTAATGATCTATACTGAAACCCGCATAATCACAGACATGTTGAAATGCATAATAGAGGTGAAAGCTTTTTTTTGTAGAATTACAAGTATGGAATATGCCAAGACAAGAGATATAAGATTGGAGATGTAGGTGAGCTACGATGATAGGGATTGATATTCCATATCATCCCTATTCACATGGATCAAGTGTAACAACATTTAATAAGCACACGGATTGGTGCATTTAATTCCACTTTGTAAAGGCAGACATGCCTATAAATATGTTTTTGGTATGCAATACAAATCAGTTTTTCATTGTGCTCATTCTTGCTTCGAGTTTTCGAGTGTTGTTTCCACATCAGTGGTATCAGAGCCGCATGTTGATTGGCAAGTATCCTCTTCCCCTAGGCCAGGTTGGTTCACAGGGGGAATGAGAAAACCAGCAACAGGTCTTGGCTTGGAAAGAACACTCTTTTCCTTATAGAAGCATTCGAGCACGCCGTTTTCTTTCAAAAAACTTTGTTGGAGTCCTCTACATCCTCGACTCATAGCTAGCTGGGTCCTTCTGACCTTGACCTCAGCTATCGATACTGCCATTGGATTTGTCATTCTTTTGATAGTTTCTTGTGCAGTTTTTGATTTGTCGCAGCCACTGCTACCCTTACTATGCAGCACCTACCATTGCCTCTCCTTGTAGATCTGCACTCAATGATCTGATCGAGGTGCTCTTCTGGAACATGCCCTAGATCTGGCCTTTCAACATCGAGATCCACAACATCTTCCTCCATTCAGCGGTGTCACGGAGTGTTTAAGCCAGCGTTGCTACATTGTTGCTCCATTCCTTCCTTGCTTTCTGTGTGTTGACGTATGCTCCCTCCCATGTTGTCCGTGTTGTTGACGTGTTGTGCTTCTCCCATGTTGTTAGTCGTTCGAACAAGTCAGGCATTGTATTCTCCTCCCGCACTGACGTGTGCTCCTCCCATGCTGTCCATCGCCGTTCGATCAAGTCAGGTTGTATTGTCCGCCTTGATTTGGGAGTGATTGTGCTAGTCCGCCTTGCCTAGCCATTGGGGCATTTGATCGTTGGCCATTGTAAGTGTCGCCTTGACCGCCTGGGCTAGCCCGCTTTGCCTAGCCATTGGGGAGTTTGACCATTAGCCATTGTAAGTTGTGCCTCTTGACCGTTACCGCCTGTGCTAGTCCCGCTTGCCTAGCCATTGGGGAGTTTGACCGTTAGCCGTTGTAAGTTGTGCCTCTTGACCGTTAGGCCATTAAATATCCTCATTAATTCTGCCATTAGGAGGGAAGGGCATATTACACAAAGTTGAAACAATTTTTTTGATTAGTAACCTGTCACCAAGTAAATCTCCTGGCTCCCAATCCTAGTCGACCGATGGCAACAAACATGGCCATTGTTGAAAAATTGGCCAAAATAATGACCTCTCATGATGAACAATGGGCAGCACAACAAGAACAAATGGCAGCACAACAAGAACAAATGGCAGCACAACAAGCACAAATGGCACAAATGGCTGCCATATTGCAAAATCTACAAGGTTCTTCAAATTCTTCCCGTCCGAAGTGTGATGTGAAATTATATGAAGGCTCACGAGATCCTGATGTCCTCCAAAGCTGGATTCTTGACATGGAGACTTGGTTCGAGTACCATCAGACATCGGATACAGCGAAAGTTCCAATTGCAAAGTGCAGAATTTCTAACATAGCCAAGGTCCTCATAGCCAATAGAAAAATTGGTACGTGGGAGGAGATGGTAAAAATTTTAAAGGCTTCTTTTTATCCATCAAATTATGAGGATGACTTACTGAATCAATGGCTATGCCTTCGTCAAGGAAAGAAAGAATCCATGCAGGATTTTATCCATCACTTCAATCGCCTTCGAGTTTTACTTGGGATCTTCGATTCTGATGCGGTCTTGATTGCCAAGTTTAAAAGTGGTCTTCTAGCCCACTTTTACAGGGAAGTCAAATACACTATTTGCATTACATTGGATGATGTTTTCAAACATGCCCTTTTAGCCGAAGAGAAGTTCATTGCACAACATCAGGAGTCTCGCTACTCGGGTGCATCTACAGAGGATGGGTACAAGAATCAGGTTGATAGAAAGAGATCTCCTAATTTTTCTTCTTCTATTAATCCCACTTCTTATGCATCCCTTGCTTCTAAAAATTCTTCTTCTTCTTCATTTTCTCATGCTCCAAACAAGAAATTTTGTAACTATTGTAAGAGGCAAGGCCATGATAAAACTCAATGCCCACAATTACAGAAAAAGAAGAATCTTTTTGTACAGTCCGATGAGGGGACTTGTGATAACCCCATCGAGACTTCTGGTGAAGAAGAAATTTATGAAGAGTTGAGAGGGCAACTCAATAATGTAACACTCATGAATCACCATTCCCGAGCTGGTGATCGTGACCACTTGTTCGTCACTCGGGCTCACTTGCTCCATAACTTTGCAGTTGATTGTATAATCGACAATGGATCATAGAAGAATCTGATTGTGCAGTCCATTGTCGATAAGCTTAAGCTCCCTACTTCAAAACATCCTCGCCCATACTCTCTTGGGTGGAAGGACAACACAAACACATCAAAAATAACACACACATGCACCCTGGCTTTTGCATTTGGTACCAAATTTAGAGATGCAGTAACATGTGATGTCACACCGATGGATTGTTGTGGGTTACTTCTCGGTAAACCATATCAATATGATAGGAGAGCAACATATGATGCATATAAAAATACATATACACTGCAAAAATATCACAAACATTTTCTCATTAAAAGCACTCCAATATCTGCAAAGCAATCAAACAATATTTTGCTTACTTGCCACCAAGCTAGAAAAGCCAGTAATAATGCTCAAGCACTTGCACTTATTTTCATTCATCCAAAAGAACAACAAGCAAAAGATAAAGGGCAAAAACACACCATTACTTTTCAAGTCAACAATTCCAAAGTAAAAAGAATACTACAAAAATATGAAAGTGTGTTTCAGGAACCCACTTCTTTACCACCGAAAAGAACAATTAATCATGCAATTGAGATCATTCCAGCAGCACCTCTTCCAAATGTTCCAATGTACAGGCAATCCATTATACAATATGATGAAATTAAAAAACAATTGCAGGAATTATTGGATAAGGGATTCATAAAGCACAACACCTCTCCTTGTGCCTCACCAATTCTGCTTGTTCTAAAAAAAGATGGTACTTGGAGATTCTGCATTGATTTTAGGGCACTCAATAAAATAACAATAAAAAATAGGTATCCACTTCCTCGGATTGATGACTTATTAGATCAACTACAAGGGGCTAAATTCTTCAGCAAACTTGATCTTAAGAGTGGCTATCATCAAGTTCGAATTCAAGCAGAGGATACATGGAAAACAACTTTCAAAATAAATATGGGACTATTTGAATGGTTAGTTATGCCATTCGGTCTCACCAATGCTCCAACTACATTTATGAGGCTCATGAATGAAGTATTCCGTGATTGTCTTGATCAATATGTAATAATTTATCTTGATGATATCTTGATATTTTCCAAGACTTGGGCCGAACATTTACAGCATTTGGAGCATGTTCTAGCCACCCTTCACAAGAACCAGTTATTTGCCAGCTTGAACAAGTGCTCATTTGCCCAAACATCAATTTCATACCTTGGTTTCATCATAAATCCTGATGGTATCCAGGTTGACCCTGTCAAAGTAGAAGTATTACTCAAATGGCCTGCTCCCACAAATATCACTGAACTCAAAAGTTTTCTTGGCCTTGCTAACTTCTACCATAAATTTATTTCAGGGTACTCAAACATTGCTGCTCCATTGCATTCATTGACGAAAGCCAAATCTATTTTTCATTGGACAAATACCCACAATCAAGCTTTTGTCGATCTCAAAGATAAGCTTTGCTCTGCTCCTGTCTTAGCCATTCCTGATCTTCGACAACCCTTCAAAATAGAAACTGATGCCTCTCAATTTGCTCTCGGTGTTGTTCTCAAACAAAATGGACATCCCATTGCTTATCATTCTGAGTCATTCTCTACAACAAAACAAAATTACTCCACTTATGATAAGGAACTCTATGCCTTAGTCCAAGCTATAAAATATTGGCATCACTACCTTCTTGGTAAAGAAACTATTGTTCACACAGATCATTTACCCTTGCAGTTTCTTCAATCACAAACAAAAATCCAAGAAGCACGCCACATGAAATGGGCCTCCTATCTACAACAGTTTCATATAGTCATCAAATACAAGAAGGGTAGTCAAAATTTTGTTGTCGATTGCCTCAACCATCCTCCATCAGCCACAACCCTAACCATTGTTACAACCTCTCATTTAGCTTTCCAATATTGGCCTACTGAGTACCCTAATGATCCTGACTTTGCCATAGTTTATCACAAATTACAGCATCCATCCTCCTCCAATTTAAGTCCCTTTGAGGATTTCCATCTCAAGGAGGGGTTGCTTTACCATCTTGATAAGCTTTGTGTCCCTACTTCAAGCAGACCATCCCTTCTAAGAGAGGCTCATTCCACACTCTATGGTGGTCATTTTGGTAAACATAAGACACTTCACCATCTGCAATGATTCTTTTATTGGCCTCACATGCAGAGAGATGTTCTCAAGTATTTAAAACAATGTGTCCCATGTAGTCGGTCTAAGTCATCCAACCGTAGGCTTGGTCTCAGTATGCCCTTACCTATCGCCTCCCATCCTTGGGAAAGTATATCTATGGATCTTGTCAGTGGTTTTCCCATGACCGTCCGTCAACATGATTGTGTCTTTGTCATAGTCGACCATTTCAGTAAGATGGCTAAGTTCATTCCATGTCGAAAAACAAGTTCTGCTGCAGACTTAGCCAAATTGTTCTTTGATGTCATCTGGCGATCTTTTGGTCTTCCCACAAGTATTGTGTCCGATCATGATTCCCGTTTTGTCGGTCATTTTTGGAGGTCCTTGTGGAAACTATTAGGTGTGTCCCTTAATTTTTCCATAACATTTCATCCTCAGTCTGATGGTCAAACAGAAGTCGTCAATCGTACACTTGTCCAGAGTCTTCGAGTCTACCACCATACGTCACCAGCCAAGTGGGATCTCAGTCTAACTCATATTGAGCATGCATATAATAGAGCAGTCCATACGTCCACTGGTCATAGTCCTTTTGAGGTATGTCTAGGGTTTCAACCTGTCGCTCCATATGAGTTACCCTTGGCTCTTCCATCTCCAGTCACAGTACACATGCAACATGAACAAGAGAAAGCACAATCCTTCATCCAACATCTGCAGCAGCTACAGTCCAAGGTTGTACACATCTTGCAGTAGACACAAAAGCAACAGAAATAGGCTATGGATCACCACCATGTTCCACACTCCTTTTAGATAGGTGATCGAGTTTGGTTGTACCTTGATCGTAAGAGATTTCCAGAGAAGGCACACAACAAGATCAAACCTCTCCGCTATGGGCCTTACACAATCATTCAACAACTATCCGAGAATGCATTCAGATTGGATCTTCCAGCACACCTGGGTATTCATGATGTTGTCAATGTTGATCTACTCCATCCATATCATGAGTCCACGCTAGAGAGCCCACCGACCATTAGTCATCCATCAAATGTTGTTCCTGATTTCCAACTTCCATTGGAGGAGGACCGTCTATTCGACACCAGGACTCGCCACACTCGACAGGGTTCTTCAACTTCGTATCTGGTTGCACGACGTGGAGAGCTTCCTCACCAGGCTAAGTGGATCACTTCAGCATAGTTGGCTCAAGATTTTCCATCCCTTTTAGATGCATTGGAGACCAATGCTTCTAGGGTGGGGAGGAATGATAGGGATTGATATTCCATATCATCCCTATTCACATGGATCAAGTGTAACAACATTTAATAAGCACATGGATTGGTGCATTTAATTCCACTTTGTAAAGGCATACATGCCTATAAATATGTTTTTGGTATGCAATACAAATCAGTTTTTCATTGTGCTCATTATTGCTTCGAGTTTTCGAGTGTTGTTTCCACATCATACGACCATGCGACGTTCAGTTACAAAAGCATGTAGTCTTCACGGCCGTAGGGTTTGAAGATGTAGGCTAGCAAAATGTCAAGGAGAAATAGGTGAGATTGGTTTTAAATGTTAATAAAAGGCACAAGGTCCAGGGGAGTCATAAGGTTGGTTGTTTAATAATAAAAAAAGCTTCTTTTTAAATTTTGTTTTATTTTAGTATATATATCATATGATATGGGGGAGTCATAAGGGTTTTATAGGTTTATTTATATTATAATATAAATAAAGGGAGTCATAAGGGGATTTTAAACCTTTATATATTTATTTATATTATAATATAAGTAATGGGAGCCATAAGGAAGATTTAATTTTTTTATTATATATTAGATAAGGGAGCTATAAGGAGATTGAAGGTATTGAGGGTTTCGATAATAAAAAAAAATGAGAAGATTAATTTCGTTTCTTTTTGTCTTTTTTTTTTTTTTATGATGTTAAAAGGGGTTATAGAAGGAAATGAAATAATGTGGATTTCATTATTTTTTTTGATTTTATTTTATTTTAACATCATAAAAAGGAGGAAGATGAAACGAATCAAGAAAATGGAAACCTTAAATACCCAAGGAGGGCATTGTAAAAGGGCTGGAAATTTTTGTAAACAAGATTACTTTGAAGAATCAAATGCATTCATTTTGGCAAATACAAACCTTGTGAGCAAAACCAAAAGGAGATTGCGTCTAAGGCTACTGAATTTATTGTCTATCTTTATTGCATTTCATTTTGATTTGTATCTATGTATTAATGTCATTAAGGGTTATACTAGGTGAATGTTGAAATAAAATGCAAATGTTCTTTGTCCTTTGAGTCTTGCACTTGGTCTAACTTGATTGTGTTTTCTGCAGGTCCTTTAGATCAAGTTGCCTCTAGATTCATCTCATAACTTGGGGTTTTGCAGGGAGGGGATTGTGACACCAAAATTTGATGTCATTTTGTTGTTTTCCAGCAGTTTTGTAAATATTTTTGTTGTTTTATTTTCTAAAATTAGTTTAATTCATTTTCACTTTAGCTTGTTATTTTTTTGATTCTGGTCAATTCCAGAATTTTTGTTTTAGTTTTTCTCTTTTATTCTGGTCATTTCTAGAATTTTTGCACATAGTTTATTTTCCATTCTGGTCATTTCCAAAATTTCTGCATTTATTTTCTTTCCATTTTGGTCATTTCCAAAAATTTTGCATCTAATTTCAGTCTTTTATTCTGGTCCATTTTCCAGAATTTCATTTTGCATTTCTGTTCATTTACTTCCATTCTGGTCCTCATCCAGAATTTTTGCACCTCCAAATTGCACTAAGTTAATTTTCAAGATAAAATCAATCTTAGGAGGGGGTTACTAATGCCAAATTGACATTAATGGCAGATAAAGCAAATGAACACTAACATGCTAACTCGCTAACCATTACTAACACCAAATTCTGACTTAGTTGTAGTAGAATGCTCATAATGAAGATAAAATGAATCTACTAACTGTAAAATGAACCTCACATTAAAGGTATGGAATCTAAAATGAAGTGGACTATTCCACACACTCTTGCATTTTTACACCTTTAATTTGAAGATAAAAGGAGCTTACTAACTGGGATTCAGGGTAAATCAGATTAACATCAAGAGCACTAAAAGGAATCACTTTCACACTTGCTAAATTCACATGCACTTTGAGGATTAAAGGATCATGATCGCTAAGCATTGTATGAATTGGATCATCAAGGCCCCTTGTTAACTGTCACTTGCATACTTTGAGTTTATTCTGGTATATCTATATTTTGTTTTAATCATTATCGATTACATGTATGTATGGAATGTTTGCTTACCAGAACCTTGGAGAAATGTGTGTTTTCATCTAATTTCTTTGCAAGAGGGAGTTTTCAATTTAATACTCTGATTGTGGTGATTATTTTGCAATAGGGCAAAATATTCACTCAACATTTTGGTGCTAGAAGGAGGGCCTTATTTCATAGCTTTGTGATTTAGATCTTTGTTTTCTAATAGTTAATGTGGGTAGTTTTATTTCCACCTTATTGTGCTTGCAGGTACAGTATTTATTCAGGTTTTATTGTGAGTGATTTGTGAGAAGCCTTGTAGAACATTAGTTTTTCCAAGCTGGCCCAACCTGAGTACATTGCTACTAGGTCTAAAACCACTGGGGAAACCATTTTTCAAAGTCTTTCTCCCAATTCTAGGAGGCCAAGAAACAAAACTCAAGAGATCAAAATCCCACCCAACATACTTGATCTAGGGTCATCTTTAGATTCAAGTACATCTAGTGGGTCTGCACCCACTATTTCCATTGCGATAGCTACATCAAGTGTATCTGTCCCCATCACTTCGATGGTTTCTATCATTCTCGTAGGGTCACTACCATTGAATAACATGGCCCAACAACCAGCTCCCTGGTATGGTGCGCAAATCTCTCCCTTGAATATACCCAGGGATGTCCATGACATACCTAGGCATATTGAGAGGTCGATACCCAATTTTATGCATGATGGCCCCATTATAGCTGAGGAGCATGTCCAAATTTACAAAGACCATATGATTAGACAAGGAGTTAATCATGAAGACGTCGCTTGTCAACTTTTTCCTAATAGTTTTGACCAAATGGCCAATGAGTGGTATAGGAATCTCCCCGTAGGGTCCATCACTTCTTGGGCCCAACTAGAGGCAGCCTTCGTCAATCAGTTCAGGTCATTGTTAGATCCTACTATCATATACAATCAATTTGTGTCCTGCAAAAGGTTTCCGAATGAGCCAATTAGGACATTCAATGCGAGGTTCCAAAAGCTTTATGTGAATGTAACTCATCACTTTGCGATAGATGCCATTGTGGCTTTGCAATTATACTTCGTAGCTCTAGATCCCATGATAGGCATGTTTGCTAGGAGAAACCCTCAGGTCACAACCCTTGCCCTAGCTTATGCGAAAGCCATGACCATTGAGCAACAAATGACATCGCAAGGAGGGGGGATGCCCCAATTGCCCATGATGGGACAATATGGTCCCTATAGTCAGTTTGCCATGATGAATCAGATTATGACATCACAAGTGCCAATGATGAATGTCATCCCATATAATCAACAAAGTCCATTCATGCCCACATATTCACCCTTTCCTACCTATCCTAACGCATCCATTCCACCCACCACATCCATGTTGGTAAACAATCAGATGACCATACCTAGATTTAGTGTGATCAACAACTAGTTGACTGTCTGGATTTGAGGTGATCAAACCTCAAACCTCGATAGCTTATCCTATGGTCACACCTCTTCAAAGCATGAATCCTTGGTGGAACCAAAA
Source organism: Wollemia nobilis (assembly GCA_028583015.1). Classification (NCBI taxonomy): domain Eukaryota; kingdom Viridiplantae; phylum Streptophyta; class Pinopsida; order Araucariales; family Araucariaceae; genus Wollemia; species Wollemia nobilis. The sequence continues at coordinate 773,694 of JAQPPZ010000620.1, read as the reverse complement.
TGCTCAGAATCAAACCATCACGTCTAGTCAAGAGGTTACCAATGTAGGAAATGCTAGTGGATCTGGCACCGTGATGCCCCAATCACAAGGATCTAATTCTAAATTGGAATAATTAAAGAGAATCACTATCAAACAAGGTAATGACTTAGTCCACCTACATAAACAAGTTGCCCAAGCTCCTAAACCCAATCAGAATCATAACCATAGGAGGAAAGGGACCATATAATACTCACCCCAATAATGGGTACGTACCCAACCCTGTAGCCAATCAGGCAGATACTTTGGAAGATTATGGTGAGTTAGAGCCTTGTGATGAGGAATTACCCCATTGTTTCCAAGGAAAATATGATGCTTTGGTGACTGAAGTTGTCCACTATCAAGAAAATGAGGAAGAGGAGGAGGATATTGAGGTCTTAGGAGAAGAAGATGATGAAACTTTGGAAGTCCAAGCCATTAGACATTTTGGGAAAGGAAATCATGGGTATTACACAAGAAGTTCTAAGGATCCCAAAACTTCCTCTACTCCTCCAAACAACCCCTTACTTCCTCCTGATACAAAAGGTGATGTTAATCCACCTCCTCCTCTAGTTGTTGAAGTATCCAAACCAATACAAAAGATGCCAAATTCTGAAAAATCCACTTATGACTTAGAAGAGGATATGAAAAGGACTAAGGCTAATATCTCGATGTTTGAAGTTGCTAAAATTTTGGGTCAAGGGAAACATTTGTTGAAGGGGTTGAACCCACCTAGTCAAATCCATGAAGTTAAAGGCACCGAGTCCCAATTAGTTTTGAGAAGGGAAAAATGAGAAGTACCTCCTTTTCTCATAACCATTAGAATTGCAGGTAAAAACCTACACAATTGTTTGATAGATTTGGGTGCCTCGGGTAACATCATGCCCCTTGAGATTTACCAAAATTTAGGATTCACACCAATTACCCCTCTAAGAGTAAAGTGGTACAATTGGATAGATCTATGGTGGATGTGGTTGGAATTTTAAATGATGTCCTAGTCCAGATCAATTCAGAACCTAGAGTTCAACATCATGTGGACATATTGGTACTTAATATCCCCACCAAATATGACATGGTATTGGGAAGAGATTGGAGTAAGAACCTGAATGGGTACATCATTACAGATTCTTCCCATATGTGGTTACCTTGGAGAGGAGTAGCAAATCAAATAAGGGTGGATAGTGAGCCAAGGCTCAAAGAGATGATAACAGAGTATAATAGGCCCAATGAAATCCAATTTGCTGAAACTGAGTTAGGGGTCTACAACTTGGACATAGAAGAAGCTACCGAAGAACCTCAAAAAGAAAACCTTTCTTATAGCACTTCGAAAGAGGATAGTTTGGTTTGGACTCTAAGATTTGATGGATCTAAGTCAAAACAAGGTGTTGGAGCTGGTATCGAACTTACATGTCCTAGTAGCAAGCCTATGCTAGCTGCCTATAGATTACAGTTTCCAACCACCAATAATGTGGTAGAATATGAAGCGTTGATTTTTGGACTTCAATTGGCCCTAAGGAAGAAGGTTAAATGTCTCAAAGTTTTGGGAGATTCGGAGTTAGTGGTTAAACAAGTGAAAGGGCAATATGCGTGTCGGGATAAAATATTAAGCCTTTACAAAACTAGAGTTAAGGATTTGGTAGATGAGTTTGATGCTTTCAATATCTCCCTTATCTCTAGGAAAAACAATCGAATGGTAGATTCTTTAGCCGTATCGTAAGAATGCTCAAACCTGTGGACCATAAAAAATGCAAGAAATTTTCAATTGAGTTAGTGCCATGCCCCTCGATACCAGATAATGTTACCAACTTCCAAGTATTCGATAGTGATAGACACATTTTCAACTTCGTCACTAATTCTGGTATTTTTGAAAATCAGGTGATAGATGAAGATAAGAGAGGGCAAGAAGAAGTAGATTTGGAAAGTGAAACAACCCAAATTATGAACAAAATGCCAAATGATTTGGTTTCATTAGAAAAGATATTTGATATCGGATATCAAGCAAAAAGAGGTAAAAAGGTACCACCCCCTAAAGAAGCATGTGATCTAATCAATTTAGGGAGTGCAGAGAATCCATGAGAGGTATTCATTGCTAAGGCATGTACAAGACAAGAAAAGGAGTCTATCGCTCATGCATTAAAGGAATATGTGGATTGCATAGCATGGAGTTATAAGGATTTGAAAACCTATGATCAAAGTGTGATAATGCATACAATTCCATTAAAACCAGACTCCAAGCCTTTCAGACAGAGATAAAGACCTGTCAACCCATTATTAGAGCCCTTAATAGAGAAAGAGGTGAAGAGATTGCTAGAAGCAAAAATCATCTTTCCTGTTAGGCATTCCACATGGGTTGCCAATCTTGTCCTAGTAAGAAAGAAGAGTGGAGAGATAAGGTTGTGTATAGACTTCAGGAATTTGAACAAGGCTTGTCAAAAGGATAATTACCCATTGCCTACTATCGATGAGATTCTTCAAAAGGTTAATGGGTCAGAAATGATGTCATTCTTGGATGGTTATTCAGGATATAATCAGATTCTTATTCATCCAAATGATAGAATGAAGATAACCTTCACAATAAAATGGGGTACATTCGCATATAGAAGAATACCTTTCGGATTATTGAATGCGGGTGCCACCTTCCAACGAGCCATGGATTTTACATTCAAAGGGCTCATTGGTAAGTGTATCATTGTTTACGTAGATGACATTCCTATTTTTCTAAGAAAAGGGAAGATCATGTCAGGGATTTGAGGAAAGTACTTCAAAGATGTAGGGAACATGGGATCTCTCTTAATCCAAAAAAATGCATCTTTGGGGTAACGGAAGGTAAGCTATTGGGCCATGTCATTTTAAAGGATGGGATTGCTATTGATCCAGAAATAATAGCCACTATACTAGCCATTCCTCCACCCAATAGCAAGAAAGAGTTGAGATCCTTCTTCGGTAAAATCAACTTTGTAAGGAAATTTATTTCAGGATTTTTCGAGATTGCCAAGCCCTTGAATGACATGTTAAAGAAGGATGTTCAGATCAAATGGACAAATGAAAATAGGGAAGCTTTCAAAAGCATCAAGGATGCTATCTCTAGGGCCCTTGTTTTAATTAGTCCAGATTATGCAAAGCCTTTTTATGTCTATACATTTGCTTCAGATCATTCTTTTGTGAGTGTCCTAACCCAAAAGAGCAAGGGTAACATTGAAAATCCCATTGCTTTCTTGAGTGCTCCTTTGAAGGATGCAAAATTGAGATATTCCATCTTAGATAAACAAATGTATGTGTTGTTCAAGACCATTAAGAAATTCAGGCATTACATAGTCCATAGTAGGGTTTTTGTTGTAGTCCTTGACCCTGCCATTAAGTCTATGTTTTTGCAAAATGAGCTAGGTGAAAGAAGGAGAAAATGGATTTCAACCCTCCAAGAGTTTGATCTAGAAATCCAACCCATGAAAATAGTTCATGGACAAGGTTTGGTTAAGTCAATTGCAGAAATTGATCCATTGATCTCATGCCAACATTACAATGTAGAAGACATAACTAAAGATGATTGGTATGTTGATATAGTGTATTTCTTGTTGAATGGTAAGTGCCCATTGCATTTAAATTCTACTCAACGTAGAGCTTTGCATTTGAAATCTACAAATTTTCTAATTAAGTCTGGTGTTTTGTATAGGAGAAATCATGAAGGGATTTACCTTCGTTGTGTTGATCAAGAAGAGGTGACCCAAGTACTTAAGGATTTCCATGGTAAGTATGGAACTGGACACGGGTCAGCCAATGCAATAGCACATCAAATCCTTAGGGTAGGGTACTATTGGCCCCATTTTTTCAAAGATGCACATGCTCATGTGAGATCATGCCACACATGTCAAGTGGCAGCCAATAGAGAAAGAAATGTTGCAATGCCATTACAGTCTGTGGTAGAGGCAAGGCCTTTTGCACAATGGGGATTGGATTTTGTTGGGATCATCAATCCTAACTCATATGATTCTCATAAATATATCCTTACTACCATAGATTACTGCACAAGGTGGACTGAAGCCATTCCCACTAAGCACGCTACCTCAGAGGTTGTTATTAAGTTTTTAGAGGATAATATTGTGACTCGTTTTGGAATGCCCAACACGATTGTAAGTGATAACGACTCTACCTTTTCTTCTTTGGAATTTGCAACTTGGGCATATGATAATATGGTAAGCTTGAAATTCTCCTCAAATTATTACCCACAAGGTAACGGTTTAGCGGAATCCTCTAATAAAAATTTGCTATGTGTAATCAAAAAATTACTTGAAAAAATCCTAGGGATTGGCATAGCAAGCTAAAATTCACCCTTTGGGCTGATAGGATTAGAACAAAAGAATCAATAGGAACATCTCCGTATCACTTAGTTTATGGACAAGATCCTATTTTTCCCACAAATTTAAGATTACAAACATTGCATTTCATGAAGGAATATATTGGAACTAATGATAAACTTGAAACTAGATTGACACATTTAATGCATCTTGATGAGAAAAGAGATGAGGCTATGCTTCATTTCAGAAAACATCAAGATGTAGTGAAAATATGGTTTGATAAGAGGTCTAAAATCAAAACATTTAAAGTTTCAGACCTAGTATTATTGTGGGATAAAAGGCATGAAAAGAAAGGAGATCATGAAAAATTTGATTGTTTGTGGTTGGGTCCATACCAAGTGTCTGAAATCCTAGGTGAGAACAGTTTTAGACTAAAAATCTTTGATGGAAAAGATTTGGCTTTACCTATTAATGGGTTGCTTCTGAAGCACTATTTCCAGGCTTGAAAGGGGTAGAGTCCTGTATTATATGTAAATACGTTCATGTCTTGATGTTTTCGAGTTTGATTGTATGTTTTGTATTCATTCACTTCCAAGAATTTGTTGATTTCTAGTGTTGTGTATATAGGTTTGGTGTTTGATGTTTATTTGGTTTTGGCTTTGTTTGTGTGTGTTGTTTTTCATTTATTTTCAAGTTTTATGTTTATTGCTAGTTCTCGTTAAGAGTATGGTCTATTTATTTTGTGTTGTGAGTTATTCCCTGGTTTTGGGGTAAGATTTTGTAGTCGCTAACTTTTGGTCTCTGGTCTGTGTTGGTTTGCCTTTGTTTAGTAGGTTGGTTTAATTATTTTATTATATATTATAAGGGAGCTATAAGGAGATTGAAGGTATTGAAGGTTTTGATAATAAAAAAAAGGAGAAGATTAATTTCGTTTCTTTTTGTTTCTTGTTTTTTTATGATGTTAAAAGGGGTTATAGATGGAAACGAAATAATGTGGATTCCATTATTTTTGTTGATTTTTTTTTATTTTAACATCATAAAAAGGAGGAAGATGAAACGAATCAAGAAAATGAAAACCTTAAATACCCAAGGAGGGCATTGTACAAGAGCTGGAAATTTGTGTAAACAAGAAAATTTTTGAAGGAATAAATGCATTCATTTTGATGAATACAAACCTTGTGAGCAAAACCAAAAGGAGACTGCATCTAAAGCTATTGTTTTATTGTCTATTTTTACTGCATTTCATTTTGATTTGTATCTATGTATTAATATCGTTAAGGGTTATACTAGGTGAATGTTGAAATAAAATGCAAACGTTCTTTGTCCTTTGAGTCTTGCACTTGGTCTAACTTGATTGTGTTTTTTGCAGGTCTTTTAGATCAAGTTGCTTCTAGATTTGTCTCATAACTTGGGGTTTTGCAGGGAGGGGATTGTGACACCAAAATTTGATGTCATTTTGTTGTTTTCTAGCAGTTTGTAAATATTTATGTTGTTTTATTTTCTGCAATAAGTTTAATTCGTTCTTACTTTAGCTTGTTATTTTTTTGATTCTATCCAATTCCAAAATTTCCTATTTTAGTTTTTCTCTTTTATTATAGTCATTTCCATAACATTTGCACATAGTTCATTTTCCATTCTGGTCATTTCCAAAAAAATTGTATTTATTTTCTTTCCATTCTGGTCATTTCTAGAATTTCTGCATCTAATTTCAGTCTTTTATTTTGGTTCATTTTCAATAATTTCATTTTGCATTTTTTTTCATTTACTTCCATTTTGGTCCCCATCCAAAATTTTTGCACCTCCAAATTGCATTAAGTTAGTTTTCAAGATAAAATCAATCTTAGGAGGGGGTTACTAACATTAAATTGATATTAATGGCAGATAAGGCAAATGAACACTAACATGCTAACTCGCTAACTATTACTAATGCCAAGTTCTGACTTAGTTGTATTAGAATGCTCTTAATAAATATAAAATGAATCTACTAACTATAAAATGAACCTCACATTAAAGGTATGATATTTAAAATGATGTGGACTATTCCAGCAACTCTTGCATTTTTACACCTTTAATTTGAAGATAAAAGGTGTTTACTAATTGGGATTTAGGGAAATCAGATTAACATCAAGAGCACTAAAAGGAAACACTTTCACACTTGCTAAATTCACATGCACTTTTAGGATTAAAGGATCATGACCACTAAGCATTGTATTTATTGGATCATCAAGGCCCCTTTTTAATTGTCACTTGCATACTTTGAGTTATTCTAGTATATTTATATTCTATTTTAAATCATTATCAATTATAGGTATGTATGGAATGTTTACTTACCATAACCTTGAAGAAATGTGTGTTTTCATCTAATTTCTTTGCAAGAGGGAGTTTTCAACTTAATAATCTGATTGTGGTGATTATTTTTTAATAGGGCAAAATATCCACTCAACAAGTCCTTAAATAGGGATCCAATACCTTCCAACCTCTAAATTACAAGTATGGTATCGATATTAATTAGCTACCTTTATCCAGTTAGCTCTTTGAAGCTCCTCCATCCAAGACCTCCAATTATGAAACTAAGTAATCAAATGTTGTAACCATCCCAAGAATCTATCCAAATATTTACCTATTGACCATTATGAATGATCCAAAATAACTTTTTCTTTATCAAATCCTCACCAGTATTAAGAATTTCTAAAATGGGAGAACCTTTGGTAGGCAATTGATAGCAAACAAGGTCCTCAAGACTTTTGTTCTCGGTATATTTAACACAAATATTCTTGGTCCAAAGAGCTTGGTGTATCTCATTCTTGAAAAGGCATAAAGTATCCCATTTTTCCAAGGCCTATTTTCTTTTTTCTTAGTACCACTCCAAAGGAACCGATGATTGATTTGATCCAATTCTCGAAGAACTACCTTTGGTATATTCAACATAGCAAAAACATAAATATGTATAGCTTGAAGGATTAATTTTACCAAGGTAATTCTACCCCCAAATGAAAGCCACCTATTGGTCCACTTTTCAATTTTCTTCTTAACTCTGTCTAACAACCAATTTCAACATTTTTTATATTTGAATATTGATAGGAAATCCTAAATAAGTGATTATAAGGGAGACATTCTTTATTTCTTAATTTATCCAGGACCATGGATTCCTGTCTAGGAGAGCAATGAAAGCAAATAGCTTTAGATTTGTCTTCATTGATTAATTGCCCAATAGCATTAGAAAAATAACTAATTATTTGCTTAATTTTAGAAGCTTCCTTAACTATAGTTTTACCTAACAAAGTGGAGTCATCAACAAATTGAAGATGAGAGATAAGCCTAGCTCTATGAGCAATGATAACTCAAGGATTTTGTTTTCTCTATTTTTGGATATAGTCTTACCCAAGCATTCAACAAGAATGGTGAATAAATAAGGGGAGAGGGGTCACATTGACTAATACCTCTATAATTTGGTAATAACTATGAAGGCCTACGATTGATATGAACTGATTAGGTCATAGAAGAGATACATTTCATAATCTAGTCCATCCAATCTTGAAAGAAGCAATTTTCCTCAAACGTTGACAAGGAAGTGGCGGTCTGCTCTGTCATAAAATTTGGATAAGTCTAAACGAATGAACATAGATGGATATTTCTATATTTCCATGGAATGGATGGCTTCCTAAGAAAGAACTATCTCATCCACTATTTTATGCCCTTCCACATAACCCCCTTTTTTAGAGAAAATAATCTTATGCAAAAAAGGCTTCAGCCTTTCTACCATGACCTTTGTAATGATTTTGAAAAGAATAGTACATAAAGCTATAGGTATAAAAGTTGAGATATGTTTTACCTCTTGACATTTTGGAACTAGAGCTATATAATTTTTATTGATAACATTCAAAATTTCTTTGGCTTTCCTATATTTTTCCACCTCCTCTAATAAATTAGCATGAAGGATATCTCAAAACTCTTCGTAGAACTCAATGGGAAAACCATTAGGACCTCAAGTTTTTCCTTTTTGCATTTTAAAAACCACCTATTGAATCTCATTGATAGTAATTGGAGTAGTCAAAACAAAGTTCTCCTCAAAAGTGATAAGAGTAGAGATCACTTGAATAGCATTCTGTTGAGAAGACAATTCAAGAGGTGAAACAACAAATAGATTGGAAAATTAATTGACAACAACAAAGTTCATGCCATCCTAAGTCTAGAAAAAATCTCATGAATATGATTTTAGGGAAGAAAAAAAGTTGTCAAGTCTTCAAGCTAGAAGAGATTTGTGGAAGAACTTTGTGTTTCAATCTCCTTCTTTGAGCCATTGGATCCTAGATTTTTGCTTCCATAAGAGTTCTTTTTTTTCATTCCTCTAACTGAGTTGTGAGCATTTATACTTCTACTCTCTGTGAGGCCATCTAAACAGATTTTCTTATTCAAATTTTTAAGTTGAGCAATAACTTCATGTTTTTTTGTTGAACATCCCAAACTCCTTCCAGTTCCAAGTCTTGATTTTAGATTTAATGTATTGCAACCTTTTGGCAAAACATAACATCTTAGTCCCATACTTTGGTTTACCTTACACCATTGTTGCACTCAAGGTCTAAAGGAATTGTCTCTAAGCCACATTAACTAAAATAAAAAGAGGAGATAAACTCACATTGTTTTTCACATTTCCACCATGACTGGCCAATGGTCCGAACCAACATTGTTAAGAGTCTTTACTTTAGGAATGTGACCATGGATTAAGAAATGGTTAGAGATCAATAAACTATCCAATGTCTCCATGATACAAGCTAAGCCTTGTCTTCTATTAGATTAATTCATAAGGCCATTATCTGGTTGGATGTCCACAAGATCAAGGTTTGCAATATATTCACTCATGAGGTCAGTGCTCCTGTCCAAATTTCTATTTCCCCCCATTTTCTCATCCAAATAGAGGATGATATTGAAATCTCCTTTGATTAAGATCCAAGCTTCAGGAAAATGAGAGATAATAGAAGTTATATCCTTCCACTGTCTTCTCTTTTCCTCCAAAGAAGTTGGAGAATAAATGGTAATGAAAAGCATAATTTTGTTGGAATGTCTACTTTGAATAGCTATAGCTAAAAGATCCTAGCTACCAACCATATGGTGAATAACTACCACTTTTGGGTCCCAAAGGCATGCAATGCCACCAGAAGTCCCTTAGAACTGAGGGAAACAACTTTTCCATCTAGTCAAATTTTACTAGCAATTGATTCCATTTCCTCTATTTATATCTTCGTTTCTTGAAGGAAAATAACATGTGTATGGTTTATTTGAATCATTCTTCTAATTTCATTTTGTTTTGAAAGACTCCCTTTGAGTCCTCTAATATTCTAAATGATGATCTTCATTAATACTAGGGCTAAAATGGTAAGAGCATTAATATTACCTTCCTCTACAAGTTTTTCACCTTCTTTTAACATATGATGTTGATTGGTCTTATGACCTGCCTTTTGATTAGAATCCATCTTTAATTTTTTTTCTTGTTTCTTGACTTACTCCAATTGAATCTAGGATGCCTTCTAACCTTGAATAATGCATGTACAAAGCCAAAGTGTTACTATAAGGTTCAATAGAGTTTATCTTAGGACTTGTATTATTTGAAGTCTTAACATTTAAAATATTATTTTCCTTGTGTATATTTTCTCCCTTTTTCTATTGAAAATTCTAATTTATTTGGGCAAACACTAGCAAAATGATCATAATCATGGCAAATTCTACAACAAAAAGGAATGTTCTCATAATCCACTACTTGCTCCCAAGTATGCTCCCCAAATTGTAATGATATTTGTTTAGGTAGGGGTTTGTCAAAATCCATTAAAACACAAATCCAAGCATAAATAATATGTTCAATTTTTTTAGTACAATCAACACTCATCATAAAAGTTCCCAAAGAGTTTCCAATTAAAGAAAAAATAGTCGAATTCTAGAATTCAATTGGGAGGACAAAGAGTGCAACCCACACGAGACATGTAGAAGGCATCTCTTCTTCAACTTTAAATTTAGAATGCCAAGGCTTCAAAAAAGTCCTACCCTTCTAAAGAACCAACGATCCCCTTGAAATATTTTCTCTCTATCTTTATTATTAGCAAATAAAACAAGAAAATAACAATTTGGATAAATAGAGATTTATAATTCACCTCTAGTTTTCCAATTTTTTGCAGACCAAAATTTGAAATCAGATAGGCTCGGATGAAAACCGAAGAAACAAAAAATTAGTCCTCTTTCTTATAGAATATCAATGCTAGTTTAAATGTCGCCCATATCAAGCTTAACAATAGGAATTCCATAAAATTCTCTAAGACATACTGAATCTTAGTTTTTCTTGAATCAATATTAGGTATTCTTAGAGGTTTACGAGAATACCTAATATTAATGTTAGCATTAGGTTGAGGATGTCCACCATAGAGGGCATCCCTAAAATTTATTTTTGGGGCTAAGTCTTGGAAATCCTTGCCCTTAAAAGGGGTTTCCATAATGGATTTATTTTGGGGGTGCACCTTAGCACTAGATTTGCTTGATATCTAAACCATCTTTTGATCAATTGCTTGAAATTTGTTTTATGATCTCTTTAATTTATGCCCTGGAAGCCAAGGAAAGGTACGATTTTCACTTTTATTTTGTGCAACAAATTGGAATTCGTTGTCAATCAAGTTCACAGCATGAATATATATTGAGAAATAGATTTCTAACCCATCTTGAGTTCCCTACAATATATCTCGCTAAAATCTTGAGCAAAAACCACAAAAATATTGGTCGTTGGGGCCCGAAGACCTCGAAAAACAACCTCTGGAGCTGCTTGCACTCAAGATAGATGAAACCCTTGCACAATCACTTCAAGCTAGATGAAACCCTTGCACAGTCACTTCTCTAATCAATTTTTAATTGAATCAAATTCTTTGAGGCCATTTTGAGATGTGCAAAAAAATGGCAAAGGGATTCATATCTTCCAATCCAGGTAAGGAAATCAGTTGTTATTTGTTTTGTTTGAAAGAAAATTTGCATATTTCATTGTTTAAGAACGAAATAGATGAGATATCAAAAATTTTACTTTTTGAGAATTTTCAGTTATTTAAAAATCCTAGTTGCTTTGGGAAAAATTAAAATCATGGAGTTTATCAATATTCACTGGAGAGGATGATAGTGATGTTGGAGAATGGTGGAAATATTTTAAGTCTTTAAATTCTTCTAAATTTTTATGGAGATGTAATCTTTGTAATTCCTTGCAAGGGGTGCTTTATCTTGGTATTTGAACTTTTCTTCTCCCATCATTATTTATACATGAGGGAAGAATTTGAAGTTTTATTTTTTTTTAAATGGGGATTGAAAGAAAATAATAATAATATGCAGGGCAAGAAAATCATATCTTTAGTGCCAAACAAAGTTCAAAAGATTTGTTTGAATATCAAACAAATATTTTGTAAATTCATGGTTGCATTCAAAAGAAAAATGTTATTGTCTTCATAAACCCTATCAATAAGCATAACTTCATTAGTAGGGACTTAGATAACAATTTGCAAGTTCCAACAACAAAAATTAAAAACATAAAGCTTGAGGGTGAGGATGTTCAAATACTTGAGGATTTTATAATCACTAGGGATAAATATGTTTTACATTTAGATTTTTATATCATTGAGATGGGTGATATAGATATTTTTCTTGGTTATCCTTGGTTGTATTCTTTGAGTACTATTAACATTAATATGTAAAAGAAGTTCATGAAGTTATGATACATGAAGAAGAAAATAACATTATAGGATATTTCTCAACGTGAGGAAAAACATGTAGCTATTGTAGAAGTACAAAGTGAAGAACAAACAAAAGCACCTAAAATAGAGTCAAAGGATGAGGTAGTAATAGAAATAAAAGAAAAAGCAAAAGCAAAAGGTGAACCAAAAGAAGGGAGCAAGAGAGAAGAATCAAATAAAGTAGAACAATAGGTTTGGGTTGTAGCACATTGCCATCCACACCACCATGAGAGGCAACAACAAAGATAAGACATAGGACAACAAAGGAACTACAATGGATAGACATGGAGGTATAGTAGTAAAAACTATGGATATTCAAGTGGTACAAGGGCAACTTGGCAACATTGCAAACTACCACCAATCAAGATTTCACTTGGATGGAGGGATAGTCAAGATTGGTACAAGTTGTCATCATTTCTTAGAAGATCATATTATTTAGTTTCTTCATATGTTTCAAGGATTAAACATTTTTGCAAAGCGGTGGAATGCTAGGTACCAAAGTATATGCTTGTGGGAATATAATATAATATTATATTATGGCATGGATTACACAAAATTATGATATTATTTAACATAGTGTCATATTATAGTATTATGCACTTTGTAACTCATGGAAGGTGAATAGTCACATGGGTAACCTTTAACTCATGGAAGGTGAACCATCACATTCATATATAAATAAAGATGTACCCTCAATTGTAAAAAAAGGTCATATCAAGTATTCTTTGTAGACGACTTGGCTCGTGGAGCTGGAGATCTTGTGGAATAGATTCCTTCCAATAAGGAGCATTGTACAGTGTTGCCCTACCTCAAGAGTATTATCAATCTCTATTTTATTATGTGGACTATTATTGTGGAGTTTATTTGTAAATGTATGGTTGATATTGTTACATATTGATGAATCATTTTTATTAATAAGAAAAAAGGTTCATAACACTTGATGTGTATGAGACATTGATTTTTTTAGCTTTTAGGTTTGTACCCTCAAACTATAAACCTCTTACCTATATCAATGGAATATTTCATGCCTATAACAACAAAGTAATAAATTTGTTGGATGGTTGAAATGGTAAGATTCGTTTAACCATCCTTTGGCCTAGGTTCTAGTCGAAAGAGATCCCTTGAAAACTCTTGATTTTTGACTTGCAATGCTTCTTGCTAGTAAAATTATTTGGTTCAATGTTTCTTGCTAACGAGGTAATAATTAACTAATGGTCGGAGGTTCAAATCAAGTCACTATCTTCATTCTACACTCGATATCCCACCGTTGCCCAACAGCCGAGGATTGACCTTCCTCAACGTAAGTCACTTGATAATTCACCTACGGAACACTATCGTGGTTTTTGAATTCAGGGGGCGTGTGCTAGACTGACAAGACTATGTCCACTAATGACCTTGCCTTTCTAGCTGCCAGTGAGAATATTGTTATGGCGATTTAAAAGATAGTGAAATTCCTTAATAATATATTTTTGTCCTTGTACGATCTAAGTTGAAACGAGTAAAGCTACAATGAACGATTTAAGTGACTGGAATTGTTTCCTAACGTGCACGTACTTGGAAGCAAGAGTCGACGATTTAAAAGGAATGGTGGAACTTTCTAACGATCAGTGTGAAAACAATTTCACATCTGCCTGTATTCCATCAGATATTATTTCCTTCCATGATTTGATCCTTCAAATGTTCAAAACTCCGTCTGCAGAGCACCAATAATAACCTAGTATGACACGACTTTTAATCACACATTGTAATTTTTTCCAAAATAAAACCGAAAAAAAAGGATCGCCCGACGTGACTGCGATGAAATTGACTGGAATTGTTTCGTAATGTGGACGTACTTGAACGCAAGAGTCAATTGACGATTTAAAGGAACGATGGAATTTTCTAATGACCAAAAGGTAAAGAGCAGTAAGAAATTATTTCAAATCCCAGTACTAAGAATTGGATTGGTAAGTGGTAGTGTGGTTGGACACTTATCAAGAAGAGATTTAGATTCAAACCTTCAATAGTTTGGTCCGAATCCTCTAAGTGCCACTAGACCGATAACGAAACCTTACACCATGTCAACAACAATTAAGAAGAGACCTAGGTTTAAACCCTGGTGGTGTCATTTAGCAAAGAAAGTACTCTAATCTAAATCCTCTGAGTGCGCGCATCAGTAGGTTTAAACCCTGGTGGTGTCATATAGCAAAGAAAGTACTCTAATCTAAATTTATGACACCAAAGAAAGTACTTTAATCTAAATCTTCTGAGTGCATATCAGACCAACCACGAAACCTGAGCGACGGATGATCTCCATCTAGATCAACAACAATTAAGAAAAGACATAGGTTTAAACCCCTGTGGTGCCATTTAGCAAAGAAAGTACTATAGTCTGAATCCTCTGAGAGCCCACCAGACCAACCATGAAACCTGACCGAGGGATGATTTCCATCTCATGTTTGGTCAACAACAATTAAGAAGAGACCTAAGTTGAAACCTTGGTGGTGTCATTTAGCAAAGGAAGTAATCTGATCCGAATTCTCTGAGTCAACAACAATTAAGAAGAAACCTAGGTTCAGACCTTGGTGGTGCCATTTAGCAAAGAAAGTGTGACCAAACCCTGAGCAACTCGCCAGGTCAACAACAACTAAACCAGATAAGAATTATAAAAAAGAAAGAGCAACCCCAAATTTCCAACCTTTGATAATAGGAAAAAACCAATTCCATCTATAAACAAACAAACAAAATTATTTCAAAGCCACCTGTATTCCATCATATATTCCTTTTTCCTTCCATGATCTCAACCTTTGAATGGTCAAAACTCCGCGTGCACAAAAACATTGCAAATATTTTCCAAAGTAGAGTATGACGCGACATTTTATTAAAACTTTGGTAACCTGCCAGACGTGCCTGCAACGGCATCCTTTTCCTTTGCGTTTTACTATTACTAGTTTATTTAAATTCGCAAATCAAGCGAAGAGTCTATGATCAAATTTAAATTCATCCTCACGTATTGGTTTGACTTATTTCAAAAAAAATGCAGAAATAAGAATAAAAGAAGCGTGAAAATGGCGATGAAGCGTCCCTTAGTATTAAGCTCGTTAAGATTACTGCTTCTGGCACTTACGATGCTTCTACTCCTAAACAAATGTGATTCCATAGAAGTTGGTGGAGGAGATATTGTTGAATTAGGGGCTTCCCTTGCGGGAAAGCAAAGCATAACTTCAAAGAATGGCACGTTTGAATTGGGTGTCGTCAATCCCAGCTAAACGACCAAATGGTATATCGGCATCTGGTATGCTCAAATACCAATGAAGACACTCGTTTGGGTGGCTAAGCGGGACAATCCTCTCACAAACAAGCCCGGCGTCCTCAATATGTCGAGAAACCGTCATCTCAGACTGTTTGAAATATGAGGAGGATGGAAATGCTCGGCCAAGCATGGTTCAAGCTGTAGAGATGTTAGAGGGGAGGATGCAGCCTCATGCTCTTGGATTCCCAAGTTCTGGGAGGGGCAGCGTTAATGTGGACCAGCCAGAGGAGGAGGAAGAGAGCGACAGTTTCGTTTAATTTCCACGGAGCTACTTAATTCGCCCTTGAAATTACTCTATTTTGGGATAACTAGATATTTAGGAAATAAAATAGATGGAGGTAAATAGTCTTATGTAACTAGGAGATAAATATAGTTCTCTATCATTAATACAGGGACGAATGTATAGGATAAGCCTTTTACCGGGAATTGATATATTTCAGCTTTTTCAAAGTTTAATTTTTTTTAATATTTATTTATATATAAGTCTTTTACAAGAATAGATATATTTCAGCTTTTTTAAAGTTTAGCATTTTTAACCTGTTTGTAAAGGTAGTAGTCTGATTTGTATCTTCTGAGTACGCACCAAACCTCTGATGATAGTACCAATCTCGAGTGATTAGTGATCCTCTTCACGTCGGGTCGAAGACAACGAAGCAGAATAAGTTTGGGGGAAGTAGCCCATATGGTTTAAACCCTGCACTTGTCAACTACTAAAAAAAAAAGTTGGTCACAACTCTCCCATAACCGAAAAAAAAAAACAATTGTTAATGTATTATTTATATTTTATTTTGGCTTAGAAAGGGATAGGTGTGCTTTGTTCGATTTGTGAAGGGTCGATGTCCCCTTCACTTTGTCCTTATCATTGTACTAATTTCTGCTTGAAAATAAAATATAAAATATATTTTTGTAGTACACTACATTTAAAGAATTTTTTTATTTTATATTTTAAAAGTAAGGTTTTGAAAGGGTTACTTTTTTTTTCTTTTACATTGATTTAGTCATATTGAGCTATTTGGTGCTGCTAAGATTTGAACTACATCAACTATGTGTCTCAACCTTTGAACTAAAGATTTTACTGTTATAGAGTTTTTTTAAATATATTTATAATTTTTAAAAATATAGTTATATTAAGAATGTTTTATTTTTTGTCTGTTTTCTCTTTATAAGGTAATTAAGTCCTTGGATTAGGTAAAGGCATCACTTAAAGCATTAATGTGAAGGTGTCTTTTTATAAACGTGGTCTTTAAACAAGGAATTAAAACTGATCTTAAAAAAAGGTTAAAAAATTAAGGGGTTGTCTTGGGTCAAGTAGTTTATCATGACTTCCTTATAGATCGAATGATCGCTCCGATAAAATGGTTTCTAGGAAAAGGTATTCCATATGAACTAATAAAAGGCTAAAATAGTTTCTAGGGAAAGGTATTCCCTATGAACTAATGAAAGAAATCCAAGGTAACATTTTAAGAGTTGAAGCAAAGTCTTATAAATGTACTACTTTTAAAGAATGCAAATTAGAGTAAGCCATATTTTACCTACAAATATGTGTCTAGTATTATGATAATTATAGAATTACGTTGAGTAAGATGATAATGGATATGATCATCTAATTTACTTCGCTAGAAAACAAATGAACAATGCCAAAGTGAATTATAGAAAAAGAAGCATTATCATGTTTATAATAAAGAAGTCTAAGAATTATCTTTTATTTAGAAGTTCATCATTACTAAGGACCATAATGCCCTCAAGTATAACATGTTAAAAATAGTGTGTACTGCTCTATTTTTTGTATAATTTTTTGAAAATTTAATTTTTACGAGAATAATATGAGGAATATTTTTCTTCTATTCAAAAAGTTATAATTGTTTGGAGGAGAACATGTCAAGCATGGATGCCTGTTATGGAAAAATTTAGTTTTTCATCACCATGGATGTCTAAAACCTTGTGAGGTGATTCAGTTGACAGGAAACATGTAAGGTATTTAAGATTTTTTGGTTGGGATTTTGCTTCTTATACCCTTATGCACCTTCTATTTTCCTCTTTTTCACACATAAATAACCTTCTCAAGCAAGTTGTAGTGGATAGTAGGCTTGCTCGATGTCTCTAAGGCATTGTTTTTTTAAGATTTTAGGTTTGCACCTTCATACTTATGACAACGAATCGATGGATTTGTTGGATGGTCGACATGGTAAAATATGTTTAAGCATGATTTGGCATATGTTCTAGTCAAATGAAATCCCTTGGAGACTATTGATTCTCACTGCTTCTCATCTTCTTATTACTAGCAAGATTCTTTGGTTTCAATTGGGTCAATGGAACTCATACTTAGCTTGTTATATTATAATAGTTGGAGGTTCAAATCCATGTCATTCATATTGAATTTAGGTGGATACCCATCTTGCTAATGTTTGGTAGCCAATGTGGATGATTTAATGTTTTATGTGGCATGAACATGGCCATCCATAACTACATTTTTTATATTTATATAGTATTCTAGCTAACACCAAAATAAAAATTGAAAGATACAATTCACTCCTTCCCCAATCAATAGTAGATGCAACAAACACTTAGGAAACGTTAATTTGTGCTCCTACTAGAGTTCTATGTGCCATGTGGTAGAGCTTTATTGGCTAAATGTGATTTTAAATTTTTACATTTTTGTGATTTTTGTAGTTATATTTCCTTTAAAAGGGGAAAAATTTAAAAGGTCATAACTCATATGAAAGTATTTAAAGCCTGTTTTTTAAAACTATATGATGTTTTGAACTCTTTGCAATGGTATTGATAGTTTTTTTTAGTTCAACTAGAAAGAACATTTTTATGTAGGATTCTCATGCCATATGTCACAAGTAGTCATGACCAATGGCCAAAATTACTTCTATGGAAGATCAAGATATAAGTTCTTTTGTATAGAAATGGATTAAGAAGGTTCATTGGTTAGACATGAAAATTATTTATCTAGAAGAATTAGAAAAATAGTTCTTCCAATCTAAGGAAGGATAAGTGCATAGAATGACTACTTTATATATGGATAAGGAGTTGGATAGTAGTAACATAGTAATGTTGAACCCTCATCATTTTGGAATCATGCAAATGGTTATTTAACAAGTTTGATGCCACAAAAGTCAGTTATCTAGAGGTCAATATTTCTACCCTAAAGAGGTCAATCTTTCTACTCTAAAGATGTCCAATTTTGCTACTATTAAGGAGTACATATATTATTTTAAAAAGTTGCAGTAGGATTTTTGTGTTACTAAGGGTTCCACTAAAATTCTCATGTACTATATCCATATGGTACTCAATAATGTTTTATAATAATATGATTAGGTAGCCACATTCTTTGATATCCTTTGGATGACTTTTCTATTACAACCTTTTCCTTCTTTAGATTATACTTTTACTTATTTTATTCATCACCAATCATAATGGAGGCTTCACAAGGGGTGTGCTTCCCCTATTCATGATCATGTAGGAGAATCTCTAAATTAAGAAGTTGATAAAATAGAGAAGGATAAGATAAAATAAGAGGGCATAAATTCTTCAATGATTCATCTTGAAAAAAATCTATTTATGGATTTTGCAAAACTTAGGGTCATAATGCTACACTTTTATTATATTAAAATCAACAAGCTTGAGGTAAATAAGAATGTTGGAGGTGATGCTTCTCTTTTCCTTGCATAGGATGATGGTGAGTATGAGAGTAAGACCTGATGGGCACATTTGGTAATACATTCATCATATTAGACTTTAACATATTCAAAGGAATTGATTATTAATTCTAGAGCAACTTGGAATATGAAGAAGCATCTTCATCTCACCATTAACTAGAATAGACAATATCATGTGAGTGAGTCAACCATTGGTGATCATTTTTCTTTTTAGGTTTTAGAATATGGTGATGTGACTTTTGGATCCTCATCCTTTGGAGAAGTTCTTCATGTTCCAGGTGTTGGCCATAGCCTTCCTTCTAGTTACTACATTACTCACACTAACAAAATTGTGGAACTTGACCTAATAGATGATAAATTAAGGATGTTGATGATAGATTTAATATCATTACTTCAAGACATTATGAGGAATCATAACAAATATTTAATTTTGGTGTTCCATCCATCTCTTCCTCTTCTTCTAAGTAAAACATATTTGTTACTATGGTTCCTAAAAAAATGATAACAATAAATATAGACATAATCAATTTGGACACAGCAATTATGGGCCCTTGAAATGTTGGAAGGTATGGTAATATAACCTTATTGCCTTTAGGTGACCTTTGATGTAAGACTATGATGTTGGAAATCACACCTATTTCTAGAAAAAAAAATTATAAATAAACAAAGGTAATCCATCCACTCAAATATTATACAAAAAGTGTAAAAAGGATAAAAAAGAGAAATATATAGTGGGAACTAGTAGGCACCATAAATATTCACTATATTATCCATAGATAATACACACAACACTTTGATACATTGTATGGAGTAGTGGTGGGTATTTATACCAATACCAAAACCCCAATTATATAAAAGACCTTAACCTAAGTCGACATAACAAGAGGTATTAAGGTTAATAACAAGTTATAATTTGGGTTTAACCATAACAAGGTTAACCATGGCCCATAGGAATTAACAAAATGTTACAATAATATAATATAATTGTATAATGATTTCCAATAGGCCTATGCAAGATTGCATCAAAAAATTTCAACCTTGATCTTAAGTCAAATTATGCTTTCAACACACCCTCATAATCTAAAATGAGGGTCCAAGAAGAGAAGATGTTAGTAATAATAATGTTATAATAATATATCATTCCTAAGTTGTTACTAGGATAATTTTGAGTGATTGAGATTAACTCAGTTAGTTATGATCCAATGGATCATATTGTACACACTTGCTATTTAAGCAAGGTCTTTGTCATTAAATAATATCAAGTCTTTTATTTTCCAATATGGTATCAAAGTAGGCTTTCCCTGCCCTGTGAGCCTGAGGAGCTTTTCCTCATGGAAATCCCCTCCTCTTTTTTTCCTTATTTTTCCCCTTATTTTTTCCTCCAATTTTTTTGATACCGAGGGAGTATGCTCTCCATATTTTTTGATGGATCAGAAACTAGATGGTTAAAAAAATATATTTGCAGTTTGGGAGGTTATTTTTTAGTTTTTAGGGTTTACAGAACGGCTGCCATATTTTTTTTGGATGTCAAATCTCTTTGTGCATAGACGGTCGTATTTGTTTGAGATTTCTTCTTCCTTTATTTTTGTTTTTATATGAAAAGGTTGAGCTGCATAACGTGTGGGATGACGGACTCTAGCGATCTGTAGATTGAATCTCTAGAGGTCTCTATGGTTATCAAATTATAGTGGGTAGAAGATAAAAAATTGGTGGGTTGGCGTTGTTCTTGAAAATATTGGTTTGCAAGTTTGTCCCATGTGCATAGTGTTGCTTATATTCATCATGTATAACCTATAGAATAGATCTTGTTGGAAGAAGTGTTACTCGAACGTATAGCTCCCATTGTAGGCAATGAAAAGCCCACCAAGATAGATTGGTCCCACGAGACTCGAACCCAAATCACACGCACAATTAACATTTTGGTGGATGGCATAGACAGGGACTAATTTGACTATCCGTAGGCAGAGGTTAATGTTGAGATGATCATGGCAAAAATCTGTATCTGCTTCCATTTGAATGATCTTCCATAGGTGGTAGCAAATCTATTTTCCTCATGTCCATAAGCACGTCATTATTTCTTTCATATTTGGCATTGCAATCTAGTGGATTCCTACTAAGATCGAAAACTTTTAAATTCATACTGTAACTGCTAACTGCTAGATATCTACACAAATTATCGCTATGCTCATCGGCTTTGATAAGTTTGTTTACTACCAGTGATTTCTTGATCTATGGAATAACTGAATCTAATGTTGTTCGTTGAGATCCAGGACTTCGAACTAGATTTACAGGCCCTTCTATTTCTATTTCTTAAAGTCTAAAAATGTTGTGGTTTTCTACAAAGTCATGCCACTGCAGCTTCCTCCATCAACACTGCTAGTAATTTCTTCGTCGTGGAGGTGAACGCATTTTAACAGGTGACAGTTGTTTATTTTACCATTTTTTCAAGGCATCACCTACCTATTTCCATGCAAAAATCATAAGAGATATCCTCAACATCGTCATCACCTCATTACCCAGATTAGCAGAGGTCTTTTTGAAGACCTATGATGGGAAAACTTCATATTTTTATGACTCCAATGATGTGTGGGCACCCACTAGAGAATTTTATGAAAGGTGTGTAATATATATATGTTTTTCGAGAAGGCAGTCGAGGATATTCAACCTATGCGGTTAGCGGATATGGGACTGCTGGTGAAGTTGATTTTGGACTACCAACGATGCTGGGAGGTCGTCACCTTAGAAATGTTGTTGAACGTGTGTATGGCCAATGTGGCTGGGTGATTTTTTATCTGTTGTGGTTATGTTCGCCTTGCCCATGCGGGAGCCCAGCTGGTAACGTTAATGGTATCTTTTTACAATATTGTTGGATGTGTATAGTGGTGTCTAAGGAAGCTGGAGTTTTCATTGACTCGCATGGCTTAATTCACATGTGGACGTCATCCTCGATGGCCCGTTGGTTTTGACTAAAATTATGGTGTTTTCCATTGATAACATTGTACATGTGAAACAATTATATCTCTAGGATGAATCAAAATAGAGCGGGGAGGAGTAAGCATTGAAGTAGAAGTCTCTGATGTGCACAAATAATCTGGTGATTAGCAAGATTAGTGGGAAAGTTTTTTTAATAGCTACTTCTTGGAAAATTATGTCACAGGTTCGGTTTGAAAGATGTACCTAGTTAACCAGTATGAATCTGGCCTAAAAATTGCTATGGAGTCTCGACAATGAAAATGGATTTTCTCTGTGCACTGAAGATTGCAACTCATATATTAGCATCAGATTCATTAAGCAACTGAAAAATATGCTAGATCTGGATATTGGATACTGTTTTACTCTAATAGTGCTACTAGAGATGTCTCAAATGAGCCCCTCGATGGAGCCATCTTTCTACACACCCGCATACCGAACATCTCCAAATCGATCGATTTTTCTTCTTACCCGTTGCTTTTTGAATGAAGGTCGATGGGCGTCAGTGGTAGTTGTCATTGAAGAGCAATCCTATATTATGCAAAGAAGGCAAATATGCTCCTATCTGTGTTTAAATACGATGATGCTCCTATCTGTGTTTAAATATGATGATGCTCCTATCTTGCATCAATTTTTTCAAGGTGAATGGAGACAACGAGTTTTGACCCTAGGACGTGGTGGAGGTTGCAGTCAATGGGAGCGGTATTTTCAGCCCGACCCACTTCCCCCTTTCTGCATCAATTTTACGTGCTGATGTGATGTGTGGACGTATCGAGATACCCACCATGCATCTTTTTTAATAGCAGTAATTTTTATGAATGTTGTTTATCAACCTATTGATGATATTATTGTCAAGGTTATCGCTTCGCATGAGGGTAGAGCCAGCAATGCCGAAGTAGTAAGGATGTGGACCTTTACAAAAGCTCTGACTATTTGGAGTTGTGGATGACCCCTTTTATCCCATATGGAGTATGGGAATTTTTTTTTTGTTTTATATGTTTGTCATGCACATTGTGTTATGTGACCTAGTTGGGCTATGTGCCCATTGTCCCATGATATTTTTTAATATTCACATTAGTGAAGAATTTTTTTAATGCAAATAATCAAGGGAATTTTATTTATAAATAGAATCCATTGATAAAGGGCTTATTTTTATAAAAACCATGTTATATTTCAAATATTCTAGAATATTCCCTTGTGAGGGAAAGGAGGAGTTTTTTGTTTTTCTTGCAAAAAAGGTCTTATTAACACCCGATCATAGCGGTGTTTATAGTCATCGAAAAGGTTTTTTTGATTCAGACACATTGGTGATGTCCAATTTCCTTTTTGAGGCAGTTTAACTTGTGTTTTTTGGCCTCAAAAATATTGTATCATGAATGCACTCTTGGTTGAACCCGATACTCCCAAGGCTTTAATATATGATCCTAGTATCTAGTCATCTCCTCTATATCACCTAGCGGTTGCAATGGTTGGTTACCCATGCATTCTGGTAGGATGAGGAGGTCACCATAAGGACACGTTCCACAACTACATTGGTGCCACTTCATTTTTTTATCCCTTTATTTTATTATTTATCCACAAGTTTTGGATCTTGTTATCATCCCATTGTGTTCATATAGGTGGAAACCACAATTTATGCTTGTGGAGTCATTTTTGGACTACCCTTGCGATTCTGGTGGTTCTTTCTCCATCCTATCTTCTCACTCTCTTTTTGTGAGACACTTTGGTTTCAAGGGGTTTTCTTTAGTGATATTTTTCATGGTTCACAGCCTTGATCATTGTCATAGGAACCAGTATGAGAGTGAGATTTCTTTCAGTGTGGCGACGAAGCTACTCTACTTTTTGACACATATAATGGATCCTTACAGGCCCTTCTTTATGGAAGTTGTCCTAGGGGGGTTGAAGAGGACATCTTCCTCTCCTTCCTCATTGCACATCTTATTTCTTATTCTTCTTTCTCTTATGGCAGTGGTTTTCTCATCATCTTTCATCAGAGTTCCTATGGATATATTGTACATGAGTATCTTATTAGGCCTTGTTATCGGGACTCATATCTATGGATATGCCACTTGTTTGATTTTATTTTTCACTACCTCCTAGTACCACTTAAGGGGGTGTTAGTATATCCTAGTACCACTTAAGGGGGGTGTTAGAATAATATATCATATCCTAAGTTGTTACTAGGATAAGTTTGAGTGGTTGAGATTAACTCAGTTAGTTATGATCCAATGGATCATATTGTACACACTTGCTATTTAAGCAAGGTCTTTGTCATTGAATAATATCAAGTCTTTTATTTTCCAACAAATAATATCTTCCCCTTATAATGGATGCTTTAGTGGCCCTCTACACTCCCCCTTATAATCTAAAATATATTGATGCATAAATACCTCTTCACAATAATCTTATTAGGCTATATTATAGTCATCATTGCCAATATCATATACACATGCACATATCCAAACAAAAAATTTGCTAAGACTCTATGTGAGGAATATGAGGAAACAATACTCCCTTTAAAATATTGCTTAAATATTCTATAGTCATAGAAGGTAAGATTCGGAATCATAGCTTTCTCTTTTAAATCTTGCATCACCTTGTTTGGAAACTTCAACTTCCCCTTAGGCCACCTAATTTCTATCACCAAAAGAGGATTCTCACAAACTTGATTATGAAAAGAACCATTACAAAATTGCATGAGTATTTGATTAAATAATAGAAGAAATAAGAGATCATGAAATATTATATCTTCATGAATAAGTTGAATCAATAGCCATAAAAAGGAATAGGGATTGAATAAATTATATTCTAAATCCTTTTTCTATATGCCTCCAAAAGACTCAAAAACTATTGCCACTATCATAAATCCGATTGTATCTCCTATAAGTTTAGACCAAAGATTTTTATTTCATAAGATATGCCAAATTTTCCCTTTTGAAATAGGGAAATAAGTTTTGAATATAATCATACAATCAAATTCCCCTCCACTTGTTTTAAGTCCTTGGATTAATGCCACCAATGCATAGAGGTAAAAAATCATGTTATCTGAAAACTAGAGGTTCAAAATGATTTTGTATACAAAATTTATGACCTCTACAAATTTACCTTCTAAAATAGCCCTAGAGTGATGTTTTTAAAAAACATCAAATTTTAAAAAATTCATTCAATTTTTCTACAAGGAAACATAACATGAAATAAATGTCTTTTCCTCCTTACATCCAAAGGTAGAATTCCTCATGTCATGCCCATCTAGCTTGACTATAACCTTTATTAATTGGGTTCAATAATGGGCCCTCTCCATGAAGAAGGACATAATAATCTATAATAGTAAATATCTCCAACCATTTAAGTAGGAACCATGCACAAAATTTAAATCGATAGAAATAAATACACTTCAATTTCTTTCTTTCCTTCAATATGTTAAAGCTCCAAGTAGAACAAAAACATCATGATTATCCCTTCTTTGCAATGGCACCAAGTCCTCTTTGTGAGGAAACAATGTTTGACTCTCCATGAAGAAGTCAAGACACCCTTCTAAAGTCAAAGTAATAATACATCTGTTATAAGTGATTTGGATCTATAGAAAATAGGTAAAAAAATGTTCCAATAATAATGGAACATAACCTAGAGTAGGCACACATTCTTCAAAAAATTAGAATTATTGGAGAAAGAAATTCATGTTATGTTTCCTTGTCAAAAATTTAGAAAATTGTGTCCATTTAATATTAACAAAGTAGGATGGATCTCCAACAATTGAGAAGATAATTTCAATTAGAACTATGAACATAATTAGAAATTATTTTAATTCATGAATTATGGAATATAACATAGAAATTTTTTAATTATAATTATAAACATAATTAGAAGTATAGATCTTACCTTTGCCTCTTTTGCCAAAGGTGCATATGAAACTCTAAGACGTAATTTGTCCTAGAAGTCAAAAAAAAAATGGAGGCTATGAATAAAATTTATCTGTGACCAAGTGATAAATCTTCATACCTTCTCCGATACCATGTTGGAATTCACACCTATTTTAAAAAATAAATAGAAGGAATCCATGCACTCAAATATTATAGAAAGCATAAAAATGACAAAAGAGAAAAATATATAGTGGGCACATGTTGAAATTTTAATTGGATTCACGAAAAATTTTGATATTGTATGATGTATTGGATAGGCCTAATGGCATCTCATTGTATAATGTATTAATTATTTGTAATATTTTATTTTTGTGAGCCCTATGGACTGAATTTAACCTTGCTATGATTAAACCCTCCCTATAACTTGTAATTAACTTAAATCCTTCTTGTTATGTTGGCTTAGTTAAAATTTATTATGTAATTGAGGTTTTGGTATTGGCATAAATACCCTCCTCCCACTCCTCATTTTTTTATTAGAGTCTTGTGTAATATTATATATATAAAGTGATTATTTATGGTGCCTATGGTTGCCCCTAAATCTCTATGTCTCTATTTTCCTTTCTTTTGTCCTTTTACAATTTATATATAAGTTTTGAGTAGATGGATTGATTTTGTTTGTTTTTGGAAAATATTATAAATTCTAATATAGTATCAGAGTGGGTATGGAGCAACTTTGTTTAATCATGGAGAAGCTATTTTTGGATCCTTCGATCTTTTTTCCAAATTCCAAGGCAAGATTAAAAAGAGATATGTTATTTTTCCAATTTCTTAAGAATATTAAAATTTTAGTGCTGGAGATCCATCCTAATTTATTCTCACCAAAGCAAGAAAATTTAGAATTTTAATTTGTATTGTTTCTCACCATTGTACTCTCATTTGCAAGCATGTGCACATGTGAAGATGAACTTTCTTCATGTTTTGTATAGGCTCGATGGTTTTAACAAGGGATCACTGACACTTTTTTCTTGTGTTAGAGCTATGACAAGATGATCATGTTATCGGGTGTTAGGCTTTTAGGGTTTCTCTAGTTCAAATTCATGCAAAATATTTTTGGAGTCTATCTCAATAAAAGCAAAAGTATAAGTGAGTCTTGTCTTCATTATCACTAGTGATATACATGGCACAAACGTATACACAATTTCCTTATAGTGTGAAAGAGGGGAGGTCATATGTTCAAACCTCCATGACAACTCCTTTTTTTAGTATGATCATGTCTCCTCCTTGGGGACTAAAGTTGACATCATTGTAATAGGGGTATGTACACAATTAGATACATGAAACATCTTGGAGACCAGAGGTCATGGGGTCAAATGTTGCCCCCTTTATTTTCACTCTCTACACTTTAGGATTAGATTCTTATTTTGCATGGCTACTTCAACACCTCAATCGGTGCCTTAGTGCATAGGTTACGCCAAGGGTCTTGGGAATACTATAGTTTAGGTTTGAATAATATGAAGGATCTATTTATTTCTTTCATATTACTAAATAAATTGAGATGACTAAGTGGCTAATGTGACACAATTGTTTGGTATTGACCCCTATTTTATCCCTTGTAAATACCTTTCTCCAATTAGAAAATGCCAAGTGTCATAGTTATGGTGGTTCAAGAGCATTGATATATAAAAAAAAAAGTAGAAGGCACTAGAAAAATTGTGGATTACAAAATTGTAGCAAGCCGTTGGATCTCCTTTTTCTAAGGTTTAGAGCTTTAATTTTTACCTTTTGGGGTCCATTAGGGAAAAACTTTTAAAGGGCATAACTTTTGTATACAAAAGTGTTTTGAGACCAGTTTTAAAATCAAATGGATTTTTGAGCTCTATACATTGGTGGCATCACTTCATGTACTTGTTGTCATGTTAGGGGTTGGATTGTGTAATGTAGCAATAAAAGATACACCCAAACAATGAAATACTGAAACAAGCGATTACAATGAAATAAAATGCTTTTGTATTAAACTTTTGGGAGCCTTGGGTCTCCTCTCTTTACAATAATGATATACCCCAAATTATAATACGATTACAAAGAAATATTGCTTTCTTGTTTTTCCAAAGTACAACAAGCACAAAGGGGAGGGAAACCCCCTTGGAAAATCCAACTGATGGTGGGTGTAGATGGTCTTTTCTGCTACAATAAATATCTTAGATGGGCTTGGGTATCCTTGCGGGCCATCCTTGCTCTAGTAGCCTTCAAAAACCTATCACCTACATAAGTATGATTGCAAACAAGAAAAGCAATTAGTAGCACATGAAGGGCCTCCATTATGTGATGCCCTTTTTAATATGGATGAAAGTGACAAAAACCCTGAATGAATATACTTGCAAAATATGATAAACGAGTGTAGAAGACAGAAAACAATGATGTAAAATACCTTTTTGTGTTTTACCTCTTTCAATCTATCTATTAATAGTCGAAATGCTTTCCTGAGTAACCGCAAGCGTGCGGGTGGGGATGACCAATTGTGGGAAGGCGATTGAGCAACCGCTAGAGTGTGGTTGCCTCTATGTAAATATCGATGGGTGGTTCAACAATAATTTTAGAAAGCCTTAAGGTTCGATCTAGGACCTCGATGATCCAACAACCTCCAAGCACATGAGTAACTTCCTGTAGATATTTTGATAGCATAGAGGTGTAACTCTCCAACCTTCTTTGGTAAATGAAAATAAGGTACCTTTATATGTCCCTTGGGGATTTTAGAGGTAAAGGAAGGTGGCAAGCCATGGTTCCAAGTGGCAAGCCAAGTTTACCAAGTGGTAATCCAAGGATGCCAAATGAAAGGGACAGTTATAGTGAGTCACCCAGAGTGTCTCACTTAACTGGGGTGATGTGGCTAGTGGGTAGGTGCAAGTGGAGTGATGTGTGAAGATGTGGTAAGGTGAGGGTTAGTGGTGGCTAGGACACATATCACATGGGGAGACAAGGTACCCTAGGGGGATTTTCTAAATTTACTAAAATCTGGAAAATATAATTATATGCAGCATTTTATGCCTAAGTCAAAACTTAGGCACATATTATTATGCAGAATTGAAATGTGCTATGTGAATGTGTTTTTGAAAGTGCTTAGGTTTTGGTGTCTATAGATTCACCTTTTTGTACCATGTTGCATAAAACACAATGTAGTGCAAAAATAAGAGACACCTAGCTTTATTGGATGGATAAATGGACTCAAATCTTCTCGACGTGCAAGGATGAATGACTTTTGAAAATTTTAATTTTAGCTTACCCCCTCAATTGGAAAATGGGTAAAGAATGAAACCCACATGCCAATTGACCAAATGTGGATGAGGAAAAGGAGGTGGATGTGATGGATGCAAATATTTAAAAATCAAGATCAAATTGATACCCCAAGTTTGGGGTGGATCTATGTTGTCGATAATTTTACCTTTGATAACAATGAAGTGTAAAATGATGTGATAAAGGAACCAACCACTCCGGGAGTTTGGGCACCCTAGTGACTTTAGTAATACCTACCAAATGATATGGTGTTGAAAGAACCAGCCACCCTGGGAGCTCGGACACCTTAGTGGTTTTAGCAATTTCTACCAATTTGAAAGTTGTGATAGTTTTCCATGTTTGTAACCTCACGAAAAGGGCTTAATGACAACCGTAGGAAAATTTGCTTGAACCCAATCACACTCATATATTAAGGTACCAAACTAATATGTTTTTAAGCATGATGATGTGGAATGATTTTGAATAAGTGTCCTTATGGTTATTGCATGGATAACCAATTGTTGCAACCGTCAGGTGACTAGAGTAAACATTAGATACAAGATTCACTTGAGATGATGATAAAGTTGAAGATTTTAATACGTTTGTTTTTATTTGAGGGTTTTTGGATTTTTTTTTTGGTATCAAACGTGTGTCTGTGGTTGCATGCGTCCAACAAATGTGCATGTGTGTTTTGCGATGGAAAACATGGGTGTGTGTTTGAATGCACTCGATAAATATGGATGCACGTTTGGAATCGCAAATTGTAGCTATAAATACGTATGGATGGACAAAGTGGCTCATTTGTGTGTTTGAAGTATTTGAGTAGTTGGGAGAGAATTTGAGTTATGGAGGTGATGATTGAGACAAACGGAGCAGGTGGCGGGGCAGAATAAGGAATCTCGGTTGAAGCTGGAGTTGGAGTGTGTGTGGCGGAGGTAGGCTTTTAAGGCCTTTCCTTTTTATTTTATTTTTGTTTGTTTATTTTTTTTGGTTTTTTTTGTTTTATTGTTTTTTTTGACAACTGTGAAGGGGGAGGTGAAATTTTTTTTATTTTTTTAGGGGGGGAAATGCATAGAAAACTAGTCTAAGTGCATATAATATAAAATGTACTAAAGAATATTTTGGTGTTTTGTTATTTTTGTTAGCATAGGTCACACATGATATTATTTTGGTGCATAGGTTATTACATTATTTGTTCCTTTCATAAGTAAGTGCATACTTTAAGAGCGCTTTACTAAATCATTAGGGCATAAGTTGGTTATATGGGAGTTGAGGTAGTTCCACGAACTACTTGTTCATTGAACCACCATAGCATGTACTACTTATTTACAATATTTTGAATACAATTGTAATGCTCCAAATTCCAGTTTGGTATCAAAGCTTATCTATTTTGGGTAAGATGATTCTTCTATTTTGGGCAAGGTGGTTTGAATTTTTCCACTCCATAACCTGCAACACTCCATAATTGAGGAATGAGGCACGCCAGGTGCACGAGTCATCTGCATAACTACACACTTCTATATACATGAGACCTTGAGCATTGGCAATTTGTGCACGAGGAATGAGGCACATCGATCAAAATTTTTAGACCTATAAACCAGACACCACGGTGGAGATAGAAGCACGCATTTTCTAAGGTGGATATGTACTGACAAACCTATAGAATCAAGATATGCATTCTATCAAACCTACACTTTGTCAAACCTCTAATGCGCATAGATGCATAGACATTTAGAAAGCACGCAAACCACCCACACACCGAGACTATTCGTTGACGTTGTAAATTCTTTTTGATGTGGCAGATACCCTAGTGATGTGGCAAGCAACAATTTTTTGATGTGGGTGACACATGTGGCAAGGTAGCTATTTGAGGTTGGTGGGGGTGGAAAAACTTTTGATTGGCATAACTACCCAAAGGCAGTCAACTAATTTACTGCACATCAATGTATTTCAAGCAATGTCCATGCAGAATTGCATTGTATGTGGTACAAAGCATCCCCAAAGATATTTTTTTTAATTCTTCAACGACTCCTACAAATTTAAAGGCACATAGTGCCTTCTTGGTTTCATCCGCCCCAACAACAGATTTGGTCGGGAAGTTTGTGCAAATATTTTGGCTGGCATAATGGGGGTTCAAACCCCACGAAGTCTGAAAAGCCATATTTTTGCAAGCGATGGCTTTAGATAAGGTACTTTTTTGAGTTTACCCTATTTTTGGCCAATTTTTACATAAAATGTGCCTAATTGCAAATTCAATCTAATCACTCAAAG
Source organism: Wollemia nobilis (assembly GCA_028583015.1). Taxonomy (NCBI): domain Eukaryota; kingdom Viridiplantae; phylum Streptophyta; class Pinopsida; order Araucariales; family Araucariaceae; genus Wollemia; species Wollemia nobilis. The sequence goes on along the minus strand of JAQPPZ010000620.1, from coordinate 742,308 downwards.
CCATAGGAGACTTCTTGCAAACCTTCACCCTTAGTGCATTTTTTTTTAGAGAGCATTATTTTTTTTGCTAAGTTTCAAATAACATTAGTGCATGGAGGGATAAAAAAAACAAATGTTTGAAAGCTAGTGCAATTTTTTGTGGCATGGAGGGATAAGTAAATATTTGCACTTAGTTTCTTTTGCACTTTGAAAGGGTACATCAAATTTTTCCACCTTGTTTATTTTGCAAAATTCTAAGACAAAGGGGGAGGAAATTTTGGATTTGAATATCATTTGTGCAAACGAAAGAAACTCAAATATTTGGCAAAAAATTATTGTAACAAAAGGTGCATTTTCGAGGGAAATCGACATATTGAAAAAAAAACTGGCATTGTAAATAGATGCATTTTCGATGGAAACTGACACCTATAGTTAAAATTTATGGGCACTTGTGATTGTTTACTGCATTTAATTTCCTATTTTTTGCATTTCAATCATAATTTAAAAATCAAAAACAAGAAAGACCCCAAATTTTACACCTATTTGTGCAATTTATTGCACCGTAGTGTTCGGTATATGTGATACCTCTGGCCCACACTTACAGGTAATGTTGTCGTGCTTTGGGCTACTGTATCTATCGCCTAACATAGCTGCAACAATGATGTCTGAGCTATTGTTCTCTATAAATCATCGAGGAGAAATAAGGAAATCCATTTTATTTTGATATTCACTCCATTTTATACCCTAATTCATTCTTATTGTTTGGCTTAAACTCCTCCAACTCATCATCCTTTTTCAGAAGGGTTTTGAGGCAGGTGCCATCAATTTGATTGAATTCCCTTTCATGTACTCTTTGTAGTATATCGAAAGGGGGACCATTTGGTGATATAAGGAACCTTCACAATGGCCATTGTTCACAAATATCTATCAGATTCATAGTTGCTCAAAGGTTCTAATTTTACACCATGGAAAACAAAGATGAGAGCTATTCTTCAAGTTGAATATTTGTGGGATGTAGTGACTAGCACTACAAAACATCCTACAACACCAGGTACAGATCATGATGAATATGATAAAAAGGATAAAATATCCCTCATGTTTATCATCCTTGCTACTACTGATGAGATACAACCTCACATTTGTGATGCTAAAACTGGTAAAGAAGCTTGGGATGCACTAGTTACCATCTATGAAGGAAAGAATCAGTCCACTATTCTTAACCTTCAATCACAACTTCATACTCTCAGCATGAAGTCTGGTGAATCAGTAGAACTATTCCTATGTAGAGTGGCAGAATTGAAAGCCAAGCTGAATTCTTTGGGAGAAAAAGTAGAGGATACGCTCTTGACTTCGATCATTTTGAGAGCTTTGCTAGATTCCTACAAGATGTTGATCACATCCCTTCAAGTTTCCATGAGATAAGTTACTTTTGTGGAGTTGGTAAATTTGCTTCAAACTGAGGAGGCAAATCAGCTTCAAAGAGATGAAGTGATAGATAATGCACTTTACTCAAAACAAGGGGTCAAGAATACAAGGTAAATTTTAGAAGGGAGGATCTTATTCCAAAGGTTCAAAAGGAAAACAACCTCAACAAAAGAAAAGAAGTATTGCAAAATCTATGATATGGATAACCATGACACCAACAGGTGTTGGTTCAAGAATAAACAACCCAATGACCAAGATCAAAAGAAAAAGGGAAAGGGAAAATACAAACCATAGAAGAAGAATAAGCAACCCAAGGGACATGTTGCTTATGAGGAATTAGACTCATATTCTGAGAGAGCACACAAGGTGCTCATGACTCACACATATTCTCAGTAGAAGGATCATGTGTGGTATATTGATTCTAGAGCCAACAAACACATGATTGGTGATAGATCGTGGTTTGAGATATTTGAGGCAAAGGAAGGCAAACCAGTGATAATCATTGATGATAAGACCTACCAAGTCCAAGGTGAAGGATATATTTCTGTCACTCTTCCATATGGACAATGTTAGATTGAGAAAGTTCTCTATGTTCCTGGATTGGCAAATAATTTATTGTTCAGTCCCTCAGATCTTGGATAAAAACATGGATGTTGTTTTCAGAGTTGAGGATGGCAGGAAGTGATGCTTCATCACCAGAAAAGGAAAGCATGTAGCAACAAGTTCATACAAGCATGGCTTGTTTATCTTAGATGCCATTTCTATGCCTCATGTTGCCATGGTGACAAACACAAAGGAGGCCACTTCTCTTTGGCACAAGATATATGGGCATCTGAGTTCAGGATATTTGCTCGAGTTGAGTAAATATGAGATGGTGAAAGGTCTTCCCAACCTTTCATCCACTTTGCTAGTTTGCTTGGATTTCTTAGTAGGGAAGCAACACCAAGTACCATTTGAGGTGAGCTCTTCATGAGCTAAGAAACCTTTGGAGTTGGTACACACCGATCTATGCGGTCCTATGCCAAACAGTTATGGTGGAAAGAGGTATTTTTAGTTGTTTGTTGATGATTACTCATGGAAGATGTGGGTTTTCTTTCTACAATTGAATTCAGAGGCATTTTTATACTTTTAGTAGTTCAAGAAGAATGTTGATAAAGAGTTAGGATGTTCCATTAAGACCCTCCGCTCATATCGAGGGGGGAATATACCTCCAAATAATTTTCATCATTTTTGAATTCACATGGGATTAAGAGATAGCTGACAACAACCTATACTCCATAGCAAAATGGAGTTGCTGAGAGGAGGAACCGTTCCATCATGGAAATGGTTCGTTGTATGCTTAAGGGGGCACATCTTGAGCAATAGTATTGGGTAGAAGTAGTCAATACAACAATGTACCTCCTGAATAGAGCACCCACAAAAGCTCTACAAGGAATGACTCCACAAGAAGCATGGAGTGGTAGGAAACCCTCCATTTCTCATCTAAGGATTTTTGGGTGTAAGGCATTCATGCATATTCCAAAAGCAAAGAGAAAGAAGTTAGATGAGAAATCCCTATAGTGTATTTTTCTTGGTTATGATGAGCATTCAAAGGGATATCGGTTGATAGATCCTAAAACCAAGAAAACTCACTTAAGTAGAGATGTGGTATTTGATGAAGCTTTCACATCAGATACTAACACATCTACAGTTGTATACCTGGATGAAGAGGAGCCTAAGAAAGAGACTCCACCCCCACATAAAAAGGTTCCAAAATGGTATACTAGCACATTGAGAGATTCAAAGTTGACTTCACTTCTAGATCTAACTCTAGATCGACCTTGTACTCACAGCATGACTCAAAAAATGAGAGCAAAGGCATCAACTTCAGAGGTTGACGAGATTTACCAATAGTTTGATGAACTATCTATAGATGCAGAGGAAGACAGAGAAGCAAATATGGATGATGAAAGGGTTTATATGTCTGCATTGGATGAGAATGAACCCACAACAGTTCAAGATGCACTTAGTGAGCCATAGTGGAAGGTTGCTATGGATGCTAAACATACATCTCTCATGAAAAATAACACATGGAAGCTAGTTGATCTACCTTTAGGAAAGAAGCCCATTGGCTACAAATGGGAAAGTGAAGTATAAGGCAGATGGAACTATTGATAAGCATAAGGTCCATCTTGTTGCAAAGGGCTATGCTCAAAAAGAAGGCATTTATTATGAAGAGAATTTTGCACCCACTAGAAAGAATGACTACCATTCGTGTACTTTGTGCTATGGTAGCTCAGTTTGGGTGGAAGTTACATCAAATGGATGTCAAAAGTGCCTTCTTAAATGGTGACTTGCAAGAAGAAGTGTACATGACCCAGCTAGAAGGATTTGTGGTTGAAGGTCAAGAGCAAAAAGTTTACAAGTTGGTTAAATCCTTGTATGGGTTAAAATAAGCTCCACAAGCTTGGTACATCAAAATGGATAGTCACCTATTGCAACATGGATTCAAAAGAAGTCCTTCAAATGCTAATCTCTATATCAAGAACAATGGTTCTAACATAGTGATTTTAGTACTCTATGTTGATGATCTGATCATCATTGGCAGTTCAAGAAATGATAGATGCAGTGAAATATGACTTGAAATAATCATTTGAGATGATATATCTAGGACTTCTTCACTATTGTCTTGGTTTAGAAGTGGCACAAAAAAATAATCATATCAGAGTGACACAGAAGAAGTATGCCAAGACATTGATTGAAAAATATCGCATGACTGATTGCAAGCCTAAAGCAACTCCAATGGAACCAGGGCTTAAGTTATCACGATATGATACTTCTCCATAGGTAGATGGTACTCTCTATCACCATCTGATTGGGAGTCTCATATATCTGACCAACACCAGGCCAGATATCAATTTTGTTGTGGGTTATCTTTCAAATTTCATGTAGGAACCTAAGGTGAGTCATTGGAAAGTAGTAAAACAGGTTCTTCATTATATTCATGGTAGTACAGACTATGGCATGGAGTACAATAAGAATGATAATTTCTTCTTATACGGATACACAGACTCAGACTATGCCGGATCCATTGATGATCAAAAATCAACTTCTGGATACATTTTCCATCTTGGATCTGGACCTGTCTCTTGGCACAATAAGAAGTAGCAGGTGGTTTATTTATCTTCTATAGAGGTAGAATATCTCATAGCACATGGAGCATTATGCGAGGTGATATGGTTAAGTCGCATTCTTTCAAGTATGGGTCTTCCAAAGAATCTTCCAATTCACTTGTTTTGCGATAACCAAGGTGTTTTGAAGCTTGTCAAGAATCCAATATTTCATGAACGCACCAAACACATTGACACTTAATGTCATTTCATTCAATATGAAGTTCCAAAGCACAACATACAGCTCCAGTACATTCCCATTGATGACTAGGTTGCATATATTTTCACTAAGGCACTTGCATGTGTCAAATTTGAATTATTTCGCAATACTCTTTGTATTTCCCAATAATGTAATAAGGGGGGATGTTAGCATAGGTCACACATGATATTATTTTGGTGCATAGGTTATTACATTATTTGTTCCTTTCATAAGTAAGTGCATACTTTAAGAGCGCTTTACTAAATCATTAGGGCATAAGTTGGTTATATGGGAGTTGAGGTAGTTCCACGAACTACTTGTTCATTCAACCACCATAGTATGTACTATTTATTTACAATATTTTGAATACAATAGTAATGCTCTGAATTCCAATTGTTTTTATTTTATTTTTGGCTTTTTAAAATGTAACGAGATGCAAGAAAATATATTTGTGTTTCATTGTTTTTTTTATGATTTAATGCATTTAGTAGAAATTTTTTTGTGTTTTGATGTTGTTGAAATGATAAAACGCATAATGAAAATAGTTTTGTATATTTTATTTTGTTTTTTTTACTGATTTGAATTTTGTCTATTTGTTTTTCTTTTGTAGGTGAAATTTATTGAGGCTCAACATCGATGGTTGCCTATCATCCCTTGGGTGCGGAAGGCGCTTACTCAGGCTAATTGGAAGTGGCTGGAGGAGGTGATATTGGATGGATGTGGCTGGGTGGAGGTGGTTAGAGTGGATGATGAGTACTTATCCATTTTGGTGGAGAGGTGGGAATATGATAGGGGGTCATTTTAGCTTTCGACAAGGGAGCTTACCATTATCCTGGAGGATGTTTGCTGCATATTTTGAGTTCCTATCAAGGGATCACCAGTTCAGGTTGGCCACGATAAAGAGCATGAGTTGAGGCCTTTATTTGGTGATGGATGAGATGATGTGGATGTGATCAAGGATAGGATCCTGTATTTGTAAATGTACCAAGAGGAGAATATAGGAGTGCTTCCTACATTTGTGACATGCATATTAGGCAACATATTGTTACCTAATAGTATGGGGGTAAGGTTCCCTTAGAACTAGGTTATACTTGTGCTAGATATGATCGATGATCCATGTGTTTATGTTTGGGCTCCTACCCTACTTTTCCAGCTATATGTGGAGCTTTATGAGGTAAAAATTTAGGGGTGGAAGGGACTCGAGTGCAGCTTGCTTCTTCAGCTTTAGGTATGGGAGTATATTAGGATTATATGGCCATAGGGTCTACCTTGAAATTGGGATCATTCACGCCCTTGCACTCTTTATTGGCTTACTAGCGAGGAGCTTCTACCAAGTCGACCTAGTCATAGTGGTGAGAAGTATCAGGAGATGTTGGCAATGTTGACTAGTGATGATATCATTTGGCAACCTTGGAGAGCCCTCACTTGGGATGATAATGTGGCATAGCTCTAGTGGATGAGGTGAGGTAGGTGGGTGATTGGGTGACATGATCAGGAGAGAGATTTTATCCAGTTCTTCTAGGTGATGTGAAATTTTAGATTTGTTTAGGGAGATCCTGATGCTCTAGTTGTGTATAGGCATCGGGATGATGATCTTAGTCTTCCTTTGTCTCTTGATCCTTGGACTGTGGATGATGAGCATGATGATGATAGCATGGATATCCTAGATGCATATGATGCTAAGAAGATAGATGATTATGATGCCTAGTTTACTTTGTAGCCTCCATGGATCTCGAGCCAGGTTATTGATGATGCAGTGAGTGGTGACGAGCGGTATGCTAGTGAGCAGACTCCTCGATGGTAAAGATACCATTGAGGTAGTGATAGTAGGAGGTGATCTAGGGTAGATATAAATATGCCTATAGGGATTGAGGTTTGAATGATGGTGATGGGGGTGGTGATTATGATGCAAATGCTATGGAGGAGGTTTCCAAGGGAACTTAGTTGCACAATGAGAAGCCTTGGGATGTTCTCTAGGTAGAGCAGGATAGCTTGGGTGAGGAGCGATATCGCCTTGTACAGAATTTAGTAGCGCTTGATTTAGATATTATGAGGCTAAAAAGTGCATTGGCAACTCAAGATGCCAGGATAGCCTAGCTACAAAGTGATATGGAGGGGCTACAAGTGGCTCTTGGTGCAAGTGGTGATAGTTTTGAAGTTGCGGCTCTTCGTGTTGAGATAGCGCAGTGAGAGGTGCACTAGAGCTAGGATTTATCTGTTTCACAGGTGCAGGTTAGGTATATTCATCAGCTCAAGGGCAGCCTTGTTCAACATCATATCTCGTTACCTATGCAGCCTTATTCTTCAGCTTTTGGGTTGACTAGGTGAAGTGAATCAAGGTCTAGTGGTTCTTGCTCTACGGTTCCTAGTTTTTGCACTCCCTCAGGTTCACAAGGATCTGCTCAAGGTCCTCCTAGAGATCATGTTGGTGCTAGCTAGGAGCGCTTATCACATTTTTTGTAGTTTTTGTTTTTTCTTATGAGTATTAGTGCTCCGATGTATACAACCTTTTGGGTAATTTTTTGTACTATGCAGTTTATATATATACATGGCTTTTTATTTTGATCATTTCATGTTGTGATTTTATTTTATTAGGATGTATGTATGGATGCATATGAAATTATATGGTGATTAAATGATGTGAATTGTGGATGCTATGTTCTAATGATAACTTGTTTATGCTTTAGGATTTTTCTTGATTCACTTTTTTAATCGCTTAATCAAGGGCATTAACATTTGATGTTGATATATGAAATGGATTATGAAATGTGATTATACCTCTCTAGAAAGCATACACCTAAACTAATATGTTAATTGAAATCAATCGTTAAAGCATGAAATGAAATAAAATATTGCATATGACAAGAAAATGAATGTTTCTTTTATTAATCTTGAATCAAATCTCGGTTACAATCATTCCCCTATTAGGATCACCCAAATATTGATACAATTGACACAATTTGAAAGCCCCAACGGGGTAGGTGCAATACACAGACTTTTTAAATGGACATGGACTGCTCCAAGGTGACAATGACCTTCTTCTCCATGATTAGAGGTATTTTCTGCCTTGCATGTCAAAACCCTGTTAGTCCTACGTGCAATAAACAACAAGAAGCAATTAGCAACAAAAGAGGCCTCTCTTAATGAGGCTTTTAGAAGGTATTTGCATAAAAGGTAGTATAACTAGCATGAAATCAATAAAGTGCAAGAAACGTACTAAACTTATGTTAAACCTAAAAATATTGCTACAAACATATAAGCAAAAGTAGATCTAGCTATCTATTGACTTAATTATGAAATTGAAAGCATGGAAGCATGAAAAGAACCATTGGTGCCATAATTCCAATGTGAAGAAAAATGACTAAAAACTCTAATTACACCAGTCAAAGTTCCTATTAAATCAAATTAACATGATATATGTCTAATCTAATACAATTAAGCAAATCCTACGACTAGAAATTAAGGAAATTGAATATGACAACTGACTACGGGTCTAATGCGTGGTGAGCACTATTAGTCGCGGCTGATAGCCACGACTGAGCTTGAAATGTTCTTGCCCTCCTAATTTGGTGTTCAATATTCAATTATCCTTGAGAAATTGATGATCAAGGATCACCATTGTATCCTCTGACAGATTTGGTGGTTGAATTGCTCAATTGGTGCACAGATTGCATGAATTTATATTTCTTGGATCTCCTAGCCCCTTAGGACCTCCATGGTATGTGATCTCCAATTGGACAACAAAAGTGTTCCTCTCAATGCATGTAAGTGAGTATGCAATTCGACAGAGTTTCGTTGTGTTTCAACTCGAGACTTGGCTATATCTTTCTTCAATTTGGAGGGGGGTTTATAGCATTTTCCAAGGGCTAGGTGTGGCTTCATGAGGAAGCCAAGAACAATATTGGGTAGTTGAGCTTGTTGGATGGAAGGATCTAAAACCTTCCTTGTTCAAACCACTCCAATCCGCAACCAATTGGCCATTGCAATCGATTTTGGGTTGGATGAAGGCTAACTGATTTTCAATCCTAACCACGGCTGACAAGCATGGTCAGCTCTGTTAACTGTGGGTGTCAGAAGTAGCTAATTTTGACTATGTAAAGGTGCCCAAATGAGTGGTAAAAACCATATCTATACCTTGGAATCTATTCAAGGTCTTCCATATGGTCTTCTAGCATGTCCCATATGAGTAGTCACCTCGATATGACGCATTTTAGGTGTCTCCAAATGACATTTTTGAGATGCATTGTGAGATAAAACAATGCTGAGCAAAAATAGACCTAAAATTATGTCATAGGTTGGATGATGATCATTGGTCTAATCAAAATTATATGCTCGATTCCTGCAAAGAAGACGCGCATCCTAGAATCATTGCTTCCAACTAGATGGAAGGCTTAAATTTGAAAAATATTTGGCAAGCTCCAGCATCGATCGATCAGCTCAAGGCTACTATAGGCTTCCACACCATATAGATTCTGAAAGGAGGAGAGCTACTAACTTATTGTCATATTTGCTTTTTGCCCCAACAGAGGGTAAGCTTATGATAGTCGTTGGTAATTATTTGTAAGATGAACGCAATTTGATAAGATCTAGGGATCTATGATCAAGGGATATTCTATTGAATTTGATAATGATTTTATATTATGACTGCCCCCTCAAGCGATGAGGCGATGAGGGTAATGATAATTGAATGAAGCGACAAGTGGCTTGACCACTATGAATGACTTTGAACAAATTAATATTTATCATTTTAATACTTGGTAAGGCCTAATCAGCTATGATTGTAATTGTTAATAGTAATTGTATATTTCAATCTGATAGAGCGGTCCAGCTATGAAGGCCTTCTTAGAGAATCAAAATGGTAATAATGTCAATTATGCTTGTGTTGAATCATATTGTCGATGATCTGCTGAAAATGTCATAGGAGAATTACGATGAATATCTCATTCCCTTGGAGCAATCCGATCGACTAGGCCTTCTTAGGGATTGAAATGAAGCATACAATTCAACGATGACTAATTTACCCCAAATGTCCTTATGGTAATTTACTCATCTTGTCGGTTTGCATGGAGCGCAAGTTGTTGCAACCGCCAAGTGTATAGGGTAAATAACTAGATACAATGCACATTTGGCTTTTGATATATTTGATATTTTGTTAATTTTGAATATTTTGAATTTTTTGATCTGGTTGGTACTTAGAAATTACCATTTGGAACTCCACATGGTGGCATTTAAGAGCATTTATTGCATCTTGCTAACCGGGTTTGACAACGGTAGCTAAAAATTTCAAATTTCATAACTGCAGGTCAGACTCATAGGCAATAAACCCTAATTTGGGGACCGCGGTTGTTAGGCATAGTCAGTAGAAATATTTAAGCATTTTGCGCAATTTAAAATTTCATTATTTTCTACTGTAGTTTGAAAATCTGAGAACTCTGAGAGGTAAAACTTGAAATCTGACACAGAACGCTACTGAAAAACCGATCTGCTTACCTCATCTTCCGTCTTGATGGTAGACCAACCGCAAGCTTCTACCAGTGGAGGAGTCGATGTCACAAAGGTAACACGTAAATCGAGACCATGCTATCATTACTAGTATAAAAATTAACCACATTAATTAATGAGGTAAATTAAATTCACTAAAATGTTGGTAATGAACCTCACCCTAGTTAGGTTTAGCTTAGGGTAGATTATAGGGGATGGCTTTAATTTTTGGGGAACCCCGAGATAAAGAATGACCCTAAAAAGGTCATCCTTGCTAGTCGTGGCTAGCAGGCGCGGTCCCCAATTAGCAAATTGGGGACCACGGTTGTCATCCACGATGAGATTTAAAATCCAACAGTAAAAATTTTGACCGCCATCCCAAATAGGGTCTGGACCGCGGTTTGACCACTTTAGGCAAAAATTTTAATTTTTTTATTTTTTTAATTTTTGACAGAATTAATTGATTTTTTTTATTTTTGAAGTGTTGTTTTCATTTTTTTATGCCTTTGATATTTTTTGACTTTGTTTTTCGTTTTGAAATTGTTTTTAAATGTTTATGCTCATTTTTTATTCTTTTATTAATTTTGGCCTCATTTTGCTTTATGTTAGACCTTGACTTTGAGGGCGAGGGAGTCTGAGATCCTTCGCAACCTACACGGTGCCCTTGATCTGAATGATGAGGCTTGGTTCGATGTCATGGGGTTTGGCTACGTACTATGCCTCCCCACCATCAGGGTCGACCAGGCCTATATGACTGCCTTGGCCCAATGCTGGGATGCACGAACCAACACCTTTCATCTACCCACAAGTGAGATGACAGTGACATTGGAGGATGTCTATCGCATCTTCTACATTCCTCTAGATGGCGATCCCATCACATATTCATCGATCAGGGTGAATAAGGCCGTATTTGCACAAATTTTTAGTCGATGCAGTGCGGAGGCAGAGCGCAACTCGGACCACAAAGAGGTCCACATTGAGGACTAGTACACGGTGAGGGTCTTCGATAATCGCATAGTCGTATGCATGCACTTGATTGTATAGGTTGTCCTCCCTGATTATTTTGGAGTGAGGTTCCCTTGGAACCTCCTGGCTAGGACTATAGACATCCTCACAAATCCTACTGATCATCCCCTGATCCTGTTCTAGGGTAGTGCATTATTAGTGAAGCTCTATAATGAGTTGTATCATATCACTAGTAGGAGCAGAGTCGACATTGGGTGCAGCTTACTGCTCTAGATCTGGGGGTGATAGCACATTAAGATTGAGCACCCTATGAACCTACCATTGGATATTGGCACTATTGTAGAGCGATGCTAGTGTTATGTTGCATGCTAGCCTCGAGATTAGGAGGGCTCCAAAGTAGGTCTCATGCAAGGGACCTAACTCACTACATTGTATGATTCGTGGGGCTACAAGTCAATCAGATTGAGTGGTGCCCCTACTTGGACTACCCTCCATGGGCAGAGATTGCTGACAGGCTGCATTAAGCATGTAGAGATAGATGGCTCCTTGGACATAAGTCCAAGGTACATGAGTTCTTCTACTACTCTCATGTCTTGAGATAGTTTGGTATTTGACAAGATATTCTAGAGATGTCGACCATCTATTGTCGCCTCCATCTAGAGAGGGACCTGACTTGGCCCAAGATTACTCTGTTGGGCGATGAGGAAGATGACTTCCAGGAGTCAAGATAGAGAGATTCAGGGACTACTCCCTCATTTGACACATGGTGGACACTATGGATATGGTGGGGTTTTAAGGGCCCCTTAAATAGGGTCATATATAACGCGATAAAGGGTGATGAGGACAAGGATGCAGTAGAGGAGGTACCATTGGCTAAGGAGGAGGGTGATGCTCTTTAGGAGGGTGCAGAGTCTGTTAGAGGACTTAGGGAGGATGGGGCAAGGATGCAATAGAGGAGGTACCATTGGCTAAGGAGGAGGGTGATGCTCTTTAGGAGGGTGAGGCAGATCCTGACAGTGATATTGGGTAGCTCAGAGCCCAGGTTACTAGCCTACAGACTTAGGTAGGCTCTTTGCAAACTCAAATGCTATAGTGATACACCACCATTTCTACTCTACAGGAAAAGGTGGGGGATCTACAGTCTATGTTGATAGTAGGGCAGGCCTAATGGTGCAACTATGAGGAGGAGAGGACCACTCTATAGGTTAGGATCACTAAAATTGATGTAGAGATACAGAATATCACATGGCAGTGCACTCTTCTTTAGTCTCAACTAGATGCTTTGATAGTACTCCTCATCGTCTACCAGGCTAGGGGATCAACTCCTTCATCTTAATAGGTTTTTCTAGCACCCCCAACTATTCTAGCAGTACTGGTAATACCAACCGTGCCATCAGTGTAGGGAGTAGCAGGTCTGGATCAGGGGGAAAATATCAAGAGACTCTAGACTCTGGTTGAGCAGCACATTGACGATGTTGTACGTAGCTTTGTCTACATTACCACTTTGAGAGGGCGGATTAGACTACTCAAGGGTGAGGTTCCAGAGATGCCCACAACTTTAGGGTCTCAAAGGACTTGCACTCCGGAGACAATTCAGTCGTCAGCTAGCTCCAACCGTAAAACTCACAGGTTTGAGAAGACTTATGGTGCTAGCTCATGAAGGATCCACAAGGAGGGTGGAGGTGATGGTGGTGCCTCACAAACTAGGGGTGTAGGCCCTGGCTAGTATAGATATTTAGAGATGTCATTGTACCCTTTTTTAGTGTAACGTCGAGGACTTACACATATGTATCCTGTAGGCATTTTTTACCATGTCAATGTACTGCACATTATTATTATTTTTGGTACACACACACACATATATATATGATTTGATATTGGAGACTCATTATATGTGTATATTCTGTGTTTTATTGTTTATATTTTATGAGATGCACATGGATGTAATGCATATATGTTATGTTGATTTAATGTTATATGATGTGATGTATGGATGACATGCACTAGCTATATGATGGATGTATGATTTAGATGTGATGATATACATGTGTATATAGACTACTTATGATGAATGTATATGAATGCAATATTTGATGTTAAATGCATGTATAATTTCACTTGTATGCATTTAATTTATGCTGCTATGACATAATTTATGCCATGTATGTATTGCATAATTTTCATGATGAGGATTTACTGTAAATGGACATGTATGCTTTAATCACTTAAAACATAATGTATGAATGCAATATGAGTTTAACAATCTAATGTATGACACCATAGAATGTATAACAATCATGAACTGTAATTGTTATATCTTATTATAATAATTAATCAGTTGGACACCCATATGTGAGATGCAATGATGTATTGTTTCTATTCATAAGCTCTTGCAAGTTAAAATAATATGCGTAACATAGTCAGTGGTCGTTTAAATATCATTTTTGAAATCCATATGGTATCTAACCTATATTATGAATAGTCTTTAATAAATAAAATCTTATAAAAAGAAATTTGATATTTTATGATTGCAATGGAAATTAGTTGCTATTTGGGAGTTTTTGAGGTTTTCCTTAAAACTCAAATAGCCTATTTGTCTAATCAAAAGTTGTATAATGACCATACTAGACTTCTGAAAAATAAATTTTTCACTCTAAAAGACCAAGCTATTCATTACCCTTGTGTGTGCAAATGAATATATTAGGTAAAACATAAGCATACCCCGATGTCAGGCAGGATTATTTCATCCAATTCCTAATATTTGGGATCCTCAAATGGACTAGACCACTAGGCAATCTGGGCCAAGAACAACCTCTTCAATGACAGGCAGGATTCTTTCAGCCCATTGCTGAAATTGAGGATCACTCTATGGCTTTCAAGCATTGATCATTCCAAGGATTCAATCTCACCTCCTTTTTTTCTTCAATTTATTGGGATACTTGCTCATATATAGTGACAAAAATTAATGTTTATTTTGTACTTATATTTTAGTGATAAAAATCATTGTTTATTTTATACTTTTCTTTTTTTTCTTTGAGCAAGGGATTTGATACTGATAGGATTTATTTGATAAAACTTCATCTTGATTTTATTTAACTTTGATATTTCACTTTGGTAGTTTCAATTTGGGATATCTTTCAAGGATATCATTTTGTGATATTGCTCCTTCATTTGTAAGCAAGGGATTTATTCGGGTAGGGATGATCTTGTCATTTTTCCAATGACCACTACTCTAGACCATTGCTCCTCACAAAATAAGCAAGTAACAAAACATTTCACCTAAGGTGACCCGGGCCATTTTTGTAGTTTTCATCCTTCTTTATCCTAATTAGGATTGTTTAAATGTTTTTTATTAGTGATAGAATTCTGATATGCTAAGTTCTATCAAAACCACACCTCATCTACAAAAGCAAAGCAAGCTTTCTACCAAACTCCTGAGAAGACCACTAGGTATGGTTGAATGACCGAAAAACCCTAGTATATTCTTCATAGCAACAAAATGGGTTGTGTTGAAAAACATAATTACTCACTAGTGCTAATGTAATATATGTCTTATTATTTGTCTTGCACATTCTTTTGGGCTAACATGGTCCCTAGTGCAAAGTTCGTCACCAATATATATAGCAAGAATGGTGCATCTGGTATTGGTGGGGCTAGTACTGGCGGTGTTGCCAGGTATTGCTTAATATCAGCAAAGGCTTCTTGACAGTCCTCGTCGTAGTTGAATGGGACCCCCTTTTGTAGTAGTTGATTTATGGATCATTTATCTGATAATTGTGTGATGAATCACTTTGTGGATGCTACTTTACCTGTAGGATTCTTAATTTCTTGATGTTCGTGGGAGGATGCATTTCTAAAATAGCCTTGACCTTTGTTGGGTCAACTTCGATGCCTCATTTTGAAATGATGAATCTTAAGATTTTCCCTAAAGTTACACCGAATATACACTTATTAGGATTCAACCTAACATTATGCTCTATCAAGTGATCGAAGACTTTTCTTAGGACCTCAACATGCTCTTCACATAGCAATGACTTTGCCAAAAATTCATCGATATAATCTTCTAAGATCTTATGCATGTAGTCATGAAAGATATATGTCATAACCTGCTGATATGTAGCACCAGCATTATTTAGGCCGAATGGCATAACCTTGTAATAGAATATTCCCCATGGTGTTATGAACGCGATTTTATGCTGGTCTTCAGGCTTAATCCAAATTTGGTTGTAACCAGAAAAATCATCCATTAAGGAGAGCATATCATGACCTGCATTTGCATCTATGATAGCATCTATGTTTGGCAACGAAAATGAATCCTTTAGTGTTACCCTATTTAGGTCTCTGAAATCCATACAAATACGGATCCTTCCATCAGGTTTTCCTATAGGCACCATGTTTGATACCCATTTCGAATAGTCGATGGAAATGATAAACTCTACATCTAGCATCTTTTGCAATTCATCCTTAACCATTAAGGCTACTTTTGGATGCATCTTCTTGATTTTCTTCTTGACTGGCTTCTTTGATAGATCTAGCGAAAGGTTATGAGTAACCAATTTTGGATCTAGACCCTGTATGTCCTTATAAGTCCAAGCAAAGAGATCAAGTCTCTCTCTCAATAGAAGGATGAGGTTGGCACTCTCATCAAGAGTCAAACTTTCTCCAAATTTAATCTTCTTAGGATTAGTGGGATAATTACTGATATCCACTTCAAAGGTTTCCTCTACTAACATATGGGATCCTTCCTCAAGCTGATGAGGTGTAGGGATCAAGTGGCTGTCATCTGCTGGCTTTATAGGTTCCTCATTGGAAGCATCCTCAGCATGATAGACATCACGTGCATAGCTTGGCATAAAATGGAAAGGTTGCAGCATTTCCTCATTAGGTAAAAAATCTTCAGGCTCCAAAGGTGAATCAACATGGTCCCAATCAATAGCGTCTACATTAAGACACAATGGCTTGGAAGGATCGGTTGGATTGCAGAGTGGAGTTTTTAAATCAATGAAGATCATATTGATGGAATGGATCATACCTCCAGGACCATGTGCACATGACTCAACATTAGCAAAACTTCCATCCTTGAGATGTGGTTTTGGGGGTATGGGGATCTTTAGATCCGATCCATGAACAGACTATTGGATGGGATCATTGGGCTCAAGGAGCTCCATGTACATTGGCGAATCAGGAAACACCATGTGATAAATCATATTGAGATTAAGTGGTCTTCCCCTAAGGCGAGGATGGATATTTATCTCTCTATACATCTCTTCAGCAGTATATGGTGTATTACGATGATGCAAGTAGGGAGGTCCTAAATAGGCTCTCTCTGTTTTATCTTCATCATCACTGTCAAAATAAAGACCCTCACCTCTACCTAATGGAATTGGGTGATACTCCAAATGAGGTCCCATGTATGCTATCTCTTGATAGCCATCATCATCATCGAAGGGCTCTTTGCTCGTACTTATTGATTCCAAAGGTAGAAGATGGTGCAAATGTGTGGGAACCAAGTAGGCCAACTCAATTTCATCCTCGAATTGCTCATTTTTTGAGGATAACTCAGTGTAATTTGTTCTAGAATCATAGTTTGGTCCATCAACGATGGATACTACATGCATGTCCTCAAAAGCAACTTTTGATTCGATTTCTATAGCTATGTCCAGACTCTAGATGTGTATACCAATATTATCGATAGCTTCACGGCTTTGATTGTCCAAGTTGGCTCTTGGAATGTGTTCTTGATCGGTATCCACCAAGATGTTTGTATGGTATCTCTTGGGTGGCTCTACAGTGACATAGGTCACTAGCCGGTTATCCCTTTGAAACATGGAATAATTAGGGTGATAAGGATTGAAGTCAACTTCACCCCCCAAACTGAGGTACAAGCGGTCTAAATATGTCATGAGAAGTTTATCCTATCCTCAAATATAGTATCCTAACCTAAACCAGTCAACTGGAAACTGATACTACAGTTCATATTGTTGTACTTAGTATGGCATTGAGAGGGGGGGTGAATCAGTGTAGCATTCCAAAAGATAAATAAATAGCTCTAAAAATTGTAGCAGATAAAACTTATAAACAGATATAATAAGTACCGCAAGAGAACATCACACAACACAGATTTTTAACGAGGTTCACCAAAATGGCTACTCCTCAAAAAGAATGGCTGCTTGGACTCCCATCCAAATCCAGCCTCTTGCAAAGCACCAACTTTACAATTTGTTTACCAGCACCAACTGGAAGGAGCACCAACCCCTTATTTATCTGCACCAACAGAAAGGAGCACCAACCCCTAATTTGCCAGCACCAACTGGACTTCAATTTTGAATAAAAATGTTTGACATATACCTTTGTTATTGCAAGACTCTAACTGGTCTACATCACCTTTGCAATCTCTGTGCACTCTGCTCTCTCTTGCGCAATCACTTCACACAGTCTGCTTGCACTGCTACAACCAGACTTTGTAATCAACTTTGCCCTTCGTGCTTCTCTGCACACTCTGCTTCTCTACTGCACACTCTGTGTCGTTTCACATTCTGCTCTCTGCTCAACACGAACTTCACTTTCACAAACACTATGCTCGCATTTGCACTTTATCTTAACACCCCATATTTCAAACTCGAAGAAGCCCTCCTTTTATAGAAGAAATTTCAGGAACAAACCCTAAAAGAACGTCGGCTGAGAAACCCTAGAATTTGTCAGCTGCCAAACCCTAAAATCCATCGGTTGTAACCCTAAGAATATCGGCTGCAAAACCCTAGAAATTGTCGGTTGCAAAACCCTAAAATCCATCGGCCCCGATTCAACTTTGTCGGCCTCAACCGCTACTGCCACCTCTGTCACCTTTCTGTAACTATTGCCGTGAAATAATGACATGTCACGATATCCTCTTCTTTCTTCCTGAAAACTTGTTGTACATGATCTGACTAACTTTTGAACTTCTATCCTTTGCATCTGAATGACTTCTGAACTGCCTGTCCATTGCATCATTAGATCTAACTGACTGTATTGACAACAATGACAATACTCCTGCAACACCTTGCTCAACACTGAACTCCTATCCATTGTACTTTGGCTGCACCTTGCTTGTTCAATAAACTCTTGTCCATTGCATCAATAAATGCATACATTTGTGTTGACAACAATGACAATACTATTTGCTGCACTTTGCTCAACAATCTCCCCCTTTGGAATTGTTGGCAACACATGTGCAATTTTCCTGTAAATCTTCTCCCCCTTTGACAATAATACCAAAGGGCTACTGCAGACTCCCCCTGAGTCTATGCACAACATTCTTAGACACAAATTATTACAATTAGCAAATATTCCAAGCATGAACAAGAAGAAAAACAAATACACAAATGCTCCCCCTGAGTCCAAGACCACTTCATTTCACTGATTGACAACATCATGATAAGCATAATAGGCATCAATAAAATCAACAATGTGAATAGCAGCAATAACCAGTGAATGACACCATCACCGTCAACTTCACCAATATAACATGTGTAAGAACATGACTGAACCACTGTCTTCTATGCAACTACCCTCTGTTGCTTTGCAAACTCAAACTTGTCCACTGTTAGTGAAGGCATACAATAATCTTATATAGCCAACTTTTTGTTCTGCAATGCCAGCAACATCTGCATACAACTTCACCATGCATCTTGGATATATTCTCAACAAGCTTGAACCCAATGACAACTATTTGTCTCTCTCTACAGTGAGAATCCAATGAGGCTACCTCAATCCACTTTCAACTCTGTGCAAGTACCAAACACTGTACCACAACACAACCAACATCTTTTCTCAACCAATTAGGGCTTTAGCAACAATGCTTATAGACAAGGTTTAACCAACATCATTCAACTCAAGATTAACCTTGAAGCATTCAACCAATCACTACATGAAAAGGAAACTAGTAGACATCCTTTTCCTTCCAAAGGTATTTGAACAAGACAACCACCAACATAAATCACCAAGGCAAAGAATAACTTGCTCAAATCAAACTCAATGGAGTAAGCCCAAATCATGTATCAAGAAAAGCATTAACTTGATCAAAACAACCTCTATGAAAGCAACTCAACTATTCATCACCAGGCTGGAAATCATCTGGCTGCTCATTAAAAAAAACCTCTTCTTCAGTCTTCCCATTCAACATGTTGGTTTCACATCTTTCAACAAAATTGACAAGAGACTCACACTTGTACCAACTCTGCAAATTTACTGCCAAATATGTGCAAACATCAAATACTATACTGCAGCACAACCTGATCTATGTTTTCTCCAGTTACTGCAGGTCACACCTTACTTTCAATAGTGCAAATCAGGTGAAGACATTTTGTCAAACACTTTACAGCCAACCATAGAGCCCCTTACTTAACCTCAAACTTCTTAACCTCAGATTGATATTTTATCAACAGTTAAAACGAAACTGTCAGTGAATTAAATAATATTCACCAAGGCGTCATGAAAGATCTAACAATATTTACATCAAAGAGTAAAAACAAATACATGCTGCTCGAAACACAAATACGCAGCTAGGGCAAGCATTCTTTCGTTGAGCAAATTATCTGGACTATTATGATTCGTAATTTTGAACAGTGGTATTAAGAATCATCAACAGTACAACAGTGACATATCTCAAAACTACCAATGGTGACAACTCTCAAATTAAACACCACACTTCACGGCATTTCCACAAACCACTATATAAACTGAAAAACACACTTTAACAACTATACAACATTAACCCGACTGCTTACCTTTCATCCTCAGATACCTAGACAAATACATAGGAGCATTAAAATAAAACTTTAATATTGCTCCTCCTGAGGATGTGCCACCCGGAGTTGCTTAGAGCAATGGCGGAGTAGCCTCCTTCAGTCCAAGGAGACACAATTTCCTTTCTTCTGTCTTTCTCCAGACTTTCCTGAACTTGGGCTTGGGTTTTTCAACAACATCCCTATTTTGCTCCTGTTCGTGAACTTGAACATTTCTCTTGCGGGGTTGTCTCTTGTGCATTCTTGATGGATGATTATTTTCTTTTCTTTTATGCACATGATATGTTCCTTGTCGGTGTTGTCCTCTTTGTGTCTGATGAAATCTAGGGTTTTGCCTTAGATTAGATATAGAAGTGCTTGGATAGAACCTTGCTATGTGCCCTTGACCGTTGCATTTAAAACATTGCACATGTTTTATTCCCTGTCTGTATTGCATTCTATGTGTATGATGAAATCTATGGTATTGCCTTAGATTGGATACAGAAGTGCTTGAACAAAACCTTGCTATGTGCCCATGGCCATTACATTTAAAACATTGCACGGGGTGTTCACTCAAAAAAATAGAAGTATATTTATCAACATAACTCTTTGATCTATTGTTTAGTCCACAATAAATTGCCTTGTGACCAAAGTGGTTGCATTTAGAACAATAGCCATTAAAAGCATTATTATTAAAAGAGTGAGAGTGAGAGAACCTCTTTTGCTGTGGTTGCTTTGTTGTAGATCTTCTTTGATATTTTCTTCCTTTTGAGGATTCAGCTTCAGACTTTTCTTGTTTCAATCCTTCAACCGAGGACTTCTTCTTCTCTGCATATTTGGAGGATGAAGGTTGTTCAGCTTCATATCCAAGACCAAACTTAGTTGTGGAGCTTCTTTGTTGATTTATCATTGTATCTAGCAACTCTGTGCTCTTCTCAAATTTGAGATTTATATTGGCCTCTTTTAGTTGTTTCTTCAATGAAACAATCTCTTCTTCTTGTTGGCAACATACAGTCTCTTTCTCATTGATCTGAGACCTAAGAATATCTTCAATCCTTTTGTATTGTTCTACTTGCAGCTTTAGATCAACAATAACTTTTTTAGATTCCTCTTCACTTGTGCTGCATACATCATTCTTATTATCCAGGTGTGTCTTCAAGGCTTCTTCTGATTTCTTGGCCTTTTGAACTTGTAGGAAGAGATCTTCAATCTCATCCCCATATTCTTCTAACTTCTTGGACATTCTTTTGTTCTTTTTCTTTTCTATACTCAACTCTTCAAGAGCAGAGATCAACTCACCTTCCCAGTCTACTTCAGCATTGAGGTTTTTATCATCTGCTTCAGTATTCACTCCTTCTACCATTTTTGGTTCAATTTTCTCAACCACAGGAACTAAAACTGGCTGGGATGCCTTTTTGGATGAGGATCTATTCTTCTTAGCCATTGTGTACTAATCCAAGATCAACCCTGACTGATTTAGCCAAAATTGGGAACTTGGCTCTGATACCAATTGTTGTACTTAGTATGGCACTGAGAGGGGGGGTGAATCAGTGTAGCATTCCAAAAGATAAATAAACAGCTCTAAAAATTGCAGCAGATAAAACTTATAAACAGATATAATAAGTACCGCAAGAGAACATCACACAACACAGATTTTTAACGAGGTTCACCAAAATGGCTACTCCTCAAAAAGAATGGCTGCTTGGACTCCTATCCAAATCCAGCCTCTTGCAAAGCACCAACTTTACAATTTGTTTACCAGCACCAACTGGAAGGAGCACCAACCCCTTATTTATCTGCACCAACAGAAAGGAGCACCAACCCCTAATTTGCCAGCACCAATTGGACTTCAATTTTGAATAAAAATGTTTGACATATACCTTTGTTATTGCAAGACTCTAACTGGTCTACATCACCTTTGCAATCTCTGCGCACTCTGCTCTCTCTTGCGCAATCACTTCACACAGTCTGCTGCACTGCTACAACCAGACTTTGTAATCAACTTTGCCCTTCGTGCTTCTCTGCACACTCTGTGTCGTTTCACATTCTGCTCTCTGCTCAACATGAACTTCACTTTCACAAACACTATGCTCGCATTTGCACTTTATCTTAACACCCCATTTTTCAAACTCGAAGAAGCCCTCCTTTTATAGAAGAAATTTTAGGAACAAACCCTAAAAGAACGTCGACTGAGAAACCCTAGAATTTGTCAGCTGCCAAACCCTAAAATCCATCGGTTGTAACCCTAAGAATATCGACTGCAAAACCCTAGAAATTGTCGATTGCAAAACCCTAAAATCCGTCGGCCCCGATTCAACTTTGTCGGCCTCAACCGCTACTGCCACCTCTGTCACCTTTCTGTAACTATTGCCGTGAAATAATGACATGTCGCGATATCCTCTTCTTTCTTCCTGAAAACTTGTTGTACATGATCTGACTAACTTTTGAACTTCTATCCTTTGCATCTGAATGACTTCTGAACTGCCTGTCCATTGCATCATTAGATCTAACTGACTGTATTGACAACAATGACAATACTCCTGCAACACCTTGCTCAACACTGAACTCCTATCCATTGTACTTTGGTTGCACCTTGCTGTTCAATAAACTCTTGTCCATTGCATCAATAAATCTGTACTGTGTTGACAACAATGACAATACTATTTGCTGCACTTTGCTCAACAATCTCCCCCTTTGGAATTGTTGGCAACACATGTGCAATTTTCCTGTAAATCTTCTCCCCATTTCACAATAATACCAAAGGGCTGCTGCAGACTCCCCCTGAGTCTATGCACAACATTATTAGACATAAATTATTACAATTAGCAAATATTTCAAACATGAACAAGAAGAAAAACAAATACACAAATGCTCCCCCTGAGTCTAAGACCACTTCATTTCACTTATTGACAACATCATGATAAGCATAATAGGCATCAATAAAATCAACAATGTGAATAGCAGCAATAACCAGTGAATGACACCATCACCGTCAACTTCACCAATATAACATGTGTAAGAACATGACTAAACCACTGTCTTCACGTGCAACTACCCTCTGTTGCTTTGCAAACTCAAACTTGTCCCTTGTTAGTGAAGGCATACAATAATCTTATATAGCCAACTTTTTGTTCTGCAATGTCAGCAACATCTGCATACAACTTCACCATGCATCTTGGATATATTCTCAACAAGCTTGAACCCAATGACAGCTGTTTGTCTCTCTCTGTAGTGAGAATCCAGCAGGCTACCTCAATCCACTTTCAACTCTATGCAAGTACCAAACACTATACCACAGCACAACCAACATCTTTTCTCAACCAATTAGGGCTTTAGCAACAATGCTTATAGACAAGGTTTAACCAACATCATTCAACTCAAGATTAACCTTGAAGCATTCAACCAATCACTACATGAAAAGGAAACTAGTAGACATCCTTTTCCTTCCAAAGGTATTTGAACAAGATAGCCACCAACATAAATCACCAAGGCAAAGAATAACTTGCTCAAATCAAACTCAATGGAGTAAGCCCAAATCATGTATCAAGAAAAGCATTAACTTGATCAAAACAACCTCTATGAAAGCAACTCAACTATACATCACCAGGCTGGAAATCATCTGGCTGCTCATTAAAAAAACCTCTTCTTCAGTATTCCCATTCAACATGTTGGTTTCACATCTTTCAACAATCTCTTTGAAGTTTTGCTCCCTCTGACTTGAAGCTTTCCTCTTCACTTGAAGCTCTCCCCCTTACTCATATCTCTCCCCCTTTGTCATCAATGGCAAAGGGCCACCTTTGGGGCTCGAAACTAAGAATGAGCCTCTTAGCTTAGTCCCTCCCCCACCTCTTGATGAGGTGATTAATTCTGGGGTGGGAGTAAAACTCCCATTAGGCACCGATCAACATCAACGTCTATAACTTCCTTGACGGGTCTTCTCTTGAACTCTTTGACCATATTCTTGTTCCTGTCATTGTTCTGATCCTTGGACCTGATCATGCCACTGTTCCTATTCCTATATCCTAGAATTTCAACTCTGCATTGTCTGACAGTGTGACTTTTATTATTGCACTTATAACAAGTAATAGTGTTGTTTCTTTTAGGCATACCTGTTCTTTGAATCCACATGTTCTGACTAAGCCAGTTCTGACTAAACCTGTTTTGACCAAGCCTGTTTTTTTTTTTTTTTTTTAAACGAAACTCTGGTCTGTTTACCCTTCTGACATGAAGCACACATACTATTTGCAGGTTTTTTAATGATTGGAATATCTCTCACTGCTTGTTTAGCGCTAATTCTTACCAGATTATCAAAACTTATGTGTCCAAGCCTCTTATGCCACAACCAGTTCTCTTCTTCTTGTCCCATGAAGCACATACCTTCTAAAAACTCTGAGAGTGTGTACAGATTTCCAGACGTCCTTGAGCCGGTTGCTATTAATTTCCTACTGTTTATTTTTCTGACTTCACAACCATGCTTCTTGAAAACTACTTCATGTCCTTTGTCACAGATTTGACTCACACTCAATAGATTATGTTTCAAACCATCCACATAAAATTTCCTCTGACTTGATCTTTCCTTCACTAATTTTGATCGTTCCTTTACCTATTATTTTGGCTCTGTCATTGTTGTCGAATTTTATAGAACCACCCTCATACTTTTGTAGATTTTCGAATTTCTGTTTGTCACCTGTCATATGACTTGAGCAACCACTATCAAGAATCCAAGGAACATGTTTATTCTGAGCTCTAAAAGTTGTCTGCACTATTAAAGAATCTTGTTCTTTCCTGAGCTGTTCTTTTTGTTTCCATTCTGTTTTAACTGTGGTATTGGGTTCTAGCTGTGACTTCCCCTTTTTAGAATTTTGCACATATCCTTCAGTATAAATTCTATTTTGTTTTGCTCTATACGGTTGAAATCTGCTTTCATGAGGTTGATATGAAACAGACATACTACGACAATTTCTGGCAATATGACCAAAGTTGTGACACTTAAAACACTCTACTGCATAACTCATTAAAGGAGCAAACTCATTTCTACTAGTGAAACTTCTTAGACCTACGTTGTATTTGCAATCAACAATTTTATGCCCATAAACATTACACTTGAAACAAAAACCATAGAAATAATGATTAAACCTGAAATATGGTCTTGGCCAGGTTGTTGCTGGAGCCTTGGATCTTCTATTCTTTTGATGTGTGACCTTAGTAAAGCCATCATTATTAGCTGCTATTTCAGGTCTGGCATTATATCTTTCTTTTGCCTGATTCTTGTCTTTGTTCTTTTCACTTTCAACATTGCTTGCTTTTGGTCCAGTTGATGATTCTCCTTCAGAAAAGTCGAGACCAAATTTGATACCTGTGGATCTTTGATCGCTCAAAATTTTGTCCAATTTCATCGAGCTTTCTTCACGTTTTACATGACAGTTGATTTTTTGATCCAGCTCTTGTATCTGTATTCGAAGACTCACATTTTCTTCTTCCAATTTGTTGTAGTGGTCTATCTTCATGGATACCTGTATTTCCAGATCTTCAGACATTTTCTTGTATTCTTCAGTCTGTATTTTTAAACTGGCAATAATGTTGTTTGCATCCTTAAGTTTCCTTGACAATTTTTCATTCTTCTTTTTCTTCGATTCCCATTTTGTAAGGGCAGACACTAGCTCACCCTCTAAATCAACTTCAGCCTCAACTTCTTCAACTTCAGAGTTCATTCCTTCTGCCATTTTTGGTTCAATTTTCTCAACCATAGGAACTGAAACTGGCTGGGATGCCTTTTTGGATGAGGATCTATTCTTCTTAGCCATTGTGTACTAATCCAAGATCAACCCTGATTGATTTAGCCAAAATTGGGAACCTTGCTCTGATACCAATTGTTATAATCACAATGACACTAAGAGGGGGGGTGAATCAGTGTGTTCTTTAAAAACTTAAAAGCAATTTAGAATTTTAAATAAACTACAGCAGATTAAAACAAAAATAATAAAAGTACTAAGAGCATCACACATAACACGACATTTTAACGAGGTTCACCGATGTGGCTACTCCTCAAAAAGACTGCTTGGACTACCATCCAAATCCAGTCAAATGCAAAGCTACAACTTTACATAATCATTCACTAGCACCAACTGGTAAGAGGCACCAACCTCTAAATTTTATCTGCTACAACAGAATGGAGCACCAACTCCAATTTTTCCAGCTCCAACTGGAAAGAGGCACCAACCCCTTTTACCAAGCTACAACTTGGAGATAGTAATAAAAATTGTAGAATTAAACTGTCACCTCAATTTGCACGATCTGCTATTTTTCTTGCGTTCTGCTGCTTGTCGGCATTCGACTGCTGCTATGAAAAATGATTCACACTTTTTCAACCACTCCTCTATATCTCTCCGCGTTCTCTGCTGCAACTTCACAGAAATATTACTTCTACAGCCAGCACACTGTCATTTCACACTCGAAACACAACTTCTGCATATCGCGTTCTTATCTTCTCTTTGCACCACTCACTCTGCTACACCTTCCATGAAATCTCACTTCTACCATCTGTGTATTTTTGCCTCGGACTTTAAACACGCCGTCTGCATATCGCTCTCTTTGTTCTCGATCAGTCGATACGCACTCACTCACTATCTCATCGCTGCGATCTCTTTTCTTTAACTCCAAAGAACTATCACCGACTTACACTCTGTTGCACACGAACTTCATTCGCATATATCGCATCACGCCCACTCTTCAACCTTGCAACAGTCCCACCTTTTTATAGAAGAGAATATCCCATCAAAACATTCTCAAACACGTCGGCTGCAACCCTAATTAGGTCAACATGAAACCCTAGAATTTTTTAGTTGCTTAACCTTGCTTTGTCCACAGGAAACCCTAATTGATCCGTTGCAAAACCCTAGCAACGTCGGATTTGAAAACAAGTCGGTGAATGACTTTAATTTAATTTTAAAATATTAATTTAAATTTTAAATAAATAAATAAAATTTAAACTGGATATTTAAAATTAAATATCTTCATCATCGGAGCACCTTTTTCAACAAAACGAAGAGCTAACTTGGGTTTTAAGAAAAACCCATTTCGAAACTATCGACCATGGATTTAAACAAAACCTATAATTTAGTCTGCCTTGGTTTTCACAAAAACCCTTCCGCTCTTTGACATCAATGACAACATCAACACTTGAGCAAGGGCAATATACCCAAGGTACCCAAAATTGCCAACAATTTAGATATTTAATGAACATTCATAGTGAATGGTTCATTATCGTCCTCATGCATGGGTATGGGAGATGTAATCTAGTCTAGCGCTCCATAGATTTGGTTTGGTTAGGTGGCACCCCTAATGGTGTCACCATCCCTATAGGAATGCAATGGGCTCGTGGTTGACCCATGTTTTGTGAAGTCTTAATAATTGGTGTGAACGTCACATTTTGCATGATATATTCCCCTAATCTAGTATTAACCAAATGGATGGTCACTTGTGGTGTAGATGACCCTTCTGAAGACGCAAGTGAAGAAATTTGAGGTGCCTCTTCGACTTCTCCTTGAATTTCCTCTACTTCCATGGGAGTAGGGGCTTCAATGATAACTGGCTTGGGTGTCTACTTTATCTCTTTTTTGTCCATATTTTCTTTCAACTTCCTATCATCCCGATGCATCATAGATGAAGATGGTCTAGTAGAAGTAGATGTTGTGTGCTCTGATTATTGAGATGCAGACACTGCAGGTTTAGCACACACTTATTTGATTTTACCTCCTAGATATTTGATCGACGATGTTGGCCGCACATCCAAGTACATTGAGGGGAGCACGAATTCCCCTGACAAATCTTCTAGATTCACATATTTAAAGGGCTCTTCATCTAAAGGCACCACGTGAACCTGTCCCTCATGAATGTATTTGATACATTGATGTAGAATAGAAGGGATGCAACTCATTTCTCTGATCCAATGCATCTCTAAAAGTATGTTATATTACATAGCACCTTCGATCACATGATACATCACCAGGATGGTCTTCAGTCCTACTTGGATAGGTAAAACTATAGTACTGGCAGTTGAGCATAATGCATCATTGAAAGCCCTCAACGTGAAGGTAGAAGGGATGATATGCATCTTGGAAAACTTCAAGTGAGTTAACACCTTAGTAGTTATGATATTTATTGAGGACCCTGTGTCAATAAAAACCTGCTTGAACGATTTGTGATTCACACACAATAATATGCAGCGACGGGTTTGCTATAACAGTGGCAACTGTCTTGACTTCATGATCATGAAATTGTATGATCGGTTCCTAACACTATTATATGTGCCCCATAAAGTGTGTAAATGCTTTAGTATCCTGATGTTGCACTTCTATGGACCTTAGGATGTCCATAAGAGTCTCCCTATGCTTGGGAGACTGTTGAATCAGCTCATAAATTGACAACTTTGTTGGAGTCATCTGTAGGTTTTAGACCAACCTACTCCTGATTTTCACCACTGGTCTAGTTGGTGGGCCTGGCACATGTTGGGATGGCCTTTTAGGAGGCACAACTTGGACTCTAATGGGCATTGGAGGTTGATTTGGTCATTCATACTTTGCGTGTCTTGTGACAATGTTGACCATTCTGATGAACCCATGGGTTGGTGGTTCGATGTGTACTTGGTTGACTTGGCCAAAATTATTCCTTGGTGCCTCATGATTTGGTAGAGGATCTTTGTAAATCCCCATATTTTGATTGTCAGGCACTTGTGATTTATCGATAAGAAGCGTATCTCTTTCGATCATATTTTGCACAAGATGTTTGAAAGACCAACATACCACAATGTCATGGTCTTTTGATCGATGAAATATGCAATATTGATCGTCCTTGTAACCATTAGGCTTAGGCTGATTAGGATCCATTAACTTGACCTCAGGTAAGTATATAGCCTTCGCCTCACATAGCTGATGAAAAATTGAAGCCAACGACTCCGATAACATACATGAGGAGGGCGTATTTCCTTATCCTTACCCCTCTGATTATTATTGTGCTACTCATATTGCATAGGAGGATGTTGGGCTTGATAGTTTCATTATTGTTACCCCTTATCCCCTTTTTGAAGGTTCAACACCACCTGATTAACGTGGGTTGGCTTGGCCTGTTGTCTCTCAATGCTTTTCTTATTACACTCCTTATTTTTGAGCTTCAAGTTACCCTCCTATAACTTGATATCCTCTACCACCTTGGCTTGCGCAAAAGCTGCTTCGAATGTCTGGTACTGCTACAACTGTAGCAATAACAAAATATGCTTAGCGCAACTCTTCATGAACATTTGAGTTAATTTAGAGTATGGGATGGAGGATGGCAGCTTTACCATCATTTTCCATAATCCATCACTGGCTCATCGTCGAGTTACGTTAAATTAGCCAGGTCGGATAATTTTACCTTTTTCTTTATGTCGAAGGAGAAGTGTTCAAGAAATGAATCGGCTAGTTATTTGAAACTAGTGATGTTGTGCCTCTTTAATTGGTTGAACCACTCTCAAGCTGGTCTTGAGAGGTTCATAATGAAGGTGTGCAGGAGCAAAGTATCACTGCTCTCAATCTGAAAGCACATATCTAGAAAACTCATCGCATGCTCTTGTGTGTCTTCCTCTCCTTGAAACTTTTCCAGCCTAAGCATCTTAAAATGCTTAGGATATGCCGAAATAGGTACTAATGTGCATAGAGGTTCATTATGGATCTTGTTCAAGGTGGAATTTTGATAAGTTTTTCCTTGCTTATCTATGGCTTGAACCTTCTCTACTAAGGCCTTATAGGCCTACGAATAAAGGAACTCATCTTCTCGAGATTGCATTGGAGGCACCTTTAGAGGCAGATTCTTCTTCTATTGAGGTGGTGGACTAGGCTCATCCTCCTCCTCGAATTGGGAGATTTTTGGATATACTTGTTCCAATTCCTCTCCCACTTCTTCCTCATACTGCCTATGTTCACGTTGTTTAGACACTGGATATTGATATCTATGTTGAGTCGTATGGCAAGTATGTGTCTATGTACTCAATGTATAACTCGGACTGTGAAGCCACTCGTCTATCGACACACTTCTTGGTCTCACTACAAGGAGGTAAATCAATGCTATCCAATCGATCCTCTCTCTCAACACACTCCTTATCAAGGATACATTGTTCATGCATGCATTGTTCATATAATTTTTGTCTTATGAACCTTTGCCTCTGAGTGTTCTCATTTTCAAGGTGCTCTTTCTCTGTGCAAACACCCTCCAATTGGTCTTGGATAATTTGTCATCTCTATTATGACACCAGTCCATGAGATCTATCAACATGATCAATCATCTGAGGCCTCTGGTGTGTGGGCTTTGTTCAAGCGACTTTATGGGTATGTCCTCCAATGGACTGATTTGCCACACTCTTACCTTTTTTTGTAAATACAACATTCACGTCAGGCTTTCTCCTATACTCTATGCCTGCATGATATGTAGGAGCATGTATATAACGAGAACGCTTGGAGCACTCTCTAGGTTCTCTGGTCATCCTAATGGTGCTTCTACTACACTCACTCATATTTCAAGAGGGTACAGGCATGGGCTTATATCCTAGCTGTCCTAGGACTCTGTCTAGACCATCTAACTGACTACTACACCATGGCTCATGAGGTGGCATGCTTATAGCTCCCACTTTTGACATATATATCATGAACTTACAAGGTTCACCCCTATAGGGAGTCTACATGGGCCTACGCTCATAATCGATCCCATCTACATGCCCCTGAATGGGTGGATCTTGAGTCTGTCTATACTCGGATGGTGGAGGTCATGAGCCTCCCTTAGCTACAGGTCAAAGGGGTACCAATATGGATCCCTCAATGACATATTCTTCAGCATAACACGTGGATGCACGAGGAATGCAATCACGATAAATTCTACCATGTGTGAAACCTCCATGCTGGGGAGTCCCATGCTCTGATCTATGTCTAGAGGGGTGTCTAATACTTCCTCTAATCGGGGTATTCTCAATGGAATCCCCTCGTGTAGAATTATCCCCTCTAATACTCACTGAACAATGTCTCGAAGGATTATGTGATTAAGGGTATTCTACATCATGTTGTGTATTAGGTGGAGCTTGGGCTTCAATCTTAGGTCTATGTCTAGATCAGCCTCTTTGTGTTTCACCATTGTGTTATCTTATATGTAAATCTTAAGGCAAGCAAAGTAAACAATGATGATTATCTTATTTTAATTTTTTCTTATGAACCCTAAACTATTTGATGTGTTTTGCAAATGTGTTGTATCAGTATGTAACTCTCATCGTGTGTTCAGTGTGTTGATTATATACTCAATTTTTAAAGGGCTTTCACCTGTATACTCACAACTCAACAACCTGGATATGAACTCAAGGTCGCGTAATCCCCCCGAAATGTGGTGATGAGATCCACACCTGGGTAGGGAGCACAAGTCCTGGTAGACTCTTACCCGTTTTCACCCAGTCATCATTATACCCTTTGAAGAGAAGCGCATGCAAATTTTTTGGGCTATGATAGGTTCTTGAGTTTGACCTTGGTCTAGAACATAAGGTATGTGGGAGTTGGGCCAACGTATGGAAATCACTACCACCATCATTGAAACCCTACTAGTGGTTGGATGTGACTTCCAACTCACTAGTGTTTAATGTGAATCATGGTGTGTGTGGTTCCTTTTAATTTGCATGAAAGAAAGATGCATAATACAACATTCAAATGATTATTTTCTATATGCAATGCAAAAAAAGGAACGTTTCAAATTAAGAAAGTATGCATGATTAGTTCTACATGATGTTTTAACAATGCATACTAATGATGGTATGGCCACTGATCGGGCCTCAAGCAAGAAAATAGAATACAAAAGACATTCTAGAATGCTGGAGACTAGAGCGGACTGCACTCAGAGTTTCGATGTTCCTAGCAATGCCTAGTAAAGACCTAAAAAGAGAAAGACCTAAGGACTCATATGCCTACTACTAATTTTGTTGTCTTCCCTAATTAGTCTAACATTTTTGCATTCTAGAAATTTACAAAGAGCAAAAACAAAAATAGAAGATGATAGTGGCACCTACCTCAGGTCCACATCTGATTGAGCTTTACTCCTATGTTGTCTAGTCTATCAGACTCTAACCGCATCTCTGTAATGTGGTGACCACTATTTCCCGTGGGTGTTAGCCGTGGTGACAACTGTTGATCGTAGATGTCAACCATGGTGAGCACCTATCATAAAAAAATCACAGAGGTCAGTGATCCATGGCATGAAATGTGAAGGTTCCATCGTGATCGCCTTTTGTACCTCTCTAGAAAGCATACACCTAAACTAATACGTTAATTGAAATCAATCATTAAAGCATAAAATGAAAGAAAAGATTACATATGACAAGAAAATAAATATTTCTTTTATTAATCTTGAATCAAATCTCGATTACAATCATGCCCCTCTTAGGGTCACCCAAATATTGATACAATTAACATAATTTGAAAGCCCCAATGGGGTAGGTGCAATACGTAGACTTTCTAAATGGACACAAACTGCTCCAAGGTGTCAATGACCTTCTTCTCCATGATTAGAGGCATTTGTTGCCTTGCATGTCAAAACCCTATTAGTCTTGCATGCAATAAACAACAAGAAGCAATTAGCAACAAAATAGGCCTCTCTTGATGAGGCTTTTAGAAGGTATTTGCATAAAAGGTAGTATAACTAGCATGAAATCAAGAAAGTGTAAGAAATGTACTAAAATTATGATAAACCTAAAAATATTGCTACAAAAATATAAGCAAAAGCAGATCTAGCTATCTATTGACTTAATTACGAAATTGAAAGCATGGAAGCATGAAAAGAACCATTAGTGCCATAATTTCCAAAGTGAAGGAAAATGACTAAAAACTCTAATTACATCTATCAAAGTTCCTATTAAAGCAAATTAACATGATATATGTATAATCAAATACAATTAAGAAAATACTACAGCTAGAAATCAAGAAAATTAAAGATGACAACCTTATCGCGGGTCTGATGCACAATGAGCACTGTTAGTCGTGGCTGAGCTTAAAATGTTCTTACCCTCCGAATTTGGTGTCCAATATTCAATTCTCCTTGAGTAATTGATGATCAAGGGTCGCCACTATGTCATGTGGTGGTTGAATTTCTCAGTTGGTGCACGGATTACATGAATTTATGTTTCTTGAATCTCCTAGCCTCTTAGGACCTCCATGGCATATGATCTCCAATTGGACAGCAAAAGTGTTCCTCTCAATGCATGTAAGTGAGTATGCAATTCGATAGGGCTTTACTACGTTTCAACTTGAGACTTGGCTATATCTTTCTTCAATTTGGAAGGGGGTTTTATAGCATTTTCTAAGGGCTAGGTGTGGCTTCATGAGGAACCCAAGAACAATATTGGGTAGTTGAGCTTGTTGGATGGAAGGATCTGGAACCTTCCTCGCTCAAATTGCTCCAATCTGCAACCAATTGGTCATTGCAATCAATTTTGGGTCGGATGAAGGCTAACTGATTTTCAATCATGATCACGGATGGCAAGCGTGGTCAGCTTTGTTAATCATGGGTGTCAGCAGCAGCTAACATTGACTAGGCAAAGGTGCCCAAATGAGTGGTAAAAACCACTGCTATACCTTGGAATCTATCCAAGGTCTTCCATATGGTCTTCTAGCATGTCCCATATGAGTAGTCACCTCGACATGACGCATTTTAGGTGTCTAAAGTGATACCGATAATGGCATGGAATGTAATTTTTATATAGTTTTTGTTTACCTTGTGTATAAATTATGTAGAGTTGTTTTACAAAGACTCAAACACCCTAGTGATCTTAAACAAAATCATCTATTTATCTCACAAATCCATATGATGCTAAGGTTGTCTTGGTGGTTTTAAATTTCTCAAGTACCAATTGTGTGTGCAATGAATGTTTATTTCTCATTATGAGTAAGGGCATACTACTCCATTGGTGACTTATGCCAATCCGTGAGCGTCCATAGGTTTGTACAAAATAAGGTCGCTAATGTGACAAAATTGGCACCACGCGTAAGGATACCCCATTTCTAGGCAGGTTTCATTCAACCCATTTCTGTAATGAGGATCACCCCACGGTTTTTTAAATACTAAGAATACTAGGAATTCAAGCTCCTTTCCCTTATTTTATTACATTGGATTTTTGGATTTTGGGATTTTATTTGAGGTTTTTGCTCATTTTTGTATTGGAGCAAAGTGTATTTTTATTGTT
Source organism: Wollemia nobilis (assembly GCA_028583015.1). Lineage (NCBI taxonomy): Eukaryota > Viridiplantae > Streptophyta > Pinopsida > Araucariales > Araucariaceae > Wollemia > Wollemia nobilis. Next base: position 708,108 of record JAQPPZ010000620.1, on the reverse strand, counting down.
TTGGGGATACTTGCTCCTTTTGAGGAAGATCAAGGGATTTTTATTCATTTTGGGGCTTGCTCATTTTGTAGAATAGCAAGGGATTTTTATTGCTTTTGGAGCTTGCTAATTTTTGTAGAAGAGCAAGGGATTTTTATTGCTTTTGGGGCTTGCTTGTTTTTGCAAAAGAGTAAGGGAATTTTATTGCTTTTTGGGATACTTGCTCATTTTGAGGAAGAGCAAGGTTATTTTATTTTACTTTGGGATGCTTTTGGGATACTTGCTCATTTTGAGGAGCAAGGGATTTTTTTTTTTTAAGGATGAAGGGGGAGCTTGTCCTTTTATCGACTCTTAGCTTTCTAGATCGTGCACATAATTGTATGAACAGGGGAAACCTCTCATTTAATCGCAATAGCTTTTATCTTTCAATTTTTCAAATTTCGCAATTAATTAATTATTCTCAATTTCATAAAATTTCAAAAACTTCAAATTTTAGTTCTTCATTCAATCAATTCATTCCATCTTCATTTCATTAATCAAATTCAATTCTTATATCTCCATATTCAATTCATAATCACAAATTCATGATTCAATTTTAATTTAATTAATACTCCACTCAATTCAAACTTCAATTTAAATTTTAGATGTTTTGTTTCCTAATGTCTCCCAATCATTAATTAATTTCTTCAAATTAATTCCTTTTAACTCCCAAAAAATAATTCTTTCAATGATTAATACCTTATACCTCCAAATTATCTTCAAAACTTTATAATACCCAAAAATAAATCAACCTTACCCAAAATAATGCGCTCAATTCCAAAATATGTGATTAAAGATTAAATTATACCTTTGGTGCTCACTTATTACCTTCTACACACACATGGCAATCAGCTTGGATGACATTTCAATTCACATGCTAACGCTTCTAACATTCTATATGTAATCTTCTCTTCCACATGTGCTAGTTCAAATGTTATTCCTTCTCATTTTCTTCTCTCTGGCATAGATAAACTCTGACTTAGATGATTTATTTCCTCTTAGATTGAATGCTTCAACAAGGTTGCTTATAGTCTCTTCAAATTGGCCATAGACAATCTCTTCATCTTGGCACTCTTCAACACAGAATACAATATTTTACAAGCAGTGGCAGCTCTGTCATTCAAACCTCTCCTCTTTAGGCTTCGTCAATTTTTTGCTCCACTCTCTACTTATCACTTCTTTTTGTAGTTTTTTTTTTTGCTTATGAGCCTTAGTGCTCCAATGTATACAACCTTTTGGGCAATTTTTTGTACTATGCAGTTCATATATATATACACATGGATTTTATTTTGATCATTTTGTGTTGTGTTTGTGTTTTATTAGGATGTATGTATGGATGCATATGAAATGATGTGGTGATTGAATGAAGTGAATTGTGGATGATATGTTCTAATGATCACTTGTTTATGCTTTAGGCCTTTGCTTGATTCATTTTTTCTTATTGCTTAATCAAGGACATTAAATGAAATGGATTATGAAAAGTGATACTAATAATGGCATGGAATGTAAGTTGTATGGATTTTGTTTTCCTTGTGTATAAATGAGGTAGAGTTATTTTACAAAGACTCAAACATCCTAGTGATATAAAACAAACTCATTTATTTATCTCACAAATTCATATGATGTTAAAATTGTCCTAGTGATTTCAAATTTCTCAAGGACCAACTGTGTGTGCAATGAATGTTCATTTCTCATTATGAGTAAGGGCAGACTAATCCATTGGTAACTTATGCCAACAAGCTAGCTCATTCATGAGTGTCCATAGGTCTGTGCAAAAGAAGGTTACTAATGTGATAGACTTGGCACCACACGTAAGGATACCCTATTTCTAGGCAGGTTTCATTCAATCCATTGTTGTAATGAGGATCACCCCACGATTTTTGAAACACTAAGAATTCCAAAGATTCAAGCTCCTTTCCCTTATTTTATTGCATTGGATTTTTGGATTTTGGGTTTTTATTTGGGATTTTTGCTCATTTTTGGATTGGAGCAAAGTGAATTTTTATTGCTTTTGGGATACTTACTCGTTTTGAGGAAGAGCAAGGGATTTTTATTGCTTTTGGGGCTTGCTCGTTTTTGTAGAAAAGCAAGAGATTTTTATTTCTTTTGGGGCTTGCTCATTTTTGTAGAAGAGCAAGGGAATTTTATTGCTTTTTGGGATACTTGCTCTTCTACAATAACGATATGTAAGCTTTGTAATTCCTTACAAGGGGTGCTTTATATTGGTATTTTAACTTTTCTTCTCCCATAATTACTTATACATGAGGGAAGAATTTGAATTTGTATTTTTAAACAAATAGGGATTGAAAGAAAATAATAATAATATGAAGGTAATAGAATCATATCTTTAGTGCCAAACAAAGTTCAAAATATTTGTTTGAATATCAAAAAATTATTTTGTAAATTCATGGTTGCATTCAAAATAAAAATGTTATTGTCTTCATAAACCCTACCAATAAGCATAACTTCTTTAGTAGGGACTTAGCTAACAATTTGAAAGTTCCAACAACAAAAATAAAAAAGCATAAAGCTTGAGAGTGAGGATGTTCAAATTTTTGAGGATTTTATGATCACTAGGGATAAATAAGTTTTACATTTAGATTTTTATGTCATTGAGATGGATGATATAGATATTGTTCTTGGTTATCCTTGGTTGTATTCTTTGGGTACTATTAACATTAATATGTAAATAAGTTCATGAAGTTATGATACATGAAGAAAAATATAACATTATAGGATATTTCTCAATGTGAGGAAAAACATGTAGCTATTGTAGGAGAACAAAGTGAAGAACAAGCAAAATCACCTAAAATAGAGTCTAAGGATGAGGTAGTAATAGAAATCAAAGAAAAAGCAAAAGCAAAATATGAACCAAAAGAAGGGAGCAAGAGAGAAGAATCAAATAAAGTAGAACAATAGGTTAAGGTTGTAGCACATTACCATCCACACCACCATGAGAGGCAACAATGGAGATAAGACATAGAGCAACAAAGGAACTACAATGGATATACATGGAGGTATAGGAGTAAAAACTATGGATATTCAAGTGGCACAAGGGCAACTTGACAACATTGCAAACTACCACCAATCAAGATTTCTCTTGGGTGGAGGGATAGTCAAGATTGGTACAAGTTGTCACCATTGCTTAGAAGATCATATTATTTAGTTTATTCATATGTTTCGAGGATTAAGCATTTTTGTAAAGGGGGTGGAATGCTAAGTACCAAAGTATATGCTTGTGGGAATATAATATTATATTATATTATGGCATGGGTTACACAAAATTATGATATTATTTAACATGGTGCCATATTATAGTATTATGCATTTTGTAACTCATGAAAGGTGAATAGTCACATGGGTAACCTTTTAACTCATGGAAGGTGAACCATCACATTCTTATATAAAGAAATATGTACCCTCTCAATTGTAAAAAAAAATTTCATATCAAGTATTCTTTGTAGACGTCTTGGCTAAATTCATATCAAATATTCTTTGTAGATGTCTTGACTCGTGGAGTTCGAGATCTTGTGGAATAGCTTCCTTCCAATAAGGAGCATTGTACAGTGTTGGCCTACCTCAAGGGTATTTTCAATCTCTATTTTATTATAGGATTATTATTGTAGAATTTATTTGTAAATGTATGTTTGATATTGTTGCATATTTAATAAGAAAAGAGGTTCATAAACATATATTAATTTTTTTAACTTTTAAGTTTGTACCCTTAAACCATGAACCCCTTGCTTTTACCAATGGAATATTTCATGCCTATAACAACAAAATAATGGATTTGTTGGATGATTGAAATAATAAAATTCGTTTAACCATGCTCTGGTCTAGTTTCTAATCGAAAGGGATCCCTTGAAGACTCTTGATTATTGACTTGCAATGCTTCTTGCTAGTAAAATTCTTTGGTTCAATGCTTCTTGCTAACGAGATAATAATTTACTTCACTAATGGTTGGAGGTTCAAATCAAGTAACTATCTTCATTCTAGACTCATATCCCACCGTTGCCCAACAGCCGAGGATAGGACCTTCCTCCACGTAAGTCACTTGATAATTCACCTACGGAACACTATCGTGGTTTTTGAATTGAGGGGACGTGTGGTGGACGGACAAGGCTATGTCCACTAATGACCTTCCCTTTCTAGCTGGCAGTGGGAATATTGTCATGGCGATTTAAAAGACGGTGAAATTCTTTAATAATATATTTTTGTCCTTGTTACGATGTAAGTTGAAACGAGTAAAGCTACAATGAACGATTTAAGTGACTGGAATTGTTTCGTAACGTGCACGTACTTGGAAGCAATCGTCATTTGACGATTTAAAAGGAATGGTGGAAGTTTCTAACGATCAGTGTGAAAACAATTTCAGATATTCTTTCCTTTCATGATTTCATCCTTCAAATGTTCAAAACTGTCTGCACACATTCAGAGTACCAAAAGGAAATAGTATGACGCGACTTTTAATCACACATTGCATTTTTTTCCAAAATAAAACCGAAAAAAAAGGGTTGCTCGACGTGACTGCGATTAAATTGACTGGAATTGTGTCGTAACCGTGACGTACTTGAACGCACGAGTCAATTGACGATTTAAAGGAACGATGGAATTTTCTAAACCAAAAGGTAAAGAGGAGTGTGAAATTATTTCAAATCTTAGATACTTATTAAGGAAAGATTTAGTTTTAAATTTTGTGATGTCATTTAACAAAAGAAATAATCTAATTCCAATTTTGAGTGTATATTAAACCTACAATAACGCCTGTTTAAAAACAATGAAACAAGAAACGAAGTAGAAAGAGAAGGTAAAGGTTATAAAAGTTGGTGGAGGAAAAATTAAGACTACGTAAGGTTATAGGAGTTGGTGGAGGAGACATTCTTGAATTAGGGGTTTCTTCCCTTGCGGGAAAGCAAAGCATAACTTTAAAGAATGGCGCGTTTGAATTGGGTTTCTTCAATCCCAGCGAAACGACCAAACGATATGTCGGCATCTGGTATGCTCAACTACCCGTGAAGACGCTCGTTTGGGTGGCTAACCGAAACAATCTTCTCACAAACAAGCCCAGCCGGGCGTCCTCAATTTGTCGAGAGACGGTCATCTCAGACTGTTTGATGTATGAGGAGGATGGAAATGCTCGGCCAAGCATGGTTCAAGTTGTAGAGATGTTAGAGGGGAGGATGCAGCCTCATGCTCTTGGGTTCCCAAGTTCTCGGAGGGCCAGCGTTAATGTGGACCAGCCAGAGGAGGAAGAGAGCGACAGTTTCGTTTAATTTACACGGAGCTACTTAATTCGCCCATGAAATTGCTCTACTTTGTGATTACTAGATATTTCGGAAATAAAATAGATGGAGTTAAACAGTCTTATGTAATTAGGAGATAAATTTAGTTAATAACAGGAACGAATGTCTAGGATAAGCCTTATACCAGAAATTAATATATTTCAGCTTTTTCAAATTCAAACTTTTTTATTTTGTATCTTGTAGCAATTGTTAATGTATTATTAATATTTTATTTTGGGATAGGTGTGCTTTGTTCGATTTGTGAACGCGAGGTTTGGTTCACTTAAAGATATCATTGTACTAATTTCTGCTTGAAAATAAAATAAAATATATATTTTTATAGTACACTATTTTTTATTTTATTTTAATTTTTAAAAGTAAGGTTTTAAAATGGTTACTTTGTTCCTTTTATATTGATTTAGTCATATTGAGCTATTTGGTGCTGCTAAGATTTGAACATTATTATATCAACTATTTGTCCCAACCTTTGAACTAAAGACCTGACTATTATAGAGTTTTTTTTTAATATATTTATATTTTTAAAAAATATAGTTATATTAACAATGTTTTATTCTTATTTATTTTCTCTTTACAAGGTAATTAAGTCCTTGGATTAGGTAAAGGTTTCACTTAATGCATTAATGAAAAGGTGTCTTTTTATGGACATGATCTTTAAACAAGGAATTACAACTTATCTTAAAATAAGTTCAAAAATTAAGGGGTTGTATTAGGTCAAGTAGTTTATCATGAATTCCTCATAGATTGAATGATAGCTAAAATGGATTCTAGGGAAAGGTATTCCCTATGAACTACTGAAAGGCTAAAATGGTTTTTAGGGAAAGGCATTCCCTCTGAACTAATGAAAGAAAGCCAAGGTAACTTTTAAGACAATATTCGCTAGCAAAAAAATGAGCAATGCCAAAGTGAATTATACAATTATAGAAAAAGAAGCATTATCATGTTTATAATAAAGAAGACTAGAAACTATCTTTTATTTAGAAGTTCGTCATTACTAGGGACCATAATGCCCTCAAGTATAACATGTTAAAAATAGTGTGTACTCTCCTATTTTTTGTATAAATTTTTGAAAATTCAATTTTTACGAGAATAATCTGAGGAATATTTTTTCTTCTATTCAAAAGTTACAATTGTTTTGAGAAGAACATGACACGCATGGATGTTTATTATGGAAATCATGACCATGAATGTCTAAAACCTTGTGAGGTGATTCAGTTGACAGGCAACATGTAAGGCATGTAAGATTTTTTGGTTGGAATTTTGCTTCTCATACCCCTATGCACCTTCCCTTTTCCCCTTTTTTCACACATAAATAATCTTATCAAGCAAGTTGTAGTGGATAGTAGGCTTGCTCGATGTCTCTAAGGCATTGGTTTGTAATATTTTAGGTTTACACCTTCATGCTTATGACAATGAACCGATGCATTTGTTGGATGGTCAACATGGTAAAATTTGTTTAACCATGATTTGTCATATGTTCTAGTCAAATGGAATCCCTTGAGGACTATTGATTCTCATTGCTTCTCATCTTCTTATTGCTAGCAATATTATTTGGTTTCAATTGGGCCAATGGGACTCTTACTTAGCTTGTTATATTCAAGGTGATAATTCATTAATAGTTGGAGGTTCAAATCCATCCCATTCATATTGAATTTAGTTGGATACCCATCTTGCTAATGTTTTATAGCCAATGTGGATGATTTAATGTTTGATGTTGCATTAACATGGCCATCCATAACTATATTTTTTAAATTTATATAGTATTGGAGCTAACACCAAAATAAAAATTTATAAACATACAATTCACTCCTTGCCCAATCAATAGTAGTTGCAACAAACACTTAGGAAACGTTAATTTGTGCTCCTACTAGTGTTCTATGTGCCATGTGGTAGTGCTTTATTGGCTAAATGTGATTTTAAATTTTTTATTTTTTGTGATTTTTGTAGTTATATTTCCTTTAAAAGGGAAAAAATTTAAAAGGTCATAACTCATATGAAAGTATTTAAAGTCTGTTTTTTAAAACTATATGATTTTTTGAGCTCTTTGCAATGGTATTGATGGTTTTGTTTGGTTCAACTAGAAAGAAAAATTTTATGTAGGATTCTCATGCCATATTTCACAAGTAGCCATGACCAATGGCCAAAATTACTTCGATGGAAGATTAAGGTATAAGTTATTTTGTATAGAAAGGGATTAAGAAGGTTCATTGGTTAGACATGACAATTATTTATCTAGAAGAATTAGAAAATTAATTCTTCCAATCTAATGAAGGAGAAGTGCATAGAATGACTACATTATATATGGATAAGGATTTGGATAGTAGTAACATAGTAATGTTGAACCCTCATCACTTCGGAATCATGCAAATGGCTATTTAACAAGTTTGAGGCCACAAAAGTCAGTTATCTAGAGGTCAATATTTCTACCCTAAAGAGGCCAATATTTCTACTCTAAAGATGGCCAATTTTGGTATTATTAAGGAGTACATATATTATTTTAAAAAGTTACAAGAGGATTTTTGTGCTACTAAGGGTTCCACTAAAAGTCTCATGTATTATCTCCACATAGTACTCACTAATATTTTATAAGAGAATGATTAGGTAGGCACATTATTTGATATCCTTTGGATGATTTTTCCATTACAACCATTTCCTTCTTTAGATGATATTTTTACTTATTTTATTCATCACCAATCATAATGGAGGTATCACAAGGGATGTGCTTCCCCTATTCATGATAATGTAAAAGAATCTCCAAATTAAGAAGTTGATAAAATAGAGAAGGATAAGATAAAATAAGAGGGCATAAATTCTTCAAGGATTCATCTCGAAAAATCTATTTATAAATTTTGCAAAAATTAGGGTCATAATGCTGCACTTTTATTATCTTCAAATCAAAATGCTTGAGGTAAATAGTAATGTTGGAGGTGATGCTTATCTTTTCTTTGTATAGGATGATGGTGAGTATGAGAGTAAGACCTGATGGGCACATTTGGTAATACATTCATCCTATTAGACTTTAACATATTCAAAGGAATGGATTATTAATTCTAGAGTAACTTGGAATATGAAGAAGCATCTTCATATCATGATTAACTAGAATAGACAATATCATGTGAGTGAGTCAACCATTGGTGATCATTTTTATTTTTAGGTTTTAGGATATGGTGATGTGAATTTTGGATCCTCATCCTTTGGAGAAGTTCTTCATGTTCTAGGTGTTGTACATAGTCTTCCTTCTAGTTACTACATTACTCACACTAACAAAATGGTGGAACTTGACCTAATAGGTGATAAATTAAGGATGTTGATGATGGATTTAATATCATTGATTTAAGATATTATGAGGAGTCATAACATTTTTTTAGTTTTGGTGTTCCATCCATATCTTCCTCTTCTTCTAAGTAAAACATGTTTGTTACTATTGTTCCTAAGGTAGATGATAATGATAAGCATAGACATAATCAATTTGGACACTTATGGGCCCTTGAAATGTTAGAAGGTATGGTAATCTAACCTTATTGCCCAAGTTTGACATAGGATGATTTATACCTTTATGTGACATTTGATGTAAGACTATGATGTTGGAAATCACGCCTATTTCTGGAAAAAAAAATCTATAAATAAACAAAGGTAATCCATCCACTCAAATCTTATACAAAAAGTGTAAAAAGGACAAAAGAGAGAAATATATAGTAGGAACTAGTAGGCACCATAAATATTCACTATATTATCCATAGATAATACACACAACACTTTGATACATTGGATAGAGTGATAGTGGGTATTTATACCAATACTAAAACCCCAATTATATAAAAGACATTAACCTAAGTCGACATAACAAGAGGTATTAATATTAATTACAAGTTATAAGTTAGTTTTAACCATAACAAGGTTAACCATGGCCCATAGAAATTTAAAAAATATTACAATAATTTAAAATAATTGTATAATGAATTCCAATAGGCATATACAAGATTACATCATACAATTTCAACCTTATCATAAGTCAAATTATGCTTTCAACACACCCTCATAATCTAAAATAAGGTCCAATAAGAGAATATATTAGTAATAATAATATCTCCCTCTTATAATGGATGCTTTTGTGGCCCTCTAGGCTCCCCCTTATAATATAAAATCTATTGATGCATAAATACCTCTGCACACGAATCTTGTTAGGCTAGATTATAGTCATCATTGCCAATATCATATACACATGCACATGTCCAAATAAAACCTTTGCTAAGACTCTATGTGAGGAATATGAAGAAATAATACTCCCTCTAAAATGTTGCTTAAATCTTCTATAGTCATAGAAGGTAAGATGTGAAATCATAGCTTTATATTTTAAAGCATGCATCACCTTGTTTGGAAACTTCAACTTCCCCTTAGGCCACCTAATTTCTATCACCAAAAGAGGATTCTCACAAACTTGATTATGAAAATAACCATTACAAAATTTCATGAGTATTTGATTAAATAATAGAAGAAAGAAGATATCATGAAAAATTAGATCTTCATGAATAAGCTAAATCAATAGCCTAAAGAAGGAATTGGGATTGAATAAAGTATATTCTAAATCCTTTTTCTATATGCCTCCAAAAGACTCAAAAAGTATTGCAACTATCATAAATCCCATTGTATCTCCTAAAAGTTTAGACCAAATATTTTGATTGCATAAAATATGCCAAATTTACCCTTTTGAAATAGGAAAATAATTTTTGAAGATAATGATACAGTCAAATGCCCCTCCACTTTTTGTAAGTCCTTGGATAAATACCACCAATGCATAGAGGTAAAAAATCATGTTATTTGAAAATAATAGGCTCAAAATACTTTTGTATACAAAAGGTATGGCCTCTATAAATTTACCTTCTAAAATAACCCTAGAGTGATGTTTTTAAAAAACATCAAATTTTATAAAATTCTTTTAATTTTTCTACAAGGAAACATAACATGAAGTAAAAATATTTTACTCCTTACATCCAAAGGTAGAATTCCCTCATGTCATGCCCATCTAGCTTGACTATCACCTTCACTAATTGGGTTCAATAATGGGCCCTCTCCATGAAGAAGGGCATAATAATCCATACTAGTAAATATCTCCAACCATTTAAGTAGTAACCATGGACAAAATTTAAATCGATCGAAATAAATACACTTCAATTTCTTTCTTTCATTCAATATGTTAAAGCTCCAAGTAGAACAAAAACATCACGATTCTCCCTTCATTGCAATGGCACCATGTCCTCTTTTTGAGGAAACAATGTTTGAAGTCAAGACACCCTTATAAAGGTAAAGTAATAATACATCTACTTTAAATAACTTGGATCTATAGAAAACAGGTAAAAAATGTTCCAATAATAATGGAACATAACCTAGAGTAGGCACAAATTCTTCAAAAAAATAGAATTATTGGAGAAAGAAATTCATGTTATGTTTCCTTGTCAAAAAAATAGAAAATTATGTTCATTTAATATTAACAAAGTAGGGTAGATATCCAAAAATTGAGAACATAAATTTTAATAAAAACTATGAACATAATTAGAAACTATTTTAATTCATGAATTATGGAATATAACATAGAAATTTTTTAATTAGAATTATAAACATAATTAGAAGTATAGATATTACCTTTGCCTCTTTTGCCAAAGGTGCTTATGAAACTCTAAGAAGTAATTTGTCCTAGAAGTCAAAACAAAATTAGAGGCTATGAATAAAATTTATATGTGACCAAGTGATAAATCTCCATACCTACTCTGATACCATGTTGGAATTCACACCTATTTTAAAAAACAAATATAAGGAATCCATGCACTCAAATATTATAGAAATCATAAAAATGACAAAAGAGAAAAATATATTGTGCGCACATGTTGTTGAAATTTTAATTGGATTCATGGTAAAGTTTGACATTGTATGATGTATTGGATAGGCCTAAGTGCATGTCATTGAATAATGTATTAATTATTTGTAATATTTTATTATGTGAGCCCTATGGACTGAAGTTAACCTTGCTATGATTAAACCCTATCTATAACTTGTAATTAACTTAAATCCTTCTTGTTATGTTGGCTTAGTTAAAATTTATTATGTAATTGAGGTTTTGGTATTGGCATAAATACCCCCCTCCCACTCATTTTTTTATTAGAGTCTTGTGTAATCTTATATACATATAAAGTAACTATTTATGGTGTGTGTGGTTGCCCCTAAATATCTATGTCTCTCTTTTCCTTTGTTTTGTCCTTTTACAATTTCTATATAAGTTTTGAGTAGATGGATCGATTTTGTTTGTTTTTGGAAAATATTATGAATTCAAATATAGTATCAGAGTGGGTATGAAGCAATTTTGTCTAATCATGGAAAAACTTTTTGGATCCTTCAATCCTTCTTCTAAATTCCAAGGCGAGATTAAAAAGATATGTGTTGTTTGTCCAATTTCTTAAGAATATTGAAATTTTAGTGTTGGAGATCAATCCTATTTTGTTCTTACCAAAGAATCTCTCATTCATATTTAAGAAAACTATATTTGGATTTGAAATTCCATTATATACTTCTTTCCCTTAGCTATAATAGGATTTAGGAATATTGGCAGGAAATTTTTGAATTTGAATTTGTATTGTTTCTCACCATTGTACCCTCATGTGCAAGCATGTGCACATGTGAATATGATTGTTCTTCATATTTTGTGTAGGCTCAATGGTGTTAACAAGGGATCACTAACTCTTTTTACTTGTGTTAGAGCTATGACAAGATGATCATGTTATCGGTTGTTAGGCTTTTATGGTGTCTATAGTTCAAATTCATGCAAAATATTTTTGGGAGTCTATCTCAACAAAAATAAAATTACAAGTGAGTCTTGTCTTCATTATCACTAATGATATACATGGCACAAATGTGTGCACAAGGTTCCTTGTAGTGTGAAATAGGGGATTTCGTATGTTCAAACCTCCATGACAACTCCTTTTTTGAGTATGATCATGTATCTTCCTTGGGGACTAAAGCTGACATCATTGCAATAGGGGTATGTACACAATTGGATGCATGAAACATCTTGGATACTAGATGTCATGGGGTCATATATTACCCCTTTATTTTCACTCTCTACACTATGATTGGAGTCTTCTTTTGCATGGCTACTTCAACACCTCAATCGGTGCCTTGGTGCCTAGGTTATGCCAAGGGTCTTGGGAATACTATAGTTTAGGTTTGAATCATATGAAGGATCTATATATTGCTTTCATATTACTAAATAAATTGAGATGACTAAGTGGCTAATGTGTCACAATTTTTTGGTATTGACCCCTATTTTATCCTATGTAAATACCTTTCTCCAACTAGAAAATGCCAAGTGTCATAGTTATGGTGGTTCAAGAGCATTGATATAAAAAAAAGTAGAAGGCACTAGCAAAATATGGATTGCCAAATTGTAGCAAGCAATTGGATCTCCTTTTTCTAAGGTTTAGAGCTTTAATTTTTACCTTTTGAGTTCCATTAGGGAAAAACTTCTAGAGGGCAACACTTTTGTATACAAAAGTGTTTTAAGACCAGTTTTAAAATCAAATGGATTTTTGAGATCTACGCATTGGTGGTATCACTTCATGGACTTGTTGCCATGTTAGGGGTTGTATTGTGTAATGTAGCAATAAAAGATACACCCAAACAATGAAAGACTGAAACAAGCGATTGAAATGAAATAAAATACTTTTGTATTAAACTTTTGGGAGTCCTAGGTCTCCTCTCTTTACAACAATGATATGACAAGGTCTTATTACAAAGAATTATTACTTGCTTATTTTGCCAAAGTACAACATGCACAAAGGGGATGGAAACCCCTTTGGCAAATCCAATTGATGGTGGATGTTGATGGTCTTCTCTGCTACAATCAATGTCTTGGATGGGCTTGGGTATCCTTGCGGGCCATACTTGCTCCAGTAGCCTTCAAAAATCTATCACCTGCATAAGTATGATTGCAAACAAGAAATGAGTTAGTAGCACATGAAGGGCCACCATTGTGTGAAGCTTGTTTTGATATGGATGAAAGCTATAAAAATCCTGAATGAATATGCTTGCAGAATATGAGAAACGAGTGTAGAAGACAGAAAACAATGATATAAAATACCTTATTGTGTTTTACCTCTTTTGATCTATTTGTTAACGGTCAAAATGCTTTCCTGAGTAATCACGGGCGTGCGGGTGGGGTTGACCAACCATGGGAGGGTGGTTGAGCAACAGCCAGAGGGTGGTTTCCCCTATGTAAACACCGACAGGTGGTTCGACGAGAATTCTAGAAAGCCCTAAGGTTTGATGTGAGACCTTGGTGATCCAACCTCGAAGTGTGTGAGTAACTTCCTACAGATATTTTGACAGTGTAGCAGTGTATTTCTCTAGCCTTCTTTGGTCGATAAAATGAAGGTGCCTTTATAGGTCCCTTGGGGGTTTTGGATGGAAAGGGAGGTGGCAAGCCAGGGTTGCCAAGTGGCAAGCTAGGGTTGCCAAGTGGCAAGCCAAGGATGCCAAATGAAAGGGATAGTTATAGTGAGTCACCCAAGGTGTCTCACTTAACTGGGGTGATGTGGCTAGTGCGTAGGTACAAATGGAGTGATGTTTGGAGATGTGGCAAGGTGAGGGATAGTGGTGGCTAGGACACGTCACATGGGGAGACAAGATATCCTAGGGGGATTTTCCAGATTTACTAAAATCTTGAAAATATAATTATGTGCAGGATTTTATGCCTAAGTCAAAACTTAGGCACATATTATTATGCAGAATTGAAATGTGCAATGTGAATGTGGTTTTGCAAGTGCCTAGGTTTTGGTGTCTATAGATGCTCCTTTTTGTACCATGTTGCGTAAAACACAATGTGGTGCAAAAACAAGATACACCTAGCTTTATTGGATGGATAAATAGACTCAAATATTCTCGACGTGCAAGGATGAATGACTTGAAATTTTTGCTTTTAGCTTACCCCCTCAATTGGCAAATGGGTAAAGAATGAAACCCACAAGCCAATTGACCAAATGTGTATGACGAAAAGGGGGAGGATGTGATGGATGCAAATGTTTAAAAATCAAGATCAAATTGATACCCCAAGTTTGGGGTGGATCTATGTTATCAATAATTTTGTCTTTGGTAACAATGAAGTGCAAAATGATGTGATAAAGGAACCAACCACTCTAGGAGTTAGGGTAGCCTAGTGACTTTAGAAATTACTACTAAATGTTATGGTGTTAAAGGAACCAACCACCTTGGAAGCTCGGACACCTTAGTGGTTTTAGCAATTCTTACCAATTTGAAATTTGTGATAGTTTTCAAAATTTATATCCCCACGAAAAGGTCTTAATGACAACCTTGGGCAAACTTTCTTGAATGCAGTCACACTCAGACATTGAGATACAAAACTGATCTGGTTTCAAGCATGATGATGTGGAATGATTTTGAATAAGTGTCCTTATGGTGATTGCATGGATAACCAATCATTGCAACCGCTAGGTGACTAGAGTAAACACTAGATACAAGGTTCACTTGAGATGATGATGATGGTTGAAGATGATTTGAATGCATTTGTGTTGATTTGAGAGCTTTTAGATTTTTTTGGTATCAAATGTGTGTTCAGGATTGCATGCGCCCAAAAAACATGCATGTGCATTTGGTGGTGCCAAACACGAGTGTGTGTTTGAATGCACTTGATAAGCATGGATGTGTATTGGAACTGCAAATTGTAGCTATAAATAGGTATGGATAGACAAGGTGGATTATTTGTGCGTTTGAAGTTTTTCTGAGTAGTTGTGAGAGAATTTGAGTTATGGATGCAACGAGTGTGACAAGTGGAGCGGGTGGCAGGGCGGAGGCTAGCGGCTCGGCTAGAGCTCAAGTTGGAGTGCGCATGGCGGAGGTAGGATTTTAAGACCTTTCCCTGTTATTTTGTTTTTTTATTGTTTTTTTTATTTTTTTGGTTTTATTGTTTATTATTTTATTTTTAACGACTATGAAGGGGGAGGTGAAAAGTTTTTTTAGGGGGGAAATGCATAGAAAACTAGTCTAAGTGCATATAATATAAAATGTATTGAAGAATATTTTGGTGTTTTGTTTTTCTTTTTCTTTTTTTTTGGTTTTTTTTTTGCTTTTTGAAATGTAATGAGATGTATGAAAATATTTTTGTGTTTTGTTTTTTTTTTTTAGACGATGCAACACATTTAGTAGAAATGTTTTTATTTTTTGATGATGTTGAAATGATAAAATGCATAATGAAAGTAGTTTTGTATATTTTGTTTTTTTTTATTGATTTGAATTTGGTCTGTTTGTTTTTCTTTTGTAGGTGAAATTTATTGAGGCTCGAAATCGAAGGTCGCGTATCATCACTCGGATGTGGAAGGTTCTTACTCTAAACAATTCGAAGTGGTTGGAGGAGGTGAGATTAGATGGATGTGGTCGGGTAGAAGTGGTTAGAGAGGATGAGGAGTACTTATCCACTTTGATGGAGATGTGGGACCTTGACAGGGGGTCATTTTAGCTTTCGACAAGGGAGCTTGCCATTACCCTGGAGGATTTTTACTACATCTTCTGATTTTCTATCGAGGGGTTACCAGTTCAGGTTGGCCACGACAAAGAGCATGAGTTGAGGCCTTTATTTAGTGATGGATGAGATGATGTAGGTGTGAGCAAGGATGGGATCAAGTATGTGCAGATGTACCAAGAGGAGAAGTTAGGAGTGCTTCCTACATTTGTGATGTGCATCTTAGACAACATGTTGTTACCTAATAGTATGGAGGTGAGGTTCCCTTAGAACTAGGTTAGAGTTGTGCTAGATATGATTGATGATCCACGTGTTTATGTTTGGGATCCTGTCCTACTTTACCAGCTATATATGGATATTTATGAGGTAAAGAAGCAAGGGCAGAAGGGACTCAGGTGCAGTCTGCTTCTTTAGCTCTAGGGATGAGAGCATATTAGGATTATGTGTCCAGAGGGTCTACCTTGTGATTGGGATCATTTGCACCATTGCGCTCTTCATTGGCTGACCAACAAGAATATTCTACCAAGTCGACCTAACCGTAGTGGTGAGGAGTATCGAGAGATGTTGGTAGCATTGACTAGTAATGATATCATTTGGCAACCCTGAAGAGGCCTCACTTGGAACGATGATGTGGCATAGCTCTAGTGGATGAGGTGAGGTAGGTGGGTGATTGGGTGACATGGTCGGGAGAGATTTTATCCAGTTCTCCTGAGTGATGTGGCAGTTTGGCTTGGTTTAGGGAGTTCCTGATGCTACAGTTGTGTATAGGCATGGTGGTGATGAGCTTAGTCTTCATTTGTCTCCTGATACTTGTACTGTGGATGATGTCCATGATGATGATGACGTGGATGTTCCAGATGTAGATGATGCTAGGATGATAGTTGATTATAATGTCTAGTTTTCTTTGTAGCTTTCGTAGACCCCGAGCCAGGCTATTGATGATGTAGTGAGTGGTGACGAGCTGCATGCTAGTGAGTAGACTCCTCGACAGTAAAAACACTATCGAGGTAGTGATAGTAGGAGGTAAGCTAGAGAAAATACAGATCTGCCTATAGGGACTAAAGTTGGGGTGACGGTGATGGGGGTGGTGATCGCGATGTGGATGTCGATGTGGATGTTATGGAGGTGATTCCCGAGGAAACTTACTTGCACAATGAGGAGGCTTGGGGTGTTCTTCAGACATAGTAGGATAGCTTGGGTGAGTAGTGGGATCACCTTGTATAGACTATAGCAGCTCATTATGCATATATTATGAGGCTACATAGTGCATTGGCAACTCAAGATACCGAGATATCTCAGCTATGGAGTGAGATGGAGAGGCTACAGGTGGATCCTGGTGTAGGTGGTTATGGTTCTGAGGTTGCGGCTCTTTGTGTTGAGATAGCGCAGCGAGAGGTGCACTAGAGCTAGGAATTATCTATTTCACAAATGTAGGTTAGGTACATTCATCTACTTGAAGATACCCTTGTTCAGCATCATATCCCATTACCTGTGCAGCCTTCTTCTTCAGCTTTTGGGTCGACTAGGCAGAGTGAGTCGAGGCCTAGTAGTTCTCGCTTTAGGGTTCTTAGTTTTTACACTCCCTCAAGTTCACAGGGATTGGTTCAAGGTCCTCCTAGGGATCATGGTGGCACTAGCTAGGAGTGTTTATCACTTCTTTTTGTACTTTTCGTTTTTGCTTATGAGCCTTAGTGCTCCGATGTATACAACCTTTTGGGTGATTTTTTGTACTATGCGGTTCATATATATATACATGGATTTTTATTTTGATCATTTCGTGTTGTGATTTTATTTTATTAGGATGTATGTATGGATGCATATGAAATGATGTGGTGATTGATTGAAGTGAATTGTGAATGCTATGTTCTAATGATCACTTGTTTATGCTTTAGGCATTTGTTTGATTCACTTTTTCATTGCTTAATCAAGGACATTAACATTTGATGTTGATATATGAAATGGATTATGAAATGTCATATAGATAATGTCATGGAATGTAAGTTTTTGTATGGTTTTTGTTTACCTTGTGTATAAATGATGTCGAGTTGTTTTACAAAGACTCAAACATCCTAGTGATCTTAAACAAACTCATCTATTTATCTCACAAATCCATATGATGCTAAGGTTGTCCTAGTGGTTTCAAATTTCTCAAGGACCAACTATGTGTGCAATGAATGTTCATTTCTCATTATGAGTAAGGGCAGACTAATCCATTGGTAACTTATACCAACAATCTAGCTCATCCGTGAGCGTCCATAGGTTTGTACAAAAGATCACTAATGTGACAGACTTGGCACCACGTGTAAGGATACCCCATTGCCAGGTGGATTTCATTCAACCCATTGTTGTAATGAGGATCACCCCACGGTTTTCAAAACACTAAGAATTCCAGGGATTCAAGCTCCTTTCCCTTCTTTTATTGCATTGGATTTTTGAATTTTATGATTTTATTTGGGATTTTTGCTCATTTTTGTATTGGAGCAAAGTGGATTTTTATTGTTTTTGGGATACTTGTTCGTTTTGAGAAAGAGCAAGGGATTTTTATTGCTTTTGGGGCTTGCTCTTTTTTGTAGAAGAGCAAGGAATTTTTATTGCTTTTGGGGCTTGCTTGTTTTTATAGAAGAGTAAGGGATTTTTATTGCTTTTGGAGCTTGCTCGTTTTTGTAGAAGAGCAAGGGATTTTTATTGCTTTTTGGGACACTTGCTCATTTTGAGTAAGAGCAAGGTTATTTTTATTTGGTTTGGGATACTTTTGTGATACTTGCTCGTTTTGAGAAGCAAGGGATTTTTTTTTGAAGGATGAAGAGGGAGCTTGTCCTTTTGTCGACTCTTAACTTTCTAGACCGTGCACATAATTAGATGAACAAGGGAAACCTTTCACTTTATGGCAATAGATTTTATCTCTCAATTTTTCAAATTTCACAATCAATTAATTATTCTCAATATCATCAATTTCAAAAATTTCAAATTTCAGTTCTTCATTCAATCAATTCATTCCATCTTCATTTAATTAATCAAATTCAATTTTTATATCTCCTTATTCAATTCATAGTCACAAATTCACCATTAAATTTCAATTTAATCAATACTCCACTCAATTCAAACTTCAACTTAAATTTCAATTTTTTTTTTTCCTAATGTCTCCCAATCAGTAATTAATTCCTTCAAATTAATTCCTTTTAACTTCCAAAAAATAATTCTTTCAATAATTAATACCTTGTACCTCCAAAATATCTTCAAAACTTTATAATGCCCAAAAATAAATCAAGCTTACCTAAAACAATGCGCTCAGTTACAAAATATGTGATTAAATCTTAACTTATACCTTTGGTGCTCACTTATTACCTTCTACACACACATGGCAATCAGCTTGGATGGCATTTCAATTCACACTCTAACGCTTCTAACGTTCTATCTGCAATCTTCTCCGCCACAGGTGTTGGTTCAAATGTTATTCCTTCTCGTTTTCTTCTCTCTATCATAAGTAAACTCCGACTTAGATGCCTTCTTTTCTCTTAGCTTGAATGCTTTAACAAGGTTGTGTATAGTCTCTTCAGCTTGGCATTACCATAGACAATCTCTTCACCTTGGCACTCTTCAACACAGAATACAATCTTTTACAAGCACTTGCAGCTTTGTCATTCAAACCTCTCCTCTTTAGGCTTCATCATTTTTTTGCTCCACTCTCTGCTTATCACTTCTTTTTGTAGTTTTTGTTTTTGCTTATGAGCCTTAGTGCTCCGATGTATACAGTCTTTTGGGCGATTTTTTTTACTGTGGTTCACACACACACACACACACACACACACACACACACACATATATATATATATATATATATATATATATATATATATATATATATATATATATATATATATATATATATACGGCTTTTTATTTTGATCATCTCGTGTTGTGATTTTTGTTTTATTAGAATGTATGTATGGATGCATATGAAATGATGTGGTCATTGAATGAAGTGAATTGTGGATGCTACGTTCTAATAATCACTTGTTTATGCTTTAGGCCTTTGCTTAATTCACTTTTTCTTATTGCTTAATCAGGGACACTAATATTTGATGTTGATATATGAAATGGATTATGAAATGTGATAATGATAATGGCATGGAATGTAAGTTCTTGTATGGTTTTGTTTGCCTTGTGTATAAATGATGTAGAGTTGTTTTACAAAGACTCAAACATCCTAGTGATCTTAAACAAACTCATCTATTTATCTCACAAATCCATATGATGCTAAGGTTGTCCTAGTGGTTTCAAATTTCTCAAGGACCAACTGTGTGTGCAATGAATGTTCATTTCTCATTATGAGTAAGGGCAAACTAATTCATTGGTAACTTATGCCAACAAGCTAGATCATCCGTGAGTGGCCATAGGTCTATACAAAATAAGGTCGCTAATGTGATAGACTTGGCACCACACGTAAGGATACCCCATTGTCAGGCGGGTTTCATTCAACCCATTGTTGTAATGAGGATCACCCCATGGTTTTCGAAACACTAAGAATTCCAGGGATTCAAGCTCCTTTCCCTTCTTTTATTGCATTGGATTTTTGGATTTGTATTGGAGCAAAGTGGATTTTTATTGCTTTTGGGATACTTGCTCATTTTGAGGAAGAACAAGGGATTTTTATTGCTTTTGGGGCTTGCTCGTTTTTGTAGAAGAGCAAAGGATTTTTATTGCTTTTAGGGCTTGCTCATTTTTTTAGAAGAGCAAGGGATTTTTATTGCTTTTTGGGATACTTGCTCGTTTTGAGGAAGAGCAAGGTTATTTTTATTTGCTTTGGGATACTTGCTCATTTTGAGGAGCGAGGGATTTTTTTTTTAAGGATGAAGAGGGAGCTTGTCCTTTTGTTGACTCTTAGCTTTCTAGACCGTGCGCATAATTGGATGAACATAGCTTTTATCTCTCAAATTTTCAAATTTCACAATCAATTAATTATTCTCAATTTCATCAAATTTCAAAAACTTCAAATTTTAGTTCTTCATTCAATCAATTCATTTCATTAATCAAATTCAATTCTTATATCTCCCTATTCAATTCATATTCACAAATTCACCATTAAATTTCAATTTAATCAATACTCCATTGAATTCAAACTTCAATTTAAATTTCAAATGTTTTGTTTCCTAATGTCTTCCAATCATTAATTAATTCCTTCAAATTAATTCCTTTTAACGCCCAAAAAATCATTCTTTCAATATTTAATACCTTATACCTTCATATTATCTTCAAAACTTTATAATCCGCTCAGTTACAAAATATGTGATTAAAGCTTATTTTATACCTTTGGTGCTCACACATGTGCCAATCAGCTTGGATGACGTTTCAATTCACACTCTAATGCTTCTAACGTTCTATCCGCAATCTTCTCCTCCACAGGTGCTAGTTCAAATATTATTCCTTCTCATTTTCTTCTCTGGCATAGGTAAACTCTGACTCGGATGATTTCTTTCCTCTTAGCTTAAATGCTTCAACAAGGTCGCTTATAATCTCTTCAGCTTGGCACTCTTCAACATAAAATACAATCTTTTACAAGCACTTGCAACTCTATCATTCAAACCTCTCCTCTTTAGGCTTCGTCAATTTTTTGCTCCACTCTGCTTCAAACCAATCAAACTCCTTTGCTTCACTTTCTTCAATGCATTCTCTCTGCTTTCAACTAACGTCCTCATTTTCACAATATTCTCGTTTTTCTTCATAAACACTCTCTTCAACACTTCAAGATCGTCTTCTCAATGCAACTATGCTCATCACGTGTTCAACTTAACAATCTCTTCTCCTCGATGTCTTCAATGCATCAGTCTCTTGTCTTCAAGAAAATAATCTTCAATGTAGCAACAATCTCTTTCTTCAACACACCTCAATCACAATAATTTCCTCAACAATATCTCCTCCACACAACAAATGGTCCAATCAATCTCCTCCTTTACCAAGTTCTCAATCTCCAATCTTTTCTTCACAACAATCTTATTATCTCGCATGTTAATTTCTCTAAGATCAAAAATCAATCACATAAAATCATCCACAAGAAACGTAAGTATTGTACAATAAAAATACTTCTCTTATATTCAATCTTTCTTACACACATTCATATTACATTGCATGGAGCTTTGTCTCCAATATATAACTTTACAAATGACTCTTCAATATTCCTAACTATTGCTCTCCTCAAACTATTTGAGAGATGCATCCTTTCACATGCCTCACATTATGACAAAACTCCTCAACTCAGATAATTATTTATTTAGAGTTCATATAATTATTAATCTAACACATATATATAGTTTACTTAAGAATAAGAAGAATATTTATTTTCTTTTAGATATTTTAATTTATCAATGCTTAATAGTACCATTGTTTTCTAACATAGATATATATTTAAAATTATATATTTTTATTTAAAATCGTATAAATTTTTTTTTACTTTTTTTTAAATGCCATTGTTAATTTAGAAGCTATTTAGATATATCCATCTTGATTTGGATATGTTATTAGAACTGATGATAAAAACTTTGAACTTGGATCTATTCTCCGAAAGTTGAGGAGTTATATTTTAATTTATCAATGCTTAATAGTACCATTGTTTTCTAACATAGATATATATTTAAAATTATATATTTTTATTTAAAATCGTATAAAATTTTTTTTACTTTTTTTTAAATGCCATTGTTAATTTAGAAGCTATTTAGATATATCCATCTTGATTTGGATATGTTATTAGAACTGATGATAAAAACTTTGAACTTGGATCTATTCTCCGAAAGTTGAGGAGTTGAGAGGTTTAACCGGTTGAACTCATTCTATTTTAGTAATATTGAGGTTTATTCATAAGATTAAAACTTTGGTTTAAAAAGTGAAAGCCACTACTCACCACAAATAACCCCATATCCCATAAGCATTAGAATTTAGATAATTATTTATCTAACATTTATATATAATTTACTTGTGAATAAGATGAATATTTATGTTTTTTTAGATATTTTGATTTATCGATGCTTAATTGTACCATTGTTTTCTAACATAAATAAATAAATATATGCACCAATTTTTTTTTTAAAAACCATTTCTTTACTAAAATCACAATTTTTTAATTACTTTTTTATTCATAGGATTAGAAAGCCACTACTCTCCACAAATAACCCCATATCCCATGAGCTTTAGAGTTCAGATAATTATTTATCTAACAATTACATATAGTTTACTTGTGAATAAGATGAATATTTATGTTCTTTTACATATTTTGATTTATCGATGCTTAATTGTACCAGTGTTTATTAACATAATTTTTTTTTTTTTTTTTAAAAGCCATATTTTATTAAAATCACATAATGTTTTAATTATTTTATTTTGTGGATGCCATTGCTAATTTAGAAGCTATTTAGATATATCCATCTTGATTTGGATATGTTATTAGAACTCGATGATAAAAAACTACTATATGGTTCATTGAAAGAACTTTAATATTAACATCTCCCCTTTACTTGTGCTGTTAAAAGTGGACCTACCAAACATTAAAAACATGAGATGCAAATGCAGATGATAATTTAGACGAGATGCACGTATTGGCCTTTTTTTTAATATAGAAGTATCTAGTTGGTTTCCAGATACTAAAATTATTTTACATTCCTTTATGCATACATTGACAAATCCTTTACCAAGTACTGACAGCTACATGAGCTTATTTCTGCTCTTAAGTATTTTCCTTCCTAAGTAAAAGTTCTGTAACAAAGGAAAAACAAAGGTGATTTTCAGCTTATCAAAACCTGAACAAAATAACATTACAGAGTGTAAATCTTCTAATGTACACTTCGTAAATAGGACACTAGTACCACGAAATCATATCCTTACTCTACCCTTAGACATTCAAATTAGAAACAACAAACGTCTGGAAAATTTATCTGCCAAAAGATGCATCCATCACATCAAACGCCGTGTCCAGGATCTGCAAAACAAAAAATATATATCAATATTTGATAAAATCATGCATTGTTGTTTGAAGCCTGTGTCTGTCACAATTACTAGATCAGCTTCAACAGTAAAAGATGCCCATTCTTTCTATTAAACAAGTATGGGCTAGATAAAGATAATCCTTGCAGCATTGAAGTCATCTGGAAGCATTTCAGGGGTTCATGTAAACATCCCTTCCAAATATTTCTGGGGTGACAAAAAATTAACTCCTGCCCACTACAGAGAGACAGAAGAGAACAAAAACCATCCAAAACAGTCAAATTCAATCAAGCATAGAACACTTATTCAGATTTGGTTTGTAAGTATTCACACAAACTTTTAAAAAACCTATCTGCTATGTACAATTCAATATAGTCAAAATGATCTCATTTTAGGGAAAAAAAAAACTTTAACCAACATCCCATTACAAAACATGTTATTCAAGCAGGACATTGGGTCGAGTTCGTTTACAAACATGTTAACAACATAGCCTGTGTTTTCCATATCTTGCACATTTTGGCATATGACACCGTGTAAATTTGCAGTTTGTACAATTAAACAGGGGCAAAGCTAATAACAAGAAAGCATTCAATAACACTACACTACTTGGTTTATTATAAAGAGTTCTCCATATGAAACAGAGGCAGAAAAGAAGAGGGTTATGCAATCAAACAGGAATACTGATCTTAATATCAAATTGGAATTTAGTTAACAACATACTCAGGTCAAGTATCTGGTGATCTATGTGTGGCTTGACAACCAACATTGGGAGGTATATTAACTCGTTTATTCACTTGGCAGCAAACATGATAGAATATGTCGGTATCACAAAATAGAAGGAAAACAGGACAGATAAATGTGACGGTGTTCTTTTAGGTCACCATCAAGCCAGCACCCCTCTTGGACATATGCAAAGGAAACTTTTCACTTTACCTTGTATTATTATTAGTTCAATTATGTTTTGTTTTTTTTTAATTATGGAAAATGAGGTTTTGACTGGGTCCTCAAACCAGGTACACAATCCCCCACATTGGATACCTTACTAACCCCTACAAGGCGCACAATACAAAACCCTAACTATATTACTTGTATCAAGGACCAAAAACAGCTTCGAGGAACCAACCTTTCCTTTGAAACTTTGATCCTAAACTCTGTCAATTTCCAGCTCTGCTATTTTTTTCCCCCTTTTTTCCTTCATTATTCCAAGTGTAGCTGCCCCCCTCTAAATGCAGGTCTGTCAGGTTTGTCTATGTCAAAAAATCTACAAGATCTCTCATGGCCTGTGTGTAACCAGGAACCCCTCCTTTCTTCTCATTCAGGGTTAGTGGGGTATTGAAATCCCCAGCTACTATCCACTTCTGATTTTCTAAGTTTTGACTATTTTAGTAAATTCTAAAGATTTTTTTTGCTCGACGAACATGGGTGCATAAATATTTGTGATGAAGCCTACTTTACCTGTGGGTCTGTGCTCGAAGCGGATTGTAAGGTGATGCTGGTTTTGATCAACCAGCTCTCCATCAAAGATCTCTGGGTTGCAAAAAGATAGCAAACCTCCAAAAGCCACCTGTACCGGAACTCCCAAGAAATTGCTTCTGCTTCTAATCTTTCTGCCTACTTTTCCTCACTTATTTTCCCCATCCTGTTATAAGACTGTATGGGTACACAGACAGCCAATACAGGATTTTAGCAGTTTACGTTTGGCTAGGGCATTTAGACCCTTCACGTTCCAGGATAATAATTTCAATTTTTCCTAAGGGTCGCCCCCCTCCTCATCTAGAGCCCCTTGTGTCAGTTTGACTGCAAGTGCTCCTTCCCCCTCTCTGAGAAGGCTGAACCTCCTCTCTCTTGCATTCTGCCTCTTCCCCCTTCTGTACTAGTTCCTTAAATTTCTTCGGGGAAGTTTCTTGGGCCACCTCCTCTACAATTTCCTCTTGTTCCGCTTTTTCATCTTCTGCATTGTTTTTTCTTTCTTCCAAACCCTCTTTGGGCTCATATGTCTCTGGAACTATTTCCTCCTCTTCTACTGTTTCCAAAACCTCTCATTTCGATTGTTTCGTTTCTAGTATTGTTTGTTCCATTTCCTTTTGTAGGTTTGGCTCCGTGGCAAATGAGTTCTACTGTGACTTCTCCTTCATTGGTCCTTTCGGGTCCTCTTTCAATGGTTGTTTCTTCATTGGGCAAAGCCAAATGCCTGCATTCATGGCAAAGGCAACATCAAAAGGGTATGTTTTTGTAGTCAACCTCCTGACGATGTGTACCCAAACATGAAATCAAATCTATCATTTTAATAAGGGGTTTTTGCAAGTCTACCCACACACAAGTGCAAGCAAAAATACCCTGGGTTTTGTTTGCAATTGCAGGGGCCACAGGGACAAATTCCACCAAGGCGTTTCCAATATTTTAAAAGACCTCCTCTACCCAAAATTCCAAGGGCAAGCTGAACCATACACCAGGAATTTTGTAACTTCTGTATGAGGGTTAAACCCCAACAACCAATGGCGCATGTATAGAGTAGCATTGCCCATAAACCAAGGCCCTCCCATGTAAATCCGGTCGCAATATTCCTCTTAGGTGAAGGTTACCAAGAAGAAACCCTTTGGCATCAAAGTGACTGAAGCTTCCCCTTTCAAATCCCATTTAACTCTGATCCAACTCTTCAAAGCTGCCAGACCCAACCATACTCCAATGAATTTGCAAATTAATTTGCAAATCCAACATGTTACCTCTTATAACGGTATCACTAACTGGAATGGAGGGAACCCCATCCTTCGCTGGAAAGGTCTTATTGGATTTCTAACGAAAATCCAAAGCCCACAACTGAGGCCAGCCTGCGACCTTGCCTTGTCCTTTGAAATCATCTACAAACGAGGGTTTAGTTTTGACCTTCTGCCCCCTTGACGTGCCTACACTCCCATCTACCCAATCCTTGAAACTAGGCCGTTTGTCAAGCCCTGTGATGATCCCCAGGCCTATCATGTTTTTTGCCCCCACCTATGAACCTGTTTCCAGATCCGTGCCTGTAATGTCTCCCAATCCTGCACCTTCCCCAGCTCCCACTCCTGTGCCCACCATTTTTCACGAGTAAACGTATAGAGAGAGAGAGAGAGATGGATTCCAATAAACCATGACCCACATTATCAGAGTGTATACATAAACCATAACTTTAAGACCATGTGTGAACAATAATTAAATTATATTTTGTGTTGGGTGTCCGCTTGTTGATTAAACGCATTGTAAATTGAGCTTTGCCAATGCTAAAAACCTCCTCCAATGACACTAAATATTCATACAAAAGTAGTTGGAACCCATAATCAGGCCTCTTGAATTCTGCAAGACTGTTAGAAGGAATGACCAAATTAGAGCTTTTGAGATAATCTGAACTGTACTGTCCTAAATTCCTGACTACAGCTGTCCCTAGTTTGAACTTTGAGAAACCATTAAAACTTCAAATAATTTGGATAAACAGGCTTCCATTGCTGATTAGGCGGCTTCATTCTACAAGGACTTCATTCCCTAAATCTTTTTTTTTTTTTAAGCGAAAAACCCCTTGCGGGGCCGCCTTGGTCTGAGAGACCACGAACAGTTCTACACCGTCAAAGTCACCCGGGAGTCGCACCCAGCCCTGCCCGCACCAACATTATCAATTGGATTTTGGGTACCCAATTCAGCTTTTTGGTAGGGTGGAGATTCGAACCTGGGACCTTGGAGGATTGCCCTCTCCTCTCCAACTCACCTACAACACCTGGGTGTTCATTCCCTAAATCTTTTGTGAAAGTTGTTGCAACCATTTCTTAACTCTTTATATAAAAATTGTTACAAAAATTCCTGAATTCTTTACACAAAAATTGTTACAAACATTTCTCAATTGTAATATGAAGTTTGTTCCTGTCAATAGAATTATGCTCTCCTTACAAGAGTGCCCAAATTAAAGTCATTTTGAAGGAATTTCATAACAAATTCACCAGATTCGACAAAGACGTGGAGCTAATTTAAATCAACACACATTTTAAAGATTCAAGTCCACAGATATTGCAATTGGATTTTGGGTTCTGATTCTGCTAAATCCTATTTACCAGAATTCTGGAAAAGTATACCTCATAAACATACAAACTTTAAGATCATTTGAGTTTTCATGAATATGTCCCCTATTGGCATTGCTATATTTTATATATTCATCAAACAATATGTAAATTTAACACAAGAAACTGGAGCAAAAAAGAATAAAAAAATGTCCATAGTTGTTTAAAAATTTTCAACCACACTTCAGATCTAAAATTTTTGAAAAGGAAAGGCATATTATATAATCCAATAATATCATATTTATTATCACTGAAGATGATAAGAGCAACTCTAGTCCAAGTGACACTATAACTAGGCTCAAAGTCCATTTTTTGGCCCACCACGGACATTAATAATATTTCATTTCATTTCATAACTGCTTTGAAGATTCTGGTAAAATACAGAATAGCAAATACAATTCCTGTGAAACTCATACAGGGTTAGGACTTAACCTATCACAAGGATTATCAGTCAAAATTGCGGATGAAATGCCATGTGCACAATTAATATGCCGATTAATTTACTTGACAACCACTATTTGGGTCAAATGTTTTGAAATTGAAATTCTGTAAAGATTTTTACATTATCTGAAGTTAATATACCAAGTCGCAGCTAAAAGAACTATATAGGACATTGAACTCCCTTTCTTAGACCATTCATAATGCTTATTATGTTGTATGATAGTTGGCGTTTAATGTCCGTGGATGTTAAATATTGACTTTTAGTAGATTAGTAAATGTTAGTAGTTGAAGGCAAGTTGAGCAAATTTGGTGGTTGAAATTTGAAAACTAGAAGAAGCCAACAAAAAAGTTCTGGGGAATCTGTGAGAGATGGTATCTCATAAGATGATTTCATCATTCTCATTGCCTTTGGTAAAAAGAGTTATATAAATATCTTTTTATATCCAACAAATTATGAGAGACCTTTCTAATGTTTAGAACAATCTAATCAGTGATGCGAGAACATAAATTTGGTCATTACTACCAACACTCTCTCTTAATGACCAAACCAGAAACAACACAAAGTTGTCTCTAAATTTAATGAAGTTATTATGTCCAAGTGGTTTGGTCAAAAAATCAGCAGTCTGATCTTGTGGAACACAACACTAAAGGTAAACTCTCTCTCATCAACTAGTTATCTGAGGTACTAGTGTTGAACTTCTCTTTGTTTTATTTTTGTATGGTAAACTAGATTTTTCAAGCATTTCAAATCACTTGGTTATTACAAAGAAATGAAGCAGAGTCAAAATGTTCTATTTGCAAATCTTCAAACAGTCTCCTTAACCAAACAGCTTGACACACTGTTTCACTGTTGCTTTGTAGTTTGTACTACACTTTAGTGACACTGCAACTGTAGACTGCTTTATACTTTACCATGAAATTGTACCTGAACGAAAACCAAAATTAAAGCTTGTTCTGGATTTTCTATCTATAGAACCTGCCCAACTTGAATCCAAATAATCAATCAGACAAAATCAGAAGATCTTTCATATAGGATGCCAAAATCAGCTGTATCAATTGAGAAGTCGCCATCTTAGCAAATGGGGCAAATGTCTCCTCATAGTCCACCCATTCCTGTTGTCCATACCATACCCTTAGCCACAAGCCTAGCTTTGTTATTTTCCAAGGAAATTCATCCTCGCCCAAAAATTGTTCAAAACAATAGAAAGGTTGTTAGGTACCCACGGTAGGTACTTAATAATTTAATATTGTATTGTATAATGGTATGAGCCATAAATTAATTATTGAGAAAGGAAGGCCACATGTCAAATTAGAAATAGGTATGTCATAGAATCATATATGTGACTGTTAGGGAATATTGTCATATGTAACCGCAAGGAATATTGTCATATTATTATGTACTTTGTAACTCATGGAAGGTGAACCACCACATGGGTATCTTGTAACTCAAGGAAGGTAAACCACCACATGGGATGTACCCCCATTCTAAAAAGGCATGTATGAAGTATTCTTGTAGAAGTCTTGGCTCGTGGAGCAGAAGATCTTGTGAAGTGGCTTCCTTCCAATAAGGAGCATTGTCCTGTGTTGCCCTAACTCAAGGATATTATCTCTATTTTATTGTGTGGATTATTATAGAGCAAATTTATTTGTGAATGCATGTTTTATATTTCTACAAATTGTTGAATGATTTATGGTATTGAGAAGAGAGGTTCATAACAAAGGTGAAATCAAGATGCACTAAAACACTAATTTTCTGGTTAACTTCCCTTTTACGCTCTCCCTGATATTAGAATCAATAAAAAGAGCAAAATCAACATGCACTGAAAACGTGAAGTTTCTGCTTACTTTTAGGCCTTCCCTGATATTAATGAGGTTTGAGAAGTTCGTCCTCCTGCACATCTTACAAAGTGGAATAAAACTGTGTTGGTGTACTTTGGAATTGAGGATCATCTTACTTTGAACCAGCTTTCTAAGCCATTTCATTGTCATTGACATTATCGGTCCTTGATAAGTGCCACAACAACAATGTCATCGAGGGAGATCTAATTAACTGTAAATGCCATTCTGATGGCAGCTCTCCACTCCTCTCCTCTCCTCTCAACTCGGGCTCTTTCACACACTTGCACCCAATGAACAACCAGTGCAACAAGCTTACTACCTGATGCATGCATGAAATACAGGCACACAAGACCCACTAATGTAGAACGTCAGCTCCTCTGCTTTGTTAAGTCAGCCGAGTTAAAATGGATATGCCAATTGCCACCTCTTCAAGAGACTGGTAGAAAATTTCAATTATGATTTGCGGCACTTAAACAAGGAATATAAATAAAGGTAATAATGATAGTTTTATCTTGATTTTCTCCTAGCTTTTCTCTATATGTTGTTAGAATCCTATCCTAACATCATATGTAATTGGGCACTTAGTGCACATGGGCCGCTATGATGTAACCAATAATTATTAGTAAAGATGTAATCGTTTCTTTTATTAGGAGTTACTAGCTTGGGTCCCTCACTTGCATGATGTAACCAACCCTTGAGCATTAGGGTTAGGGTAGATAAAAAGCCTATATAAAGGCAAGGGTTGAACTGGAATGTATCAAGTTTTTTTCTGAAATTGTAATGGAGCTCTGCTTGTAAGGAGGTTGCCCCCCTCAAAGAGGCCTGCGATATCAATTTCTCTTGATTAATAAAGTTGCAGCATTTTCGTTCTGTATTGTTCAAGCACTACCATTATTTGATTTCTTGGGTTTCGGTAAATTTCTGCAATTTCTGTTGTGAATGTACTTATTTTTATCTGAAGGTTCATAACAAGTGGCATCAGAATACTTTACAAGGCCATGTTCCGCTACAGTAGCAACAATTATTGTCCTGCCGTTTCTTCCTTTTTAGGTGTATTTTTCTTTCATTCTGCTCATTTCTGCTAAATACCTTGCAAGAAAATAGCACAATTTTTTTTTGTGGGTTAGGTTAGAAATCTTGTGTTGGGGGTTTTAAAATATCACAGAGCTATCGTTTTTGGCTATAAGCTAAATTGCCCATAAAGTGTCTAGTGAAGTGAGGGGTGCTCAAACTCCAATACCCAGGCCTTAGACAACACCTGTACATGGCGGTGAACGCCCACATACCCTCAGGTATATAGAAAGACCCCCCCAAGAATAGGAGAAGCCTTCAACCCTAGGAAGATATCAACCGTTTGAGTTTTATGGTACACCGGTAACCAGTTAGCACCGAGAAGTTACTCTCATTGTACACTTGGAAACGGATAGTGCAACTACGGGTATGGTGTAAGCCTTCGTAGTTGGAGCTCTAAGATATTGGGCCAGCCACTAATCACGACTGAAAGAATATATAAGAATAAAGCCCACAGAACCAAACACACCTTGGCTTAGATTGTCCCTATTGAATCTGTTTTTGGTCCTTTCCCAGCCAAACCCAAAGATCAGAATTGAGCATAACCATCAAAAATCGATGGTGCTCAAACTATCTAGGGAGACAATAAGAAATAAAATTAGAACAATTAGTGACAATCGTCAAAGCAGGCACTTGTCCAACGTTCAGGAAGTCCCAGACTATCGGACCCAGCGTACGAAGCCACTGAGTTCCCGGTATTATATCACAGCCCTCCAAAGAAAGCGCAAACATGTCCGTCTTGATATTGTAGTCACCAATGCACACCTTTACATTTCTGCATTTTCCTTTGCAAGGCAGGACTCCCCCATTGGCTACCATGACTTCAAAAGAATTGCACGAGTATATGTAGCAGTCTGCTCGTTTGGCCACCCGAGGATGAATAAAATTGTGCATACGACCTGAACCAATGAGGATTATGAGGCGTTGGCCCTTGAAATGCCCTAAATGTTTTAATGACCTTATGTTTGTCACAATTGACAGAAAAATCATTGATGATTTCAATTTTATCAACTTCTTTGATAACTGTATGTGAAAGTTAGAACACCTATATACACACTCGGGAACCTGGATGCAGCCTGTCTATGAGAGCAACTTAGAAACATGCATGATGGTTTTCATGTATATAGAAAATTTGAGAGTGTCTTCCTTCGGATGAAAGCTCTTCATGTTCCACATAAAAACAAAACACACACTCTTTGGAGCATGCTTTCTAATTGACAAAGCACAAATACCTACGACAATGACGTAATTATTTCATTGAGCAAAATTATGTATTGACGTAAAACAGAGCCTATAATATTTATTAAAAGTTTAAACTAAATACCAAACCGCCCAGTTGACAGATTAAAAGTTGAATATGAGATGAAAAAATACACATACCTTGCTTACAGTTTTCAGCTCTCGTGCCACTGGCTTCATGAAATTTAAATTGAAATTCATATTGATTGGCCATACCTGTGCAACAAATACATCCATTTAAATTCACAACAGGGTGACGCTCAACAAGAAACCGAATACAATATACATTTGTATTAAAATGTTGTCATCCAAAAAGAAAATTAGAGGAGCAACAGGAATAAGAGTTGGATGCAGTTAAATGTAAACCCATAACTAGCAATAAAGTATAAAAAGGCCATTCAGTATTGTTCGTATATCTTTTCTTGTACTCCTAGCACTCATTTAGGTCTCCTATTGTCAGTGATGAGATTAATAAACATATCAGAACAAAAGAGGCTCTCTACATGGCCCTTCATTAAGCTGATTACCAAAAATTGCTTGCATTAACACTCCTTTTGAATTCATCTTCCTGTCTGATTCTAAATTTTCTTTACTGGAATAAAAAGCACTCACTATTTTCCCCACACTAGGGGCCAAACATAGATGCTTTTCTATTCTGCTTTTTATTTTATTTTATTTTATTTTGAGAATCCAATGCTGCACCTTGCAGTGCCAATTCTATTTGCATATCCTTTAAATCATACGCAATCAAAGAAAACCTCTGCAACTATCAATTCAAAAAACTGTCCACAGAGAGGCACACTTCTCTAAGCTTTAAATACTTTTATTTAGTACAATTGGATTACGTCATGTATGAGCATGAACAGAAAGGGAACAATGAAACTCTATCATTGTCCACAGATAAACAAATTAAGTCAACAGGACCCAAAAAGAGAACCAGTTACAATGCCTTAAGAGAGCCAAACGGGGGCTTTAAAACTAGAGGAAAAATGAAACACAAAATGTAAATATATAACACTATACAAAAGCATAATTAGAAAAAGACTTCAACTAAGTTAGTTAATCCAAAAAAGGGTAATCACTAAGCATCATAGTTATACAAACAAAAGTTGTGTTCTATCAAGAGCACCAAAAAGTCCAGAAGCACAGAATTTTAGAAAATGCAACATTCAATTTGGTAAAAAACAAATAATTAAAAAATATATTCAAAATCATCAAATGGCATGAGCTCAACTGGTTAAATTCCTCAAATTTCAAAGAGAAGACCCAGGTTTGAATCTTGCCCAGCACAATACATGCTTAATTGCCAAGCTGTTGTAACACCATAATGTAAAATATTAATCAAGTGGTTAAAAATGATACATAAAGGGGGGGAATTTCCCTATTAACGATCAATTCAACCTCGCTCACTCATTCAACGATGATAATTTCCATTATATTCTTGCCATCATGACTGTCAATGCCACCAGCCATTTACTAATAAATGAGATTTCTTTATTAAATTTTCCATGTGCCATGATAATAATGAGTATATGCGGTGCAATGACTTCAATTGTGATAGTTCTCCATGCAATTTGCTTGTGCATCAGCGATATCTTCCACACAAAATAAACTGGCAGTGCTTCCTCAACACAGTCAGTATGATTAAATTTCCTTCCTGTATTGTTTAACTGTGTGTACATATGATGAAATACAGCTTCCTAAATACTCAAGTTGAGAAATAAAGCAAAGGTGACATCAAAGAGAAAGAAGATCAAGTGAGGCCTGGCAATACTGTCTCTCCATGCAGGTCCAAAAATAGTGACAATGGTGCAAGCATAAAAGCAGATGGGAAGATCACCGCATTCTGTGTGATAGCAGTGGCTGTGCAGGGGAAAAAGGAAATGAAAATGTGGAACTTCCAAAAAGTAAACCACCACACAAGACAGCAACAAAGACTGTTGACATCCGTTATGCAGATTTTAATGAGAAATGGTGAGATGCTTGTTTCCTGATTTTGCCAGAATGATATTTAGGGCTCACATGATGAAAGATGTTTGGAACATTATGTGTAAAATTTATGTGCCTGGAATGATGACCAAATCATGGAAAGATTTGGGCATGCGCAAGCCAAGCACAATATGCACAATACAACAATTAGTGCAACTGCCACAATACCTTTGCCTTTCTCCAATCACAAAAAAAGAAAATTTACAGAGAGATGAAATATCAATGGAAGGCCTTCCTCCACCAAACAAGAAGAAAACAAAAGGTTTGATCGTAAGACGGAGATGGCCAAAGTTTTGGAAAATTGACCTGGAAGAATGTTATCATGTCTGCTTTCTGTCTAGATGTAGACACCCTCCAGCTCAAAGGATGAAGTTGATTTGATGAATAAATGGGCCTTCTGCACTATGCTTGCAAAAGATCTGAAGTCCAGCAGCTTGAATTGATTTGTTCAATACCCTAGTGGATGTTGAAGTTTTCGTCTTTGCCTGGTCTTTGTTTTGGTTTGGTTGATACCTGAGTTTTGGGATAGTATTTTATTTGGTAGTATATTATAGCTTCCATTTATGTGGCCTTATGCTCTATTTATGACTTCAGAATACCCTTTTTGTAAAGAATGAAAGGCTGGCATGTTCAAGAATGTTCAAGTGTAATGGCTTTAAGCCATAGTCTTGTAATCAGTATTGGGTATACTTCTGTTCACATAGACTGCTGGTTTTGGTTTAAAATAGTGGAATTGTGGTCTTAAATCAATCTCATGTTAGTATTGTAACCTTTCATTCCAAGAGATGGCACCCTCTAGAAAGCCCTGTGTTTTCTATCTCTAGAAGGAAAAAAACATTATCATTTATATTATTTTGATTTCATAGGATAGTTTGCAAATAAGAGGATATCATGGATCTTTTAGGTGTGTTTCATATGAGGAGGAGCTGTAAGGATCGAATCATCTACTTCTTCACTGTCCTAAGGTATTCTGTGAAGGATTGGCCTTGCTATTATTTGTTGGAATCTCTGGTTTGAAAGGAACAATAGAATCTTCAAAAACGAGTCATGGAATTATATGAGTGTCAATTCATATTACTGCCTCTCTTACGGAATGTCTGCAAGTATGATGCTCAACATAGGAAGCCTAGGTATGAAAAAAGATGTGTTGGCCTCTTGGTTTGAGAATTCAAACGCACATGCGGGGTTGATGCACAATTATGGAATTAGTGCAAAGGATTTGCATAGATTGAAGGTAAAATGGAAATGTCACGAAGTTAAGTTCATCGAACTTAATTTTAATGGTGCTTTGTAAGAAAACTCTGGGAAATATGGCAAGGTTGGTGTTACTTGAAATGATAAACCCAAAATTCTCCTTACCTACTCAGAATCATATGGAACTTCAACAAAAAACTAGATGGAGGGTAGGGAACTCACAATTGCCATTGATAAAGGATGGAGATACTTTTGTTTTTTTTTTTGCTGGAGAATAAGGGATTGTACTTGGGTCCTCCAACCTTAACACATCACAACTCTCTCCTTTAGAGCTTAAAAGTTTACAAATAGATTCAATTCTCATCTCAATTAAGTTGCTATAGCTAGATACCTACATCATTTTTCATAAAATGTCTGAATTCTTAATTTTCACAAGGTTCCATGAGGCTGGGGGACGGTGGGATGGGTTTTGAGGACAGTGTGGACAGCTGGGGGACAGCAAGTGTTGCAAGTGTGAACAGGGGTTCACCTAAAGAGGCTTAGAAAAATCCCTTTCCTAAAGCCTTAGTGTGAACACTCCCTCCTATGGTTGTCGGCAATTTTCTTTGTCGGCAATGTACCCTAACTCCCTCCTATATTCCCTCTCTTTTTTCCTCCACGTTTCCTAACTCCCTTATCCCTCCATCTCATCTCCGTCCCCTTATTCCTCCACGTCCTATCTCCCTTATCTCTCCCACCACCGCCGCCCACGCTTTCCCTTATCACTCCAAGCTTCCACCCAATCATCCCTTTATTCCCGCCAACTTCCTTTCTATATAATAAGTCGAATGTTTCAAAAGTTTTTTTTTGTAAGGTTTTAAAAGGGGTTGATTAAAATCAATAAAAAATTCTTCTTCCATTTTGTTTTTTTTTTGCATTTACTGGACTGCCTTAGCGTGTGATTGCACATCTGGTATCAGAGCCAGAGTGTGCCAGTTCGGGCACGGATCCCGAGGCACGCAGCAGCCGAGGTTTGACCTACAGGGCACTGTTCCCGAGGCGGGCACGGTTTTCGAGGCAAGCGCAGAGGACGAGGATCGCGAGCAGGATTGGCTCGGATCCCGAGGCGGATCGCCGACTGGACGCGACACGTGGCGGCAGCACGCGGATCGAGGCGGCTGAGCTGGCAGAGGAGCGGATCGAGGCGGACAAAATTTCGCCACGTGGCGATTCGACATTGGTCGACGTGGCAGTGAGGTGTCAGTTTGCGATTGGTCGAAGCGACGGTTAAAATTGTGGTTGAGGATCGACTGCCCGAAGGCAGTCGAAAGACATTGCGAGGGTTTCAGGTTAAAAACCCTCGCGCGCCTGCTTCCTGGCGCATGTGGGATAAAACCCACTATTTTTTTTTTTTAAAACGTTTGCCACCGACGATTACAAAGGGGACCGCTCTCCCTCTTTCCTCACGTCCGGGGGACGTGGTGCAACGGACGGGCTGTCCGCTAGCAGGAGGCCAGACGCGGGGTCGAATCCCGCCAGCCCCATGCGAAAAGAAAAAAAAATATATTTTTTAAAAACTTCGCCGCCGAAGAAGTTAAAAGGGCGGACGCCCTGTTGTTTTTCCAGCCGGCCGCCATGGTGTAGCGGCAAAGCACGCTGCTGTGCTCAGGAGGTCACGGGGTCGAATCCCCCGCGTGACGAAAAGGTAAAAAAAAATTTAAAATTTTTATAAGGTTTTATTTTTATTTAAAGTTTTAAAAATTATTTAATAAATTTAAATTATATATTTATTTAATATTATCTTTTTAATAATAAATTTAAAAGATAATTTAAATAAAATATAAAAATTTATTAAATTGTTTTTAAAAAAAAACTTTAGAAAAATTTTAAAGCCTTATTTGAAGAGATTTTTTGAAAAAAGAGAATTAATCTGCCCGTGAAATGTTAGATGTTCCGGTCTGAGGGGTGCTATAATGCACTTCTCTCGATTTTGAGACGAGAGACACCGGAATCCTTTGATGAAAGGGTTCACCGAACTAGTCTACACACAGTGTTTTGTCAACTTGAGAATCAGGTGATAGCTCACCTGAGAAAGCCGGATTCAGGGTACGAGGCAGATTCAGAAGACAATATCTTCGGAAAGAGGATTGAAGAATCCGAGACTGAGCAATTTGTTTCGGATGTACGATCAAGTGCCGCTTACACACCAGGTGTACCGGTAGCTGCATCGAGTGAGAGCTATACTCCACGCTCTCCTAAACCTGAACCGAAGAAGAAGAGGAAGAGGAAGAAGAGGAAGAAGAAGAAGAAGAAGAAGAAGAAGAAGAAGAAGAAGAAGAAGACGAAGAAGAAGCAGCAGAAGCAGATCCAGAGGAAGTGAAACCTGAGATCATCATCATTAGCAGCAGTTTCGAAGCAGAACTTGAATGTACTAAAAAGGCGAGATTTGATTTGAATCATTAAATCATTCTGCTTTGTATTTCCAGTTTGCCTCAATAAAAGTTTGTTTTTTAGAAATGGCTGCAAACACTAGTCTACCAATCCCTGAATTTAATGGTAGTGACTATGAATACTGGTCTATAAAAATGAAGACCTTGTTGATAGGAAAAGGTCTTTGGGATGTAGTTGAAGAAGGTTATACAGAACCAACTGCTGCTGAATGGGCAGCTTTCTCGAATGCTGATAAAAAGGCGAGAAAAGAAGCACAAAAGAATAATGCTTTTGCCCTATATCACATTCATGCTGCCTTAGATAAAAGTATCTTCCCTAGGGTTGCATCTTATGTAATTGCACAAGATGCCTGGAATGCCCTAAAAGAAAGCTATAGAGGTAGTGACCAAGTGAAGCAGGTAAAACTGCAAACTTTGAAACGAGATTTTGAGAATCTCAAGATGCAAGAGAATGAAAGAGTCGGTGATTACTGCGTGCGAGTGAAAGCAGTAGTCGACAAAATGGTCACACTAGGGGAGGATATTAAGCCAGAGATGATGGTGAAGAAAGTGTTGAGAACACTTCTTCCTAAATGGAATTCTGTTGCAATAATTATTGAAGAATCCAAAGACTTAACCACATTGTCTTTTGATGCATTAATTGGTTCACTTCTCTCACATGAAGAGAGGTTACAGGAAACTCCTACCACCAGCCTATGGAGGAGATGACAAAGCTTTTGCCACACATGAAGGAAGAGGTAGAGGCCGTGGCAGAGGTCAACAAAGAGGCAGAGGCAGGAATAATCAAAGAGGGGGAACTCCTAACAGAGGAGGATCATCCAACAGAGGTGGAAATCAGAATAGAGGAGGACAGTAGCAATATAGAGGGAAACAATCCGGCAAAGGAAAAGGAGGAGACAAATCAAAACAAGTTTGCTACAATTGTGGCAAACCCGGCCATTATGCTCAAGATTGTTGGTCAAAGACTTCGCAAGGAAGCAAAGAAGAAACCAGAGCAAGTCGGCTTGGGAATTTTGGAGAAGAGGAAGAGTCCTCAAATCTCTTTCTTTCTTATGGCCAGACAGAGCAAAATATGAATGATACATGGATTTTGGACACCGGGTGTTCAAATCACATGAGTGGCAAAGAAGAACTCTTTGCTAAGTTAGACTCCTCATACAAATCCAAAGATCCGAGTTGGGAGATGACAAGTCATTGGCAGCTGAAGGCATTGGAGCCATGGAGGTTCCAACGAAAGAAGGCATCAAGCAAGTAAGTGATATCTATTACACACCTCATCTTCAACACAATCTTTTAAGTGTTGGTCAAATGCTTGAAAAGAATTATAAGTTGATTTTTGATGAGGGTAAATGCACCATTTTTGACAAGAACAATAGTAATAGAATCATTACACAAGTGCCAATGTCGAAGAATAGATTATTCCCTTTGAAGTTTGGCCAGCCAGGAGGAAATAAGTTAGCAAATGTTGCAATTACCAATCCAAGTGTCCTATGGCACTTGAGATATGGTCATTTGAATTCAGCAAGTTTGAAAATGCTAACTTCACAAGCAATGGTGACTGGACTTCCCAAAGTTCAAGATAGTAAGGAAGTCTGTGAAGGGTGTGCCTTGGGCAAGCATGCCAGATCGAAATTTCCTCATGGACAAGCATGGAGGGCCAGCTATCCTCTTCAGTTAGTACATTCAGACATCTGTGGTCCGATGCAGACCAAGAGTCTAGGTAATCACTCTTACTTCCTACTTTTCATTGATGATTGCACAAGAATGTGTTGGATATATTTTTTGAAGCATAAGGATGAAGCATTTGCATGCTTTGTTGATTTTAAAGCAAAAGTTGAAAGTGAGAGTGGATATTCTATAAAATGTCTTAGATCCGATAGAGGAGGAGAATACTCCTCTAATCAGTTTTTGAATTTTTGTAAACATCATGGCATCAAGAGGCAGTTCACAACTGCCTACACTCCACAGAAAAATGGTGTAGCAGAAAGGAAGAATCGCACCATTGTGGAGATGGCAAGATCAATGCTTCAGACAAAGCATTTGAGTAATGCATATTGGGGAGATGCAACAAGGACTAGTGTTCACATCTTGAACAGAAGTCCTACTTCAAGTTTGAAAGGGAAGACACCTTACCAAGCTTGGTATGGTAAGAAACCAAATGTGAAGTATTTCAGAGTATTTGGTTCATTGGCATATCCTCACATTCCTGATGAGCCGAGAAAGAAGTTGGATCCAAAGAGTCGTGCATGCATTTTTGTAGGATACTGTGAAAACACAAAGGGTTATAGACTCTACAATCCTACAACTCGAAAGATAGTGGTTTCAAGGGATGTGATTTTTGATGAAGGGGGAGAGTGGGGTAAGCCCCAAATATTCAGTGATGTTGAAGCCACTGATGTAGTTGCTCAGCAAGTGCAACCACAGCTCCCACAGAAAGGAAAGCAGTCTCCGCCCACACATCCTCCAAGTCCATCTTCTGATTCAACTGCTTCACCAAGTCCTTCTCCACAACGATCAGTAAGTTCCTCACCAATGGATATTGATGTTCCATCCAAAGGTAAGAGAACTTTACAATGATCATCCATCATCTCAGATGTTGGATAAAATATTTTCAAGAAGATATACTAGGAGTCAAGCTAGTGAAATGGAATCTGTTTTACACATATTAGAAAGTATGCACTTGTATGGTGATGATGAATCCCAACAAGAACCTAGGGGAGATCAAGTTAACTATGCTTTGTTAACTAGTGCATGCAGCTTGAACCTTCTAGTTATGAGAAGGCATGTACTCATAAGATTTGGCAAGATGCCATGAAAGAGGAGATAACCTCTATAAAAAACAACGACACTTGGGAGCTCGTGAAGCTTCCGAAAGGAAAGAAATGTGTTGGCTGTAAATGGATCTTCAAGACCAAGTTTAATGCTGATGGAAGCATTGAGAAGCATAAGGCAAGATTAGTGGCAAAGGGTTTTACTCAGAAATATGGAATAGATTATGAAGAGACTTTTGCTCCTCGTAGCCGACAGGAGACAATCGTAACAGTTCTTGCCTTAGCTGCACACAAAGGATGGAAAGTCCAACACATGGATGTCAAGAGTGCATTTCTCAATGGTTACTTGACAGAAGAAGTGTATGTTGAGCAACCACAGGGATTTGAAGTGCAAGGTAAGGAACACCTTGTTTACAGATTGAAGAAGGCACTCTATGGCCTCAAACAGGCACCAAGAGCTTGGTACTCACGCATTGATGGGTACTTCAAAGATTATGGGTTCACCAGGAGCAAAAATGAACCCACACTCTACTACCTAAAGCAAGGTAATGACATCCTCATAGTTTGCTTGTATGTGGATGATCTCATTTTTATGGGTAGTAATGAAAAAATGAATAGGGAGTTCAAACACTCCATGATGACGCAGCCTTGAGATGAAGGATCTTGGCTTAATGCACTACTACCTTGGAATGGAGGTTCATCACTCGATACAGGGATCTTCATCTCGTCAACATAAGTATGCTCGAGGATATGATCAAGAAGTTTGCTATGGAGCATTGCAAACCAGCTTGCAACTCCAGCTTGGACATGGGATCCAATTAAGCAAAGATGATGGAGCACCAAAAGTTGATGTGACCACTTTTCGAAGCATGGTTGGGAGTTTGATGTTTCTCGCCAACACCGCACCGGTATATTCAAGATGTCGTATCTCTTGTTTCTAGATTTATGTCTAACCCCTCCGAGCCGCATTTGCAGTGCAGCTAAAAGAATTTTGAGATATGTGAAGGGTACATTGGATTTTGGAATCCAAAGGACCATAAATGTAACACTATCAAGCTTGTAGGCTTCAGTGATAGTGATTGGGGTAGCAATATTGATGACAGGAAGTCAACATCGTGAAACCTGCTTTAGTCTTGGATCAGGACTAATAACTTGGAGTTCAAAAAAGCAGATAAGAAGTAGCGCTATCTTCAACGAAGCGTAGTATATAGCGGTTACTTATGCAAGTACTCAAGCCTTGTGGCTAAGGAAAGTACTAGAAGAGATTGGA
Organism: Wollemia nobilis; assembly: GCA_028583015.1. Classification (NCBI taxonomy): domain Eukaryota; kingdom Viridiplantae; phylum Streptophyta; class Pinopsida; order Araucariales; family Araucariaceae; genus Wollemia; species Wollemia nobilis. Next base: position 665,975 of record JAQPPZ010000620.1, on the reverse strand, counting down.
GAACAAAGCAAAGTGGTCCGACTAGAATCTACTCGCGACAACATCGCTGCCATTCAGCTTGGCATATAATCCCGTCCACCATAGCAGTAACGAAACATTTTGATATGAAGTACCACTTCATCGTAGATATGGTGGAACATGAAATTGTTGAGCTTCAATACCGTCACACTTTGGAGAACGTCGCTGACATCTTCACCAAGGCGATGACTAAAGCTCAATTTGTAAAGCCGAGAGACTGTGTAGTCAGTCCTCTCAACTTTAAGGGGGAGAATGTTGCAAGTGTGAATAGGGGTTCACCTAAAGAGGCTTAGAAAAATCCCTTTCCTAAAGCCTTAGTGTGAACACTCCCTCCTATGGTTGTCGGCAATTTCTTTGTCGGCAATGTTCCCCTAACTCCCTCCTATATTCCCTCTCCTTTTTTCCTCCACGTTTCCTAACTCCCTTATCCCTCCATCTCATCTCCGTCCCCTTATTCCTCCACGTCCTATCTCCCTTATCTCTCCCACCACCGCCGCCCACGCTTTCCCTTATCACTCCACGCTTCCACCCAATCATCCCTTTATTCCCGTCGACTCCCTTTCTATATAATGAGTCGAATGTTTCAAAAGTTTTTTTTTGTAAGGTTTTAAAAGGGGTTGATTAAAATCAATAAAAAATTCTTCTTCCATTTTGTTTTTTTTTTTGCATTTACTGGACTGCCTTAGCGTGTGATTGCACAGCAAGTATAATAGTATTAAAAAATTTAGAAATTTAAAATAATTTACATAACAAAAATGAAAAATACTAAATACTAATAGTTACAGCTGATTTAAACACTCTGTGCTGAATCCAAATTTAGATAGTCATTTATCTAAATTTATCTAGATAGTCATTTATCTAATTTATCTAATAAATGTAAGATAGAGCTGATTTGGTGCAAGATTTGAGACTTTCATGGGTCCCACCCCCATACTTCTTTTGTTTTAATTTTAAAAAGAATTTTCTTTTTTATAATTTATTGTGAGATGCCCATCCGGGGTCGCACCCCATACCTTTCATATATATATATATATATATATATATATATATATATATATATATATATATATATATATATATATATATATATATATATATATATATATATATATACTTAGTGTGAGACACCCAGCTATGGGGGACGGCTGGCCATCTCTAGGGACGCTTGGGGGATGCCTAGGCATCCCCCAGCCATCCCCGGGGATGCCCAAGGGACGGCCCCCTATGGGCCTGTGGCATCATGAGGACGGCGGAGAACGTCCCCCCGTTCAGAGGACAGCAGGGAAACGTCCCTGATGCCATCCCCCCATTCCAGGGACGACAGGGACTCATCCCCATGGAACCCTGGATTTTCATTTTTTGGATCTAGGATGGAGATACATTTCAATTAAGGGAGGGCCACAAATTATTATTGATTTTGACAAGAGAAAATAATGTGGAGATTGGATCAACAATAGCATTATCCTTGATGTTCTCCAATTAATGATAATGGCAGTATCATGGAAGTGTAAACATATTTACAGGGAAGAAAATAGGGTAGTGGATAATTTAGACCATTGCGTTGTTGATATTTGACTTAGTGAAATTCAAATAGTGAAAGGTAATTGTCCAAAGGAGATTGGATGTCTCAATGAAAATGATATCAAGGAATTGACTAAGGAAAAGTAGTGGCTTAAGAAGAAATAGGAAGAAGAGAAAGCTGGGAAAAGTTTTCAATATAAAGGCATGTTAGGAATGGATCATGAAAAATTTGCTTGGCTATGGTCTATTTAACCTAATAGCAGATGTAATGTTTTAATATTTTGACGAAAGTGGATCCCTGTCCAAATCACATATAACTTGTTAAAAATATTAAATTATACCTACCAAATAATTGAAGTCATACCTATATGAGATGGCATGAGCTCAAGTAGTTTACAATGTGGATTTTTAAGGCGATATATGCATATAATTGCAAAAGTATTATTGCATTAATACCACTATGTTGTTTGTCAACATATCGTGGTAACATGGTCATGATGTAATATCTATAGGGATTAATTCAATCCTCTATAAACAATTTAAAAAACAAAAAGAAAAAATAATCTCAGACTTTTCGTTTACAACAAAGATATTTAACCTAAATCATATAAGAGTTGCATGAGGCCCACCACAAAAATTAAAAAATACAACTGCAACAAAGCAACCTTTGAGAGTAGACAGAAGTCCAAAATGCCCAAAAATGCAAATGAACTATGTTGAGAAGACTTCAAAGGAATATGTATTATCCAACGCCATTAATGAAGAGAAGTGTCTTATTCATGAATAGCATGTTTTTGCCCTTTATAAACAGAGGATTGAGAAGATATATATATAATCCAAACATGTCAAGATGAAAACATTGTGTAGCACTCAAAGTACAAATTGTTATACAAAGTAAGGATCCACAATGAAGGAAGGACCCATCTGAATATTCACATAAAACTAACTTTGATTTGAATTAGAATATTGAATGGTAGAGGAACCGCTACCCTATTTATCACCCTGAATGAACGAATATACTCTCCCATAACTCTCCTACCATCCATGGTCAATTAACTTATAGAAGAAGACAAGAACCCAGTAATACATGCCTGCACTGACTTCCTGGGCTATAAGCAAAAAGAAGTGGCTAAAACTCAATGTTGAAGATCAACAGGTACACCTCAGCTCATGCAAGAATAATATGGGGGTGCAGAAACCCTGATAGTATCTTGTGTAGAGAGGCATGGCCACTAATCTATCATCACCACCCTGGGCAGCCATAGCCTTCAACAAGAATCATTACCTCTAGATATGTTGTGATGATATGCCCTCCATGTTTTTTGTGCACACCTAGGATTATGCGACTCTCCATGTGTGATCATGGATTAATTATGTAAAAAAAACAACTACGCACACCTTGATCATAGGTATCAAACTTACAACAAGTCTGAAGTTTCTGTAACAAGGAATATGTCTGCTTGCTCTCATGAACTCGGTTGAAATTCCAATAATGTCATACTGTTAAATGGTATATATTAATTATCTTAATCGAAGAGCTTGAAGAAAACACCAGACCCCTTTCACAAAGACAACAAAAATCTACAATGATTTTATGTACATCACTGTCACTGACAATCTCTCGGAAATAGGATTCCTTGTTTTTGGCAGGAATCACATTATGTTCCCAAAATAAAAAATGACCATCCTAACCTACAATCATAAACAATCACATTACCATCCTAACCTACATTTCATTTAAACCTATTACATTACCATTTCTACAATCATTTTAGTTATCATCTTTACATTCAAAATTGATCATCACATGGTCTTCTCTTCTCCATCATCCACACCATTTTTTTTTTTCACTACAACTCTGCTAGGAATTGATCTAAATCATTCAGCATCCTTCCATTCTTTGATCATATCTAAACGAAAAAACTTAATCCAGTGGTATATTGTAGGAATTTCTCTATCACTGGCACAGGCTCGAGTATCAGACACAGTGCCCACAACAAAACCAAAAGAGGAATTTAAAAAATAGAAGGAAAAGCGTGTAAAACAAACAAGAGAAAGAAAAAATCGCAGGCCACCACAAATGCAAGCAAAACTTGCGCATAGAAAAGAGCTGGCCATATCCCTTAAGCGGACTCAAAATTCGCCACTACAACGACATGGTTTGCGAAATTTGATACCACAAAATAAAAAACATTTACTTATTTCTGAACTCTACTAACCGTTCCCTTTTCACATACCCGTAATCCGAAGAAGTTTACGTTCTTTATTTGGCCCGGGACAAGGCATTCCGGCCCTGCTGCTTCCAGAAACGCCTCTGTCGCCAGCCCCTTCCCTATCGGGTCCGGGTGCTATACATCCTTCCTCATCAATAACAATAATAAATATCAAACAATGGATTTAGAAAATTGAACAGGGACATGAATATCAATTACCTTCATGATGCTCAGAGCGTAATTTGCATTAGGGGTTTCACGAACGGCAAGCGAAGGCAACTGCTTCCTCCATGGCGCGTCGTCTGCCAACCCTATCTTTTTCCCCTTTCTTGAACCCATTACTGCATAAAGATTGCTCTTTACTGTCTGTGCTCAGAGTGCTATGTGAATTTGCAAAAACCTAATGTGGATGTGGTGAGCCGAAATTAAGGGAATATTAAGGAATATAATGTGGGCTAGGGGCGGGGTCCAAATGAGGGAAGGGTGTTAGTTTGGATCAAGATGGAGAGATGGCCAGTCATTCAAGTTTCGAGTGGCTCAACTGCCCTTATCTGATTGATCCAAACTACCTGCTGTCTTCACCAACATGAATATAAAGGGTTTACACGAATATTCGGCATGTTTCTTGTTAACAGGTTTAATTTTTTTTAATTTTAATATGATTTTTTATAATATTTAAAAAATAATATTTTAGATATTAAATAATAAAATATATTTAATTAAAAAAAAAATTATTTTGTTATTGTATTTAATTAAAAAAATTAACTTTTAAACACAAGATAGATATATAATTTTGTTAAAACTTTGTAGTATTATGGTCGATGATAAAATAGGGGAGGGATAGTTATAATCACATATAACCCCTATATATAATTATTATTATGTTTATTGATATTAGATATTATTTAAAAATATTAACCGTGATTTTGGTTGGAATGAGTGTAGGAATCTAGAGCAAGCAAGTTCTTCCAAGTGTTATAGGAAAAAAATTATATTTGAAAGTTCGAAAGAAAATTAAGATGTGTTAATTAAAAGTATGAATGTATGAGTTAAAAATAAAAATGAGAGTGAATTTCAAAGAAAAATCATATTTGAAAGGCGTGATCGCGAATTTTACTAAGTTAGAGAAGAAAAATTATATTTGAAAGGTTTAATAGAAAGTCAGATGTCATGAATGTCCAAGTTAAAGTTAAATATGGAGAAAGAATGAAAATGTGGCAAGTTTGATTTAGAATAGATTTATCCAAGGAACAAACGTTACATCATTTGTGTTAATTACGAATTAAATGATTTAGTATGATACAATGGTTTTTAAATGTAGAGGGTTTATATGTAAGTACCATGGATATTGGTTAAGGTTTTTGAAGATTCAAAATTAGATAAGTGCAAGTGATGATTGAATTTAAGTTACTCTATGATTTTTCTTCCTAAAGGTTTTTTTTCATCGTCTTTTCCAGTTCAAAAACCAGGAATAGAATAATGAGTAGTGGCCCATGATTTAGGGGAAGAGATGCATGGAGTGAGATTTTTTTATCGAGATAAAAACTAAAAAAGCTTCTAATATGGGTTAGGTTGTTTAGACTTCCCTGTTAGCTTATCAATGAGCATGTTTTGAAGAATTTTGAAAATACCCTTCATCAAGGAAGGACCAGCTACTAAGGAGCGAAATCATGTTATATGTACCTTGGATATGTGTCGTTATGGGTATTTCAAATCCTTTATCACAATACATTCAGATTAATTTTGAATCAAGAGAATGGGATCAACAAGTAGATTGTGATAACATTGCATTTTGATACCACAATTGTTATGACCCTAGACACATGGCAAAAGATTGTAAAGTGAATATGATGAAGAAAGAGGTAAAAATCGAGATGAGGTAATATTATCATATTTTAATAAATTTTAGTTTAGGCCAAGGATACTCCACTCCAAACAAAGAGACAAAGAAAGCCTATCTACATCATATGGCAAAGGCCACTGTAGTTCACTTGGATCAAGTGTTAAGAAAAACAAAGAAGGATCCAAGGATGAGAAAGTACAATGTGCGAGTTCAAATTCATAAGGAATTAAATGTGCAAAGGAAGATGTGAAGGAAAATTTTGAATTATAAAAGGTCAAGTTTATTTCAAGTAAATTATCTTCATTTTATCAAGTAGTATAGAATCCTCTCTTGATAATAAGAATGAAAGTAGTGTAGAGGTTATCCCTTACACTTTAGGTTTTTAAAAGCAACATAATAAGGAAACAAGGATGGAGGAAATTCATAGCAATTTAAGGTTTTGAAGGTAACATAAGAAGATAATTGCTATGGAGGAGCATCCTTCACTTTAGGGTTTCCAAGGCAACATAAAGAAGAAAGTGCTTTTTAGGTTTTTCCTTATACTTTGAATCCCTTTGAGCAAGACAAACCTATAGATGATAAGTCTCACTATGATCAATGTGAAAAAATCAAAGAGATTGATGAAGATGAGATTATTGGTGGGAATGAAAATAAGGAAGACCCAAGAAGCAAAAGCAAAGAAAAAATGAAATTTTAAAGGGATGTTGATACAAGAAAATAAAAGCAAATATTAAAAGTGTTAACAAAAAGTGGGGCTAAACCCACAAATAAAAAGTGATAATGAAAATAATATCCTAGAATATAAGGGGCATGAAAAAGACCCCTAAAAAAAGTGGTATTAGGGAATCGATAAGTTGTTGTAGACAACATATTTATAGATACAAAAATTTGATGGCAAACATTTTAGCCATTTGCAGTGTTAATTTCTATCTTAGCAAAATTCAAATTTTAAAAGGCAATTGGACAAGTGAGATTTTATCTCTTAGTAAAAATGATACCAAGTAATTGATCACAAAATAAAAATATAAGGAAGATGATGAATATCATTGATAATAAGGCAAATGAAGAATATCTTTGATAAAAAGGCATGTGGGATATGGTCTAATTAACCTAATAGCAATGTAATGAGAACAATGTAATGTTTTATATTTTTAATGGGAGATGCCCCAATAGAGGCCACACATAGCTTATTAACTTAATTGGTTCAATCCTCAACTTTAGAGGAGATCCTGGTTTGAATATTGTCAAATGATACATGCATAATTGTCAAACTATTATAATACCATTATGTGGTCATGATGTAATATAGGAGGGACCCATTCTAATGTTATATAACCAATTAAAAAATACTAAGTGTGAGGCACGTGGAGTTTAGAGCAATTGTTTTGGAGTAAATATTTTCACACTATAACCAAGGTTCAAATCTCATGGGTGAACCTTAACATTTTATCAAAAACATTAACTCAACCAATTAAAGTTCTCAACTTTTGAGGAGGAGACTAAGGTTCGAATATTACTAATAGATACATGCATAATAGCCAAGTTGTTATACCACTCTATGGTCATATGATGTAATACGGGTTGGGTCTATCTCAATCTCATATAATCAATTAAAAAAATCTTGAGTGCAAACTAGAAGTGAAACTCGCATTTTTTTATCTTTGGAAAATAAAATCCGATCATGTGGGGGAGTTGGAGGCAGTGGGTTGTGTAAAACTCTCGAGATAAGAGAGGTCCCAAGGTCAAATCCCTCCCTTCACATGCGGATATGACCCCAATCTAAAAAAAAAAAATCTTCGAAAAAAAAAAAAAACATATAAGGAAAAGCTAGGTAGCATGGAAGGAAATCCCTAATTGGAAGTAAGGATGTAAGGATGCCCTAGCTAAGAGTATGGATGCCCAAGTTAGAGACAAGAAGAAGAGTTAATATTTGACAATTCCAATTGAGGAGCAAATGTTACTTCAAAAATAATTATCCAAAATAAGATGATCAATCATAATATAATGGTTCTTAAAAGCAAAGTGATAATATGCAAGTTCCATGGATGCTAGGTAGCATTTTCAAAGATTCAAAATTATATCAAGTGGAAGTGGTGATTGAATTCAAATTACACTATGACTTTTCTTCCTAGAGGTTTTTTTACATCATCATCTTTTCTAGTTTAGAAACCAAGGATAAAATAATAGGCGGTGGCGCGTGGTTTAGGGGGAGAAATGCCCCATATTTAATATCATGGAGATACAAATTTGTAATCTAAACAAAAACTATTAAAAATCTTTTCGTGTGGGCTAGGTTTTTTGGACTTCCTTATCAACTTATCTGTATGGATGTCTTGAAGAATATTATAAATCTCATAGGGGGATTCATTCAAGAGGGACTACCTACTAAGGAACAAAAATGTCCCATATATACTCAATTATGTGTTGTTATAGATCCAACATGAAAGGAACCATTATTCGCTTGGGATTCATATTGTCATCATCAGCCTGACATGCACCTAGTTACATTCACATTCAACATTAAGAGCATTACATCCATTGATGGAAGTCAAATGTTTGTCGTGAACTCTTTCAATTTAATTTTGTAAGAGTTGAGTTTCATTAATTTGTTTTTATTTATTGAATTAAAATTTTTATAATAATATGTTCCAAGGATAGCGTGTGCAGTTTTTTTTTTTTCTTTTGAATTTCCAAAGTTCAAACTACGGTGTGGTCGTGCATGGTTGTGTGTATGACCCGTATTGATAAGTTCAATTCTCCCCTTATAAAAAGTCATGGTTAAAATAAAAATACCCAACCCTAAATCGTAAGAGTTTCTTGCATTAACCTAATCAAAAAACTATAAAAATCCTTTACAAAAATAAATAAATAAATAAAAATAAAGTTTATTTTTTTGTAAGGACCTTAACAATAAGTATGTTATACTCTCCGCTCCCTCGACGGACCAGATTGCTTATCGAATCAGCCTGTTTCAGTGCGGATTTCTTCGTAAGCCCGGGTGAACAGTGGCATGAGCACTCTTATCCGTACCTCTACCCCACCTTCCTTTCAAAGGGCCCTTTTTAAAACAGCCCTTGAAAAGCAAGGCCCCCTCCTTTTTAGAACATTAGTCTCTAAAAGAATTTGTAGACTAGTATAATATACATTTAACCTATAGCTCCTCATTCTAATTACCATAATTTAGACGAGAGAATATGCATCTTGTAAACACAAAGTTGTTTTATAGCATTTGGTTTAATAGTTATGTGTTTGCCTTATATATTTTTGATCGAGGTTGATGTGAGAAATTCTTAGGATTGACGTTGAAGGTTGAGTATCTTTATTTTAATTATGACTTCCTCATTCCAAACATGACCTTTAATAAGGGTGACAGCTGAGCTTATCAAAAGGAGTCAATAGACACGCTCATCTACGCCACGATTTAAACCTTGGACCTCTCGTGTGTTTGCATTATATCTAGAAAGTAAGACACTGCATTTCTATAAAGAAAAACAATTTCTTTAATTTTAATGTTAAATTCACTTGATGGGGATGTATCATGTCATCAAATGTATGAAATTTTAATTTTATTTTGTCGCAATGGGGCTCTTACTCTTCTTCGCGAGGTCTAAGGTTCAAACCACAATGTGGGCCAGTGTGTGAGGGGGTGGGTGTGTGATGGTTGTGTTTGGTCCCTATTGATAAGTTCAGTTCTCAGCCTTATTAAAGGTCATGGTAGGGATGAGGAAGTCTAGCAATGAATGTCAATTATTAAAAAATTTCACCCTAACCAAAATAGATAAATAAATATATCTATATATAATAAAATTTATTAAAGAGTATGATGTGGGCGAGTGTGTGAGGGGGTGGGTGTGTGGTGGCTTTGTGTTAAGTTTTTTGTTGATAAGTATAGCTCTCGGCTTTACGAGGGGCCATGGTTGGGAGGAGACTGCTCGACCCTGTGCCTTCGTCATAGAGGTTTTTCACAATAACCAAATAATAAAAAAAAATTGATTAAATATATATATATATATATATATATATATATATATATATATATATATAAAATAAAATTTATTAAAGAGTATAAATTTAATTAGTTAAATTTTATCAAGAGGAAAAATAATTAAAAATAATGAGGGGAGATTTTGTTTCACTTTGAACAAATAAAGAATTTGAAGTTTGGGCAGTTTTAGAAGGGTTAAAAATATGCAAACAAATAAAATGAAACAAAAAATATATATTTTTTTTATATAAATAAAATAAAATTTATTAAATGATATAAATTTAATTGGTTAATTGTTTTTTTTATTTGGTTATTGTGAGAAACCTCAATGACCGACGCATAGGACTGAGCAGTCTCCTTCCAACCATGACCCCTCATAAAGCCGAGAGTTGTACTTATCAATAGAGAATTTAACACAAAGCCACCACATACCCACCCCCTCACACACTCGCCCACGCCGTTGTTTGAACAAAATTTTAGGGTAATGTCTTTTTTTTTAATTTGTGGAAAACATCCCAAAAGAGATGCCACTTTTGGGTTAGACCCAAGGAGGCAGGGGTATCCATTCCGCCAAAAATGCCCAGGACTTTGGGTTTTAATTAGTTAAAATTTATCGGGAGAAGAAATAATTAGAAATAGTAGAGGAGAGATTTTGTCTCATTACGCTTTCAACAAATAATGAAGTTGAAGTTTGGGCAATTTTAAAAGGGTTAAAAATATGCAAACAAATGAAATGAAACAGAGCGGATGGAAGGTGATTCTCTTATAGTAGTGATAAATGCAATCTTGAGGAAAGCAAAGGTTCCATGGAACATACAAGAGACAATTGTGGAGAGATTTTGTTTCATTGCACTTTCAACAAATAATGAAGTTGAAGCTTGAGCGGCTTTAGAAGGGTTAAAAATATGCAAACAAATAAAATGAAACAAAAATAATAATTTTTCATATGAATAAAATAAAATTTATTAAATGGTATAAATTTAGTTAAATTTTATTAGGATATAGATATATATATATATATATAGAAAAAACTAGATTATATTTACTAAACATTACAATATTCTGGTGCTAGCGCTGTCTACAAGATAAAAAACAAAATGAGGTGGATCAAGAGTAAAACATCCATAACTGAATATACATAAGAATAAAAGTTAATATCAACAAAAAAGATTATAGCTATATCTTGTTGTAATACACCACATATCCACATTCATCTATGGGAGAGTCTGTTATATGAATAAATTATAGGCGTGTCTTCCGTGATATTTTCAAAAGTCTTCAAAGAAGAAATAGAAGTAATCAAAACTTGAACCTACTCATCATTGTTAACAACCTTCTTTTTAGTTTCTTGTTGGACCTTTTGAAGATCTTGAATCATATGAGAAAGTCGATGAAGTCTATCAATAACATCTTGTGGTGTGTTGGAAGTTCCATAGACTTGGGAATGAATGTGTTCTACATGTAAACAAAGATCAAAGGTCAAGTTTGCTAAGACTATATCCCATGGAGTGACAGATCCAGTAAGTACCTTTTTGCATTTGTACTTCAAAATGTGCTTGAGAAGGATGAGTCTACAAACATCCCAGAGTTTGGGGCACTGATCCAGCTGAAAAAACCAAGATCTAGTGAAAGAGGAAAAAAGAAAGCAGTAGAAGACATCCCAAAGTTGTTTAGTCATGCCGCAAAATCAAAACAAGTGAATTAGAGTTTTTAAAGCATTACAAAATTGTTTTGTGTCCTCCTCTAGACTCTAAGCTCAATGTCAAGTGGCAAGTAAATTTTATCAATGCCCAATGACAAATTTAGAAAGTTCTTGTTGAATATAAAACTCAACTTCTTGGATGGCGGCTTTTGCATCAAAAACTTTCGATTTTTGAAAGTTTGGCAACGATTTTACATAGGAGGAAAAATAATTAAAAATAATAGAGGAGAGATTTTGTCTCGATAAGATTTCAACAAATAATGAAGTTGAAGCTTGGGCAACTTTAGAAGGATTAAAAATGAAACATAGTGGATGGAAGGTGATTCTCTCATAGTAATAAATGCAATATTGAGGAAAGCAAAGGCTCCATGGAACATACAAGAGACAATTGTGGAAATTCAATATCTTGTTAAAGAGTAAGAAAAAATCAGGTTTACACATACATTAAGGGAAGGAAAAAAATCAGGTTTACACATACAATAAGGGAAGGAAACAAATGTGTAGATAGACTAGCCAATAGAGGGGTTTTGATTAAGAATCGTAAAGTTAGATTCTTCTTTCCATGGTTAAATGAAGTAGTAAGTTTAGCCGAAGTTGACAAAAAAATGTTTATTGCCTTAATCAAAGAATAATGATTAAGATATATTTTAATGTTTTCCATTTGAATATATGTTTTATTTTATAACATTAATGTGTTTTTATATAAACTATTTATTATAATTTTTATGGTTGCACTTTGTTTCAAGAAGGAAACTATAAAGCGAACTATGATAGTGTGATGTTTTGGAAATATTATTCTACTAAGATGCAATGCATAGATAGTAGAGGTGAAGTTTTAATATTGTGAAGGTTGTTATTAAAAATGCCAAGAAGGATGCTAGATTCAAAAATATTTGTATTTATAAAAAATATTGAAAAGATAAAAAAAAAAATCAAGAATTCAAACATTTTATGTAAAATGACGTAGGCTTTTAGCTATAGCATCTCAATTGAGATGAGAAAAGTATCTATTTGTAAACTCTCAATCTCTAATGAAAGTTGTAATTTATCAAAGGTGGGTGATCCGAGTATAACCCCTTATTATCCAGCAAAAAAATTAGTTAAATTTTATAATTTTTATCGAAGAAATTTAAGTTCAAATTTTGTTTAACAACACATGTAAAATTATCAAGTTATTTTTACTTTTATTTTTAATACTTAGAGGAATTGGTAACATTTTTTTTAAATACATAGATAAAATGGATAACACCATTAAGTGTTGCCACTATTAATCCTAATTCATTAGGTTAAACGAAGTCAATAGAACCATTGATCCTCAAGGGCATCAAACTGGGACAACCAGCCAACAAACATTCGTCCCCTTCTATCAACCTATTCCAATTTGAGTGTGTCAAGGTTTGAACCTTTAACCTCCCAAAGAAAGGTCAAAGCCTTAACCATTGCAATTTCTTTATCCCATTATTATTAAATTTTAATAATAATACTATATAGTCATATGATGTAATATAGGTTAGATTGATTTTTTTTTGTTCGGGTAGTGTGACAAACCTCATGACTGATGCTTAGGGTTGAGCAAAGAATCATATGATGTAATATAGGTTAGATTGTTTTTTTGGTTCAAGCAGTGTGAGAAACCTCATGACTGATGCTTAGGGTTGAGCATTATCATCCCAACCACGACCCCTAATAAGGCCAAGCGCTACACTTATCAATAGGAGATTAACATACCCACACACTCACCCACACATACTCACTTACCCACGTTGCAGTTTGAACCATAGACCTCACACCCACACACTCACCCACACACTCACCCACGTTGCACTTTGAACCATGGATCTTACACCCACATACTCACCCATGTTACAATTTAAGCCATGAAGCTTCTAAAAAAAGAACCAAAGTTCAAACAATTATGTTGTTCCTCAAAACACACGTTAGATCGATTTCAACCTATATAACTAATTAAAAATAATTTTTTAAAAAATATTGCTTTAAGGGGAACACGGAGCAAGTGCTAATGCAAGTAAGGAATGAGTTAACAATGAGCAAGCCTCGTTTTTAAGGTTAAAAAAATTATTGCTAGAGGGGAATACGGAGCAAATGCAAGTAAGGAATGAGTGTCAAATGCTAACAAAGAGCGAGCCTCATCTTTAAGGTTATAAGATATTTGATTAATTTGAAGAACCAAGTAAGGAATGAGTGTCAAATGCTAACAAAGAGCGAGCCTCATCTTTAAGGTTATAAGATATTTGATTAATTTGAAGAACCAATAACTCTCATGCATAAAAATAAGATACTAATAAAAAAGTTTTTAAGAGGTTTTATAGGAGAGTATTACGGTTGAAAGTTTGATTTTATTGCGAAAGATTTAAGGTTCAAATTAAGATATATGTATGTTGATTTTAACATCGATAGTAAAAGTTTTTTACATTAACCAAATAAAAAAATTTAATTAAAAGTAATAAAGTTTTACATGAAAAACTTTTTTTTTAATTGAAGATAAATGGAAGACCAAATAAATGATTTATCACGTCTCCTTATCGTAAACGAGACAATCAAGTTCAATGCAATGGTTTTTAGAAGTTGAGAGTTCATATTAAAATTCAAATAAGATAAATGATTTATCACGTCTCCTTATCGTAAACGAGACAATCAAGTTCAATGCAATGGTTTTTAGAAGTTGAGAGTTCATATTAAAATTCAAATAAGATAAATGATTTATCACGTCTCCTTATCGTAAACGAGACAATCAAGTTCAATGCAATGGTTTTTAGAAGTTGAGAGTTCATATTAAAATTCAAATATTATTACTTAAATTATATTTTCCAGAATCAAAATTAATTTGAAAAATAGTGGAGATTGAGTTTATATTTGTTGTTTTTTTAAATAATAATTTTATTTATTTTTTTAGTTTAAAAGTTAGTGGTGTAGATTAATTGGTTTCCCCAAATCTCGTAATGGGGGTGGAGGTTCAAAGTTCAAATCTCGAGTTTTGTCGGATTGAACGTTTGTCCCTTTTCTAGTGTTTTCAACGATGTAAAAGGTTTAAAATGATTGTGGTATGGTGGGTATAGGGATGAATTGTGCAGAAATCTGTGTGGTGGTTTTCGTGGCAAACAACGCAAAATACTGTGGCGTTCAAAAAAGCCGAACAACCTGCTCGAATTCGTGACGGTTATCGATTTCACCATGTAAAATAAATAAAAAATCAATGGTGAGCTATCAAGTGGCATTAGCTCAACTCCTCAACGTTTAAGGAGGAGACTAGAGTTCGAATCTTGTCAAGTGATACATGGATAATATTCCAGTTTTGTTATGATTCTACTATGTAGTGATGATGTAATATGAACGGGGCTCATTTCAATCCCATATAACCAATTAAAAAAGATAGTCAATGGTTAGGTAATGAACATGATCCATGATTTATGGGAATGGTTGGTTTGTACTTAAGAGTATGGGGTGAATTCTTTTACAAAGAGACAAAGTCTCATAAAGGTTCTGGTGTGGTTGGGTTTATTAGATTTCCATATCATCTACCTTAAGGGATTTCACCTAAGTAGAACTAACTTTTACATAGTGAAATCTAAAGTACACATGGATGTGTATAGCCATTAAGATTTCAAAACCAGTTACTAACTTTTATTCTTGTTAGCATAACTCATTTACCATATATTAAAATAACAACACATCCATCCATAAATATTTTTTTTACAGTAACATCCCACACGATAAGACAAAGATAGATAATACCCTAAGGTAGGGCATCACCAATATTATTCCTTAAAAAAGAAACATTCCATAATATCTTCCAAGATAACAATTGCTCCATAAGCTAAGACTTTTACAAAAAAATACTTGGTTTGATTTTTTATGATTATAATGACAAAATCCTTTTTTTATATGTTTATTTTTATAAACCCTTATCCCACTCATTATTATAATATAATCAACCTTGGGTTATATGTGTCCCATGCGTCCGTGGGTCTAGGTGGATTGGTAAGTTGGGGCGCTTACCGAGAGGAGACCTAGGTTCCAATCCCACGGGCTTGCCCATGCACAGACAGTAGCCCAGATCCGATTCCTCTGAGTGGTGCGCCAGATTGATGACGACGGTGCAACCCCCGTGCGTCCGGCGGTCCCCATCTCACGCCGGTTACCATGTACCGAGACGGTGGAAGTCCGGGGAGCCTTCGTAGATAGTTTGAACCCTACCACCTGTGCCGGTAGTTACTAAAAATCGTGATTGTAACCATTGCTTCTATATACCAAAAAAAAAAAAAAAAAAAAAAAAATATATATATATATATATATATATGTGTCCCATGCCAACTATCCATAATATCCTTACACAATATAATATCATATCCCCATATTCCTATCCCTAGGTCCCCAACATTCCACCTTCACAAATGATTTTTCTTTGAAACATGAGAAGAAACTAAATAATGTGATCTTCTAATCAATACTAACAATTGGTATCAATCTTGAACATTCATCCATCCAAATGAAATCATGATTAGTGGTGGTCTTTGACGATGCCAAGATGCCCTTGTACTACTTGAGTATCCACCACCTTCACAAATGATTTTTCTTTGAAACATGAGAAGAAACTAAATAATATGATCTTCTAATCAATACTAACAATTGGTATCAATCTTGAACATTCATCCATCCAAATGAAATCATGATTAGTGGTGGTCTTTGACGATGCCAAGATGCCCTTGTACTACTTGAGTATCCATAATTGCTCTGTTGGCTCCATGATTCTATTGCTCTACTATGATATTCCAAACGATTGATCTTGTTGTTCCTTAATGCTACTGCACTACTTTGAAATCTATAATCACTATGTTTTTTTTGCTATACTTAATGTATTTTTGACTCCATGTAGATCCATAATAATATTGATGTCGTAAGACATGTCTCCAAGATTGTTGTTGTTGCTAGTGGTGTAGGTGGCGATATGTTGCAACCTTAACCTAAAGTTTTGTTTCATTTGATTCTTCAGAATTTTGTTACTCTCTTTGAAATTCTTCCTTATGATCTTCTCTTTTATTCTCTTCTTTTGATGTATCCTTTTGTGCTTCTAATAGAACTTACTTGTACATTATTGTTGCTTCTTCCATGGACTCTCTTGTTGTTGCTTCTTCCATAGACTCTGCTACTACTGCTATAGTAGATTTAACTTTTGATCATTTGTTGGTTTGTTAACTTGTTCTCCTACCATAATTGCTTCATGTTTCCTCTTGGATCCTTGCCCCTTAAGCTGAGATATATCTTGTAGTGTTATCTTCTTTTTCCCATACCATGACTACACATTTTTTTTTTACACAGTAATGTTAAAATACCCAAAGAATCCAACCAAGGATAACCCAAAATAGTATCCATATTATTCATCTTAATAGCATGAAAATATGAATGTAAAACATATTTATCTATGACGATCTTCAAAAATTAAAAAGTTTGAACATTCTCACATCAAGTTTTTTGTCTTTGATTTTTGTTACCTAAACCTTCAACCTCTTAGCCAAAAAAATATTAATGAAATTATATTTGCTACTAGGGTTTATAGATATAATAACCTTTTCCTTCTAAATGCAACCATGAACTTGAAAAATAGAATTTTTAGATTCAAAAAAATTATTTTGATCACTATTTGGATTATCTAACACCAAAGATGTGGTTTCCTCAACCTATACACTACCATCTTTATTTTTTTCTTCTGTCAATTTCTTGAAATTTTCTAGCTCTTTTTTTATTTTCTTTTGTTTATCATGTGGCTTAGTTATCTTTTTATAGGGTTTCCATTAACTCAAGTATGTTTGATTTGTTTTTACTAAGTAAGTTTATAATTGTGAACTTTAAGAAAACTTTGAAACCAAGAGAGAGCTTCTCCTTCCATTTGATAAGTACGCCTATTGTTCCAACAACAATATGTAAAATACAAGTATTTATATTGTTTGAATAATTTCCACCATTCTCTAGAATCAATATCATTTTCTTCAAAAAAATATTTGTAGCTCCAAAAGTACATACCCCAACAAAAAGATAATATAAACTAGGGTTTCATAAAAATATATCTCCCACAAATTTAAAGCTAAAATTCCACATAAGCAATTAAACCCAAACAAATTGCAAATGATTTGCCTACTTCAATTGATAGATATCTCAAATTTATTTTTTTTGAGAAAAATATAATTTGAAAACTTGTTATTGCCCTTGTTTCAGACAAATGACTTCATAGGGTCTTATCTTCCTCAATCCTGCTTGGATTCCTTCAAATGACCACTCATTTTAAAGATCTTAAAATTTTTGAACAAAATGACACAATAATCATCTAAATCAAACAATTTGATAGAAATATATGGCTCCCAAAAAATGAAATATTTTTTAGAAAAAAATTCTTAATCCCCACTTTACCAGAATTATTGCTTTGATACCACTTTGTAAGGAAGTTGAAATGTTAGGGACCTAGGTATATGATATTGTATTGTACAAGAGTAGTATGGATAGTTGGCATGGGCTACGCATAATCCAATGTTGGATATATTATAATAATGAGTGGGATAAGTGTTGTAGTCTGGTTTATCATCAAGCCAACGCTAGAACTGTGATCATTATCCTAAGAAATTTGAATGCAAGCACCCGTTAATCACAACCTATACTAAACATTGGAAGAACCAAATTGCTTTGATTCAACCTCTAGAAAAGATTGGTATACCTTGTCAACTTAGTAGGTATTGACTCTTTCAACTCAAAGTGGTAAAAGTTTAGGAATAGGGATGAAAGGGTTAGAAATGTATGAATGAATGATGTATGGGTGAAGCTAACATCATAGACATACACAAAGAATCTTCAAATAAATCAATTTACAAAAGCAAGATTTGATACTAACAACATTCAAAACTGAGCAACATTTGGTATTAAGGGCCTTTAACACATTTAAGAAATTATTCCAAACATCTCAACATTAATTATCCAAGTTAACAAAATAAGATCAATGTCTTGACTAACAAAAATATAATTCCCATG
The DNA here is from genome assembly GCA_028583015.1 of Wollemia nobilis. Lineage (NCBI taxonomy): Eukaryota > Viridiplantae > Streptophyta > Pinopsida > Araucariales > Araucariaceae > Wollemia > Wollemia nobilis. Next base: position 647,658 of record JAQPPZ010000620.1, on the reverse strand, counting down.
AATATAAGTATGAATTATTCCAATTTGCTCTAAATTAGCAATCCAAATTAACAGAATAAACTAACCATAGCAGTAATAGCAAAAATAACTTCACAAGATTATGATCATCCCACAACACAAATGCAAGTTCAAGATAAACATCCCTTGTAATACTTTTTTAATTGATTGCAAAAATTTATATAGTAGTGCAAGCAAACATTTTAGGTTGACCCTTTAAAAGGAGGTCATTGCCTTTATTTATAGATTTATAATGAGTTTCATTCTAAGAATTATAGGGAAATTTTGCAGTTCTTGAATTCTTGATAGCTTGCCATCAATGGTGCTAGCCAATTGTGTTTTCTTGATCAATTATAACAAATTTCAAACCAAAGTTATCCTTCGTCGTTCATGGTTCTTACGACCTTATATCCATTAATATGCAATTGAATCTGGTTGAGCTAAAATTCCTAGAAGCTTCCAGATTGAAATCTAACGTTTCAACCTCCATGGCACTTGGTCTCTTTGGTTCTCTATAACAAGCAGTTGCATAAAAATACATTGGAGATTCTAAATTTTGAGAATACTGAATTATCATCATTGATCTGAAGATGGTTAATTATCTCGTGATCACTCTTTACCTTGTTACACATAAACACAGTTGTTCGCAATCTCCACATTTAAATTAAATCCATGGCTACTCATATGCTCTATTCTTCAGGTGAATTCCTGATTTTTGCACCAACAACAAAGGAAACGAGAAAAAGCATTTGAAGCTTTTGCCTTTTTTACCCTTTTCTCACATAATCAAGAATCTTCTCTTTGTAGCCTTTTACAGTGCCTTTCAGATTTGTTCATGAATAACAAAGGCCTTAGGAAATTGCGCTCCAAAACTCTCTACCTAATTTTAGCTCTTTTGCACAGTTTTGCCCTTTTAAGCGATTTTGAGTTTTCTAATTCTTTTTTGACTTGTGTGCGAATAAAAAATATGGAAGGAAATCGCACCTCAAAATCTTGCACTCAATTTTGATCTTTTTTGTGGAATTGTCCTTTTTTACGATTTTGAGTTTTACCTCTTCAAGACCCTTGTTTTGAACGCTTTTCATTTGTGGATCAACAAAGATATAAGGAAATCATGTCGCCTTGCTTGCACTTAGAAAACTCCATACCTTTTACTGTGGATTGATATTTTTTAGCGGATTTAAGCTTCTCAATGCTTTTTTTATTTATGCTCAGATAACAAAGATGAAAGGAAATCACGTCCGAAAGTCTCTACCTAATTTTGGCTCTTTTCTATGATTTTACCATTTTGAGCAGATTCGATATATCTGCCCCATTTTACAAAAGAATCCCATGATCATGCCAATCTTGCAAGTATTTTCCTTTTAGTGGTTTTAAGATTGAGAAAGCTTGAACTGCCACCTTCGATAATAAGCAAATTTTGACTTACTCTTCAAAATTTTCTAACACATGTAGCTTTTTTTAGCCTACATTATGGTGCCTCTTAGGAAACTTTACTTGGAAATTTGCAAAACTCAAATAGCCTTATCTAGCTGTTAACATTTTCAATAGTATCACAAAATTCTAGAAGACACACTAGGGATTAGGAAAGGATTATATCAAAAATAAAGGGAAGCACTAACCGACATTGAATCAGGAAAAACAAGACACAACAAACAATATGTGGGGGTGGGGCAATATTATAATGGTATGTGATAGAGTGAGGTAAAAAAACCTCATAATACACATGAAATGGTGGTGAGTGGAAATGGAGAGGGACAAAATATAGTATGAAAATCTATAGAAAATAAAAAGGGATAGCTAAAAAGAGGGGATATGCGGTATCTTTACAGGCAAAGAAGAAGAAGCAGCACTAATCTATTAGAAAAGAAGAAACAAGGAAAACAAATAAAGAGAATTGGAGGTACACAAAAGGAAGAAACTGCTAACAACATCGTACCTCCATATGTATACTCCATAGGCGTGCAAGCTCCATAGGTATATTCTATCGGGATGCAGGACCACTTCCAAGGTAGACATATTACCAGGGTATTAGGTGATCATTCATCTCTTCTACATATCCTTCGACTCTTAGCATAGATAAACAACACCTTTTCTAGCTGATCATTTCAACCTCTACCACCTTCTGCTTGTACATTCAAACCCATATTAAATGTTGAAGCATTCCTTTTGATTCCAAATGGATATCCATATTTATATAGGGCTAGGGTTGAGAGAGAGTATATCATCAGTTGATGATTGTGGAAATCATACCCTTAGATTTTGAAAATATTTTGTTCACTTAAATAGGTCTTCTTACATCAGCCAAGCCTTTTACTTGTGTTGCTCTGCTTTAGGGTTGACCTCATCCTACGTGGAGCGAGATGTTTCTTCCTACTAGTTAATATTGTTCACATTATTGTTGGGTTTCTCTCCTATCATCTCATGATACCTTGTATTGTTTATCCATTGGGTAACAGAGTTAGAAAAAAATCTTCACAAGAGGAATACTGTAAGTGAGATACAAGAGGTCGATGTCATGTTCCATATTTTGGTGGTTGCTGCAAGTGCCCTGTCTTGATTTTCTCAGTCTACACTCCAAATATCCTTTTGTTCCTACGAAATATATGCATAATAGTATACAAGGTGCACGTTCTAGCATACGGTTGCACTGTTTTATTCATGATGATTGTAGTCAGCCATTTTATTAATATGTCGATCCATGTACACAAAAATGTGATGTGATGACCCATGCCTGGCTTCAAACTATATCAGTGCAACTATCCTATGAATCTGCAATGTATGAACCAAATAACCTTGAATTTGTGTCTTTCCTCGTACTCTTCATCTATAAGCACTTTAATATTTCATAGTTTTTCATGTGAACAATTTGGCTCCATACCTTTATTTAAATATTTAGAGTGTGAGCCTAATGATGACCCTGCAATTTGTGAGGCTTTTGCAGGTTGCTTCCCACAAGCGATCGAATATGTCGAATTAATTTGAATATCTCCATATATGTACGACATTTTGACTCTTTAGTTTGTCATATTTCTTCGACCACCTGCACAAAAATTGTATAGTTAATAATTCCATATCTTGGTGAGAGAATGTGATCAACATAGCCATTTGTTGCTACTTGTCTAAATAATAGCCTTACGATTGATTCCCCTACATGTAAATGTCTATTTTTGCTACAATGCTACTGAAAGCCACTTGTGGCATGGTAAAATGAACCTATTTATATTCTTTGATAATGAAAGGGTAAGGCCCCTGGTTGGATATTCTAATCATACCCTCTTCTTCAAATATTTTGAACTGATATATTTCTTGTTAGAAGTAAAATCTGTGATGGATAAAGGTAACCCTAGACAGACATATACCAAAGAAAGTGGGGATATCCGCTACCAATATGTCATGAACCATGACTAAATGTGGGTGCTCATACAACATCATCACAACATGCTCCAAAATACCCGTAACTTCTTTTTATCTTCCCCTAAATTGCAGTCATCTTGGTTTTGTTGATTTTACAGTAAACCCCAAACCTTCATAGACCCTCAAGGGTATTATAGATATTTTAGTCCTCAAATCAATTACACAATTATGTATTACACCCCTTTTACCCAGGGTAATAAACAACATGGGCCAACTTTCTTTTTCTCGAAATTTAAAGCTCTACTCCTTGGAATTGAGTCTTCTTTCTGAATTGAATTTTCCAAAGAGAGACCAACCAAATCGACTTGAGGATGAGCCAACAAATATTTTCCCAAGTCTCGATCAAGTGGAGGAGATTCCTTAAATAAGTTCTAAAACTGGATTATTGTCTTATTTCTTTCCTTTGATGTTACAATTGAAAAGTAGAGGTTCTTATGAGTTTCCAATCTTCTCTGATTCAATGGACCCATTTTAGGAATTTGCTCCTGCATCCATGTTTGATTTTTTGTGTCCTCCACCTTAGTTTTGAAAAATGAAGGTGATCGTCATCTTTGCTCCTAGGTAGAGTGACGGGCGTGTCATAAGTCGCCACTTCTGGTGAAACCCACAGGTAGGGTTCTCTTGTGTGAACAAAGTTGGGAGGCAATAATGAAGGTATAATTAAATTATTATTACTCTCTTATTTATCATATTTTTGGCATGGTTCTTCTTCTTCATCCTTATAGATACTGCTCTTTAGGAGATACAGGTAGTAAATTTTCCAGGGCTGATGATATCGGCCTTTCATACTATCAAATTTTTTTATCCTTGGAGAACATGGTTCTTTAGTTTAATTACCACACCCTATATACTACATCATTATCCTTGTTTCTTGATATTCACGAATGTGGTCGGCTCAATAACCAAGGAAAGCATCATTTATGTTTCCTTGTCCTGGCCATGACTTTACTTCTTTTGGGAGTGTATTTGAGAACGGATAGGTAGGGTGATCCAGAGAAGGGTCGACCTTTCTGGGAGGAATTTTACCAGTCATTATTAACATATTTTCAACTTTGATAGCTTCCTTAAAAATGAAGGAGAAGCTCTTTTATTTAGATTGCTGAATAAGAAGATTTAAATTTGGATGGAGAGCATGGATGTAGTAAAGCTATGCTTGGGGGTGGGAGGGTTGGTATTATTGGGGAATTCTTCTCCACATTATTTTGAAGTGGATATTGAACTCAGAAAGGAATTCATGAGTAGACCTTTTCATAAATAAAAGTTGATTGAGCAACAAGAAAGGGTCTCTAGGGTCATCAAATTCATCTATGAGGGCTTTAGATAGATCTGTCCAACTATAGATGATTTCATCTTCTAAGGATCTATGCCATAACAATACTTTTTCCTTAAGATACAATACGAGTAGTCTAACCATGACATATGATGATATGATGTTGTAAATTAAAGACAAAGAAGATATATCTCGATAGTGTTCCTTTGTAGATTTTTCTTTCCTTTTATAACCAAGTAAAAATTTTAGAGCGATTCTAGGAATTTCATGGAGGGTTGGGATATTCAATGTTCATGTGTCATACCATGGATAATCTTGATGGGCCATGTAATAAGACCTATGAGGTTCTAACCAGATATAGGGTGTACATCTCAAACTTTGGATTCATTCGCTTGCAACAAAGACCAAGTAAGTTTACAATCCTCGCTCAATTGATCAAGTCCATTCATTAAACCTTGAATTCTTTGGGTGATGAGCAATGGAAGCACTGGATTGTTAGTTTTGTGATTAGTCCTTTTGAAACTTTTAAATACAATCGATCTTAGAATCAGGATTCGCTTTCAATATAGTCGCTAGGTGAATTTAGCACAAATGTCACAAAATAGAGTATCATCAGGCTCTGTTTAACAAATATAGTGGGTAAGGATCCCGTCGAGCATGCCAAAAACTTTTGTATTCTGGCTTGTAATCAAGCCAATTCTAGTATTGTGATCATTATCCTAATAAATTTGAAGGTGAGCACCCACTAATCACAATCTAGATTAAAATTTGGAAGAACCAAATTGCTTTGATTCAACCTCTAGAAAAGGTTGGCATACCTTGTCAATGTAGTAGGTGTTGAATTTTTTTAGCTCAAAATGATAACATTTTAGGGATAGGGATGAAAGGGTTAGAAATGTATGAATGAATGATGGACGGGTGAAGCTAACAACATAGACATCCACAAAGAATCTTCCAAAAAACCAATTTATAGAATTAATATTTGAGACTAACAACATTCAAAACTTAACAACATTCTACATTAAGGGCCTTGAACACACTTAAGAAATTATTCCAAACATCTCAACATTAATTATCGAAGTTAAAAAAATAAGATCAATGCCTTGACTAATAGAAATATAATTTCCATAAGCACACATATAAGTATGAATTATTACAATTTACTCTAATTTAGCAATTCAAATTAACAAATTAAACTAACCATAGTAGCAGTAGCAAAAATAGCTTCACAATATTATGATCAACCCACAACATAGATGCAAGTTCAAGGAAAACATCCCTTGTAATGCTTCTTTTATTGATTGCAAAAAATGTACATAGTAGTGCAAGCAAACACTTTAGATTCAACCCTTTGAAAGGAGGTCATTGCCTTTATTTATAGATTTACAATGAGTTTTATTCTAAAAATTACAAGAAAATTTTGTAGTTCTTAAATTCTTGACAACTTGCCATCAATGGTGCTAGCCAACTGTTTTTTCTTGATCAGTTATAATAGATTTCAAACCAAAATTATCCTTTGTTGTTCATGGTTCTTGTGACCTCCTCCTATATGCTGATCTACAATTGAATCTGGTTGAAGTTTTTGGAAGCTTCTAGACCAAAATCTAACGTTTCAACCTCTGTGGCACCTGGTCTCTTTGGTTCTCTGTAACAAGAAGCTACGCAAAAATGCGCTGGAGATTTTTAATTTAGAAAATATCAAATTCCATTCATTGATCTTAATATGGTTAATTATCTCACGATCACTCTTTATTTTTTTGCATGCAAACATAGTTGTTCGCAATCTCCAAATTTAAATTAAATTCGTTGTCACTCGTCTGCTCTATTCTTCGTGAGAATTCCTAATTTCCGTGCCAAGAATAAAAGATACAAGAAAACACGTTTTGAAACTTTCATTCATTTTATCCTTTTCTTGTAGAATCAAGAATCTTCTCTTTGTAGCCTTTTCCAGTGCTTTTTTGACTTATGCACGAATAACAAAGGTGTAAGGAAATCGTGCCCTAAAACTCTCTACCTGATTTTGGCTCTTTTTCATGGTTTTGCCCTTTTGAGCAATTTTGAGTTTTCCAACGCTTTTATGACATGTGCACAGAAAAAAATATATGGGAGGAAATCATACCCAAAGTCTTCCACTCAATTTCAGCCTTTCCTTGCGAAATCATATTTTTTAATGATTTTGAGTTTTACCCCTTTAAGACCCTTCTTTTAAGTGCTTTTCATTTGTGCACGATCAAAAAAGACAGAAGGAAATCACACCACCTTGCTTGCACTTAGAAAACTTCATACCTTTTACAAAGGATTGATACTTTTCAACGAATTTAAGATTTTTAGTGCTTTTCAGATTTATGCTCAGATAACAAAGACGGAAGGAAATCACGCCTGAAAGTCTTTACCTAATTTTGGCTCTTTTCCATGATCTTGCCCTTTTTAGTGGATCCAAGATTTTTGCCCCCTTTTACTAAAAATCTCATGATCACACCAATCTTGCAAGTCTTTTCCTATCAACGTTTTAAGATTGAGAAAGCTTGAACCACCACCTTTGATCATAAGAAAATTTTGACTTACTCTTCAAACTTTTCTAACACATGTAGCTTTTTTTAGCCTACAATAAGGGTTTAGGAAGATGGGTATATAAAGAAGGAATATTTTCATTCTAATTATAAGGAATCATATAAAATATTCTCTTGTAATAGTCTTGGCTTGTTGAGTGACTTTGGAGTAATTTCTTAAGGAATAATATTGATGTGGTCTTACCTCAAGAGTATTATCTATATTTGTCTCATTGTGTGAATTGTTACCATGGATAATTATTTGTGGATGGATTTATTGTTATTTCAATATATGGTGAATAATTTATGCTAATGAGATTACAGGTTCATAATAAAATCTCTATTAAAACTCTTCAAGACTAGTTTGAAAGAAATGGGATATGAAAGCGTTGCATTCATATGTTGGATATGCCATAAAATTGAATGGAAAAATATCACAAGATGAAAAATATGGAAAAGAGGTGAAAGTTTAAGAAGATTAGATTACGATAAAAATGTCTCAGATCAAAGATGCCTCACCACTAAAAAAGTGGCAAAGAAAAACCCTCTACCTTATTAGATGATAAAAGTTGACATGGTTCATGTGAAACAAACATTAGAAGAAAGCAAGGATATACAATATGAGCAATTACAATATGTGAGCTTAAATTTAGAAGAATCAAATCTATCATGGAATATTTTGGGTTTATTTTTTAAGTACATAATGTAGATGAGAATAAGTCTAACCCAAGTAAACCATCTTCAATTTCTTCAAACAACATAAGATCATTTGTTTGCAATGAAAAATAAAATAGTATATAGTTTGTCACTTGCATTTTAGGATTTCTAAGTCGCACTTTAAAGTTTTTAAATAAGATAATTATTTAAAAAAAATATCCCTTACATTTTAAAATTTTTAAGAAAACATAAAATATAGATAATAAATCAAATTGAAAATATTCAAAAAAAAGTTTAAAATAGATTAAAAACAGTAAAAATATTAGGAGATAGAAAATTCTTGAAATAATACAAAAGATAAAAGGAAACCCAATTTTTTTTTTATTTATGAAAATCTAAAAATGAATATTATAAATGTTAACAAGAAGTAAAAAGTAAAGTTGAGCCCACAAATAAGAATAGAAAACAAGTCCCTATCAAGTTGGGGTTATTATTTTGTGTGCTAGATGTAGATATAAATAGATTGTGCCAAGGCAATTGCACTTTAAAAAATAACAAAAAAGTTGCAATTACATGTACTATAATTAGAAAAAATATATACTAAATATAAACATAGGTTGGAATTGAACATACATCTCATTATGTGATAATTGGAATTACATACTTAAAATACCAGTTTCAAGCTTAAGTGAAAATACAAATACACATTCTTGTGAGGACCTTACTTAATGTTTAAAATTATTATTTTTAAAGTAAAGAATAGCAAATTTTAGCATTATAATCAAAATTATAACCCGCACCAAGGTTCATATTATACTTTTTTTCATGAGTTTATACAAGTTTTTATGAGGGATCCTGGTCCCCTCATACTGAGTGGGTTTTGAACCTTGGAACTCTTAAAGAGAGGCCAAAACATTTACCATTGCAGTAAGCTTACAACTATTACATAACTTTTTATAATTTTTCAATGAGTTAACACAAGTTTTTATGAGGGACCTGATCCCCTCATACTGAGTGGGGTTTGAACTTTAGACCTTTCAAAGAGAGGCCAAAACCCTTACCACTGCAATTAGCTTGCAACTATTAGGATCATATTATACTTTAGATGCTATGAAAATCTCTATTTAATATATGAATATTATTTGTCATGCATTGTAATGTTCATATGTAACTTCTAATCAATGAGATCATTTATAAGAAATAATAATTTTTTTATCATAATATGTTACATAGACCTTTATTTAAAATAAGTGTCCAATTTCCCAAAACCAAGTCAACTTAAAAATATAATACACTTAATTTAAATTAAATTTTGGTGTTAATGTAATAGTAAATAATTTTTAATCAGTCAAGCGATGGAACAAAGCGATAAATTTGGCTATAGTCTTTGCGAAAGGGGTGCAAACCCTAGGTGCATTCAAGTTTTGAAGGAAGAGGGTTGTTCGTAGACTCTCTTTAATATGTGAGAAAGCCTCTTCCATCAGAAGAAATATATCTCAAGGATATTTGGGTTTGCAGGTGGATGAACCTCTGCCCTCTATCGGGATTTCAGAGGATGAATTTGGGTTGGATTCGATTGATCATGAAGCCCGAACAATTATCTGCAAACTCAAGGGAAAAATACCAAGCCTGGAGGAGCTCAAAGGATACATTAAATATTGGTGGACGAATACATAATTTCAAGTAACTCTCCTACCCAATAGTTTATTTTATGTCTCCTTTTCTGATTTAGCAGATAGAGATAGGGTAATGGATTTTAGATATAATTGTTTTTTTGGACAAATGGGTGTCTCTATAAGACCTTGGACTCCTAGTTTCAACCCCTTTACAAAAGAAGCTAATGGATTCCTAGTTTGGGTGAATCTTTAAGCTCTCCCTGTGGAATTTTTGGGAGACAATATATTCACCAAAATTGATAATGCCATTGGTGTATTCCAATATATGGATGCCAAAATAGAGGAAAATTTATCTAGTAAAATTAATATGAGTAAAGCAATATTGGCTATTTGGATGGATGTTTTAGTTCTTGGGCCTCAATCCATTACTATCTCCTCAAGCAAAGGGGAATGGATCCAAAATATTGAATATGAAAACTTCTCCCTAAGATGTTATGGCTATCAACAATATGACCACCTGAAGAAGAGATGCCCGATCATCCGATCATGCTCTAATTCCTCCTTGGTGGAGGAGAAGGTCCTACATGTGAATGATTCAAAACCTTCAAATGTCCTAATTCAAAAGAAATAAACTCATCTTCCAGATGCACCAATTGCCCAGTAGGAATCATGCGAGCAACAAAAGACTCAACCCCAAAAATAATTTGAATCAAATCATTGATAAAAGCCAATTGTTTACTAAAGATCATCCAAACAATTCCATGGAAAATATTAGCACCTCAAATGGTATTCTTGAAGCTAATTATGAAATAATTAGTGACAATCAGTTTTTTGAAAATTAAGATCCTACAAAATGTGTTACAACTAGATATTACCTCAGGACTTTGAAGTGCAAAAATGCATTCTCAGATCTTGCCACTCTAAAGGAGGAAGAACCTCTGCTACATAAGAAAAATAATCAAACTAATTTTCTCTTTTATGGATGATTGTTATGTTTGTTTTACTTCTATCTGTTGGAGTTGTGTCATGTAAGGGTTGTTCTTGTTGTTAGTTCCTTGAAAAAAAAAGAGTTGATTATGGAAACTTAGCAGTTTGAGGAAGATGGAGAATATCTTTGATAGAAAGGCAAAGATGAACATGCTTTAATTAACTTGTTAGAAATGTAATGAGAGCAATGTAATGTTTTGTTTTTTAATGGGAGTGGCTCCCAATAAAAGCCACACATAGCTTATTAAAAAAATAGTAAATAATTTTTAATCAAATGACATTAATTCAACTAGTTAGATTCCTCAACATTTAACAAGGAGATCCAAGTTCAAACCTTTCCAAGTGATACATGGATAACATCTAAGTTGTTGTAATATCATTACATGGTGATGATGTAATATGGATGGGGCCCATTGCAATCCCATGTAACCAATTGAAAAAATAATAATAAATAGTTTTTTAAAAATGGAAATGAGCCGCATTTCCATCCCCACCATTTTAAGCATTAAACCAACAATATTGATTAACATATATGAGAATAAAGGAACTAAATAGATTATTTTTTCAATGAGTTAAATAAGATTGAAATGAGTCCCACCAATATTACATTATGACCACGTGATGGTATTACAACAACATGTAATTATGTATATATTGCTTAACAAGATTCAAAGAATCTAACTTGTTGAATTAATACCTTTTAACATACCCACTAGATTATTTAGTTGTGAATAAACATGGATTAAAATTGTTTCAAGAGGACATTTTACTTTGGAAATTGAAAATTTTCCTTTTACAAGTAAATTAGACATTTAGAGAGAAGAGTAAATGAATGCATAAATATATCCTTTAAAAATAAAAAAATAAATACAATATTAGAATCTTTTTTTTTAATTGGTTATATGGGATTGAAATAGATCCACTCATATTACATCATAACCATATAGTGGTATTACAACAATTTGACAATTATGAATGTCTCGTTTGATATTATGTATTACAACAATTTGACAAATACGAATGTCTCATTTGACAAGATTTGAACTTGTATCTCCTCCTTGAAAGTTGAGTAATATTCTCGGTTGAGCTAATACCATTTGATAACTTAGGTTCACCCATGAGATGTGAACCTTGATCTATGTTGTAAAACTCTTTATTCCCAAACAATTGCTTTAAAACCCATGGATAGAAATAAATAGAAGATTGTATTCTTGCTTCAACGGTAATTTTCACAACCACAAAACCACTTTTGAAGATTTGAGTTGTATGCTTTATTGGCATCTAAGAGTCCTTTGTAAATTGTAATTGGATTTCTATATTATTCTTGACTCCTAGGAGTGAGTTTGCTTCTATTGTATCAAATTGACTACCTTAACAATAAGAAATTTTCATGGAAAGTACAATATCCATTTAAATAATTATAATCTAAATAAGTAAATAAGACAATATAAATGTATAAATAATATAAAGAGTGAATACATAAAGTAAATAATATCCCATAAAACTAAGGGTATGAAATTACATTAATGATCAAGAGTAACTACTAGATTGGTTGGCATGACACATGTCCTACAAGTTATGTAATAACACCTTCCTTGTTAACAATATTGTGCACTATACTCTATCTCTATATATACATTGCAATAGTTATAATGAAAACATCTTGGCAAATACATATAACCCTGAGTAGCTTTGAAACAGACACCTCAACATATAATACACCCATGAAAAATCTTTGCAATCATAATAATCATATAACTACTAATAAAGCTTGTTCCACAAAATGTTTGCATAAAATGAGGTTTAAAAACCACATCAATGATAGATTCCTTATCGAATACTTTGTGTGTGCTCCATTATGAGAATTGAAACTCATGATTATAACTAGCCACCCCCCTAAACAATTGGATTTGAAACACCAATAACCAACCAAATAAATACTTGAAAACCTAATATAATAGATATCATAATCTCAAGGGAACTCTTTGCAATGAAGAACATCAAAAACTAGAACCAAACTATTACAATAATTAGTAAAATAAAAGCATTGTATCCCTCTAATCACAATATCGATAACTAATTTCTATGAAATAAGATAGTGCAAATGTTCTAATATGGCAATGCCATGGGAGGCCACCTTCAAATAATATCAAAATGGATCAAAATATATAGTCTATAGGCCAATATATGTGTGGATTGTAAATTTATTCAATGCTTTGTCCTAACATGAGAAGAGTAATTGATTTAGACATTACTTTGACATAACAAAATAATTGGTTCACACATCACCTGAAAATTATAGAAATTCAACCACGTAAAAAGAAGGTAAAAACATGAATATTTATATTGAAAATTATCCCACAAGGATAAGTATTACCTCTTGTCAAAGATAGATTCTCCAATCAATGTCATAATCTTTTTTTTTTGCTAGAGAAAAAGGGGTTGCACTTGGATACTCCACCCTTGACAAATTACAACTCTCTTATTTAGATCTCGAGAGTTTACAAATAGATTGAATTCTCATATCAATTGAGTTGCTATATCTAAATACCTGCATCTTTTTTTATAAAAAGTTTGAATTCTTGATTTTGTTTTTTGGATGTTCTTTAAATTTTTTTGTAAATACAAATATTCCAAAATTCATCATCCTTCTTGATATTTTCTTGCAGTAGCCTTCACAATACCAAAATCCACCTCTACTATCTATGCACCACATCTTAGTAGAGTAATATTTCCAAAACTTCATGCTATCATAATTTGCTTTACTAAATCTAGACTATTAGTTTCCTTCCTGAAGCATAAGTGCAAACACAAGAACTGTAATAAGTAGTTTATATGAAAACACATATTACAAAATACAACAAATATTACCAATGGAAAACATTAAAGTAAATCTTAATCATTATTTAATTCAGGCAATCATCATTTTCTTGTCAACTTCAATTAAACTTACTACTTCCTATAACCATGGAAAAATGAATTTAGCTTCACAATCCTCTATTAAAACACCTCTATTAGCTCTCCTATCTATGCAATCTTTTTCTTCCCTTAACATATGTGTAAACATAATTTCTTCAAACTCTATAGCAAGGCCTTGTATTTCCATAATGATCTCTTGTATGTTCCATAGAACCTCTGCTTTCCTTAAAATTGCATTTATTACAAATAATGAATCACCTTCCATCCACACTCTATTCCATTTTTTTTGTCTATATTTTTTTAACCTTTTTTAAGTTGCCCAAGCTTCAACTTCATTATTTGTATTAGATCCACTATTGAAAGCACAAAGTGATAAAATATCACCCTTATTATTTCTAATTATTCCTCCTCCTCTTGGTCCTGGATTTCCTTTAGATGCTCAATAAAAATTCAATTTGACCAATTCCACTTCTGGTGGTTTTTGCTTTATATTATTTTCCTTCCTTTTGTTTCTCATGTATCCAATATCATAATTCCATTTGATGACTTGACTTCATCTATCAAGGCTCTCAACTTCAATATTAGGGATTGGGTAAGTTGATAGGGTTGGATTAGCATTCTCTATGGTTAAACAAATCTTCCTTTTTAATTACCTCTAAATCTTCTATTTCTTTTTATCCATACGGTCCAAAGTATTATATCTTTTGATGTATTGCAAATTGTATATAAAACCTTAGTTTTAAAAATGCTCTACCATTAGGGTAGCAACTAGCCGGGAGTGAGTGCAGCGAGTGCGAGCGCAAGCCAGGAGTAAAATTTCTCTTCCAAAAGGATATTTTCTTATCATTTTATCTAGTTCAAAAATAAGGGATAAAATAATGGATGAAGGCCCATGGTTTAGGGGTAAAGATGCATTATATTTAAGACCTTGGATTGAGATTTTTTTGTGGACACAAAAACTATTAAAAGGCTTCCAATATGGATTAGGCTTTTTGGACTTCCTTATCAACTCACCAATAAGGAGGTTTTGAAGAATATTGGTAATACCCTAGGTGAATTCATCCAGGAGGGACCAACTACTAAGGAGAGAAGGCATGTTGTATACACTCAAATATGTGTTTCCATGGATATTTATAATCCTTTATCGCAATTGATTAAGATTAAATATGAATCAAGAGAATAAGATCAACAAGTGGATTATGAAAATATTGCACTCTAATATCACAAATATCATGAAACTGGGCACATGGCAAGAGACTACAAAGTGAAAATGGAGGAAGAGATGGAATTTTTTGGGTATGAGGATGGTTTCAATTTGAAACAAGGAGACCATATCACAGGAGAAGCTAGGTCAAATAAAGTATTTTCCACTCATAAGAAAGTGGCTAGAAAATCCATCTATATCATCCAATGGAAAATGCCATTACACTTCACTCGAATAAGTCATTAGAAGGAAAAAATGATATGGGATATTAGGAAGTACAATGCACAATTTCAAATATAAAAGGAGCCAAAGGTGCAAAGGAAGGGGGGAAGACAAATTTTAATATAAAGGAATATGGGAAGACAAATTTTAAAGCAAATGAGACAAAGGAGCTAAAGCTTAATATAGGTAAATCACCACCCAGGTGTTGTAGGTGAGTTGGAGAGGAGAGGGCAATCCTCCAAGGGAGGTCCTAGGTTCAAATCTCCACCCTACAAAAAAGTTGAATTGGGTATCTAAAATCCAATTGATATTGTTGGTGCAGGCAGGGTCGGGTGTGACCCTCGGGTGACTTTGACGGTGTAGAACCCCCTGTTCGTGGTCTCTCAGACCAAGGCGGCTCTGCAAGGGGTTTTTCGCTTTAAAAAAAATACAAGTAAATCACCTTTATTAGCCTCAAGTAGCTTAAAATCTTCTCCTTATAAAAAAATAAAAGTTGTACGGAGTGTATTCCTTGCACTTTAGGATTTCAAGAGTAGTTTAGTAAAGAAAATTTTGTAGAGGATATCCAAGGAAATTTAGGTATTTCAGTACAACATAAGAAAGTGATGACTATGGAGGATAATCTATGCAATATAGAGTTTTTAGGGCAACATAAAGAAGAAAATGTTATAGAGGCTATTCCTTGCACTTTCAACTCTTTAGGGCAACATAAATATTTAGAAGATAAGTCTCATTTTGAACAGTATGAAAAAATGGAAGAGATTGATGAAGATAAGAGTGGTGGTAATAATGGAAGAAGGAGAGGAAGTCTATCATAGAAAGAAAAAAAAAACTTAAAAGGATATTTATCCTGGGAAGCCAAATAAAAATATCACAGGTGTTAACAAGAAGTGGGGTTAAGCCCACTAATAAAAATAAAAAGTGTTGATGATGAAAATGATATCATGGAATATTAGGGGTATGAATAAAACCCCTAAAAAAAGAGTTATTAAGGAATTAATAGGTTGTTATAGCATTGAGTTTATTTTAATATAAAAATAAAATTAAGCAGTGAGGAATGTAAGGATGCCTTTAAGAAGATTTGGAAGGCAAGTGATTGTTTAGCAGTTTCTTCTACAGGAGCTTCAAGCGGTATTGCAATAGTATGGGATAAATGCAAATGGGATGGACAACTATTAGAAGCAAAAAGTAATTGGGTTGTTGGATTATTTTACAGGAAAGAGGAAACCACCAAAGTTGGGGTTATAAATGTATATGCTCCAACTATAGTTACTCCTTGTGAAATATGTTGGAAGGACCTTAGTATATTTTTGTCAAATACAATGACGATTCATTGTGATCTATGGATTCTTGGGGGTGATTTTAATACTGTTATATCTCCTTTGGAAAATAATGGTGGTATTCTAGAATAATAAAAATCAATGTAATATTTTGCTTCATTTGTCAATTCAAATGACCTTTGGTATGTTAGTCCCTCAATATTTCAATACACATGGGATAATAGACGCATTGGAAAAAAATATATAGCAAAAAGACTAGATAGATTTTTGTTATCCAATAAATGGTTGCAAATAAATTATACAATCTCTTTTATTGCGAGCAAGATCAGATCACAAACCCATTCTTTTGACTTGTGAGTCACCTAGCATTGGTCATCCAAAGTCATTTCACTTCCAGTATATGTGGATCCAAGACCCCTGATTTTTTCCATATGGTTATGTTATGGTGGGATGAATCAAAATTTGAAGGATCATGTATGTACAGGTTTGTTCAAAAGTTGAAATATTTAAAGGAGCAAATGAAGATATGGAATGTCAAATATTTTGGTAATATTTTTAAAGAAAAATAAATTGAATCCAAGATCAAAAATTAAAAAGAGATTCTTATGTGAAAGAAAAACAATTACTTTCTGATTATCATAATGCATTGAAGAAGAAGTCATATTGGTTCCAAAAATCTAGAGAGAAATGGCTCAAGGAAGGAGATAGAAATACAAAAAAAAATCATGCCACAACAAAAATAAACTTTTATGTTCGTCATATTAAAAATATTATACTCCAGGTGGAAGAAATATTGAGGATGAAGAAGATATAAGGAAGGAAGCAATAAATTATTTCAAAAATATTTTATCAGATTCTAGGCAAGATAAGGAGTCACAAGAAAAAATTCTGCAAAATATTCCATCACTTATCACTCAAGGACAAAATTAAAGCTTGATGAAGAAGATTTCTATGGAGGAGATCCATGAAGCAACTTTCTCTTTCCATCCTAACAAGGCATCTGGCCCCGATGGATTTCCTGCAATTTCCTTTCAAATTTTTTAGGATTTATTGAAGAGTGATATGTTAGATGCAGTTGAAGAGGCTCGAAAAATAAAATCTATAATAAGTGAGTTCAATGCTACTTTTATTACGTTGGTTATCAATAAAGATGACATAAAATATTTTGATAAATTTCGTCCAATAAGTCTTTGTAATATGATTTATAAGATCATTTAAAAAATAAGGCAAACAGGTTAAAGGACATTCTAGGGTGTCTATCTCAGAGGAACAAGGTGGCTTTGAGGTAAACAAATTCTTGATGGTATAATTATTGCACAAGAGGCCATACATTCCCTTCATTCTATGAAAAAATTAAGTATGCTTTTGAAATTAGATACAAACAAAACATATGATAGGGTTTCCTAGAATTTTCTACATGTTATTATCAAAAAGTTTGGCTTTGATTATAGTTGGTGTGAGTGGGTTAAATGTTGTTATAGCACTACACAAATTTCTATTTTAATCAATGGTTCTCCTGTTGGGTACTTCAAGTCATCTTGTGGACTTCGTCAAGGTGATCCTCTTTCTCCTTATCTATTCATTATTCTAGCAGAAGTATTAGGGAGAGCCTTTTTAAAGGCAAGAATAGAAGGAAAAAACAAGGATATTCAAGTTGCAAAAAATGGTCCCTTTAGATCTCATCTCCAATTTTTTGGTGATACTTGTATTTTGTATCATCCCTCAATTAGTGAGGCCATGGAGTTTAAATCAATATTATCATGTTATGAGAAGGCTACTGGATAGTTGGTAAATATTTCAAAATCCTAGATCTTTTTCATTAATACTGCCCTAGATTTACACCAAATTATTATGAATATTTTAGGGTTCAAAATTAAAAAATTTCCATCAACCCACTTGGGTATTCCTTTATCTGATAAAGGGAATAAGGAGGAGCTTTGGATATTTTTTTTTTGGATAGAATGAAAGATTGCTTGGTAGGAGCTTTGGATCTCTTTTTTTGGATAGAATGAAAGATTTCTTGGTAGGTTGGAAAGGTAAGTTCTTAACCATTGTAGGAAGGTTACAACTCATAAAGACTACTTTGTAATCCATTCCTATCTATATGATGTCACTTTCAAGGTTGTCAACAGGTATTGCATCAAAAATGGATAAAATATAAAGAGACTTTCTATGGAAAGGTTGTGAGGAAAAATTTAGGTTTACTCTTTGTAAGTGGGATAGGGTTTGTAAAGGAAAGAATATTGGAGGAGCAAGCTTGCGAAATTGCAGATTTATGAATTTGGCATTAGGATTAAAGCTTAGGTGGAGACTATTCAGAGATCAAATAAAGAATTGGGTAAAAATTTTACTTCAAAAATATATAGGTTCTCTTGATGCAATGAAATTGTTTAGGAAAATAACTCTACCCAAATGATCATCAACATTGAACTTCATATTAGAGAGTTTGTATTTGATAAATAAATATATTAGATGGTCAGTCAATGAGTTATGCAAATTTTTGGTTTGATGCTTGGTTGAAGCCTTATCCTCTTATCTATGACTCAAAATGGAAACCATTGGCTCAAGCATGCATATCATGTAAAGGTCCAAAGGTCAAAGATTATATTATTATGAGCAAAAACTCAAGAACATGGATTTCTTTTTAGTAACCTCGTTAAGGAGAGGAACTCAAACAAATTGCAGATGAACTTCAAAATATGCTTAGAGAATTTTATTTGCCAATTTTTACACAAAAGGATGAGTTGGTTTGGAATTTATCAATGGATGGGGGATACTCAGTCAAGTTGGGATATGAGGATTTGAACAATCAAAATTTCCTTCTCCCAATAATTTTTCTTGGAAGAACATTTGGCCATTAGAGGCTCTCCCTAAGGCCTCAATATTTCTTTGGTTAGCAGTTCAATGTAAGATTCTTACTGAAGAGAGTCTACAAAGAAGAGGATATTATGGACCCTTCAGATGTACCTTGTGTGAGAAGGATTTAGAAACGTTAGATCATTTACTTTTTCATTGTCCATTTGCTCACACCATTTGGGGTTATTTTTTTTAAATATGAAATTATATTGGGTAGCTCCGTCAACATTGAAAGAGTTGATAAAATGTTGGATAAATTATAATAAAGCTAAAGCATTATGTATTCTTTGGAGGATTGGCCCTGCCATTATTTTTTGGAATTTATGGCTTGAAAGGAATAATAGATTTTTTAAAAATAAATATCAAAATCATGCCCAAGTTTGGAACCGTATTAGTGCCTCTCTTGCAAAATGTCTAAAAATATGGTGCTCATCATGGGAAGTCTCAATTGTAGAAAAACAAAAAGACATGCTAATAACTTGGCTACAAGATTTGAACATACATGGAATATTCATCCACGACAATGGAATTTGATCTATGGTAAAATGGAAATATCCAGAAATTGGGTTTATCAAAATTAATTTTGATGGTGCTTCTAAAGGAACTCCAGGAAAAGCTGGTATTTTTTGAAATAGTGAAGGCAAAATTCTCCTCACTTATTTAGAATCATATGGAACTTCAACTAACAAATATGCAAAGGCTAGGGCATTTCTTACAGGGATTAAAATTGCAACAGAAAAAGGATGGAAATATATTTCAATTGAGGGGGACTCACAAATTATCATTAATGCTATTAATAAAAATGAATGTGGAGAAAGCTACAAGCTTAATATAGTGGTAAGGGCTTTGGCTTTTATTTGAGAGGTCCAAGTTTCAAACCCCACTTAGTATGAGGGGACCATGAACCCTCGTAAAAACATGTGTAAACTCATTGAATCAAGTGGTATTAGCTCAATCGGTTAGATTCCTCAATGTTTATAGAGGAGACCAAGGTTCAAATCTTGTCAAGTGATACACGAATAATATCCAAGATTTTTTGTAATACCACTATGTTGTGATGTTGTAATACAGGTGGGGCCTATTTCAATCTTATATAACCAATTTAAGAAAAACAAAATGGATGTGGAGACTGGATAAAAAATAGTATTATTATTGATGTTCATTATCTATTACTAGAGGCAATCTCCTGGCAATGTGAGCATATTTATAGAGAAGGAAATTGAGTAGCAGATAAATTAGTGAATTATGGTGTTGATCTTCATCCCGATGAAATTCAAATTTTAGAAGGTAAATGGCCAAGTGAGATTTTATGTCTTAATCAAAATGATGTCAAGGAGTTGATTGTGGAAACAAAACTTTGAGGAAGCTAAAGAATATATTTAAGAGAAAAAAAATGAAAATTTCATAATAAAAATGTATGCTACAACAAATGTAATATTTTGGTATTGTGATGGGAGTGACCCCCAATAGAAGCCACATATAACCTATCCAAAAAAAAAGTGCTCTACCATTGCTTTAATAATTCTTCAATTTTTCTATTCATCACCATGCATTTATCAAACATATTAAGAATCCATTGCCTTAGTTCTTAGACTAGTGAATAGTGTCCCAAGAGATGGTTTGTATTATACTTTTTACATAGAACACATTTTTAGGGGCCATAAAAACCTCTTTTTATTAGGTTATCCTAGGATAAAATTTTCCTATGACCTACTAGCCATACAAACATTTTGACTTTTGGAATGCTTAGGCTATCCCAAATATCTCTCTATATTCTTGTAGTATTCCTATTTTGTTGGTGCTTTATATTATATCCACTTTTTGTTGTGTATTCTCCTTAGCTATTCAACTCCCAAATTAGCTTATCCTCGACTCCCCTTTGAATTTTTTATCCTTTTTCTTAACTACCTCCTAGCAACAATGTTTGGTATACTTGTAGAAAGTCTTCTTTCCATTTGTATCTTCCTTCCTAATCCTTGTACATAATGTTTAAAATCCTATCACCATGTTTTTCTTGAAGTAATCTCATCTATGGTTTCAAAGTTAGATCTATATTGAGTGGTTTTTTATCACACCATCCATCCAGATAGAACTTTTTTTCTCCAGTTTCCATCACCCATATTAGACCTTTAATCACTAGATTAATTGATTTTTTAAATCGTTCCATAGTGCAAAACCATCTGGTAGTGAGAATGTAGTAAAGATTATACTTAGGTCATTAGGTTCAATGTACTTAGAAGAATTCTTACTTGTTGTCTTTGACTCTCTTTGTACAATCTCCAAATACTTTTCCCCTTAAAGCTAAGTTTTCACCCATAATCTCACTTAAATTGAGACCTCCCCTAGTTTTATTATCACACACCTTGCTCCATTTCACCAAAGGAAATTTCCTTTTATCATGTAATCCTAACCATAAAAATGACTACATAATATATATTAAAAATATATCTACCAATTTTGACATAATATATAAGGATATATAAAATATTGGAATGACTTGTAAGACTGATTAAATTAGCTACACTCTTCCTACTAATAATAACCATATACCTTTCCATGTCAGTAGTTTATTTTAAAACTTACTTATAACTAGATTCCATAATTCTATCCTCATTCTCCCCTCAATAAGGGCATCCCTAGATATGTTGCTAGAAAATTTGCCTCCTCCATTTGAAGTAACCTGCACATCCCTACTTTGATTCTAGCTAGAGTGTTTAGGAAGTAAATTTTGGATTTTGTCCTATTAATTTTCTGCCTTAACACACTTTCATATTCCTTTGATAAGTTATTCAAATCTTTGGTCTCCTTTTCCCCTGCCTTCTCAAAAAGAGTTGTATCATCTACAAACTATGTCATAATAATTTATAATTTCAAAAATTTTAATTTTAGAAAATTTGAAAATATATCCAATGAAAACTTTAAGAAAGAGAAAAAAGTTAAAATTTTAATTGTTCTCATTGGTTTGTTGACTCTTAATAATTTCTCACCACATAAGGCCATAGACCCCAACAAGGACTGATAATGATGAAAATGGTATCTTGGTATATTTAAAACATGAATATGAACCATAAACAAGAGGTTAGTAAAGAAATAATATATTGCTATAGTCTTAATATTTAACTATGGGAAACTAAATTAGGTAGTTATGAATGTAAGGATGTGTTGAGAAAGATTGAGAAGAGAGGGAATGCCTAGAAATTCTTTCAATAGGAGTTTTATGAGGTATTACAATTTCCTAGAATAATCGTAAATTGTTAAATGCAAGAAGTAATTGGGTTGATGGTAATTTTTGTATGAAAGGGGAAAATATGATTTGACACATAAATATATATGGTCTATTTATAGTTACTATTAGATATAGATATTGGAATGATCTAAATATTTTCATGTCACAATAAATAATTTATTCAAAAATTGAGAATTTTAGATTTGAGGGGGATTTCAACATGGTTTTATCTCCTTTGGAGAATTAGTGTAGAAAAATTGGTTTATCTAAATCAATGGAGGGATGGCTCTACTTTCTTTATTTTTTAATTGGTTATATAGGATTGAAATGGACCCCACATGTATTACATCATGTTCACATAATGATATTACAACAACTTAGCTATTATGCATATATCGCTTGACAAGATTTGAACCTAGTCCTCCTTGAAAGTCTAGGAATTTAATAGATTGAATTGATTTCATTTGATGACTTTGATTTCTTTAATTTTTTTTATAAGTTATGTGTGGATTCTATTGTGTGCCACTTCTATTAAAATAACAAAATACTACATTGTTCTCATTACATTGCTATTAGGTTAATTAAACCATTTTTTCCAATGGGTTATATGGGATTGAAATAGGTCCCACCTATATTACATCATCACCACATAGTGGTATTACAACAAAGCTTAGATATTATCCGTGTATCGTTTGGCAAGATTCGAACCTAGATCTCCTCCTTGAAATGTTGAGGAATCTAATCGGTTGAGCTAATGCCACTTGATAGTTAATTAAATCATATTCAAATTGTCTTTTCTATCAAATATATTCTTCATTAGCCTTTCAATCAAATAGATTTTTCATCTTTCTCAAACTGCTACCTTTCCACAATCAACCCCTTGATAACATTTTTACTAAGAGATAAAATATCACTCACCCAATTGCCTCCTAAAATTTGAGTTTTTGCTAAGATAAAAATCAAGCACTATGAATGGCTAAAATATTGTTACTAGTTTTCCATATAACAACCTTTTAATTTCCTAATATCTCTTTTTTTAGAGGTATTATGGCCCTAATATTCCAATATATCATTTTCATCATCAGTTTTTATTTGTGGAATTAGCCCTACTTCTTGGTAACTGTAGTGATAGATCACTACAACATGATTAGATTGTGCCCCAGAGATGATGAAGACTCAAATAAAATATGAGGGAGCCATAATCAATACCAACTTAAAGAGATTCTATTTCAGATATCACCAAAAAAATGTCTTCAAAGGGTGAGGATGGGTGTAAAGACCCTCACATTGTGTGGGCAAGTTGATCACCCGACCTTCATAAGGAAGTGATCCACAGTGAATGATTTGAAGCTTTTTTGAAGAAATCTAAGATATACCTCGCTCTTGATAAAAGCTAATGAACCTTTTTAGTGATAACTAAAAAGGCTTCATCATAGGAGGAGGATCAACCCAAACATCATTTATAGCTAAATAAACATGACTCACTCTAATTTTCACTGGTTTGGGTATGCAACCTCTAGCACCTCATATGCTATCTTTTCACCACACATCTAAGGATATCCCTAGTGGTGAAGGATGGCAGAGAAGGAACCAAAAAATAAGGGAAGGATATGTATCCTTGGGATGACTCTATGCCAGTGGATGTCGAAGGATATATACTTCCCCACATTCATCAAAAAGGCCACTAAGGTGAAAGCCTCTCCGCATCAATGAAATAACTAATTTAATTGCTAGTAGATTGACACACATGAAAATATCTCAAGTAAATGCCCTTGGCCCCAAGGGTTAAATGTCATCAATCTTACCTTTGAAAAATATAAAAAGCATGTGATCATAAGGCAAAAGCTGGTATAGACAAAAGGGGAATGAAATTATAAAGCAGAACAAAGGCAAAAACCTGAAGGTATAAAAAAGAGGAATGATCAAAATTTTTGATAAGACCCGGGATGAAAAAATAATTTTTGATAAAGGGTCTAATGAAATGAATTATGAGAACTCATAAAACTCCTAAAGGAAAGGGGCAATAAAAAGTCTTGATAGTGTGGACAAAAATCGTTGATAATGCAGATATAGATCTCAAGGAAAAGTTACAAAAAGGTGGGCAATTTCAAAGATGAACAAACACATTAATACCAAGGGGAAGGTAAGTGATAGTGCACGGATTTCTAGGAGAAGTAAATGAAGAAATATAGTATGCCATTATTAAGAAATGATGGGTTATTTGTTAGGAACACTTTGGCTCAATAAATGAGGAAAATGTAGGTAAGTTGTTAAAGATAAAGGAATTGGACTTGCAACCATGACAATTGTATACTAACAAAAACAATGGTTGAAGGCACCCTCATTCAATATTCAGAATCCCCAAGAAAAGGTAGCCAAAAAGTCAAATCACCCAACAAGTTTTGGAGGAAAAATTTCCCTGTAGTAATTGATAAGTAGTTTTAGTTTAGACTGTACAAATGGTTGACAAGTTTGTAATTGTATTCTCTTGTAGGATTTCCTTTCATTTCTTTTTGTAAAATTAATCAGGTCCTAAGTGGCTTGTGGGCAATTTTGAACCTCCAATTTTTGTTCAATATTTGTAAATATTTGTTTGTAGATATATATATATGAAAGCTTGCTTCAATTTTCATTTTAGCCATCTATGGCTCCTACAGACCCATTTCTATGTGTACGTATGTATTTGTAATATTTCACCTATTTCAGGTTTTATCAGTGTATGTATGTGTGAGGGGCCTACATTTATTTTTGGATCAACCATCTATAGTTGATATCCTATGAGACCCTCCTCTTTAGGCATGCCTATGATTGATAAATCTCATCTATGCTTCACTATTTAGAGAAGAGGAAGTGTTCATTGCTAGCACATAGCATTCAAACTTGTTTTTGCAAGAAGATCTTAGCATATCTTTTGGTACATCACCCCATTTTTTATTTTGTTGAGTTATTTCTCTTTTATCTCTTGCACCCTCCTTTTTCTTTTGTCGATTTCAACTATGCCTGAAAGATCACATCTTAACAAGTATCCAACCTCATAAAAATCTTCTAGAGTCCCCTAATTGAGCCAAATCTTGCGCTCCCGATCGTGACCCTGCTATGTCACTCCCTGCGAGGCACGATTGCCTTTCTAGGGATAATCGAAGATGACAACAAAAACACTTATTGTATTTAATTTTGTTTTCCAATTTCAATATCCCTATGAGTTTGTTTTTCTCTTTGTTTTTTCTTCTTAGGTTTCCCTCTCTTTTTTAGTCCCACCAATGGGTTTATCTTTCATTAAAGGATCCAAAGTGCAAGGAATAATATCAAAGGCACTTTCTTCTTTACGTTGCACTAGAAACCCTAAAGTGTAAGGACTCTCCTCCATAGTAATTACCTTCTTATGCTTCCTTAAAAGTTGTAAAATATTATTTGTTAATCCTCGTTTCCATATTATGTTGATCTTGAAACCCTAATGTGTAAGGGATAACCTCTATACTACTTTAATTTATATTTCTAGGAGAGGATTCCATACTACTTGATGAAAATAAAGACAATTTACCTAGAATAAACTTGACATCTTTTATCATCTTTAATTTAAAATTCTCCTCCACATCTTCCTTTGCACCTTTAATTCCTTCTGAATTTGAACTTAAACATTATACTTTTCCAACCATTGTATCCTTCTTTATTTATTTTGAAGGTTTATCCAAGTGAACCTGTAGACACTAAAATCTGGTCAATCCGATTATGCTACCATAAGCAATGGCTAAATGACAGACCAAGGCCCCTAGGGCAGCCCTCAATAGGTATACAGTGGTCCTAACCACTCAGTGCAAGGTTTTGGAAGGTTTCAGGCCACTTTTGGGACCTTTTGAACACCCTGTTTCTATTCGTCCCACCCTGGGATGAATACAAAACCTATTCATCCCACCCTGGAGCGAATAGCAGCATTCATCCCGGGGTGGAGCGAATAGCAGGTTTGACTAGAAAAAAGTCAAATATGGGCCAAAGGCGCCCAGTAACGGTCATATTCCTGGCTATTATTACCCACAAGTTAGGGCACACAGCAGATCTTATGACATGCTCAATGAATGAGGCCAATTTGGGAGATTCTCTTCCCCCTCCAATGCATGTCGCCCCGGTGGCCAAGTGGCGCCTCTTGCCCTGCATGCCCTCGCATGCCTTTTGACCCATGAAGCCTCCTTGGGCTATAAAGTGGATGCAATTTCCACACAAAATATAGAGAGGAATTTTGAGGACAAAGCAATGGAGTGCTGCCAAGATTTCCTTTCACCCTTTTGTGCCCATTTTTACCTCAGAATCTCTACCTAGCGAAGGAGGTTTGTGAGGGAACTAGTAGGCGCAATTTGTCACATAACCGAACCATATGAGTGAATTCCCTCACCAAATTTGATGAAAATACCTCCCATAGTGTTTTGCATCAATCCTCAGTGGAATTGGTGGTAAAATTTAGGCAAAAATGGTGGGCATCCCACCCCGGGCGCCCCCCAATTTGTGATAGTCTTATTCGTCCCACCCTATGATGAATAGAAATATGTGCATTATTTTGTTACTATTTTTAATTATTTATTTTCTACATTATCATATTATGCTGTAGTTCAAATTTCAGGTCATTCTGAGCTATATTGGCCGAGATATTGCAATTTTAGTGTTTTGTAGGGTCTCATGCAGGTCTCCGGTGGTCATCTGAAGAAACACCTAAAATGTCACTGATTTTGCAAATATGATCAAATGGGTTTCTTTAAAATATCATTTTATGTATTCTTTCCAATTTTCATGTGTTTTGGATATGTGTAGGGCCATAAATTGTTCGCTTTGTGTTTTGTAGGTTGCGCACGGTCATTGCAATTACGAGGCACCATCGGACTCAATATTAGCGCAATTTCTGGTGATATCTTCCCAAAATATTCTTTTTTACATCCCTCTATAATTTCAAGTCATTTGGAGTTTATTTGATGCTTATTCTCACTATTAGCTATTTGGCCCCTATGGGGATTGCATGTTTCTCATCACACGCACTTGCTATTTGACATTTTTTGTTTCCTTGTGTGTAGGTGCAGGTTATACAACACATTGGGGATCATCATAGGACCTCAAATAATCAAAGACACAAGCGGCGGTAGCATTGGCCCGCCCACTTCGATTGTGGGTACGAGGAAAGACACTGGATGTGCACCCGAGTTACTTGAAGGATTTTGATCCTTGGGCACCCGATTTGTAAACATTTGTATCATCTATTTGAGCCCTCAAAGGGGAAATTTTGTAACCTGGATTTGATCTTCCCAATTAATAAGAAGTCAATTTACTTTGCATTATTTCTTGTTATTTGTTATCTTTTCCATCTTACTTGCATGCTTCCGTTTGATGCTCATACGCAATAGGACATAGATACACATATTTTTTATCATAATTTGGTGCACCATTTTTCCCTACTTCAGTGGTGATCATGGTGGGACCCTATCCCTTTTGCTTTAGGTGAATTTTGAAACTCATTTTTCATCTTTTCATGTTGCAGGTGCTATTCATTCTGGACTGAAATGAACTCTGACCGCTATTCGTGCCACCCTGGGATGAATGCAAATTCTTCCCACCCTAGAATGAATGCAGACCTGCTATTCATCCCACCCTAGAGTGAATAGAAACTAGAGAGCTTTTTGAGCAGAATTCCAGAAATAGCAAGTTTTGGCAGTGATGAGGTAGGCATTTGAATCTTCCATCTCTGTTTTTCATTTTCAGAAACTATTTTATTTGGTTTTTCTCACATATTTTGCTTGTTTAGAAAGGTTAAAAGTTAGTTTTCCTTTTTCTTAAACACAAAATAACAAAAACATATAAAAGGAGAAAAATCAAAAGAAATTCAAAGTAGGAATGCATCTCTATGGATTGCTTGCTTGTAGCCTACCCAATGGGTAGGCTAACATTTAGGGTTTCACATTTCTAGATACATTTGTGAGTTCTTTTTATACTAAATTTCTGAAAGTAAAATACACCTTTTTGCATGCATTTAGTGAATGATCATCGAATGCTTCTTTGTTTACTTTCTTTGAATTAAAAAGAACCACACACACCATGATTCACTTAAATGCTAGTGAGGTGGATTTCATCACCATCCACTGGTAGAGTTCAATGAGGTGGCTTTCATCTCCATCCATCGTCTCAAATCCCATGAACCTTGTTCTTTGCCAAGGTCGGTTCCAAGATCCATCATAGCCCATGGGTTATAGCATGTATCTCTCTTTGAGATTGGTGTGAATCAACTGAGGAGTGAGGACTTGTGCTACGGCCGTGTGTGGACCTCATCACCACACATTATAGGTGGGATAATATGACCTAGAGTTCATAGCCAGGTTTTCGAGCTATGAGTATATAGGTGAAATCCAATTTAACACAAGATTATCATTCAACAATATTTCAAACACGTGACACAAGGTCATTCTTTACAAACAACACATCTGAAACACACAAAATAGTTTAGGGATTCACATCTAAAACTTAAAAGAGATAATCATCTGTCTTATTGAGTGTTTCCTTTCTTTTTGTTGTTTCATTAAGAATTTGTAAAGAAGATAATCATCTAGGGTTTGGTAGAGAGTTACGATGGTGTGCACCCATAACCAAGCCCAATCATGGGTGGAAGCTATGGAGAGTGGACTAGGAGACATGAGTCATCTCCGCTATAGCCCTAGGGACTTGGTCATACCTCCTTGGTGAGCCTCTACTCACCCTAGCCCCAAGATAGTGGGGCATGAGCCACACCTGCGAGGGAGCCCTATGCGGGACACCCCTAGGGATGATGGACTTTACTTGGGAGAGTGTTCTTGGTACTTAGATACATCACACGCCTTCTTGAATGAAAGGCAATAACATATTGAGGTGCTAGTAGATAGAGTGGTGCCATGCATCCATATACCTATTAGGGCTGACATGCCTATTCATGGGCCAGAGCTTGACTTCACACATTGGGCAGAGTAGGTTGGTATGACCTTGCCTACACGTCACCTTGATAGGGTACAATAAATTAGGCAAATTGATGGGTATGATACTCATCACTCAAGGTGAGCTAACTCTCCCTGCCCTTCCTCATCCATGAAGGAAGGCATGAGGAGATCCTAGATTTTCCTTAGGAGTAGTATTCTATGCATGCACGATGTGCCTCTACGCCCATTGAGTATAATGAGCATATGCTCCGACCTGAACCTCAAGTTAACATGGTGACCCTCGATTGAGGGAAGCATGCGATGGATATCATAGATTATCTTGAATGAGGTCAGCCTCAGGGTGAGACTCCTAGGCCTCTTAGGCCTCACATAATGGAACAAATTAATCAAGTAGTTGTAAGATATATGGAATGCCAAGCTCAGTTCAAGCAGCTTCGATGAGACAAAGAGCAACTAGACCACTTGCATCAGCTTGAGAAAGAGAGAATCGAATGGTAGACCAATGAGCTATTCTAGAAGACTCTATGGGAGAGGGTTCCTACCCCTAAGACACATAGGTAGGAGGTCCACCCGAGGCAACCCACACTCATTCGAGATAGGTCTCCTAGACCTTATCCAATGTTACCTCCATGACCTCCTAGGCTAGATCGAGATGTGCCTCCTAGGCTAAACATAGGGCACCCATAGTGGGCAGATAACCCTCTTTATAGACTAGCTCGAGAAACACCCTATGGGGCTTACACTGAGCATGAGTCGAAAGTAGAGTACTTGGAGATGCCTTACCAAGGTATGGGGGTGACATGCCACCGCCCTACAATAGGTTGGAGGATCCTAGACCTCCATCGTAGGATGTGAACAAGGATGAGGAGATCAAATCCTCAGACCCTTATAAAGAGTTGCTAGAGCACCTAGAGTCAGTAGAGAACAAGACCTCTGGGTCTGGATCTCAAAAGCCCACTATGCACCAATTGCATAGTCAACCCATCCATCCTTCGATGCTTGCACCTCCCTATCTAGAGCAATTTAAGTTACCTCAATTGGCTACATTTAAGGGAGAGGAAGATGCATAGGAACATGTCACTAGATTCTTGGGCCAATGCTTCGACATTCATGATGATGATGCTTTGCTTTTGAGGACATTCATGACTACCCTCTCGGGCCCCACCTCGAAGTGGTTTTACCAACTCCCTAAGCATAGCATCCACACCTTGGACCAACTTGCAGATGCATTCCTAGAATGCTTCACCTTCAATACCAAGAGGAAGGCGACGTTGGCCGACTTAGCTAGGTTGAAATAGTATGACGATGAGTCAATAACAAACTATGGCAATAGATGGTGAACCTTACTCACCAAGCTACCTTATCTTCTCCCCATGTCAGAGTTGACTCAGATGTTCTCCAAGAGCTACCTGAAGCCTATCTCCTTGTTGTTGTAGCTGCAATAGTATGCTACTCTTGAAGATGCCCTAGCATAGGCTAGGATCATCGAAGAAATCAAGATTCAAGAGGGTGAAATTGTGAAGCCTCACAAGGAGTGGAACAAGAATGCTAAAAGCACCCCAATGCAGTCTAAGCTAGTAATAGTAAATCAAGTTGCCATTAGTGTCCTGGGGCCAACGCAAGTTGTGCCACCTCAAAAGCCTAATTATCAGGCCACACCCAAGAACTATGCCAAGGATAACCAAAATAGTCAAGGGCAAAATCAACAACGTCACCCCAAGTGATAGTTCACACCTATTGTAGAGTCTATGGACTCATTGTTTGACCACCTCTTAGCGGCTAATGCGATTCACCTACCTGAGAGTCGACCTATCGACCCAAATGCACCGAAGCCCAAAGGATACAGAGAAGACCTATATTGCAAGTTTCATAGGCAAAATGGGCATGATGTGCAAATGTGCTACAAGTTCAAGCATTTGGTGCAAGACATGATCGATAGGAACACCCTTCAGGTAGACAACCCTATCACACCAAACAACCAATAGATGGAGGTCTTCAAAGACCCCTTGCCTACCCATGCAGAGTAGGCCAAGCTAGCACCTTAAGTGAATGAGGTTCACCATGCCCCCCTAAGCAAGGGTATGTCGACATGATCAACATTGTAATGAGGAATAGGTGGTACCCAAGTCCAACCGTGCCACCTATGGCTCAGAGTGATGTCCCCTCGACATCGTAGCCTTTATCGCCTCCTATGTTGAGCCTCCCACCTAGGCCTATTGTCACCATTAAGAGCAAGCTCACTCAGAGCTTAAGAACAATGTCTGCTCGACTCTCCATCTATGAGCTCATTCAACAATCAACACCTCATAGAGAAGCCTTGATGGATATCCTTAAAGCAATCGAGCTTCAGCCTCTAGAGTCTGACTCCTTCAACAACTTCGTGGGGCATGTGCGACAATGCATAGAACCGATGATTACCTTTCGAGAAGATGAGCTTAAACCAGTTCCAAATGATATGGTAGATCCCCCTTTGCACATCATCACATGTGTGAATGGAATGCCATACAAGAGAGTGTTGATAGACACTGGGTCTTCTAGCAATATCATCATGACAATAACTCTCAAGCATTTGAAGCTCCCAACATCCCACATTGTCGCATCTACCTACACCCTCCGAGCCTTCAATGATGCCATATGCTCAATGGTTGGTATGATCATCCTACCTATTCAAGTAGGGGAAAAGACCATCTCGACATTGTGCCACATCTTGGAGGGTGATATGGCATACAATATCCTGTTAGGTAGACCATGGATCAGGGATATGAAGTGTGTCCCTTCCATCACTCACCAATGCCTTAAGTACACTCATGAAGGGCAAGTTCATGTCATCCCTATGGACCTAGAGCCCTTCAAGTATTGCAATATGGTGCAACAACTCCCTAAGTCAACCTTACCATCAACCCATCTAGATTTTCAATCGAATAAATCTAGCCAAGGTTTGACTCCATCACCATCGTAGGCCATACCATCCACATCATCGACACCCCCATAGATGTCTAGTGCATCTATGGATCCTTTGCCTAGGAACCTAGGGAAGTGGCCTATTGAGGAGGCCCAACCGACCATATCCACCATCTCCACTGAGGAGGTTCCTAGCCAAGTATATGAGGAGCTACCACATGAGACGAATGATGAATCAGATCAGGTCTCACTCTCATCCCTCTTCTATCCGTAGCCTCAGGTCACTATGCACCTGGCTTCCACCAGATTGGGGGAGTACATGGTTAGGAATGTTACAACCACCCCTGCTATAGAGTCGGTGCAAGACATGGGTCGACCCCATCTTCCCATAGGCACCATCGTGCCTCTCGGCCTCCCCCTAATCAAATAAATTTTATCTATGGGGGCCTTGACTATGGCATCGAACCTTATCAATAGTAGGAAGAAGATGAAGAGCCCTTTGGAGAAGATATTAACTACTTGTCCAACCCTAACTTCACTCTGAAGTACCTTGACCTATGCAATTGGCATGGTTATGGGTTGGGCCTATATGAGCAGGGCACTCGAGTTCCCTACCAACCATAGTATCAAATGCCTTATGACAAGTCTGGCTTGGGACTCAACACGCCTTTACCCCTTGACATCTTGGTAGATAACTTAGAGTGCATGACTCTAGATTTTAGAGATGAGCTCGTACGAGATCCTTTCACCAACCCCAATCGTGTCTACTCACTGGGGGACTACTTCCCTATGCCCTTGGGAGATGATGAACCACCTCATGATGATATTCTCTCTTATGAGAGAGGTGAAGGTTCACGTACTCTTCCCCATGATAGTGAGGAAGAGGATCCAGGGTCCCCTTATGAGTGGACGTCAGATGATGAGTCAGATTATGGAGTCACACCCATTGACTCTGGTAGTTCAGATGGAGAAGGCCCTCGGGTCATCCCTGTAGATGATGAGGATGAGTTCTATCTATACATGTTCCCATTACATCATCCCATCTAGTGACAACTTCTACCTCTAGAGGAGCAAGCTCACCCGTAGCCACACCGACCACCACTGGTCATTCCACCACCCCCACAACCACCTCCTCAGGTCTTGCGACATCCGGAGGTCCATGGACACCATCAACCACATAGGGGAAATCATCCATCCATAAATATGATTTCCATAGATCTGTTCTAACCCCTACGAGATCCGAATAACCCATTGAAGCCATTGCACCTCGACTTGGGGGTAATCGACTTTGATCGAGGAGATTCACCACCCTCGCCCTCTGAGTACTGGCCTTGCGATGAGATGCTACAACCATTTCATTTCTCTACAGGGCCAACTCATGATGTCTTCCATGCTGAGGAGGAACCCGAGGTTCCCATTGATGATTTAAATCTAGCTGATGACATCCATTTGATCCCTACTCCCCACCAGTTGGAGGAAGGGTCGCATATGTCAATCGAGCCTATGATTGATAAAGATATCGACTCAGATCCCAAAAACCCATAATGTATCAAGCTAGGGGAAAGTCTATCCCCTGAAGAGCAAGCCGATTACATAGCCCTTCTCATAGAGAAGAAGGCAACTTTTGCATGGTCTTACAAAGACATGTCGAGACTGGATCCAAATCTAGTCACCCACAATCTGATGCTTGATCCCAAGGCCAAGCCTATCAAGAAAAAGCTAAGAAAGATGCATCCAACGGTGGCCCTAATGGTCAAATATGAGCTACAAAAGTTGTTGGATGCCAGGTTTGTCATTTCTATAGACTATCCACCATGGTTGTCCAACATGGTTCCCATCAAGAAGCCTGATGGGAGGATTCACATTTGCACCAATTTTTGAGACCTAAACAAAGCGAGTCCTAAGGATGATTTTCCTTTGTCGAGCATCGATGCCCTGGTAGATGCCATAATGGGCCATGAAATGTTATCCCTTATGGATGGCTTCTCTGGGTACAATCAGATTCATATCAACCTAGAGGACCAACTCAAAATAGCATTCACAATGCCCTGGGGAACATTTTGCTATAAGGTCATGCCTTTTGGCCTTAAAAATATCGGTGCCACCTACCAGCATGCCATGACATACATCTTCCATGACTACATGCATAAGATTTTGGAATATTATATGGATGACTTATTGGCTAAATATTTGTTACGCCATGAGCATCTCGATGTCTTGCGCAAAGTCCTCGATCACCTTATCGAGCATAATGTGAGACTGAACCCCAAGAAGTGCATCTTCGATGTCACATCTAGAAAGCTCTTGGGATTCATAGTTTCTAAATGAGGCATCGAAGTGGACCCCAACAAGGTCAAGGCCATCCTCGAGATGCCTCCCTCGACTACCATCAAGCAGCTCTGAAGTCTGCAGGGCAAGATCACATCCATCAAATGCTTCATAGCGCAATTTTCGGACAAGTGTCGACCCATGAACAAGTTATTGCACAAGGGGGTCGCATTCCATTGGGATGATGAGTGTCAGGAGGCCTTTGATGCAATAAAATAGTACCTAGATTCACCGCTAGTGTTGGCTCTACCTCGACTAGGAGTGTCATTCCGCTTATACATCTCAGCCATTGAGATTGCATTGGGTGCCATGTTAGCCCAAAATAATGAACTACATAAGGAGCAGGCTACTTACTATCTCAGCCGCACCCTAGTCAGTTATGAGATCAAGTATGCATACATGGAGAAGTTATGCCTAGCAGTGGTTTTTTCCACCAAGAAGCTACGACATTACATGCTTAGCCATACTACGTATGTTGTATCTAAAGAGAATCCATTGTGATACATGATGAGTCACACTTATCATAGTAGTCGCATGATGAAATGGATCATGTTGTTGATGGAGTTCGACCTAGAATTCATTGGATAAAAATCAATCAAGGGTCAGGTCATCATCGATCAACTCGTAGAGGCTCCTCTCCAGGATGATCAACCTCTTAGTATGGAGCTTCTCGATGATGGAGTCTTCCAAATATCGAAATCACCTGATTCTGATGAGCCTGAGCCATAGGCAGATATGACTCTATTTTTTGATGGCTCCAAATGCGAGCAAGGAGGTGGCACAGGGATCATGTTTTTCACACCACATGGGGCTCCCATACCCCTATCATTTAAACTTGATTTCCCATGCACCAACAACAATGTCGAGTACGAAGCCTTGCTCATAGGTCTTCAAATGACTATCACCATGAAAATCACCAAGCTTAACATCTTTGGTGACTCCTTGCTCATTGTTAACTAGGTCAAAGGGATCTACCAATGCAAGTGCCCAGTTCTACAAGCCTACAAAGCCCTTGTGGATAAATTCTTAGAAAATTTTGAATGGTATGACATCGAGGCACTCCCTCGATCATCTAATCATTTTGTAGATATGATGGCCTCCTTAGGGTCCTTGATCCCATAGAACCTCACTGATGAGATGACAACCATTCAGGTCAAAATGCTCTCACAGTCTATGGTTGAGCATGAGGATACTCAGGCCACACTGGAAGTCCACTTGATTCAAATTGAACCTCATCAAGAGAGATTCTCGCACCTTCACGAGTACTTGAATCATGCCGATTGGGGGACTTTGTTCCCTCAAGCCCCTTTTGATAGTAGTACAATGCTATTCTTACAAATTCTTTCCCACTCAACATTTTCTCGGGATGAATTTCAAGAGGGATAGGCAGTTCATGCGATCGAGGCTTCCTCACAATAGGACTGGTCCACACAAATCAGGGAGTATCTAAAGCTTGGTAATCTCCCTCCTGGATTGTCGCACACCGCTAAAAGAACATTCAAATGGAAGGCGACAAAATATGTCTTGCTAGGAGATATTCTATATCATCGAAGCTATGAAGGGATCCTCCTTCGCTGCTTAGAGCATCAAGAGTCGGCTTGGGCAATCGCCCAAGCACATGATGGTACATGCGATGGCCATTTCAGCGGTATGGCCATCGCAAAGCGCATTCTTCGCATGGGCTACTATTGGCCAATTTTAGAGCGAGATTGTTGCACATATGTGAGGAAGTGCATGAAGTGTCAACACCATGCTAACTTGACACACGTACCTTCCCAGGCCTTACAACCGATCCAATCGGCTTGGCCATTTTTGCAATGGGGGTTAGATTTAATCGAGAAAATCTCCCTCGCATCCTCGGGCCATCACACATTTATCATTATGACTACCGAGTATTTTACAAAGTGGGTGGAAGCAATTCCCCTTACCACTACGATAGGACCTCGCATCATGGAGTTCATATTGCATAATATCATTTGTCATTTTGGTATTCCATCCAAGATCATTTTGGATAATGGGACATCATTTAAGAATAAATATGTGCATGCTTTAACAACAAAGTATAATATCCAGCACAACTTTTTGATGCCCTACTATCCGCAAGCAAATGGGCAAGCAGAGGCTTCCAACAAAACATTGATTGCCATTCTCAAGAAAACTGTCAAAGAGAATCACATCGATTGGCACACGCAAATACCCCTTGCTCTATGGGCCTACCACACTAGCATTCAGATGCCCACTAGGGCCACCCCATTTTCTCTAGTGTATGGTGTCGAGGCAGTCATACCTCTAGAGCTAGAAATCCCATCACTACGCATATCCATGCAAGAGTTCATCGATGATGACACCACATGGCAGGCTCACCTAGATCAGCTTACATTGCTTGATGAACATCGTATTAATGCTCTCGAGCACCTACGCATTTATCAAGAGTGACTTAAAAGAGCCTACAATATGAAAGTCCATCTTAGAGATTTTTAGGTTGGTGACCTTGTTCTAAAAGAGAACCAACAAAATTCTAATTTGTCGCCCCATCTGAGGGACAAGTTTACGACAAACTGGTTAGGTCCTTATGTCATTACTAGTCATATTGGACCCAAAACTTATCACCTAGCCTCCCTTGAAGGCATCGAGGATCCTGAACCCTTGAACATCCTTCACTTGTGGCCTTTCCATGCTTAGAGTGTTGTGGCTCAACCTAAAATGCTCCTAGGTGGTCTATAACCATCTAGGTCACCCCAAAATGCTCCAAGGGTGCCTTTAACCCACTTGGTCAACCTAAAATGCTCCTAGGTGGTCTATAACCATCTAGGTCACCCCAAAATGCTCCAAGGGTGCCTTTAACTTGCTTGGTCAACCTAAAATGCTCCTAGGTGGTCTATAACCATCTAGGTCACCCCAAAAAGTCCCAAAGGCATCCATAAGCCCTTTGGTCACCTAAAAAGCCCCAAAGGCATCCATAAGCCCTTTGGTCACCCCAAATGCCCCAATGGCCCCCAATAAGCCCGTTGGTCACATGTATATATATATCAATAAAAATAAAAAACATCATATATATCAATCAAAAATACAAAAATATTGCATCACATTGCATCTTCAAACATCATCAAAAATCAAAAATACAAAAATATCATATTACATTTCATTACATCGCATCTCATTGCATTATCAAAATCATCTGCATTAGGCATACTCATTATTGCACTTTGCACTATAGAGTTGCTCATACGTGTCTAGCACTAAGATTGTACATTATTCATTATTCCAAAAAAAAAAGAAAACAAAATTATGTCAAAATCATTATCCGCATCATTTCAATTTTCCACTTATCATGTTCACCTACATTTTACATTGGTCATAACAGTGTCTGTCTCCCATCACATAGTCATTTGTTCTAGAATGTCTTTATGGTTTTTAGTCACTCAACCATCTCTAGTTTTCTTTTCAGATTTTGTAGAAAGCTATCATGATTTTTAGGAGGTAGAGTCTTTCTTAGATTATACCTTGTATACAACAAATCCCAACACATTTACACATTAATAAATCCAAGTTTTGCGTAAGGAAATATGAAACTCATGAAGTGGTCTAGGTTGCTTTAAGTGAAAAGGTTATCCTGCTCATCCCCTTGTGTGAATGGTTCAAGAATGCTGAGAATTGGAAAAAGGACAAGCTCTTCCCTACCCAATTCCCCAAAATAAATAGTGGTTTTCACCACTATCAAAAATCCCAAAGTTCCAAAAATCAAAATCCCAAAAGTTCAAAAATCAAAATCCTCAAAAAGCAAAAATCAAAATCAAAATAAATAGTGGTTATCACCACTTCCCAAATCCCTTGCTCAAAGAAAACAAAATACAAAATAAATAGTGATTATCATCACTACACATGAGCAAGTATCCCAATAAAATTGAAGAAAAGAAGGGAGCTTGAACTTGAATCCCTGGAATTCTCAGCATTTGGAAAACCATAAGGTGATCCTCATTACAGGTTTGGTGGATAGCCTATCTTTCAATGGTGGTAGCCTCCTGCATGATGATATGTCTATCACATTAGCTTTTGGTGTGTGTGCAGACCAATGTTTGCATGTGGATGAGCTAGCTTTTGGTAGCCTATACTACCTAGTGGTCTAATCCAACCAAGTACAAACCTAGGATCATGACATTCATAGGGTGATCCTCATTCCAGGTTTGGTGGATAGCCTATCTAGAAATGGTGGTATCTTTATGCGTCTCATAGGAATGAACTCACTTGCACACACAGGGATATGAAGTATCTTGGTCATCCTAGTAGATTCATACCTTGTCAAAAAGTCTTGCATAGTCAGTATATAATCTTTGATCAAGTTAATTAGAGTGTTTGAGTCTCAAGAAAACCTCATCTACATTCTTTAACATCTCATTTCACTTATTCCATTATATCACATTGCAATAATACATTTCCATATATCCATTACACAAAAATAGTACAAAAAGAAACAAAAGGAACTAATGCATTTTATACAGTCTATGGTGCTAACATAGTGGGGCAAATCATTAGTCACAGTTCATTATATCAAAGCATGCAATTCATCCATTTCATTGTACATCCATGCATATACATAGTAGCAAATCATAACACAAAAACATCCATATGCATACATAATAAACATCAATCACAATTGCATTACATCATAGAAGCATACATATGCATACATGGTACAACATCCATCAGTACTACAACAAATCACATAATAATATCCATCTACATCAATCATTAGCATTTAACATACCATCATAAATCACATACATACATTGCATCCATCTCATAAAATAATAAAAGAGACATATGATGACCATAACAAAATATCATATATATATGGGGTAAAAATATACATCATAGTTTCCAAAAATGCCTGTAGGCTACAATAAAGTGGGTCCTTAGACCTCACCAATATCAAAAATTCAAAAAGAGTCTCAATAGTATCCATCACCATGGTCACGCAGGACCGATGTTGCGACTCACACTACCACCCATAGTCTAGGTCCATTGTGATCCCCCAGGCCTGCTACCACCAGCCCTATCAGTCCTCCACCTAGAAGATGATTACACTATCTCGCTCTATCAAGTCTGATGTGAGCCACTAGTCTCCCCATCATCAAGAAGATGCCCTCCAAGGTGCACCACCTCCATCTCTAGTCTATCCATGTAAGCCTATCTCTTCTGTCCCCATGACTGGTATGTCTCCACCACTGACTATAGTCGTAGCACCTCTACCCATAGCCTCTCTGCCTCCCCAATGCTAGACCCCTCCTACCTAGGACCCTATGCTCTCAACTGTGCCTATAAGGAGGATATCTCGGCCTGGTCCTCCTACACCTGTGCTCGAAGGAGATCCCTCTCCTGTCTGACCTTGACCAGCTCAGCCTGTAGCTCTAGGTATCGATCACCCTGTGTACCCTATTGTACCTGTACCCCCTTGATCCTCAGCCTCCCCCTCATCACCCTGATCCCCTAAGTCTAGTAGATCCACCTACTCGTCTACCTACTGGTGATGCCCATGTGGCTCATCCACCTCTGCCTGGTCCTCCTCTGGAGCATCCTCCATCACCTCATCTGTTGCCCTAGTTGCCTCACCTCTTAGATCCCCTATGCCTCGCCATTGGTACATCACCCACCATGAGTCATACTCCACTGTAGTCTCGATGTCATCCATGTCAAGAACATCCACTATAGGTTTTGCCTCCTCTTCCACCTCCTCCATCATTGGCCAGCCTAATTTCCTCTCATCCTCGCGATGTCAATATACTACTGGCTCCCAGGGCAACCCCTACCATAGTCCAAACTGTCATGTAACTCGAGCATGGGAAGTACTCCTGCTAGGTACCATGTCGTACAATCAGCCATATACCCCACCACACCTGTCGAAGCTGCTCTCCAGCATCTGCCCAGACCGGACAGTCCCTGTACAGTCACCTTACCACCTACCTTGGCACCAATCATGAGAATGTATTGATATAGTGATCCACATTGCCCGCATGGCATTGACTCTGCCCTCTATCCTCTACCCTCTACCATAGGATAGCGTATCCTATCTCCCTATCAGCTAGTTATGCCCAGATCATCCATGGCAGTCCATGCGGTCACCCCACATCTATGTGCTACCATCTCGAGCACTACAATAAGAAGATACACCACAAGCCCTTCCATCGACAGCAGTGGATCTCGTACAACTCGTCATACAACTATACCAATAGGATCATCCCCCAAGCCATCACTAGAGGCTCCTCCTTGGTGCACCTCACCAGGGCGTACACCAACTCTAGTAGGTTCCAAGGGAACCTAGCTCTTGAAGAATCCAGGAGAAGCATATTGGAGATGAGGGTCATCAGTAGTACATGCCTCACCCCCAATACCTTCTCCTCATACTAAAACCCCACCAGTATCCCTCCATTTAGGTATTCTAGCTCTATCACATCTGCATCCTCACCAAAGTACCTCATCAACACTGCACCTCTCTGGTCATGGTGCATAGAGTGGATCGGTCACCCCTCTATTGGAATCTATAGAATTTGATAGACATCCTCTAGCATCATCATCATCTCCCCGTGGGTAGGTGGAAGGTGTTGGTGCATGAGTCCCATAGGTTAATAAGAGTGGTCAAGTAGGCTCGGTCACCTATCATAGGCTCCAATCGAGTAACCTGCTTGAGCCCCATGGCATCAAGCCACTCCTAGTCAGCCTCAGTCAAGGCATCTCGGGTGGTCTGGAAGAGCTTCGATGTGTGATACCGACTCTTCACCACCTGGTAGAGCAATAAACTCAATAAGAACATCAATAAACTGGCATTCATTATGCCTCACAAAGGCCTCCAAAAGGCCCAAAAACATATGCACACCTAAACCATTACAACAATTTAATTTCACCAAAAACAAAATACAAAAATTTAAAATATAACATATTACATCTACATTAGGGTTTCATTCCCTATCTCGTAATGTGATATGTTTAAAAAAAAATACAAAAATAAAAAATTTAACATATTACATCTACATTAGGGTTTCATTACCTTTCTCGTAATGTGATATGTTTAAAAATAAAATACAAAACTTAAAAAATTTTGGTATATTTTATCTACATTAGGTTTAATTATCGAAGGTTAAAATAAGTTAAAAATCTGGTGCATTCTAGTTAAATTAGGTTTAATTACTTATTTTATACAAATCAAATAAACAACAAAACAAAATTATAATTTTAAAAGCCAAAATAATGAGGGAGTCGAGTCACCACATACCCGCCTTGCATCGGATCCTCCATTGGATGCCTCTACTTGCTGACTCATGGTGGTCATGGGGTGATTTCGATAGCGCTTCACTACAAAAAAATAACCCTCTTCTTCCTCACCTCTCAAATCGCCAGAGAAAACATGCAATAATGAGCCCAAAACTTGCATTTGAGGTTTATATAGGCCTACAACAGTTCTATTCATCCTAGGGTGGGATGAATGCACTTTTGGCCATTCTTCCCACCCTGGGATGAATACCAAATTTGTATTCATTCCACCCTAGGATGAATACAAAATTTATAGGTTAAAACAACTTAAAATGCACCAAAAGGGTCCAAAATCCCACAAAAATAGCTCCATTTTGGTCAAAATTTTTGTATCAATCAAGAGGCAAATAATAACACTCCTGGATGCTTGGAAAGAACCTTACTTCAATCCCTAAGAAGGCCAGTATGGCTGGACCACCCTATGGGAATGAGGTTTTTCATTCCTTTCCTCCAGGAAGCATCAAAGAAAAGGGTCCCATAACCCACCAAAAACAAGTCAAATCTGATGGAATTCATTCAGGGTCAATATGGAATGCAAACTTCTCATGGATGCATAGACAAGTTACTATTTCACTCCCCAAGAAGGCCATTGTGGCCGGACCGCCCCATGGGAATGAAGTTTTCAACTCTTTGCTTCCAGGAAACCTCCATAGCATCATCAAAATCCTTTCAAAACTATGCCATTTTCCAATGGATACAACTGAAGGCAACCTCAACAAAAGTCATCTGGGTCAAGCGACTCATCACTTTTCTCATGAGTCATTCCCTCATCGACTCATCGCTTGAGGGGGTAGTCATACTCAGTTCAAAATCAACAAGCACACACTCAATCATGCAAATTGCATTCATTCAATGAATCTTTGACAAAGACAATCACGCTCCTGCTTGGGGTAGCAAACAAGCACAAAATATCAAATTAAAATGCTTGGCATTACTAGCATCATGGAATCATAGGCCTCACCTCTTCATGACAAACAATGTCTAAGCTTAAGCAAGTTCCTTAGCTCGTCAGAAGCAAGGATTCAAGAACACATGCTCTTTCCAGGATTGGGGCATCTAAAGTTGGTTAGGTTATTGAGTAACCCTAATCATTGAACATTTTAGTCATCTATTTTTTCTCGACGCTGTGCTGCACACAATGCATCCCAAAAAGGGGCATCTGTAGACACTAAAATCTGGTCAATCCGATTATGCTACCATAAGCAAAGGCTAAAATGATAGACCAAGGCCCCTAGGGCAGCCCTCAGCAGGTATACAGTGGTCCTAACCACTCAGTGCAAGGTTTTGGAAGGTTTTAGGCCACTTTTGGGACCTTTTGAACACCCTATTTCTATTCATCCCACCCTAGGATGAATACAAATCCTATTCATCCCACCCTGGAGCGAATAGCAACATTTGATCGATGACAAAAAGTCAAATCTGGGCCAATGGCACCCAATAACGGTCATATTCCTACCTATTATTGCCCACAAGTTAGAGCATATAGCAGATCTTATGACATGCTCAATGAATGAGGCCAATTTGGGAGATTCTCTTCCCCTCCAATGCATGCCACCCCGGTGGCCAAGTGGCGCCTCTTGCCCTGCATGCCCTCGCATGCCTTTTGACCCATGAAGCCTCCTTGGGCTATAAAGTGGATGCAATTTCCACACAAAATATAGAGAGGATTTTGAGGATAAAGCAATGGAGTGCTGCCAAGATTTCCTTTCACCCTTTTGTGCCCATTTTTACCTCGAAATCTCTACCTAGCGAAGGAGGTTTGCGAGGGAACTAGTAGGCACAATTTGTCACATAACCGAACCATATGAGTGAATTCCCTCACCAAATTTGATGACAATACCTCCCATAGTGTTTTGCATCAATCCTCAGTGGAATTGGTGGTAAAATTTAGGCAAAAATGGTGGGCGTCCCACCCCCGGTGCCCCCCAATTTGTGACAGTCTTATTCATCCCACCCTGTGATGAATA
This sequence comes from Wollemia nobilis, assembly GCA_028583015.1. Classification (NCBI taxonomy): domain Eukaryota; kingdom Viridiplantae; phylum Streptophyta; class Pinopsida; order Araucariales; family Araucariaceae; genus Wollemia; species Wollemia nobilis. The sequence goes on along the minus strand of JAQPPZ010000620.1, from coordinate 604,016 downwards.
GAAATATGTGCATGATTTTGTGACTATTTTTAATTATTTATTTTCTACATTATCATATTATGTTGCAGTTCAAATTTCAGGTCATTCTGAGCTATATTGGCCGAGATATTGCAATTTTAGTGTTTTGTAGGGTCTCATGCAGGTCTCCGATGGTCATCTGAAGAAACACCTAAAATGTCACTGATTTTGCAAATATGATCATATGGGTTTCTTTAAAATATTATTTTATGTATTCTATCCAATTTTCATGTGTTTTGGATATGTGTAGGGCCAAAAATTGTTCGCTTTGTGTTTTGCAGGTAGCGCACGGTCATTGCAATTACGAGGCACCATCGAACTCAATATTAGCACAATTTCTAGTGATATCTTCCCAAAATATTTTGTTTTACATCCCTCTATAATTTCATAGTCATTTGGAGTTCATTTGATGCTTATGCTCACTATATATGCTATTTGGGCCTATGGGGATTGCATGTTTTACATCACACGCACTTGCTATTTGACATTTTATGTTTCCTTGTGTGTAGGTGCAGGTTATATAACGCATTGGGGATCAGCATAGGACCTCAAATAATCAAAGACACAAGTGGTGGCAGCATTGGCCCGCCCACTTCGATTGTGGGTACGAGGAAAGACACTGGATGTGCACCCGAGTTACTTGAAGGATTTTGATCCTTGGGCACCCGATTTGTAAACATTTGTATCATCTATTTGAGCCCTCAAAGGGGACATTTTGTAACCTGGATTTGATCTACCCAATTAATAAGAAGTCGATTTACTTTGCATTATTTCTTGTTATTTGCTATCTTTTCCATCTTACTTGCATGCTTCCGTTTGATGCTCATACGCAATAGGACATAGATACGCATATTGTTTATCATCATTTGGTGCACCATTTTTCCCTACTTCGAACCATGGTGGCTTTATTCATATGATGTTGTAGATACACTTTTTTGTCTCTTCATTTGGAGTGGAATATCATTGATCTAGTCTAACTTCTATTACAATATGATTTCCTTGCTTCGTCTTGAAGTTTGTCTCATTACCAAAAAAAAAACATTTTTTTCATCATTTTTATTTTGTAATTTCTTGCCATATATCCAATCTCATAAAAATTGCAACATCAGAATGCAATGTTTTCATAACCCACTTGTTGATTCCATTCTCTTGATTCAAATTGAATCTTAATGCATTATGGCAAAGGCTTTGAAATATATATAGTAACACATATCTAGGTAAATATAACATGATTTTGATCCTTAGTAATTGGTCCCTCCATAATGAATTCCCCTAGGGTATTTCCAATATTCTTCAAAATATCCTTATTGATGAGCTAATATGGAAGTCCAAAATGCGTAACCCACACTTTTTAGTAGTTTATATCTTGACAAAAAATTCTTAGTCCATGGTCTTAAATGAAGGACATATATCCCCAAAAAACATGGGACACCACCCATCATTTAATCCTTGATTTTTGAACTACAAAATATGATGAGAAAAAAAAACCTTTAGGAAGAAAATTCATAGAGTAATTTGTATTCAATCACCACTACCACTTTGATCCAGTTTTGAATCTCTAAAACTACTAGCATGTATCCATAGAACATACGTATTAATCCTCTACTTTTAAGAACCTTTATATCATGTTTGATGATCTCATCCTTGATAATCACTTCTAGTGTAACATTTACTCCTTGAATCAAAATTTCCATATAATCACTCTTCCTCTTATCTCCAACTTAGGCATATATACTTTGAGCTAGGGCATCCTGACTCCCATTATGACTTTCTAATATGAATTTCCTTCTATGCTACCTTGTGGGTCTCACTCTCAACTCATATTTTTTTTTTTTGAAGAAAGTGAAAAGCTTATATTAATACAAAGAGTATATACAAGAGGGATCGAAAACATCCCAACCAAGAACCAGGAAGCAAGAAGCCAAAGACAAAGGGCAAAAGGGCAGCACTTCCCAACACAAAGCACAAGAAGAAAACCAGGCGCGAAATCGTGACATGTCGCGATATCGCGACAGTCAAGGCAGCCAAAGCCACAACCGGGCAACCGGTCGCGAAATCGCGACATGTCGCGAAATCGCGACAGCCAAAGCCAACAACTCCTGACCACCAACATTGTCGCGATATCGCGACGGGTTCTCCTCAGAGCAGTCATCCCTCAAAAAGGTCGCGATATCGCGACACATTTTCCGTTTGCCCCCTTTACGCCAAAAGTGTCACGAAATCGCGACAAGATTATCAATCTGCAACCAGTCCTCCCAAGTGTCGCGAAATCGCGACGAATTATCCTCATGATGCACAAGCTCCAAAATGGTCACGAAATCGCGACGTCTTTTCCAGAAGTCTTCAATGCGCCAAATGTGTCGCGAAATCGCGACAGTTCTTCTATCTGGCTCCCAGGCATCAAAAACGTCGCGATATCGCGACGGATTTTCCCCTTGTCTCCGAAACACAAAAACCGTCGCGATATCGCGACTATTTTCCTCCTTGTTGCCCCTGCTCTCAAAGCGTCGCGAAATCGCGACGGGAACCTTCCAAAGGCCGTGGCAACAACAATTGTCGCGATATCGCGACGGTTTTTCCCCTTGTCTCCAAAAAACAAAAACCGTCGCGATATCGCGACTGTTTTTCTCCTTGATGCCCCTGCGCTCAACGCGTCGCGAAATCGCGACAGAAACCATCCAAAGGCCGTGGCGACAAAACTTGTCGCGATATCGCGACGGTTTTTCCCCTTGTCTCCGAAACACAAAAACCGTCGCGATATCGCGACTGTTTTCCTTCTTGATGCCCCTGCGCTCAAAGCGTCGCGAAATCGCGACGAAAACCTTCCAAAGGCCGTGGCGACAAAACTTGTCGCGATATCGCGACGGTTTTTCCCCTTGTCTCCGAAACACAAAAACCGTCGCGATATCGCGACTGTTTTCCTCCTTGTTGCCCCTGCGCTCAAACTTGTCGCGATATCGCGACAATTTTTCCTTTTGTCTCCGAAACACAAAAACCGTCGCGATATCGCGACGGTTTTCCTCCTTATTGCCCCTGCGCTCAAAGCGTCGCGAAATCGCGACAGAAACCTTCCCAAGGCCGTGGTGACAAAACCTGTCGCAATATCGCGACGCTTCTCGCCAAGGGCCGCGATAAGAAAGCATGTCGCGAAAACGCGACAAAAATCATCCTTAGTACAAAAATTTCTCATTGATTCAAGAATTTTGCAAGTCCCTGTCGAATCTCAGCATTTTCCACAGGCATGTCACTGTGTAGCTGAACTCCAACCTCCTTTTCCGCACCCATCTTTGCAAGGAAATCAGCCACCGAATTTAAGTCACGACTCACATGGATAGGGATCACATCTTCTAATTCCTTCCAAAGGTCCTTGATTTGAGAGACTAAAATCTGTATCTTCCAAGCTTTCAAAGCAAAGTTCCTCAAACAATCAAGAGCGCCAACCGGAATTTGAGAATCTGTCTCAAGGAGTATCTTCTCGTATCCCCGCTTGACGACCCGTATGGAAGCAATTTTGATAGCATAGGCTTCGGCTTCATTATTGGTGGCTCTTCCTGCACCTCGTAGTTCCCAGTAAAGCATAGCTCCAAGATGATCACGGCACACAACACCAATTCCAAGATTGCCCGGATTGCCCTTTGCAGCTCCGTCTCGTGTTAATTTTAACCCACCGCCGGGGGCTTCCAACCGGCTATGTTCTTTCTAACCCGTGCAATAGCTCTCTCTTCCCGAGGACCCACCTCACCCGTAATTTCCTCATCAAAATATATGGCAACCGTCTCCGTGACTTTGCTCCGTATAACCTCGCCATATTCCATCAAGCGAGGAGAAGGTCTCTCTAAAGATTCGAGCGTTTCTTTCCAGCCACACTTGCCACCGGATGAAGGAAAGACCAAGATCCCACCCCATACGGAGGGCTTTAGATTTAAATCTGCCTTTCTTCCATCTTTGCCAGATATTGTTCCGAGTCAGAGCACCATTACTCTGGAGTTTAAAAAAGGAAAACCACCGATTCCAAATCTGACCTGTGAAAGAGCACTCAAACATCAAATGATCACCAGCTCTCCTCATTCTTATGACATAAAATACACTGAGAAGGGCCAATGATTCCTCTGTTTTTGAGGAAATCGAAGGTGAGAATGCCATTGTGCATAAACTGCCAGGCAAAGAAGTTCACTTTCGGCCAACACTTGGAATGCCAAATCTTCTTCCAATATTGAACCGAAAATGAATGCGGGGGAGGCTCTGGGAGGATCTGATCATATCCAACCTTCACAGTATAAACCCCGAGGTTCCCATGGCCCCAAGCTAACTCATCCTCTTCATCTCTGCCCGTGAGAAACCGTGTTGTCAAGATGTTGGTCAAAATGGTTGCTAGCGCCGGAGGGATTGTGACCGGCCACTCCTCCAACCGCTTAAACTTCTTGAATTTATACTCACCCAACTGGCTAGTGTTGAAATAATTCTCAATAGTGACCCATCCCTGGGATTCTATGGCTGTTTTAATTGGAAGCAATTCAGGATATTCCGCAATGATGGGTGGAAACTGGTCCCAAGAGTCGATCCGTAAACGTGCCTTCTCCCCTCTTCCCACTTTCCATAACAATTGGTCTTTAATAACTTGAGAACCCAACTTGAGAGCTTGCCAGACTAGGGATCCATTACCATCCAAAGGGAAGCGGCTTATTTCATAGGGGTGAACTTGGCCCAGATATTTGTCGGTTAAGATTCTACCGAATAAAGAAGATGGCCGGGAAATCCATCTCCAATACAATTTACCAGCCTAAGGCTATGTTGTTGAGTTTAGAGCTTCTCAATCCCAACCCTCCTTTTTATTTGGGCCGCGTAACTTTATCCCAGCCAACCAAGGCCCATTTCCTCTCACCCTTTGCTCCTTCCCATAAGAATCTTCTGGCCAATTTATCCAACTCTTTCCAAATAGAAGGTGGGGCAGCCAGGATAGAGAATTTATAAATTGGCATGGCTTGGATAACTGACTGTAAGAAGGTTAATCGACCGCCATAGCTTAACCATTTAAGAGACCAATGGTTCATTCTGTCTTTGAAGCCATCCAAAAGATCTTTCCAAATGTCAATTTTCAATTTCTTGAAGTGCAAAGGAACCCCCAAGTAGACTATAGGAAGAGAGGTTCTAGTGAAGCCCAAAATCTCCATAATTCTGTCCCGAAGCCTTTGATCAAGATTGAAAAAGACCACTTTGGATTTTCTCGTCATTGATAACCCGATTGGAGGCCCTAAGGTAAACATTGAGAGAGTCTCCGATTCCCCCGGCTTCCCCGAGACCGGCCACTCCAACCAGGCCTCGTATCATCCACAAATTGCAAATGAGTCAGAATTTCTGAACCAACCTTAATACCTCGTTAACAGTGCCTTGAAGTCTTCTTCTCAAGAAGAGTCTACCTAATCCTTCAGCCAAAATAAGGAATAGATAGGGAGAGCAGGGGTCCCCTTGTCGGAGACCGCGAGAAGCTCCAAAAGGAGGCGAGGGAAGCCCCTTAATTAGAACAGAATAAGAAGGCGTGGAAACACAACTCATAACCCAGTCTATCCAGTCCTGGGAAAAACCAAAGGCGGCCAACATTTTTGACAGGAAGCCCCACTCCACTCTATCATAAGCCTTGGACATATCCAGCTTTGATGAACATTCCTTTGTTGCCGGAGTTTTGCATTGAATGAATAGCCTCCCGGGCAAGAACCACTCCATCCAAAATCTGCCTACCCTCAACAAATCCCCCTTGTTCTGAGGAGATGAGGTTATGAAGGAGAGGTTTAAGACGTTCAGCTATTATCTTTGTGATAATTTTGTAAATCACATTACATAAGGCAATAGGCCTAAAATCGTAGATATGAACCCCTTCCTCCCCCTTAGGAATTAAAGTGATGAAGGTGTGATTTAGAGCCTTAAGCATTCTCTTATTGATTCTGGACTCCTCTGTAACAGCCAAAACATCTTCCTCCAAGGTATCCCAAAAGGCCTGGAAAAACTCAATAGGGAAACCGTCTGGACCGGGAGATTTGCCTGTGCTCATTCCAAAGACCACAGACCTCAATTCATCTCTATCAATGGGTCTAAGGAGAGCCAGGTTTTCTTCTTGAGTGACAATAGGGGGAATAACATCAAGAACTTCATTTTGAGCCCCCACATCTTGCTCCCTATTTTCTGCAAAAAGCTTAGAGAAATAATCCACAGAGTGGGAGTGCATACCAGGAAGAGTATCAAAGGAGTATCCATTCTCATCATGTAGAGCTGCCATGTTATTCATCTGTCTTCTAGCACAGGCTGATCGATGGAAAAATTTTGTATTTCTATCTCCTTCCAATAACCAAGAATTTCTAGCCCGCTGTTTCCAATAAATTTCCTCTTGGTTATCAATGTCCTCAACAGCTTTGCGCAGGTATCATCTTCGGCTTTAAGTCGTTCAAGAATTATTCCTTCCCCGAATTGTTTCCGTACCTCCTCCCAACGGACCATCAAGGGGGCTCTTTGCAGCTGGAAATCCGACTTATTGGCGTGCCTCCACTGCTTTCAGTTTACTTTTGACAAAATGAAGTCGTTTGTGGAATTTAAACATAGTTGTCCCAAAAGGTGGACGACCTTCATCCCACCATTGCGGAATTTTCTCATGAAGATCCTCCTTTTGTAGCCAAAAATTTTCAAATCTAAACGGTTTGTGGTACTGCCTCGTTCGAGTCCCACCCTCCAAGCAGGATGGGGGAATGATCGTAAACAGGGCTATCCAAAATCTGGAATTTAACATTCCACTTAACAAATGCCTCCTCCCGAGACCAGAAAAGCGATCTAACTTTACCCTCCTACAAGGGTGGCTCCCTCCTCTTGTTAGTCCAAGTGAAAAAAATTCCAGGACCTTGGATATCCACTAAGTGAAAAGCTCCGGACTCGGGCAATCGTAAGCTCCGTCCCCCGGGTCCAAAACAGGGGTTCCACCTTCCCCGATCCCGAGTAGATAATTTGGCATTAAAATCTCCAAGAATGATCCAAGTCACAAACTTGTCTAGAGGACCTCATGTTGTGAACAACTTTCCATTGGAGCCTCTGGCCATCAAGGCTTTGAGCCCCATAGAAATTTGTAATTAAAACATGCTCAGCCGTGACAATATTCCTGAAGTGAGAAGTGAGAACACCCCTCCAGGCAATATGTTCTAGAGCAGTCCATTCCAGGGGGTTCCAAAGAGTGACAATCCCCCCTGAGGCACCTTGGGCAGCCACATCCATATACCCAGCGCCCCTCCAAATCCTACTAACAGCTTTTACTCATAAGATCCAAGGACATTTTTGTCTCTTGGATAAGCAAAAAGTCTGTTTTATACTTCCCTAAGAGTCTTTGAACAGCAGATTGATGGGTTCTACTGTTTAAACCCCTAACGTTCCAAGATTGAATAATCATTGAAAACCTTGGGAGCAGTAAGAATCAATTGACCTCACCGATCCTCCATTGATCAGCTTATCTCCTTGTGCTGTGAGCAGTTCCTTATTGGATTTTCTTCCCGCTCCTTGAGAGTTATTGTTTTTAGATCTCTTCTCCACCTGAGTGATCCCTAAAGCCGGCCTTTCTCTATTTTTATCTGCATTTCCCATAGTAACATCTTTAATAGCCGACTGTGCTGGGGAGTGTATCACCAATGCCCTAGGGTTCTCCGGCTGCATACTCTCAGAGGGTGCAGTCACCTGATCGGCAACAGGAGTGGATGAAGGAGAATCTTGAGAGTGAGTGTTGTTAATCTCACCATTCCCATCCACTCCCTCCATGACTTGGTCTTCCAGATCCAATAATGACTTAAAAATCTCATACCGGTTGTTTGGCTTGAGATGCATCTGCTCCTTACCATTTTTCTTTTTGTTTCTCCTTCGCTTCGTCTGTTCAAAGCCATCCTTCTGAGCATCAGGACTCGGAGAAGTGTTGGAAGGTTCATTGACATGGGTGGGCTTACCCTCTCTAGGGCGGCTTGGCATTCCAATCGAAGCCTCCGCCTTTGTGCTCGAGGTGTTAGGACAGAACCTTGCCAAATGTCCATGCTTATGGCAAACTCTGCACCTGAAAGGTAGGGCCTCATAGTCTAACTGCTGGATCCAGGGAACTCCTACCAACTCAAGCTCCACCTTAGTTGATAAAGGCTAGCTAATGTCCATTTCTACACATATTCTGGCAAAAATAGTCGTATTTCCCTCTATGGTGTCTCTAGAGACTCCAATATATATGCCTAGGGAATTACCTATTATTTCTAGAACCTGCTCACCCCAAAACTCCATCGGGAGAGCGTACAGTCGGATCCAGACAGGAACAGTCGTGGGTTCAATGCGAGGATCAAAGCCCACTCTCCAGGGTTGAACAAATAACCCTGCTGGTCCGTGGTTTCTCTTTTCTGATTCAAATGCTCTGTTTCTATCTGCTAAAGAAGAGAAACTAATAATAAAATACCCATTGCTTATTGGCCATAAAGAGTACTCACCTTGTGGCTCCTAGTTCTGTCGGACCAAGGTATGTAGAAAATTCAGAGAAGGTTGGATGCCCATGAATTTGCAGATCAAGTCATGGTTAGCTCGGTAGACAATTATTTCCTCGACCAACTTGGGTTCGATAACAATCTTAGGTCTGGAAGCGGATTGCGGGAGGCATCCATTAACGCGGTGAGCATTTGGGCTGTTGCCAGCATTCTTGAGTAGCGTTTGAAAAGTAGTCCTCTGAGCTTCACCAGTGGAAGACGAGGGGTTTTCTTTCAACATCTCAACATATGAACTCTTTCTCCCCGCAAGAGGGACTGGAGGAGACCCCATCGGGCCCTCCCGGAGCAACGAACAAACCTTCAGAGTAATTTAAAACCACAACGCCAAAGTCTCTGGTAAGATCTAACGGGCCAGAAACCCTCGAGCATCGCCCGACGCCAGTTCAGAGGTTTTCCCGCCAAATCGCCAGAGCCCTGATTTTTTCCCAACCGTCAATCCTCAACTCATATTTGTTGATTTATATAGTTTTTGGAATAGTATTCCTTAAAATTTAAATATACATGGGATAATAGGTATGCTAGGAGATCTTATGAATGGGTATACAATTTTGATTTATTTTTGGTTTTCAATAATTGGTTGTAAATAAATTATGCAATATCTTAAAATATTATATTGCATGTAAGAGTAGATCACAAACCTATCAACTTGATATGTTCAATAATGGTCATCTGAAGCTATTTTATTTTTAGTTAATATGACTTCAAGACTCATCCAAAATAATTATGTTGTGATGGCATGGAACAAAGCTTGAAGAATTTACATCTATACATATATTTAGAAGTTGAAAGATCTAAAGTGAATATGAAGATATGGAATACCAAATATTTTTGGTAACATATTTAAGTGAAAGGAAGAAATTAAATCCAAGCTCAAAGATTTGCAAGAGATAATGGAAATCAACAAAGTGGACCAACATACTAATGTGTAGGAAAAACACCTATTCATTGATTATCATAACACATTATAAAAGGAAGAGACATATCAAGACCAAAAATCCAAAGAGATGGCATACAAAAGGTAATAGAAACATCAAAATTTTCTATTTTACTTTGAAAGCAATTTTGTTTGTTAGATAAAAAATATTTCAAATCCATATGAAAGACATGTTGAGAAGAAGAAAATGTTAAGAAGAAATCAGTTATTTCAAATATTTTCTATTAAAATATGTGTAGGATAAGGAGGTTTGGTGTGATAATTCATAAAATATTACATCAATTGTCATGAAAATATTAGAATGAAAACTTGATGATACTCTCATTAGAGGAGCTACTAGAATGATTTTCTATATCTTAAGAAGGCAGCCTATCATATGGGATTTTTTCATTTTTATTTCAAAAGTTTTGGGATATTTTGAAGACTAATATTAACTACTACAAGAGGCTAAGAAAAATAAGGTTATAGTAAGTGAGATCAATGCCACTCTTTCTCATTGGTTCCCAAGAAAAGTGAGATAAAATATTTTGATTATTTTGGTCCAATAAGTATTTGTAATGATTAGAAGGTGCAAATCATAGAAAATAAGATTGAAAAATATTTTAGACTGTTTTATCTCAAAGTAGAAAATATAGATTTATTTGTGGTAATTAAATCCTTGATGATATAATTATTATACAAGAGGACATACATTCACTTTAATACACAGAAAAACTAGTTATGCTTGTAACATTGGACATGAGCAAAGCATATAATAAGATGTACTCTAGTAAGATTTTGAAGTTCTTAATGATAAACTTCTATAAGAAGTTCCTTCATTTATAAAAAATGAAGATAATAGGAAATTGATGGAGCCTATTCCTTTGGAAGAAGTTTATCTAGCTCTTTTCTCTTTTAATAAGGATAAATCCCTAGGTTTGGATGGGCTCTCTATAACATTCTATCAACATAATTGAGATATAGTGAAAGGTTATTTATTGGTGGCAATGGAGCAGTCTAGGGTAAAACAATGCATACCTTGTAAAATAAATGCAACATATCTTACCCTGATTTCAAAAAAGAAGCATGAAAAATTGTTTTATTTATTTTGGGTGTTATATATCAAAATGATCAACTTGAAAAGACAATAGAATGAGCTAAGGTCTCACAAGTTTTTTTAGTATGTTGAACTTTTTTCTTATAGAGGAGTGTTTTCTTCAAGTGTCATCTATTTTTCTCTTGGAGTTATGGTTCAATCAAAAAATTAACATTTGTTTGTCAACCCCTTAGCATGATCTACCATATATGTTACTAACACTATTTTGTCTTACTCTATAGCTCACTAATTTTTATGGTTGTCTTAGAAGACTTTGTTACTGACAATTTCCTTAACTATTATGAATTTTTGATTGTAACAAGCAACTACTACTGACTCTAGTAGACTTTGTCTTGACTATTACTGACTATGACTCTAGCTAAAATTATATCCAACTGTTACTGACTACTACCTTGATACAACTTGTCTTGAATGTTACTTTTACCACCAGTTCTTTTAGCTATTTTAGTCATAGCCAACAAAGTTTGATACAGGTAGCAGATGTTACATCAAAAGTGAGTATCAAGGATGAGATGATTGAGCGTGATATAATGGTTATTAAATGTAGAGGGTTAATATGTAAGTTCCATAGGTCATGGTCAAGGTTTTCGGAGATTCAAAATTGGATCAAGTGGAAGTGGAAATTGAATTCAGATTACTCAATGACTTTTCTTCCTAAAGGTTTTTTCCTCATCATCTTTTTTAGTTTAAAATTTAGGGATAAAATAATGGTTGGTGGCCCATGGTTTAAGGGAAGATATGCACTTTATTTGAGATCATGGAATGATTTTTGTTTTTTTTGAGACATAAACTATTAAGAAGCTTCTCCATATCAACTTATAAATAAGAATGTTTTGAAGAATATTGGAAATACCCTAGGGAAAATCATCAAGGAAGGACTAACTACCAAGGAGTGAAATCATGTTATATATACTCGAATATGTGTTGCTATGGGTATTTCAAAACCTTTTTCATAATCCATTAAGATTACATCTAAATAAAGAGAATGGGATCAATAAGTAGATTATGAAAATATCACATTTCATTACCATAATTGTTGAGATTGAACACATGACAAGAGTTTGCAAAGTAAAAACTATGAATAAAGAGATAAAAAATTCTAGCCATGAGATAAAAGTCAAGACAAAGTAAGGAAAACATACATTAATAGAATCTAGATCAAATCAAGGATATTCCATTGTGAAATAAGAGACAAAGAAAACCTATCTGCAATATCATTTGGTAAGTCTAGAAGGAATTAAAGGTGCAAAATAAGATGTGGAGAGAAATCCTAAAATAAATATGGCAAAAGAGGTCAAGTTTATTCTAGGTAAACCATCTTCATTTTCCTCGGGTAGTATATAATATTCTCCAGGTAATAAAAGTGAAAGTGGTGAAGATGTTATCCCTTGCACTTTAAGGTTTCAAGAGCAAAATAATAAAGAAATGAGGATGGAGGAAACCCATAACAATTTAGGGTTTTTAGAAAAAAATAAGAAGGTAATTGCTATAGAAGAGCATCCTTACACTTTAGGGTTTCCAAGGAAACATAAAGAAGACTATGCTTTTGAGATTATTCCTTGCACTTTAGATCCTTCAAAACAAGGTAAACCTAAAGATGATAAGTCTTACTATGAGCAATGTGATAAGATTGATGAAGATGAAATTATTGTTGGGAATGAAAAAAAAAGAGAGAAAGACCTAAGAAGCAAAAACAAAGAGAAAAATAAATCCAAAGGGATATTGATATGGGAAAAAAAAAGCAAATATCACAAGTGTTAACAAAAAGTCAGGCTAAACCCATGAATAAAAATAAAAAACAACGATGAAAATAATATCTTAGAATATTAGGGGAATGAATAAGAACCCTAAAAAGGTATTAAAAAATTATGAGGTTGTTATAGACAAGATATTTATAGATATAGAAGTTGGGCAACAAATATTTTAGCCATTTGTGATGTTGAATTTCATCTTGATAGAATTTAAATTTTGGAAGGCATTTGATATAAAAGGAGTTGATTGTGGAAACTTAGTAGTTTGAGGAAGATGGAGAATATCTTTGATAGAAAGGTAAATGAAAAATATCTTTGATAAAAAGGTAAAGTTGGATATGCTTTAATTAACTTGTTAGAAATGTAATGAGAGCAATGTATTGTCTTGTTTTTGTAATGGGAGTGCCCCCCAATAGAAGCCACATAACTTATAGAAAAAAATGTTTTACTAGCTTTAATGATACCTCGAACTACAAGAAAACAATATATTGTTGGAAAAATAATAATAAGTAGAGGAAATATTCTTCCTCTACAAAATATTCTTTAGATTATTTTTGACACCTTAAAATGTTATGTGCACCTTTCCTTTTCACCTAAAATCAAAAAAGGATTTGCTTTAATAGTTTTCCCACTCTCAATGTAGGATATTAGAAATGCCTTTTAAAAATGTTGAAGGCTAGATTTTTGCTTTGTTTTGAAAAGTGTATGTGTGTGCTCTTCTTCATCCAATTTTCTTTTCCCACACATTAGTATTTGGTTGGTTCTTTGGGCAATAAATGTTGTGTCATAATCAAGCACATTTTAAAATTTAATGCTCTTTATACTTATTGTAACCCGCATTTACAATTAGATACCTTTGATTTCATCATAAAGGTACAAATTGTTTCAGGTGTTCACATTCTCAATAGTGCTTTAATTTTTTGTTTCTTCTTCTCCTCAAGGGAATCGACAATGCAAGTGCTCCGAATTTGATATCATCTTGACGACTTCCTTGCTATCGATGAACGAACTGTAGAACTTTTACTTTAGCTTTTCAATGACTTCTATTTCTATAGAGGAGTGTGCTTTAGAATATATTTTGATACTTTTGAACCCTAAGAATGCTACACCATTTCCTGATCATTTAGATTGCTTTGATAATTTATGCTCCTTTTCATATGTTTTGATTTGGTACAAGTCTTGCTTTGACATCTTATCTAATTGGTTGAGACATATCATATGATTTTGGATGGATGGGCATATTCTTGTTCAATTTGGAATACCCTTTTTAACATATTACTTGAGATATTTCAAATTAAATTCTCTTCGATTGATTACTTTATACTATATAAAGCTTTAAATATTCTATATTTTTTACATGGTTGGAACATGCATGGCCCATGAAATGTCTTGATGCTAGAAACAAAATGTTTCTTTATGCCTATGTGCCTTATTTTTTTGAGCTCGTGAAATTCTTGTTAGTGTGCACCTTGTGAAGATTAGTTTTTGCTCTCTTTTTTGAACAAAAACAAACAAACGTGCAAAACTTGTGTTGAGGACTTTCTTGCTCTCTCAGTGGTTCTACTTTGTAGCACCTTAGTGTCTTTCTTCTATTTGGTACCTATGCTTAGATGCTTTTCTTTTGCTTGCAAATATTTTAACAAATGCTTGATCGCCTTCAATATTATGTTTACAAATTTGTTATGGTATAATTTTTTTCCTCAAGTTGATCCTTGGCAAGATTTCTTATCTTGGGATCACTTCTTCTACTATGGTATTTGACAAGATTTTGTATCCTGAGACTCTTCTTAGCAAGGGTCTAGTCCTTGGTAGGGCTCTTTTTACCATAAGGCTAGTTATTTAATAGAGAGCTCTTTTGAGACTTCTCTATGTCGAAGCTTGAGAAGGATTAGAAGGAGAGATGGCCCTTTCTTCTACTTGATTTGATACCATATGTTATAAAAAACTTTAATTATTTCCATTATGAAATGATATGTATTTAAATACATTGAATACCCATTTTTGGCATAATAAACTTCTAACTTATTTACTACATGCATAGTTTTTGTGAAGGGTGGTTATACCAGTCTCATGGTCACATGGGATATGATGTAATAATTCTTAACACTCTACCTGAAGGATATTATCTATCTATGAGATTATTATTGTGGATGGATGCTTTGTTATTTTAGTATATGGTGAATGATTTATGTTAATGAGAACAAAGGTTTATAACCTTATATTTGTTCCACTATTGATGAACATAAAAATATATTGGTTGTGATACATGAATATAGTCTATATCTAAAGCCACTTTTAAATTTCAATTTGGAATATTATAGTAGAAGAACACTCATACAGGAATATAATCTATGCAGGACATTATAGTAAATGCCACTGTCTCACATTTGCATGATATTATAATATCTTGATTTTATAACATTTTACAAGTTTAAGTAATTAAAAATTTATTTGCATCACATATAATTCATTTAAACAACTTGAATGGACCTTATGGTGAAGAGTTTGGAACTTCTATGAAGAGTTCCAAGGTTCAAATTTGATAGGAGTAAAGTTATACACCATACTTTGGAACTAGAGTTTAGTTAGATAAAGGGTAAGGAACATCCTTTAATAATATCGTTCCATATAACCTATGATTATGTGGATGTTAAAAATTGCTTTATTTTATTTTTACTTTATAATATTATAATTTCTTAATATTTCACAAGTTTAATTAATTTATAGTTAAATAATATAATATTTGGGAGACCCAAGTTCAAACCATGAGGGTGTATTTTATATATATATATATATATATATATATATATATATATATATATATATATAAAAGTTTTAACAATCTAACAAAATTAACAATTTATCAAATGACATTACTTCAACCTGTTAAAATCCTTAACTTTCATGGAATGACCCCAGTTTGAGTCTTGTCGGGTGATACATAAATAATTGTCAACTTGTATAAATACTACAAAATTGTCAAATTTGTATCAATACATATTTCCATATAGGTGAACCCATTTCAATCTCATATAATTGATAAAAAAATAAAATTAAGAGTATAATAATATATACAACTCTAATAATCCATACAGATAAACTTAATAATCCATATAAATAAACCTATTTTTATCCTATATAATTGATAAAAAAACAAAATTAACTATCTAATCATATATAAAAACTCTCTAGTTGTAAGCTTATTGTAGTGGTAAGGGCTTTGACCTCTCTTTCAGAGGTTTAAGGTTCAAACCCCACATAGTATGAGGGGACTAGGGCCCCTCATAAAAACCTTTGTAAACTCATTGAAAAAATACATAAAAACTCTAATGAGTTCCAAGATTACTGCAATGGTAAGGGATTTGGCCTCTCTTTGAGAGGTCCAAGGTTAAAACCCCATTTAGTAGGAGGATATCGGGATCCCTCATAAAAACCTATGTAAAATCATTGAAAATTTATATAAAACTCTAACAATTAATAATAAATACAACTCTAACAATCTCACAAAATTCATAATTAAAACCATAGTATTATTTTTTACTAGAGAACAAGGGGTTGTACTCGGGTCCCCCACCTTTGACAAATCACAACTTTCTTCTTTACCTAAAATATCTAAATTCTTGATTTTCATTTTTTGGAACTTTTTCAATTTTCTGTGTGAATACAAATATTCCAAAATTTAGCATCCTTCTTGATATTTTCCTACAATAGCCTTCACATTACTAAAAATTCACCTATACTATTTATGCATTATATCTTAGTAGAGTAATATTTCTAAAATATCACACTATCATAGCCCAATTTACTAGATCTAGATTGCTAGTTTCCTTCCTAAAGCACAAGTGCAACCATAAAAATTGTAATAAATAATATATATGAATGCACATTAATGTTATAAAATAAAGCATATATTACCAATGGAAAATATCAAAGTAAATCTTAATCATTATTTGATTCAGGTAATCAACATTTTTTTATCAGCTTTAACTAAACTTACTACTTCCTCTAACCAAGGAAAAGAGAATTTTTCATGATCTTGAATTAAAACCCCTCTATTGGCTAGTCTATCTGCACATTTGTTTCCTTCCCTTAATATATGTGTAAACCTAATTTCTTCAAACTCTATAACAAGGTCTTGAATTTCTATAATTATCTCTTGTATGTTCCATAGAGCCTTTGCTTTCCTTAAAATTGCATTTATTACTATGAGTGAATCACCTTCCATACATACTTTGTTCCATTTCATTTGTTTACATATTTTTAACCCTTCCAAAGTATCCCAAGCTTCAACTTCATTATTTGTCTTAAATCCACTATTGAAAGTGTAATGAGATAAAATCTCTCCTCTATTATTTCTTATTACTTCTCCTCCTGGTCCTAGATTTCCTTTAGATGCTCCATCATTATTCAATTTGATAAACTCCATGTTTGGTGGTTTCCACTTTATATTATTTTCCTTCTTTTTGTTTCTTCTATCCCCAACATCATAATTTCATTTGATATCTTGACTCCATCTATCAAGGCTCTCTGCTTCCAAATGAAGGATTGGGTGAGTTGACAAGGTTGGTTTAGACTCCTCTATGGCTAAACAAATATTCCTTTTCATTACCTCTAAACTACTTTCCTTTCCTTTAAATATTCTTCTATTTATTTCTAGTCAAACATTCCAAAGTATTATATCTTTTGATATATCCTAGATCGTCTATAAAGAGTCACTTTTAAAAGTGCTCTACCATTGCTTTAACCATTCCTCAATTCTGACATTCATCACCATGCATTTACCAAATATATTAAGAATCCATTGCCATAGTTTCTAGACTATTGAGCAGTGCCCTAAGAGATGGTCTAAACTCTCCTCCTCCATTTTACAAAAACACATTTTGAGGGACCATGAAAACCCCTTTTCATAAGTTATCCTAGGATAAAATTATTCTATGACCTAGCCAAACAAACATTTTGACTTTAGGAATGCTCGAGCTATCCCAAATATCTCTCCATATTATTGCAATATTCCTATTTGATGGTGTTTTATATTGTATCCACTTATTGTTGTATATTCTCCTAAGCTATTCAAATCTGTAACAACCCTCCTTAGCAAGACTTATTCTTGAAATTTTATTTATGTATTGATATGTGGATATCTAATGTATAATCTCATTTTGTGTTACCAATATGTGTTGGTAGTTGCATTTTATGCTTTGATTATACTATTTTTTGAGTATGGTACTATTGATGAATTTGTGGTTGCAAGAATAGGTACTCTCATTGGTAGATTGGTATGGGATAACCACCAAAGTTGAGAGAAAAATGGAAAATGATAGATGACATTCTAATAGACAACTCAAAGGTAAAAATAAATCCTTCATGTATTGCATATGTGTATGTTTGATTGAATGCACCATTGAGAAATAAGGTTGCTATTGAGCAAAAGAGCCATCTTTACTAGGTAGGTGATAGCGTCACAACTATCGTAAAACCTCCTACTCAAGAAAAAAACTTTGTTGTGTACATATGACTTAGCAAGAGCCCTTATATGTGGAATTGTTTGATATCGATGCTAATGTTTAATATTAGCATTCGATAATAATTAAATTAATTAGATGAGTAGTTAAATTGTTTTAAATTTTAATGTTATATCATAAAAAAATGTGTTGGAGTATTAAATAGAATGAATGCTCTAATTTATTTATGTTAGTTTTGAGATCATTACCAAACTAAAGATAAGCTTTAATTTTAAGAAAAGCAAGGAGGAGAGAAGGCTGGAAGTAGAGACTACAAGGTACTCATTTGATGATGTTAGAAGCCAATTTTCAGTTTGCAGATCTTATTGTCTTAATGCATTTCTGATGGTATGGTTATACCTTGTTCTTGGTTTTGAATTTTTTTTGAGTCATCGATGTAATGTTAGGCATATTTTGATGTTGTAGTTAAGTTTTAGCCTGGGATAGACTTAGGTGCTTGGTTTAACATGTCTATGTATTATTTTTGTATTGATGTGTTGATATGCTTTGCTTGATCTTGAAGTTTTCTTTGTTTTAATATATTGCTTTATACTGTTATTATTGCTTCATGATTCTTCAGGTTAATTTGACTTGGTTTTAGTGAGTCGATAAGAGAGCCTATTGATTTCATAGCCTACTCGGTGGTGCTTTCAATTACCCCAAGTTTCTTTGATTTGCATGCGTTATGCCTATGAGTGTATTTAGCTTCTTTTTAGATGTTTTGCAATCATGGTTTGTTTCACTATTAGCTTGTTGCTATAAGCAACTAGGTACTTGTTTGAGTGCAGGTTGATGGATTACTTATTTAGGGTTTATATTTTTCTCTTAGTATTTTTGTTAGGCATTTAAGATTATGCTTTAATTTATGTTGCACCCGATCCAAGCTTTCAATGGTTTCCTTTGGGTTTAGTTTTTGTGTTGTCCTTGCATTGTTGTTTCTTTTGAAAATTATGCTTGAGCTAAGAGATTAAGTTTGCATAAATCTTGGGTTTAAGTGCTAGTTTAGGTTAGTATCTTGTTGCTTTTGTGCAATACATTGGTGATTTTTATGTTGCTTGGGTTCTTTCTTTCCAAGCTTGGTCATTGATCTTATCATCCTATTTGTTTAAATATTATGATATTGATCTCTTGTGTTTAATTAAGTGAACATTTTCATGATAGAATTATTGTTGGTTTTTTTAAGAGGTTGTTAATTTTTGGTTGGTCGAGTTGTTTTGAGAAGACTTTGAATTATTTTAAATGTAGCATTAGAACATTTATTAATTATTTATTATTAATACTTCTTAGGCAATTGATTTTTTGTTCAAATTAAAATTCAATTATAGAGAACAAAAACCTTTGTTTTTTGCAGATGGATGTTGAATTTGAAAGTGTAATTAGTTCTGAGTTAGATTTATAAATGGGTATTAAGGAAACTTTTATTATTGAAGAAACAATGGATAAGTTTTCTAATATGGATGAAGGTTGCATTCATATTTGAGATAAGTATGAGATTCTCTCAATGTTTAGATTGGTATAAGCTTGTATTATGCATTATTATGTTTCTTTTCTTGCTTAGTGCATGGTAGACTTGCATAAGCAATTCATGAGTTGTTCTGATCCCTAAACTTCTATTCGGTTTGTGGGCAAAGATCATCCAAAGAAGAACCTTGGATGAATGATGGAACTTCAAATTTATGATATAGTTATGTAATAATGTTATTGAAAAATGGATATGCTTGATAAGCATTGTGTTGAAACTTTTGTTGAAGGAAAGATATACTGTAATAGTATTGAAAGATTACATGTTAATATTCTTTATGTAAGTTCATGAATTAATTTGGTAGGTGCAAATGAAGAATTATGTTCAATGTATGGATTATGCAAACTGATGATTCATAGTAATTTTGAAAATGCTATTATTGCTTCAATAATATTTTAGTCTTTATATGTGTTTACGATGTATTTGTTTATGTTAAATTATAGCACTCTATTTGAAGCATTGAAATTGTTTTATATTCTTTTGGAATATATGCTTTTTTGCTTATGATGGTTAGACTCTTTGGGTTGTTGGATTTCTTTAGAAAAAATCTAGAGACATCTTAGAACCCCTAAATCAAGAAGATAACCCAATTATAGGAGGAGTTACAGTGATGCAATAACCAAGTATATATCTGGAAGGAATTGCGGTGATGCAGTAGCCATATATTTGTGAGTGTAACACCTTGAACAGTGAGGCTTGGGTATACCCAAAGTGGTGAGGCTATTGAAAATCATTCACAAGACAATATTAATAGAAACTTGAATGGTTAGGATCGAGTGGCCATGCTCATTGCCAAGTGAGTGGTAATGATCTTAGTTAGCCTACAGAGGTGTGGTAACTAAGCACCAAGGCATTACACTAGAATATTCCTACATAGATGGACATATGTAGGGTTTGGGAAAGGGCACCCACATTTAAGTGTTATGGGCCTCAAAGGATAATCTCTACACCATGGTCATGTTGTCCTATATCGGTGAGGGTATAGGAGAGGTAGGAGAACCACTATTCGCATCCTTACTAAATGGTGAGGTTGAGAAAGGTGAACCCCATAAATATGGGATGTTGGTCGCTCTTGTCCATTTTAGTGTTGTCTGTAGCAATATAAACTCAAAATATGGTTATACCTCATAATGCTAAAATTTATTGGGACTTCTTTGTGAACCTTGAAAAAAAAATATCTCTCTCTTGGGTTGGTATTGATAGGTTGCTACAAACTCTCAAATCAACTTATCCTTGGCTTCCTCATAATAATAACTATTGTTATATTTATACTCAACTACCTCCTAGCATCAATGTCTTGTATACTTGTAAATAAATCTTCCTTCTTGATCCTTGTACAAAATGTTTGAATACCTATCACCATATTTTCTTGAAGTAATCTCATCCATGGTTTCAAAACTAGATCTAGATTGAGTGGTTTTATATCATAGTAAGTATCCAACCAAATATAATTTTTTTCTCCAGTTCCCATAACCCATCTTAAACATTTAATCACTAGATCAAATAATTTTTTTAAATTATTCCATAGTGTAGAACCATTTGGTAGAGAGAAAGAAGTAAATATTAAGCTTGGGTCATTGGTCTCAACATACTTAGAAGAATTCTTGTACATTGTCTTTGATCCTCTTTGTACAATCTTCAAATTTTCTTTTCCCTAAGAGCTAAGTTTACAGCAATTCTATTTATAGTAAGTTAGTTTGGGGTGGACCAAATCACATATATATGGTTGGAGGGACTAGAGGAGCAATGAAGGAGTTGGAACAAAGCCAATATATGGAACAATTAAATCAAACACTTAGTAGCCTAATGAGCCAAATGTCCTACATTGGACAAGAAGTTAAATAGATGAAAGATCACATACAAATTATGAAAACTGACCAAATTAAAATCAAGGAGGTGATTGAAGAAATATTCGTAGAAGTGGAAAAGCATTTAAAGGAAGGCCTAAAATTATTCCAACATAATAATACTAAAGGACTAGGTGGCAGTTCAAGAAATAAAGAGAAAAAAAACCCATCATATTGACACATGTACCTTGCTTAAGATGCCTAAATTAGACTTTCCCAAGTTTAATGGAAAGGATATTAATGGGTGGTTGTGTCAATAAGATCAATTCTTCAAACTCCACAGTATACCATGATATTTATGGGTCACCATGACATCTTTTAACTTTGAATCTAAGGCTCTACAATGGTATAAATGGTTATAGAACATGACTCTTGGCCCTTATTGGGAAAACTTTGAGTCTCAATTACTCAATTATTTTTGCCCTAGTAAGTATGAGGACTTTACAAGAACCTTAACCAAATTGAAACAATCCTATATTATCTAGGAATATTAATATCAATTTGAAAAATTAGCTAATAGGACAAAAGGGTTGAGTGAGGGATTTTTTCAGAGTCGTTTTATCAATGGGTTGAAAGAAGATATCAAGGTAGAGGTAAAAAAATCTATAATGCAAGCCATGGGATTGGAGAGATTAGCGAAAGAAAAAAAAAATCCAAAAAAAATCATTCAAATTCCCACACACCAAACTCACATTTCCCTCAAAGTTCACACTGAATACTAGCAACAAATATTTGCCAATCAAGCGTTTGACTAGGGAGGAAATGGATGCCCATAGAGCACAAAGCTTATGTTATAATTGTGATGAGAAATATGCTCCAAGACATAAATGCATACAAAAAAAGTTATTTTTATTGGATGTGGATGAGGCAATAACCATTGAATCTTCTAAGGATTAAGAGGATCGTTAGGAAGAGGAACGTATAGAACAACTAGATGTTCCAAAATAATCCCAATCAAAACTTTTGGTGCATGCCTTAGAAGGTATATAAACTTCCCAAACTATGAAGGTGATCGAATAATTCAAAGGAATGTGGATCATAATTCTCATTGACTCCAAGAGCACACAACTTCATTGACCCAAGGGTGGCAAACAAAGGAACTGTTATATTAATTTTGGGATATATTACATTATTTGATACATAAAAATATCAAGAGTTCATTAGCTATATATCATAACATGAATATCAAAGGTAATTTATGGAAGCTATATTATGGATACTATGTTCCATAACCAGTTGTACAAGTTCTCTCAATAATGAAAAGCTCTATGATGTGTTTCTCATGTGTTATGTATGTAAGTTTCATTGTTATTATTATTTTTAATTACAGTTATATTTGACCCTATGATTATATTCCTGTGAGTTTTGTATTTGATGTAAGACTTCAAAAACTATTAGTGGTATCAGAGCTACAATAATATTTTTTGCATAGGATTTGAAAGTTGTAGAAGACAAAAGGAGACCCGTGAGAAGAGGTCTCATTGGAGACATAAGGAGACCCACAAGAAGAGATCCCATAGTTGATAGAGATAGGAGACCCAATAAAAAGCAATCCCATAGAATTCAAAGAAAAGAGGAGACCCAAGGTAAGAGGTCCTAGAATTAGTAGAGATAGGAGACTCAGGGAAAGTGGTCTCATATAAGCTATTAAAGTCATAAGAAGAGACCCAAGCAAAGAGGTTCTCTTGAATATTGAAGAAGTTTGTTCTAAGAAAAAAAAAAGAAGAATTTCTAGAAAGAGTGTCTACATCAAGTTTGGGGTAATCGTCGTTATTCAACGTCAAGCCTATAAGAGATAGAGAAGACTCATTAAAGGATATTCTAGTGAAGATTGAGGTAGAACTTAAAAAATTAAGACAACAAGGAGTCTTGAGGATAGTATAGTTTGAATATAGACTAGAAAACATTTGGAAGGCAAGTATCTTTCCAAAGCTTACATACATCAAAGGCCAACAAGTTTGTGAAGACTAGGAAATAGAGAAATAAGATATCTCTATAGATTTGGCCAAAAAAAAAACTACATTGGAAATAGAGCAAGCAAGGGTGAAATCTACAATATTGAAAGTATCATCAAGGAACCAAAACATTAAAGGTATGTCTAGAAGTGTAGTAGAAGATAGCATTGTCAAAGAATTGATTAAGGAATTTTAAAAGTCTTGAAATTATTTGCATCAAAGCATAAAGCTAGAAGTCTGCATCCATTCAGTCATTGTTTGGAGAAGTGTTCTTTGTCACCTTATCTAAGTTTCTACAAAATAAAGGGTGTTATTACATTAGTAAAGGAAGAAGTTCCATTGTGAAAACAAACAGTGAGCAATATTAGTAAAGAAAGTAGTTCTTGGAAGAAGCACTAGCATTGAAGGTAGATTTAGGACAACATTGAAGGTAGATTTAGGATAACGTTGAAGGTAGATTAAGGATAGCAAATGGAACCTTCCAAGAGAACATAGTTTTTCTAAAAGCACCATTACACAACAAAAAATGGACAACATCATATATGAACGAAGGATAGAACTCTATGTCAAACTCTAGTGCCATTGCAATGAAGGGACACCAAAAAAATTGCTCGTTTTAGTCTGAAATAAGAAGTTGAAAAGTTATCCATTGCAACCCAAGTAGTAGCACCAAAGCATCACAAGTAAAAACCATAGGGAAGTGCAAAAGGTTAGGAAAATTTAGAATGTTGAATGAGCACAAAATTTAGGTCAACTCAACATTGAAGGAAGTGCAAGAGTTAGGAGCCAAGCTTTGGAAACCCTAACACTCAAAATTTACTATTGAACATCAAGTCATTAGTGTACCCAAGGGAATTGGATATTATTAGCATTGGAATGTAAAACACCAAGCATGCAAATTACCCTGTTGACACATGGCAGTGTGGAAGGAGAACGACAACTTGAAAGGTGAAGGGAAGAAGTAAGAGTAACACACAGTATTCCCATTACTTACACATACAATGATAGGTAGGTAGAACACATGATTGGCAGCGATAAGCAAGTAGCACATTCATAGCCATAAGGAAGTGGATTACCAAATTGCAGTGCCAAGAGATATTTTTCAAAAGCAATGCACCATCAAGGAGGTATAATTCGAATTCAATTTTTATATTTAATTTTTTTCTAAGATTGAGGAGAGATAAGAAGACTTAATGATTAATTATTAATTATGCTAAGATTTAATTTTCTTAAAGGGAGCCCCCTAAGGGTCTTGGAAAATGGTCGGATGCTTTAATTATCAACAAACCTGAAGGTTGAAGGAGTGTGGAAGGTTGGAGGCTGAAGGAGCATGGAAGGCTAGAGGCTAAAGGAGTGTGGAAGGCTGGAGGCTAAAGGAGCATGGAAGGTTGGAGGTTGAAGGAGCATGGAAGGCTGAATGATGAGTTGATCTTTGGAGTGTTAAGGCTAAAGGAGCATGGAAGTTTGGGTTGGCTAAAGGAGTGTGGAAGGTTGGTATGGCTAAAGGAGCTATAACAAAATGATGGAATGTTGGGTGGAAGGCTAGGATGGTTGAAGGAACGTGGAAGGTTGAGAAGGCTAAAGGAGCGTGGAAGGTTGGGATGGTTGAAGGAGCTACAATGGAAGGTTGGGATGTTGAGTGGAATGCTAGGAAGGTTGAAGGAGCATGGAAGGCTGCTTACAATGAGAAAAATAAAATTGCAAAGTGTGAAGGATTAGGGTTTTTTCCTAAAAAATATCTAATATTTTAGGAGCCATATCTTCGTGAAGAGTTATACGATTCAACTAATTCTTGGACCAACTTTTGCATAATTTTAATAGCTTTAAAATGATTGGTCATATGTAAAAATCCAAGCAATATTTAGGGATATACGATCTTGTGAAGTCAACCATTCAAAGTAAGGGTAGTGATGATTTTTCAAGTCATGAAAAATAAAATTGCAAAGTGCGAAGGATTAGGATTTTTTCCTGGAAAATGTCTCATCTTTTAGAAGCATATCTTCGCAAAGAGTTATCTAATTCAACTGATTCTTGGACCAACTTGTGTAAAATTTAAGTAGCTTTAAAATGAGTGGTCATATGCAAAAATCTGAGCAGTATTGAAGGAGATACAACCCTATGAATTCAACCACTCAAAACAAAGGCAATGACAATTTTTTAATTTGTGAAAAATGAAATTGCAAATATTTTTCAACTAGGTTTCTAATGATGGGAAGAGCAATGAAGGTCTATGACTTCAAAAAGGAAGGAAACTAGCAATTTAGATTTGGTAAAGCGGACTATGATAGTGCAATGTTTAGGAAATATTACTCTACTAAGATGCAAGGCATAGATAGTAGAGGTGAAGTTTGTCACTGTGAAGGCTGCTATAGGAAAATGTCAAGAACGATGCTAAATTCTAGAGTAATTGTATTCATACAAATATTTGAAAGGATAAAAAAAATGAAAATCAAGAATTCAGATATTTTACGTAAAATGTTGTAGGTTTCTAGTTATAGCATCTCAATTGAGATGAGAAGTGTATCTATTTGTAAACTCTCAAGATCTAAAGAAGAGAGATGTAATTTGTCAAGGGTGAGGTACCCGAGTACAACCCCTTATTATCTAACAAAAATAAATGCTTAAAGGAGAGATAAGGAATTTAATAGGATATCTAAAGCCTTAGTTACTTTAATTTCAATTTTAAGTTTTGGAGTGATAAGTAGATATTTAATTTAAAGTTTGTAAGGTTTTATAAAGTTACTTAAAACATGAAATTTGAAATTTAAAATCTTGTTTTATTTGAATTTCAAGATATATAGAATATTTATAGAATTATTTTTGGAGAGATAATAAATTTAAGAAAACTCATTATGGATTATTGGTACATAGATTCTAGAGCCAGTAGACATATGATTGGGAACAAACAATGGTTTAATACACTACAAAGAAAATATGAGAAACCAATTGCTATAGCAGATAGTAAGACTTATGAAGTAAAAGGAATAGGAGATGTTCTAGTCAATCTAATAAATGGAAAAAGAATAATTAATAATGTCTTATATGTTACTAGATTGACTACTAATCTTCTTTTAGTTTCTCAACTCATCGACCAAGATATGACAGTAGAATTTAAAGTCATCAATGAGAGAAAACAATGTCATATTATCAAACACGGGAAACTGATAGCTTCAAGTTCTTATAAATATAGTCTATTTACTTTAGATACTACTACAAATTTGGCTCTTTTAGTGGGAATATCAAAGACTAGAAAAATTGGCATAAACGTTTAGGACATACCAATGCATCATATTTAAATGAGATGGTTAAATATCAAATGGTAGAAGGAATACCAAAAATTTCTTGGGAGTCTACTATATGTCCAAAATGCTTAGTAGGAAAACAACATAGAATACCTTTTGAACTTCATCAACATAGGTCTCAACAACCATTAGAATTAATATATACATATTTTTGTGGTCCAATGAATGTTACTAGTATTGGAGGACATAAATACTTTCAATTATTTGTTGATGACTACACTAGAAAAATGTGGGTATACTTTATGAAGTACAAATCTAAAGCATTTGGTTGTTTTAAACAATTCAAACTTCAAGTGGAAAAGGAATCAGGGAACACTATCAAAACTCTTCGTTCAGAATGAGGAGGTGAGTTTTTGTCAACTTACTACAACATAGATCAACAAAATGGAATTGCAAAAAGAAGAAACATTTCTATAATGGAAATGATGATATGTATGATAAAAGAAACTCATCTTGATCATCAGTACTGGGCAAAAGTAGTCAAAACAACTATATACTTACAAAATAGATTGCCTACAAGAATACTCAAGAATGTTACACCAAAAGAAGTATGGTCAAGATGAAAACCAAATATCAAAAATTGAGAATTTTTGGATGTAAAGCATATATGCACATTCCAAAACAAAAAAGGACAAAACTAGATGAAAAGACCATGTATGGCATATTTGTTGGTTATGATGATGAATCTGCAGGATATAGGATAATTGATCCAATTACAAAGAAAATTTACATAAGCAAAGATGTAGTTTTTGATGAAAGAATCAAGGATGAAATCAAGGAGCATAAAGATGATTAAAAAATTCTTCTAAATTTTTCAAAAGGAAATGAGGATATAGAGTCAGAATCTCAAGACGAACAAAGTGAAAACATAGAAGCTTTTATAATCCCACAAAGGAAGGAACCTATATGGTTCAGAAATACTCTAAGAGAATAAAATCTATAACAAATGTTAGATCTTACTACTACAAGACCTCAAAATCATAGTCCAAGTAGAATAAATAAAGGATTGCTAAGTACTGTGATGGAATGATCAACAACACTTCAAGCATTAAATCATTCAAAATGGAAAGCAACCATGGAATTAGAATATTCATCATTACAAAAGAACAAAACATGGAATCTAGTGGAATTACCTCTAGGAAAGAAAGTAGTAGGTTGCAAATGGGTTTATAAGATTAAGTATAAAGCAGATGGCTCACTTGACAAGTACAAAGCTCGATTAGTAGCAAAAGGATATACTCAAACAAAGGGAATTGACTATGAAGAAACTTTTGCACCAACAACTAGGATGACTACTATAAGAATAGTGTGTGCTTTGGCAACACATCATGGTTGGAAAATTCATCAAATGGATGTAAAAAGTGCATTTATTAATGATGATTTAGAAGAAGTCTACATGTCACAACTAGAAGGATCTATTTTTAAAGGACAAGAACACGAGGTCTATAAATTAAGAAAGTCCTTATATGGTCTAAAGCAAGCTCCTAGAGCATGGTATATAAAAATAAATAATCACTTATTGCAACACAACTTTAAACAAAGTCTATCAAAACCAAATCTATATATGAAAAAGGTTGAAAGTGCTATATTAATACTCGTAGTATATGTTGATGATATAGTAATTACATGAAACTCGAGGAATTTAATAAAAGAAGTTAAAAAGGATGTTGAAAAATATTTTGAGATGACTTATTTGGGACTTATGCATTATTATATTGGTTTAGAAAGTCATCAAAATGAAAACAATATTACCATTACACAAACATAGTATGCAAAAACTCACTCGAGAAATACAAAATGAGTAATTGCAAGCCTAAAGATACACATATGGAACAAGGGCTCCAATTATCCAAAAATGATGAAACACCTTTTGTTTCAGCTACAACTTATCATCAATTGATTGGAAGTCTTTTGTATTTAACAAATACTCGACCTGATCTAGTTTTTCTTGTAAATTATCTTTCAAGATTCATGCAAGAACCAAGAGAGAGTCATTGAAAAACTACAAAAAGGATACTGGAATATTTCTATAAAACTACAAATTGTGGATTAACATATATGAAGAATGCTAATTATTTTTGTCTACAAGGATATTCAAATTCTAACTATTTTGGCTCTATTGATGACACAAAATCTACATTGGAGTATATTTTTTTATTTTAGCTGAGGACTAATATCATGGCATAGTAAAAAAACATGTTGTAGCACAATCATCTATTGAATTAGAATATCATGCAACAAAATATGCAACTTGCAAAGCCTTATGGCTACAGTACATACTATCATACATGAGAGTTAAAAGAACTCCAACTCTAATACACTGCAACAACCAAGGAGTATTGAATTTGATCAAAAATCCAATTATACATGAATGAACTAAGCATATTGAAGACTAGTGTCACTTTATTAGAGATCACTTTCAAAATCAACACATTAGATTACAACATATTCCTAAAGAAGAAAAAATTACATATATATTCACAAAGGCATTGGGTCGAAATAAGTTTCAAATATTCAGAGATCATCTATGCAAATCAAGAGAAGCTCATATCAAATAATGTAATACAAGGGGGTGTTAGGATTTATTACATAAAAAGATCAAGAGTTCATTATCCAGATATCATAGCATGAAGATCAAAGGCCATTTATGGAAGCTATATTATTGATACTAAGTTCTATAACTGGTTGTACAAGTTCTTTCAATAATGAAAAGCTCTATGCAGTGTTTCTCATGTGTTATGTATGTAAGTTTCACTATTATTATTTTTGTTCTATTACAGTTATATTCGACCTTGTGATTATATTCCTATGAGTTTTGTATTTGATGTAAGGCTTCAAAAGCCATCAATTAATACTTGTAACTCCTTTGAAGTCATGTTGCTAATGGAGGAACTTTTCCTTGTAAGGGAAAGTGTCAAAATGTTAAAATACAAATAGGGGAATATAGTATTAAGGTAGACATGTTTTCCCTTCCCATAGGAGGGTGTAAATTTGTTTTTGGGGCTTAATAGCCAATATTGTTGGGTTTAGTATTATGGGATTTCTCTAAATTATGGATGAAATTTAGCCAATAAGGAGCAAAGTACAACTTACAGGGCTTAAAGGTTAGGGCTACTCAAATTGTTACATCTCATAGGATGGAAAAACTATTGAAAAAGTCAACCCATGGAATTGTTACCTAACTATTTGCTATACAAGACCTAGATAGCGGAGACAACCACCATTCAAAGGAATTATGACTATTATTGAAAAAACAAGCCATAATTTTTTGGGAACCCAAAGGACTACCCCCTTTTTGTACTAAAGATCATGCAATTAAGCTTATTATGGGTAGTCTTTCTCCAAATATATGCCCTTACAGATATCCATGTGCCCAAAAATAAAAAATATATCTTCACCAATCCCTCAATGGATTAATAATCGCAAATAAGAATTGGCCAAGGATTATGGCTTGCAAAATTTGATCAACAAACTTTAAATAGAACCTAAATCATACCATGGACACACTTGGGATAGTCAAGACTTGAGATATCATGACCAACTTGTTATTCCCCAAACCTCACAAATGTGATAATTCATCTTGCAGGAAATGCATGCCTCACCCATAACATGACATTTTGGGTTTCTAAAAACTTATGAAAGGACCAAGAATACTTTATTCTAGAAGGGAATGAAGAAGGATATTCAAATTTTATGGTTGAATGTGACAAGTGCCAAATAATAAAGGGAGAAATTGTGTCTTCTCTTGGAACCCTTCAGCCCTTACCAATTCCAGAACAAGTATGGGTAAATAATTCTATGGCTTTTATCAAAAGGTTACCCAAATCGAGAGGAAAATTAGTTATTCTAGTGGTAGTAGATCATCTCACAAAATATGTTCATTTGTATTCCTTATCCCATCCCTACACAACCTCCATAGTTGCCCAAATCTTTTTAGACTCCATCTTTCACCTTCATGGAATACCCAAATCTATTGTGTCAAATAGAGATCCTACCTTTACTAGTCATTTTTAGCATGAACTGTTCAAGTTGTAGGGCACACAACTCAAAATGAGTTTGGCTTATCATCCTCAAACTGATGGCCAAACAATTTTTGTTAATAAATGCTTGAAAGCCTACCTCCATTGCTTTACATCTGAACATCTTTCAAGGTGGGAAAAATGGTTTCCTTTGGCTGAATGGTGGCATACTACTTTATATCACACTACAACCAAGGTTACACCCTTTTAAGTAGTATATGGTCATCCTCCATCAACATCCTTCTCATACATTCTAAGAATCTCAAAGGTTCATGTTGTAGACACCACTCTTAGCCAACATGTCATCGTCCTCTAAAAACTTAAGATGAATCTTGAATTGGCCCAAAAAAATATGCATCAACAAGTTGATCAACATCATTTTGAGTGCAACTTTGAAGTGGGGGATATGGTTTTTCTCTGTCGGCAACCCTATAAACAAATATCACTCCAACTCTGTAGACATCAAAAACTAGTTGTCAAATACTATGGACCCCACCAGGTGTTACAACAAATTGGTTTAATAGAGTATAAATTGGGCCTTTCGACTACATCCAAGATCCATCCAGTATTTCATATCTCTTCTCTCAAGAAGATGGTTGGAAACAAGGTACATGTTCAATCCACTTTACCAAAGTGTTTGGCAACAAGGTACATGTTCAATCCACTTTACCAAAGTTGGATGAAGAAGGTTCCATCATGCTTGAGCCTAAATACATTTTGGACCATAGATCGTGCACCCTTCACAACCATGTCATCACCAAGGTTCTTGTTCAATGGTGTAAACTACAAATAAAAATACCACATGGGAGTCTCTTCGACAGTTATAGCAGCAGTTTCCTCATCTCCATATTGAAGGACAAAGCTTTTTGAATGGGAAGTGCATGTTAGGACCCCATCCTAACATTAATATGTAATTATAACTTTATTATGTAATGATCCCTTTCCAATGGGGGGACCCATTTTAATCATATTTTGTAATGGTATGTGGCACTTGAGGCACCTAGAAAAGTGGGTCATTTCATGTAACTATTTATTTGGTAGAAGATTAGGTGGCACTTTTCACATAAGCCAACCCTTGAGTCTTATATTAGGGTTACATGGAATGTATCTTTGAAATACAAGGGGGCATAAACTAATGTATATTTTTTACATATTGAATCAAAGTAGTGAAGAAGGTTGCCCCCTCAAAGAGGCTAGTGATTTTGTATCATGGTTTGTGAGATTAATATATATTTATGCATTTACATTTTGTTTGCAATATTTTTTCTTTCATGAATTACTAGTTTTATAATAATATTTATGTGGATGTGCTTATTTTAATTAGAAGGTTCTTAACACTTAAGATCATAGGTCTTGCTACGATGTTGATGTTGGAGCATATAGAGAATCAAAACCTAGTAAATACATGAGTCAATTTTATGGATACCCTTAGTAAAGCTTTTTCTCTGTCCAACTATGAGCATCATGTACTATGTTTACATCAAGAATATAACATGTCTATATTAAGAATATGTTCATCACTTTAAAAAAATATGTATCATCCTCACCATCAAAGATGTCTTATAACTATGAGCATCATGGGGCTTTGAGGTATGCGGCAGATGGCGGGAGCGGGAGCAGGAGCAGGAGCAAGAGAGGGAGTAGGACTGGGGACAGGTTCAGAGATTGGTGCAGGTTTCTGGGCGAGATCGGGATCGGGCACGTCTAGGCCCGGGCCCGGGCCAGCAGGGCCCTCGGCGGGCCCAGAGGATGGCTCTACGCCTGAGCTGAATGGTGGCCAGGGTGGGGACGACATCTTGGGCCCGGGCCCCCAGCCCAGCCTCGATGCGAGTGCAGGCCTCAGGAAAAAGCCTCCTGATCCTGGGCAGGGTTCTATCCCTGGTAGGCCCAAACCCTCCTATCAGCAGATCTTGGTGGGCTCCAGGGCCCCTTCTCGGGCCCTGGGTCTAGGACTTTCCCTCGAGGGCACCCACATTTCTATCCAGGAGGAGGTCTACTCCTCCTTGGTCGCTGGATCCTCTGCCTCCCTGGTAGGAAAATTCTTGGGAGGGCGTCCAGACATGGAAACCATCCGTAGATGGGCGGCTTCCAAATGGAAGGTTTCTAGGCATATTCAGCTGGTTGCCCTTACCAAGGGCTTCTTCATCATCAAACTAAATAACAATGAGGACGCCAAAAATATCCTGTCGGGCGGGCCCTGGTTTCTGGGATGCAAAAGCCTCTTCCTCAGGCGTTATGGAGCTGACTTCCACCCCAACACCCAAAGCATCAACTTTGCCCCGGTTTGGGTCCATCTCCCAGACCTTCCCTTCCACCTGTGGCACGAAGACGTCCTAAGACTCATTGCTCAGTCGATCGGGGACCTGGTGGCCTTCGACCCCGCTACCAAGGCAGGATCCCGAATGGTGCATGCCAAATTTTGTGTCAACGCAAATCTCGAATCTGAACTCCCCTCTTCGATGACCATCTCTTCTGGGTCCTTCTTTTGGTGCCAGTCCCTGATCTACGAAAACAAACCTGCTTTCTGTCCCACCTGCTGCACTCAGGGTCACCTCTCCCACCAATGCCCGGTATCCAAAAATGTTGATGGCCCTATCCCCAAACTCCCTTCCCGATCAGGCCGGGCCCCGTCTCGAGGGCCCCCTCGTGACGGCCACAGATCCCAGGCCTGGACCAACAAGGAGGCCCCCCCTTCTGCCCCAAAGGACTCTCATGTGGACCCTGGTCTGGAGGTCGGTCTTCCTCAGGTTTCCCCTTCTGCTGCTCCCTCCCCTGGGTCGTCTTTCGGGGCCCCGATCCCAGGTTCTCCCTCCCCCCCATTTTGAATCCCTCCTCGTAGGCCCCGGCTTGCGCCCCCAGGCCTGCGAGCCGCTCGGGCTCCTTTCCCCGTCGGCTCCCACCTCTGTCGGGGTTCCCTTCTCCCCCCCTCACTCCCGCTATCCCCCCCTCGACCCCCTCCCGCCCCTCCCGGTGGCCCCTGCTGGGCTTCCCCCCTTGGAGTGCGGATCCGAGAGGTCAGATGAAGAGGTTGAAGGCAGTTCTCCATCCGGGCCCGATGAAGTCAGCCCCAAGATGACCCGAAGCAGGACTTTTGCCACAGACTTTGGCAGCAAACTCAAAAGAGGGCGGCCCACCCTGGGCGACCAGCGGACAAGGATCACTGAAGATGACATAGCCAATGGCTCCCAGGCAACTCTCTCTGACGTTGGCACGAGTTTCTCCAAGATGGATGCCCTCCGACCCAAACCCCCCGCTCAGGCCGAGAAGGGGGGCAAGCGACCCCACAAGGGTGTCAAATGAAGCTCATCACCTGGAATATCAGGGGGCTCAATGGGGCCCCCAAGAAAAGGATCCTCGACCAACTCCATAGGGATCACCGCCCATCCTTCCTCCTACTCCAGGAGACCAAAATAGATGATGCTGCTGCCCGACGCGTAGCCCAAGCTACCTGGCGCAATTGCGAGTCCCTGTCCACCCCTGCGGCTGGCTCAGCCGGGGGTTTGCTGTGCATGTGGGATCCCCGGTCTTTCGAGGGGAGACTCATATCTTCGTCTCCCAGAATAATCAACATTCTGGTCCATTGCGTGAAGTCAAGGCGCTCGTGGATTCTGTCCAACGTCTACGCTCCTAACAACCCCATCGAGAAAGTGGCCTTATGGAAGGAAATCAGCTCGATGAGAGAAGCCTTTGCCCCCCTGCCCTGGATCCTGGCAGGGGACTTCAACAGTCCCCTGTTCCTCTCTGACAAAAGTGGGGGCTCAACGGTTTCGAGCAAAAGCATGGAGGACTTTGGAGCCTTCACCGCCCTCAACGAGCTCATGGACGTCAGCCTGAAAGGAGCCAGGTTCACTTGGACTAACAGAAGAGCGGGAGCAAGCCATATCCAGGTCAGGTTGGATAGAGTTTTCTTGTCCAAGGAAGCCCTTCCCATGTTTGTCGATGCCACCTTGTTGGCCCTCCCCAAAATTGGGTCTGATCACAGCCCCCTCCTCCTCGAAATCGATCATCGCCCCTCCCCCAAGCGGCCCTTTCGGTTCGAGTCCATGTGGCTGCATCATCCCGACTTTCGGGCCCAGGTTGGCCGCTGGTGGGCTCCCCCAGTCCCTGGACGCCCCGCTGAACAAGTCTTTCACAAGCTTAGATGCCTCAAAGAGCAACTCAAGGTATGGAATAAAGAGGTGTTCGATAACATCTTTGAAAGCAAAGTGACAGTTAAGGAAAAACTCGAAGTCCTTGAATCCAGATTTCAAGCAGGCTCCCAAGACCCGGGGCTCAGGGAAGAGGAACGCCTCGCTCTCAACGAGTACCATAACATCCTGGCCAGGGAAGAAACCTTTTGGAGGTAGAAGTCGAGAGCCCTATGGCTCCAAGAGGGCGATGCAAACACAAAGTTCTTCCATACGTCGACGCTCAAGAATAGGGGGTCCAACAGAATTGCTAAGCTGGTGGGCAGCGATGACAGAATTATCAAGGAAGAAGAGGACATTCGGGCTGAAGCCACCCACTTCTTCCAGGAGCTCCTAGGCGACAGCCCCCCATGTCCTCAGAAGTGGCAGAATCCCTTCTGGAACATATCCCTTCTTCTGTCTCGGCCATGGCAAATGAGATGCTTGTGCAACCCTTGTCTGACTCTAAAATCCATGCTGCCACCTTTTCCATGAAGGCTGAGGCGGCCCCAGGCCTAGACGGGTTTCCCCCTAATTTTTCCAATCCTTTCGGGACCTCATCGGGCAAGAAGTGTGTGCTGCCATCCGGGACCTTCATACTGCCAGCTCCATCCCCAGAGGTATCAACTCCACCTTCATAGCCCTGATCCCCAAGACCCAGGCAGCCAGATCCCTCTTGGATTTTTGCCCCATCAGCTTGTGCAATGTCCTGTACAAAATCTTGACCAAATCCATGGCCTCCCACCTCAAGGATATCCTTCCCCTGATCATTGCCCCCTGTCAGGGAAGCTCGATCAAAGGTAGACTGATCACAGACGGTGTCATAATCATGCACGAGGCCATCCACTCGGCCGTCCTCTCCAAAAAGGCCTCCTTTCTGCTCAAGCTGGATATGAACAAGGCCTTTGACAGAGTTGACTGGGATTTCCTTTCCAAGGTCCTCCTTAAGTTCGGGTTCCACCCCTCCTGGGTCAGGCTCATCAGCAACTGCGTGTCCTCCCCCTGGTTCTCTATCCTCGTCAATGGATCCCCTGCTGGGTTCTTCCCTAGTTCCAGAGGCCTCCGCCAAGGTGACCCCCTATCCTCGATCCTCTTCATTATCCTGGCTGAGGCCCTAGGGCGTACCATCTCGAGCACCATTTCTCGCGGTCTCATTTCGGGCATCAGGCCTGCGCCGGGCCTACCCCCCATGTCCCATCAGCAGTTCATGGACGACACCATCCTCGCCACCTCAGCCTCGATCCCTCAAGCCAAGGCCCTCAAGCATATCTTGACCCTGTACGAGGAGGCGGTCGGGCAGAAAATCAACCTCCAAAAAAACAATATTTTCTTCATCCATACTCCCTTGGCTAGGCAAATCAGAATCGGGTGGATCTTGGGCTGCACCCTTGGCTCCCTTCCCTCCTCCTACCTCGGGCTTCCCCTATTCATAGGTGCATCCTCCAAGGCCCTCTAGGGCGGGATGATTGAGCGGATCCAGAGGAAGCTGGCCCCCTAGAAAGGTCACCTCCTCTCATAGGCTGGCAGAGCCACCCTCTTGGCGGCAGTCCTGCAAAGCATTCCGATATATTTCATGTCGGTCTTCAGAATCTCGGCCTCCATTGCAGCTCACATCGAACAAATTCAGAAATGCTTTCTCTGGTCGGGCAGCGAAGATAAGAAGAGGATTCCCCTGGTCTCCTGGTCCCTGGTCTGCCACCCCAAAGGTGAGGGAGGGATCGGGCTCAGGCGGGTGACCCTCATGAACAAGGCCCTCTTGTCCAAACACGCCTGGAAGGTGTTCACCAATACCCCTGATGAGTGGGTCAGCATCGTGCATAGGAAATACTGTCATCATCACCCCTTCCTCAGTGAATCTCAGCCCCGAGATGGATCAGCCTTTTGGAAGTCCCTGATCTCCACCAAAGACATTATCCGAAAAGGGACCAGATGG
The DNA here is from genome assembly GCA_028583015.1 of Wollemia nobilis. NCBI lineage: Eukaryota > Viridiplantae > Streptophyta > Pinopsida > Araucariales > Araucariaceae > Wollemia > Wollemia nobilis. The sequence continues at coordinate 567,432 of JAQPPZ010000620.1, read as the reverse complement.
ATCCTCGGGGACGGAGCCATGATCGACTTCTGGGAAGACAGATGGATTCACGACGAGGCCCTGACTGCTGATAGAGATCTCCTCATCCTCAAACCAGGGCTGGTGGACAGAGGGCCCAGAGTGTCGGCCTATCTTTCCCAAAACCAGGGGCGGGCTACCTGGAAACCCATCCTGAATCCCAGGCACCCGCTCCAAGCTGCCAGGCTCCAGCGCCTCCTCAAGGTGACTGTTATCCCGTCCTCCGGAGGAAACGATAGATGCATTTGGCATGGCACTCCCAGTGGCATCTTTTCTATCAAATCTGCCTACAACCTTCAAAGAGTCCCTGACGAGGCCCCCTTTCCAACCCGGCAGGTGTGGGCCAAGAAGCTGATCCCCAAAATCAGCCACTTCGTATGGGCGGCCGTCCAAAACAAGATCCTGACGATCGAGAATCTGATCAGGAGAGGCTTTCAGATCCCGAACAGATGCTTCCTTTGTTGTGCTGCCTGGGAGTCCACTAATCACCTCTTTATCAGCTGTCCCTTCTCTTCTGAAGTCCTGGGCCTCATCCTTTCCCAATTCTCTATCCAGTGGGTGACCCCCAACTCCATCTCTGACCTCCTATCACAGTGGCCCAACCCCTTTGCCCATCCTTTCATCCACTTCCTCTGGGACTCCTGCCTTCCTCATATGCTTTGGCAACTCTGGCTCGAGCGCAACAGCAGAGCCTTCTCCTCCCCGGCCCGTTCCCCCAGTGGATAGCGACCAAGGCGGTGACCTTCGCCCTTGAGAATTCTCGCTCCATCCCCTTGATTGAGGCGCCCCGATGGCTGGGCGAGGCCACCCTCCTATCCTCCCTCGGAGTTTTGCTTCCCCCTAGTCCCCCCCCCCCCCTCCCATCGATCGTTGACAAGGTGGACTGCCCCCTCGGATGGGTCAAGCTTAACTTTGACGACGCTTCTAAAGGAAATCTCGGGCCCTCTGGTGCAGGCGGGGTCATCCGAGACTACCACGGGGCCCTGATCATGGCGTATGCTGCCCCGCTCGACAACCAGACTAACAATTTCATCGAAGCAGCAGCTCTGCTCAACGGGCTGACCGCCCTCAGGGAGTCACCCTCAAAAGTCATCATCGAGGGCGATTCCCAAGTTATTATCAGAGCCGCCCGTAGCCTAGGAAACTGCTCTTGGCGCATTCATAACACCATCCAGGAAGCCCTCTCCATTCTCCAGGGTCTCCCCGACCACGCCTTCCGGCATGTGTACAGAGAAGGTAACAGGGCGACTGATTTCATGGCAAACCAAGCCATCTCAGCTGAAGACTTCACCACCTGGACAACGAACTTTCCCGAAGCTCTGATCCAAATTACTTCGCAAGATTATTCCAGCAACGATGAGGACCCTGGTGCATAGCATGCCCCGAGTCGGGGCCCCAAAGTTTCATCGTCATGGCTTCCAGTGGCCAGGGGATTCCCCCCTCTGTGTCGCCACGTCGACTGGACCCTATCCTTCTCCTGCCCGCGAGTTGGTCATCCCGATCCCCCTCGCGGTGCCAAGTGTCACCGGCCACGTCAGGCGATCGGCTCATCCCGACCTGGTTTTGCGTTGCTCCATTGGCAGTTCTGGTAGTTCCAAGATGATGTGCGCGTCGGCCCTCTCCAACCTTCCCGCCTTGGACGCCGCACCGTCGGATCCCCTTGCTGCGTCAGTTCACCCGTGGCTCTATCCCATGAGGTACCCTCAAGGTGATCCCCCGCTCAGTTTGTGCCACCTGGAGCACTGGCAGTGGCCCTCCTCCTTCGCCCCACATGGCAGCCATCAGCCGTGCCCCCTCAGCCCCTCCCCCTCGTGTCGGACCCGACCCCTAGCGCTCATTCCCGACGCCGATGACTTCCCTCCCTCGCGGCCCCCTGCAAGGTTTTAAATCTATCGCGTGCTGAGTTCTCCCGCACTCTTGTCTGCTTCCCCCTTCCCCTGTCCCCGCGTCTCTGGTCAGGTATCCCCTGTTTCCCCTATCCCTGGGCTATCAGTTCGACCCTCATGGCTGCCAAAACTGTCTTCCTCGAGCCTTCCATGCTCGAATTGAGTGAGTCGGCCAGGCTTTTTTCCAATGCCAAAAAATTTACCCCATTCTTCAACAAATTTGTAGGAGCCGACGATGAAATTACCCATAGCTTTCTGGATTCTTGGAATGATGGCGAGGTCACGGTGAAGGGTCTCCACTTCAAAGTGACCAAAGAGTTCTTGATGGAAGTTATAGGCCTGCATCATGAGGAGAAAGGTAGAGTCATCAGATGGGATAAGCACAATTGGGAGGAGGAGTTGTCTCGCTTCCCGGAGCAACAGTGGGACAAGGCTAATCTATTTCGCTCCAACCTCCCGGCCCCCTTCGATGAGGCCATCATCCCGGTGATGCAGTACATCACCTGCGATGATCCGGACCAGCGGCTATTCAGTTTTCACCTCAGCTACTTCAACCACCTCCGGGGGCCACATTGGTCAGCACCCCTCGATTCCTACTGTACTCCCTGGGCCTTTCCATCGACCGTGCTCATAGAAGCCACTCCCGGCCCTCCCACCAAGGCCTCATGGCCATCCTGTATAGGCATGCCCTTGCCAATCAGTCACAGCTCCACCGCATCCCTCCCCTGTCCTCTGTCCCCCCCTTGAAGCGGCTAACTCTCCCGATGCCTCCCCTGTAGTTTCTAATTCCAAGGAGACCCCCTCCCCGAAGGCTCCCCTACCCCGAAGTGGCGCAGACCCACTCGAAAGTGCAGGACTCCGGCCCAGGGCCCAGGCGGGGCCCCGACTCCTGGTGCCACTCGCAAAGGCCCATTCCCTGGCAGCAGCAGGGCTGCTGGCAGCACCAAAAAGGCCAAGGTGGAGGCCCCGAAGCCCACTGAAGTCAGTTCTGACTCTGGTAGCAGGCTACAAAATTTGGCTATGAGGGCCCTTCTCGACACGGCAATTGGATCCCTGACTGCGTCTGCCCAAGCGGCCTCCTCTGCAGCCAATGCCCTAGCCGAGCTCCGGCGTAGGCTGGGCGATGGCCCCGATAGGGAGTAAAGCTGTCCTACCAGGTTGGGCCCCGTTCAGGCCAGGCCCGACCGTAGGGCCCACCGGAGCAATGGCGTGCAGTTTCTACGATTTTGGCGGTTGGCGTGTTTCGGCTTTTACTGGTTATGGTGGCCTCAGGCCAAGTTTTGATGTTATGTTTCCTAGTCGGTCCTTTTTGTAGGCACCAGGGCCCCGGGCCCCGGATCATTGCCCATGGGCGCAGCCCCGATTTTTATTCGTATTTTCAGCCTCGACTTTTTATGTAACTAAGGTTTTGGGATCCTTCTCTAAAAAACCCATTGTAAATATATCGTTACTTATAAAAAAAAAAGATGTCTTATATGATTTTATTTTCAAAATTATACCATAAATTTTAATATTTTAACATTACCACCCTTTATACCATGTACAATCAGGCATAACTAGCAAAGGAAATTTTATGAAACTACATAATTCGTTATCATGTTCTTTAGTAATTCCTTATAAGCCTTTCATTGAATTTCTCTCCACGTTAATACCTCTTTTGTGAAGTTAGACCCCTCCTTAAAAATAGACAATATCTCCTCCTCTTCTTATTCTACTCCATCTTCTTCTTCTCTTTCCAATTCTAAGAACACATAAATTTGTATTATTTTTGTAAAAAAACACAATCATCAAAAGTCAAAATATTGCAAACTAAAAAATAAATCTTTGATTATACAATATTATAAAGGAAAAGTTAATTATTCTTCCATTAATATTACTATCAATGTTAACTTTTGAGGAGTTAATAAAACTAAATAAAGTCACCTTGTCATAGCATTCTAATATTTTTAGAGGTCATGATAGTTTGTAACACATATGAACATCTCTCATGATTTCTCCATTACTTTTATTCTTGATAATGGCTCACAAGAAAATTTTATGGTGGATTCCTTTATTGAAAAACTTCATTTATCCACTCACCATCATCCTTCTTCTAATGTTATCTCATGGAAGTATAGTGGCTCATCCACCCTCAACACTTGTCAATATACATTAAACTTTGTCTTTAGACCTTGATTTACAAATCAAGTTACCTATAAAGTTACCAATATGGATTAAATTGGTTTGTTACTTGGATGACTTTTTTAGTACAATATAAAATCCCACTATGATGTGTTTGCCAATATTTATATCTTACACGATCCTGGAAAATCAGATGGTGGGAGTGGCAGCAGGAGCAAGGTTTGGAGCAGAAGCGGACGCAGGGCTGGGATCGGATCCAAAACAGGGCGTAGGTTACTGGGCGGGACCAACACTAGGGTCAGGATCACGTATGTCTGGGCCCGGGCCCAGACCAGGCGGATCCGTGGCAAGGTTGAAAGGGAGCTAATCACTTGAGCTGGACGGTGGGCTGGGTGGGGTAAGGATCCTGGGCTCGTGCTCTCATCCCAGCCTCGACACGACGGACGACCTCGAGAAGAAACCCCCCGATCCTGGGCAAGGGCTTGCCCCGGGAGGGCCCAAACCCTCCTACCAATAAATTTTGGCGGGCTCTAGGACCCCTGCTCGGGCCCTGGGCATAGGGCTTTCCCTTCAAGGCACCCACATTTCCATCCAGGAGGAGGTTTATTCATCCCTGGTTTTTGAATCATCGTCTTCCTTGGTTGGGAAGTTCCTGGGTGGGCACCCAGACATGGAGACTATCCGCAGATGGGCGGCTACCAAATGGAAGGTCTTTGGGCATATTCAGCTGGTTGCCCTGTCCAAAGGCTTCTTCATTATTAAACTCAACAACAACGAGGATGTTGAGAAGATCTTGTCGGGCGGGCCCTGGTTCCTGGGTCGTAAAAGTCTTTTTCTCAGATGTTATGGTGCGAATTTTCACCCTAGCACCCAAAGCATCAACTTTGCCCCGATCTGGGTTCGCCTCCCAGACCTTCCCTTTCATCTGTGGCATGAAGACGTCTTAAAGCTCATTGCTCAGTTGGTCGAAGACCTGGTGGCCTTTGATCCCGCGACCAAGGTTGGCTCCCGTATGGTGCATGTCAGGTTCTATGCTAACGCCAATCTCGAATATGAGCTCCCCTCCTCGATTACCTCTCTTTTGGGTCCTCCTTCTGGCGTCAAACCCTAATCTATGAAAATAAACCTGCTTTTTGCACCTCTTGCAGCACTCAGGGCCACCTCCCTCACCAATGCCTGGCATCCAGAAAGGTTGATGGCCCTAATCCCAAACCCCCTCACAGATCTGGTCGGGCCCCATCCCGGGGTCCCCCTCGTCCCAACCCCAGTGCTTCCCACAAGGAGGTCTCCCCGTCGGGCCCAAAGGCCCCCCTTGGCGGGCCCGGTTTGGAGGCGACCTTTCCCAGATTCCTATTCCTAGTGACCCCTCGGAGGACCCGATCCCAGACTCCCCCCGGCTTCTCATTCTGGCTCCTTCCCCTCAAGCCTTGGCTGCCAACCCCATCCTGAGGCGCAAGCCCCCTTCCCCGTCGACTCCCCCTCCAACCGGGACCCGCTCCTCCCCCCCTCACCCCTGCCTGGCCCCGACCCCCAAGCATCCTTCCCGGAGCCTACCCCCTTAGTGTGTGGATTTGAGCGATCTGATGACAAGACCGAAGCCAACTCTCCATCTGAGCCCGATGAAGTCAACCCCAAAATGACCCGGAGCAGGTCCTTTGCCATAGATTTTGGCAGCAAACTCAAACGAGGGCGGCCCACCCTGTGTGAACAACGGTCAAGGATCACAGAGGATGACATAGCTAATGGCTCCCAGACTACGCTCTCCGATGTTGGCACGAGCTCTCACAAGGCGGACGATGCCCGATCCAAACCCCCCGCTCAGGCAGGAAAGGGGGGTAAGCGACCCCACAAGGGTGCCAAATGAAACTCATATCCTGGAACATCAGGGGACTCAATGGGGTCCCCAAGAAAAGGATCCTCGGTCAACTCTGCAGGGACCACCGCCCATCCTTCATCCTCCTTTAGGAGACCAAGATTAATGATGTCGCTGCCCGGAGGATAGCCCATGCTACCTGGCGCAACTGCGAGTTCCTCTCCACCCCCACGACTGGCTCAGTCGGGGGCCTTATGTGCATGTGGGACCCCGGTCTTATGAGGGAATGCTCATTTCTTCGTCGCCCAAGATTATAAATATTTTGGTTAACTATCTCAAATCAAAGCGATCGTGGATTCTGTCCAACGTCTACGCCCCCAACAGCCCCGTTGAGAAAGCAAGGCTTTGGCAGGAAATTAGCTCGATGAGAGAAGCTTTTGCTCCCCTACCCTGGATCCTATTCGGGGACTTCAACAGCCCCCTATTTTCCTCTGACAAATGCGGGGGCTCTGAGGTCAGGACCAAAAGCATGGATGACTTTGGGGCCTTTACCGCCCTCAACGAGCTCATGGACGTTAGCCTAAAGGGAGCCCGATTCATGTGGTCCAACAAAAGAGCGGGACCTAGCCACATTCAGGTCAGATTGGACAGAGTCTTCTTGTCCAAGGAAGCCCTCCCCATTTTTGTTGACGCCACCCTGTTGGCCCTCCCCAAAATTGGGTCTGACCACAACCCCCTCCTCCTCAAAACTGATCATCGCCCCCCCTTAGGAGGCCCTTTTGGTTTGAGTCCATGTGGCTGCACCACCCCGACCTTCGGGCCCAGGTCGGCTGCTGGTGGGCTCCCCCAGTCCCTAGTCGCCCCGCTGAGCAAGTCTTCCACAAGCTGAGATGCATCAAAGAGCACCTTAAGGCATGGAACAAGGAAGTGTTTGGTAACATCTTCGAAAGCAAGGAGGCTGTCTAAAAAAACTCGAAGAGATTGAGTCCAGATTCCAAGCAGGCTCCCAAGAACCGGGGGTCAGGGAAGAGGAGCGCATTGCCCTCAGCGAGTACCACAATATCCTGGCCAGGGAAGAAACCTTTTGGATGCAGAAGTCGCGTGCTCTGTGGATCCAAGATGGCGATGCAAACACCAAGTTCTTTCATGCATTGACCCTCCAAAATAGGGGTTCCAACAGAATTATCGAGCTGGTTGATAGCAATGGCAGAACCATCACTAATGAGGAGGACATCCATGCTGATGTAGTCCACTTCTTTCAAGAGCTCCTGGGTGACAGACCTCCTATGTCCTTAGAGGCGACTGATTCCCTTCTGGATCACATCCCATTGTCTGTCCCGGCCATGGCAAATGCGAAGCTGGTGTAGGCCCTGTCTGACCTCAAAATCCAAGCCGCCACCTTTTCCATGAAGGCTGAGGCGGCCCCGGCCCGGATGGGTTTCCTCCTTGCTTCTTCCAGTATTTTTGGGACATCGTTGGTCATGATGTGTGCGCTGCCATCCAGGACCTACAGTTTTCCAGATCCATCCCCAGAGGCATCAACACCACCTTCATAGCCCTGATCCTAAAGACTCAGGCGGCCAGATCCCTGTCAGACTTACGCCCCATCAGTTTGTGCAACGTCCTCTACAAAATCCTGACTAAAGCCATGACCACCCACCTCAAGGACATCCTCCCCCTGATCATTGCCCCCTGTCAGGGAAGTTTAGTCAAAGGTAGGCTGATAACAGATGGGGTCATCATCATGCACGAGGCCATTCACTCAGTTGTCCTATCCAAAAAGGCCCATTTCCTACTCAAGCTTGATATGAATAAGGCCTTTGACAGGGTCGATTGGAGCTTCTTGACCAAGGTCCTCCTCAAATTTGGGTTCCACCCTTCCTAGGTCCAACTCATCAACAAGTGTGTGTCCTCCCCTTGGTTCTCAATCCTCGTCAATGGATCCTCGATCGGGTTCTTCCCCAGCTCCAGAGGCCTTCGACAAGGTGATCCCCTATCCTCGATTCTCTTCATTATCCTGGCTGAGGCCCTAGGGCTAACCATTTCGAATGTTGTGGCTCGCGGTCTTATCTCGGGCATCAGGTCGGTGCAGGGCCTACCCCTCGTGTCCCATTAGCAGTTTATGGACGACACCATCCTTGCCTCCTCGACCTCGGTCCCTCAAGATAAGTCCCTCAAGAACATCCTGGCCCTGTACGAGGAGGCGGCTAGGCAGAAAATCAACCTTCGAAAAAGTAAGATTTTCTTCATCAACACCCCCTTGGCTAGGCAAATCATAATCGGGCGGATCCTGAGATGCTCCCCCGGCTCCCTCCCCTCTTCCTACCTCAGGCTTCCTCTGTTCATAGGGGCATCTTCCAAGACGTTGTGGAATGGGGTGATTGAGCGGATCCAAAGGAAACTTACCCCCTGGAAAGGCCACCTCCTCTCGCAGGCCGACAAAGCCACCCTCTTGGCGTCAGTCCTTCAAATCATATCGATATACTTCATGTCTGTCTTCAAAATTTTGACCTCCATTGCTACCCTCATCGAGCAAATTTAGAAATGCTTCCTCTGGTTTGGTTGGGAGGACAAGAAAAGGATTCCCCTGGTCTCTTGGCCCCTGGTCTGCCACCCCAAAGGAGAGGGAGGGATCGGGCTCAGACGGGTGGTCCCCATGAACAAGGCCCTTCTGTCCAAACATGCCTAGAAGGTTCACACCAATACCTTTGACGAATGGGTTTGCATTGTGCATAGGAAGTACTGCCACAACCACCCCTTCCTCGGTGACACCCAGCCCCATGAAAGATCTGCCTTCTGGAAGTCCTTGCTTTCCACCAGAGACATTGTTTAGCAAGGGACCAGATGGATTCTTGGGAACGGAGCCAAGATTGACTTTTGGGAGGACAAATGGATTCTTGACGATGCCTTGAGCTCGGATAGGGAGGTCCTCCTCCTCAAACCAGGGCTTACAGACCGAGGCCCCAGAGCGTTTAACTACATGACCTAGTTCCAGGGGCGGACCATCTGGAAACCCATCCTGAACCCCAGGTTCCTGCTTCAAGCTGCCAGGCTTCAGCGCATCCTCAATGCGACTGTCATCCCATCTTTTAGAGACAGTGATAGATGCATGTGGCATGGCTGGCATGGCTCTCCCAGTGACATTTTTTTAGTCAAGTCCACTTACCACATTCATAAAACCTTGGGGGCGACCACCTTCCCGACCCAGCAGGTCTAGGCCAAGAATTTGATCCCTAAAATCAGCCATTTCGTTTAGGTGGTCGTTCAAAATAGAATCCTCACGATCGAGAATCTGATTAAGAGGGGTTTCTAGATCCCTAACAGATGCTTGCTCTGTCGTGCCGCTTAGGAGTCAACCAATCACCTTTTCATAAACTGTTCTTTCTCCTCCGAATTCTTGGGCCTCATCCTCTCCCATTTCTCCGTTCAGTGGGCGACCCCCAATTCCATTTCTGATCTCCTATCACAGTGGCCTACCCCCTTTGCTCACCCCTTTCTTCGCTTCCTCTGGAAGGCCTACCTTCCTCATATGCTCTGGAAAATTTGGCTCGAACGTAACAAGTGAGCCTTTTCCTCCTCGGCCCGCTCCCCCCAGTGGATAGCGACCAAGGCAGTCTCCTTTGCCACCAAGAATTCCTGCCTTATTCCCCTTTCTGCAGAGCCCCAACGATCAAGTGAAGCCTCCCTGCTTTCCTCCCTCGGCATTCAACTTTCCCCCCTGCTCCCCCTCCTGCCCCCTCCCGACGCTCCCTAACCAGGTGGACTCCCCCCGGTTGGCTTAAGCTCAATTTCTACGGTGCCTCCAAAGGCAACCCCGGGGCCTCTGGGGCGGGCGGGGTCATCAAAGACTGTAACGGGGAACTGATCACAGACTTCGCGGTTTCGTTGGGCAGACAAACCAATAATTTTGCTAAAGCAGTCGGCCTACTCAGTGGCCTCTCGGCCCTCAGGGGCTCCCCCTCAAATATCATTGTAGACACCAAAATCCAGCCACTTGCAATTCATTTATACCTTCATGTCAGCCACGTGTCGGTCATCCACCTTCCCGCCATTATTTGGCCCAAATCCACACTTTCCCGCCATTATTTGGCCCAATTTCACCTTTCTCGCCATTTTTCATCCCCAAATTTATTTAAATTAATATTAATATTTTAATATTTTAATATATATATTTAAATAATAGTTTAAGTGATTTAATCTGAGCCGTCCGTCCTTCATTTAATCTCATTCGTCCATCCATCTTAATCCATTTCACAACCTAGATTTATTCTCTACCCTTAGATCCACTTTAATCTTAGCCACACGTTCAAAGTGTCGTTAAAACCCTAAAGTGTGCCCTAAGAGTAGATTATAAATTGAGTCACCTTGATGGCTCAAACCCTATGTCTTTTGCTACTTCTATCTCCTATGCGCTATCTCTGATTCTAATTCTTCTACTGCTATCTCCTCTATCTCCTCTCTTCTGCTACCCTTTCGTCGCATCCATCGTCGCTTTCGCCGCCATCTCTTCTGCAGCATTCTGCAGAATCCCCCATTCTTGTCGCAAGTGCCCGCGGGCGTTTACCCCTTTACCAAGTGCCCACGGGCATTTACCAAGTGCCCACGGGCGTTTACCAAGTGCCCGCGAGTGTTTACCCACAGCCACAGACTCAGACCGGCATCTGAAACCTTAATCCAGAAGCACGTGGGCGTTCAGTGAGTGCACCAGGGTGCCTTTCGTAGCCGATTTGACAGCCACATTACTTCCAGGTGTCGCCTGGTCTCGCCGCTTTCATCGTCGCTTTCGCCGCCATCTCTTCTGCAGCATTCTGCGAGAATCCCCCATTCTTGTCGTAAGTGCCCGCGGGCGTTTACCCCTTTACCAAGTGCCCACGGGCGTTTACCAAGTGCCCACGGGCGTTTACCAAGTGCCTATGGGCGTTTACCCACAACCACAGACTCAGACCGGCATCTGAAACCTTGATCCAGAAGCATGCGGGCGTTCAGTGAGTGCACCAGGGCACCTTCCACAGTCGATTTGACAGCCACATTACTTTCAGGTGTCGCCTAGTCTAGCTGCGTTAATAGAGAACAGGTATAAATTAGTTTAAAGCAAGTAACTTCTTTTCTTTTATTGATCTGTTATTGAATTCCTGCACTTCATTTTCTAGGGTTTTAGATTGTTTTCGAGGGCTCACACAGTGGAGCCCTCTTATTAATTTCTAACTCCTTGATAGTGTTAATGTGTGCAGGTTTTTGACAGCAGATCCGGTTTATTGATGGCAGCTGATTAAGCTGGAGTGGTCCAAGCAAGGGATACAACAAAGCCCACTCACTCTGTTGGGATTGAAGATACATTCTTTGGAAGCACCACCATTTGTGCCAGCTAGGGTTTCGAAGAACCCTAGCATAACTTGTAACTGTGTATCACAAATAAAGGGTTACAGGCCCAATTGTATTCAAAAAGGAGTTTTTAAACTCCATCGATTAATAGAAATCGTTTGTTTTGTGCAACTATTTTGTACTCTGTTATTGTGATTTTATTTATTTTTGTTTGACGTGTATTTTTAATCTACAATCATCATTGAAGGCGATTCCCAAGTCGTAATCAAAGCCGCCAACAGGCCTGATTCCTACTCTTGGTGATTCCATAATTCCATTTAGGAGGCCCTCTTCATTCTTTAGGGCTTCCTCGATCATGCCTTTTAGCACGTATTCATAGAAGGTAATAGGGCTACTAATTTCATGGCAAATCTAGCCATTACCGCTGAAGATTTCACCACCTGGTCCTCGCACTTCCCTGTGGGCCTAGTTCAAATCGTGATGCAGGATCATTTCGACCATGCTATCAACACTAGAGTCTAGGCTTCCTCGTGATAGGGTGTCGAAGTCCCCTCGGCATGCGCTTCTGAGTCCCAGGGCTTCTCGCCCCCGTGTCGACCCGTCGGCTGGCCACCCTGTCCACGAAGGGATCATCCCGATCCCCCTCGTGGCACCACGTGTCCCTTGCCTTGTCAGATGCCCACTTTGGCCAGTTGGCAGCTCTGGCAGTCCCAATTCTCTATGCATGTCGGACCCTCTCGTCCTTCCTGCTTCGATCGTTGTGACTACAGATTCTCGTGCCCTGCCAGCCCGATCGCGGTCTAGTCCGGCACGGTTCTCTCTCGACGTTCCCCCGCTCAGATTATGGCACCTGGCGCTTTGGCAGTGGCCCCTTCCCTTCCTCATGTGGCAGCAGTCTGGCGCACCCTCTCAGCCCTTTCACCTTCGTGTCGCCTCCAGCCACGTGTGCCCCTTTCCAAAGCCGGTGACGCTCCCCCTCCAAGGCCCCTGGCACAGCTTTTATCCCCCCTCGCTGAACCATCTCTCAGTCCTGCCTATGCTCACCCTCCCCTGCTCCTTCTCCCCTAGTCTGGCCCTCTCTTCCCCCTTTGTCCCCAACCTGTCAGCTCGACCCCCATGGCATCTAAAACCGTCTTCCTGAAGCCTTCTACCCTTGAGTTGAACGAACCCGCCCGCTTGTTTTCCAATGCTAAAAAATTCACCCCTTTTTCTAGCAAATTCATAGGCCCTGAGGATGAAATCACCCAGGGTTTCCTGGATACGTGGAATGAAGGCAAAGTTACGGTCAAGGGCCTCCATTTCAAGGTCTCCAAGGAGTTCCTCACGAAGGTCACTGGCCTCCACCATGAAGAGAAAGGACGCGTAGTCAGGCGTGACAAACACAATTGGGAGGAGGAGCTCTCCCGCTTCTTGGAGCATCAGTGGGACAAAGCAAACCTACTCCGCTCTCACCTCCCGATGCCTTTTGACAAAGCCATCATCCCAATAATGTAATACATTACCTGTGACGATCCAAAACAGCGCCCGTTCAGCTTTTATTTAAGCTACTTTAATCATCTTCGAGGAGCAACCTTAATCAGCACTTCGCGTTTCCTCTTCTACTCCCTGGGTTTGACCATTGATTGCACTCGCAAAAATCATTCCCGGACCATGCACCAAGGGCTCATGGTTGTCCTCTACAGGCACGCCCTAGCCAACCAACCCCAGCTGCACAACATTCCCCCCCTCTCATCTGTCCCACCCCCAAAAGAAGCCAATTCTCCCGTTGCCTCCCCTGTCGCCAAGGATTCCCCCTCTCCCGATGATTCCTCTTCTCTGAAGCGATGTAGGCCAACCCTCAAATGCAGGACTTCGAGCAAGGGCCTAGGCGGGGCCCTGCCTCTTGGCTCTACCTGCAAAAGGGCATCCCTCGGGTCCATCTGGGCTACGAGGAGCTCCAAGAAAGCTAAATTAGAGGTCCCGAAACCCACCGTGATTAGCTTCGAGTCCGATGACAAATTGCAGAACCTGGCGCTAAGAGGCCTCCTGGAAACAGCGATCGGATCCCTCAACACTGCTGCCCAAGCTACCTCTTCTACCGCCAAGGCTCTGACTGAGCTCTGTCGTAAGCTGGAGGACAGCTCTGCCAAGGACCAACGCTAGTCCGAGCGGTTTGAGGACGTCTCAGGGCCCAGTTAGCAGGGCCCATCTGGCCTTTGGTGGCCTAAAGGTTTTCGATTTTTGTTTTTTGTTGTTCTTGGAGGTTGTCGCCCCTGTCTGACGCTGCTATTTTTTTGAAGGCTTACGAATCTATAAGGTTTTTTTTTTTTTTTTGTGCCATAACGTTTTCTGTAGTCATCAGGGCCCCCAGGACTGGCCCGATTTTTGTTATCATTTTAATGCTTCGGTTATTTTTGTAATTAATGTTTTGGGACCCTTTTCAAAAAACCCGTTGTAAATAATTTGTTACCTATCAAAAAAAATATTTATATCTTGCACAAGAATTACATTAAGTACCTTGTCCATAATTCAAGTCAACTTGTCCCCTCAGTAACAACATATTCTTTAACTTTCATTCACCAAACCTTTCCATAACCACTAACACTACCTACTTATATGAATATGTGGCCTCAAGTTCTATCCATAATTGTAGAATTATTTTGTGTCCCCCACACTATCAAGCCAAATACTCCAAAAGTTTATTTGTTTTCATTAGGTGTCACACTATCAGTATGGGGTAACATGAGTCACCACATATATTGGTCAGTTTGGTCATCTTAGTAATTCTCTATACTCTATTGTTTCTTATACATTATGGCCTTGTTTATTTCTTGGAAAAAACCATTTGATGGCCTCTTATTACTATCTCTTGACCTAGGTCGACATATTTAAGATTACTATATTTTATCACCAATTGCTCCACTTCATTCACCTCCAATATTGTTCTTGCTATTCTACTTTTGCATTAGGTCAAATGGATTTCTCATTAGCAACTCTTCTAGTAGTTGTCATACTTTCTAAAATCTGTAGACTCCAAAGTTTCTATTGATGGGAGGAATGATGAAGATTTAGAATAGCAATAGACTATTGTTTATGTTAGTTATTTACATCATATCTGCTCAATTTAGTCAATTATGTTGTGATAGGTTTATTTGAATTATAAATTTTTTTCACTTATCTTGAGCCTGTGTTATTATGATTGTATTTTCCCTATTCTAGGAATGTATAAGCCCTTTTCAAGTCTCCCTTGGAAAATGGAAAGCATACTTGTTTATGGCCACACCACTAATAAAGGATCCATAAATAAAAATAGAATTTGGGAGTTTCATAACAATATATAATATGTTATCCCATGATGTTTACAAAAATTGGTTTAAGTGAAGAGTTTCACACCCCAACTAAGATTAAAATCTAATGGGTAAATCTTAATCATTTTTAATCAATTGACATTATCTCAACCAGTTAAATTCCTTGAATTTCAAGGAGGATATCAAGGTTTGAATCTTTCAAATTAATACATGCATAATTGTTAAGATCTTGTAATACCACTAGGTGGACATGATGTAATACGGTTGGGAATATTATGATAAAAATACCTTACCTCCTTTCTGATTTCACTCTAGTATTTAATCTAAACCCCTTCTATCAATTTAATTCTACTAAATCTAGATGTTGATCTTTGTATTATTGCCATCCTATGAAAAAACTTTGTGTTTTTATCTCCTTTTAACCAACTTTGTTTTGATTTTAATCTCTAGAATTTCTCTTCCTTCCTCTAAATATTATGATATTCACTAAGTAACTCTTTTTCCTCTAAGCTTGGATTATTATGATCACCTTTTTAGAATTTTAAAATTTTATCTTTTAGTTATTCATTCTCAGAAATATTTTCAAAAGTATTCTTGTTTCATTCTTTTAATCTAGATGTCATTGATTTAATTTATTTTGGAAGTGTATATAGCCCATCGTTTCTTGAAGAATTTCATATTTGTGCTATCATATCAATAAATTGAGGATGGTCTTCCCACATATGCTCATATTTAAAATATGATATTTTTTGAATTCACTTACCATCATTTTAACTTTTATTGGCCAATGATCTGAACCAATCCTTATCAAGGTATTAATTTTAGCACAAGTACTTTCATCTAGCCAATGATCTAAAAGAATGCATATGTCTTTTTTTTTTGCTATTAGGTTATGGCCTCTCCTATTGTTGGTCCATGTATAGTTGTCTTCTTCAAACTCAACCTCTCATAGATTATTATTTTGAATAAAAATCGAGAAATCTCTCATACTTTGGGTTAGTTTCATAGTTCCCCTAAATTTTTTATCTAACTTGCTTATGGCATTCAAATCTCCTATGATCATGAATCATGTTTCCTTATATTTACTTCTCACAAAGGCTTCAATCCCACTCTAAACTTCTAATCTACTTAACTGAGTTGTAGGTCCATAGACATTGATAAGGATGAAATGAATATCTACAAAAAAGCATGTGACTAAAGAGGCTATCCAACGCCTAGTTTTATGAATGGTTACACAGGAGGTTCTAATAGGATTCCAATGAGTTAGAATTCTCCCTGTTGCTCCTTCAGAATCTATAGCATCCCATTCACATATGGTCCATACTACTTTCATAGTTTTGGAAACTTATTTTTTTGTCATTTTAGTTTCTTGGATACAAAGGATATTAGGCTTATTACTTAAACAAAGTCTCAAATTCGGATCAGGAGGTAATATGAGAAATTTACTAAATAAAACAAATTGTTATTTAATAATCTTGCAGAGCCATTACAACCATACTACTAACATAGGATATAATCACTAATTTATATGAAGAGGGAAGGGAGGAAGTCGACGGAGAGAAAAAGAAGGGAGGTTGGAGGAGAAGAGGGAAGGAAAGGAGGTGGAGTGATAAGGAGGAAGAGGGAATAAAGGAGGGAATGGAGGGATAAGGAGGAGAAGAGATATTCACAAATATGCCGACTTAAAGAATTTGCCGACAACTAACCTAGCCTAGCCACTAAATTAACCACTTAATAAATTAAGTGTTCACACTTGCTACATTCTCCCCCTTAAAGTTGAGAGGACTGACAAGACAGTCTCTCAGCTTTACAAATTGAGCTTTAGCCAGTGCCTTGGTGAAGATGTCCACAACATTCTCCAAAGTGTGGCAATAGTGAAGCTCAACGGTTTCGGTTTCCACCATATCTCCGATGAAGTGGTACTTCATATCAAAATGCTTTAATCTACTATGGTGGACGGGATTGTATGCCAACTGAATGGCACTAATGTTGTCACAGAATATCCTTGTTGGACCACTTTGCTTGCTCTCCAATTTCTTCTAATACCTTTCGTAGCCATAAAGCTTGAGTACTAGCATGAGTAACTGCTATATACTCTGCTTCCGTTGAAGATAGTGCTACTACTGTCTGCTTCTTGGAACTCCAAGTTATTAGTCCAGATCCCAGACTAAAACAGTTCCCTGAGGTTGATTTTCTGTCATCAATGTTGCTACCCCAATCACTATCACTGAAGCCTACAAGCTTGATAGTGTTACATTTATGGTAATGGATTCCAAAATCCCATGTACCCTTTACATATCTGAGAATTCTCTTAGCTGCCTACAAATGCAACTCAGAAGGGTTAGACATAAATCGAGAGACAAGAGAAACAACATATTGAATATCAGGTGCGGTGTTGGCGAGAAACATCAAACTCCCAACCATGCTTCTGAAAGTGGTCACGTCAACTTTTGATGCTCCATCATATTTGCTTAATTGGATCCCATGTCCAAGCTGGAGTTGCAAGCTGGTTTGCAATGCTCCATAGCAAACTTCTTAAGCATGTCCCGAGCATACTTATGTTGACAGATGAAGATCCCTGTATCTGACTGATGAACCTCCATTCCAAGGAAGTAGTGCATTAAGCCAAGATCCTTCATCTCAAACTGCTTCATCATGGAGTGTTTGAACTCCATATTCATTTTTTCATTACTACCCATGAATATGAGATCATCCACATACAAGCAAACTATGAGGATGTCATTTCCTTGTTGTAGGTAGTAAAGGGTGGGTTCATTTCTACTTTTGGTGAACCCAAATTCTTTGAAGTACCCATCAATGCGTGAGTACCAAGCTCGTGGTGCATGCTTGAGGCCATAAAGTGCCTTCTTTAGTTTGTAAACAAGATGTTCCTTGTCTTTCTCTTCAAATCCTTGTGGTTGCTCAACATACACTTCTTCTATCAAGTAACCATTTAGAAATGCACTTTTCACATCCATGTGTTGGACTTTCCATCCCTTATGTGCAGCTAAGGCAAGAAGCTGTTCTAATAGTCTCCTGTACGGCTACGAGGAGCAAAAGTCTCTTCATAATCAACTCCATATTTTTGAGTGAATCCCTTTGCAACTAGTCTCGCCTTGTGCCTTTCAATGCTACCATCAGCATTAAACTTGGTCTTGTAGACCCACTTACATCCAACACATTTCTTGCCTTTAGGAAGCTTTACCGGCTCCCAAGTGTCGTTGTTTTTATAGATTTTATAGAGGTTATCTCCTCTTTCATGGCATCTTGCCAAATTTTTTGAGTACATGCCTTCTCATAACTAGAAGGTTCAAGTTGTGCACTAGTTAACAAAGCATAGTTAACTTGATCTCCCCTATGTTCCTTTTGGGAGACATCATCACCATACAGGTGCATACTTTCTAATCTGTGTAAAACAGAATCCATTTCACTAGCTTGACTCCTAGTGTATCTTCTTGAAAAAATTTTATCCAACATCTGATATGATGGATGATACTGTAGAGTTCTCTTACCTCTGGATGGAGAATCAATGTCCATTGGTGAGGAACTTACGGATCGCTGTGGAGAAGGACTTGGTGAAGAAGTGGAATCAGAAGATGAACTTGGATCGGGAGGAGACTGCTTTCCTTTCTGTGGTGTCTGTTGTTGCACCTGCTTAGAAACTACATCAGTGGATTCAACATCACTGAATATTTGGGGCTTACCCCATTCTCCCCCTTCATCAAAAATCACATCCCTGGAAATCACAAACTTTCTAGTCCGGGGATTATAGAGTCTGTAAGCTTTTGTATTCTCACAGTATCCTACAAAGATACATGCATGACTCTTTGGATCGAGCTTCTTCCTAAGCTCATCAGGAATGTGAGAATAGGCCAGCGAGCCAAACACTCTGAAATGCTTAACATTTGGCTTTTTACCATACCAAGCTTGGTAAGGTGTCTGCCCTTCCAAACTTGAAGTAGGACTTCTGTTCAAGATATATACGCTGGTCCTGGCTGCATCTGCCCAATATGAATTAGTCAAATGCTTCATCTGAAGCATAGACCTTGCCATCTCCACAATGGTGCGATTCTTCCTCTCTGCGACACCATTCTGTTGTGGAGTGTAGGCGATCAGTGAACTGCCTCTTAATGCCATGTTGCTTACAAAAATTCACAAACTCATTAGAGGAGTATTCTCCTCCCCTATCTGATCGAAGACATTTTACAAAATATCTACTCTCACTTTCAACTCTTGTTTTGAAATCGATAAAGCATTCATATGCTTCATCCTTATGTTTCAAAAAATATATCCAGCACATTCTAGTATAATCATCAATAAAGAGTAGAAAGTAAGAGTTGTTACCCAGACTACGTGTCTGCATCGGACCACAGATGTCGGTATGCACTAGCTGGAGTGGATAGCTGGCCCGCCATGCTTGTCCATGAGGAAACTTTGATCTGGCATGCTTCCCAAGAGCACACCCTTCACGAGACTTCTTTACTATCCTGAACTTTAGGAAGTCCGGTGACCATGGCTTGGGAAGTTAGCATTTTCAAACTAGCAAAATTCAAATGGCCATATCTCAAGTGCCATAGAACACTTGGATTGGAAATAGCAACACTTGCTAACTTATCTCCCCCTGGCTGGCCAAACTTTAAAGGAAACAATCTATTCTTTGTCATTGGCACTTGAGTAATGATTCTATTATTGTTATTTTTATCAAAAATAGTGCATTTACCCTCATCAAAAAGCAACTTGTAGTTCTTTTCTAACATTTGACCAACACTTAAAATATTATGTTGGAGATGGGGTGTATAATAGATATCACTTACTTGTTTGACTCCTTCTTTAGTTGGAGCTACCATAGCTCCAATGCCTTCAAGCGCCAATGATTTATCATCTCCCAATTTGATCTTTGGATTTGTAGGAGGAGTTTAGAGTAGCAAAGAGCTCTTCTTTGCCACTCATATGGTTTGAACACCCAGTGTCCAAGATCCATGTATCATTCATGTTACTGATCTGCCTGACCATATGAGAGAAAGAGATTTGTGGCCTCTTCCTCTTCTCCAAAGTTTCCAAACTGACTGCTCTGGCTGCTACTAGCTCCTTGTGAAGTCTTAGTCCAACAGTCACGAGCATAATGGCCAAGTTTGCCACAATTGTAGCAAGATTGTTTTGACTTATCTCCTCCTTTACCTCTGCCTGATTGTTTCCCTCTATTTTGTTGTCCTCCTCTATTCTGCTGTTGTTCACTATTGTTTGAGAATCCTCCTCTGTTATGATTTCCTCCTCTGTTAGGAGTTCCACCTCTCTGATTATTTTTGCCTCTTCCTCTATACTTTCCTCTGCCACGACCTCTACCTCTGCCTTCTTGAGAAGCAAAGGCTTTATCATCTCCTCCATAACTTGTGGAAGGAGTTGGTTGTAATCTCTCCTCATGTGAGAGAAGTGAGCCAATGAGGGTTTCAAAAGACAGAGAAGTTAGGTCTTTGGATTCTTCTATAATGATGGCTATTGAATTCCACTTAGGAAGAAGTGTCCTCAACACTTTCTTCACTATAACTTCAGGCTTTACATCTTCTCCTAAAGTGACCATCTTATCTACTACGGCTTTCACACGCATGCGGTAATCACCAACCTTTTCATTTTCTTGCATTTTAAGAGTTTCAAACTCTCTTTTCAAGGTTTGGAGTTTAACTTGTTTGACTTGGTCACTACCCCTATAACTTTCTTTTAAAGCATTCCAAGCGGATTCAGCGGTTATAAAAAAAACTATTCTAGGGAAAATACTTCTATCAAGGGTGGCATGAATGTGATAAAGGGCAGAAGAATTATTCTTTTGAGCTTCCTTTTTAGCCCTTTTATCGGCACCACTCAAAACTGCCCACTCAGCAGTGAAGGTTCGAGTATATCCCTCTTCAATCACATCCCAAAGACCTTTGCCAATCAACAGAGTTTTCATTTTAATTGACCAATACTCGTAATCACCACCATTGAACTCAGGGATTGGTAAACTAGTATTGGAAGCCATTTTAGAAAGCAAATTTTATTTCAACTTCAAACAAGTTGTACAAAGAAGTACAAAATAGATCATTGATTTAAATCAAATCTAGCTTTCTTAAAATGCTCACTGATTTGGCGTTCTTCTTCTTGAGGATTTCCCAAAACTGGAAAGGTGAAATTGTCTGCTTCATCGTCACTGATTATAATGACTTCTTTTGTTGTTGCTGCTGGCTCAAGATGCCTTTTGAGAACAACTCGTTCTTCAATTGCGGGTTTCACCTCCACTGGTTCTTTTTCCTCTGCTTCTCTTCGCTTCTTCTGGTTCTGAATCAGGAGAGCGAGGTGTATAGCTCTCACTCGTTTCAACTTCAGGCACTACAGGAGTATAACTGTCACTTGATTGTCCTTCAGGTACTGTTTCAACCATCTCGGATTCAACTACTCTTTGCCCGAAGATATTATCTTCAGAATCCGCCTCGTATCCAGAATCTGGTTTTCTCTGATGTGCTATCACTTGGTTTTCCAAGCTGACAAAACACTGTATGAAGTCCACTCTGCTTGGACTTTCTGTCAAAGGAATCGGGAGTCTCTCTTCTCAACAGAGAGAACAATGCATAATAGCATCCGGATGACCGAATCATCTACCCAGAATTACACCATATGATGGGTTACAATTATGATGCCAAAAAACTTAAAAAAACTTTTCACCCTTTTAATTTTTTTAAAAAATTTTCCAAAATTTGTTTTAATAAAGCCCTTTTAAATTTTTTTTTAACAATTTCCTATATATATTTTTAAATTATTCCTTTTTTAAATAAAAGTTTATTTAAAAAAACATAATAATAAAATATATAAATAGAAATTATTAAATAATTTTTAAAAACTTTAATTAAAAAACTAAATAATGAAAAATTAAATAAAAAAAAACCTTTTTTTTTTTTGCGAAATCCCTGACGGGATTCGACCTAAGGACCTCCGCTTCCTACCCGCAAGGTCTAGCCGCTGCACCATGCGGCTCCGGTGAGAGGAATGCAGACCTCTGCCTTCTTAAACCCTTCTGCTTCCGACGATTACAAAAAAAACTTTGTATTTTTTTTACCCCGACGGGATTCGACCCGGGACCTCTCTTCCGCAAGCAAAGGACTCAACCACCTATGCTACCCGCTTCGGTTGGAGGACAAAGGAACCACCTATTCCTTATACTATCTACGGGCGGCAAGTTTTTAAAAAAAAAATGGATTTATCCCACATTCAGTGGGAGGAAGACGTAGAGGTCTTCTTATATGCGCGCGAGCGCATAAGACCTCGATTGCCTTCGGGCAATCACTCCCCCAACACTGTGCTTTGCTCAGCAAATCTGCGTCCGCCACGTAAACTACTTCAGGCGAATCCGCTTTCGCCATGTGGACAAACCAATTTTTGCCACGTCACCACACGCTCGATCCGCCACGTCAGCTCGCCACTCGCTCACCACGTCGGCTCTCGGCTCGCCTAGTCGACATTCCGCCACGCTCGCCACGTGTTAGCTACCACCATGTCAGCGTCCACCTCAGCTCCTCGAGCTGCGTGTTCGAGTCAGCTCTCAGCTCCGCCTGCCACGTGTCACCTCAGATATCGTGCAGTCAATTGCCTCGAAATCTGTGCCCAGCTCTGTGCTCTGCCACCTCCTCGATCCGATCGCCCAGCTCCTCGATCACGGTGCGCCCTCGAGATACGTGCCCAACACGCTCGCCAGCCAGATCACCGTGCGTCCTCGGGATTCGTGCCCAGCACGCTCGCCCGACCAAGCTCTGATACCAAATCTAAAAATCGGATCGGGAGGTAATATGGGAAATTTACTAAATAAAACAAATCGTTATTTAATAATCTTGCAAAGCCATTACAACCATACTACTAACATAGGATAGAAACACTAATTTATATGAAGAGGGAAGGGAGGAAGTCGGCGAAGAGAAAAAGAAGGGAGGTTGGAGGAGAAGAGGGAAGGAAAGGAGGTGGAGTGATAAGGAGGAAGAGGGAATAAAGGAGGGAATGGAGGGATAAGGGATATTCACACTTGCCGACAAGAATTTTCCGACAACTAACCTAGCCTAGCCACTAACTTAACCACTTAATAAATTAAGTGTTCACACTTGCTACACAAAGGTCCTTGATATATATTTGCTTTGAGGGGCATTAACATCCCTTATATTCCATGAGATGGTAATTATGTCTCATTAAGGGCTACTGGCCCTGCCTTCAAATTACCAATATAATTTTTTTATTGTTTAAAAATAAGTTCAACCAACTTAGTTTACATTCCTTTCTCTATGTTTGCTCTTGCTTCCATGGATCTCGGTTGATAATTTGAGGGTTTTTCTCTTTTTGCCCTACCTGTATCAGGAGTAGGTCTTATTATTCTATTCCTCAATATTCTTTCACAACTTTCTTCTTCCTTAGACTTATCCTCTCCCAGCTCTACTATGGAAGCTTTTGACTTGCCCTGCTCATTTTCTGGTATTCGCTTCTTAATGGTAGATGTATTCACATTTGACACTGCATTTTCTTTACCAATTTTTTTCTCCTGAATGGTGCATGGTAATTTAAGAGAGTCTTCAAAATATAATTTGATACATTCCTTAGGTTCATCGAGAATGTTCGTCCCTAAATCAATATCATACTGAATAGACGATTCCTTGTTAATATGTTGAACTTGTTGTACTTTATCTTCTAAGCTTTGATATACTTTTTTTCCATAGGCTAAAGCCTCTAAAGAATTTGGTATTTCTTCCAATATTTCTTCTTACTGTTCTCCACTATTTATTCTATTTCATTTACCTATTTCTATTTTTTGGAAATTGAAAACCATTCTCATCGATATCCATTTGTAAGTTTTTCTTGCAGTTTTCTACATACGATTTTGTTGGAATGTTCTTAGGGTATGATCTTTCAATACGCCCCACCTCATGACATCTACATCTAAAGTATATGTTTTCATAATATATGGTTTGGGTCCACATATTATCCCCATACTTAAGAATGACTAATTATGGTAAAGTTTTACTTATATCAATCATGACCAATAGTCGAGCATAAATAACCAATAATCCATCCTTTGAAATTTTTGAAATCTCAAGGAATTTTCCCTGCGTATTGTCTATTGCCTTGAAGGTATCCATTTCCCAAAACTCAATGGGTAACTTATACATCTTAACCCAAATTGGTACTAGGGATAGATTTACATTTCAAGTCAATAGCCTTCATATCAATAGGTAAGGAAGAGTCATGCTCTTTCCATAAACCAAGGACTCCCTTTTAGGATTCTATCTCTTTCTTCCCTAGAGCAAAAAATGGTTAGTAAGAAATCTTTGAAAATAATAGATAGAATCACTCTTAGAGACTTCCAACTCCTATCAATCCATTTTCTAAAGTTGAAATCCTTAGCCAATACCCATTAAATTTACCAAAAAATACCTTGTATTTGAGTAGCAACGATCGATCCTCTATGTTTCTCACTAACCTCTACTACTAGAGATGATTCTAAGGATTTAGCTATAAAATTGATCCATGGAAAGTAAATTAAAACTCAAATCTACTAAAATTTACCAGAATATCCCATAGCGAATATAATATTTGATAAAAAATATAATAATTTGCAAGTAAAATTTCTAAGATAAATAAGAGAAAAAAAATTAGCTAAAAAAGTCTATACTCGGATAGGATGTCTTGCCTCACTGAAGCCTTAGCCCTCCATTGCTCCTCTCATCATCTGAACCCTAGTTGACAAATTTTTGTAATTTCATTTTTTGTGATTTGAAAAATCGTCACTGCCCTTGTTTCGAATGAATCATCTGAATCCTAGCTAACAAATATTTGTAATTTCATTGTTTGTAACTTGAAAAATCGTCACTGCCCTTGTTTCAGATGACTAACTTCATAGGATCGTATCTCCATCAATATTATTTGGATTCCATCATATGATCACACATTTAAAGCTTTTCAAATTCCGCACAAAGTGGTCTAAGAATCATTTGAATCGAGCAATCCTTCGTGAAGATATGACTTCTAAAGATGAGACATTTTTTAGAAAAAAAATGCCCTAATCCTTCGTGAAGTAAAACCCATAACAAATAAGAACCTTCTCTATTGGTTTTTAGTCGTGATTAAGGTATCAACATATACTTGTATCTTATAAAACAACATAAACTTAATTGATTAAATTTTTAGATTTTTAAAATATCTTATAATATGAGCTAAGTTAATTAAATTCTTAAAATTTTGAAAAAGAAACTTAAAGTTCCCAAAGTAATAAAACCACATTATTTTTGTGTCTATGAAATTTAATTTTAAAGTTTCATTAGACCTTTAGTTAAGGCGCATGGAAAAATAGAGATTTATTTTTAATTTTTAAAAAAAAAATTAAAAAAATATTGAATGAAAAATATTATATTAAAAGTAAACAAATTTAAACATAAAAAATTGATAACATCTTTTATGCAATAAAAATATAATTTGAGATTACACTTGAATACCACACTATGACCTGGGCGCCAACATTATAACCCATACCACCGCTACATCTTTTGTGTAATAAGAGTATAATTTCATATTACACTTGAAATGTAAGAATTTAATTATATTTGTGAGACCTAAAATATGGTTTATGGGATTTTTAAATATGAAAACATAGTTATTCAAATTATATGGTCATTAATATATTTAAGAAGGTTGTTTCTTTTTCTACTAATTTGGGTTAGCAACTTCATATCTTTTTTTATTTTACTGTTTTTAAATAACTTTGTCATAAACCCTTTTCCAAACATTTCTTTGTATTTTTTTACGAATGTCCGAAAAACTTGGGCATTCATAGATAAAATATTTTTTTGTCTCTATTGCCCTTGTGCTGCATAAAGTACATATCCTTTCTTCCCATTGTTCCTTGGTACTTGTTCATCTCCCTGTTTCACATCTAGGTCTATGTTTCTTTGTATTTTTCACGAATGTCCGAAAAACTTGGGCATTCATAGATAAAATATTTTTTTGTCTTTATTGTCCCTGTGCTGCATAAAGTACATATCCTTTCTTCCCATTGTTCCTTGGTCGTTGTCCATCTCCCTGTATCACATCTAGGTTTATGAGAGCTAGTCCTTATCTGAGCAATGAGGATTTTTTCTCTCCACTTAATTTCAGCGTCTATATATGTTTTTTCCTTGTGGTCATATGTTGGATTAAACTTTGCAATATAGTATTGTATTTTCTTGCTTGTATTTTTTCACATTCCACTTTAAAACTTTTTGTTCACATAGTTTTTTATGTCTTTGTTGAAATTTGGACATTTATTTATGTTGATTTCCCAACATTTCATCCATTTTTTATTTTTTTTCATCCATGTGTTCTTCCGCCTATGTAGCTCTTCGTCCCTAACTGCCCTAAGCCATCTATTGTTTTTCATATTTTATGTTTTTTTCAAGTAACATAACAACTTGGTCATAGTAATTGCCTCTAAAGGGAACATTCCAGTTTCAGCTAGAATAATTTCATAAGGGACTGTGATCTTAATTCTAAGAAAATTTATAATTAGACGTTTTTGAATCCTTTCTATTTGCCTCCATTTTGTATTTGTCGTGTGACCCACACCTTGCAACCATACAACACAATCGGTGTGACATGTAGACAAAATAAGACCTTGGTGGTCTTCCAGTTCCACAAATCAACATTCCTACATCGATTTTGAAGTGCATATAGTGCTCTCCAACCACTTAGAGTTCTTTTCATCCTACATGTATTCCAATTGAGTTTGTCATGAAAGTCTATGCCTAGGTATTTGTATTCTACCACTACCTCAAGAGGTTCTCCTACAAACTGAAATTCGAGATGTTGCTTATTTTTTATTGAAAAAATCATGATTTTTGTTTTGCTTGTGTTCACCTGCATCCCAACTTCCTTACAAAAGAGTTCTAGAGCCCAAAGGTGATCTTCTAGATCTTTAGTTGTTTCGGCCACATGAATTACATCATATGCATACATGAGGAGTTTCACCACATATTTGGCTAAGTGCATACCCTCTCCCCCAAATTTGTTTATCCATTCTTCTAATTTGTCAATGTACAACCCAAATAATGTCAAAAAGAGGGTAACCTTGTTTGATGCCTATGTCACTCCTAAAACACTCATATAACCCTTCCTACGTTCATATTCTAGCCTTTACATGCTCATATAATCTGTGAACTACTACCCTATATTGAATTGGAACCTCTAGCTCTTCCATTCTGCTCCATAATTTTTTCCTTGACACTGTGTCAAGTGCCTTTTTGAAGTCTACAAAACAACAAAAAGCCTCCTCTTTTTTGTCCCATATTTTTTCCACTATGTGCCTAAGCGTGATACAGTGATCAATAGTTGAGTACTTGGGCCTAAAACCCGCTTGCCCCTTTGCTCTCTTTCCCTTTTCTTCCGCCCATCTGCTGATCCTACGCTCTATCATAATCTCAAACAACTTTGCAAAGAGAGGGTTGATCATGATAGTTAGATAGTTTGAGGGATTATTTACATCTCCACTTTTAAACAAAGGAATGGTCAAGCTAGTTGTCCATTCTGTAGGGAAGCCATTTTGTATGACCTCATTGAAAATATCTTTGATTTGCGGTGCAAGAATATCTACCCCCATTTTATATGCTCTACCTAAAGATTGTCTATGTCACGGGCTTTACCAGTTGCTAACTTTTTTATCCCTTGAATAATGTCTTCATTTGTGAAAAGTTCTTTCTTGACAATGATAGTAGGGGGTGTCTCCTGTTGGTTACTATGCTTATACAATTGTTTTGAATACTCCAACCATTGACTAATTGTTATGTTATTTTCAGTTTACATCTTTTTCACGCTTAGTTCCTTCCAAATTTTCTTTGGTTCATGTTTCCCTAGGTAAATCAGTTATTTCCTCCTTATTCTATTGCATTCTTCTTTTTTTGCCCTTACCAGTTTCTCATATGCTTTTTTGTTTGCTCTTGTTTTACCCATTGGTTCCTTTAGTAATCTCCGCGCTTCCTTGCAATCTTCATCAAACCACGGGTTGGTTGGGAAGCTATTTCTTTCTTTCTTTTTAGGTTTAGTTCTCTTGCATTTGTTTAGAGCTTCTTGGATAACGTGCATTAACCATTCACTTTTATTGTAATCTCTGTTATTGTGAGGTAGTCCCTTTCTTTCCCTTTCCTATAACTTGTTATTCAATGCTGCCTTGAAACTCTATCGATTTTCTTCTGTTAAGAGAATGTTTCCCTTGTGAGGAAGTTTGTTTTGATTGCCTTGCATGTGTTTTTCCCTTGGTTTATCTCCTTGCATTTGAAGTTTCATAACAATTGGGTTGTGATCTGACTTAAGTTCCACTAGGGAATCTTCCACTTCTAGCTCCTCTATTTTTGGTATGCAATTTTGTGAACATATAACATAGTCTATTACACTTTGTCCCTTATATGTTTTGCATGTATACTTTCCTGAATTTTTCCAACTTTTCATCCCATTGCAAATAACCAAGTTGTGTATGCTGCAAAGGCCTAACAACTCTTCTCCATATTGTGTGATAGCCCCATGCTCATCTTCTGAAGTCTTGGTCCATTACTGATTTTCCTCTTTCGGCATCCAAAGAGGATTAATCTCAATATTTTTGTTACCTACTAGAATGTTAGCTTGCTTATTGACTGTCCTTGCATTGAAGTCTCCAATTAATATGATCTCCCCCAACTTACTGTATGTCAAAATATTTCTTTTTAGGGAGGAGTATGGGTCTTCTCTATTAAGGTCATGTTTCTTATAGAATTTAGAATTCTTGGGAGCAAAATATGCTGCTATGCTAATAACTAACTTATTCTCTAGGATCTTTATCCAAATGTATTGTTCATTTTCATCTTGTTTTTCAATTTTAATGATCCTATCCCACTCCTCTTTTATTAAAATCATAATACCCCCTGCCCCTTGTCATTTTCAACTGCTTTATTCCATATTGCTATTTTATTGTATCCCACAAAGTTTGGAGTCCTACATCCATCATGCTCATGTGTTTCCGTTAGGATGATTATATCTCTGTCTCTAGCAATGGGCCCTAACCCGGGTCCTCTTCTCCAAGGGTAACCTCTATAGTTCCAACTTACCATCGTAAGATATTCCCGAGCGGGCCATACTCCCTATTTGTTTTGGGTTTGTTTAGATGTGATGTACGCCTTTCCATTTCTTAAATATGCCCATCTCCCTTCATTCCTTACTGCCCTCACCTTTTCCCATTCCTTATTTCTTTCAACCTGTTGTAGAAAGGTTAGGTCATCATCTAAATAGAATTGTGACCCTCTCAACATGCCTCTATTTCTTAGTAACCTTGTTTTATCCTCATAGCTCATCAACGTGACCCGAATATGCCTATCTTTACCTCATTCTATTAGCTTGCCAATTATGCCTGCTTGTTTGATCTGACCTTTCCATTATAACCGATATAACAAGAAGTCCCTGGTTAAATGATTTATGTCTTCCTTATCCCCATAATATTTTAATCCTTTGATGATTATGTTTGATAACTTCTCATGTCTTTCTTTCTCTTCTCTTATTTGAATTTTTACTTGCTTCTCTATTAACTATTTTTGCTGATTGAATGGTTCATTTCGTAGCTCATTTTCTCTTGTTTCTATGTTTTGGAGTGTTTCCCATACCTCTTTTATTTGTCTTGCATTCATTTTTTCCACATTTATTGTATCATTGATCGGGGAGTGGATGACTTGTTTGAGGACATGCCATTCATGTTGACCCATGTTCGCAAGGTTTTGTAGCTTTGACACTAGCTCCTTGATTTGGTTGTTTTCCTTTTCCAACCTCTGATTGATGTTTATAACCTCATCTAATCTAGTCTCTTATTTTCTCCCTCCTTTCAATGATCTCAAGTATCTCTTTCATCTTCATTAGCTCTTGCACATAAAGTTTTGGTGCTCACATGAGTGGCGTGGTTGTGGGAGTGTAAATTTCTTCCCTATCTTGAAACTAATTTTGGTGACCTACACTCTCTATGCTAAATGTTTTCTTGCTTTCATTTTTTATTTTTTTATCTTTGTTTTTCCTTTTGGGTTCTTGTGTGTTGCCGCTTTGCCTCTGTCTCTTTTGTCTTCCTTTTTATATCCCCTCTTGAAACTCATTTTGGTGGCCTGCACTTTCTATGCTAAATGTTTTGTTGCTTTCATTTTTTATTTTTTTTATCCTTGCTTGTTTTTCCTTCTCTGTTTTTGTGTGTTGCTGCTTTGTCTCCATCTCTTTTATCTTCCTTTTTTATTTCCTATATTGATCTGACTGATCTTCCCGTTCGACAATGGTTAATGCCTTTGATTGTTCCTTATTCTTCACATGTTTATGTAAAAGAATATTCTTTAATGTTATTTTTCCATTCATCCTCTTCATTATTGTTGTTCTTGTTCAAACTTATCACGCTTTATTATTCTGATATATAAGGTTTCTTATTCTTTTTCGAGTGTCATAGATGATAGTATTGATATATGCGATATATCAAATTCTCGTCTTTCGTTAGCTTCGCGGATTGAATACCACACTATAACGTGGGCGCCAACATCATAACCACGCTATAACCTTATTTTGTTGAATAAAAATAAAATCAACGAGGTATTAAAACATGACACCTGTTGTACCCCTATACTTTTTTATCATATGACTATAATTAAGCTAAAAGTTCATGAAATAAAGGCCTATGGCGGATTGGGCACAACAGAGAGATACGCACACGGATTCCTCGCTGGGTACGGACATCGACAATATAATATATATATCCTTCACATTTTAGAAGACAGCACAGCGTTCTTTCATAGAGGGAACCGATTTTTGCTGGTGCCATACCTCCAAGCCTTCAAATTTAATTATACGTGCAGGAGTTAGAGAAAGGGAAATTGAGAAAAAAAAACAAAGATGACAGGAGATGGAGAAACCCCCAGCACTGTGGAGTCTGCCAGGACGTGGGTTTCCGAACATAAGCTCCGAACAGTTGGTATTTTCTTTGCTACATTTGATTTTTTTTTTTTTTTGTTTTAACTATCAAAAATAAGATTATAAACCACGGTTTGAGTTTTGATTTTGTGTTGCGTAGGATGTCTGTGGTTGAGCGGATTGGCTGCATCGATTGGTTACAACTGGTCGCAGCCCAATATGAAGACCAGCGTCAAGATCATTCACGCAAGGTCCGCATCAATTTCCATTATTCTCTTAAAAAATTAGGGTTGAAATTTCCATAATAATTCCATTTACCACAACCCCCTTAATTTTTCTGATACATTGATGGGTGGGAAAGGGAAAAAGGCTATTATTTTGCCTTCAATGGCATGCTGTTTGTGCGTCTTGCTGCTCACCTATTTTTATTTTGTGAACCATTTAAGTTTACATACATTTGATTCACCCAAAGGGGTTAAAATTGGAAACGGGAACAACTTTAAATAAGGAAAACACGCACTTGTGTGTACACGTGTATATATAGATAGATAAAGTAAAGTAGAGTAGTTCCAAGAGACTATACACAGGAGAATCTTCATGGAGGATGTTGAATATTTATTCAACTAGGTTCCAGTTACTATGGAGCATGGTATACAACCTTACTTACTCATGTCAGATGTGAATCTTGAATCTTGAACGTTCTTGAGCAGTTAGAGACGAAGAGTTACATAGGCGAAAGAATACGTGGATGAAACAAAATCAGAAATGGATGAAACGTTGGGGAAATCAACATAAATGAATGCCCAAATGTCAACAAAGACATTAAAAATTATGTGAATGAAAAGTTCAGAAGTGGAATGTGGAAAAATGCAAGCAGGAAAAGACAATATTATATTGCAAATTTTAACCCAACGTATGACCACAAGGAAAAAGCGTATATAGGCGCTGAAATCAAGTGGAAGGAAAAAATACTCATTGCTCGGATAAGGACTAGCTCTCATAGGCTTAGATGTGAAACAGGGAGATGGACAACGCCCAAAGAACAATGGGAAGAAAGGATATGTACTCTATGCAGCACAGGGGCAGTAGAGACAGAGGAACACTTCATCTATAAATGCCCGAGTTTTTCAGATATCCGTGACAAATACAAAGAAACACTTGGGAACGAGTTTATTACAGATTTATTTGAAGACAAGAAAATAAAAAAAGTTGGAGAATTGCTAACACAAATCAACAGGAGAAGGAACAACCTTCTCAAAGATATTAAAGATCATATGATATGATTTGAGTAATTGTACTTCCATATTTGAGGTCCCATAGACCACATTTGGGTCTCGCGGACGTAATTAAAATCTTTCATTCATTCATTCACAATTAGATCCACTTAAATTATACCTACTCTGTGAATGGTTATTTGATAGATTTTGATATATAGGATCTACAGATCGATTTGGCCCACAGGATTATAAAAGTCATCCCATCCTTGGCAAATATATAAGAAAAGAAAAGCCAAGCATGGATCAATACTTCAAAATGGTTCTTTCCTCTTTGTGGAAAAGGTAAAATGCAATATAATCTCAATCTGAGATGTCGGAATGACGATAATGGCTTTTGAAGAAAGATTGCTTCTAGAATTTTGTATTTTGGGATTTTCAAGTAAATGTAGTATGACATGCTCGAGTCATCATGCGATAACAAAAGAATTAAATTTCTTAAAAATTATCTTATTTCTAATTGGTTAAATCGATTGAAAAGGCTTAGCCCAGATCACATGATGAATTATCTGAGGCCACATTATTGCAGGAGTGTCCTTTACAATGCAAGCATTTGAACTTCTATTAATGGTGCTTATGCCTATAAATTGCTATAGAGGTCCTTAATTTAAGGAAATAGACATCAGGCTTTTGAGTTGTAGCCATAAGCATCAATGAAATAATACTTAGTTGCTTATAATTATCAAAGTGTAGAATAAGCTACTGATCACATTTTACTTATAGAATGAACATGCAAAAATGAAACAAAACATCTTAGTTTTTTCCAGGAGGCAATCAGATGTTTAGTAGTTCCACTTTATTTCTACCATTTTCAGAATTGTCCAAGAATGATGAGGAATTCATACAAAGCTTAGTTTGTTGCTCCCAACAAGCAGGAGGAATGCAATCTAAGAGTTCAAATAAGCGAAAGAAATGTATTTGATAAAGCTACTTTCAATATGACTCCAATTATGATCTTAAGTTTTAGCCAAGTTTGTGACCACTTTACAAAGAACTCACATAAAAGAAAGCAACAAAAGGCTTATTTCCACATTTTACTTACATTCATTTCATCTTTAAACAACGGCAGCAATTAAGAAAAAGACAGCAATCACTTAGAGTAGACTCAGTACACTTCCCAAAGAAGTTATTAGCAAATAATTTAATAAACTCAAGCTTTGCTCCCTCTGATTAGAGTTGGCAGTTGGGTCCACTTGAGCTCTTCTCTATCTCCATTCTTCCTCGACTGTTGGTTCCCTCAACACTTCCTTTTCACTGAAAACGTGTTTAGAGTTTAGAGTCCATCTCTAGGTCCACCCCTTGAGGCTGTGATTTTTTGTACACTATAATTTAGTTTACCTTAGTTGTTTATTCTAGTTTAGTTTTACCTTACTAGTATCTTTTTGAGTTACTGCAGTGTTTTATATCAGTTTATTTACTTGAGTCCCATTTTGGTCATCCCTGTATTTATCATAATTTTTCAAACACAGAACAGATTTTAGCATACAATGACTTGTTTTGCTATAATTATCCGCATTGATAAACAAGACCCAAGTAGAGATCAATTGATGATTTGGTCTAGAATATTGGCAATTACTGCACAAGCAAATGGATTAGAGGAGTTACCAGCCAATCATAGAGAGTGAGTGGCATTTTTACCCTAATATCACGTGTAATATCCCAAGAATGGAATACCATCTTCTGATAGATTAAAATTTTCTCACAGTTGCAAGTTGTATTGTGCTTGTATCTTGCAAAAGCATACACAATATTCTCTATTTGTGTCATTGTCAGTGTTTTGTTCTTTTTTGTCAACTTAGTTTTTTATAAACAGAATTTTTGTTGAATATGTAAGGTATATTTAGAAGCTTTTTTCTGACATTCTTAGCCATGATTGGGGAAGCATTAATTATATGGACACAGCAGGGTTATTTTTTGAAGATCGAGGACACAGTTTGCAAGAAATTTGTGGCCTTCTCAGTTAGTATTTTTGTTAGAAATTTTTCTTGAGATACGAGGGCACATTTTGACATATTCTTGACAATGCTTTAAGAAGCATTGATTTTTTTTCTTTTCTAAATTTTAAATTGCTTATATGGGATTGGAGTAGATCCCACCTGTATTAATTACATCATCACCAAGTCACCACGGTATTTCAACGAATCATATAGTGGTATTATATCGCCTGACAAGTTTTGAACCTGGGTTCTCCCCATTGGGAGTCCACATTTTTAACCCACTGAGCAAATGTTGATTAAAATGATAAGGTTCATTTATTGGATTGGAAACCTGCTTTATGGTGTGCAACTCTTTGTTACCCTTCGCTTGGCCCAAACCCCTTGGGCACTTTAAGAAGCATTGATTATCTACATGTAGCAGGGTTATTCTTGAATGTTGGCAATTTTTGCAAGAGTTATGTGGCATTTTCAGCCATGGGCTGTGTGAGGCATTTTATTTTGGCAAATCATAGAGACTCTGGTATGAAGAAAATTTTGGATGGTGGAAGGCATGATTTAATGCCATGTTTTTGTAGCTGAAAGGTCAGATGCTTTACAGTTTGTGGAGCCATCAGCCATTATTTGCCGAGTTTTGCTGGGAACTTGACTTTTGAACCTGAATCCTTGCGATTTTCTTTAAGTCTGCAGAAATTCTGGGATGGCCCAAGATCTTGCTTTTATTGCAATTTACAATTTTTCTAACAAAATTGTTACAAGGAATTGATCCTTAGCCTTTGCTGTCTCTCATAAGTTTTTGACAAAGTTCCCTAGGATCTTGCTTTCCTGGGATATTGAAACTCCCCTGCGATCTATTGGTTTAGCTTTAGAGTCTGTTAGAGTATATTTATATACCTATGTTTTTAGGTATCTAGGTTGGCTTAAGTTCACTAGATAAGATAGTGTGTTCCTTGGTATTTAATAATTTTGGCATGCTTTGTCATCCTTATCTATTTGTTATTTATCGACGGTTGTGATCTTGATCCTCTCCAACCGATCCTGTGGCTGTCATTGCTCTCCTTGCCTATTTAAGTAAGGCCTCTTGTCATTTTAACATAATGCAAGCAATCATTTTTCTCTCGCTCATTTGTGATTGTCTTCATGGCTCTGATATTGGGTGTGGAATGATATTGCTGGTTTGTTCCTCTTTCATGGTACCAGAGCTAAGGAGTTTTTTTTGAAGATTTTCCTTGGAAGCTCTCGCTTGCATCTTGGCTCTCTAGGCCTTCATTTTGTAGATCCGGAGTTTTTTGGCTCTTTAGGCCTTCTCTTCTGTAGATCCGGAGTTTTTGGCTCTTTAGGCCTTTCTCCCTCTAGATCTGTCATGGTTTTTTCAACCCAGCTCTCCGCGGTCTGATTTCTCGACGTCTCACGACGCTCCCTAATAGCTCGGCGTCTCTACTTGAGCGCGATCGACCCTCTGAGAATCGCGCCATTCTTGCTCGTCGTGTGGTTGTGGTCGTTGCTCGCACTGCCCGTGTCTTCCTGCGGCTCACACTAGCTCGTGAGGTGTTCCTACAGGCGGATCGACCCATTCAATGGCCTACGAGGCCCTTTCACCAGCACGCTCACCGTCTCATTGCGGATCTGCACTCTCAGTTGTGCACGGTTCAGTAACACCATTTTATTTCTTGGCATCTTTCACTCCAACGACGTCTTCTCAAGGTGTGCTAGCCTTTTCTACCCGACACACAACTTCTCCAGTCTCACGGTCCTCCTCCCATCCCAGGCGCTCCATGACATCTCTCTTTGCATTTTGTGAGTATTTTGGTTGTGTGCGCCCTTCGTTTTTGCATGGATTAGGGTTTTGTGAATTAATTATTGGTGCCTTCACATTAGACTTTACAAAATATTGATTCACATTAAGTTTTAATTTTTTGTGATATTGTAAAGTTTTTGGGCCCTTTAATTTGATTTTTGAGGGCACCCGGCGATTAATTGCATAGAATCCACATACGGACTATGAGACATGGTCTTTCTCTAAAGCACTTGTACACTAAGTCATCAAGTCATCAACATACAACATAAGGATGACAAAACATGCCAAAATTATTAAATACCAAGGAACACATTATCTTATCTAGTGAACTTAAGCTAGCCTAGATACCTAAAAACATAGGTATATAAATATATTCTAACACCCCCCTTTAAGTGATACTAGGTAGGAGTGGGGACAACTAACCAACAAAAAAGATAGTGGCAAGATCCACAAATATGAGTCCCGACAACAAGGCCTGGTAAGGTACTCATGTACAATGGCTATCACATAAACACGAAAATCTCCTGTAGATGATGAAAAACCACATGGGAAAAAACCATCTGCCAGAAAAGAAAAGAAGGTGGAGAAGAAGATTTCCTCTCAACACCCCCCAAGGACAACTTCCTTCACCCCTAACAAGCCACGCAACTCAAGAAAACGAGGCGATGCAAAAGGTTTAGTGAAGATGTCCGCAATCTGCTGTTGAGTAGGAAGATACTCCAAGCCGAGAATGCCATCCTGGATGTGTTGGCGGATGAAATGCATATGAACCTCGATGTGCTTGGTACGCTGATGCTCAACAGGATTGCGAGAAATGTGGATGGCGCTTTGGTTGTCACACCAAAGAATTGTAGCCTGATCTTGTGGGAAACGAAACTCCTCCAACAACTGTCGAAGCCAAAAAGCCTCCTGACTCGTAGTAACCGCTGCCCTGTACTCTGCCTCAGTGGATGATAGTGCAATAGCCTGCTGCTTCTTGCAAGACCAAGCAATGGGAGAAGTGCCAAGACAAAGCAAATAGCCGGAGGTAGAACGACGGTCATCGAAAGAACCAGCCCAATCTGAATCAGTGTAGCCAACCAACACTGGATCACCTCTGGTATAGAACAAACCAAAGTGTGAAGTGCCCCTCACATAGCGAAGAATCCTCTTGGCTGCCTGCCAATGAGTCTCATGTGGGGACTGTGCAAACCGAGAAACAAGCCCAACTGCATAGGAGATATCAGGACGAGTATGCGTGAGGTACAAAAGACTTCCAACCAACTGCCGATACAAAGTAGCATCGCACAATGGTGAAGTACAAGAAGAAGTCAAAGTAACATCTGGAAAGGTGTCAGGGATGGCTTGCAGTCAGCCATCCGAAACCGTTGAAGAAGATCTAAGACATACTTTTGCTGACATAGAGAGATTCCAAAATCTGTCTGAGTGACCTGAAATCCAAGAAAGTAGTGAGCAAGTCCAAGGTCTGCCATCTCAAAACGAGCAGAGAGAGACTGTTGTACAGACTGAATGTGAGAAAGGGAGCTTCCAGTGAGAAGCAAGTCATCAACATACAACACAAGGATGGTGATGTGGTCTCCATCTCTCCAAATGTAAACAATAGGGTCAGACTGACACCATACAAAACCAGTAGAGAGAAGAAAAGAGTCCATCTTCTCATACCAAGCCCGAGGTGCTTGCTTGAGGCCATAGAGAGACTTCCTAAGGCGACAAACAAGTGAAGGATCCTGGACAAATCCAATGGGCTGCTCCATATAGATCTCTTCCTGCAAATCACCGTGCAAGAAGGCACTCTTCACATCCATCTGAAAGACATACCATCTCTGTGATGCAACAAGAGCAAGTACAAGACGAACAAAATCCATCTTGGCCACAGGAGCAAAGGTCTCAGAGTAGTCAATACCTTCAACCTGTGAAAATCCCTTAGCTACAAGACGAGCCTTGTACTTGTCAACAGAACCATCTGCTGCATACTTGGTTCGGTAAACCCACTTACAACAAACCAACTTCCTCCTCTTGGGAAGAGGAACAAGATCCCAAGTCCGATTATTCATCAAAGAAGAATACTCTGCTGCCATAGCATCATCCCACTCCTGTATCCCATGAGCCTCTAAAAAAGTCTGTGGATCACCTGAAACTGCTTGACCAACTAGTCCAGTACCAGTAGAATGACGACGGGATCCCACCTAGGCAAGATCCTGAATAAAAGGTGCTGCATCTTCAAGTGTAATACGAGCCCACCTAGGCAAGGTAGGAGAAGTAGGAGCAACAACATTAGGAGTATCAACAACAATAGGAGGATCAACAACTACAAGAGTGTCCTCCACATCCAAAATATCAAGAGTGGTGTCATGTGAGTCATCTAGAGAAACCGAAGTAGAGGAAAGAGGAGGAGGAGGAGGATCAGAAAGACGCTCATCAAACTGAACATGAGTACGAAAGAAAATATCATGTGTCAGGATTCAGTAAGCAATAAGCCTTCATGTCCTCACTATAGCCAACAAAGATGAGTGGCTTACTCTTCCTATCCAAAGCCTTACGCTATTTCTTCGAAATAAAAGCCCAAGCATGACTACCAAAGATCCTGAAGGATGACACATCCGGCTTGTGTCTAGTCCAAGCCTCTTCAGGAGTCATATGTGCCAGTGCACGATGTGGAGCGATTTTGGATGTAATTCGCACAATTAACTGCCTCTGCCCAAAATATGGGAGGGAAATTCCGAGAGTGCATCATGCAGTTAGCCATCTCCTTCAAAGTTCTGTTCTTTCTTTCTGCTCCTGTGCTGCATCTGTGATCCATTTAGATGATGGATGAATGTCACTTAGGTCAATGGGCTCAGTATTTGTTTTTTCAAAAGTTCTTTGGTGGAGATGAAGGTTGTAATGCACAAACACAAGAGCATTTTAACTTTTCTTGTGTAAGTCTATTGTGCTTCTTGGAGTGTATGTACTCAAACGTACTCCAATTGTGCTCATAACTTGAAGAGCTACATGGTTGAGATAAGATTGTAATGGCCATGTGCTGCAAATTGGGTGTAAAATCACCAAACTAGTGCAACCCTTGTTCTTCCACACCCTACGCTGGTCGTCAAGCACAACCTAAAGTTTAAAAAAACAATTTAGTCATGAACATTGCATATTGATATTATCATGTATATATATATATATACTTAGTCAAGCACAATGCCACAACTTGAATTTTGTCCATAGATTGTCGAAGGAGAGGGCCCCTAAGGACATCATAAGTCGGCGCCTTAAATCTTGTGCCGCAACTTACGACGGCATCTATCACGCGCCGCTAGTATGGAGACTTTGCTACATTGAAGGGAATGTTAGAATAATACCAAAAAGTGACAATGGCTGTCTTCGCTGCATTGTGCTTCTCTTGGTTCCACACGGCCATACCCTCAAGTGTGGATTGTGCCCTTGGCATGAAACGGTCTACAAAATAGGACTCTCCCGTCCCACTAGCTGCTTGTGCACTTGATGGACTCAAACTCCTCTGTTGAAACCAGCTAAAGCTGCTGCCAGTACGAGGAATTCAGGAGGGATGAAGATGGCATCACTATGACTTCTTTTTAGACTAGCTTTTTCCTCTGCCACAATGATCATGGCCTGCACTTTATTTTTAATTTCTTCTGGCACCTTAGGGCATATCTTGACGTTATTGTTAGATCTATGTGCCAAATGGAATTTGAGGCGATAAACGCCTCTAGTAAGATCTTTGTTACAAAAATTGCATCTAACATCCCCTTTTCTTGGCCTTGGTGTTCCATATGCCCATGCTGCATCCAATGGTTTCATTTTTTATATGCCTGCACATGGAAACAAGTAACAACAAAGTTACAATAACTTGGAAAAAAGAAAAAAGAAACCTAAACCCTAAACCAAAAGGCTAGGTTTAGGGTTTAAAATGGAAACATTGACAGCTGAAAAATGGGCTTGCATACATAGTTATCAGGCAGCAATATTTATTTAAAAAGAGGAGGAAAAAAAAACCCCAAAACCCTAGGGCCTAGACTAGGGTTTAGGGTTTAAACTTTAAACTTCAAATTCAAACATTAACAACTGAAAAATGGGCTTGCATACATAGTTACCAGGCAGCAATATTTACTTAAAAAGAGGAGGAAAAAAAAAACCCTAAACCCAAAACCCTAGGGCCTAGCCTAGGGTTTAGGGTTTAAACTTCAAAGTTCAAAGTTTCAAACATTAACAGCTGAAAAATGGGCTTGCATACATAGTTATTGTTGGTTACGAATCTGCCACTAGGAAAGGATTTAGGTCTTTTGCGCCCTAGATTCGCTCGCCCAACAGATTGAAATGCCGGAAGGAAGAGATGCCTTCCGTGCCAATCTCCGGAGAAGTCCGGCTCCTATACTAATCTATTTGGGGATTTTAGCTAAGAGAACAGGAAAGAGATGTAAATAGCATGTGTTTCTGGTGGGAAAGAACAAGCAACACGATCACTAGCTAATATCCAAACCAACAACAATCAAAGCAAAGCATGTAACAGAAACTAACACTGTTATTCCTTCCTATGTATCCTTCATTCAGTATTCCAGATTCAAATAATTGCCAATGCTCTAATCCAGGATGCAGAATTACAGCAATCAGAAAAATAAATGAACACGGAGCAAAAATACTTGCAGAAGGCAGCATAAAAGAAAGAGACAAATGTAAGAGCCAAGGATGCTTTGTATTGATGCAAGTGTTTGTTTACAGCAAAGCTTTCTAGCAATATGTCCCCCCTTTTACAATGAAGTTCCACTGCTATTTATAGCAGAAATTTCCCCCTTTACATTGATGCACAGAACCCAAAGACTGCAAAAAGTGTTGAGATTAGACTTCTGCTGGCCGCGAGTGTACTTGCTGCAAGATTCACCTAAAATTGGTACGTCTCCGGACAGATCTGGGGGGTGAGAAGTCAAGTCTGATTAATGTGGTAGGTTTAGTACAGTTTGCCCCCGAGGACACCATCAATGTTCACCTACCCTGTACCTTTGCAGCACACCTTCTGTCCCGTCTTGACAGGCTCGAATCCCGAAATCTGTACATGGTCTGCCTGAGTCTGAGGTTCCCTGAAATGGAGGGGGTTGACCAAAGTCGCCTGATGAAAACAGCGACCCCGGGAGTCGCTCCAGAATGGAGCGAACCCGGGATACACCTTGCCTTAGAAAATTCTGCAATTTGGTCTTTCTTTTCTCGCAGTCGCTGAAAACCCCAAATAGATTAGTATAGGAGCCGGCCTTCTCCGGAGATTGGCACGGAAGGCATCCCTTCCTTCCGGCCTTTCAATTTGCTGGGCGAATCTAGGGCACAAAAGACCTAAATCCTTTCCTAGTGGCAAATTCGTAACCAACAGTTTCTCTGGCACGCCCGGTGGGACATATTGCTAGAGAGCTGCTGTAATCAGACGTTTGCATCAATACAAAGCATCCTTGGCTTTGACTCTTGTCTCTTTCTTTTATGCTGCCTTCTGCAAGTATTTCTGCTTCATGTTCATTTATTTTTCTGCTTGCTGTAATTTTGCACTCTAGATTAGGACATTGGACAGTAAGTGAATCTGGAATCTTGGCTGAAGGATACATAGGAAGGAATCGCAGTGTTAGTTTCTGTTACATGTTTTGTTTTGATTGCTGTTAGTTTGGGTACCAGCCAGGGATCGTGCTGCTTGTTCTTCCCCACCACTATTGCTATGCTTTTACATCTCTTTCTGCATTTTACAATCTCTTTCCAGTTCTTTTATCTCAAACCCTGTGTAGTTTAGTATAGGAGTCGGCCTTCTCCAGAGATCCCCCGGCCTTTCAATGTTGGTCCGGGTCTAGGGCGCGTGAACAAAGCAAATCCTTTCTAGGTTGCGGATTCGTGACCAACAATTATCAGGCAACAATATTTACTTAAAAAGAGGAGGAAAAGAAAAACCCTAAACCCGAAACCCTAGACTAGGGTTTCGGGTTTAAAATTTAAACTTTGAAGTTCAAACATTAACAGCTGAAAAATGGGCTTGCATACATAGTTATCAAGCAGCCTTAAGCAATATTTAGTTATTTACTTGAAGGGAGAAAAAAAAAACCCTAAACCCAAAACTCTAGACTAGGGTTTAAAGTTTAACAAATATTGAATGCTAAAAATTTGGCTTGCATATACCAATTTAGTATCTACTTAAGAGGAGGAAAAAAAAACCCTAAACCTAAAACCCTATACTAGGGTTTTGGGTTTAAAGTTTTAAATTTTAAAGTTCAAACACTATTTGCAAACAGCCCTAATCACAAAACTATTTGCAAACAGCCCTAATCTAATTCTAAATCTTGTTTTAAGTTGGAAAAAAAAGGGTTTTTAAAAATTCAATGAATTTCTTACCTCAGATAAACTTCTTGGTGGTTGTTGTTGGTTGTCGGATTCCTTCACACCGTAATCGCTTGCTCCTAGGATGCCCTAGCGTGTTTGGGTCGGGGTGGTAGCAGGTAGGCAGAGTGTTTTCTTTGTTTGGAAGAGTTGAGGTGAAAAAATGAGGGGAAAAAAGTTTCCCTTAAATTGGCCGCAGCCTCTACGTGTGCGGTTGCGGCTGATTTTTTGAAAAAATCAGCAAAAAATCGCCGACTCGCCAATTCTTTGCCATTGAAATCGGGATTTCAAAAATCATCACAGAATCATGATTCTGCTGATTTTTTGTTGATTTTCTCAATAGAGGTTGGAATGATCACGTTGTCTTTTTTTGGGTACTTTTGAAGATGTTATGTCTTCATAATATATGCCATCTTTCTCACTAGGATTCATAAGAGCCCTTGGGGAATTGGATCTTGCCTCTTAGTCTTCAAACGCAAGATTGGAAGATTGGGTGACATGGCTTGCGTTATTTGTGATTGGCTTCAGTCCAAGTTTTCATTGATAGCCTTGGATGAGCACTCCAAATACATATGGTGTTGATTTTGAGGGTCCAACCCCTTTTAGGAGCCTAGTTATAGTTGTCATTATCTCTCAATTTCATTGTCCTTTGTTTTTCTCATAGATGGTGACCTGTCTTTTGACTTATATCTAGACATTTTTGATTAATTTTAATTAGAGGAAGCATTCTGTTGGGTGATTTTAATGCCAATATTTGGACCTTCTAGATTCCTACTCATGATCATCATGAAGATTAACAAACTTACATGAGCTGGATTTAGAGCATGCTAGGCTTAAGAGATCTTCAATTGATGGGAAGAGTCTACTCACAACTTAAGGGGCACCTTTTTCAGTCGATGTACCTTCCTTGCTTCCTTCAAAAATTTATTTGGTCCCCTCATACAAGAGGTGCAATTTGATTAATTGTTATTATTATTATTATTGTTTTCCTTCTCTCTCATTATGGGTCTAACCCTTTGCGTCTTCAATTTTCGTAACTCTCACAATCCCCTTCTTGTTAACCATGCTTCATTAGCTTTCATTGTTTGTGGTTCCTCTACCTTCCAACCTCCCTACTTAGGGACCTTAACTAATTATCACATCATTTGCCTTTATGTTTGACTATTATTGTCTTATACAGTCATGGCAAAATCTATATCCTTATCCTATATACTTTAGGGGATTTCCCTGGCTCCTTTCCTTGCATTGTTCATCATTGTATTTGACTGGCCCCTATGGTACTTTGTCCCATGAATAATTGGTATGACAATGAGTGTAAAACCTTGTATAGGAGACTCCATATTGCTATAGCCCATGACCTTTTTGTAGTTTCTTTCATGCACAAAGTACATCATTGTCTCCATTCTTGTGTCTAGGTGATATGAGCTTCTCAATGTCGTTCACATCTCCAAGTTCTTGTGGTTTAGTGTTGTTTTGAGCAAAATGCCTTCCCTAGAAAATGAAATGATTCTTGATCTTGAGTCCTTATGTTAGTTTTCATCATGATATTCTTGATAATTTACTTTTATTTTTCCCCTTAGTACAACTTCGCACTAAGAATTTTGAGATGAAATATTTGCATGAGAAGAAGAGGTTCATTGCAAGTGGTATCAAAGCTCTTTCCAGGAAATGGTAAGCTTCTGTTGTGAGCAAATTTTTTTTTGTTAATCCTAGGTCTGTAGGTTAGAAAGGGTGTTTCGATTGTTTTAAAAATAATACGGAGTTGTTGTCGTTATTGTCTAAGCTATATTGTCCATAAAGCATTTAGTGAAGTGAGGGGCAATCAAGCTCCAATACCCAGGCCTCAGATTACACCTGCATACGGATTTGATCTCCGACGTACCTCGTGTATATTGGGAGACCTCTTAGGAACCCATAAGCAAACTTTCATATATAGGAAACCAGTCGGCCATGTAATATTCAAAGTGCACTGAGCACAACACTCGGGAAGATTACCCTCTCATATTGTCAGAGGAGGGTAGTGTGCTCAAAGGTATGTATGGAATCCTCCTTGAGTAGTAGCTTGAAATATTGGT
Organism: Wollemia nobilis; assembly: GCA_028583015.1. Lineage (NCBI taxonomy): Eukaryota > Viridiplantae > Streptophyta > Pinopsida > Araucariales > Araucariaceae > Wollemia > Wollemia nobilis. Next base: position 523,629 of record JAQPPZ010000620.1, on the reverse strand, counting down.
TCGAGCACTATCGATTGTTGCTGCGGTATAATAGAGGGCTATGGAGAGTACACAAACTCTAACCTAGAATCCATCCACTCCTTGCTTACTTTCTCAGGAGAAGAGCTCATGGGACAAAAAAAGTGAAATTTAGAGAGTTTGCAAGCAGATACACAACCTAAAAACCCCAGTTATATAAAAAAAATACACCGAGATAAGAAATTCAGTGCCAAAGATAATTCTAACTATGATCATGTAGAGTATTGATAAAAGCAACACTAATATTGTATATCCAATAATAGAAGCATTTATTAATTGAAACATGGAAACACAAATAACAGTAATTGTAGGAATTCAAGACAAGAAATATTACTATCGTGGGCCACTTCGAGGGGGCTAACCCATGAGGGTTACATCCTTCACATTTTATAATTTTTGCAAGAATATTTTATGACATTTTATGATAATATTCTATGACATCCTGCTATGACAATATTCTATGACAATCTTCGTGACTTACCTAATCTATGATAGTTACATTCATGATACCAAGTGGTTACATTCATAATTCTATGACAACAAAATGATTCTATGAAAAAACAGTTATATACATGATTCTATGAGACACACTCTCCTAACTTAACATGTGGCCCACTTCTAACTAGATGCATGGTCCACTTTATTTACAATCACATATGCCCCTATGAGTTACAAGTGTCGGGTATGTAACACCCATGACCTTTCTTTAGTTTCTTCCATGCACTAAGTACATCATTGTTTCCATTCTTGTGTCTAGGCGATATGAGCTTCTCAATGTTGTTCACATCTCTTAGATCTTGTGGTTTAGTGTTCTTTTGAACAAAATGCCTTCCTTAGAAAATGAAATGATTACTGATCTTGAGTCTTTATGCTAGTTCTCATCATGATATTCTTGATCATTTACCTGTTTTGTTCCCCTCTCCTCTTGCTTCTTGTCTTTTATTTTTTTTCTTGTGGATGTTAGGAGGATAATAATTTTTTTTGTGGACTAGCAAAGCAATAAATTGGGAGGCACTTCAAGTTGAATGTCATGGAGTCATTTACTCTTCCAATTGAAACCTTTGATTTGATCCAGCTTTGGCTTGCATTAGGAATCCAGATGCTGGCGGCTAGCCTTTCCGTCACAAAGATAAGCAAAAGCCAGTAACAACTTATCTCAATGTCTCTCTATTGTCATAAGATTATCATGTCTCAAAAAATGAAATCAACTGAAATTACATTAGTGTCCACAAATGACCAAAATAGGTCAATGCAACTTGAGAGTGTTAGGATTTTATCTCATCATGTAAGATAGTAGTTAGGTATTTGGGAGTTATCCCAACTAGGAGTTGATAAGACAATTAGGAATGACAAACCACCTCACCTACACTGTCTATATTCACATTTTTACTAATGAAATTCTGTCCAGCACCTTGCTGTTCCAACATGTGGTATCAGAGCTCTCATTGTTCCTGGAGCATGTGAAAGAAAATATCAACTTTGTAAGGCGCTTATCAACAATGATCTGGAGGTGTTGCTTGGAGCAAGACTAGTTGAGAGAAGATACAATCGCACAAGGTGAAAAAAGTTTCAATAATTGCTACAATCTATAAAGAAGAGGAACTTGTTGTCGAGAAATGTGCTGCTTCACCAATGCAAAAATTTGTGTGTTTAAATACTTGTTGCAGGCCTAAAAGATGCTGCTGCTGGTGAAAAACTTGACATGTTGGATCAAAAAGAGTAAGGAGAAGACCATGCTAGAATTGCAGTGATGAGAAGCAAATTTTAATGTATGAGAATGGGCTGTTTGACAAGCGTAGGCTATCCAAAGCAATGATGTTAGACTCTCTCAAAACAATGCTCTTGTTGAGGTGTTGAAAGAAGAAAGCCATTTGCTATTGATAAGTACCAAAGCTGATACAAGCATTGCATGTACATCCTGAAGTTGTATGAGGAAGACATTGTGTGTTGAACTGATTCGCAAATGCTGAAAACGTTAAGCATGAAGGTTGGTGTTTCAAAGTCAAAGGCGAAAAATAATAATGACTATTGTGCATGATGGAGAAGGATAACACACAAGAGTTAATCATAGAGTTGAATGACGAAAATGCATGCATTCTATGTGTTGTCCAGTCGGAGAAAATTCACAGTGAAAGTGGATTACGCTATCTAATTAAGAAATCGTCCATACAATGGGCCGTCAAGACAAGATAGGTTGTCTTATGAATGGGCCATCTGAGGGAGAGAAGCTGTCTAATGCAGACAATCTTATATGAGCCATCTAGAGATTGTGAATGGGCCATCTGCAAAGATCTAGTGTTGTCTAAAGCTAACAATGGATAACTGGGCGATATGGAGATATTAGCATTGATTAGGCTGTCCATTGATCGGGCCGTCCCAAGTAGACATCTTTGGAAAACATTGTATGGCCTGTTTGAGTTTGTTTTGAAGAGGACACATCGATTACGAGACAAAATGCTGCGATGAACATGAAGTTGATGTTGCATGCAATAAAGAGAGATGTGGGAGTTGTTTCACAAGATTCTTTGTCATTTGTTAAAACGTCGCCATAATTGCAAGAAGGAAACTGTGACATTGCATTTTAGTCACGGTCTTGGGTGTGCAAATGTTAAGCATGGAACTTTTAGAGATAGAGAAGGCATGTTGAAGGTGTTGTGCCTTGAAGAAAAAGACCAAGACATAAGCGTCTCGAAGTGTCCCTTATGAACTAGATGCAAGTTGCGTGCTCCTGTTGACGTCATGTACAACTTCCATGCAAATGAAGGATTCATTGTTGGCCGCAAAAGCAAAATGGTTTCAAGGGTGGCATGCGTGAAGGTGAAATGTAGACATTTAGCTCGAGAAGAGACGTCCAATGATTAAAGATGACAACAAACGTTGACTAAAGGAATGTTCTAGTGGATAAATGACACTCCATGAAATGAAGAAGTTGATTTGGAGGCACCTAATTGATTCCTTGCTATGTTACATAAAGACGTCGTAGGAGAAGAGATGTTATTGAAAAAAGAAATACTAAAAAAATGCCATGCAAATTTTAGAGCCATCTGATCAACTAAAATTGTCAACTATGAATCTGTTGATGAAACATTTGAAACCTTATTGAATGCAAACTTAAGTCGATGCCACCTTGCCATCTAATTCAGAAAACAATGCATTGTTGCATCGACCAGCCTTGGATGGGAGTAAACGTTTATTGCATTCTTTATTCCACGTGTTGGGACAAGAAAAGTATTGGCCTTTATAAAATATTACTGAAGCATAAGACGTTTGTGTCTTGTGGTGGATGTTGCTTGGTGCAATGGTTTACGGCCCTGACAGTTTCTGTACAATTTTATTGACCACAAAGAGTTGTAGTCATGTTGAAGAGCTATTTGAAGTTAAAAAATAGCAATTATCCCACATTTGATGGCAAACAAAGCTAGTACAGTTTATATTGAATTATCCTTTAAGAATGTTTTGACATCCTATGGTAGATGTCACCTTCCAGTAATTTGGAGACATTGTGGTGCATTTCGTCCAAGTTGACTCATTCCAAGTTGACCTGGAATGTGGAGTCCGCACAGCCAATTGGTTGGAGTGAACGAAAGTCACGTTGATGTGACAACAATAATATATTATTGGATGACGAGATTCTTATGAAGCTTTGAAGACATATTAAAGGTTAATTGAAGTTTGATGAAAACAAATTTAAATCATAATACCTAAAATTTTTGCAATTAATTTTGCAAGTTTGGGAGACTTTGATAGGAAACAAAAGTAATTATTTTTGCCTACCATCATGTTGTAGAGTATAGGCATATTTATACTCGTCGAAAATAATTTTTCGAGCACGATGCAACCGTCCTCTTAAAGAAAAGATGTCAAAGACTTTTGAAGAACACATGTTAGCTTGAGGGGGGTAATATGGTTGACCTAGCTGTGATCCATTTTGAAGATTGAATTAGACTTCATTGTCTATTGGAGATAACGCTTCATTTGAAAGAAGGTGAGACCCTATGTTTTGTGGATAGTCGAGTGTGTCCCTATTCGCATATACTCTTGTGAATGGTTGCGTGTGTCCCTGATCATAGAGGTTTGTAGACAGATGAGTGTGTCCTTATTGGAATTGTGTAGATGGATAGCGTGTATGTCCCTATCCACTTAAAATGTAAAATCTTGGATAGTTGTGTTTGGTCTAATCCTTGATTGAGTCCAATGTGGTCAATCCCATTGAGGTGAGCAGTTGAGTTTGTCCCTATTCACGATGATGTAAATCATGGACTAATGTGTGTCCTAGTCCATGATCTTTTTGAACTTTTTGAGTTGTTGATTCTTGCCTGTGTTTGAAGTATGATGTAATAAGGGGGGAATGTTAGGATTTTATCACATCATATAACATAGTAGTGAGGTATTCGGGAGTTATCCTGACTAGGTGGTTGATAAGACAGTTAGGAATGGCAACCACCTCACCTACATTGTATATATTCACTATTTTTTATTAATGAAAGCTGTCCAGCACCCTGCTGGTCCAACAGAGTACAATAATGATAAGCGGACAGTACGAGGGCTAAAAAAAAATGCACTTAAATTGAAAAACAGAAAAGAGAAACCACCTCAGCTACATCGTATATATTACTATTTTTTATTAATGAATGCTGTCCAGCACCCTGGTGGTCCAACAGAGAGTACAATAATGATAAGCGGACACTACGAGGGTATAAAAAAATGCACTTAAATTGAAAAACAGAAAAGAGAAACAAACAGCACAAATGATCCACAAAAGGGAAAAGCAAAAATAGATAGGGATGAAAACAAAGGATTAAATTCTAGAACATGCCACCTGAGTACAAGTGTAAATGGCCATACCAAAGAGTCCCATTGTGACCAAACCATCTATGAGCCAGAGCCATGAGGTGTGGCTATCATGTATCTGTAGTTGCATCATCTGTGAAAGAGTCAGTGATATTGTTATCCACCATATGAAACGAGCCAATGTCAACTCAGTTGATAGACTTCAAGGAGTGGGGTTGAGAACTATTTTCCATGGAGACTTGTTCTGGGATTTGGGGAGTGTCTTGGAGATGTGTCTCAACATCTTGAAAACGCATATCGATACCCTGGAAATGTGTCCCGCCATCCCAGAAAGTTGTCCCACCATCCTGTTTTGGAACTTCATGGAATTAGGTTGAAAGGTTCAGGCTGGGTAATGCAGGTTGGGGAACAGAATGCTTTCTGTGGGATCTTTCCTAACATCTGGGGTTTGGTCTTCAGTGTTGAGGAGGAAACAGGCGATCTGTGCCTATTTATGGAGCTTGGGACGCAGTTGGACGAACCAAAGTGAGGGAAAAAAGAACATATTTCAATAGCTTTTGTTTAAATCCAAATAGACTGTGACAGCCAGTCCCAAACTGCCTTTTCCCTTCTTTTTCCTTTCTTGTGAACTTGCCTGATCGTCAATCAGCCAATTTCTGGTTCAGTTTTGATACTTTCTTCCCTTTCCTCCTTATTTAACTGTTTTCCCCACATGCTTGGATAAAGTCAAAAAGCATCTACATGTAAATATGTTGGCTTAGTCAAAATAGCTGCTAGTAAAAGTCTCTAGGATTTGTCTTCCAAAGCCTCTAGGTTTGCTCTGCTAAAATCAATAGTTTATCTGCCATAAACTGCTGGATGACACTTGAATTTGAAAACTAAGATATCTATTCCCCACGACCTGGCCAATATCTGATTTTTCCGGAGTCTCACATTGAATGGGTTGGCTCAATGCTGTCTCTCATATAATTGGAAAGATCCAAATTGGCAGCTCCTCTGGCTCGTGATTTGTAAAGATTGTATTCTTCATAAGTTTCTTATATGTTTGGCCTTTACACCAAACTATGCAATTGGTTGCAGTCATGATAAATGGAATTTAGAAAAATATATATCCATAATCCATGTCATCATGTCTAGTCATCACAGGGTGTACATCAGAATGCGATGTGAACATAAACAAATATATCAATGAGATTCTAGCCATTGCATGACCTACATCAATATGCTATGTCATCATGTATAAGCGTATCAATGTCAAGTGGTCTTTCTCAAATATACTCAAAAGTTCATGATTAAAATCAGGAGTCTCTGGTGCAAGAGTAGTGGGGCAATACCTCTCTCACTCTCTTAAGAATTAATCTCCCTGGGCATCATTTAAAGAGGTGAGGATGGATTTGCATTATTAACTTAGCATCCTTCCATGTGGTGTCATTAAGGTTGAACTGGTAGCAGTTAGACCTTGACTTGTGTCTAGCACTCTGTTCAGTGTCTTGGGAGTGGTGCAACTAAAATTAGCATAAATTCTGCCTGAAAATTTTCTAATGCTTGCATCTGCAATGATGATCAATCCAAAACATGGAAAAATTCTTGTACTCACAAGGAAGGGATCTTTTAGACAATACTGGTGGCAATGCAAGCCTAGCTGCAGCTGCCCTTATGCTCTCAATTATTTCATGGAGTTGTTTGCTTATTATTTTTTGGTAGTGTCTTTAGACCAATTAATGTTTTATGCTCAAGGCTGTTCTATCTCAACAATGTTCCGCGCTTTCTGCCATATAAAGCTTCAAATGTCTTTTGCTCCAAATGATGAGTGATGCTGTTGTAGTAAGCAAGCTCAACCGTGTACACACATTTATCCCTTTTGTTCTGTTGTGACATGACTTGTATGAGGCATGTTATTTATACTTGGTTAATTTCCTTTATTTACTCACTTGTCTCGATGTGGTAGTGTATATTGAAATGATCTGTATTGAAATTTAACCTAGTACCCATTGATTTGTCAAAAGGGGTCTATAACTATGAGGTGAAATTCAGATCTCACTGTGACACGGTTTTCTGGGGACTACCATGCAATCTTGTAGTCTGATCTAAGATCTTTGAACACTTCCACAAACTCTGGAGCAGCTTTATTTAACTTATCAACCGCAACCAAATAGAATTTTTGCCTTTGAGTCCTAAGGTAAATTGCATTGTAAACCTATTGAAATTTGATCCTGTTTCTGTTCCAAAATGTTGGGTGGATACAGCATGCTGGTTAGATGCTTGTTCTCTGCTTTGACTCTTTGACATTCTAGGTATCTAGAACGAACACTATCATTTCCATGTTCATTCCCCATTAGAAGAACAAGTCTGTTAGAAACAAAGGAAATGAACATTTACAAGACAAAACTATGATTGTGAATTAAGTAGTGTCTGACATCGACTACAATCATAGCCCAGACTAAGATGCAGATTACATCCTATTTACAGAATTTGTGTTTCATTTGTTTTTTCTTCATATGAACAGGAAACAAGAGAGTACTCTGAAATTTGACTTCTCATGCAAGGCATTTAGAGAATCTACCAAATTTTCAACAGTCTCCCGAGAATGGAAATTGCAAATGAAGCTCAAATTTTCACCCACAAGAAGTGGGAGAAATGCATTTTAAGTGCAAATTAAGAAAACTATTTTTAACTAGCTATAATCTTAATGATGCACCAAGCATTTGAGCAGTCATAGAACATCACCTGAAAAGGATGAAGCTCTAAAACGTATACTTCCACTTTTTACTTCTATTCCTTTCATATGAAAATAATGGGCAGCAGTTAAGACTAGGACTGAAATCCTTTACTTGAACCTTTCCTAGTATTTGATATAAGATATTAACAAATAAGCAAGTCGTTTTATACATCTTTATAATTTGAAATTTGAACATAGGACAGTCTTTGGTATTCAATTACTTTTATTTAACTGTCAAACATTCATAAACAAGAAAGCAGTAGAGTATGGAAGAAGAGGGTTTAGGAGCTTCACACTCAAATGAATGGGACAGTTCTACCTTCCAACATCAAGAGAGAGTTTTATGTCACTCATGTCCTGCGCCAAGTGAAAACTTAATTGAAGTGTAGGAGCATTGCCTGTTGTTCAAGGGAATCAAATCTCTCATGTTACAAAGTCTGGTGCAAAAGCAGGAAGAAAAAGGACAATACTCCCTATAATCATGACCTAATGTGACATGTGGAAAATATAAATAAATAGCTTGAGTAATGTCCTTATAAATCTCCACTACTGCACGAAGACCAACCAGGCTTATCAATTCGTCTTGAGTAAGACAGTTCATCTCAGTCAGCATCAGGAACTGGGTATGAATGTGCATGAGCGTTTGTGCTATTGATGTATATGTCTTTCTCAGGTAACTCATCCACTGAAGATTTAGAATCTGCGCTTGAGGTCTCACAACATGGGAATTCCTGGAGCAATCAAATAAAACTGTCTCACATCAAACCTGTCAATAATTTAGTGATACATAAAATCATAAAAAAATATGTATCCATGTCATATTTTAAGCCATGGAATGATCCATATCATATATAATATTAAAATTATAAATGCGTCAATGTCAGATTACATATGTCAAATCTACTCTGAAGGTTATAGCCAAAAGTGTGAAATCTACTCTGAAGTTTATATCCAAAAATAGCAAAGGGCCCAAGCGTAGGATTTGTGGGGCACTATAAGCCTGAATTAACAGCACTGCAGTAAAAGTGGAAAAGTAACACAATGTTACATTATGCCACCTCATGCAGCAATGTCAGTTCTAGGCATTTGGTGTATCTTTCTTTTTACTTGCCCTCTTGAAGGGGCAATTTTACTAATAGGAGTTTGTAAGATTTTCACCTTTTAAATCCCTTTAGCATTGCCCAACAAAACACCCTATCCCCTTGTAAAGTTTTATCTTAAAACATGCACAAGATGAAACTATTTAGAAGATCTATAAATGGCTCAAATTGTAAAACCCTTAAATGATCCAGGTGGCAACTTTACAGATCAAATCTGAGGTCCTCTGGAGTGAAATTTGGAGGGTCAAAAGTAATGGCAGATGAATTCCATTAAATTGCCATCTTGTAGGGCTTGTTGAACAGTTTCTACAAAGGTATAATAATAGTGAATCTGAGTTACTACTGAAAAATTATGATCTTTGGAAGTTGTCCATTGAAACTGCTGACTGCCAACATCTTTTACATCAATGTCAACTTAGCACTGACAGTTGAAGTGTGTTGCCAGTATTTAGTAACTGCTGGTAGATGAACCAATTTACCTCCAAAGGTGTCTCTTAATTTGTCATTGTACATAATTGTATATTGTTGATTGTTTTTCTGAACAATTTGTCATAGTTCTACATGTTTTCTGAGAGATCCATATTAATATTGTTAATTGTTATTCACTACACTTCATATTTCTTGATATTGTGCCTTTTGCCTATTGAATGGTTGTGTATAACTCTGTTGCTGTCTTCAAATATTCTTTCACGATTTTATGGCAGATATTACCTTTTTTTTCAATGGGTTATATGGCATTGAAATGGGCCCCACCTATATTATATAATGACCACATAGTGGTATTCTAATGGCTTGGTAATTATGGATGTATCGCTTGGTAAGATTTGGTCTCCTCCCTGAAAGTTGAGGAATCTAATTGATTGAACTAATGCCATTTGATTCATGGCACGTATTACTCGAATCGTTATAAAAAATTAGATTAGTTTTGTATCAAAGCAGTTTGTATTGTGTTGTTATATCACGTTGGAGGAGGTTAGAATAGAGGAAGTACAGACTTGAGGTATATGATCTCTCAAATCACCTTGTTGCTAATGATTTCAAATGGTTGACAACATTGCAAAATTAGATCCTTTTTGAGTAATGTTTGAATAAAGCACCTGATATAATAGAATAGTAAACATAGGAACCAAATGTTGGATGAATTTGCATAGATCCTTCAACAAGCTGCAGTATGGACATAACCTGCTTGAGAAGGCGAATCCTTTGGAGGCTTGATGCCTTTAAATGTACAAGTAAAATTTGACACTTCTCTTTCTAAAAGGAAAACTAGATGTAGATGTAGTAGAGAACAAGCTGAATTAATTGGGATTATTTTTCTCTGTGATTATTTTGATAGTGAAAATGTCACATTTGCACTTTTGAAGGCCACTTTATCTGTTAGAAAATGATTTGAAATATATTGTGCTTGAGCCATGGTGGAGACGGATTACTTAGACTAGAACTTAGACTAGAATGACATAAAATAACATGGATAGATTTTTTAGAGGCCATCAAAGGGTAGTTTTATCTTTTTGGGAATTATGACAATGAGTTTATACAGTGGTAATAACTATGCCAGAGATGAAAATAGTTGGTGCAGGGTTGCACCAATGCATTACGGCAGAACAAAAGAACACGGAGGTATATTCCCCCTCCTGCGGGATAACCATTGGCTGAAGCTGCCATAACTGTGGGGTATCTCTTCTGCAAAATTTTCTAAGGACTTTTATCTGGTCATGACCATTGGAGTTTGTTGCACCTAGGCTTGGATGAGGTAATTTAGTCAGTTTTCCAATCAATATATTGGAAATTATGCATATATTGTCTGGAAAGATGTGAACCTGTGTCTCCACATTGGTAGCCCGTGTTTTTAACCACTTGAGCTCATACCATTTGATAGCAGTCCTTACTGCCTTTGATTTATGTGGACGCAAGACTTCAACTTGGCCCCAGTTGTATAAAGGCTACCTCAATTTCGTAGGCATGTATTGTGCCCTTCAAATGTGTAAGCAGGTTTCTCTGTTAATGGGTGAATTTCTTTGTTGTTTGAGACATCTTTGCATACTATAAAGTGAGCAGCGGACGATGATTTGAGAGGTACACTGACAAAGTAGCAGGGCATTGTGTTGCAGAGAAAACCTTGATTGCAGAGACATTTCTACTGGCCACAAGTTGGGAATGATGTTACCAAGTACACCAGATCATGCGCTGGTTGCCCCATTGCCAAGTCTGCAAACAAGCAGGAAGGGATGTCCATTTTTAATGCCAATTTGGAGTCCCTTTATATGTATACTCTATCAGGCTTGCCACCAGTAAACCTGATAATAAATGTATTTTTATGGTTGGTGTATTGGTTATCAAAGGTGGCTATTTGGGCACCATGTGAATAGACCATTCTGGCAATGAATGTTGCAAAGATTTATTTCAATTGTGTGTGGGTCCATTTTGGTCAACTGAAAACACTCATCTTATATAAGGACCTTCTCAATTTCTAACTACCTTTTGGTTTAGTCTCTGGGCCATGATGGATACAAAGTTGACCAGATCAACTGCCTTATATCTTGAGATAAGTGGGCAGATGCTGGTGGTAGATTGGATGACAATGCATATTTTAATATGTGCAAGTCAAAACATCTGCACATGTGCTATGAGAGTTTGTATTACAGCAACTACAGTTAAACAAATTCCTATTTAACTTTATTGAAACCAGCCCATTCTAAGTGTGTATTCCCAACTCCCAACTTTTGGCACCATTCAATATAGCTCATCCAAATAGACCAATACAGGACTCATCATATGTTCAAAAGGGAATTGATAATGTAATATTCCTATTTAACTTTATTGAAACCAGCCCATTCTAAGTGTGTACCCAACTCCCAACTTTTGGCACCATTCAATATAGCTCATCCAAATAGACCAATACAGGACTCATCATATGTTCAAAAGGGAATTGATAATGTAATAAAGTTCATTGAATGCGTTTGACACACCAACAAACAATTGATGACATTGTGCAGAAAAAACTAATTCCATTTACAAGTAGTGACATGAAGGCATTGAATGCCACATCTGTTCAAGGTTGGTGATAAGGTATGATTATACCTACAAAAGGAAAGACTTAAAGGTCCAAATATGAAGATTAAACCACTTTGCTATGGGATTTATACCATCACCAATAGGTATGGAGAATGCTTTTGACCTCAACCCTCTACCCTTCCGTGGATCATACCATATTTTAAATGTGGAGCTTCTTCGATTATATTTTCCACCTTTGTTGATCTTGATTGTGTTGCACCTGCCCAGATAGATGAGATTTTGGATGCAGAGGCACATGAAATCCATCCTTATCACGTTATTGGACTATCAAAATAGGTCAGCTTATTACCAGGGAAGATTGGTTCACCAGAAACTCAGTAGAGAAGAAGTTTACATACTTGTTTCAGAACTTGATGCTATAGAGGCCATTGCTTCTCAAAGAAGGGCAACTAATCTAACCGAAACATTGCATGCCCAGTTTGAGATCATATGGATTGGAATTTGGGGGGGGAGGGGGGTTGAAATCAGGGGAAGATGAATTCCATTTATTTGCCAAGTTTTAGAGCTCATACTACAATTTCTGAAAAAGAAATAATAATTGCAAATCCTTTAATTTTCAAAAACCTTTGGAAGATGAACCTCTTCATCTCCAATGACGCCTTTTTAATTTTTATTGTACATAATTGTACAAGGATTGGTTTGATTATGGAAAATAGTCTTTCAAGAACATACATCTCTTCTCAGAGATACATAGTATATTGTTTATATATGAACAAAATTTCTGATTCAATTATTATTTGATGTTTTCTTTCTGCATATTAAACGTTTCTGTGTTACTTTTATTGCTCTCTCTCTCTATTTTTTCATGATTTCATGTTAATTATAACACAAGGTTCCAAAATTTGATGTGTTTTTACTCAGATTGCCCCTAAAATTGTGATCATTTAGTGATTAGAAATATCATACATTTGGAAGGTGCACTCAAGGGCGCTTTGGTGATTAAAAATATCATACATTTAGTGATGAGAAAGATCATATGTTTAGAAGATGATATGATTTTGAGTCATAAGTTAAGGGGACACATGAAAAGATAAAAAACTGTACTTTCAGATTGCGCTCAAGGCTCAAACACCAAATAAGGCCAATTGATATGAGATGGAAGAGCTTTTTTTCACATGGTAACCTAGCAATTTAATGCTTTTGGGGACAAAAACCTCTCAACAAGGGAGGTCTGATTTGGAAAAAGGATTACTCAAAACCATTGTCACCAGGAGATGAGGACAGGTACTGGTATGGGAGATGGGGATTGGGACGGGGACATCAATTTTCAAACAATGGGTACATGGATACTTGGAGGTGCCAAATAAATAAATAAATAAAAAATAATATTTAAAACTTTAAGTTGCAAGCTTACTGCAGTGGTAAGGGCTTTGGCTTCTCTTTGAGAGGTTTAAAGTTCAAACCCCACTCAGTATGAGGGGACTAGGACCCCTCATAAAAACCTGTGTAAACTCATTGAAAAAAAACTTTAAAACTAAGATATACCTATACCAATGATAAATAAAATTAAAAATAATCAAGTTACAAATGCACAAAAGTTAAAGTGGCCTCAAAGTCCTCAAAACTCTTCTACCAACCTTCTAATAAATAACCAAGAGATCCTAAGGTCAATGTTAAGGTCTAATGTTTATTTCACAAGTTTAGCGTCTCTCAAGGAATCATCAAATAGGTTTTCTTGAGCACCTATATAGTCTTTAGGGCCTATTTTTACTGCTAGTGCCACTGTTTAGAGCCTCTTAGATAATCATTCAATGATATGACACCGTTTAAGGCTGTCTGTAAAAAATCCTCACAGTTTTCTTTAGAGGAAAGGAAGGAAACAAATGTCATTTTCCAATTACGATTGAATTTATCTAGCTTAATTCAAAAGAATGATTTGTTATGTAGGCACTTTAGGGGTTTTGAGTGGAGAAGGTATGCAGTTTTTTGAAGTGGAGACGGTCAGGAGACATCCAAAAGTCTTGGGGATGTCTCCAACACGAGTACCAGTATCCAAGGCGAGTACCAGGTAGAGATACGAGTCTTCAGGTTACTATGCTAGAAACCCTGGAAAAGAGTGGGTGGTGACAAAAAGTGGGGGAAAACCAACCTGCAAAACATATTGGATACCAAAAGCAAGAACCTTTCATCTACCAACATGGCTGTTTGGTTCCAATGCCTAGTCAACAAAACAAAGCATAAATGATAAAAGCAAGGCTTTTGCTGGAGAAAAGGAAGGATTTTCTGATTTGAGGGTTTCCAGGTGTAGAAGACAGAAAAAAAAACTCTCATACAGCATATAGAGAAGTGCAGGGAGTTCTCATATCCATATAGGACCATTTTTCAATTATATTTGTTATTTAAGTAATTTTTTTTGAGCAACGGAAGCTTTTTCTGAGTTGCTTCATATTGATATCCTCCAAGCTTGGTTTTACTCTACGTTAAATCAGTACCTCAAATGTGGTTAAATCTGTTGTGTGATTGTCTCTCATTTTGGTTATGTCCATTTCAGTTTAGTCAGATCATGTAGCCACTCTGATGTTTGTAGTTTCAGCAACCAACTGCTGTTCAATGTTTTAAACTTCTGAAAGTCAAGTCAACTTAGATTGCCAATCCAACAGTAGGAGGTGTGCATTATTGTCAGCCTGAATGACATGACTTTAAGAGTACTTAAGCTCATTATTTTCCATATCATGTATAACTTCCTCACAAAAAAATATTAATAAAAACAGTCAGAGTTTTTTTTTGTTGGATAAATAAGGGGTTGTACTCGGGTCCCCCACCCTTCACAAATTACATCTCTCTTCTTTAGAGCTTGAGAGTTTACAAATAGATACACTTCTCATCTCAATCGAGATGCTATAGCTAGAAACCTACGTCATTTTACATATAATATTTGAATTCTTGATTTTCATTTTCTGGATCTTTTCAAATTTCTGTATGAATACAATTACTTCAGAATTTACCATCTTTCGTGACATTTTCCTATAGCAGCCTTCACAATGCCAAAACTTCACCTCTACTATCTATGCCTTGCATCTTAGTAGAGTAATATTTCTAAAACATCGCACTATCATAGTCCGCTTTACCAAATCTGAATTGCTAGTTTCCTTCCTTGCTGAAGTCATAGCCCTTCATTGCTCTTCCCATCGTTCAAACCCTAGTTGGCAAATATTTGCAATTTCATTTTTCGCAACTTGAAAAATTGTCACTGCCCTTGTTCCGAATGGTTGACTTCACAGGGTGGTATCTCCCTCAAGATTGCTCAGATTTTATGACCACTCATTTTAAAGCTATTCAGATTTTGCACAAGTTGGTCCAAGAATTAGCTGAATTGGATAACTTTTCTCGAAGATATGGCTTCTAAAAGATGAGATGTTTTTTAGGAAAAAAACCCTAATCCTTCGCACTTTGCAATTTCTTTTTTCGCAACTTGAAAAATCGTCAATGCCCTTGTTCTCAATGGTTGACTTCATAGGGTCGTATCTTCCTCAATATTGCTCGGATGTTTGCATATGACCACTTATTTTAAAGCTATTCAAATTCTGCACAAGTTGGTCCAAGAATCAGCTGAATCGGATAACTCTTCGCGAAGATATGGCTCCTAAAAGATGAGACGTTTTTCAGGAAAAAACCCTAATCCTTTGCACTTTGCAATTTTGTTTTTCTCATTGTAAGCAACCTTCCACGCTCCTTCAACCTTCCCAGCATTCCACTTAGCATCCCAGCCTTCCATTGCAGCTCCTTCTGCCGGCCCAGCCTTCCACGCTTCTTCAGCCTTCTCAGCCTTCCACGTTCCTTCAGCCACCCAGCCTTCCACCCAACATCCCAGCCTTTCGCTGTAGCTCCTTTAGCCAGTCCAACCTTCCACGCTCCTTCAGCCAACCTAGCCTTCCACGCTCCTTTAGCCTTGACACTCCAAAGATCAACTCATCATTCAGCCTTCCACGCTCCTTCAGCCTTCAGATTTGTTGATCGTTAAAGCACTAGACCATTTGCCAGGCCCCTTAGGGGGCAACCCCCTAAGATGTGACACTAGATAAAACAGTCTTAGAGTTACTGTTCCATCTGCATTATTTTATTATAAAACAAATTGCACACTTCTTTTCAAACTTTGCCTGTAGGCTTAGTTTTTGTTGCTATTGCCTTTATTGTATGCTAGACAGGTTCAAATATTTGGGTGAAAATGAACATTCTGGTGTTCTGTTTAAAACTAGTGGCTTCTTTTGTTTTGTAGCTTACCTGTTTATAATGTGCTTATGCATTTTTTCGTTTGTTGGAATTTTATGGTGTTCACAGGTTGCACGCACAAGCTTTGACTTTGGCAGCATTAGCTGGTGCCGCTGTAGTTGAGTACTATGAACATAAGTCGGGAACGAAGGCAAAAAAATATGAAAAGCATTTTTGAGTAGATTTATGTGCACTGCATCTGGAGTATGGCAGATCTGCAGCTGTGCAAGCAAGAGTTGCTTTATGTCTGGCTGATTGCAAACAAATGATTCGAGTTTCATAAGAGAGCCTTTTTTAAACCAAATGTTGTGGGCCACATTATGTAGTCACTTATTGAAGGAAACGATTTGATTTCTCAAACGATTATAATAACTTGTGTTTATACTACCGAAAATCAAATCTAAAAATTTTATTCTATGTTTTGGACTGTTGCATTTTAAAACTTGAGCTCAAAAATCTGTCCAGTATCTTTTTGGAAGGTAAAAACATTTTGCTTCTTATGTCCGAGGCTCAAATGGTCTTGCCAGCTGTAGATTGTGTTACCATAATTTCTGAAATTTAACATTTTTTTGAACACTCTTTTATTATTGAATTTGGGGAAAGAGAAATGAAATTCATAGCAGTTCATTGTTATCCAATGATATTATGTTTTCAGACTGTCCATTTCCCTTGATCCTTACGAGTTGATTAATTTTATTTATGAAGTTTGGTTTTACTGTTTTTTTTTTTAAATTGGTTATATGGAATTGAAATGGGTCCCAACCACATTGCATCATAACCGTGTTAACATAATTGTGTTAGCATAATTTCTGAAATTTAACATTTTTTTGAACACTCTTTTATTATTGAATTTGGGGAAAGAGAAATGAAATTCATAGCAGTTCATTGTTATCCAATGATATTATGTTTTCAGACTGTCCATTTCCCTTGATCCTTATGAGTTGATTAATTTCAATAATGAAGTTCGGTTTTACTGATTTTTTTTTTTAAATTGGTTATATGGAATTGAAATGGGTCTCCCACCCACATTGCATCATAACCGTGTTTATCACAATATTTCAACAAAGCATAGAGTGGTATTTGGTAATTATGCATATATCGCTTGACAAGATTTGAACCTGGGTCTCCACTTTCAGTGCCATGTTTTTAACCACTTGATTTCATGCCATTGGATCAAATAATAAGGTTAGCATTTGGCAGAGCTTGTAGAGATTTTTTTCTGTAAAACAGGTACACTTGACCCAAAGTCTATGACCCCTCGACTTGGGTCCATGCAAAGCCATAAGTTCAACCCCAACCTCCAAAAGTCCTCATGGCTTCACAAGGTGCCTGCTATTGGAATTGGAACTTGGACTTATGGTGTGAAACTCCGCACTTCACATCCCTTACCCCAAACCTGTTGGGCAAAATGTAGTTAACCAATGGGATTGGAACCTTGGTTTGTGGTTTGAAACTCTTTATTTTCAACCACTTGTTTTCAATCCGCAATATTTGGTTATATTTATTGTATTTTCTTCTTTTGATAATTGAACTTGCAATATACTATCGATTGAAAGTAAAATATACCAGATTACAGAGCTAGGTGGGATAAAATAAAAAAAAACAGTTGTTACTCAGAGACTAAGCTATATACCATAAGCTATGTGATTTATCCAACTTTATATGAAAAGTTCTGAGTCATACTATAGAAACTAAAAAACAAGATTATTTTACTGGAATGAACTTAGATGAGATTATCGATTTACAAGGATATGACACAATTGTACTATCAACTTACATACAAGATTAGAGGTATGCAAAGACGTACACAAGATGTACTAAGATAGTAAATATAGTAAAACTGGACCATTATTGTAGTGGCAAAGAAAAGCTGTTTTCAATCATATAATCTTGAGATTAAGAGGCTTTGATATTACTTGAAGACTTCTTTTTCTCTGAAAATTTTAAGGAATTTTGTTTTCTGCATGTACTGATGCTTCGGTTAAGGAGGACACTGTTGTGTAACATTGAGGAGTTGTGATATCTCATGGATGCCTTTCTCTTTGACATTACTTGTGTTAGATCCAACTTGGATATGTTTAACAAAATTGAAAATGAGTCCTATGTTCCATGGGGATGTGATCTGGAATTTGGAAGCCGTTTCAGAAATGTGTCCCACCATCCTAGAAACACTTGTTCCTATCCTGGAAATACATCCTGCTGCCTGGGGAATGCGTCCCAATGTCTTGCACCGTCCCCATTTCGGAAACTGAATGGAACATCAAAAATGTCAAAGTTGACTGAGGTGAATGACATGGTGTTTTGTTTGAAGGCTGAGTCTTTGGGGATGGTTGGCAGAGCTGGACGTCAATTTCATCTTGAATTTGCATATCTATGACTCTGCATTTTGTAAATCTTTTCTACTTTGGGTTGGCGAATTTAGAATATTTTTGCAAGTTATGTTTTGCTTATTAATTGCTAGAGTTGAATCCCCTTTAATCATTGAGCAAGAGATGTGTTTCTTAGACAATCATCCTTTGATAAATTGCCTGTCCTATTAAGAAATAATAAGCCAACCTTTATGATTCCCACTAATACTTATTCTCTCTAGTTTACAACACATTAAACCATTGAAGGAAGAAAATTAAATTTATGATGGATGGGTAAATAACAAATCAACACAATAAACAATAAATATTTAAGTCCTCAGTCTGGGAGCCTCTCATGTGTGCCAAAAATGTGAGCCACATGTTAAGCATGTCATTTGTAGAACACCAATTTTTTATATTGACTTTAGGCAGGAAGCCCCTTATGCACACCAAACATTTAAACAGATTACAATATGTAGTGTGTAGAACCACCTTTCATGCATACCCTTTGGCCATGCCTTTGCCATCCACATTTTTGTCATGTCTTGAATTGTGGAAACTCATGATGATATGCTAGGTGAACCATGCATGTATCTTTTACCTTAATGTAACCTACATAGTTTATCATTAGACTCTTAAATTATTAGCCTTATAGTTATGTCTAGAGTCCTATTATCGACCTAAGCTACATCTTCCTTTTGGAGAAATTTGATTGATTAGTTTTCAATTGCATTATGTTGTGATAATATGTTGAGATGGTTAGTTGGCCTTTTCATGTTCTTTGAAAGGTTTGAAATATCTCATTCTCAATGTCTATGAATATCATCCCTACTATCATGCTAGAATGTGTTTGTATCACTTAATCAAATTTGCTAGAAGAGTTGGACTTCAAATGAGCTATTGTTCTTTGAATTTGTTTCAAAGTTGTTGACCCTTGATGGGCTAAATTGTTGTGAAAAAGTTTGCTATTTATTTCCCTTAAGATATATTTCCACCTTATCATTTTGCTTTAGATTTGTTTTGGATCTTTGTGTAATCTCCATGGTAATCACGTTGCTAAACTTGATTGGATAATGGAACATGTTTAATGTTTAGATGTCTTCTATGAGTCTATCACTTTATTTGGTGACTTTAGTAGGTACACGAGCTTGTTTGATGGGCCTTTTTACAATTTTTTTTTTTAAGGTTCATAATTTATGTGGCTTTTGGTTTCAAGCCTCTTATAAAGAGATCCAGCGACAGCTTATACAAATGATCTTGTAAGTTGATTTTTATTAAACTTATAAATGGAATTCTGCTTATGAAATGTGATATTTTTTTGGTCTAGCTATTGAACTTGTTTGAAAATTTGGCTATCTATCCACTCCATAGAGTTCTAAGATGTCTAGGGAGTAGAGGTAGTCTAAGGTCCTTGATAGGAAAATGAGATTGAAATTTAGTGGCCTTATGATTTCTAAAACTAGGACTAACCCTAATTTATACACCATTAAGATGTAATTGAAACTAGAGTAGGTGTGTTGGTTAATACTCTTGTATTATTGTTGTGAAGATAATAATACGTTGGTTGCAAATCCTATCATTATAATGTTTGTTGTATTGAAAGACAAGCAAATGATATTGTTTTTTTAGTTGGCATACTATAAAAGGTGATTTAAGACTTTGACTGAAATAATGAGGAAATAATGGGATTACTATATTTCCTTTTCTTCTTTCCCTTGAAGCTTGAAATTCTTGTTTGAAAGTGTTAATTACAATTAAGCAATTTTGTGTGGTGACAACTTCCTCCACTAGACTATGGATCTAAATTGTTTAAGGATGTCAAGTGTCTAATCACTTCTCTTTGAGGCCTGGGACATTTAGTTTGATTAATAAGCATAAAAAAGGGACGTCTCTCAATTTGATAAAATAATATCCATTATTCTTTGGCCCTTTACAAAGCTTGTTTAGGTGGGGGATATTATTTTATTTAAGTGGTTAGACTCTTAGATATTACCTTAAAAAATATTTTTGTAAGTCATGTTGTAGAGCAAGATATTTCTAAAGGTTTTAATGATATTTATTTATCTTTTTGGGGTAAGATTTTGTTTATATAGGATTAAAATGGAACCAACTTGTATTACATCATGATGTACTTACTATGATATTTCAATGAACCAATTAGCGGTGTTATTATCAAGTACCCATAAAAATTGAACTCTAATAGACTCTTTGTGATCGAAACATTCTCCTCAGTTGGACTTCAACCTTAGTGACTTAAATATTAATGTTTACCTATGGAATTGAAACTTTGGTTTATGATGTGAAACTTCTTTTTCTCTACAAAAGGCTTTCACAATGTTAACTTGAAATGTTAGTCATTAATACCAATTTATAATATTATAGAATTAAATGCTAAGGTTGATTCGTAGGATTGAAACCTTCATTATGATGCGATTTTTCATAAGATATTACAAAATTAAGTTGGACATTAAAGTTTTGTCCCTTTTACCCAGGTGTTGTAGGTGAGTTGGAGAGGAGAGGGCAATCCTCCAAGGGAGGTCCTAGGTTCAAATCTCCACCCTACCAAAAAGCTGAATTGGGTATCCAAAATCCAATTGATAATGTTGGTGTGGGCAGGGTCGGGTGCGACTCCCGGGTGACTTTGACGGTGTAGAACCCCCCTGTTCGTGGACTCTCAGACCAAGGTGGCCCCGCAAAGGATTTTTCGCTTTAAAAAAAAAAAAAAAAGTTGTCCCTTTTAGATTTAGAGAATATCATGTGTAAGAATATTTACAATTGCACCACGCACAAAACTGCCAATTCATCATATTTTTAACAACCAAAATAATATCAAAAGGTCTTTAAGAGTTTAACAATGAAACCTTGGTTTCTGATGTGAAACACCTTGCTTCTTACCAAAGGCTTTTACAATGTTAAATTAAAATACCATTATTATTAATACTAAGATTTATAACACTTACATATCATAATATAATTTTTTTTTTTGTTGAATGTCCATCACAATATCAAGATTTGTATTAGGACTACTATTTTTCATTTGTTATTTGCTCTATAAATTTAAAGTAATAGTAATAAAGAACATAAAATACATTTAAAAAAGTACTAACTTTATAAAATAATAGGTTACAAGAAAATAACTACCTCTTTTTTTTAATGAGCAATAACAAGTTTCCCTTAAATGGTGTGTGATAAAGGATTTTTAACACAAGCTTAGGAGGTTTTGTATAGTTATAAGCCCATTTTAAATTGACTCACACTTGGGCCTATTAAACCCCTTTTAAAAATAGAAACTTTGTTAATTTTTTGATATTAGTAAGATCATTTAGTTGTTGAAAACATGACAAATTAACAATAATTGTAAATATTCCTACATATGGTATTCCCTAAAATCTAAAAGGGATGACTTTAATATCCAATTTAATTTTGTACAATTTGTTTGAAGAGAAAAAAGTTAAAAAAAAAAAAATCATCATCATAATCAATAGTATATATGGATGACTTTAATATCCAATTTAATTTTGTACAATTTGTTTGAAGAGAAAAAAAGTTTAAAAGAAAAATCATCATCATAATCAATAGTATATATGTATAAAAAAATTAGTATATATATAATTAATTAATGAAATTAAATTTTATATTTGAAAACCATAATATTTTTATATAATTGTTGTTCTAGAAACTACTTATGGTCTTATAAATGTTCAAAAACCTTCTAATCTATTCATTTCACAAAATTAATTTTCCCTCCCTTCCATTTTTAACTATATTAATTGCTATAAACTAAGTTCTCTAAGATTTTGCAAATAAGTTTTTACTTTGAAAATTCTATTATGTCTGTCTTTAGTTTTACATTCCTTTGCATAGAATGCATAATTTTCATCCATAGAAAAAAAAATAAAAACCCAATAAATAATTTAAAGGTGTTGACTAAATCATCATTAGGGACTTAGTTGTAGAACCTCTATAGTAGAAGGAATTTGAATTTGGCGAGGGTATTCACAACTTTCCAAAAACATGGGGATCAAATTGGCAATTGTTTTAATTTTTTGAAGTCAAAGAAATAACAAGAATAAATTATAAATGAAAATGTTGATTAAAAGGTTAAAATCTATAATATCTATTTGTTGTGTATTATTGGATGAAATTTATTAATTTTTTATAAAATAATAATAAAAATATAAGTAGTTGATAAAAATTATATATATATATATATATATATATATATATATATATATATATATATATATATATATTTGTTATCATGGTCATGATGTAATATGGATATATGTATTATGGATGTACATGTTTTAATCCCATATAACCAATTAAAAAATATATATATATTATTATTATATATAAAATTTGTAATGACTCAAATATTTTTTTTGTCGGATAATAAGGGGTTGTACTCGGGTCCCCCACCCTTGACAAATTACATCTCTCTTCTTTAGAGTTTGAGAGTTTACAAATAGATACACTTCTCATCTCAATTGAGATGCTACAGCTAGAAACTTGCATCACTTTACATAAAATGTCTGAATTCTTGATTTTCATTTTTTGGATCTTTTCAAATTTTTGTATGAATACAATTACTCCATAATTTAACATCTTTCTTGACATTTTCCTATAGCGGTCGTCACAATGCCAAAACTTCACCTCTACTATCTATGTCTTAAATCTTAGTAGAGTAATATTTCCAAAACATCACACTATCATAGCCCACTTTACCAAATCTAGATTGCTAGTTTCCTTCCTGAAACACAAGTGCAACCACAAAAATTATAATAAATAGTCTAAATGGAAATACATTAATATTACAAAATAAAGTAGATATTACCAATGGAAAACATTAAAGTAAATCTTAATCATTAATTGATTTAGGCAATCAACATTTTTTTCAACTTCAACTAAAATTTCTACTTCCTCTAACCATGGAAAGGAGAATTTAACTTCATGATCCTCAATCAAAATCCCTCTATTGGCTAGCTTGTCTGCACATTTGTTTCATTACCTTAATATATGTGTAAACCTGATTTCTTCAAACTCTTTAGCAAGATCTTGAATTTCCACAATTATCTCTTGTATGTCCCATGGAACCTTTGCTTTCCTCAAAATTACATTTATAACTATGAGAAAATCAACTTCCATCCATAATCTATTCCATTTCATTTGTTTACATATTTTTAACCCTTCTAAAGCTTCCCAAGCTTCAACTTCATTATTTGTCTTAAATCCACTATTGAAAGCATAATAAGACAAAATCTCTCCACTATTATTTCTAATTATTCCTCCTCCTATTGGTCTTGGATTTCCTTTAGATGCTCTATCAATATTCAATTTAATTTATTTCTCTTGTACCCAACATCATAATTTCATTTAATGACTTGACTCCATCTATCAAGACTCCTTGCTTCTAAATTAGGGATTGGATGAGTTGATAAGGTTGGTTTAGACTCCTCTATGGCTAAATATATCTTCTTTTTCATTACCTCTAAACTGCTTTCCTTTTCTTTAAATATTCTTCTATTCCTTTCTAGCCATATAGTTCAAAGTATTGTATCTTTTGATATATCCCATACTATATGTAAAGCCTAACTTTTATAAGTGCTCTACCATTGCTTTAACCAATCTTCAATTGTACTATTCATCACCATGCATTTACCAAACATATTAAGAATCCATTGCCATATATTCCAGACTATTGAGCAACGTCCTAAGAGATGGTCTATACTCTCCTCCTTATTACTGAAAACACATTGAGAGGGGCCATGAAAACCCCTTTTCATAAGGTTATCCCAAGATAAAATTATTTTATGACCTACTAGCCAAACAAACATTTTGACTTTAGGAATGCTTGGGCTATCCCAAATATCTCTCCATATTCTAGTGATATTATTATTATGTTGGTGTTGAACATTATATCCACTTCTAGTTGTGTATTCTCCTGAGCTATTCAACTCCCAAATCAATTTATCCTTAGCACCCCTCAAAATAATCATAGTTGTTATCTTTCTACTCAATTGCCTCCTAGAATCAATGTCTTGTATACTTGTAAAAAAATATTCTTTCCATTTGTATCTTCCTTCTTGATCCTTGTACAAAATGTTTGAAACCCTATAACCGTATTTGTCCTAAAGCAATCTCATCCAAGGTTTCAAAGTGGATCTAATTTGAGTGGTTTTTTTATCACACCAAGTATCCATCCAAATAGAAAAAATTTCTATAGTTTCCACCACCCATATTAACTTTAATCATAAGATCAATAGATTTTTTTAAACCATTCCAAAGAGTAGAAACATCTGGAAGAGAGAATGTTGTAAATATTAAACTTGGGTTATTGGGATCAACATACTTACTTAGAAGAATTATTGCCCATTGTATTTGACTCTTTTTGTACAATCTCCAGATAAATTTTCCCCTAAGAGCCAGGTTTGCATCTGTAAGAACTCTTAAACCAATACCTCCCCTAGTTTTTTCATCACACAAATTGCTTCATTTCACCAAAGGAATTTTCCTTCTATCATGTAAACTGGACCATAAAAAGATCGCATAATATAGATTAAAATTTTTTCAACTGATTTTGGCATAGAATACAATGACATATAATATGTTGGAATGGCTTGTAAGACTAACTTAATTAACTACACTCTTCCTACTAATGATAACCATCTACCTTTCCAAGCTGGAAGTTTATTTTGAATTTTACTAATAACTGGATTCCATAAATCTATCCTCATTCTCCCCTCAAATAAAGACATCCCTAGATAAGTTGTTGGTAAATTTTCCTCCTCCATTTGAAGCAACCTATAAATTCTTGCTTTGATATTAGCAAGAGTGTTAAGGAAGTAAATTTTGGATTTAGTCATATTAGCTTTTTTGCCCTGAAGCTCTTTCGTACTCTTTTAAAAAGTTATTCAAAGCTCTGGCCTCATTTATCCTTGCCTTCCCAAAAAGGGTTGTATCATCTACAAACTATTGATGGGTGATGTTATCGATGTTATTACTAACCTTAAGTCCACTTATAAGCCTAACTTTGTAAGCCTTCTTTAAGTTCCTACTCAAAACTTCTGCCATAATAATGAACAAATAAGGAGATAGAGGATCTCCTTGTCTAAAGCCTCTCTTGACTCTAAAATATTTTGTCACTAACCCATTGACCAACATTGAATAAGAAACTGTAGAGACACAAGCTTTAATCCATCTAACCCATTTCTTCCCAAAACTACACTTATCTAAAAGTACAAAAAGAAAATCCCATTTAACCCTATCATAAGATTTACTCATATCAAGTTTAAATATCATAGCTTTCTCTTTTATTGAAGCTACTAAATGTTTAACTTCACGAGCTACTATGATCCCATCAAAAATTCATCTCCCTTTCACAAATTCTCCTTTGCTCTTCTGAAATGATTTTGTCTAACAACGACCTTAATCTATTTGCCATCACTTTGGAAATTATTTTATAAGCCATATTACAGTTTTATGGGTCTAAAAGAATCAAACAATTCAACATCCTTCTTTTTTGGAATTAGGGTAAGATAAGTTGCATTTATTTTATAAGGAATGTATTGTTTTACCCTAGAATGCTCCACTGCCACCAATAAATAATCCTTCACTATATCCCAATTATGTTGGTAAAAAGCTATAGAGAGCCCATCTAGACTTGGGGATTTATCCTTATTAAAAGAGAAAAGAGCTAAATGAACTTCTAGAGTAATAGACTCCATCAGTTTCCTATTGTCTTCATTTTTTATAATTGAAGGAACATCTTGAAGAAGTTTATCATTAAGAACTTCGGTATCCTCTAAACCTAGAATATTCTGATAAAATGACTTTACCTCTTTTCTAATTTCACTCTGATCATCAATCCAAACCCCTTATATTGATTTAATTCTACTAATTCTAGAATATGATCTCTGGACTATAACCATCCTATGAAAAAACTTTGTATTTTGTCTCCTTATTTTAACCAAGTTTGTCTTGATTTTAATATCTAGAATTTCTCTTCCTTACTCAAAATATTATGATATTCACTAAGTAACTCCCTTTCCTTTGAGCTTGGATTATTATCATCGCCTTTTTGGATTTTTGAAAGTTTATCTTTTAGATCTTCTTTCTTCTCAAAAATGTTTTCAAAAGTGTTCTTGTTCTATTCTTTTAATCTGGATGTCATAGCTTTAATTTGGCTTGGAAGAGCATACAACCCACCATTACCTAAAGAATTCCATGTTTGAGCTATCGTATCAATAAATTGAGGATGGTCTTCCCACATTTTCTCATATTTAAAATATGATATTTTTTGAATTCACTTACCGCCATTATAACTCTTATTGACCAGTGATCTGAATCAATCCTTGTTAAGGTATTAATTTTAGCACAAGTTCCTTCATCTAGCCAATGATCTTATCTAATTTTTTTGCTATTACGTTCTGGCCTCCCTTATTGTTGGTCCAAGTATAGTTGTCTTCTTCAAACTCAACTTCCCATAGATTATTATTTTGAATAAAAGTTGATAAATCTTTCATACTTTGGATCAATTTCCTAATTCCTCCAAATTTTTCACTCAACTTGGTTATGGCATTAAAATCTCCAATGATCATGAATTGGGTTTCTTGGTATTTACTTCTAAAAAATACTTCAATCCCACTCCAAAATTCTAATCTACCTGACTGAGATGTAGGCCCATAGACATTAATAAGGATGAAACAAATATCTACTAAGTAGCAAGTTATTAAAAAGGTTATCCAATGCCTAGTTTTATGAATGGTTACACAAGAGGTTCTAGAAATATCTCAATAAGTTAGAATTCCCCATGTCGCTCCTTCAGAATCCATAACATCCCATTTACATCTTGCCCAAACTACTTTCATAATTTTTGACACTTTTTCTTTTGTCATTTTAGTTTTCTGGATACAAAGAATATTTTATTACTTAAACATAGGTCCCTAATAAACCTATGCTTTGAGGGGGCATTAGCACCCCTTATATTCCATGAGATGATAATCATGTCTCATTAGGGGCTTTTGGCCCCTCCTCTGTATTACCAATATCATTTTGTTGTTTGGTAAAGAGAAGTTCAACCAACTTAGTTTGTGTTCCTTTCTCTATGTTAGCTCTTGCTTCCCTAGATCTTGCTTGATAATTTGAGGGTTTTCCACTTTTTGCCTTGCCTATATCAGGAGTAGGTCTTATTATTCTATTCCTCAATATTCTTTCACAATTTTTTTTTCAACATATTTATCCTCTCCTGGCTCTATTATAGAAGCTTTTGACTTGTCCTACTCATTTTATGGTATTTCCTTATTAATGGCAAAGGTATTAACTTCTAAAACTGCATTTTCTTTACCAATTATTTTTTCCTGAATGGTGCATGGTACTTCAAGAGAGTCTTCAAAATCTGATGAGACACATTCCTTAGCTTCATCGAGAATGTTCTTCCTTAAATTAGGATCATATTGAATAGACAGTTCCTTGCTAATATGTTAAAATTGTTGTATTGTGTCCTCTAAGTTTTGATCTACTTTTTGTTCATAGACTAAAGCCTCAAAAGAGTAAAAGAGTTGGTATTTCTTCCAATATCCTTCCTTATTGGTTTTCACTGTTTGTTTTATTCTATTTTTCTAGATCTATTTTTTGGAAGTTGAAAACCATCTTTATCATAACCATTTGTAAATTTCTCTTACATTTTTCTATAAATGATTCTGTTGGGCTCTTATTAGGGCATGATCTCTCAATATGTCCCACCTTGTGACATCTTCTACATATAAAAGATATATTTTCATAATATATAGTTTGGGTCCACATATTATCCCCATACTTAAGAATTATTGATTTTGATAAAGCTTTACTTATATCAATCATGACCAATATTCGAGCATAAATAGCCAGAAATCCATCTTTTGTTGTATCTTAAATATCGAGGAACTCTCCTAAAGTGTTGCCTATTGCCTTGAAGGTATCTATTTCCTAAAATTCAATGGGCAACCTAAACATCCTAACCTAGATTGGTACTAGGGATAGATTTACATTTTTAGGTGAAAAGCTTTCATACCAGCGGGTAAGGAAGAGTCCTGCTCTTCCCATAAACCAATGACCTCCTTTTATGATTCATTCTCTTTCTTCACCTAAAAAAAATGGCTAGGAAGAAACCTTTGGAAAGAAATTATAGAATCACTCTTGGAGACTTCCAACTCCTATCAATCCATTTTCTCAAGGTTGAAGCTCCTGGTCAATACCCATTGAATTTACCAAAAACTACCCTATCTTGAAGCAATGAGGATCTCTCAAGGTGTGCTCACTAACCTCTACCACTAGAGATAATTCTAAATATTTAACTATAAAGCAATCCATGGAAAGGAAACTAAAACTTAAAATCTATTGAAATCTATCTGAAAATCCTATAGCAAATATAATATTTGATAAAAACTTTATAAATTTTGCATGCACAATTTCTAAGATAAATAAATGGAAAAAAAATAGCTGAAAAATTCCTTGTCCAGATATAATGTCTTGCCTCCCTGAAGTCCTAGCCCTTTATTGCTTTTCCCATCATCCGAACCCTAGTTGGTAAATATTTGTAATTTTATTTTTTGTGACTTGAAAAATCGTCACTGCCCTTGTTTTGAATGGTTGACTTCATAGGGTCATATCTCCCTCAATATTTCTCAGATTTTGCATATGACCACTCATATTAAAGCTATTCAAATTCTGCATAAGTTGGTCCAATAATCAGCTGAATCAGATAAATCTTCACGAAGATATGGCTCATAAAATATGAGATGTTTTTCAAAAAAACCCTAATCCTTCGCACTTTGCAATTTCACTTTTCGCAACTTGAAAAATCGCCACTACCTTTGTTCCCAATGGTTGACTTCACATGGTCGTATCTCCCTCAATATTGCTTGAATTTTTGCATATGACCGCTCATTTTAAAGCTATTCAAATTCCACACAAGTTGGTCCAAGAATTAGTTGAATCAGATACCTCTTCGCGAAGATATGGCTCCTAAAATATGAGCCATTTTGAAGAAAAAATCCAAATCCTTCGTTGTAATGACTCAAATATAGCTAATTCAACTACTTTATTATTGTTATACTGAACCATAGGATTCAATTAGTTAGCCCTTGAAAATTAGGGTTAGGTTTATTGTTTTTTTTAGTCTATTGATTGAGGAGTTATGTTCTAATTGAGATGACACTAATGCTTGCTATATTAAATCACCTCTATTGCACCTATGAGATTATGTTCTCTCTAAGTGGCTAAAACTTGTAATGTTTTAGAATCTAGAACATGTTACTTGTGATATTGATTTTTTGCCATTAAATCTAATATACTATTCTGGTAAATATTTTCTTTTGTGCATTTTTTAGTTTGCTACTGTTGTTTTATTCCAAAAGTTGTTTTATTACAAAATCTATACCCTCTTTAAGGATCACTTTTAAAATACTCTTAAAATTACTATTTAGGTACTTAATTAACAATTTTTTCCAACTGGGATTGCAACATGTCCCACCTATATTACATTGTAACCATAGTGGTATTACAACATCTTGGAAACTATGCATGTATCACTTGAAAATATTCAAACCTAGGTCTCCTCCTTGAAATTTGAGGAATTTAATTGGTTGAACTAGTATTATTTTATCTTAATTAGCCATATTTATGAAATAGGTGATAAGCAAAAAATATTTTTTAAATATTACTTTCCTTCAAAACATTTAAAGGATGAGATAAAAAATAATTTTAATTAACTCATAAAATTTCATCTAAATGATTGAGATTTATTTATGTAAACATTCTCCAAGAGAGACAATAATGTAGTTTGAAACTTATGCATGATTTTGGTAATTATTTTTAAAAATTCTATCATTCCTTTTTAATCCATAAATTCCAAAAATAAAGGTAGGACCAATCCTTCACAAAATACACAATTCTTTAGCTTTGAAATAATTAATCCAACATTCCATATAGAAGTCATAAAAATAGCGATGACACGATTTCATTATTTTAGTGGCATCCTCCTAAGTAGAAAATTTCTCACTATATTGATACTATTGCACTAGAACCTGCTCTATCTACCTCTTCCTAAGTTGCTTCACGTTTTGGTCCAAAATACAAGGCTCAATGTTGACCTCATCATCCTTGCTTGCAAATTTGACCAATCCAATATATGAGATAGGTTAGAGATAATTTCTAAGCAAGAAAACATGAAATACATTGTGAACTTGGGATTAGATAGGTGGTAGGTGACAAGTCCTATCTTCTTCAAAATTTTAAAAGGTCCAACAAATTAATCTAAAAACTTTGGTCCTTCTCCCAATTTGAAAGAGCTCTTATGATGTTTGACTCTAACAAATATCTTATCCTCTATGGTAAATTCTCTCTTAGTGTGATGCATATTGGCAAAACTCTTCTATTGATCCTAAGCTTACTTAAGATTGTGCTTAATCTTATCTATTTTCTCTACCAAATCTTGAAGCATTTCTAGGCCCATAATCACCTGGTCTTTCAACTTATCCCAACTCAAAGGAGTTTAGTAAGGCTAAACTTTATTGGGCTGACATATTTCTCCCATTGAATTTCTTGATCCATCACACACATCCTTAGCATATCTTCTAACATCTAATTCACTATTTTAGTCTTGCCATTAATCTCAAAGTGATATGAGATGGTGAAGTTTAGTTGCATTCCCAAAGCATACTGAAAAGTTTTCTAGAATGGAAAAGTGAACAAGAAATATTGGTCTAAAATGATCTTTTTGGGTACTCTATATAGCCTTAAAATTCAATCAATTTATAACTAAGCTACATCCTTAGTCTCATGTGTGTCCTTGAAATGTAAAAAGTGGACTACCTTAGCTTATTTGCTACTAGTAGAATTGCATTTTGCCTATGCTGAGTCAAGGATAACCCTATAGTAAAGTTTGTAGACACTACATAACACTTTTATTTTCGTATCTAGTGGGGATAAAGTAGGCCTCCTATATGTTGATGCTCAACCTTAATCCTTTGGTATTCTAAATAGTGGCTAACATAAACAATTATATCATTCTTAATTCTAGGATAGAAGAAGAGTTTCCTCAAGTTGGAATACATCTTCTTGACTCTAGGGTGTGCAACATATGATGCCTTATGAGTTTCCATAAATATAATAAATCTTAAACCACCTACATATAACACACATATAGCCCCATGATATCTTTGTATATCTTTAGAGACAAACTGGTATCCTTCATACTTGGTTTCATTTAAGATCTAGTATAGATTGAATTTTAAAAGAGGTTGAACCCACACATCATTAAACATTTGCTCTTAAATTTACTCCAAATCTATAGAAATGGCTCTCATAGAGCAAGAATGCTTCTTTCAACTAAGGGAATTAGATACATAGCTCTTCTTTTCCTGTATGTGTAGGATATTAAAACCATACTTGCATAAAAACTCATTCATCTGCTCTATTAAGCATTCTAGGTAGATGAATAAATATCTCAATCTCTAGTAGATGATATTGAGCTCAAAGAATTTCCCCCAAAAATAGTTCTTTCACATTGTGAGAGCATTAACTATTGCTACCAGCTACAAATCATGTACTATATAGTTTAGCTCATAAGTTTTGAGCTTTTGAGAATCATACGCAACACTAGGCCCACTTGCATCAACACCACACTCAATTATATGATGGATGTATTTGTGCACACTATATATGGTTTGTTGGGATCATGTATTGCTATAATCAATGCACTAACCAATAGTCTCTTCAGCTTTGGAAATGCTATCTCACACTCCATAGACCCCACAATTTTTTCTCCTTTTGTTATAACAAAATAATGGGACTTATAATTCATGAAAGTCTCTTATGGTTATTTGGTAATATCCTACCAACCCCATGAATATTCAAATATCAGTGATATTTATTGGTGTAGGCCACTCCAAAAACATCTTAATGTTCTCCCTTTATATACATAACATGGCCTAGATACCAAAGCTCTAATTGAAATAAGGAACAATTCAATAACTTAGCATATGACTTATGATCTCTAAGATGTTGTTAAGCCTATCTAAAATGATCCTTATACTCTTGTATATTTTTAGAGTACACCTTAATATTACCAAGGAACACCACTACAAACTTGTCCAAGATTTTATGAAGAATATTGCTCATTAGCCTATATAAATGTAGTTGGTACATTGATCAATCTAAAAAAATTACCATGAATTTGTAGTACCCATAACGAGTCTTGAATGTTATTTTATGAATATTAAACTACTTAATCCTTAATTGATGATAGTCTAAGAAAAAATCAATCTTAAAAATACTAGGGCTCCTAATATTTGATCAAATAGATCATTAATATGAGGTAAGCAATTCTAGTTCATAATTATCAACGTATTCAAATAATAATCTATGCATGACTACATAGTCCTATCCTCCTTGATAAATATGATGAGTGCACCCCAAGGTGACACACTTGGACTAATTAGACTTTTATATAACAAATATTATAGTTAGATATTTAGCTCATGTAACTGTGCTACCACCAATTGATATTATGCCTTAAAAATATGCTCTAACCTTGGAACAAATTGATAGTGAAATCCAATTCACAAGTTAGAGGTATCCTTTGTAACTTTTGAGAAAATACATCAACAAAATTCCATTAAAAAGGGTGTGAGTCTATCATGGGTATCTTACTATATTTCTATGAATTGTTAATTTTAATGAAAGCATCACACATCTCTTCCTCATATTCCTCTTTAGTTGTATCGATGATATCATTTGGAGTGATACTAGTTGGATCCTATGAAGAAGCACCCTATCTTTAGTATCAATGTTACATTCTATTTTTTTGTTATAACAATCAATATTTTTATGGTGTCTTTTTAGCCAATCCATGTCCAAGATGATATCATAAAACCCCAATGAGTCATCATGAAATCATAAAATATGGATCATCCCTCTAACTAAACCTTACACCCTTCCACCTTCCCTCAAATAGACTAGTAAGAATATGAAGCCATGAATACTAACCTTAGATAAATAGACCTATACTCATCTAGCCCATGCCTATCTATGAATCCAATATAAAGAAATGATGATAAATATTTATGATCTAAAATAATGATGATAGATTGATTAAAAACTATACTTGTCATCTAAATGACTATTGGGTTATGCTTGTCCCGATGGTCATTAACAACTGCATACATCCAATGTTATGGTGGGACACTATTAAATACCTATATATGATGTTACAGTCACATATTCTAATGCTTTTGTAGGCAATGCCTAGCATAATTGAGCCCATCATACTTATAACATCCTATAATGAGGTCAACTGTAGTAGCACTCTTTACTGTGTCACTAGATATTGCTACTAAGGAGCTCTTGAATGATAGGTAAAAATATATTATGGTGGTGGCTATATAGGAAAATCCCATATCTAATATTCCATACAAGAGATTCACCACAACCCTAGTTATACTATCTTTATGGGGGATTCTATTGAGGTCCTTGGTTTTTCCACTGTGGGTATGACATTGGACCCTACTTCCTTATAGTGGACACTAAGGTGGTTATGACCACCCCAATTGAACTAATGAAGAGCCTCTCTAAAAATATGATCACCTCCAAAATGGTCCAATAGATCTAATAAACCCTTGGTATCTAGCCTAATCACTATGTTCCAAGGGTTCACATCCATCTTCTACCAATAAGGTTAATCTACATGCCTCATGTCGTGTGGGTGGATTATTTCTCCTGGAGATATATTCCATGGAATATCATATTCATAATAAGAAGTGGTTAACAACCATAATATCATATCCAAGGGAAGGAACATCACTCAAAGCTCCATAAAATACTTCTTATACTCCATAACCATTGTAGACCCCTGTTGTAACTAGTAGAAATCATGGATACTTATATATATATATATACTTTAATTGAAAGTGTTCATCAAACTACTCCTATGTGATATTTATATGGTCATACTCCATCACAACCTCCTCATTATAGCATCAAACAAATGCTATACCCTTTAAATAGAAGATGTGATCTTAGACTAGTATTGAATAGAAAAATCATCAATGTGAAAGCACTTCTATATTTCAATTAATCACTCTTGAGCTACCTTCCCTTGAATTGTATCAAAAGTATTTTTTAGGTTTAATTTCTTTAGGTTTTAAAATGGTTCCTCCACTTTGCTTTGGATATCTTCTCATGGTTAAACTCTCCATGTTGGGAGTGCTTTGGTGGTGGTTTCTTAGCTTTCTGTTCTTGTCTCGTATTCTCCTAGATGACTAGAAGATGATCTATAATCACATTAGCAATATTTTGAATAGCTACCAAAACTTGAGCCATATGATCCAATGGTAACCTATCGTTATACTTTGATCATTAGGATCCCAATAGTGGTATATTTTCTTGCTAACATAGCTCTCCTCAATTAGAAGTTAGTGCATACCAACCTTCATGTTATTGACCCCTATCTCGATGTGGAACTTACAAAATAAATTTAATTAAATATAGGTTTACCCACCCGGGATCGTGTGTTGTAACCAATCTCTGATACCATGCATGGTGTCCACCAAGGGCACATAAAAATACAATCCCAAAATTTTGATTATCCATGTAACTAACACACCATATTATGGAAGTTATAAAGTTTAAATATATCATGCTTAAGAAATCCTCCATGTTAGTACAAATATATTGAATTTACATTCATTCACTACTAAAGTTTAATAGTAAACTTTGTTGGTTAGTTTGTGGTACCAATTTGGGCTCCCATAAGTCAGGTTTTTCAAATTAATTTTAAATTTTTGTTCATTTATTTCGGTCCTTTCGCTCCAAATATGGGTGATTTTATTCTGTTGTACTGGTTTATCTCAGGATCCCACAAGCTGGGTTTTTTGTATCTTGTGTTGTGCAGCACCAGATGATCTCATTTTTTCATTTTGAATAGCTTAGAGATAGTCCTTTCAGGATTATCTCCTGTACCCTTTTTTCCTGGTGGAGATCATATCCCTGTGGAGATCTTCTCCTTGACTCATTTGTAAAAGGTTTGGGGACCCTTTAAAAACCCCCTTTACTACCAATCAAAAAATAAATTTGTGCTACCAATTAAATTCGTTTTAATTGAACTTGTCTCATTTCTCTCTTCTCTTAAGGTTACATTCTCTGATTTAATTTTCATAGCAAGATTAATTCTATTATTTCTAAATTCATAATAGATTTTGCATACATCACTGTATCCAATCAGATAAAATTTAACAATAGGATAATATGTATGGTTGATAGGTAAATTTGAGACAGACTTGGTTAAAAAGAGATAAAACTACAAAGTTTTTTTATGGGATGGCTATAGTACAAAACATTTAGAATTAGTAGAATTAAATCAATAGGATTTTGGATTGGATACAAAAGTGAAATAAAAAAGGAGGTAATGTATTTTTATTAGAATATTCTAAGATCATAGTAGTTTAAAGTTCTTAATGATAAACTTCTACAAGAAGTACCTTCAATTATAATAGATGAAGACAATAGGAAACTAATAGAGCCTATTACTCTAGAAGAAGTTCATTTATCACTTTTCTCTTTTAATAAGGATAAATCCCTAGGTCTATATGGTCTCTTTGCAGTATTCTATCAACATAATTGAGATATAGTGAAGGATTCCTTATTGGTGGTAATGGATCGGTCTAGGGTAAAACAATATAGATCTTATAGAATAAATCTAACATATCTTGCCCTGATTCCAAAAAAGAAGAATGCATAATTATTTGATTCATTTAGATCCATAAGCCCATGTAATATTGCATATAATATTATCTCCAAAGTGATGGCAAATTGGTTAAGACCATTTTTAGATAAAATTATTTTAGAAAAACAAGGAGGATTTGTGAAAGGGAGATTTTTTTTGGATGGGATATTAGTAGCTCATGAAGTTATGCATTCATCAAATTCATGAAAAGAGAAATCAATGATCGTAAAACTTGATATGAGTAAAAACTATGATAGGGTTAAATGGGATTTTCTTTTTGCAGTGTTAAAAAAGTTTGAATTTGTGAATAAATGGGTTATATGGATTAAATCTTGTGTCTCTACAATTTCATATTCAATTTTGGTCAATGGGTTGGTAATAGAATCATTTATGGCCAAAAGAAGTCTTAGAAAAGAAGCTCCTCTATCACCATATTTATTCATCATTATGGCTAAGGTTTTGGATAGTAACTTGAAGAAGGCTAAAAAATATAGGCTTATAAGTGGACTTAAGGCTAGTAATAATATCGACAACATCACCCATCAACAATTTGTAGATGATACAACCCTTTTTGGAAGGGCAAAAATATATGAGGACAAATCTTTGAATAACTTATCAAAGGAATACAAAAGAGCATCAGGGCAAAAAGTCAATAGGACAAATCTAAAATTTACTTCCTAAACACCCCAACTAAAATCAAAGTAGGGATATGCAGGTTACTTTAAATGGAGGAGGCAATTTTTCCAACAACTTATCTAGGGATGCCCTTATTTGAGGGGAGAATGAGGATAGAATTATGGAATCCAATTATAAGTAAAGTTTAAAAATAATATATTGTCATGGAAAGCTAGATGATTATAGTTAGTAGGAATAGTGCAACTAATTAAAATTAATATTATAGGCCATTCCATCATATTTTATGTCCTTGTATACTATGCCAAAATCAATAGAAAATAGTTTAATCTAGTATACCATCATTTTTGTGGTCATGATTACATGATAAAAGAAAATTTTCTTTAGTGAAATGGAGCAAGGTGTGTGATGATAAAACTAGGGGAGGTCTTGATATAAGGATTCTTATGGATGCACACTTTTTGAACTAAAATATGCCATACCTATAGATAGGCAATGCACCCTAGACTCTATCCAACAATTAGTATTAGATGAAACATGATTTCTTTTTATTTTAACCTTCAAAGAAGGTTGCATCCTTGAAATGATTATATATTTATAAGGAAAAGGATTACGAAGGAGTAAGGGATAGAGAGATTTAATAAAAATGGACAAGATATAGTGTAACATCATTGGATCTCACTAAAAAATTTGCTAACACAACTAATTAACATGATACTTAATAGACCAACCATTATCAATTATAATTACAGGTTCATGCAACTTAAAACATTTACTTTAATCATTCTAAAGACTTCAACAATTAGCAATATAATAGCAATCCAAAAAACAAAATTTGTTTTAATATAATAAATCGACAATTTAAGTGTAATAAAAATGACTTAAAGCAAGGAATGCATTCATAAGAACCTGCAATTGAACAAAAATGGAGGCCAAAAAATATCACTTCATTAATTGATAACAATGTTACATACCAATACTAGGCAAGGACTATAGAGCCAACCCTTTTATTGAGATCTATTGGCTTATATATGGGTTGTGTCTTGAGACTTGCAGCATAAGATTTACAATCAGTTATAAGGTTGTTATAAAAATAGCTTGGCAAAAAAGTTCTAGAAGTTGAGGTGGCTATCTAAGATCTTATTCTGCATTTGGATTTGAATTCTTGTAAAGCTTGCTCCATTGATTTGTAATTGTTCTTTACAAATGGTTGAATAACTACAATGGATATGTCAAAATTGTTGTTTTCATGCTTGTGTAGCACTAGGTTGGCCAGCTGGAAAGCACTAAGGTAGTTATAGAGCCCTTTTAGGACCACCTCATCTTTGAACATCACTATTCTGGATTTTTACAATACTTTGGTTTTATACATTTTGCACAAAGTCGAGCTTAGGAGTAGAGGTAGTGACATCATCACCAAGGGAAGACTAGCTTTGTGCATATCGATTTTAGGTTTTGTGACTTTGAATAATTTGCTTGTACATTCTTAGGCTTTTTCTCTCTAGTGTTGACATAATTTCTAAGGTGGGTCTAGCTTCATGCATCCTAGTATAATGCATCACGATTTGATGCAATCAACTTCCAACACGTCTTCTTTGACTTCTATTGATGCCATTGTTCACATAATTCTATCTTCATGTAATCATGAATTTATTCAATCATTGTTTTGTACATTGAGACTTTACACACTATCAAAGTTGTGTGATGTTATGTTGATGGTATTGCCAGGAGGAGCCTGATTTTGCGTAACCATGGCTTTACACACTTTGATCGTGAGGATCCTAGCTTCATACACTAAATTTGCATAGTATTGGGTTTCAACAAGGCTATGTTGATGTCACTCCAACAAGAATCCTATATTTATGCATTGTGATTTGTGTAGCTACTAAATTCGTGAAAACACTTAGCCAATTTAAAATAAAAAAACTTGACCTTTGAATTACAAATGTGGTCATGAATTTGACCTACATTCTTGACTCCTAGGGTTTTTTACTTGCAAAAAAATATGAACCCAAACAACCTTATATTTAGGTTATAAAATTGTGAAGAAAGGGAGGAGCTAAAAGATAAGATGCCAAGAAAAGAAAGGGTGAAGGTAGTATGATATGCGGTATTTACTGCAAGAAGCGAGAAAGGTAGGGATTATCAAAAAGTGGGAAAACTAAAGTTAATGGAGCAATATATAGATGGACAAAAGAAGAAAAAACGACATAAAGGGGAGTAAGGAAAGAAAAAATGAGGATATGGTGAATGGGGACACCGGGTCTATTGTATCCAAAAATAAAATGGTACCTTTATGAGTATATTTTTCCATAGCTAAGAGTTGTTTCAAGTCTAGGCAAGGTGCCTAAGGAAAATATTCTAGGTACTTGTAGGCTAGAGCCTTCTATTATTATTGTATGTTTTTCTTTTCTTCATATGATTGTGCAAGAACTTTTATTTATCACTTATAGCAGCATGATGCTTCAAACTTTTCATAGAACCCACGAGTGCACCAGAGAGCATTGTATTTTGGATTATTTAGCTAGGAGTAGTATTATATAGAGCTCAAGGGTAACTATGCTATCTAACCTTTCCATAATGATTGCATGATGGTTTCTTATGATTTAGCTCCTTTTCCTAAAAATTTGGAGCTTGTGTGGATAGTTTGTTCACATGATTTTTTTAATGTGCTTGTGCTAGCTAAGCTCCTTTCACTAAGTTATATTGTGTTTTTCCTTCATCATGCATGGGGTGGAGCATCCTACGACATATTTCACATATCACTTCCTAACTTAGCTCATGCCTTGTCATGGTGTTTGAGTACTTATACCATCTGTAAATTTCTTGTCTTATCCATTGGGATATGGAGTTATGAGGAGGGTGGTGGAGGGAAAATGGTAGATGAAAAACATATGAGAGTTGGTTAATATGATGAAATAGGGTGGATGAGGGAATTATTATGATATTCAGGTGTGTGTACTTCAAGACTAGAATGTTAGAGATATGATACCTAAAAATGGTGAGCCTTTCCACCCTTGTTTGATTCTTGTCTCTTTATCAAGCTTATGCAACTTCCTCCTTCTCAGTGTTTTGATATACTCCAATCTAGTCAGACTAAAAAATTGTTCATAGTTACACATTTCTAAATATTTTCTCTGGTGTGCATAATTGTGAACAACCCTTAGGTATGGTCATACAAATTCTTAACCATTATTCCTTAGGGAGTCTTTCTTTTCTTCCTCTGTTCCATGCTTTACCTTTGATTGGGCCATGCAACTTATTTTACTTTGTAGTTTTTTATAAGGGCCTCAGTCTAGTTGAGCTTGAAGAGTGTTTGTAATTACACATCTTTGAGAATTTACTTTGGTGGGTGTAATTGTGAATAGCCCTTGGGTTTGGTCAGTCGAATCTGTGACCTTTTTCTATTAGTAGAGTTGCTAGAATCTTTCAATTAACCTACAATTGCAACATCTATGTCATTTATGAGGCTTGCAAGGAAAATGATAATTGAAGAATTTCTCATATAGGCTCATAAATTTGTCATAGGTGTTGCTCCATTAGCCAAGTTAGTCTTATTTTTTATGTATATGTTACTATAGCCATAGAGTCCAATTGATAGTGCCCTATTATGTACACCATTATGCTATCTTATTGGCTATTTACCTTATTTGTCAAAGTTGTATTCATTTTTTTATTTACTTGTTGACAATTTACACAAAAATGTGGTATGTTTGCCCACACCTAAAAAAGGTGATTTATTACAATTTATCTTAGGAATCTACAATATATTGACCATATGATACCAAATTTGAGCTTCTCTTCATGATATATTCTTTGGAACTCTGTAACAACCACTAAAAACAACCGAAGAGAGAAAGATGTTTTTTAAAAGTTAGGTTCACAAAGAAATCCTAAATATAAATTTCTTTTTAGAAATATCAAGGCTTCAACATATTGAGTTCAATGTCATTGTAGAGGGCAATCCATGGACAAGAGTGGCTAACATCCCATAGTTCCTAAGGTTTACCTTTATAAACCTCATCGTTTAGAAGAACGTCAAAGCGGTCCCCCCACGTTACCTATACACTCATCGGTATAGGACAATATGACCACATCATAGGGATTATCCTTTAAGGTCCATAAAACTTAAAGGGGGATGCCTATTCCCTAACCTTATCCTAATTCCATCTAGGTAGGTTAATCATGCTTAAAGCCTTGGTTCTTAGTTATTGCACCTCCATGGGATCACCGTTATTGTCTTATGAATGATTTTATCACTTAATTGACAATGAATATGAACACCTAAACTACACATTCAAGGTATCATCATTGTTATCTTGTAAATAATTCTATCACTTCCTACTTACAAAACACCTGATCCTCTACGTTCAATGTGTATCATTTCACAAGGATTTGGCTATTACATCAATGCAACTCCTAAATTTTTTGAGCATCTAGCTATTACATTATCACAACTCCTTTTAGGACTCACATATTCCTTGTTATTGCATCAATGCAACTCCTTCCAATATTTGAGTTACTCTTCTTGACACGGGTCCTAAAAGAGATTCTAGATCCAACCCAAAAGTCTTTCCCAACCTGAGAGCATAAAAGCAATATAAAAACTCTCCCTAGATATAAATGCTTCAAATGAGAAAATGTCTAAACTATGATACAATATTGAAACATCACTGAATCATTGCATCTCAAATTTAACATGCATTACTATTGAAAGCAATTCAACAATTTTTTATCACCATCTTTAATTTGATAAAGTACTAAATTAAAACTAAGTAAAAGAAGCATTCTTCTATAACATAAATGATTATTCACAATGCCAAATATTACATAAATAACACCATCAGTACATAAATCACAAGATGTTTTTTATTCTATTTTAAAAGGAAACATTTTGCAAGACAAACCCACAAATCAACTCATTTCTTGCTTAAAATTTAATCAATACATATTACAAAACTATCATATTTACTCTCTTTTAGAGAGAAGTCACTTGGAAAGTTATCAAGGATCACAATGTAAATTCTTGTTTACATAACTCTTCATTCCAAGGTACATTAGGACCATCCCGTCTAAATGCGTCTTACATCGTCTTCCTTTCATGATCACCTTCATGACAAAGTTCTCCCATGAACTTGAGGGTCATTAAGGGATCATGACAACTCTTTAATGTAATGAAAATTATTCTCTAACTATGATGCAATTAATTATATAATTAATCATTAAAAAAATAAGAATATTATCCAATACTTCTCTTTATAGTGGCCCCCTTTACCTACTCAAGTCTCAAGAGTCCACTATAATACTTATTTCTCAAAATCCAAACTTAAACAAGCTATTGGAATTATCAAGGAGAGAATCCCATACTTCTCTCTATAATGATCCCCATTTACCTACTCAAGTATTAGGAGACCACTATATCATTATTATCCTAGCACGATAATGTTTTCTCAAGATAATACCCCACAATTTCATAGAATTACCATACCACTAATAAAATTCTACCAAAGAATATTGCTATAACATCTAATAGACATTCATGATTCTTACATCAAAGGATTTACTTCTCCAAAAGATCATTATATGATAACCTTTACCATTATTCAAACATAAAAGTGTTTCAAATAAAAACAAGTCTTATCAACTACCAGTAAGGATTTAACATATGATCAAGATACAAATCAACTAATCTTTTACTTTGATCAATAATTTATTATGAAGATTAAGTCACTATTTTAACACCAATGATTTAATCTAAATATTAATATTGTGTCTTTCATTACTTAAATTTGCACTATGGAACCGTTTAAAAAAATCAATTGATCTAGTGATTAAAGGTTTAAGAT
Organism: Wollemia nobilis; assembly: GCA_028583015.1. Taxonomy (NCBI): domain Eukaryota; kingdom Viridiplantae; phylum Streptophyta; class Pinopsida; order Araucariales; family Araucariaceae; genus Wollemia; species Wollemia nobilis. The sequence goes on along the minus strand of JAQPPZ010000620.1, from coordinate 481,129 downwards.
GGGTGGTGGAAACTGGAGAAAATATTTCTATTTGGATGGATACTTGGTGTGATTAAAAACCACTCAATCTAGATCCAATTTTGAAACCATGGATGAGATTACTTCAAGATAAATATGGTGATAGGGTTTCAAACGTTTTGTACAAGGATTAGGAAGGAAGATAAAAATAAAAAGAATATTTTTGTACAAGTATACAAGACATTGATTCTAGGAGGTAGTTGACTAGAAAGATAAAAACAATGACTATTCCAAGGGGAGCCAAGGATAAGTTGATTTGGGAGTTGAATAGCTTCGAAGAATACACAACAAGAAGTTGATATAATGTAAAGCACCAACAAAATAGGAATATCACAAGAATATGGAGAGATATTTGGGATAGACCAAGCATTCCTAAAGTCAAAATATTTTTTTGGCTAGTATTTCATAGAAGAATTTTATCCTAGGATAACCTTATGAAAAGGGATTTTCATAGCCCCTCACAATGTGTTCTTTGTAAAAATGAGGAGAGTATAGACCATATCTTGGTACATTGCTCAATAGTCTGGAAACTATGGCAATGGATTCTTAATATGTTTGGTAAATGCATGATGATGAATTGAAAAATTGAAGATTGGTTAAAGCAATGGCATATCACTTATAAAAGTGAGGCTTTATAGACAATATGGGGTATATCAAAATATACAATACTTTAGATTATATGGCTAGAAAGGAATAGAAGAATATTTAAAGGAAAAGGAAAACAAGTTAGAGGTAATGAAAAGGAAGATTTGTTTAGCCATAGAGGAGTCTAAACTAACCCTATCAACTCATCCAATTCCTAATTTGGAACTAGAGAGCCTTTATAGATGGAGTTAAATCATCAAATGAAATTATGATGTTGGGTATAGGAGAAATAAAAAGAAGGTAAATAATATAAAGTGGAAACCATCGGATGTGGAGTTGGTCAAATTGAATTTTGATGGAGCATCTAAAGGAAATATAGGATCAACGGGAGGAATAATTAGAAATAATAGAGAAGATATTTTGTCTCATTATGCTTTCAATAGTGGACTTAAGACAAATAATGAAGTTGAAGCTTGCACGACTTTGGAAGGGTTTAAAATATGCAAACAAATGAAATGGAACAAAGTATGGATGGAAGGTGATTCACTCATGGTAATAAATATAATTTTGAGAAAAGCAAAGGCTCCATGGAACATACAAGAGATAATTGTGAAAATTCAAGACCTTGCTATAGAGTTTGAAGAAATCAAATTTACACATACGTTAAGGGAAGGAAACAAATTTGTAGATAGGATAGCCAATAGAGGGGTTTTAATTGAGGATCATGAAGTTAAATTCTCTTCTCCATGATTAGAGGAAGTAGTAAGTTTAGCTAAAGCTGATAAAAAAATGTTGACTGCATGATTCAAAGAATGATTAGGATTTACTTTAATATTTTCCATTGGTAATATCTACTTTATTTTATAAAATTAGTGTGCTTTCATATAAACTATTTATTATAATTTTTGTAGTTGCACTTGTGCTTCAAGAAGGAAACTAGCAATCCAAATATAGTAAAGCAGACTACAATAGTGCGATGTTTTGAAAATCTTACTCTACTAAGATGCAATGCATAGATAATAGAGGTGAAGTTTTGGTATTGTGAAGAATGTTGTAGGAAAATTTCAAGAAGGATGATAAATTCTGAAATATTTGTATTCACATAGAAAAATGAAAAAGATCCAAAAAATGAAAATCAAGAATTTAGATATTTTATGTAAAAATGATGTAGATTTATAGCTATAATAATAATAATTCAATCCACTAAAACTTAAATGGTCAAATATGAGATGCCACAACCATGTAGCATTCTTTACTGTTACACTAAATGAAAGCAATAGTTCATTTTGAATCTTTATAGAAAACATCTTGTTCTTTGTCATGGCTACATTCGCTACGAACCTATTTTCTCTATTGCTAATGATGTAAACTCCATTTTCAAAATACACAGTGTGCCTCTTTTGCACAAGTTACCCAACACTTAGCAAATTATGTTAACTTGGGCATATAATACACATCAAGGATGTGTTTTCTTTCTCCTTACCTGTGCAAATTATAATCCTCCCTTTACCCATGACAGTTACCTTGTTTTTGTTTCCCATATTCACCTCAGAATTTATGGTTTCATCCAACTATGAGAACATTTCTATATTTCTAGACATGTGGTTACTATAGCCACTAGAAAGGTACCAAACATTCTCTTGGCTCTCTTCATTAGTACTGCAAGTTAACATCATAAACCCATAAGCATATCTATTTTCCACATTCTTATTCTCATTGGTATAGTGGGCTTGTTGCTTATTTTTCTTAGCCATATTCTTTTTACACTCATAAATGTAATGGCTAAAATTGGATTTTGAATTTATCATGCCTTTGATTTGATCCCCCTTGCTGATTTTTATTGTTGCCTCTTCCTCCTACTTGATGGAAATTATAGTTGGTTTCTCCTTTGTTGTAGTTTGATCTTCTTCCTCTTTCATGGCATCTTACACATCCACCTCTATTATTTTATCCTCTTTCTCCTTGAGAACTTGAGGTATTTTTTTGGGATTATTCCCTTCTATTATCGTCTCAAAATGAGACTTGCATATTAAACGTCTGCCCTAATGAGGACTGAGCTATCCAATTTAGCCTCTCCTTATGTGTTTGCTAAGAACCCATCAACTCATCCACTAAAAAGGTTGTTAAGTTTCTTGATTCTTCAATAGAAATCACCATTGAGTCGAACATTGTTGGTAGATTTCTTAGTATCTTCTCCACTATTCTCTAGTTCTCACCATTTTCACCATTCATCCTCATCTAATTTATGATATACATTGTATGGGTAAAGAAGTCACTCATGAACTTTGATTCATTATTTTGTATATTTTTCAACTTCCTTCTTAGCATTTACAACCTTACCAACTTCACTTTGTTAGTGCCAAAGAGTTGACTAAAATTTCCCATGCCTCCTTTAATTTTGTTGTTGCTACAATTCTAGGAAAGATGATCTTCTCAACTACCTGCATTATGTAGAATAATACCTTCTAGTCCTTCTTCCAATTCTCCTTCAAAATATATTTTCCATATTGATAAAGAGCACTCAATGTTGTTTCATTTGCAAGTTCTAGATATCCATTCTTCACCAGGTCCCATAGCTCCTAAGTTGACAAGAAAATATTTTTTTATTAAAGTTAGAGAAGGAATTTTGAAAGGGACCCCAAACCTTTTTAACAAATGTGAGGGTGTTGGAAGGTCCCACAACCTTGTACATAACCAAAATACAGATAAAACAATAATATTATAGAAAGAACAAGGCTTTGAATCCCAAAATGGAACAAATATGAAACAAAGTCAGCAAACTAACAACACTAAAACAACTTTTTGATAGCAAACCAACAATCAACTTACATTGCTATCTTTTATTTTTGGCTTCTAGCTATGCTTAAATCTAAAGTTTTATGATTCCCATCATAGAAATCCTTCTCAGTCTCTTTGGTTTTGTATTTATTTGAGGTTAGGCCTTCCTTTTCTTCATACCACTCCTAAATCTGCTTTTTTCTTGGTACTTCTAGTTATTCTCAGACATGGAGTAGCAAAGCATTTTTTAACAAGGGAAGAATAAATCCTTCCATTATTATCTTTTTGTGTGATCTCTTATGCAAGCTCAATAGGAATATCCATCAATGGGGGATTATTTTCCATTTCACTAGAATTCTGATGGGTTTTAGATAGACTTTGAGGAACCAACACTAATTGTTATTCCTTCCACTTTTCTTCTTCCTCTCCAAAGACCTCCCCTTCTTCTTCTTCACTTGCCAGGGTGCTAAAATTGTTCATGTCTACTCTTTATATTTTTGAGGAATCTCCTTCTTCATTTTGTTTCTTGCTAGTGAATTTGTTTAGCATTTCCACCTCTTTTTTTTGTTGTTGAGACTCTTTTCTTTGCCAAATTTTACCCTCTTTTTGCTTGGGTAGACAATTTTTAGGGAGATGGTATTTTATTTTACTAACCTTGTTTAAGGTTAGGAAGTTTTCATATTCAATTTTTTGCTCCCAAGTCCCGTATTTAGATTTCAACTTGATTGAGGATGGCAAGGTTATTTCCATGTTTGCATTAATACAAAGCCTAACAAAAACCAATCTAGTCCTTGATTTGGTTGTTGGGTCAAAGGCAATAAGTTGTCCTATATATTTGGTAATTTCCCTCATTATGTCTTCATCCTAATATTCAATTAAGAGGCTCAATAGTCTCACCCAAATAGGAGCTAGGTAAATCTTATCTATCTCAAGATTGAATCCTGGCTTCCATGTTTTCAAACAGAGACATTTTCTACCTATGAACCAAGGTCTTTTTAGTAGGACATCAGCCATATCCTCCATGATAGTGAATGTAAAGAGCAAAAATATTCTAGGTAGAGCTAATATATCTACATGATCCTTAATCTTCCATTTGCAAGTTGCCCAATTTTAAATAATGTCCAAATTTAGCCAAAAATCAATAAAATTCCCAACTAAACTAAAACTTTACCTATTTGTTGATATTTTAATTAATCTATTTGGGAAATCTAGAGATGGCATATCCTCATCCTAAAAATGAACTAAACTAAAACTTTACCTAGTTTTTAATATTTCAATTAATCTATTTGGGACATCTAGACATGGCATATCCTCATCCTCAAAAGGATAGATCTCAAAATTTTCAAGAGGGCTCAAAGTAGTACCTTTAACTAAATCAGACCATAAGGGTCTAGCTATAGCACCTGGGTCAACTAGGTTGATGCTACCACTAACAGCTTTTGGATCTGCCTTCGCCTTATTTATATCATCTCCAAAACCTTTGTCATTTTTGCCTTTGCTTCCAACGAAAACATCCCCCTCATCTCTAGCGCTTCCCTTACCTTTCTTGCCTCCCTCTATCACAACCAAAGACCTGAGGGATGAAATTGAAACCTCAATGCTCGCAAGAGATTCCATTTTCTATGGTTTCATTATAAACCATCGAAGCCAAAGCCCACTACTATCAAAGACTAGATCCATTATCACTAAAGCCCACTCTCCCTAGATTTGCTATCATTGAAGCTTAGATCCATTGCCTCTGAAGCCCAAATCCATATTTTTTTAAGCCCACCACTATCAAAGCCTATATCTTCTATCATCGAATCCAAATCCCACCACCATTGAAGTCTAGATCCATCGTTGCTATAGCCCACTCTCCCAGATCTTTCACCATTGAAGCTCAAATCCACTACCTTTGAATTCTAGATCCATAGTTGTTGAAGCCCACCACTAAATAAGATTATTTATTTTCAAAACTCAAATCCACTACCTCTAAAGCCTAGATCCATAGTTGCTAAAGCCCACCACTATCTAAGCCCAGATATACCACTATCAAAACCAAAGCCCATCACTATCGAAGCCTCGATCCATCGCTGCCACTAATAAGAAAATATTGATTGTCTGAATCAAATAATTATTAAGATTTACTTTACTATTTTTCATTGGTAATATTTACTTTATTTTATAACATTTATGTGTTTTCATATAAATTGTTTATTACAATTTTTATGGTTGCACTTATGATTCAAGAAGGAAACTAGCAATCCAAATCTGGTAAAGTGGACTATGATAGCATGATGTTTCAAAAATATTACTCTACTAAGATACAATGCATAAATAGTAGAGGTGGAGTTTTGGTATTGTGAAGGTTGTACAAAAATGTCAACAAGGATGTTGAATTCTAGAATATTTGTATTCACACAAAAAAATGAAGATCTAGAAAATGAAAATCAAGAATTCAAAAATTTTATGAAAATTATGTAGGTATCTAGCTATAGAAACTCAATTGAGATGAGAATTGAATCTATTTGTAAAATCTCAAGCTCTAAAGGAGAGAGTTGTGACTTGTCAAGGGTAGGGGGCCCAAGTACAACCCCTTGTTCTCCAACAAAAAAAAACTTAAGCCCTCTTGTTATGTCTTCTTAGGTTAAATTTATTTATGTAATTATGGTTTTGGTATTGGTATATATAACCCCACCACTTGGGTTTGAACTTGGATATCCTAAATAAAAACCCAAGGACTTACCACTACGATATCCCTCATGGGTTTGAGTATTTTGATTCTTATATATGAAGAATATAGTAATTATTTATGACGCCTACATGTGCCCGCTATATCTTTTTAACTTTCATAATTTTTTTACACTTCATGTATAATATTTGAGTGGATGGATTGCTTCTATTCGTTTTTGGAAATAGGTGTGAATTACAATTTGGTATCATAGAAAGTATGGAGCTTCGTCACTTGGTCACACAAAAAGTTTGTTTGGAACCTTCTATCTTTCTTTCGACTTCAAGAAAAAATTAGTTCTTAGAGATTGATAAGTACCTTTGGAAAAAGAGGTAAAGGGCAGATCCATTTTTTATTTCCTTAATTATTTTGAATTTTGTGGAGAATTTACTCCTACTCCAAGTTATGTTTTCCTTGCAAAATAATTAGAAGGAATGTTTAAAATTTTGATGTTTTTTAAAAACCTCACTCTAGGGCTATTTTAGAAGGCAAACTTCTAGAGGCCATAATTATTACATATAGAAGCGTTTTAAACCCATTTTTTTAATCACATAATTTTTTGAGCAATTTGCATTTCTGGTATTTATTCAAGGACATACAAAAAATGGAGGGATGTCCCATTATGTGATTGTCTTTAAAGCATGTTACCTTATTTCATAAGGGTAGATTTATAATATGTTATACAATCAAAATATTTGATCTATACTTATGGGAGATACATTTGGATTTATGACAGTTGCAACAAATTTTGAGTCTTTTAGAGGTATATAGAAAAAGGATTCAGAATATGCCTTAGGCAATCCCTCTTACTCCTTTGCGCAATTTTTTTTTTAATTTACATGGTGGAATCGGTAGCTATCATGAATCCAGGCAAGTGTTTTGGCTTTTTGGCCACTACAGTATTCTATGTTGTTCACCCCGAAAGCTACCACATAATTCTTCGTGCAATCTACCCCTATAACCACCATGCCACAATCATTTAAAACCTTTTACGTCATTGAAAGCACTAGGAAAGGGAAAAGTGTTCAGTCCGGCAAGGCCCAAGATTTGAACCTTGGACCTCCACCCCCCTTACGAGGTTTGGTTAAACCAATTGTCTACGCCTAGAACCTTTCCTCCTTTGCACTATTGATTCAACTGTTTAATGAAAAATAATCTTTCATTATTTCTTCTTTTTTCTATTCTTTGTCTAGGTACTCCTAGATTTTTGTAATGGCTCTTCTCATAAACAAGTCCATGCAAAATCTCTTTTGGTGATGGAAATCGGGTGGCCTAAGAACAAGTTGAGGTTTCCAAACAAGGTGATGTATGTTGTAAAAAGGAAAGTCTATATCTTACCCTATGTGATTATAGAATATTGAAGTAGTTTTTCTTTAGAAGGAGTACTCTTGAATTCTCTTCCTCATATAGAGTCTTTGCAAAAGTGTTATTTGGATATATGTAGAAGTATCTAATAGTGGCACTAATGAATATGGTCTAGCTTGAGGATATGCTTGTGTAGAGATTTTTTTGCATCAACAAATTTCCAAATGATGAGGTAAATCTATATGAGTATTTCTTAAGTGTAAATCCCCCTAGAGTATCCATAATTGGGGAAAATATTATTGTTATTAGTGTCTTATCTCCTTGGTCCTTCAGTTTAGATTATGAGAGGGTGTTGAAAGTGTAATTTGAATTATGGCCAAGGTCAACATTATATGATGCAATATTGTATAATTCTATGGGCAATCATTGTACAAATGTATTTAATTTATTATACTATTTTATTATGTAATCCCTATGGGTCGTGGTTAACCTTGTTATGGTTAAACCCACCTTGTAACTTGTAAATAACCTTAATCCCTCTTGTTATGGAAAAATATTTATGTATTTGAGGTTTTGGTGTTGGTATAATGACCCTCTAACACTCCATCCATTATATCAGAGTGTTGTGATTCTTATCTATGGATAATAAAGTGACTCCTTATATGCCTATAGGTGCCCACTATATATTTTTCTCTTTCATCCATTTTGTGCTTTCTATATAAGATTTGAGTGGATGGATTGCTTTTGTTCATTTATAGAAATAGGTGTGAATTCTAATAAATATTTTCTTAGATTTGGATGAAATATCAAAATTCACATGGCCAATTTTATAGTCTATGGATATTCATTTAGAAAAAACCTTTATTAATTTGAAAAAGGTACTAAAAAGTTATTAAGATATAAATCTCTCCATAATTCCTGTGAAATGCTACATGATAATAATCAAAGGGATAGTGTTACAACACCATATGTCAATAAAATGAATCAAGTTTGACCTAGTTAAAGTAGAAATAATTTGAAGTTTTTTGGTACATAAAAATAATTTTTTTGGAGAGATCTCATGGGTATGCATGTTATTATAGGTAATTTATTAACAAATTCAAAAAACTCATAGCCCCTTTTATGTTCCATGCTTTCCAAGGATGCAATGTTTTTATGGATTTCAATATATCAATAAGCTATTGACACATTAAAAGAAAACTCAGCCACAACTCCTATCCTTCGAGAATCCAATAAGAACCTACCTTTTCATATTTATAAGGTGTTTTTTATAATTTATATTGAGGAGTTCTTGAACAAATATATGACAAGAAAACTTATGTGAATCTACTATATAATTCAATTAAATAGGTGCATAACTAAATTGTATTATTATTGAAAAATAATATCTTGTAGTAGGTTATGTCTAACACACTGGTTGTAATGACTTGGTCTGAATTTTATGGTTGAAAAACAAGGAAAAATATTGACTAGGGATTACAAAAAAATGTTTTTAAACTTTAATTTGCACCCATTGAAGAAATCAGTACATAGCATTAAATGCCACTTTTGGATTACAACTACTACAAACGGTCCCCAAGTGGACAAGATTGGTCAAATCTCGTAAAATGAGAGCCTTTAGTGATTTTATCCCTCTCATCCTCTATCCTGACATGAGAACCTAAAACCACAGCTTGGGGTTATCCTCTAAGGCCCATAAAATTTAGAGGGTGGACACTTAACTCTCCTCCCTTAACATGGGTATTCCTGAGTTTGTTTTACTCATCTAATATTGAAATAACATGTAAGGCCATTTAGCGTAAATGTTGTAGTGCTTAATTGGAGATCACATATATATATATTAATATCTAGCACCATGGGCAATTAAGGTCATGCAATTCACTGGGCATTGATCATGGTTTTCCCTTGTGAATATTATGATGAGTTGTCCCATATCAACCATCGTAAATTCATCTAGCCCTTTTGCTTACTAGATTTCTCCTTATCTATAAATTGCTCAAGGGTTATGACCTAGATGGATGTCCTATACCACCCATATTTACATCACATCCTAATTTATTTGTCAAGAGTGGCCACATTCGAAACATTGTTGACTACATACACAAATTTAACAGTACTAAGTGACTTGGTTGTTTAAGTTACTCATCCTCCCGATGATACAACTAAATAAGGGTGTTTTTCTTTGGTAAATTTCTCTAGTTTTTCTTAATTAGAAACCTTAGGTTGGCATAGAATGACCCTTTTACTTTGATTAATTAGGTTAAATAATTCATTCATTTTAAATAAATAAACCATCTATTTAAATATTCTATTTAATTAAAATTAATAATTCTTCAAATTTTTAATCTTTTTAATATAAAGGAAAATAGAACACTTAAAAGAAAGACTATTTTACCACATAAAAAGAAATATTTGAATATACTATAAAGAAATATCATGAAAGATCATCTTTTTGAGATTAATTAAATTAAGAAAGAAATTATTTAATTTATCAATTTCAAATTCTTAAAGGAGATATCTCTAATACTTTGAATAAGAAATATACTTAATAAATTCTCTTTTAAAAAAAGAGTAATGTATTTTTAACAATCAAAATACTAATTACAAGAAATATTTAACATGTTTACCCGCTATAAAATTAAGAGTCATAAAGAATCAATCTGAATGTTCCTGTAGAGTCAACAAGTAGCGTCAAAGCCCTAGAAGAGAAAACTAGGGTATCGGTTGGGTAGAAAAAGTGCTTTTTGGTTGTTGTAGGATTGAAAACAAGATTTCTACCTTGGGAGGACCCAATAGGAATACCTTTGGATCCTAGTTTAGAGAGGTATAGTTCTTTTACATATTTCTTGAAGGAAAAATCTCCAACAGAGACTGAAGAAGCACATAAAACTGCATTAAAAATGCTTTTTACAACTAATAGAAAAAGTTCATCTCAAAGAGTCAATGGATGCTTGCCACAATAAAAATCAAGACCAAATATTGTCATCGAGCAAAGGATGGTAAAATAAATAGTCTTGTATAGATTCAATCACAATCTAATCTGTAAATTCATGGGTATTCACCCTACCCTAAATTCTTTGCATTCTTGGGTTTGGCAAAATTAGGAGCCTCTTGGTGAGTATTATTTATGATTTATTAGTAATGGATATTTTATTGTTAGTTTTTCCTCACTTGCCAATAGAAATAAGGCTTTCGAATTAAAAAAGAGGAATCATGGTTTGACAGGATTATTTGTTCAGCCATGGAGAGTGGGATTTGATCCCCTAATTGAACCCACTACTATCTTGGTTTGGATCCATTTGTATGCACTTACAATGGAGTTTTGGAGTGAGTAGGTATTGGAAATCATTGATAATTCCCTTGGAAGATATTTGGGTGTTTCTAGAGATACAATGGAAGGAAACATAGCAGTTTATGCTAGATTATGTGTGGAAATGGATCTCAGCCAGCCTTTGTCGGTAGAGGTTGAACTTGAACTTGTAGGTATATCTTGGATTCAACAACTGGATTATGAGGCATTGCCCTTCAAGTGTAGATTTTACCACAAATATGGGTATTTGGCTCAATCCTGCCCAAACAATATGAACATAAAAATGGAGGCTCCTCTAAGAATGTCAAATATTCCTAAGGAGGATAAGTCAACAATCAATAAAGAAACAACCAACATTTCTTAGGGTGGAGAAGCATAAGGAGATGGTTTTGAATAGCCTAAAATAAGGAGAAGGCAAAAGAAAAAAGTTGGCAAAGAGAAAATCCAAATCAATCCCTTAAATAGGTATGATATATTCAAGACACTAGTGGACCAAGAAGAAGAAAAATTCATGGAAGGAGTTTATGGGAATAATAAAAACAATAACAGCCATGTTCAAGCCCCTCTTTCCCCTCCTCCTATCCTAGAGCAAGTAACATAGTTCAGTGAGTTACCACAATCAATGATTGCAGGGGTATTGATAGTGTATAACCAAGAGCAACCGATAATTAAAGATTTCATCATGGGTATAGCAGAAAAGAATAGAGAAAAGCCAAATCTAGGGATAACTCAAGTGGAAAAGAGATAAAAGAATATCAACTCTTAAGGAGTGGGTAGAAAATCAAATAAGAAATTGATAGCAATTCAAGGAGATAAACTAATCACTGAGTGATTGGTGAGGATAATAGACTCTTATTGGTATCAAGGTAACCAATGATTATACAATCATGGAATAGTAGAGGTTTAAACAGTAGAACCCATCAATATATTGTTCGAAGACTCTTAGAAAAAGTAAAACAATTGTTTTGCTTATCCAAGAGATAAAAATATTGTTGGATCTTATGTGTAAAATAGTAAATAGACTTTGGAGGGGTGTTGGTCATATGGAAGTGGTTGCTCAAGGGACCTTAAGGGGGATAGTTACCTTTTGGAACTCTCTTTAATGGACAACAATAGAACATATAGCTTGGAGGGGTGTCCTCACATCATATTTTAGGAACAATGTGACAACTGAGCAGGTTTTAATCATAAATTTTTATGGGGCTCAAAACCTAGATGGTTAGATTCATCAATGGAAAGCAATGCATAATATAAGATTCTCGAGGGAGGAGTTAGATTGGATTGTTGTTGGGGATTTTAATGCTAAATTATCATCTAGAGACTAGGAAGGGCGAACTCTAATTTTGGATCCAAGGGATCGACTTATGATTACCCAAGTCCATGCATTACACTTGGTGGATATTAAATGTCCTCGAATCAACTATACTTGGACTAATAAGAGGAGGGAACCACATAGCAAGAAGGTGAAGTTAGATCATTTTTTGGTTTTAGAGGAGGCATTTGTGAAATGAAATCCAAAATTTTAGATCATTTCCCCATTCTATTGGAAGGTTGGATTAAGACAGGGCAACATACAAACCATTTAAATTTGAAAATTGTTGGTTACAAAAAGAGGAACTTTGAAAAAAATTCCATAGTGGTGCGAAGAGGGATGTCAGATATATGGGATAACAATGTTTAGATTCCACAAATAGCTTAATCATGTCAAGTATCAATTGAAACAATGGAGGCGAGCTAACAATAAAGACTTATAGGTCCAAAGAGCTCCATTGGTGGTCATATGGGACGAGGTTCAAAAACACTTCAAGGTAGGAACAATTACAAAACAACTCAAAAAAGAGGATTATGCATTACATAAAGCAGTTGAGGACAATGATAACCAATAGGAGATCTACTAAAAACAGAAAGCAAGAATCACTTGTACCAAAATTTTCCATCGAACTACTTGTGCTAGGAGACAAACAAACAAGATGGAAGCTCTCAAGAATGAGAATGAGCACTCCTTTGATACAATCCTAGGTATGCATTTCCATTCAATGTATTATTTTGCTAAATTATTTAAGTATGGTGCAATATGAAGAGGCTCAAAAATAAGTTCTTGATGTCATATCCTCTATTATCTATGAAGAAGAAAATCAGGCCCTAATTAAACCCATTGATAGAGAGAAATTGAAGAAAGTAGTATTTGGAATTAGTACCAGAAAAACACCGAGTCCAAATGGCTTTCCAATTGATTTTTTCATACCTTTTGGAACAACTTGGAGGAGGATGTAATGGCTGTTATAGAGTCTATAGGTAGTAAAATAATGCTTAAAGCATTAAATCATACATTTATTGCCTTAATTATGAAAGGGGGAGAGGGGGTGCATATTCCAAATTATAACCTATTGCCTTATGCAATGTTATATATAAAATAATTACAAAGGTAATGCCTAAGCGACTAAAAACTCTCTTGTATAGCATTATTTCCTCGGATTAAGGGGGTTTTATAAAGGGTAGGTAGATCTTAGATGGTGTGGTTTTATCTCAAGAGGTAATCTACTCAATGCAAAAAATTGGAAATAGGGGAATGTTCATAAAATTGGATATGTCAAAGGCTTATGATAGGGTGGAGTGGAGCTTCTTGTCAAGGATGATGGCAGCCTTCGGTTTCTCTTAGGATTGGATATAATGGGTCATGAGTTGTGTTTCTACTTCAACATACTCAGTGTTAATCAAAGGCCTTCCCTCACAACCGTTTGGAGCTACTTGAGGCCTTCGTCAAGGATATCCATGTTCCCCTTATCTTTTTTTGTATTTGCTGAAGGCTTGGGTAGACTCATCTTGAGGAGAATACAACAAGGTTTGCTAATAGGTATCAAGGTGGGTGAGGAATTTTTGACTCACTTACAGTTTGTGGATGACACAAGATTCGTGGAAGTGGCCAACTTCAGGTAAGCAAGAATGTTAGAGATACTCTTAATGTTACCTGAGAGCCACAAACCAAGTCATCAATGATAAAAAATCTAAAGTGGTCTTTTTCAATCTTGATCGAATGCTTTAGGACAAAATTTTAGAGATCTTGGGATTCACGAGGACTTCTCTCCCACTGGTATATTTTGGGGTCCCTTTGCATTTTAAAAAACTAAAAATAGATATATGGAGGAATATTTTGGATTGTATCAAAGAAAGAATTAATCATTGGTCTCACAAATGGTTAAGCTATGAAGGTGGACTAGAATTTTGCAGTCAATCATTCAAGCCATGCCAATTTATAAATTTTTTATCCTTGCTACCCCATATACCATATGGAAAGAGTTAGACAAGATGGCTAGAAAATTTTTATGAGGAGTAAAAGGAGGTAGGAAATGGGCCTTAGTAGGTTGGGATAAATTAAGTCAGCTCAAGGTAAAGGGATGTTTGGGATTGGGGAGACCAGAGTTAAATAATAAAGCTTTGGTTGGAAAGCTTTATTGGAGGTGGATTTCCCAACCAACTTATTTATTTAGTAGAGTTTTAACTAGTAAATATTTGGGACAAGTGAATCCGAATGAGGTGAGTCGTTTCCCTTTGGATGGTAATGGGTCCTTGGTGTGGTAGGCTATAAAGTTAGGATCTCAGGTAGTGAAATATGGATTGGTCTGGAAAGTGGGGAGAGGGGAGAAGGTACAATTTTGGATAGATTCATGGGATCAATACCCACCTATCATTGTTGAATTTTTAGAATTGCAGCTAGTAAAAACAACCATGGAAAGTAGGGGTTGGATTCATGGGATATGAAGTCATTATTAATGCCTATGTGAGTAGATATGAAGTCAAAAAATGATCTGGTTTGTACAACTGCTTCTGGTTGGAGATATATACGCCCTTCTTCGTCAAGCACTGGTAATTCTGATTGAGATTGTACTTTCTGACCGATCACCTTCTTGAGACAAGAGACATGAAATACTGGATGTATTCGTGATGAAGGAGGCAACTCTAATTGATATGCCACTTCTCCAATGCGACGTATAATTTTGTAAGGACCGTAAAATCGAGGAGCCAACTTCTGACTAGACTTGATCTTTAATGACAACTGTTTGTAGGGCTGAAGACGCAGGAACACCATATCACCGATATTGAATGCCCTTTCCGAACGATGCATGTCTTGTTGCTGCTTCATGCGATTTTGTGCTTGGACCAAATTATCCTTCAGAATAGTGAGTATTGATTGACGCTGCTGAAACCAATCATCTACTTGGGCCACTTTGGAGGATCCTGGTACATAATCTGCTATAGTTGGTGGCTTAGTTCCGTACAATGCTTCAAAAGGAGACATCTTAGTGGAATAATGGTAAGAAGTGTTGTACCACCATTCTGCCAATGATAACCACTGACTCCATTGATATTGTTTATCCTGAACAAAACATCTTAGGTAGGTACCCAAACATTTGTTAACTACCTCCGTTTGACCATCTGTTTGTGGATGGTATGCAAAAGACATATTTAATTTGGTACCACTAAGTCGAAACAATTCTCTCCAAAAATTGCTAGTAAATATGGGATCACGATCACTTACAATATTTTTGGGCATTCCATGTAATTTGAAAATTGAATCCATAAATACCTTGGCCACTTTGCTTGCTGAAAATGGATGTTGTAAAGCCTGGAAGTGAGCATATTTGGAAAGGCGATCAACTACCACGAAAATTACTGTTTTACCTTCCGACTTAGGAAGACCTTCAATAAAATCCATGGAAATATGTTCCCACTGGCGATCCAGAATAGGTAACGGTTGAAGCAACCCTGGTGATTTGACTGTTTCTCCCTTATTGCGTTGGCACACTTCACATTCAGCTACCCATTGCTTAACCTCTGCTTTTAATCCTTTCCAACAAAAGGATTGTTTAACCCGCATGTAGGTTTTTAGAAACCCTGAATGTCCTGTTGATGGAGAAGCATGTGACTCCTCTAGAATCTGTGCTTTGATTGGTGAATTGTGAGGGATGTAAATGCGACTCTTCTTACGTAATATTTGGTCATCATATGTGAAAAGAGGGTATTTAGAGGAACCCATAGATAATTCTTGAATTATTTGAGTTGTTTCACTGTTGGACAACCATTCTTCCTGCAATTGAGACACCCACTGCGAACATGGTCCTGAAATGGCATTAATAACGACTTCATCTTCGTATTTTCTAGATAATGCATCCGCTGCCACATTTTCTTTACCTTTCTTATATTCAATCACAAAATCATATCCCAATAATTTAGTCAACCACTTATTTTGTTCGGGATAAGAAAACCTTTGTTCTAGAAAATGCTTGAGACTGTTGTGATCGGTTTTAATAATAAAACGACTATTGATTAAGTAATGCCTCCATTTTTCCACTGCATGTAAAATAGCCAACATTTCTTTTTCATAGGTGGATCTACCCAAATTTTTCCCTGAAAGTTGTTTACTTTCAAATGCCAAGGGATGACCCTCCTGCATTAGTACTGCACCAATACCTGTTCCTGAGGCATCGCATTCAATGACAAATGGTTTTTGGAAGTCTGGAGTGGCCAAAACTGGAGTCGTACACATTGCCTCCTTGAGAGCCTCGAAGGCTTTGGTAGCTACTTCTGACCATTGAAAAGCATCCTTTTTGGTGAGAGTCGTGAGAGCACCCACAATTTTTCCATAGTTATGCACAAATTTGCGGTAATAGCCCGTGAGGCCCAAAAAACCATGAAGTTTCTTGATGGTTTTAGGCAAAGGCCAATCCTGTATTGCCTTAATCTTATTGGGATCCACCTTAACACCTTCCTGAGATACTATATGACCGAGGTACTCAACTTCTTGAACACCAAAGGAGCATTTAGATCGTTTGACAAACAACTTTTCCTTGTGTAGGATATGGAGAACTCTGTCCACATGTGCTAAGTGATCTTTCCATGATTTACTATAGATGAGTATGTCATCAAAGAAGACTAGAACAAATTTACGTAAGAATGGATGAAACACCTGGTTCATGAGACTTTGGAATGTAGATGGTGCATTAGTGAGACCAAAGGGCATGACCAAGAATTCATAATGACCTTCATGAGTTCGAAAGGTTGTTTTGGGAATATCCTCGTCCCTAACTCGGATTTGGTGAAACCCTGAGCGTAAGTCCAATTTGGTGAAGAATTTGGCACCATGTAGCTCATCTAGTAAATCATCAATGACAGGAATAGGAAACTTATCTTTGATTGTGATTTTATTGAGAGGACAAAAATCTGGACACATACGCCAAGAATTGTCTTTTCGACGAGCTAAGACGACAGGTGAGGAATAAGGACTAGTACTATGATGGATGACACCATGGTCTAATAGTTCTTGGACAATCTTCTCAATTTCTATTTTCTGGGGTTGGGGATATCGATAAGGACGACCATTGGGTGGAAGACTTCCTGGAACAAGATGGATAGCATGGTCATGAGATCTTTTGGGGGGTAGGCCTTTGGGTTCTTGAAAAACTTCCTCATAATGAGCCACAATGTGTTGAAGATCTTCCTCTTTGATTTTTGATATATCTAGTTCTAATTTCTCTATGCAATTGATTCGGGCTATGAATCCCCCACCATATTTTCTTAATATCTTTTCCATGCTATGTGAACTTACAACTTTTGATGGAGGTGTGGGTAGTCCTTGAAGACGAATAGTCCTCCCATTGGCTTGCCATTCGACAAAGCGATGTTTGTGGTTAAAACCCACTGTGGTTTCCAATTGTTCCATCCATGCAACGCCTAAAATAACTTCCAAATTTCCTAATTCCATAACAAAAAGAGGACCTTGCCAAGTATACGTACCCATTTGTAATGAAACTGAAGATGTCTTACCTAGACATTGAGAAATTTCCCTGCTTGCAGTTCTGACTTGAAACCGATCTTGACTAGAAGAGAAGACATGCAACCCCAATGTCCTTGCAAGTTTTGCATCAATGAAGTTGTGAGTACTTCTAGAATCAATTAATATTGTCACCCTCTATTTTCGAATGAAACCTGCCACCTTGATTGTATGGTGAGAGGATAACCCCATGAGAGCATGTATTGAAATAGTCATGGTATCCTCCTCAGTGACAACTTCGTCGTGTTCATTTTGGTCCTCAACTGGGAGATCCTCAGGTGCGTCATACTCCTCTATTTCTTCTTCTTCCTTGTCGGCATATTCAATCTAAAATTTTTGTCGTGGTGTACATGCTTGATATTTTTGATGATGAGTGCGACATTTGTAGCAGAAGTACCGTGACGGTTGATCATTTCTGCGAAAAGAGTTGTTGCGGAATGGAGGTCGCCCATATGAATCACGTCGTGTGGATGGGCCTACGTGCGCCTTTGTCTCCACCAAATCAGCAATCCTTATACACTCATCCAACTTGGATGGATTGTGTAGGTCTACTTCAACTTTAATATGTGCTTTTAATCCATTTTGAAAAGCCGCTACTACCACGTCCTGTTGTAGGTCTTGTGCATAGTGAAGCATACTGGTGAATTCTAAAATATAGTCCCCTACTGATCCTGTTTGCTTAAGTGACAACAATCGTACTGTGTATGAACCTGTGGGACCTTTGTCGAATCTGTGAAGAAAGGCTTTTCTGAAAGTATCCCAATATAATGCATACTGGGGATCCTCACGTTTATACCATGTAAACCACTGATAAGCTTCAGTGCCGAATTTGGTTGCTGTAAAAGGGACTTTGTCCCCTTCTTGGAATTTGTAGAATTCTAAGATGCCTTCCATTTTTGCAATCCACCCACGTGGATCCTGGCCTTCAAAGGTAGGCATGTCAACGCGTGGATAATTGACTCCAGTTGGACCTCTTGGTTGGGAGTGAACATTGTTTCTATCTTGTTCCTCGTTACTCCTCTGTCTCTGGTTGTTATTTTGATAAGGTCTGTTAAAACCTCTTTGTTGCTCCATATTTTCTTCATTACCCCCATCCTCAATATTTTGGTGACCATTGTGATTCAGGGATTGACTATTTTGACCTCTATGGTGTGTATAGTCGTCATAGTAGACGTCCATACTCCAGTGATTGGAACTAGAAGGATTTGGTTGGGGCGGTTTCCTAGATGCGTTGAAGCTTGCAGTCATCATCTAAAGATTTAATATTAACTCTTTTAACACCTCATCATTGATCAATGGATGATTACTTTCTACTTGGGTGACGTTTTCTTGTGCGGAATTTGGAGAGGTATTGGATGCCATTGGGCTGACCACTGGATGACTCGGATTAAAACTACCAATTCCGAAAGGAGAAGGAGAATTTTTTGTACCTTGGCTTCGACGAGCTCTTCTTGCGTTGTTGTTGGGAGTTTCCGAGCTTGATAGATGATCATCAGATCCTTTGGTCCAACTTCTTCTCATGCACTAATATAATTTCTCACTTAGAGGCTATTCTGCTTCAATTTTCTATAAAATTTTGATTGATTTCAGCAAAAAATTTGGTTGTTTTTTGCTTTATTGTTGCTCCAACTGCAACGCGGTTAGTTCCTTTCAACGACTAATTGAACTTCAAAAATTTTTCCAATTTTTTTTCAAACTCGACCATCGAAGTGAACGACACGACACGACCACTAAAGAGATATGACAAGACCAAGACCATCGAAGTGAATGACATGACACGCCCTGAAGTGAGACGAAACGACTCAAACACTGATGTAATCGAAACAACACCAATACGATATAACACGACAGACGATGTACCAATCAAGGAGGCAAGATGACACGTGGATACCACCATACGACTATGCGATAAAAAGACAAAGTGGAAGACTATGATACAAGGGACACACGAAGGACCCCAAAATGACATAATGACAAGACAAGACAAGACAAGGATAGTTGAAGAATTATGACACGCGGGCAAAGTGAGGGGCTGTGTGATCGTAGTCACACCCTGTTATGTGCATCACCTACCTTAAAAACTGCCTTCCACCCACTATACACTGTATGTGGGATAATTCTTTTGACCTAAAATTAAAAAAATTACAACGTGCTTGTACCTTAGGTTATGTGTCGTGAATTTTTTATTTTCATGCGTTTTGATTGGTTGATGACCCACTCTGCAAATTATTACGTTTTATTAGGTGTTTCTGCGAGGTGAATGTGTTTTTCATGTTTTGATATCTGATTGTCCCTGTCCTTGAGCCTATGAATGTGAGTACATTTTAGAGACCCTTCTGTTGCATGCATGAGGCATTGCTTGCCCTGCCAATTCGCATAGATAGTCTGACCATCAGATGATGTTGCTTCCTCCAAAGAATAGGTGTGTTTTGAAAAATGCATCTAGCGCTACGAAGTATGGACCACCAATGAAGATGAAATGAGATGAAGATGCCATATTAAAGTTGCGTTACTTGTGCACTTGGTTGGCGGTGTTAGTGAGTGCGAAGAGAGATCGGTTTCCAACTGCTACAAATGTTGTGTGTTGCTTGGCAACCTTGGGGATTGCAAATGGATATGATAAATGGAACAACGTCAGCCTCCTGAAGTTTGAAGATCGACCCAATCTACTGATACCACTTGCACGGGACAAACTTCCCTTGACTCTAAATAGCAGTAATAAACACTGAAATGTATATAATAATCAACAATGATAAATCACAATAATCCAAATCGAGTGAACATGGAGAATGCCAAGCAAGTATGAAAGGAAATAAATGATTGCCACTTTAGGTGGGCTCACCCTCATCGTAAAGGCAATTATCGCAAATGATATGTAAATTCAAATATGATAGATGCCTTACAATAATAAAAATCTAACCTAATATATATGAATTAATTGCACTTGGAAAACATAGCCGACATGGCTAGGTTTGTTATGTAGCACTTCTTGGCTAAGATGGGTACTGAGAAGGAGGTAGGGGTTCAATGGCATAGTGACATGGCTATTGAGTATGAGAGGATTAGGCAGGTTGGTGAGCAAATCCAATGTTTAGCTAATTTGGACATCCATTGTAGAAATATGGTTTAGGAGATTTGGCTCTAATGCAAATCTTCTTTTACTTTTGTAAATAGGTGTTCTTGTCGGCTAAGGCTGGGAGGAGTCTCATCCCAACTTGTAAATGATCTTTGTTTTAATATAAAATTTTCAAATGTTTTTCAAAACATGTTTGCACGCTATACATATTAATTTCTTAATTATTCAGATCCCACAATAAAAAGTGAATTTTCAATATTTACATGTAAAGAGTTTATACGGAAAATGATATTTTCTAAAATTCTTTCTTTTCTTTTTTTTAATAGAAAATAAAACTAATATAAAATGGAACGTAAGAACATAAAATTACTATGAAAAATTAATGGTTTTTAAGTGCCAACCAATTTTCCTTTTTTATAAAATAGATTATTACGTACATACCAACTCTTCTTTATGCTTTCAATAAAATATTATTTGGTACTTTTAAACATAATTTACACACAATGAAATAGACCGCTTTTTAAAACATTTCTCTACAAAAATCACCTAATGGTAGGCTACACATTGCTGGTATAAACTGAACTCTTTTAAAATTTACCAAGCATTCATTTTGCTTCCATCCATTACTCAGTCGCCAACACATCACAAAACTCACATAACTTGGTGTTTCTAAATGAATGGGATTAGAATGACTCTTCCATTATGGAATGAGTGCATCTACTTAATGCAATGCAACGGTTTTCCTTGAGTGCATCTACTTAATGTTTTACAACATTTTCATGCAGTGATTTCCTCTTTTATCAAATAATTGAATATTTTTATATTCAAGCTTACGTAGTAAAAGATATCAAGTCATACAATCATTAACATATTCTATTTTAATTACCCAAACCAAACGACGAATTTTAAGGGTTTTTACAATAATAAAAATCATAATGTAAAAGGACATAATTTAGCAAACTTCATTCCAAGTAATTTGTTGGTTGGACTATTCGACCATGCCTCAGACGTAATTCTCTTCTTCGTAGAGTTTTATTTAGCAAAATAAAATATTTCTCATAATGCAAAATGCCAAGGTTTATCTAACTTTATTCCTGGTAATTTTGACTGGACCCCCCCAACCATGTCTCGGACAAAATTCACTTCACTCAGTGACTCTGCATAGGTAAAAAAAGCTTTATATATATATATTTATATATATATATTTTGGTTAAGAAATAATTTAGCCTAATAGTTTTAACCTCTCGTTTTAGGAATTGATAGCATTATTTATGAGTACAACACAATAACCTCTTATTTTCTCCCTACTATACAGGTTGAAAGAGATTCGCCCGTTCGCCATATAAAAACAATCAAGAAGTAACATAATTTATTTTATTTTATAAAGCACTTGAGCTTGCTTTCAAGTAAGCAATAACCAGTTGAAGAATATTTCATTTATTTGTTATCATTAAGGGAAATTAACATAGCTTCCTCCTATTTAAACCATTAGAACGTAACTACTATCGAAAAATCATGCTAACGGAAATTCACCTATTTAATATATATAGCTAAAATAGAGTAATTTCCAATGTACTAGCTATGGCTAGAATCACCTTTATTATTGAATAGAAAATAAATAGATGAACATGAAATATTTATATTAATGGTCATATTAAATAGATGAACATGAAATATTTATCTTACTGGTCATATTCTTCATTCCACTATTCCCCTCTTCGTTCTTACTTGTGCTAACCCTCCTTCCCTTCTTACCTAACAACCCTCCTTTTAAAATGGAGATGGGGGTGGGGTAGTCGGCATGTGAGAGGCCATGCCTTTAGCCAGTTCAAAATTAAATCCTTTGGTCAAGTGTCAATTTTTATAAAATTTGCTTGAGTTTTTAATGAGTATGATGACTTAACTTTAAAATTAATTTAAAATATTTTAAATGTATGATTCTTTAGATTAATTAAAAGTCATTTTTGTTTCATTGATTAATAGATAAATAAACAAACAAATAAATAAGCAATAAACTAATAAACAAATAAAATCATTTAAAACTATCATACATGTTTATACTTCCAACAATCATTCTCATACCTCATACCAATAATCTGATGATAACAAGATGTTACAATCTACCTTACAATAATAGCTCTCATGCTTTAAGGCACTTTCCTTGTCGTTGGAGGATTATCAAAAGCAAACACTCATTCAATTAGAGATATAAAGCATACATTCACAATGCACCTATATGAATGTAGTTATATGGTCTTCCATGTACCCTTGAGACATTAGTGAGTGTTTCGTTACTAGGGCTATTTTACCCTTTTGCAAAAGCGAATATCCCACCACGGTGAGAATTTACACTACCATCATTTTCCATTTTATCTTTCGAGGACTATTACCTGCAAAACAAAAATTATTAGCAGTACCATATCTAATAATGATATAGCATAATAATTTAAGAGAGATGCACATTATATACAAATAACAACATTATAAAACATGTTTTGGGAGGGTCATGATATTATATTATATCATATAATATTCTATTGAATAATTAATGAATAAACCTACATAATATTCTATTTGGCCTTTATTACTAAAAATATTTGATATAAGTATCTTTAACAATACTAAATTGAAGAGTAATATTGTTGACTTTTTTCTAGATTTAAAGTAGCACAAATAAAGCACTCATGGAGGACACCTTTTAGGATGAGTATCTTTTTTCCATACCTATTTAGGAACCATAAATTTGCTGATATTTCTAACTATTTGGCTATAGAAAAAATCCAAAATACTTCTCTCATTAAGAGCATTATTACCTAATTAGAAAAATTGCTCCATATACCTAGGTTAGAGGATGTCTCATTTTAATTGGCCTAGCTAATGTGATGTGATGGTGTGGTTGAACCCAGGTGTTATAGGTGAGTTGGAGAGGAGAGGGCAATCCTCCAAGGGAGGTCCCAAATTCGAATCTCCACCCTACCAAAAATTTGAATTGGGTACCCAAAATCCAATTGATAATGTTGGTGTGGGCAGGACCGGGCATGATTCCCGGGTGAATTTAACGGTGTAGAACCCCATGGTCATGGTCTCTCAGACCAAGGCGGCCCCACAAGGGGTTTTTTGCTTAAAAAAAATATGGTGTGGTTGACAAGATAAAGTCTATGATATCTTGAGGGTATGCCATGTTGAGCCATGTGGGGATATTTTACCACTAAAACAAGACTTGTAAAGACCTGCATACAAGATCTTATTGTTCATCACTATAAATAGATACTAAAAATTATGTTGCTCATTAAGACCAGTGCCAATGCATGGAAAACCCTATGAATAGTGAATAAATTCCCTTAAAACCATGTTTTTTTGGAATCCTTTGATATAGAGGGTTAGGACTTTATTGAGCATATTTTGGTATGCATAGATTATATTACCAAATGGGTGGAAGTTAAGGTATTGATGCATACACAAGAGGACAATGTTAGTAAATTATTTTATGAAGATATCTCCACATTATATGATTGATCAGTAGAAAATATCACTAGTCAAGGATCATCATTTGTTTATAATATGATTAAAGAACTAATCATAAAATATGATATTCACCATTGGAAATATAATCATAGCACCCACAAGCAAACAAAAATATGGAGATCATTAGATATTTAGGGGATAATTACTTGAAAACTAGGGATATGGTAAGTTTTCCTCCAAAAAAGATAAATTAATTGATTCATAAATATTTTTTTTAGGTCACATGAAAATATAGAGAATACATGATGTTGATACTTCATGGGATTTGCTTTGTTATGTACTAATGCATGCAATATTTAGGTAACTCAAAATTATTGTTTTAATTTTCTATGCAAACCATTAATTTCACTTTATAAAAGAATCCCTTTAAACTTAACATTTTATTTTCTATGAGAAGCAACCTTATTAATGTTTTTTTTATTGGTAAAAAAGTGGTTTTGAAAGGATCCCATAACCTTTTAAATAGAGGAAAAAATTACAAAAATCTCCATAGAGACAAAAAGGAATAGGAGCACTAACCTTGGCTAAGAGCCCAGAAGAAGCCTAACACACTTTAGGAGAACCACGACAAGACCATATCTGAAAATAAGAGAAAGCCTGCATAGGGGTAGAACCAAAAAAAAACAAGAGCGCCACCCATGCAGGGGCAAAAATAGCAAAAAACTTGACCTACCCAAGCCAAACCCAGCCCAGGATGCCTAATCAGGGAATGGCGTTGTTCGACCCTTGACCGTTACCTATAGTGCTCACTCCCACCAAGATTTTGAATTCCTAAAGGATTTCATATTGATCCTTGTATTACTCCATAAGAACATCCACTTGGACCAACAAAGAAGAGACTGTCTTTGCCGCCCACCTGAGAACCTTGAGGAGATCCTGAATTTCCTAGAGATGCCCGCAATCCAAGAGAATGGGAAAATGGGTTACCCACGAGAACAATAATGGTGCTTTGGTAGAAGTACCCTCGGTGGGAATAGGGTATTTGGTCGAATTATTCTTCTTGGTTTGGAATGATAAAGAGTCATCTAAAACTTCATCAATGACCAAAGGGGATTTCCATTTGTTGCATCATGCCTTGGCTCAAAGGAGATAGCGTCGGGGCTCAGAATTTTGAGAGTTAGGGGTGTTCTCCACCCTGGTTGCAGGCCCCAACTAACACTTGGGAGGAGGAGACATTAGAACGTCTCTCCCAGCTTCCCCACCAATATTTTTTAGACCAGTGGCTATGAGGGCAGGCCCGATAGGGCCAACAGCCCTACAATTTTGCTCAGCCACAATATGATTAAACATTACAAGGTGGAGGTCCTTGTGAAGGGGAGATGAAGGAATACCCCTTTTTATGTTCATGATGGACCTTTACACTAACCTAAACATGTACTCAAGAATATTGATCAATTTTTTTCCTTGGAGGTGGTTCAAAAAATCCAGATGAAAGCTTCTCAAAATTACACCAAGGCTATCGAGGGTGAAGTACCTAAGAACTGTAATCATGATAATGTCTCATGAATTTGATAGTGTCTTTCTCATGATGCCTCCTTTCTCTTTGCCTAGTGACTCTCATTTGTCCCTGAAAAGAGCTAGTTCCCCTTGGAGGGAATGCTTTTTGCGATTGATGATTTCTTCGTCATTTGAAAGGCCAATGATTTTAGCTAGCAAATCCATCATGACAATGAAACCCAAGCCTCTGAGGAAAACATGTTCACTATTCCACATGCAAACTAAGTACAACGATAGGTCCAGTTTTTTTCCATTAAACTACAAAAAATTAAGGAGTCCGTGGTCCCTAAAAATATCTTCGACCAAAGGGTTATTTGAAGGGAGGATGGTTCAATTTCGGCCATGGTGGGAGAATTACATAGAGTAGATGGGTGGGGCTCAGGGGAAAGGTGGAAAAGATGAAAAAATGATAGAAGGGCAAGAGTGGTAAAGAGGCTAGTGGAAGGACCTAGAAGGTGCTGAAACATGGGGCTACTCGTGGCCCATGTCATCCGAATCCAATAAATATCCACATGCACAGGTGGAAAGGCATGCCAAAAAATGGAGAGGCATAGGTGGAGATGGGAGTGGATAATATTGAGGCCAGTGAACGGGATGTGCCAGGTCAAATTTTGGTGTTCAGGATAACCATCCATGTTGGACAGGTTTACATAGCAAAGGTATTCAGAATGGATAATGATGATGGGGATCAAGGAACTGCTAGAAACAAGGATATCCTTCTGATAAAGGATACTCAATAGGGGCATCAGATGGACCAGCACACGAACCAACTCACAGATAATAGCATTGAGCGGGGGTAAATCAATAAACTTTTATCAAAAACAAGAATCAAACCAGGGAAACCAGAGAGACTCAAATTGGGGTAGAAACCAAATTAAAGCTGGAGAAAAAGGGATCAAACAACCTAGCCAAAAAATAATTTCTCATAATATGGCTTTAGTCCCAATGATGAGGGTGAACAACTTGTAGATAATTTTAAAAGGTTGGGCACACATATCGAAAACTAACGAATAAAAACTTATCGTGCTGAGATTCTAAAAGCTCAATTTATTGAGAATTGGGAGTGGCCACACCTTGGAAACAACAGTGATGTCATTCCTGCCTAGGCCATTATACGTGGAAATCCACGTATTGAAAATGTGTTGCATAAGTCCTCTAAGGGTGGTGTGGGCGAACAACTATCTAGATTTGGAAGCCCTTTTGACCTGACAATGAGGGAAAGGGTCCAAATAGAAGAAGGGATTGAGAGATGACTTGCTGAGAATCAGATGAGGCCATGCCTTGGAAACAATAGTAGTGTCATTTCCATAGAAGCTGTTGTACATGGAAGTCCACATATTGAGCATGTGATGCATAAGGCTTCTGGGGATGGTGCGGATGAACAACTATTTGGATTTGGGAGCCCCTTTGACCTGTCAATGAGAGAGAGCATCTAGCTAGATGGAGTGACTATGAGACATATTATTGAGCGGGGGTTGACCCTTCAAGTAGTGCTCAGTCGAAATAAATAAGACAAACCTACCATGTTATGCAAAAATTGACCAATGAGATTGCTCAAATGGAAACGAGCTTGGAACCAGTGAAGTAGAAGTTGATTTCTAATATCGACACCCCAATATTCACTGCTTGTTGATTTCAATGACATTGATGTCAATAAGGGATTGGAGTAAGGATTCTCTCCACATAGTGAGACTATGTTCAGAGATACCCATATTTACTAAATGGTCAATGACTCAATTTCTTTCTCTGTAAACGTGGTTCGTCTTCATGTTCGAGAAAGAAAGTATTAGATGTTTGATTTCAGAGATCATATTGGATATGTTCCATGAAGCTGGAAGAGTGTTAGATGTCAGGAAGCTGATGATGTGAACAACACAAGCTTATACTGAGGGGGTGAACAGTATAAGATCATTTTTTTCCTTTTCTTTCCCAAATAGTATTAATCAATATAATCAATGGCAATATCAATAGCAATAACCAAAGCAATGCACAAATTATCACATACAATAGAGACACCAATTTTAATGTGGTTCACCCAATGTGGGCTACCTCCATAGAGAAAATATTTCTTCTAAATATTTCTCAAATAATATCATGGGAAGACTTTCCCTATTACAATGTTTATGGACCTTTTTCCAAAGGAGATGTTGTTCCCCTAATCTCAAGTTCATGGATCTCCTCCACAGGAGAACTCTTTCCCCTTCTTCTCTGGTTAGTGATATTCTAGAAGACTTTGTCTATCTATTGCACTGATTGGTGGATCTCTCTCCACTTGAAGACTCCTCACTCATATCTATCTTCAATTGTCCTAGTTGTTGGATCTCTATCCACTGATACTCTGTCCTCTATACTCTATCACCTCCAAATCTCTGTCTCAATATTGTACTAAACATAGTTCATTCGATCTAGCACAACTCTGCTCAATCTCTTGAACTAAACATAATACATTCGGTCTAGTACAATTCTTCTCAATAGGTCCACATAGAACCTACTCAAATTTGCTCAATAGGTCCACACAAAACCTACTCAAATATGCTCAATAGATCCACATAGAACCTACTCAAATATGCTCAATAGGTCCACATAGAACCTGCTCAAATCTGCTCAACAAGCTCACTTAGAACTTGTCCAAATCTGCTCAATAAGCTCACTTAGAACTTGTTCAAATATTCTCAACAAGCTCACTTAGAACTTGTCCAAATCTACTCAACAAGCTCACTCAGAACTTGTCCAAATCTTCTCAATAAGTCCTCTCTAGGACTTGCTCAAATATGCATAGCAAGCTTCCACAAAAGCTTACTCAAAATCAGTCCACAAGCCTTCTCAAAGACTTATCTCAAATCTGCTTAACAAGCTCACACAAAACTTGTCCAATCTCATAGAATCATAAAGAGAATTGTTAGAGACTCAATATGTTCTATACTCAATGCTTAATCAATATCTCAATTCAATCTCACAGAAGCATAAAGAGAATTTTTAGAGACTCAATATGTTCTATACTCAAATCCCAATCTCAAATCAAATCAATCTCATAGAAGCATAAAGAGAATTGTTAGAGACTCAATATGTTCTATACTCAAATATCAATCTCAACTCAAATCCAGAATATAGAATAGTGTGTTTCATGGAACTTGAACAACCACATGCATCCACTTGACTAGGCTCAATCAACTCTACTAAACCAAACACCTTAAGGAACAACCCTTTCTCACAAACCCTAGTCCAAACATATATCAATCAACTCAAAATTGTTTCCAACAATGCTCAAACACAAATCTCACATAACAATGATACTCATGTTCTTTTCTAATTCAAGTTCAAGTTCTTTGCATAACCAATTGGCTTCAACAACAATGCTTATAAAATAAGGTTTAATCACAACTCTCAATCCATAAAACTTTGAAGCATTAAACCAATCACTTTCGAAAAGGAAACCACAATCAATCCTTTTCACTCCAAAGGTATTTTATAATCAACCATCATAATCAATCAAAAGGAGAATGTGCCCATACCTTTTATGAAGATGAAGAAGCCTCTTTGAAAATCTGCCACAATCACAATATTCTTTTGCCAATCCTCACAAGGGTTAGAAGATCATAATATAATCAACATTACTCCACTTCACAATAATATTCACCAAGGCTTTTAATTAGAAAACCTTCTTAAGAATTAATGCACAACTTCCTTATCACTCCTAAAACCACTTGTACCATAAAATAAAATAAATCAAAACATTGCATAACCTTGTCACTCCAAAAACCACTTATACCATAAAATAACTCAAATATTTTATATCCTTCCTTTCAACACTTTTGCACTTAAAAATAATAATCACAAAGCCTTCTTAGGCAATATCCCACATTAATAAAAGATCAAACCTTAGCCATATGCAAAAATAAAATCCACTATACTCTCTGTGAAAGTCGACGATTAACACAACCTTAGCTAATTCGAAATATTTCATGCACCCAAAAATTTTAGTGATCGAATTATGGCATACCTTGCAAAATGGCTTCGGGTGGTTTCGACCCCGCGTTCCTCCTCGTCGTGCGCCTTAGCACATTCTCTGCCCACCGTGTGGGCTAGGCCTCCCATGTGGAGGATTTAAGCCTTTGAAACTTATATTTCTATCCTCTCCACCTATGCCTTGAAACTTGCTCCCCCAAAGGATCCCTTGAAGGGCTTTGGCATTTTGAACCTCTACTCACCGAGTTGCCAAGCGACAACTAAGTCGTGTGACCTAAGACTGCCCATGTGAGTGCCTTGGTAACTCTCTTCCTTAAGCCACATACACTTTTCTTACAAGGTGCCAAACTTGACCGCCCATGACTTGACTACCCATGTCACACTCCACAAAATTCGTTGCGCAATATTCGGATGCAAAGTACTTTGGGTTTTAGAAAATCATACGACTGCACTTGGTAAATTAAATGAAAAACATTTGTCTTATTTATATAAGCCATCATTCAATGCGAATACGACAGCCCTTTTAAAATTTCCCTCATGATGTCGGCGATGCCAATAAGAAAGGAGGGAAAAACCTTTTAAAAGGTTTTAAATTTTAATTTTAATTTTAATAAAATTAAAATTTAAACCTAAATTTCAAACTTTAATAACTTTATCACCGGAGGTCCTTTTTTGATGAAACGAAAAGCCAACTTGGGTTTTAAGAAAAACCCATTTCAAATATTCCATCCATGGTTTTAAATAAAACATTTTCTTGCCTTCCTTGGTTTTCATAAAAACCTTTTGCTAAGCTTCCCTTGAAGCTCCTTTTGGAACCAAATGTCATGCATCCCTTCTTGAACCTTTGATCAAAACCTTTGCTTCTCATGAAGCTCTTTGTGGAGCAAAATCATAGTGCTTACTTACATATCCTTTTTACATCAATGACAACTTTTAGCTTAGGGACTCAAAATGTCCAGCAGTCTCCCCCTTTGTCATTGATGGCAACCCATATCCTTTTAATGAAACCTGACCTTCTTTTCTAGTCTCCCTAGGACTTTGCTCCCCTTGGCTTAATGCTCTCTCAAATATCAAATCTCTCCTCATATCAAATCTCTCCCCAATACACAAATCTCTCCCCCTTTGACATCAATGGCAAAGGGTCACCTTTGGGGCTCGAGGCTAAGAATGAGCCTCTTAGCTTAGCCCCTCCCCCACCTCCACATGAGGTGGTTAATTCTGGGGTGGGAGTATTTCTACTCCCCGAAAGCATAGATTTGTGCCTTTATCTTTCTCTCTTCCTCTGTGATTTTTTTGAATCCTCTCACTGTTTCTTTCCAAGTTATCATCCTTGTTCCTATCATCACTTTTTTTCATGTTCATATTCTTGTTCTCATCCATGTTTCTGTTCTTGTTTTGATTCTCATCCTTGCTCCTATTTTTGTTTATACCTCTATTCCTATTCATATTTTTGTTCCTGTTCATATTCCTATTCCTGATCATGCGTGTTTTTGGAATATTTGCTCTACACCATCTTGCTATGTGACGATCATTATTGCACATATAACACTTAATGTTATTATTCCTTGGATGTGCAACTATCTTAGGATTTCTCCTAGTGAAGCCATATCCTCTTCTGTAATTAATCCTGCAATTCATTGCCTTGTGACCAAAACCATTGCATGAGTAGCAATAACCTTGGAAAAGTTGTTCTTTTCCATATAATTGTCTTTCATGTGTCTTGCACTATGAAGCCATGTGTCCAAACCTGTGACATGAAAAACATCTTCCATTGAAGCCTCCTTGTCTTGACCTCATTGGTCTCTTAGTCTCTTCTACTTGTTTCATGTTCCATTTGTTCCTTACTTGTGCATTGTTCCTTTCCTTGTTGAACTTTCTGTTGTCCAACTTATCCTTAGAAGTATCACTCTCTCTTTTACTTACTTATTTTGACTCTTTTTTTTTTTTTTGTGTTTGAGCTTGACTCTCCTTTTTTTGCTTCCTATTTCCCTTGTTCTTCTTTAGAACTAAGTCCTGTTATGGATACTGATGACCTTTGTGAATTTATAGTCCTTTCCAAGGTCTTTGAATTTTACTCAAACTTGTGTAGCTTGTCCTTAGAACCTTTTACTTCCATCCTTAGTGAAACTATCTCATGCTCTAATATTTCACACTCTAGATCTTTTATCTTTAATTTTTTGGCCATACCTTCTTCAATTTTTCTTGTCTCTTCAGCTTTGATTTTGAAGTTGGTGAGTTCCTATAGAAACCTTGCTTTTGCTTTCTCATATTCTTGAGCTTGAACCCTTAATCCTGAGTTCTTCCTTTTTAATTATTCAAGAGTAATCATAAGCCTTTCACATTCTATCTCTTTTACATTTGACTATTTAATCATACCTTCTTCAACTCTTCTTGCTTTTTCAACCTTATCTCTCAAGTTAGAGATATCCTGTAGAAGCTTTGTCTTACATTTCTCATCTTCTTGTATTTGAGCCTTCAATTCTAAATTCTCTCTTTTCAATTCAATAATCTCCTTAAGAGTGGCTTTCCCTTTTTATTTTTTTGAAGCATCTTCTTTTTCTTCTATTATTGAAAGTAAAGTTTATTCTTCATACCTGTTTTGATCATCCCTGTTATCCTTTCTTGAACCAATATCTAGAATTTAATTTTCGAGAATATCATCTTCATATTCACTACTACTAAAGTCATTACAATATCTTGCATCATGGCCAAGTTGACCACAAACAAAACACTCTTGTGGAAAATAAATTGCATGGTGACCTGTGTTCCCACATGTGGTACAAAACTTTATCAATCTAGATATTTATCCATTACTTGATTCATATCTTGAATCTATTTCCATTTGTCCTCCCAACACAACAATATTAAAGTCATCTTCCTTTTCTTTCATGACCATAGGTGTTATTTTCTTCTTGTGTCTCATGCTTCTACTCTTGCCTTTCTTTGCCATTTGTGTTCTTGCAGGATCTTTTGCTACATACTAAACCTAGCCTCCTATCGGCTAGGTTTTCCAAGTGGAAATAAATTATATTTATTAGGTTAGACTTTTTATTAAAAATCATCTATTATTGTTTATACATTCTTTCATCTGCGCATATCACATTTGCTTGAACGATGGGGATGTGCCCACCCAGAGTGGCAAATTCTCATCTACTTATATTTGTTATTCGATATTTCACTGTTTATATTTTTGCTGCATTATATCATTAATTTAGTTCTGCATAAGCGTTTGGACATTGTTGTGTTATTCATTATTTTTCTGAGGAAAGGAAGGGTAACATTCCAAGTGGTATTAGGTTGGGGACGACCAAAAATCCTGGGGGTAAACCTCTTGCTCCTCCTTCACTCGGTGCCATATTAGGTTGGACTTTTCGCATCAGTTTTAGGGCATAAATACAAACAAAGATATTTTTGGATCGCGTATCCGTCGTTAGTTACCGCCGATGGTAAATTCATGCCAGTGAAGCAACAAACCAAGGTGTTTCAAACTGGTTGAAACGCTCTATTCCAAGCAAGAGATACACCTAAAATTTTAATTACACCTAGACTGTTTAGAAGTTGTTCGCAGGTTAAACAACACAGTTCTTCAAAGATAATCTGACGTTATTTTTGAGGGGCAAGGACAACCAAACGCGACTAGCCAAACCAACATGTTCCAACCACTTTGTTATCGCTCTAGAATCATCGCTGCATAATCACAAACACCACTGTGTATACCTCCAACACCGTCGTCTAGTCAACGCACGCGAAATTAAATATTTCATGTTATAGCCTATGGTACGGGGTTTATTAATTTTTTTAAGTTTTTTTTACCAGAATTTATATCCCACATCCTTCGTGTGGGAGGTTTCGATGAGTTTAAATTGCCTAGCGCACATCCTTGTGTTTGTGACTTCGGTCACACGAAGCCATCCTAGCCTCGCGTAGTAGCGGATTTTCGAAATGAATTAAAATCACACATTAAAGTTGAAGTAGACCTACACAATCCATCCAAGTTGGATGAGTGTATAAGGATTGCTGACTTGGCAGAGACAAAGGCGCACATAGGCCCATCCACACGACGTGATTCATATGGGCGACTTCCATTCCGCAACAACTCTTTTCGTAAAAATGATCAAGCGTCATGGTACTTCTGCTACAAATGTCGTACTCAACATCCAAAAGACCAAGCATGTACACAAAGACAAAAATTTCATATTGAATATGCTGACAAGGAAGAAGAATAAATAGAGGAGTATGATGCACCTGAGGATCTTTCGATTGAGGACCAAAATGAACACGTCGAAGCTATCGCTGAAGAGGATACCATGACTATTTCAGTACATTCTCTTATGGGGTTATCCTCTCACCATACAATCAAGGTGGCAAGTTTCATTAAAAAACAAAGGGTGACAATACTAATTGATTTCGAAAGTACTCACAATTTCATTGATGCAAAACTTGCAAGGACATTGGGGTTGCACGTCTGATCTTCTAATCAAGATCGGTTTCAAGTCAGAACTGCAAGTAGGGAAATTTCTCATTGTCTAGGTAAGACATCATCAATTAAATTGCAAATGGGTACGTATACTTGGCATGGTCCTCTTTTTGTTATGGAATTAGGAAATTTGAAAGTTATTTTAGGCGTTGCATGGATGGAACAATTGGAAACAACAGTGGGTTTTAACCACAAACATCGCTTTGCCGAATGGCAAGCCAATGGAAGGACTATTCATCTTCAAGGACTACCCACATCTCCATCCAAAGTGGTAAGCTCCCATAGCATGGAAAAGATATTAAGAAAATATTGTGGGGGATTCATAGCTCGAATCAATTGCATAGAGAAATTAGACCAAGAGATACCTGAAATCAAAGAATATGATCTCCAAATCATTGTGGCTAACTATGAGGAGGTTTTTCAAGAACCAAAATGATTACCTCCCAAACTATCTCATGATCATGTCATACATCTCGTGCTTGGTAGTCTTCCACCCAACGGTCATCTGTATCAATATCCCCAACCTCAAAAAATAGAAATTGAAAATATTTTCCAAGAGCTATTAGACCATGGTGTGATCCATCATAGTACAAGCCCTTATTCCTCACCAGTAGTCTTAGCCCATTGAAAAGACAATTCTTGGAGTATGTGTCCTAATTTTTGTCCTCTCAACAAAATCATGATCAAAGATAAATTTCCTATCCCTGTCATTGATGATTTACTAGATGAATTACATGGTGCCAAATTCTTTACCAAATTAGACTTACATTCAGGGTTTCACCAAATTCGAGTTAGGGAAGAAGATATCCCAAAATAGCTTTTTGAATTCATGAAGGTCATTATGAATTCTTGGTCATGCCCTTTGGTCTCACTAATGCACCATCTACATTCCAAAGTCTCATGAACCAGGTGTTTCGTCCATTCCTATAAAAATTTGTTCTAGTCTTCTTTGATGACATACTCATCTATAGTAAATCATGGAAAGGTCATTTAGTACATGTGGACACAGTTCTCCATATCCCACGCAAATAAATTGTTTGTCAAAAGATCTAAATGCTCCTTTGGTGTTCAATAAGTTGAGTACCTTGGTCATATAGTATCTCACGAAGGTGTTAAGGTAGATCCCAATAAGATTAAGGTAATACAAGATTGGCCCCTACCTAAAACCGTCAAGAAATTTCATGGTTTTTGGGTCTCATGGGATATTACCGCAAATTTGTGTGTGACTGGTAAAATTGTGGGTCCTCCCATGACTCTCACCAATAAGGATGATTTTCAATGGTCAGTATTAGCTACTAAAGCATTCGAGGCTCTCAAAGAGGAAATGTGTACGACTCCAGTTTTGGCCACTCCAGACTTTAAAAAACTATTTTCCATCGGATGCGATGCCTCAGGAATAGGTATTGGTGCAATATTCATGCAGGAGGGTCATCCCTTGGCATTTGAAAGTAAACAAATTTTAGGAAAAAAATTGGGTAGATCCACCTATGAAAATAAATGTTGGCTATTTTACATGTAGTGGAAAAATGGAGGCATTACTTAATCAATAGTCATTTTATTATTAAAATCGATCACAATAGTCTCAAACATTTTCTAGAACAAAGGTTCTCGTATCCCGAACAAAATAAGTGGTTGACTAAATTATTGGGATATGATTTTGTGATTTAATATAAGAAAGGGAAAGAAAATGTGGCATCGAATGCATTATCTAGAAAATACGAAGATGAAGTAGTTATTAATGCCATATCAGGACCATGTTCACAGTGGGTATCTCAGTTACAGGCAGAATGGTTGTCCAATGGTGAAAAAACTCAAATAATTAAAGAATTATCTATGGGTTCCTCTAAATATCCTCTTTTCACATATGATGACTAAATATTACGTAATAAAAATTGCATTTACATCCCTCACAATTCACCAATCAAAGTACATATTCTAGAGGAGTCACATGCTTATCCTTCAGTAGGACATTCAAGGTTTTTGAAAATTTACATGTGGGTTAAACAATCCTTTTTTTGGAAAGGATTAAAAGTAGAAGTTAAGCAATGGGTAGCTGAATGTGAAGTGTGCCAATGCGATAAGGGAGAAACAGTCAAGTCACCAGGATTGCTTCAACCGTTACCTATTCTGGATCGCCAATGGGAACATATTTCCATGGATTTTATTGAAGGTATTCCTAAGTCGAAAGGAAAAATAGTAATTTTCATGGTAGTTGATCGCATTTCCAAATATGCTTGTTTTCAGGCTTTACAACATCCATTTTTAGCAAGCAAAGTGGCCAAGGTATTTATGGATTCAATTTTTAAATTACATGGAATGCCTAAAAATATTGTAAGTGATCGTGATCCCATATTTTCTAGCAATTTTTGGAAGGAATTGTTTCGACTTAAGGGTACCAAATTAAATATGTCTTCTGCATACCATCCACAAACAGATGGTCAAACAGAGGTGGTTAACAAATATTTGGGTACCTACCTAAAATGTTTTGTTCAAGATAAACAATATCAATTGAGTCAATGGTTGTCATTGGCAGAATGGTGGTACAATACTTCTTACCATTTTTCCACTAAGATGTCTCCTTTTGAAGCATTATATGGAACAAAGCCACCAACAATTGCTGATTATGTACCAAGATCTTCCAAAGTGGCTCAAGTTGATGATTGGTTACAAAAGCGACAAGCAATGCTCACTATCTTGAAAGATAATTTGGTCCAAGCACATAATCGTATGAAGCAACAACAGGACAAGAAGCATTCAGAAAGAACATTCAATATTGGTGATATGGTATTCCTACGTCTTCAGACCTACAAGCAACTATCATTGAAGCTCAAATCCATTCAGAAGTTGTCACTACGATTCTATGGTCCTTATAAAATTATGCATCACATTGGTGAGGTAGCATATCAACTGGAGTTACCCCAATCCTCTCGCATATATCCAATAGTTCATGTATCCTGTCTTAAAAAGGTGATTGGCCAAAAAGTGCATTCTCAGTCAGAATTACCAGTGTTGGATGAAGAAGGGCGTATCTATCTACAACCAAAAAAAGTGCTACAAACTATAACACACAGACCCAGATTTCATCACATTCAGGAATTTCTCATCAAGTGGCAGGATTTACCTTAAGAAGATGCAACCTGGGAATCTGAAAGTAT
Source organism: Wollemia nobilis (assembly GCA_028583015.1). Lineage (NCBI taxonomy): Eukaryota > Viridiplantae > Streptophyta > Pinopsida > Araucariales > Araucariaceae > Wollemia > Wollemia nobilis. Next base: position 443,898 of record JAQPPZ010000620.1, on the reverse strand, counting down.
TTTCTAGTCATTTCCAACTTTGAGGACAAAGATTTTCGAGGAGGAGAGTCATGCTACATACTAAACCTAGCCTCCTATCGGCTAGGTTTTCCAAGTGGAAATAAACTATATTTATTAGGTTAGACTTTGTATTAAAAATCATCTATCATCGTTTATACATTCTTTCATCTGCGCATATCATATTTGCCTAAACGATGGGAACGTGCCCACCCAAAGTGGCAAATTCTCATCTGCTTATATTTGTTATTCGATATTTCACTATTTATATTTCTGCTGCATTATATCATTAATTTAGTTTTGCGTATGCGTTTGGATATTGTTGTGTTATTGAGTATTTGGTTGAGGAAAGGAAGGGTAACCTTCCATCTTCCTTTAAGCTGTTAAAATTCTTCTGAAGGAACTGGCTCTGATACCAATTGAAGAACACAAGATTATACTGAGAGGGGGGTGAACAGTATAAGACCACTTTTCCTTTTCTTTCCCAAATAGTGTTAATGAATATAATCAATGGCAATATCAATAGCAATAACCAAAGCAATGCATAAATCATCACACACAATATAGACTCCAATTTTAACGTGGTTCACCCAATGTGGGCTACCTCCAAAGAGAAAATATTTCTCAAATAATCTCATGGGAATACTTTCCCTATTACAATATTTATGTACCTTTGTCCAAAGGAGATGTTGATCCTCTAATCTCAAGTTCATGGATCTCTTCCACAGGAGAACTCTTTTCTCTTATGCTCTGGCTAGTGATATTCTAGAATATTATGTCTCTCTACTACACTAACTAGTGGATCTCTCTCCACTTGAATAATCCTCACTCAGATTTGTCTTCAATTGTCCTAGATTATTGATATCTATCCATTGATACTCTGTCTATGTACTTTGTCACCTCCAAAGCTCTATCTCAATACTGTACTAAACATAGTTCAGTTGGTTTAGCACAACTCTACTCAATCTCTTGCACTAAACACAATATATTCAGTCTAGTACAATTATGCTCAATAGGTCCACATAGAACCTACTCAAATATGCTCAATAGGTCCACACATAACCTACTCAAATATGCTCAATAGGTCCACACATAACCTACTCAAATCTGCTCAATAGGTCCACATAGAACCGTCCACATAGAACCTACTCAAATTTTTTCAATAGGTCCCCACAGAACCTGCTCAAATCTACTCAAAAATCTCACTCAGAACTTGTCCAAACCTGCTCAAATCTACTCAAAAATCTCACTCAGAACTTGTCCAAATATGCTCAACAAGCTCACTCAGAACTTGTCCAAATATGCTCAACAAGCTCACTCAGAACTTGTCCAAACCTGCTCAACAAGCTTAGTCAGAACTTGTCCAAATCTGCTCAATAAGTCCTCTCTAGCACTTGCTCAAATCTGCATAGAAAGCTTCCACAAAAGCTTACTCAAAATCAGTCCACAAGCCTTCTCAAAGACTTGTCTCAAATCTGCTTAACAAGCTCACACATAACTTATCCAATCTCATAGAATCATAAAGATAATTGTTAGAGACTCAATATGTTCTATACTCAATGCTTAATCAATATCTTAGTTCAATCTCATAGAATCATAAAGAGAATTGTTAGACTCAATATGTTGTATACTCAAATCCTAATCTCAACTCAAATCAATCTCATATAAGCATAAAGAGAATTGTTAGAGACTCAATATGTTCTATACTCAAATCTCAATCTCAACTCAAATCTAGAATATAGAATAGTTTGTTTCATAGAACTTGAAAAACCACATGCATCCACTTGACTAGGCTCAATTAACTCTACTCAACCAAACACCTCAAGGAACAACCTTTTCTCACAAACCCTAGTCTAAGCATGTGGCAATCAACTCAAAATTATTTCCAACAATGCTCAAACACAAATCTCACATAAAAATGATACTCATGTTCTTTTCTAACTCAAGTTCAAGTTATTTGCATAAACAATTGGCTTCAACAACAACGCTTATAAAACAAGGTTTAATCACAACTCTCAATCCATAAAACCTTGAAGCATTAAACCAATCACTTTCTAAAAGGAACCCATAATCAATATTTTTCACTCCAAAGGTATTTTATAATCAACCACCATAATCAATCAATAGGATAATGTGCCCATACATTTTATGAAGATGAAGAAGTATCTTTGGAAATCTTCCACAATCACAATATTCTTTTGCCAATCCTCAGAAGGGTTAGAAGATCAAAAAATTAATCAACATTACTCCACTTCACAATAATATTCACTAAGGCTTTTAATTAGAAAACCTTCTTAATAATTAATGCACAACTTCCTTATCACTCCTAAAACCACTTGTACCATAAAATAAAATAAATCAAAACATTGCATAACCTTGTCACTCCAAAAACCACTTATACCATAAAATAACTCAAATATTTTATATCCTTCCTTTCAACACTTTTGCACTTAAAAATAATAATCACAAAGCCTTCTTAGGCAATATCCCACATTAATCAAATATCAAACCTTAGCCATATGCAAAAATTATAACCACTATACTCTCCATGAAAGTCGACGCTTAAAACAACCTTAGCAAATTCGAAATATTTCATGCACCCAAAAATTTTGGCTATCGAATTATGGCATACCTTACAAAATGGCTTCAGGTGGTTTCGACCCCGTGTTCCTCCTCGTCGTGCACCTTAGCGCATTCTCTGCCCATTGTGTGGGCTAGGCCTCCCACGTGGAGGATTTAAGCCTTTGAGACTTATATTTTTGTCCTCTCCACCTATGCCTTGAAACTTGCTCCCACAAAGGAGCCCTCGAAGGGCTTTGGCATTTCGAACCTCTGCTCATCGAGCTGCCAAGCGGTAGCTAAGCCGCGTAAGCTAAGACTGCCCACGTGAGTTCCTGGGGCACTCTCTTCTTTAAGTCACGTGCGTTTTCCTCACAAGGCATCAAACTTGACCGCCCATGACTTGCCTACCCATGTCACACTCCACGAAATTTGTTGCGCAATATTTGGATGCAAAATACTTTGGGTTTTCAAAAATCATACGACTGGACTTGGTAAATTAAATGAAAAACCTTTGGCTTATTTATATAAGCCATCCTTCAATGCGAATACGTCGGCCCTTTTAAAATTTCCCTCATGACGTCGACAATGCCAATAAGAAAGGAGGGAAAAACCTTTTAAAAGGTTTTAAATTTAAATTTAAATTTTAATAAAATTAAAATTTAAACCTAAATTTCAAACTTTAATAACTTTATCACCGGAGGTCCTTTTTCGATGAAACAAAAATCCAACTTGGGTTTTAAGAAAAACCCATTTCAAATCTGCCATCCATGGTTTTAAATAAAACCTTTCCTTGCCTTCCTTGGTTTTCATAAAAACCTTTTGCTAAGCTTCCCTTGAAGCTCCTTTTGGAACCAAATGCCATGCATCCCTTCTTGAAACTTTGATCAAATCCTTTGCTTCGCATGAAGCTCTTTATGGAGCAAAATCATAGTGCTTAATTAGATATCCTTTTAACATCAATGACAACTTTTAGCTTAGGGACTCAAAATATCCAACATGATGTTCTTTGAGTCCCCTTCCACTATGACATTAGGAGCCTGTAAACTATGAAGGAGAACAACACCCTAATAGAGAGATCTAGCCTTAGTGAAATGGCTAGAATTGTGGCCCATGTTCTCAGCATAGGCTAAGATGATTCTTTTTGACTAATCCCTGATGATGCAACCCGCCCTTGATACCCCATGATTATCTTTAGTTTCTCCATCAAAGTTTAGCTTTATGAATCTTGAAGGGGGAGGGGTCCATTTAACAAGGGAGTGGTCTGCCCTAGGAGATACATGAATGTGAATTCCCTTGGGGATCTTGAGGGAAGAGGCTAGAAGAGATTCATATCTCGGCTCAGGATCATCATCATCATGGGTGATGGACACATTCTCAAAAGCTACAACAAAGACTCTGAACAGAAAATACTTTTCATTGTGAATGGAATCCTTGAAAGCATAAGCATTTCATTCCTGCCAAATCTCCAATAGGAAGTGGGGAAGGCAGAAGACTAGAAAGTCTTCATGCGATGGCCTCTGAAAGAGATAGGCCACTGGACACAAAGATCACTTAGTAGGGTAGGCATGACCCAGGATATGTAAACAAATGAAAACAAGGATGAAAGGATGGACTGGGAGAAAGGGTAAGACAAAAGGATGTGTTGGATAGACTCACAGTACATGTGACAAAGAAAACAAAATTTGGGGATGGAAAATTCACGACAATGGAGGTTTGGGATGGTGAGGATCTTATCCTAGATAGCAAGTCATACAAAAAAGTTGACCTTAGAGATAAGATGGGATTTCCAAATGAGCTTGGAAGGGAACCAAGGAGGGCCAAGATTCTCAGAGAGGGCATAAGCTAACTTGATAGAGAAGAGACCCTTAGACGTGGGAGCCCAGAGGATGGAGTCCTCCCTAGGAGAGGAGGAAATGATACAAAGGTGCAACAAGTTCTAGAGGTCAGCAAAGGATTGCTTCTACTCATCATTGAGGGAGTCAACAGGTAAAGATTTCCAAGAGCAGTTATTGGAAAGAAGAAAATTGCATACCTTAGAGCTGAAGAGGGCATCAGTCACTGGTTTGAGGCACAAGATATTCTCACACTTAAGTAGCGAACTGTTGCCAAGCCAAACATCTTCCTAGAATCTGATCCTGTTACCATTACCCAACTTCCATCGAATACCCTTCTAAAGGATTTGCTTCATTTTGAGGATGGAGTTCCAAGTAACAAATCCTTGAATGGGAGTGGGATCATCCAAAAAGTTTTGGTTGTGCCAAAGGTATTTAGCTTTGATGATGGAGACCCAAAGAGAGTATTCATTAGTGAGAATATGCCAACCTTGCTTGGCTATGAGTGCAAGATTCATGTTATGGACCTTCCTGAGGCCAATGCCACCATGCTCTTTCTTAGAACAAACCTGATTCCATGATGCTAGGTGGATCCTATGCTTGTTCTCTGATCCTGACCATAAGAAATTCCTTTGGAGTTTCTCAATGCGATTGCACACTTAAATAGGTATCTAGAAGATAGACATGAAGAAGATAGGGATGCTTTGCAGAGTGGCCTTGACTAAGGTAGCCTTCCTTGCTTGAATGAGGAGGCTCCCTTTCCAACCTGGCAAATTTTTTTGGATATGCTCGATGACAGGGTTTCATAAATATTTTTTGGAACAACCTTCAAAGAGGGGGAACCCTAGATAGGTGGTAGGGAAGGAAGCAATGGAACAATCAAGGATGGTAGCAATGCAGGCTTGGCATCTCATAGGAGTATTAATAAAGTAGTTTTTGCTTTTGTTGAAGTTCACATTTTGACTAGCAGTAACCTCAAAGGATAGAAGGATGGATTTGATACGCTGGTTTTGGGGAACCGAAGCAGAGGTGGCTAAAATGATATCGCCAACAAAATTTTGGTGAGAGATGGCCTAGAGAGAAGAGGCAGGTTTGATTCCATAAATAGATCCCTCTAAGTAGGCATGGTTGCTAGGGCTTCAACAACAATGATGAATAGAAAGGGAGAGAGAGGATCTCCTTATCTGAGCCCTTTGAAGTTTTTGAAATAGCTTGTTGGGGAGCCATTCACTAGGACTGAGAAGCTTTTTAAAGTGATGTATTTCTTAACAAGATTAATCCAGTCAGGGTGGAAACCAAATATGTGGATGACCGAGAACAAGAAATCCCAAGAGACTCTATCAAATGCTTTGTTTATGTCAAGTTTCAAAAGAAGGCCAACCTTACCACTTGAGGAAATGAAGTGAATGAGCTCGTGGATGGTGATAATGTTGTCAGTGATTTGTCTCCCTTGGACGGAGCTTCCATGGTTCAGAGCTATGATGTAGGGAAGGATGGGTTTGAGTCTGGTTGCCAAGGCTTTGGTGAGGATTTTGTCGAGGATATTGTAAAGCTTTATGTGGTAGAAGTTAGAAAAGGTACAGGTTTGGTTAACTTTGGGGATGAGATCTAGAAAGGTGGAATTAATGTACCCTAGGATCTCCTTACTTCTTTGCATTTGTTGGATAATAGAGACCACATCTGGACCCACTATGTCCCAAAAACATTGGAATAAGAGGGAAAACCATTTGAGCTAGGAGCCTTTCCCCCTTGCATGGAGAAAATAATAGTCTTGATATCTTTAGCAGAGAGGGTTTTGATTAAGTAGATATTCTGATCAGTAGTAACTAATCTGGGGATGTTTTGAAGGAGGTCCTTAGAGGTACGGTGGTTGTAGGCTGAAGTGGGACCAAGCAGTTTCACAAAGAAATTGACAACTTCGGTTCTTATTTCCAAGATGTCCGTGATTACCTTACCATACTACTGGACTAACTCCTTAATTTTGTTGTTGCCTCTGTGTCTCATAGTCATGGCATGAATTTTTTTTGTGTTCGAATCACCTTCTTTTAGCCAAGTGACCTTGGAATTCTGTTTCAAAAAGACTTCTTCAATTTTGAGGATGTTGTAGAAATATAAGAGGAGGACCCTTTCTGAGTCCTAAAGAATGGGATTAGGTTCTCCATGCTGCAATGAGAGTTCAATGTTCGAAAGCTGGGACTGGATTTGCTATTTTTTATAGAAAATATTTTTGAAGACCTCCTTATTCTACTGTTAAAGTTTGTATTTCACATGTCTCAATTTGTTGCTCACTTGGGAGACTACGGAGCCCTGGAAGGGTCAAGTCCACCATTTGAAAATCAAAGACTCAAGGTTCAGATCTTGGAGCCACATGGATTCAAATCTGAAGGGGGGTTTGAAAGTAGAGGCCTAGGGAGAACTGTCTAGTAATAGGAGATTGTGGTCGGAGCCAATCCTAGGTAAAAAGCGCATGATAACATCACCAAATTTAGGTATGGCATTGGTAGAGATAAGGACACGATCAAGGCAAATTTGAGTTAGTTGATCACCTTTCCTGCGGTTGCTCCAAGTGTATTTTGGTCCACAGAGTCTAATATCGATTAGTTCATTTTTGTCAACAAAATTTGCAAAGTGCTCGTAGGAACCCTTAGTGATTTGGGATCCTTATTTCTTGTATGTGGAAAGAGAGGAGAGTTGAAGTCTCTTGCCAACATCCAGGATTTTGAGGAGAAGACCTCCCTTAGTTGGCTAAGGGAGTTCCATAATAGAATTCTTTTGGAGGGAGAGTTAGGAGCATAAATGTTGGACAAGACCCAACGAAACCCATCCTCTTTTTTGAAAAACAAGATATTTATATAGCTCTCAACTATTGATAATATTATTACATCAACTTTGGATGGGTCCCATAGGCACAAAAGTCCCCTTGAAGCTCCATTGGTCGGACTAAAAGAGAACTTAGAGTTCTTCCAAATATAGTTAGAGATGCAAAAACAGTCTGAGGATCAAACTTGATTTCCTATAATAAAATAATGGTGGGTCTATGTTCTCTCCTCATGGACTTAACTAGGTGTTGCTTGTTTCATCCATTGAGGCCTCTCACATTCCATGAGAGGACCTTCATTTGGAAATTCTTGAGGAAATTCGCTTCCCTCTTTCAAGCAGGAGGGGAAGTTTGGTTCTATTTTGATCCTGAGACTCCAAGAGCCTGGATGACCCTCTAAGGGTGAGCTAAGTGTCATTCACAATATCATTTGAAGCTTCCTTGTTCTTGATATTCTGAGTTGAAGGGTGACCTCATTTTTTCTCTGATCCCACATCAACAACTGATTTCTTCTGGGAACGGGTGGGGGGGTTAGGGGATGGGGAAGGATTGGTGGGAGAGGCAGGGGGCTCGACTCAACCTTATTAATGTTAGTTGAAATTAAAACAATGGTTTTCATACAAAATATTAAAAGGATCCTAATGTGATTGGATCATTTGGATTGTTATAACCTTTAGAAGATGGTTTGAAATAAGCTATAAAATAATCTATTTTATAAAGTTGTGCTAATTTATCCATTCTTAGAATGATCAAATGGTTACATCTATGATATACTTGGTTTCTTGAGTCATTGTCCCTTTTGATTATGGTATGGTATCTTTAGATTCACAAGTCAAGAGATAGGTGAATTTTCAATTTTTTTTTAGAAAGAGCCTTCATTCGAAGCCTAATTTGAGTAGTCATAATGATTAATATGCTCTAAGATGAGACCAATTTTCTCATGACTATGCCTATTGTTTGTTGGTAAGCTTATAAATTGATTCAAACATAATTACATAGGATTTGTTCCAATTAATAGATTGAAGTTTTCATTGAGATATATAAAGGATAGGGTGATGACTATGCTTATTGTTTGTTGGTAAGAACTTATTCATTTTTTTAAACATAATTACATATAATTCGATCCAATCAATAGATTGAAGTTTCCATTGACATATATAAGGGATAGGGTGATTATAAAGTATTATTTGTAGGTTGCTTATTCTATTTCTATATTATACTCAAACACGATGTTCATTGACTGCAATGAGAAGAAGGGGTGTAAGTAAATGACCTTGAGATATCATTCTAAATCTACAAATTACCTTGAACAAAATACAATAATTCTAGACTTTGGTACAAGAGGTATGGATACCACAAGTATGGGTATTTATTATTTCTTATCAAGACAACATGTTTCACTGATTACCATCTATCCAAAAGCAACAAAGTATATATTGTAGGATGCCAATTTGGTAAATAGAGTAAAAAACTAGTTGATATAGGTAATATGTGGCATGCACTCTTATACACATTTATTATGGTAATTTGTTACCTAAAAAACACCCTTATTATACTTTTATAGTCATGTCATTTTTTCCTAAAAAATTTGTGACCTATAACTAAGTAATAGAAAATGTCTCTTTCAATCCAATAAATCAATGGCATCATCTAATTAACCCATCTTAGAATCCTAGTCCTGTGAAGGATACTGTAGTAGTATGTCTTTGAGTTTTCATCCAAAAGACCCAAGTTCAAACCTCGATACTAGAGGACTAGTACCCCTTTCAAAAACCCATGCTTTACCCTAAAATTTTAAAAATCAAATGACATTAGCTCAATTGGTTAGATTCCTTAACATTCAAGGAGACCCAGGTTCAAATCTTGGAAAGCGATACATGAATAATATCTAAGCCTTATTGTAATAACACTCTATGGTGATGATATAATATAGGTAGAACCCATTTCAATCCTATATAACCAATTGAAAAGAAACCCATCTTAAAATCCCTCTACTAACTTGGTCCTCCATGGGATAATTTGTTATCTAAAAAACACCCTTATTATACTTTTATAGGCATGCCATTTTTTCCTAATAAATTGATGACCTATAACTAAGTAATAGAAAATGTCTCTCCCAATCCAATAAATCAATGACATCATCTAAATAACCCATCTTAGAATCCTAGTCCTGTGAAGGATACTATAGTGGTATGTATTTGAGTTTTCATCCAAAAGACCCAAGTTTAAACCTCAGTACTAGAGGACTAGTATCCCTTTCAAAAACCTATGCTTTACCCAAAAATTTAAAAAATCAAATGATATTAGCTCAATCGGTTAGATTCCTTAACATTCAAGGAGACCCAGGTTCAAATCTTGCCAAACAATACATGAATAATATCTAAGCCTTATTGTAATAGCACTCTATGATGATGATATAATAATATCTAAGCCTTATTGTAATAAAACTCTATGATGATAATATAATATAGGTAGGGCCTATTTCAATCATATATAACCAAGTGAAAATAAACCCATCTTAAAACCCCTCCTACTAAATTGTTCCTATGTGATATAGCCTATAGGCATCCCACGTCATCACTTATCGTGATATAGCCTATAAGCATCCCATGTCATCACTTATCATGATTCTGATTCATACCTTGCATAATAATATGATAATGGTAGATAATCTCATTTAATATGGATGGAAAAGCATGAGGCGAATTGAGGACTCAAATCGGGATGTTCTAAAGTGCAAATTTATGGATTCCACACCTACCTACATAAACCACAATCATATGCATATGCATGATGGCATGGTGACCTGGACCAAAAAGCAATCCCTTGCTAGATTAACTTCAAATTACCCAAGTCACTCCCAAAACACCAATATTCAACAAATGGAAGTAGGGGTTTCCCAAGTCATTTCCAAAACACCAATGTTCAACAAATGGAAGTAGGGGTTTGCAATGAGTAGTTTACTATGACTATTTTTTCCACAATAAGCTTCTATAATCTTTAGTTTGTTTGTAAAAAGTAGTTTACTATAACTTTTTTTCCACAAGGAACCTTTATAATCTCTAGTTTGTTTGTAAAAAAAGTAGTTTACTATGATTTTTTTTTCATAAGAAAATTTAATAATCTATAGCCTATTGGATAAATATGAAGTTAACAAAATTTGATCTTTCAAAAAATCAAACCAAAATAATGCATCAACAAACACTCCATTACTACAACAATTAATTTTGATGGGCAGTGTGACATCTAGCATTTGAAATGAAATGAAAGATTTTAATTACGTCCGCGAGACCCAAATATGGTCTATGGGACCTCAAATATGGAAGTACAACTGCTCAAATCATATCATATGATCTTTAATATCTTTGAGAAGGTTGTTTCTTCTTCTGTTGATTTGGGTTAGCAATTCTCCAACTTTTTTTATTTTATTGTTTTCAAATAACTTTGTCATAGACCCGTTTCCAAGTGTTTCTTTATATTTGCCACGGATGTCTGAAAAACTCGGGCACTTATAGATGAAGTGTTTCTCTGTCTCTAATGCCCCTGTGCTGCATAAAGTACATACCCTTTCTTCCCATTGTTCTTTGGGTGTTGTCCATCTCCCTGTTTCACATCTAAGCCTATGAGAGCTAGTCCTTATCTGAGCAATGAGGATTTTTTCCTTCCACTTGATTTCAGCGCCTATATATGCTTTTTCCTTGTGATCATATGTTGGGTTAAACTTTGCAATATAATATTGTTTTTCATGCTTGCATTTTTCCACATTCTACTTATAAACTTTTCATTCACATAGTTTTTGATGTCTTTGTTGAAATTTGGGCATTGATTTTCCAACGTTTCATTCATTTCTGATTTTGTTTCATCCATGTGTTCTTCCACCTATACAACTCTTCATCCTTAGCTGCCTTGGCCAAATCTTACGAAGAAATGAAGAATCTTCTGATTTCTGATTTGAGAAATGAAGAATCTTATGAGTTATTAAAACTATAGAAGTGTCTATTAATAGACAACTCCGGTCATGTGCCTCTATAAAATTCAAGGATTTAAAGGCACTATTAAAAGCATACAATACATAAACAATAAATAGATAAATTTTTTACTATCACTGAACCGATGCCAATGAATACAAGCCGTGTATAAGAGTACGCATGTATTCTGTGTAACAAGAGCGCGTTTAAGCCGTAGCATTCCAATTTTGCAGGGGTTTCGCCGATGGATCGAAGAAGAGAGAAGGAGAAGGAGAAGGAGAAAGAGCGCGACAGAGATCATTACAGAGATCGTGAGGGAGACAGAGACCGAGATCGAGAGAGGGATCATCGGGACAGGGAAAGAGAGAGGGACAGGGATCGAGATCGAGACCGAGACCGGGATCGAGAGCGTGACAGAGAGCGAGATCGAGACAAAGACCGAGACCGAGAAAGAGAGAAAGAAAGGAGAAGCAAGCGTTCTCGTTCGCGGTCGAGGTCATTCTCCGTAGAGAGGAGGTCGAAACGCAGGCGCTCCAGAAGCAGGTCGAAGTCCCGCACCCGCTCTCCTTCCGAGGGCAGGAAGAAATATTCTTCCAAATCAAAATCGAGGTCTCGCTCGCCCACCAGATCGCGCCGCCACCATAGCCACGGCCACAGGTCCCCCAGCCCCGAAGGCCACGTGCACGGACGAGGGGGTTCGGAGGAGGAGAAGGAGAAGGAGAGGCAGCGGGCGGCGGTGGTGGCGGAGTTCGTGGAGGGGATAGCTCGAGAGCAGGAGGAGAAAGTGGCGGAGGCGGAGGTGGAGGCAGAGCTGGAGTTTATGAAGAAACTGGGGATTCCGACAGGGTTCGATTCCACCAAGGGGAAGCCCGTGGCGGGCGCGGACGTCAGCGGGGTCAGGGCCGTGACGAAGAGGCAGCCCCGCCAGTATATGAACCGCCGAGGGGGTTTTAACCGCCCTTTGCCTGCGGAGCGCAACAGATAGAAACGACGTTTACCCTCTCTTCATATTATGTTGTATGTCTTCTCACATTTTTAATTTAAAGGAACATAAAGTTCTGCCATTGTTACCCTAACGTTATCTTTTAGCAATGTAAGGTCATTTTGTTGAATCAATGAACCCTAGGAGTTCCAAAAAGTGAAATATCTGATAAACCCCACATTTACATTTGAGCTTTTAGCAATGGAATGACACAGTTGAATTTATGTCGTTTTGTTCAAGGATCAAACCCTCGAAGGTGCAAAAAACGAAAAATTAGACTAACTCCACATTTTCGTATCTTTGAGCAATGGAATGATAAATCTGAATTTACTTACGGTTCAAATATGGAAAGGGTAGCGTTGTACACCAGGCTCTAGTGGTGGCTTAAAAAATACCCGTTAATAACATCATTAATAACAACGAAAACATTGTAATTGTTCAAGCAAAAATGAGATGTGCATAATCGATACACTAGAAATGTTTATTAGAGAATGAGGATGTTGTTAACCCTCAAAAGTATAGTGGAGTAAAAGTTATCTTGGAGATGAGCCATCTGAAGCTCAAGCTGTTTAGCTTGCTTCCAGGGATTGGAAGGAGATAACTGAAGCACTTGCAACATGGCTTGAGATTGTTGATGGGACTTGCTGGATACAAGATAAGAAATCCACTCTTCTTAGTTATATGTGGGACCTTAGAGTCCAGGAGTGACAAAGCTACATGATTGGATAGGGAGAACAAATCACTTTGAGAGACTATGACAATGCTGTCGGATGAGACAAACTGTTAAACTGTCATTAACTTTGTAGACAATCTTGAAAGCATCTTGTGCACCATATATTGACAGTCACCTATGAAACTGCCTATTTCACAAGGGACCCATTGCTAGTACTGCCCCTAACTCCTCTCTAAACCCTACAGAGTCATTTAGCTCTGGTTCAACCTCATTTTGCTCATATCATTTTTTTGCTATGTGAATTTGGTGGCACATCATTATGCATTCTCAACAACATTGGATGTATACTAATATTATCTCTACCCTTCAGTCTTCATGCACCTTTTCATGTATTTACTTTACTGAATCAACAGTATTTTTTGTTGAATGTCTAAACTTGTGATTTTTCATCTTTATTTTTTACATCTATATCCTTGTTCTTTTTTTGTTTTGGGAAATGTTGTACCCATTTCCATAACGTCTACTTATATCCATACCCATACTTGTCATGTCTTACTATGCTTGTATCTGTTTTCAGCTCTTGGCTAACTATCACTGTTTATGTGACTTACAGCAAAATCCTATAGGTGCTTGACACCTATCATGACTGAAATAAGCTGAAAGAAGGAAGTAAGCAATCTAGTGGTGGTTTTAAGAGACTCCTTTATGGCTTGACGTTTAAAAGTGAGTGCTTCCTTAAGGTAAAGGGCTAACCACCTCTAGTTGGGATAACACAAAACTTGAAATGATAACATGAAAATGTGTGATCTCTCTTAACCCTCATAATAGATAGGATGCCTGAAAATAGGGTGCTCCTACAGCTTCTTTTCTTGGATCTGCCAACGAGTCTATTGCCTCATTGAATATGGTGATTGTCTTTATATGTGGTTGGTGAAAACATACCTTTCTTTGGCCAAGGAGATCCTAAAGCCAGTTGACCAATGGTAATTAAACTAGTTGGGACAAATAATGGTGGCGGTAGTAATATCTAAGAAATGCATATTGTAGCAATATACCTCAGGTCAGGTCTGATGAGAGGCAAAAGGGAAACCTGGGTGACTGGAATATATTGCTGATAGATACCTTTTGTGCAACTCTATTTATAATCTTGCTAGATTTCATTTTTATTGTTTGTATTATTCTCTTAAAGTTTGGATATTAGGTGAAAATAGAGAGAATGTGAGAGTTTGGAGTGTTTGCACAAACCAGCATGACACTATTCACTGTAGGAAATGTCACTGAAATAGAGATTTGTGGGGTGTAATATTTGAAACGATATATTGCAGAGTGAACCATTTATCTTTCCTTCTTTTATAAGAGGGTCAATGGAAGTAGGAAGTCTAAATAGGATGATTAGAGGAAAAATAAATAATAGGGATAAATGTGGGTGAAAAAAAAGGTGAAGTTGTGCTTAAATGCTTGTCTTGTAAGGAATTATGATGGAGATTTTACTATTGTCAAAGATGAGAATGAGGACATAGCAAAGAATGAAAGAATGCTGAATGCTTTAGATCAATTCATAGCAGATGTGCAGTGAAAAAAAATGGTGTGGAGGATGGAGAAGATAAGAGCATGTGATAACCAATATTGAATTTAAGGATGTCACACAAAACAATGGTAGAAATGGTAGTGTAGTAGGATGAATTGAAATTTGTATGTTAGGATGATTGTTTGTTACGTTGGGAACATGATGGGGGTAATGATATCACGTGGTGTGATTGCTGCCAAAAACAAGAATTCCTTTGCTGATAGATTGTAAATGATAGTGATTTCCATAAAATCATTGTAGATTTTTTTTTTGGTCTTTGTGAAAGAGGTCTGCGGTTTTTTCAAGCTCTTCTATATATATACTATTTAATGGTATGCCTTAATAAAATATTGGACTTTCAACTCAGTTCATGAGATCAAGCAGACATATTCTTTGGTATAGGAACTTCAAACTAGTTGTACATTTGATTCCTACGAGCAAGGTGTGCCTTGGTTTTTTTTTATATAAGTAATCCATGACCACACATAGAGAGTCGCATAATCCTAGGTGTACAGACAAATCAGGAAGGGTTTGTAAAGTTGACATAAATTACATCAGCAAGGGTATGGAGAGGATATCTTCACAACATTTCTAGAGTTAATGTTTTTAGTTGAAGGCTATAGCTGCCCAGGGCAGTGATGATAGATTAGTAACTATGCCTCTCTACACAAGATACTATCAGGTTTTCTAATTGGACTTAACAAAAGTATTTAAAGCTTAGAAAATCTTTGTTGACAGTGTTTCTAATTGATAGTTGCAGAGGTATTCTTTGATTGCATATGATTTAAAGGGTATGAAAATAAAATTGGCACTGTAAGGTGCAGCATTGGATTCTTTAAAAGAAAAGCATCTCTGTTTGGTACTTAGTTTGGGGGAGATAGTGAATTTTTCTTATACCAGTAAAGACTGTTTAATCCAATAGGAAGATGAGTTCAAAAGGGATGTAAGTGCAAGCAATCTTTGGCAGTCAGGTTAATGAAGCTCCATATAGGCACCCTCTTTTGTTCTGATATGATGTGTGCATCAATCTTATTACTGATAATAAGAGCCTTAAATGAGCGCTAGAAGAGATATAAGAACAATGCTGAAATGCCTTGTTATAATTTACTGCTAATTATGTTTTTACATTGAACTACATTCTACATAAATAAAAGACAGTGAACAGATTTTCTACTTACTACTATTGCTTGGTCCTTAATGCATCTAACTCTTATTCCTGTTGGTCCTCTGATTATCTTTTTGGACAACAGCATTTTTATACAAATGTATACTGTATTCCTTTTGTTGTTGAGTATCACCCTGTTGTGAATTTTCAATTTAAATTGGTGTATTTGTTGCACAGGTGTGGCCGACCAATATGACTTTCAATTTAAATTTCATGAAGCTAGTGGCATGAGAGCTGAAAACTGTAAGCAGGGTATGTGGACTTTCTCATCTTATATAGAGCTTTTAATCTGACAGCTGGGCAGTATGATATTTGGTTTAATTTTTTCAAGAAGATTGTAGGCTCTATTTTACATACAATTACATCATCGTTGTAGGTATTTGTGCTGGAAGGGTGATTTCAGCAATGTGACAGTATGCATGTTGTGTTTGATGGTTTTGATCTTTGAGCTTATGATTTCAGCATCCTGGGATACCATATATTACTATATTGCTATGTTTATCCAGAAATATCTGATTAAACCTTCAAACCTGATCAATCAAAACTAATGCCATTTTTTCCTAGTCGGAAGATGCCAACTCTAACAGTCTATATTTCCCAAATTCTACTGCAGCTTGAGTATTATAAACCTCAGAATGTCCTATTTAGACATAAAATTGTTGGAAATTTTGAAAGAGCTTTCATCCAAGGAAGACACAATTTTTTAAATACATAAAACTACCATGCATGTTTCTAAGTTGCTCTCATATACAGGCTGCATTTAGGTTTTAAAGTGTGTATATGTATTCACTAACTTCCCAATCCATTTATCAATGAAGTTGATAAAATTTAAACTATTAATAACTTCTCTTGTCAGTTGTCATAAACTCAAGGTGATTAAAACATTTAGAAAGTATGCACATGTAGTGAAAAGTTGGGATAAAATCAAGATAAAACTATGATTGAATTTCTTTACAACAGTCTCTTGAAGAGGTGGCAATGCCCATATTGATTTTAACTCAGCTGATTTAACAAAGTGAAGGAGTCGGTGTTCTACATTAGTGGGTCTCCTGTGCATTTGTTTCTTTCATGTGTCAAATAGTAAGATTGTTGCAATGGTCATACTTTGGGTGCAAGTGTGCAAAAGAGCCAGAGTTGAGAGGAGAGGAGTGGAGAGCTGCTAAGTCCTATTTACCAGAATATGGGTTCCCTATCTAATTTGGTCATTCCTTCTAACAATCTTGCAGAACTCAACAGGCCTGATTATGGGTTCCCACTACTTTTGTATGAATATTTAATGTTATTGTAGGAGGTTCTAGGCATTGACAAGACTCAATTTACAAGGCATTTAATCAACAAGCGGAAACCCAACATGAAACAAAATGGAACTAATAATAATACGGTAAAAACTTCTCTTTGCATATGTTCAAGAGGTGTGCTGGCTTGATTGTGACCTAAAAGAACACCTTCACATTTAGCTTTCCTTCTTATTTCCTATTGTGTCATACCGACACATTCTATCATATTTGCTGCCAGGCACTCGAATGAGCTAATATACTTCCCAATGTTGGCTGCCAAGCCACATAGATCACCATATACTTGACCTGAGCATGATAACTAAATTCCAATTTGATTGCATAAGCCTCTTCTTCTCTGCCTCTGTTTCATTTGGAGAGTTGATCATAAGAAACTGTGTAGTGTTATTGTATGCTTTCTTGCTATTAGCTTTGCCTCTGTATGACTGTACAAACTGCAAATATAGATGGTATCGTATGCCAAAATGTGCAAGTTATGTGAAACAGACTATATTGTTAACATGTTTGTAAACAAACCCAACCCAATGTCTACTTGAATAACACGTTTGTAATGGGATGTTGGTTAAAGTTTGTGTGTTTCCCTAGAATGAGATTATGTCAGCAATGTTGAAGTTTAGGTAGCAGATAAATGCTTTTAATGTTTTTCTGATTACTTTAAAACAAATCTGAATTGTGTTATATGTTTCATTGAATTTGACTGTTTTGGGAGATTTTTGTTCTGCCATGTCTTTCTTAGTAGTGGGCAGGGGTTCATTTTTTCACCCCAGATATATCTGGAAGGGATGGTACGTGAACCCCAGAAATGCTTCCCGATGACGTTAATGCTGCAAGGACCTTCTTCATTTAGTGTTACTGGTTTAATAGAAAGAATAGGCATTGTTTACTGTTGAAGCTGATCTAATATTTGTGAGAGGCAAACATCAAACAATATTGCATGATTTGCTAAATTTTGATATCTTTATGATGTTTTGCAGATCCTGGACACAGCATTTGATGTGATGGATGCAGCTTTTGGCAGATAACTTCCAAACAAATGTTGTTTGTAATTGAATGTGTAAGGGTAGAGTAAGGCTATTATTTCATGGTCCAAGTGTATACATTTGAAGATACACTCTAATGTTATTTTGTTTTGGTTTTGGTAAGCTGAAAGTCACCTTTGCTTCTCCTGTTACAGAACTCTTGCTTAGGAAGGAAAATACTTGATATTGTAATTCTGATTTGCCTTAGTGTAATTTTGGCTAAAGGATTTGTCATCATATGCACATAATTTTTGAAATGGGTAATATGGGATTGAAATGGATCCCACTTGTATTATAGAAGGATCATATGGTGGTATTACAACTTGGCAATTATGTATGTATTGTTGTCAAATTTTCAACCTGAGTCTTTACTTGTATTATAGAAGGATCATATAGAGGAATTTAACAGGTTGAACTCATGTCATTTGATATATGCCCATATAATTGACATAAAGGAATGTAAAATGTGTCATTTGATATATGCCCATATAATTGACATAAAGGAATGTAAAATGTTTTTAGTATTTGGAAACCAATTAGATATGGAGCAGAGCAGAAAATGATTGTCAAAGTTAAGACTTGCATCTTTGCCTTTTCCATCTCATGGTTTTTAATGTTTGTCAGTTATGCTTTTAACTGCAAAAGTAAACAGGAAATGCTAATGGTACGGTTCTTTCCTACTGAAAGAATAAGATGAACCATAGACTAGATTTTATCATTGAGGTCTAATAACATATGCAAACCAACATCGATTTTTAAAATAGCTTCTAAACTAGCAATCACATCGATACAAATAAAAATATTAATTACTTAAATAAGAATATTAAGAATTATGCTGTTTTTAATTTAGGAATATGTGCTTTGCATTTTCACATGTTAAGTCATTTTTAAATATGTTAAGTCTTTTTAAAATATATATATATATTTTTGTGGAAAACCCTTGACAAGTTACAACTATTTTCTTTAAAGCTTGAGAGTTTACAAATAGATTCAGTTTCCATCTCAATTGAGTTGCTATAGCTAGAAATTTATTTTACATAAAAAGTTTGAAATCTTGATATTCATTTTTTGGATCTTTTTCAATTTTATGTGTAAATACAAATATTTCAAAATTCAGCATTCTTCTTGACAATTTCTTACAACAGGTTTCACAATATCAAAACTCCACCTCTACTATTTATGCATTTCATCTTAGTAGAGTAATATTTCCAAAACATTGCAAAACATTGCACTATCATAGTTCACTAGATCTAGATTGCTAGTTTCCTTCTTGGAGCACCAATGCAACCACAAAAATTATAATAAATAATTTATATAAAAGTACATATTGAAGTATTACCAATGGAAAATATTGAAGTAATTCTTAAGCATTATTTGAATCAGACAATCAACATTTTCTTGTCAACTTCAGCTAAATTACGATCCTCAATTAAAACCCCTCTATTGGCTAGCTTATATGCATGTTTGTTTTCTTTGCTAAATGTATGTGTAAACATGATTTCTTCAAACCCTATAACAATGTTTTTTTTTTTTGTTTCTTCTATAACAATGTATTGAATTTTCAAAATTATCTCTTGTATGTTCCACGAATCCTTTATTGCATTTATTACTATGAGTGAATCACCTTACATCTATACTTTGTTCCATTTCATTTGTTTGCATATTTTTTACCCTTCCAAAGCTGTCATTATTTGTCTTAAGTCCACTATTGAAAGCGAAATGAGACAAAAGCTCTTCTTTATTATATCTAATTATTCCTCTTGTTGGTCTTGGATTTCCTTTAGAGGCTCCATCCAAATTCAATTTGACCAACTCTGCATATGGTGGTTTCCACATTATATTCTTTACCTTCTTTTTGTTTTTGTACCCAACATCATAATTCCATTTAATGACTTGAATCCATATATCAAGGCTCTCAACTTCCTAGCTATTAAGTCCAAAATATTGTATCTTTTGATATATCCCAGATCGTCTGTAAAGCCTCACTTTTAAAAGTGCTTTGTCATTATTTAACCATTTTTCAATTCTACCATTCATCACCATGCATTTACCAAACTTATTAAGAATCTATTGCCATAGTTTCTAGACTATTGAGTAGTGTTTCAAGAGCTGGTCTATAATCTCCCCCTTTTTACAAAGAACACAAGGCCAATGAAAACCTCTTTTTACAAGGTTATTCTAGGATAAAATCCTTCTATGACCTACTAGACACGAACATTTTGACTTTAGGAATGCTTGGGCAATCCCAAATATCTCTATATATTATTGTAATATTCCTATTTTGTTGTTGCTTTACATTATATCCACTTGTGTATTCTCTTGAGCTATTCAAATCCCAAATCAACTTATCCTTGATTCCCCTTAGCATAATCATTATTGTTTTTTTTTCTAATCAACTGCCTCCTAGCATTAATGTCTTGTATACTTGTAAAGAAATCTTCTTTCCATTTGTATTTTCCTTCATAATCCTTGTACAAAATGTTTGAAACCCTATCACCATATTTATCTTGAAGTAATCTCATCCATGGTTTCAAATTTGGATTTAGATTGAGTGTTATTTTTTATCACAACTATCCATCCAAATAGAAATATTTTTTTGTTCCGACTACCCATCTTAAACCTTTAATCACTAGATCAATTGATTTTTTTAAACCATTCCACAGTGCAGAACAATTTGGTAGAGAGAATGTGGTAAAGATTAAGCTTGAGTCATTGGGCTTAACATGCTCAAAAGAATTCTTGCCCATTGTCTTTGATTCTCCTTTCACAATCTTCAAATTACTTTTCCCTTAAGAGCTAAGTTTGCATTTGTAAGAACTCTTAAACCATGATCTCCCTTAGTTTTATCATCACACACCTTGTTTCATTTCACTAAAGGAAATTTTCTTTTATCATGTAATTATGACCATAAAAATGATTGCATAATATAGATTAAACTTTTTTCTATAGATTTTGGTATACTATACAAGGACATATAATATGTTGGCATAGCTTGTAAGACTGACTTAATTAGTTGCCCTCTTCCTCCATCTGCTCCTAACGAGTAGTTGTAAATTGAGGATGATCTTCCTACATTTGCTCATATTTAAAATATGATATTTTTTTACTTCACTTACCGTCTTTTTAACTCTTATTGGCTAGTGGTTTGAACCAATCCTTGTCAAGGTATTGGTTTTAGCACAAGTCCCTTCATTTAGCCAATGATTTGAGAGTATGCATCTATCTAATTTTTATGCTATTAGGTTTTGACCTCTCCTATTGTTGGTCCATGTATAGTTTTCTTCTTCAAACTCAACCTCCCAAGAATTATTGTTTTGAATAAAAGTTGATAAATCTCTCATACTTAGGGTTAATGTCCTAATTCCCCCAAATTTTCATCCAGCTTGGTTATGGCATAAAATTCTCCTATGATCATGAATCGGGTTTCTTGGTCTTATAAAGGCTTCAATCCTACTCCAAACTTCTAATATTCCTACTGAGTTGTAGGTCCATAGACAATGATAAGGATGAAATAAATTATTGCAAAGTAGCATGTGACTAAAGAGGTTATCCAATGCCTAGTTTTATGGATGGTTACACAGAAGGTTCTAATAGGATTCCAACAAGTTAGATTTCCCCTGCCACTCCATAATCCATAACATCCCATTCACATCTTGGCCATACTACTTTTATAGCTTTGGAAATTTCTTTTGTCACTTTAGTTTCCTGGATACAAATAATATCTAGCTTATTACTTAAACATAGATCCTTGATACACCTCTGCTTTGAGGGGGCATTAACACCCCTTATATTCCATGAGATGATAATCATGTCTCATTAGGGGCTATTGGCCTCGCCTACGAATTACCAATATCATTTTGTTGTTTGGTAAAAATAAGTTCAACCAACTTAGTTTGTGTTCCTTTCTCTATGTTTGCTCTTGCTTCCCTAAATCTTGCTTGATAACTTGAGGGTTTTCTTCTTTTTGCCTTGCCTATATCACAAGTAGGTCTTATTATTCTGTTCCTCAATATTATTTCACAACTTTCTCTTTTATCAGATTTATCTTCTCCTAGATTTACTACAAAATCTTTTGACTTGTCTTGCTCATTTTCTAGTATTTCCTTATTAATGGTAGAGGTATTAACATCTAAGACCGCATTTTCTTTACCATTTTTTTCTCCTGAATGGTGCATGGTTTTGGGCAAAAACATTAGTGAATTTCCTACGTTCAAATCATTGCCTCCATTTAATTTGTCAACCCGGGGTAGCTCGTAGACTTGTGAGTAGCCGCGCACAATATATGCTTATAATTTCTCCTTTAGAGATGAGTCCCTTAGATTCTTGGTTTGGGGGTGTTTATGTTTGTTGATGTTTTAATCCTTAATTCCCAACCAACAACTTATCCTACGTTTATGAAAGCAGGACAAAATGCATATAGAAAGTTAAACTGCTACTTTGCTGAAAATCACATAAAAAAATGGAAATAACAAAGAAATAAATTAATCTACAAAAAAGAAATAACAAAAAATAGGGGAAAGGAAGGGAAGAACTCTGTTGTAAGTGGGCCCACGCTTCCAGCAGGTTTTGCCCGCGTTAAATCTTCATCAGACGCTTAGACGATTTAACAGAAAAATAATAGAAGAATTTTTATTCACAACTACAGTAAGAGAATTTACAAGAAAAGTCTGGGGGCTTCGTCTTCAGGGGTGGCTTGGATATTTATAAGATATGCGGTCACACCCTGTTACAATTTCCAAAACAAATCGGAAAAATGATTCTATTTTACAACCTCCAGCATGAATGAAGGGATCAAACAAAACATCGAGCTTGGTGAGCTAATTCAGCGTATTCTATTTCCAGAATACGTCTGATATTAGCATCGCTCGATTTACATAAATCTTTCACGTAGCAACTAAAAAATAGTCGACTAGTCATCTTTGACGTTGTCCCTTGTTCAAATTCACTGCTGGAATTCTCTTTATGTTTGTTACCGATCTTTTCGCTTTGTTCTGTCGACAACAGAGTCGTGTTGTATTTTTTACTTTAGTGGAAATCAGGTGCCTCGTCTAAAGAAGTCGGGAAACAGGCGCCAATACGGGAGTCAGGCACCTAACGAAAAGCAGGCGCTTGACGGGAACATGCACTTCATGGGAAGTAGGCGCTTAACAGTTAAGTGTCGAACGAAAGTTGGGCTCTCAAAGGGAATCGGGCGCCTAACTTCATACTTCACATCGCAGGTGTTTTGCCTTCTTGAATTTACAAATGTCAGGTTCGGATGGGACCTTGACAAAAACATGTAAAAATGCAACAATATCCACTAAATCTACACAAAATACACTCAAAGACAAATATTAGATAACATGCAAAATAAACTGTTAATTATATATAAAATTTGCATAAAATGTTTATATCTACAAGAATAAGTGCCACACATTATAGGAAAAAGAGTACAAAAAATGAGCAATTCTGAGGCTCATCATCCCCCCTTGCTTAAGGGGTGGCACATCCCTGTGCCGCTTTATACTAGTAATTACCAGTTTTATTTACAACATCCCAATAAGCCTTGTTGGTTTCTATTATTTTCTTCTTAGCGGCTTTTATTTTTCCTTATCCCAGGGCTTTCGCCCCTTTGGTGCCTTAGGAGCAGTTGTCTCCTGACCCTGTTGTTTCTAGCATTCGTTACGCCGAACTGGTTGACTTGGCCCTGCTCTTTTCTTGGGCGATTCCTTGGTCCAGGCCACCTTGCCTTTTTTAGTATGCAAATAATAACCAAAGAAATTGGTGGCATCCTTCTGGAATGCAGGCTCAACCATTTTCCAAAATTCATGGAGAGGGGGCAACTCTTCACCCATAGGCACTGCATTTTCATCACCAAATGGGATGCTGGCCTTTTTAGCAACCCTAGCTGTGGGTAAATCGTTCCCTGTTGGGTCAAGTTCAGGTTCAGTATCAACCTTTATTTTTGCCACTTGAGGGGTTTGGATGCTCGATGCTTGTTCTGTAGGTGGCACTGGTCTTAGAAATACCATTTCCATGAAGTATGCCTTCATCCTTGAAGGCTGACCATCCACCGATCCATATAAGCTCTAGAACTACTCAGGTTGGGCAACTGGAATTCTTTTGGGAGGTTGCTTGGATTGCTTTTTGGTCTCTTTTTCTATTTCTTTGAGTGCTCTTTTGGAGGCCTTCTTCCAATTATTTTTATCTGCTTTTATTTCCTCTTTGAGCTCCTCAAAATTTTCCTTTCTTGCAGTAAAAAATTTATGTGTTGCCCCCCATTCCTAATTAGAATCCAATTCTAACTCCTTATTTGATTCAATACCTAGCTCCTGCAGTTCTGCAACTCTTGCTCTGGTTCTGGGTCTTCGTTGAGATGCCCTTACAGCTTTCTGCTTTGACCTCAGCTTGATGTGTTGCATCTCAGAGTATGTTGGTGCTGCTGTTGCTCCATATTTTTTAGCAGATGCAGGCTGCTGAACCTCTTCTTTTGGTGCAACGAATTGCTGCTTGTCTGAGACTACTTCCTCCTAAGGTTGTTCATCCCCTGCATCAACTGGAGGATGTTCTGGATATTCCTCCTTGCCAAAAAATTGAGGCTCTTCAATATCCACCTTCTTCTCCTCTTCATCTGATTTTTTTGCAGATTGTGTTGAGGTATGAGGTTTCTCAACCTCAACCTCATCTTCGTGCATTACCTGTTCTGTAGAATGAGATAAGGAATAGGGCTGCACTACGTCCATTGCAACATCCTCTACCTTTTTTGTTTCTGTATTAGAAGGGGGTACCTCTGTTGCCCTGTCAGTTTGCACCGTTACATCTACCTTGGTCGGATGTTCGACTTCCATGGCTCTGCCCTGCAGTTGCAATTGCCTCTGCAATTGTCAAATTATCTGATATAATTCATGTATCTTTAATGCAGCCTCCTTTCAAGACTCTTGAAACAAAGCCTGTTCTTCTTTAAATTTGGCTTCCTAAGTGGAAGTCTGCTCTCTCAAAACCTCTAGTTGTTGTACTTGGCATTTTGGTGGAGAGTCCTCCATTGAAACCTCCTGCTGAGAAGTTGGCCCCTTGGAAATATCCTGCAAAATTTGGGCCAAGTACTCCTCTCGGTTAAGATCATCGATTGGTGCTTCGTCATTCGATGAGCTCAATACCACCCTGGATGCCAATCTCCTCCTACTCATGGTTCTTGTAAACACTGACCTGAAAGTAGGGCTTGGCAGCTTATGCCTTGCCCCTTCATCAATCTGAGGGCCAGTGGGGGGACAAAGGTCGTCCTACCCCTTCCTCAAATTGAGGAGAAATAGGGGATGTAGCTTGTCCTGCATCCCATGCAGTGTCTGCATGCTGGGACGCAGGTGTTGTATCCTCTTGTTTTGTCGCCTCCTAGGTTGACTGTTTAGTTTGTATCGACGTCTCCTCTTCTTGTACCCCAAGAACTATTGGAAATCTGGCCAGCCATACATTAAAACGAAAATTTGGGCCGTTAGATGATGTTTTCAGCCTTGGAAAGCATCTCCTCTTAGAGGAGACAAAACAAAATCGTAGAGCTTCAAAATCTGTGCAATCTAGAAAAAATGGGCTCAAACGGACACCCGAGTCAAAATTTATGGCCAAAATACTAAGACATGTAATAAACACCGTCGATGTAGATCCGACGGATGTGATTTGCTAGGGTTAGGGTTTGCTTTGTTTTTTCTTACTTAAGGTAGTTTTAGGGTTTTCTTTTATGAAGAAGAATATTGCATTGTAGCATGTGTGTGAGCTCTTCCAGAGCCTGTGAGGAGATTGTAACAGAGTATTGAAACTCTACTAGAATTATTCCAGATAATAAGAAGATAATATTTGCTCCAATTTTGTTTTATTGTATTATTGTAAATTCTTCATTTGGTATCAGAGCGAGGCGATCGAGAAATTGGGTTCGAGTAACTATGGAATTTTTGCTACAAGTTTTACAGAAGCTTCTTGGAGATCTCAGTTCGTGTTGAAGGGAGCTATTATGGCCAACAACACCAATTCAATTCCGATCCCAGAATTTGACGGTTCTGACTACGAATATTGGAGCATCCGGATGAGGATGATTCTGAAGGCAAAAGGAGCTTGGGCCATCGTTGAAGCTGGGTTCATCGAACCAAAATACTAGAGTGCATTGACTGCAGATCAAAAGAAGGAGATGCAGGAGAAAGAGAAAGAAAATAATTTGGCTTTGGCTTTCATCCAGTCGGCTCTAGACAAGAGTCTCTTTCCCCGGATTTTTGCCTGCGTTTCGGCTCAAGAAGCTTGGAAGGCGTTGAAGGAGAATTACCAGGGGAGTGCCCAAGTTAAGGAGGTGAAGTTGCAGACTTTGCAGAGAGATTTTGAAAATCTCAAATAGGAGGAGAATGAAACTACAGGAGATTACTATGTTCGGGTAAAAATAGTAGTAAATAAAATGGCCACACTTGGAGAGATCATAGAGCAAAATGTAGTAATTAAAAAGGTTTTAAGAACCTTGATAGAGAAGTTTGACAGTGCAGCCCTTATCATAGAAGAAACGAAAGACCTCTCGAAAATGGATATAGATTCATTAATTGGCTCTCTCACATCTCATGAAGAGAGAATTGCCAAGAGGAAGAAGGATAAAGAAGGAGGTTCTACAAAGGAACAAGCTTTTTCGGCAAAAGAGAATGATGGAGGAAGAGGTCATGGTAGGGGTTCCAGAGGAAGAGGAAGAAATGGAAGAGGAGGTAGAAGAGGCTCCTACGGTGGTAGAGGTCGAGGAAGATCTCAAGATTCAGACAATGACCAGGCTCATGCTGCAAGAGGAGGATCCAGTGCAAGAGGAAGAGGTAGAGGCCGAGATATGAGAAATGTGCAGTGTTACAATTGTAACAAATATGGCCATTATGAGAGGGATTGCAGGCTGAAAAAATCAGCACATTATGGAGAAGAGGATTCCTATGAGGATGATACTTTGTTCTGTATGATTGAAGAAAAAGTGGAGCAAGCAACTTTCCTCTCTACACAGAATAGCACAAAGGAGACATGGATCCTGGATAGTGGGTGCACAAACCATATGACCGGCAAGAGGGATGTATTTTCATCTCTTGATTCTTCTTATCAATCCAATATCAGGCTTGGGGATGAGAAGAGCTTGGAGGTGGTTGCGAAAGGAGAAATGGAGGTTCCTACTAGGAAAGGAAAAATAATGAAGGTAAAAGATATTTACTATGCACCCCATTTGAAGCATTCATTAATGAGTATTGGTCAAATGTTGGAAAAGGATTATAAGTTAGTGTTTGAGGATAGAATGTGCAAAATTTATGATCAGAGGAGAAAATTGATTACCACTGTAAAGATGACCAAGAACAGGCTCTTCCCATTACAATTTGTAGATCAAGGGGGAGCTCTAGCATTTGTTGGTGTAGAAGGTAAGGAGAGGCTATGGCATTTACGGTTTGGGCATTTAAATTATAAGAGTTTGAAGATGCTTTCACCACTTGTCTATGGGTTGCCAAAAGTTGAAGACTCCAAGGAGGTTTGTGAAGTCTGTGCACTTGGCAAACATGCAAGGGGGAAGTTTTCGCATGGTGAAGCATGGAGGGCCCAACATCCATTGCAGTTGGTTCATAGTGACATTTGTGGACCAATGCAGACACAGAGTATGGGTAAAGCTTCTTACTTTCTGACTTTTATTGATGATTTCTCCAGATATTGTTGGGTTTATTTTATTAAGCATAAGGATGAGGCATTCAATTGCTTCAAGAATTTTAAGGCTCTAGTTGAAAATGAAAGTGGTCATTATATCAAATGTTTGAGGATAGATAGAGGAGGTGAGTTCTGTTCTCATGAATTTGATGATTTCTGTAGTGAGTTTGGGATTAAAATGCAGAAAACAAGTCCTTACACACCTCAACAGAATGGGGTGGCTGAAAGAAAGAATAGGACTTTGGTGGAGATGGCATGGTGCATGATGCAAGAAAAAGGTATGAGTAAGTTTTATTGGGCTGAAGCAATTAGGACTGCTAATTACATTTTAAATAGAAGTCCTACTAAGAGTCTTGAGAATATTACCCCTTATGAATGTTGGTACAACAAGAAGCCAAATGTAAATCATTTTAGAGTTTTTGGATGTGTGGCTTTTGTGCATGTTAATGGTGAGAATAGGAAGAAGTTGGATGCAAAGAGTGAAAAATGTATTTTTATTGGGTACAGTGAGCAATCTAAGGCTTACAGGTTCTTTAATCCTATTTCACATAAAATAATTGTATCTAGAGATGCAATTTTTGATGAAGGGGGAAGTTGGGTATCACAAAAATTGTTTGTTGAGGATGTTTTTGGTGAAGAGAAGGTGGAACCAAGCCATGTTTCAGTTCAGCCCAGCCATGAAAGAGAATCTTCTTCCAGTAGTTCTCCACCTCCATCACCACCGGCCAAAGGAAAAGGTAAAATATTGTTGAAGGATCACCCAGAATCTCAAATTCTTGATAAGAATTTCCATAAGAGGGTGACAAGGAGTCAACATACAGAGATGAATGCAGTAATAGAGAGGTTAGAGAACCTGCATCTTTATGGAGATGATGACAGTGGAGATCCCAAAGGTGATGTTGTAAACTATGCACTTGTTTCACAAGTTTCTAAAGTTTCAAAAGTTGTTGTTGATGATTTTGAGCCTTCATGTTTTGAGCATGCTAGTACTAACAAAGTGTGGATGAAGGCTATGCAAGAAGAAATGCATTCTATTGAAAAGAATGATACTTGGGAGTTGTGTGATTTGCCCAAGGATAGGAAATGTGTAGGATGCAAGTGGGTCTACAAGATCAAGAAGAACAGTGATGGATCCATTGAGAGGTACAAGGCACGGTTGGTAGCAAAGGGTTTCACTCAAAAATATGGTTTGGACTATGAGGAAACATTTGCTCCAGTGGCAAGGCAAGAAACAATAAGGATGTTGCTATCATTGGCAGCTCATAAAAGTTGGAAGGTGCATCATATGGATGTCAAAAGTGCATTTCTCAATGGGTATTTAGATGAAGAAGTATATGTGGAACAACCACAAGGTTTTGTTGTCCAAGGAAAAGAAGATCAAGTCTACAGGTTGAAGAAGGCTCTATATGGGCTGAAGCAAGCTCCAAGAGCTTGGTATGCTAGAATCCATGACTACTTCCTGCAGTGCAATTTTGAAAGGAGTAAGAGTGAGCCCACTTTGTACTACAAAAGGGAAGGTAATGATATTCTTATTGTATGCCTTTATGTTGATGATATGTTATTTATGGGGAGTAGTTCTTCTTTGAATGATTCTTTTAAACATGATATGAAGGAGTTTGAAATGTCTGATTTGGGTTTGATGAGTTACTTTCTTGGGATGGAAGTACATCAAACTAGCAATGAGATTTTTGTTTGTCAATCCAAATATGTAAGGGATATGCTGAAGAGATTTGGTTTGAGTGAATGTAAACCTGTAGCAACACCCATTGCACATGGGGAGATCTTGAGTTTGGAGGATGGAGCTGAAAGGGCAAACAAAATAGAGTACATGAGTATTGTTGGTAGCCTTATGTTCCTTTGTAACACTAGGCCGGATATATGCTTTGTTGTTTCACAGTGTTCCAGGTATATGGCTAATCCATCACAGTTACATTTGAAGGCAACAAAGAGGATTTTGAGGTATGTTCGTGGAACAATTGATTATGGGATCCACTACTCACAGGCAAAGAATTTGAAGTTAGTGGGATTCAGTGACAGTGATTGGGGCAGTAATATTGATGATAGGAAATCCACGAGTGGGCACTATTTTTCTCTTGGTTCAGGTTTGGTGACATGGAGTTCCAAGAAACAAGCTACAGTGGCGTTGTCTTCTACTGAAGCAGAGTATATTGCACTTACATCGGCAAGTGCACAAGCATTGTGGCTTCGAAAGGTGCTAGGAGAGATTGGGGAGAAGCAAGGGACTCCAACTACTTTATTCTGTGATAATCAGAGTGCCATTAAGTTGGCACATAATCCTATCCACCATACCAGGTCCAAGCATTTCGACATCAAGTACCACTTCATTCGGGACATGGTAGAGAAGGAACAAGTTAAATTGAGGTATTGCTCCACACACGATCAAGTAGCAGATATTTTTACTAAGGGAGTAGTAAAACCTCAGTTTTTGCTGCTAAGGGACTTGATAGTCAGTCCCCTTACCAGCAAGGGGGAGAATGTTGGAAATCTGGCCAGCCATACATTAAAACAAAAATTCGGGCCGTTAGATGATGTTTTCAGCCTTGGAAAGCATCTCCTCTTAGAGGAGACAAAACAAAATCGTAGAGCTTCGAAATCTGTGCAATCTGAAAAAAAAAGGGCTCAAACGGACACCCGAGTCAAAAGTTATGGCCGAAATACTAAGACATGTAATAAACACCGTTGATGTAGATCCGACGGATGTGATTTGCTAGGGTTAGGGTTTGCTTTGTTTTTTCTTACTTAAGGCAGTTTTAGGGTTTTCTTTTATGAAGAAGAATATTGCATTGTAGCATGTGTGTGAGCTCTTCCGGAGCCTGTGAGGAGATTGTAACAGAGTACTGAAACTCTGCCAAAATTATTCCAGATAATAAGAAGATAATATTTGCTCCAATTTTGTTTTATTGTATTATTGTAAATTCTTCAAGAACTTCATTTTTGCCCTTTGTCTCCTCAATTGTCACATTCCTTTGTGACTCTGCATGTCATACCAGGCCCGAAATCAGGCCATGGTGAGCCAGGGCAAAGGTTGTACCTGCCTGGTATCGCTGGCCTCATCTCTGAGGGCACATGCAAGGTAGTGTGGGACATTGATTTTGTTCCCATGCAGTATGTGATTGAGAAAATGAAAGTGATTCACATTCAGTGTAGAGCACCTACTAGAGCATGTGAAGAATCACACGATTTGTTCAAAAATCACCCTCTAGGGCTCGAAAATTTGTTTCTTAGGCAATCCAACATGCGTCTGGTGCTTGGTTGGTGCCCCAAATAATATCTAATAGAAAGCGAGTTTATCCTCCTTATATGTGCATTCCCCTATTAGAGGGAGGCTTGTAACCTCGATGATGTAGTCCTCAGTGATTGGGATTTCCAGTCTCCGCATGTGCTTGACCCCATCCTTCATTGATGCTACAAACTTATTTGCCACTGTCGCATCCTGACCCTGACTAACCAATTGACAATACAACATCCATTATGTAGTATCAAACTGCATTTGAACGTCTGCATAAATTCCTGAGCAGTTGGTAGGCTTGCTCTTTTTGAGGTCATGATTCTTCAATTTTCCCTCATGCTTTTCCTTTGATTAACAGTTCACTTAGCAACGTTCTAATTTCTCCCTCGAACTATTATTGTGCTTCACCTCTCAGGTTTTTCTTCCTCTGAAGGTAGCTTCACAGTAGTTGGTAAGCAATTTTTAAAGCAACTGCTTTCCTGCACGTAGACCATTAATCACCGTAATCAGCAGTGATTATGGTTATCAATAGGAAATTTCCTTCGAGCATGTGCTTGATTGTGCGGAGATGATAACCATAAACATTTGACCAATCAGATGCATGCCACACAGAACCATGCCAAGTGGGTTTTTTTGAGTGGTTAAGGCAATAATGGGGGCTTGTGTCGACACTTTTCCATAAACACATGCTCATGAAAAAAATATAGACAAAAAACAAAAAAATCAATCATGCACCTAAATTCGTTTCGTGGGTGTATATGCACAAATATTCATGGTGCATTGCGATTAGCTGGTGTTTGATGACTGGACAAACTACAATGAATCATGATGGCCATGGTTCTCCTTCAACGAATTTTTCCCCACGTGATTGGTCTTCGATAGCTGCAATGTGGTTTTCTCAAGAAATCCTACAAAATTTAAAAACAAAAATTAGAAAAAACATGCCTCCATGGGATGACACACATCCCCACCTTCGTTTGTGATAAATTTGACGTTGCGCACGAGTGGGGTACTGACGTGGCTCAGGCCACTTTCCAATGTTGAATTTTATTTTTACAAGATACAAAACGACCAAAAAAAGTGGAAATGAGGCACCTTTTTCATGTGGAAATTAGATGCCTTATTTTTCAAATTATGATGCGCAAATGCCTTGAAAACTGAAAACAGGCACCTTCGAAATCAGGCGCTATGTTTTGACATGAGAAGCAGACGCCTTTACAATTGGGCACGTAAGCTTAACATGGGAAGTAGGCACCTTTGAAATCGGGCGCTTAAGCTTAACATGGGAAGCAAACACCTTTTTACAATTACGTGCCTTGTTTTAAAAATAAATTTTATACAATTTTTTTTTACAGCATGCTTAGAAGAGTTAGTGTCGATTTCCCAAAAATTAGGAGTCGAGCACCCTCCTAGAGAAACCAAGAATCAGGTATTGGTCTATCAGAAGATGGGATGTAGGCGCCACCTTCTTAACATACTGGGAGTCAGGCACTGTGTACAGCATAATGGGAATCAGGTGCCTCTTATCGCATAACGGGAATCAGTGCCTCCTATCGTAAAATGAGAATCAGGCACCTTCAATCATAAAATGAAAATCAGGCGCCTCCCACCGTACAACGGGAATCAGGCGCCTTCTACCGTAAAACGAGAATCATGCACCTTTCCCATCAAAAAATGAAAATAGATGTTTCTATTTATTCAATGGGTGCTGAATTTTCCTTGAATACGTGTTGTAAGGTTGATCAGGCCCTTCAGTGCTTCTTATTGAAAAATAAGAACAAAATTAACATCTACCCCTGAACCAATTGTTGAGTGTTTTATTATCCATAAATACCAATCCAAACACTCTTATGCAAATTCAGGTTTAGTATTACCTTCTCTAAGTGAGGACTAACTACTACTAAAAACAAATCTCTTAGAAAGTTGGGAAGGCACAGGTTCTTGGATCTTGTGTTTGTTAGGCCTAGGTTTCCCAAGTTGCCTAAAAGTTGCACTCAGGGCATTTCTCTTGCAAAACAAAAGTACAACTAAAAAATGAAAACATTTAAAAAAATAATTGTCTTTGGTGCTATGTGGACTACGTCCACATCTTACTGATTTAATAAAATCAAAATCAATTGGGGTCTCCCCCATGCCTAATCTAGACTCAATCATGAATGTTTTAGACATATGGTACGAATGTAGGTGGTGGCCATTGACTATTAAGGTAATGTTGCTACCATCAATTGTTTCGATCCTCACAACCCCATTGCTAATGACTTCAGTCACTTCATATGGCCCCATCCAATGCTACATGAGCTTACATTTCCTTTCCTGGAACCAAGAATCATATAATAATGCCCATTCTTCCACTTTAAGCTGCTTTGGCTTGGTGTGGTGGTCATGCCACTTGGTCCTTTGTTTCTGAATGATCTCTATTTTCTGCAGAGCCTTAAGGCGATAATCATCCAACTGATTGAGTTGCTAAATTAATTCTTTTTGTGCATCATCCAGATTGATATTCAAATCTACAACAGTCCTAAGTTTTTTGACTTCGAATTCTATTGGCATAATGGTACTTTTCCCATAGACTAACTCGAATGGTGTAAATCTAGTTGTAGTCTTCCAGGTGGTCCTGTAGGACCACATTGCTTCTGGTAATCTAGTAGCCTAGTCCTTTTTGTGTTGATGCATTGTCTTTGTCATAATATTTTCCAAATCTCGGTTGGTTACCTCAACTTCTCTATTTTCCCGTGGATGGTAGGGGGCGGTCTTGTTATGCCTGATTTTGTACTGTTGCATGAGCTACTGGATCATCCTTGAAGTAAAATGAGGTCCTTGATAAATTATAATCTCCCTTGGAACCTCGAATCTTGTAAAAATGGATTAATACAAAAAATCTGCTACAGTTTTCTCCTTTGAATCATGCAAGGCCTGCACTTCAACCGATTTAGTCACATAGTTAGTACAAACTAAGATATACCTCTTTCCTCCTGACCATGGATTAATTGGTCCTACAAACTCCATTCCCCATTTATCAAATGGATCTATGTGAACATGCAACTAAAGTGGCATCTCATATTTGAGAGTAGGTATACCCATCCTTTGACATTGGTCACATTGGCTCACATGCTTGGCTGCATCTTTAAATAGTGAAGGTCGGAAATAACCAGCCTGTAATACTTTATATGCAGTCCTTTTTCCTGCAAAATGGCCACCACAAGGTTCATCATGGCAAGCCTTCAATATTTCAATTATTTCATTTCCAACAACACATCTTCTCATGATTTGATCAAGTCCTGTTTTGAATAGGCATCCATCAATCCATGAGAAATCTGCACTTTTCTCAATTAAGGTCTATTTTTCACGAGGTGAAAGTGCATGGGATACTTTACCAGTGGCTAAATAATTAGCCATATCTGCGTACCAAGGTATATGATCATTTAGAGCAAACAAATGCTCATCTGGAAATTGGTCTTATGTTGCTCCATAGTCTAAGGGTGTCAACCTGGATAGGAAATCAAACACCACATTGTCCTTTCCTAGCTTGTCCACTATTGTCACATCAAATTCCTACAAGAGCAACAACCATTTGATAATTCTGCCACTAATCCTAGGTTTGTTTTTCAAGTATCTGATCGTTGAGTGGTCAGTGTGTACAAAAACTTGATAACCTATAATATAATTATAAAATTATTAAGAGCATGTATTACTGCAAGAAACTCTTCCTCTATTACAGTATAATTGAATTCAGCACCTATGAGGTTTTTACTAACATAATAGATGGCATAAAAATCATCACCATATTTCTATCCCAGTATTGAGCCTATTGCATTGTTAGATGCATCAGCATATATGTGAAAATGTATGGTCCAATTTGGACCTCTCAGTACTAGAGCAATAATCATTTTTTCCTTTAAGGTGTTGAATTTTTTTTCATATTTTTTAGTCCAGACAAACTCCAATAATAACCGATTGATCCTAGGAAACGGTGGATGTCATTCTGTGTTTTGGGAGTAGGCAAGGTTTGTATGACTTCAATTTCTTTTCTACTTTAATCCCATCTATAGAAACATGATGTCCTAAAACTATCTCCTCTTGCATTAGCATATAATATTTTTCATTGCTTAGGTATAGATTAGTTTCCTCACACCATTTAAGTGTCTTTTCCAGATTTTTTGTGGTGATTTCAAATGTCTCTTCGTATACAGTGAAATCATCCATGTATACTTCCACAGTCTCTCCAATCATGTCAGAAAATGCTAAGAACTGCCCTCTGGAAAGTGGCAAGGGCATTACATAGGCCAAATGGTAAAACTCGGTAAGCAAATGTCCCCCATGGATAAGTGAAGGTGGTTTTATCTTGATCCTCTTCCCCTATCTAAATTTGATTGTATCCACTGAATCCATCCAGAAAATAAAAGTATTTCTTTCCTGCTAAGGTATCAAAGACCTGGTCTATGAAGGGTAAAGGGAAGTAGTCTTTCTTGGTTGCCTTATTGAGCAACCTATAATCAACATAAATTCTCCACTTTCCATTTTTCTTAGGAACCACCACTAATGGTGATATCCACTCACTATTTGATATGGGGTAGATGAATCCAACAGTGAGGAGTTTTTACAACTATGTTTTAACAATATCTTTCATAGCTAGGTTTATTCTCATCTATGGTTGTATCATTGGTCTAACTTGGTCTTCTAGATATATTCTATGAGTATAAGTCTCAGGAGCTATTCCTTTCATGTCAGAATACTCCCAAGCAAAGGTAACTTGGTGTTTTTCTAATGTATATTTTAGTTTGGTTTGTTGTTCAGCTGTCAATTGGCTATCTATGTTCAAAATTCTACCAGGTGCAACTAATTTTTACTGAATATGATGGTCTTTCCATACCACTAATGGAAACTCAAGAGGACAGGAGGGTTCTCCCTGAAAAAAGTGGGATATCAACCTATAATCATCACTTTCATCTTCCAACTCATCAAGTGCTATGACAGGTTGGACCATGGACAGATCATCAATGTTTTGACTTTCATTCTCAGGTTCTCCCAACAAATCTGCAGACTGTGCAGGTGGATGTATGATTAATTTCTTTATGTTTTGAACATCTGAAATGGTCATCTGCCCATATCTACAACTTATGTAAGCATCATTTGTTGCCAACCAAGGTTTACCTAAGATAAGTGGGTTTCCACCTAGTCCAAACTTAGATTGTAGCACTAGGAAATCTGCTAGATATTTTCATGCATCCACTGTAACAGTAATATATTTCAACATTCTATTAGGGAGCACTGTAGACCTGTCTACTAACTACAACATAATTTTAGTGGGCTTCAGATTAGTCAATTTCAGTTTTTGCATGGTCTTCTAGGGCATGACATTAATGGCAGCCCATAAATCTACCACTGTATTGGGTAAAACACAACCCTTTATTTTTATAGTTAACACAAGGCTTCTTGGATTTGAGTACTTATGGATGTAGGTATTTCCTAAAATCATGTCAGCTAACTGACCTATCAAACTGATTGGTTTAGATGGTTTTCTCCCTGGTTTCTTGAGGCACAACTCTCTTATGGCCTTGCCATAGATAGGTATATCCCTGATGGCCTGAAAGAGAGGGATTGTAATCATCAAGTTTTTTAAACTAGAGAGAATATCAAACTCTGTTTGTATTGGTTTCTTGGGTTCCTACAACCTTTGCAGAAAATGTGGAACCCCTTTGTTATGTACAAGTGTTGACTCTTCTTCTACTTCCTCTATAAGGGGTGATTTCCCTTTTTCTATTTCTATTGGTTCCTCTTTTTCTATAAGAGGAGTCAATTCTACACCTAATTGCTTTCCTGACCATAACTGGATAGGATCACAATCTACCTTGATATTATACATTGGGTACATCTCATTTTCCATATGATAGGTTGGCTACTATTTATTGTTTGGGTTTGATGTAGGTTGTGTTGGTAACTGAGGAGTCCTTGAAGCAGGAGGAGCAGGCAGAATTGGCTGTAGTGGACCTGGAGCAAGATGTTGTTGATACTAATTCTAAGAATTCTAAGATGTTGATACTAAATGTTGTAAGGACTTTCTCATTGGGGATATGGATTCCAAGGTTTTTACCCCACCAACCCATATTGGGTGGTTGGGCTTGACCTCGATTTTGGTAATTGCTGCCCCCATAAGATGGCATTCATGATTGCATATTGTTACCCATAGGAGACTGTTGACAGTTCCTCCTATTATCCATGAAGTATGCCTCTACTACTTTAGGTTCCTCTTTAGATTTCATTAATTGTGGACACAAATTTGTTTTATGATCATTTTTACAAACAACACAAACTCAAACTTTGTTTTCTAGGAACTCATTTCCGGGGTGTTTGCCTCTGCATTTAGGATAGAAGTAGGCCAATGTTGCCTCATTCTCCTGCTTCTTTTTTTGAAGCGGGAGGGTATCCATTTGAAGAGCCAGAGATGATAACATCTTGCTCTTAAGGTCTTCTAGCATGTTGCCTATTTCTATTTTAGTGATAGTGGCTGACTGCTTAACATTTCTAAGGGTCAACTTACCTTTTCTTCTTCAAAATTTTTGACATAAACATCGAATATATTCCATTTGGTGTTGGTAAATATCTCCCCTAGATATTATGTTTAATGCTTCTAGGGATTCATTTGTTAGTCCTTTCAAAAAAATGCTTCTCAGGGACCTATCTCCTAGCTTTGTATGGGGTGATCTTTGCAAATTGAAGTTAAATCTATCCTAGTGTTCTTCCATAGATTCCCCTTCCTTTTGCGTAATGTCTAGGACTTCTTCTCTTGCATCCCGTGCTCTCCCAAAATCTTGATACCGCTCTAAGAAAGGTCTTTTCAATTGTTAGTTATCTATTTATCCCCCAAGCTGATGAACCAGTGCAAAGCTGAATCATCAAGGATGGAAGGGAATAATTTTAGTTTTTGAGCATCTGTGGTATAATCCACAAATCTACGTAAAACATCAAATTCAAACATAAAAATATCTGGATCTTCTGTGGGAAGTCCTCTAAAGGTTGGAAGGTATGCAAGAGAGATGTCTTTCATATTGTGATCTCCTCTTGCTTATCCTATTGGAAAACTAATACTAGTGGATGGTTTCTCTGGATTGTTTGTCATTATGTTCTCTAATAGAATTTCTACACCTGCTACGTTCACAGCAATTTTTAATTCTTCAAGTTCATTTATTTTATCCTTCAGAAGGATAGATAAGTCAGTATTTGAGATTGTTCCATCAAATATTGCTTGCCAACGTTGGATATTCAGTAGATCTTCCTCAGATTGGACTCTACTTATCTCCGATCCTGCTCTAAGATTCAATTGAATTGTTTCAGAAGGATCATGTGCAAATAGTGGGTGTTACCACTCAGGTGTTGTAGGTGAGTTGGAGAGGAGAGGGCAATCCTCCAAGGGAGGTCCCAGGTTCAAATCTCCACCTTACCAAAAATTTGAATTGGGTATCTAAAATCCAATTGATAATGTTGGTGCGAGTAGGGTCGGGTGCGACCCCTAGGTGACTTTGACGGTGTAGAACCCCTGTTCATGGTCTCTCAGACCAAGGCGGATCCGCAAGGGATTTTTCACTTAAAAAAAAAATAGCAGGTGTTCCCACCAATGCACAAGTGGATATTGTGGTGATGAGAGTTTAGTCTTAAGTTCACTAAAGTAGAAGGATTCTGAGAAACAACTTCTTTGTTTTTGACAAACGACCGTTTGGTCCCCTATTCTTAGGTGGACTCATACAAAGTTTTTAGATGAAGGTTCTGGAGAAAGCTACCTAAACTACTGTATCTATGCTTCCTTTAGAACAATAAATTACAATGGCTACCCCCCGACAACGATGCCAAAATTTTGGGTAAAAATATTAGTGAATTTTCTACGTTCAAATCATTACCTCCATTTAATTTGTCAACCCAGGGTAGCTCGTAGACTTGTGAGTAGTCGCGCATAATATATGCTTAAAATTTCACCTTCAGATACGAGTCCCTTAGATTCTTGGTTTGGGGGATGTTTATGTTCGTTGATGTTTTAATATTTAATTTCCAACCAACAACCTATCCTACGTTTATGAAAGCAGGACAAAATGCATACAAAAATTAAAGTTTTACCTTACTAGAAATCACAGAAAACAAGGGAAATAAGAAAGAAATAAATTAATCTATAGAAAAGAAATAACATAAAATAGGGGAAAGGAAGAGAAAAACTATGTTGTAAGTGGGCCCACGCTTCCAGCAGGTTCTACCCACGTTAAATCTTAACCAGACGCTTAGACGATTTAACAGAAAAATAACAGAAGAATTTTTATTCACAACTGTAGCAAGAGAATTTACAAGAAAATTTTGGGGGCTTCGTCTTTAGGGGTGGCCTGCATATTTATAAGATATGCGGCCACACCCTGTTACAATTTCCAAAAAAAATCAAAAAATGATTCTATTTTACAATCGCTTGCATAAATGAAGGGATTGAGCAAAATATTGAGCTTGGTGAGCTAATTCAACATATTCTATTTCTAGAATACGTCTGATATTAGTATCACCCGATTTACATGAATCTTTAACGTAGAAACTAAAAAATAGTCGACTAGTCACCTTTGACGTTGTCCCTTGTTCAAATTCACTTCTAGAATTCTCTTTATGTTTGTTACTGATATTTTCACTCTGTTCTAAAGATAACAGAGTCGTGTTGTATTTTGGCTTTAGTGGATTTCAGGCACCTCGTTTGAAGAAGTCGAGAAGCAGGTGCCAATACGGGAGTTAGGCGCCTAACGGAAAGCATGCACTTAATAGTAACAGGCGCTTCACGAGAAGCAGACGCCTAACAAAAAGTAGGCGCCTAAAAGTTAAGTGTCAAATGAAATTCAAGCGCTCAAAGGGAATCGAACATCTGACTTCATACTTCACATAGCAATTGTTTTGCCTTCTTGAATTTACAAATGCCAGGTTCATATGGGACCTCAACGAAAACATGCAAAAATGCAACAATATCCACTAAATCTACACAAAATACACTTAAAGAAAAAGTTTAGATAACATGCAAAAAAACTGTTAATTACATATAAATTTTCCATAAAACATTTATATCTATAAGAATAAGTGTTGCACATCATAGAGAAAAGAGTAAAAAAAATGAGCAATCTTGAGGCTCATCACATGGTACTTCAAAAGAGTCTTTAAAATCTGATGAGACACATTCTTTAGTTTTATCAAGAATTTTTATTCCTAAATTAGGATCACACTGAATAGACAATTCCTTTTTAATATTCTGAACTTATTGTACTATGCTCTCTAAGCTTTGATCTACTTTTTCTTAATAGACTAAAGCCTCAAAAGAGTTGGTATTTCTTCCAATATCCTTCCTTATTGGTATTCAATGTTTAATTGCTTTTATTTGTCTAGATCTATTTTTTGGAAGTTGAAAACCCTCCTCATCCATATCCATTTGTAAGTTTTTCTTGTGATTTTTACATATGATTCTGCTAGACTCTTCTTAGGCATGATCTCTCAATATACCCTACCTCATGACATCTTCTACATCTAAAATATATGTTTTCATAATCTATGGTTTGGGTCCACATATTATCCCCATACTTAAGAATGATTGATTATGGTAAATATTTACTTATATCAATCATGACCAATATCCGAGCATAAATAGCCAAGAATTCATCTTTTGTAGTTTCTAAAATCTCAAGGAATTCTTCCAAAGTGTTGCCTATTGCCTTGAAGGTATTTATTTCCCAAAATTCAATGGGTAACCCATACATCCTAACCTAGATTGGTACTAGGGATAAATTAACATTTTAGGTGAAAAGCCTTCATACCAATGAGTAAGGAAGAGTCTTGCTCTTCGTATAAACCAAGGATCCCCTTTTAGTATTCTATATCTTTCTTCCCTAGAACAAAAATGGATAGGAAGAAACCTTTAGGAAGAAATGATAGAATCACTCCTGGAGACTTCCAACTCCTATCAATCCATTTTCTCAAGGCTAAAGCCCCTAGCCAATACCCATTAAATTTACCAAAAACCATCCTATCTTTGAGCAACAAGGATTGATCCTCTATGGTGCACTCACTGGCATCTACTATTAGAGTTCTAAGAATTTAGCTATAAATTGATCCATGGGAAGGAAATATGGGCAAAACGAATATAATATTCTAAGAGAAGATTATGGGTAAAACAAATATAACAAGCAAGATTATGAGCATTTATCATGAATATGGAAGAGAATATTATCACAAGAAAATATTATGGGCAAGAGGAGATTTGTAGAAGAGGAGATTTGCAGAAGAGGAGATTTGCGGAAGAGGAGATTACTTGAGAAGATTATTGACAAGATTACTAGCAAAGGGAAGCAATTTGAATATTACCAACTAAGAGAAGTGGTTGGAGTTTTAGCTACAATATATTTTTTACCGGTAAAATAAAATTTCAGCATTATTGCTACCGCCATCAAGAAGAACTGCACCACCATCGAAGTTGTCCATGCTTCTTTGCAACAACACAAGTTTGTGCAACAGTGTTGAACCCTTTGAGGGAGAATCTTGGTATTGGATTAATGTAAAGTCATAATACATGATTGCATTCCTTTTTTATATCAATTATATACATTTAAATTGTTGGTGATAAAAAATATCAGAGTTAAAAAAAAGATTTAAAAAAAAACCTAGTTTTCTTTTATTTTCAAAATTTTAGCTGGCTTTGGGATTTTTTTGGGTTGAGATCATGGAGTTACCAATTTTCACTGGAAATGATGACATTGATGCTCAAGAATGGTGGATGAAGTTTAGATCTCTATATTCTGGTGAGATTTTTTGGAATTGCAAATAGTTTTATCTTTTAAAAGAGGAAGCTCATGATTGGTGGGATATGCTTACTAAGGAAAGGATTGCTAAGGAAAGAATTTTGACATGGGATGAAATGGAGCATGCATTCTTGAGTCAGTGGAACCCTTATAAAAAGATAGCTAGTTTGAAGGTCATCATTAAGAAGAAATAAAAAGGCTTCAAAGGGAATTAAAAAAAAATAGACTAAATAGGATTTCATAGAAGGAAAAAATATAGATGACAACATGAAATTTCATGGTCGCATTCAAAAGAAAAATCTTAAGAAACAAGGATCCAAGAAGAAGTAAGAAGTAGTTATGATAAGGGAACAAGTTGAAGAACCATTAGAAAACTCAAATTTTGAATTTATAGTAGCAACAACAATAAAGTCCATGGAAGAAGCAACAACAAAGTCCAATAATGCCTTGTCAAAAGTGTACTAGGATGAACCAAAAGCAATGAGAATATTGTGAAGAAGAATTTAAATTAAAGAAATAAATTGTTGAAGAATCAAAGGAAACAAAATATCAGGTTAAAGTTGTAGCATATCAACACCCACATCACCTTGAGCAAAAACAATCTTGAAGGTATGACTTAAGTCATCAATATTATAGATCTACATGGAGCTAGAAAGGCATCAAGTATGACCGTGTTTGATTAAAAAAGCATAATGTTTTTGGATTTCTAAGGGATGCAATAGCATCAAGGAACAACAGGATCAACCATTTAAAATGTCATGGTAGAGCAATATAAGCATGAAGCCAATAGAGAAATTATGGATATTCAAGTGGCACAATGACAACTTGGCATCATCAAAGACCACCATTAATAAAGATTTTACTTGGATGGATGGATAAACAAGATTGGAAATTCTCAAGAAAAAGGATGCTGAATATTTGCATTTAATTTTTTTTAAGAAAATAAAAAAAACTGAATATAAAAAATTTAGTTTTATGAAAAAATATGTAGGTATCTAGTTATAACATCTCAATTGAGATGAGAATTGAATATGTTTGTAAACTCTCAAGCTTTACAAAAGAGAGGTGATTTATCAAGGATGGGGAACCCAGGTACAACCATTTTTCTCAAGCCAAAAAATATATTAATAATACATTTGAAATTGAATGTATGCATCAAGCCTTATGAAGTGGATATCCTAATATGGAGATATTTTTAGATGGAAAATTCTTTGTTTAATATGTAAAATCAAATGTTTGGTTAAAATGTTAGTATTATGAACCTAATCTTGCCTAATCGTTTTTTTCTTATATTATTATACTAGAGGAATCGGTAACACGTTACAATTTTCTACGCCTCTTCGTGGGTTCGAATCTCGCTCCTTGTCGTCACTATAACCTCCAATTGCATCGGGATAAACCTTTTACGTAGCCGATGATGCTGACGCAACACGTCCATCGGTACTACGGGGCCCGAGGGATTGGAATCCTAGTCTCCGCGCTCCTACAAAAGCGTTTTGACCGTTGAACAAAGCCTTCAGACCCTTGCCTAATAGCTTTTAAGTTTTCAAATTGCTTTATTTACATAGTAAAAACTTTGTTTAAATACGTCTATGCAATAATTAATGTTAATGGAAAACTTCTAGATCATTTTATAAAGGTTTATTTTTAAACAAGATTGATAAATAGGTTAAATATATCATTTAAACTTTGGAATTAAAATAATAATAATATATATTTAATTATTGATCTCTTGGTACATTTCAAATTGAACGTATGCATCAAGCCTTATCAAGTGGATATCCTAATATGGTGATATTGCCTTATCAAGTGGATATCCTAATATGGTGATATTTTTAGATGGAAAATTCTTTGTTTAATATGTAAAATCAGGGTTTGGTTAAAATGTTAGTATTAT
The DNA here is from genome assembly GCA_028583015.1 of Wollemia nobilis. NCBI lineage: Eukaryota > Viridiplantae > Streptophyta > Pinopsida > Araucariales > Araucariaceae > Wollemia > Wollemia nobilis. The sequence continues at coordinate 400,405 of JAQPPZ010000620.1, read as the reverse complement.
GAACCTAATCATGCCTAATAACTTTTAAGTTTTCAAATTACTTTGTTTACATGGTAAAAACTTTGTTTAAAGACGCCTATGCAATAATTAATGTTAATGGAAAGCTTCTAGATCATTTTATAAAGGTTTATTTTTAAACAAGATTGATGAATAGGTTAAATATATCATGTAAAATTTGGACTTAAAATAATAATAATATACATTTAATTATTGATCTCTTGGTACGTAGAATTTGCCACCTGCATTAAGCAATAAGGGCGGCACTTGTAAAATTAAAAATTATTGAGGGGTTGTTTTTGTTTTAATTTTGAGTGGGTACTTAAGTTAAAAAACAAATGGATAGGTGGAATTATAACCTCCTATCCCTTGTTGGAAAAATACAAATTAGAAGGTTTTGACATTAGATATCATCCTTATTAGCTTTTGAGAAAAAATTGTTTGATGTTTTGACCAAAATAATTAAGGGCTTCATGTAGTTTGATGGTGGAGTTAATAAAAGGAGTATTGTTGGCTAACACATTTATACCAAAGCTAAGAGTTTTTAGGAGCAAAGTCTTTAATGTGGGCCTTCAAGCCATATCCTTTTTAGTTAAAAATCTTTAAAATTTGGGGCTTTAAAGCATATTTTTGTTAGCTAAGTGGATTTTGAGGTCCTTTAATAAAGAAGCTCTTTGGAAAATTTTGGTTAGATATAATATTTTGAGGCATTTTCTAAGAGTTAAGGAGGTTTCATCTAATGTGAGCTTATTATACACAAGTTTTTGGGTCTTTTTAGGTTCAACATGAAGGATTCCCTATCTTTGACTTTGTGCAAAGAGCTAAGGTATCATTTAAATATTGTGTCAAAATTTGCCCTTCCTTGTTGAAGTAAAAAATACTATACTTTGAGATCCTTATTATTGTGGAATATGAAAGTTGATAATAACCTTAAGATGTGATTAGAGTATGTTTGTTTTTTTATGAAAATTGATAATAACCTTAAGAATTTATTAGAGAATGTTTGCACTTTTGTTGTGTATTTTTTATACTTAATTAAATATGGAAATTTGATTGAAGGGTATAAATTGAAAAGTTTCTAAAAACTATCTCAAGGTGAAAGGGTAATTTTATCTTGTGATCCAAATTTGAGGAGAATACAACAAAAGTAAAATATTAAGAGCAAATACACAACAAAAAATGAAAATAACAAGTGATGCAAAAATTAAAATATTGTAAGATATACAATAACAACCTAGGAATGAGTAATAGAAATAATAACTAATGCAAAAACAAAAGCACTGTAAGATCTGCAATATCAAGCTAGGAGCGAGCCTGAACTTTTATTTTGTTTTAGAAAGCAAATGTTGCAAATGTTATTAAGAAGCAAAGTGCAAGCAAGGAGCAAGCACCACTTTTTCTTGTTTAAATCTTAGGAAAAACTATAGGATTTTTATGAAGAAAATCTAGGTATTGTAATACTTCTTCTTATCTTACTTAGGATAAATTGCTATAGATATGTGACCCACCTTTGATATATTTCATTCCTTAGCTTACTTAATGTCTGAATGAATTCTAAAGGCCTTTGATCTATGTGGATGATAGTTTCCTTATGCAAGATGTAGTGCTTCTACTATTTACATGCTTAGACAATGACATAGAGCTCTTTGTCATATATGAGGCACTTTCAAACTGATTCATTGAATGCTTCACTATGATAGTAAATTGGATGCCCATGTTGTGTGAGCTCCTAATGCATCAGTCATTACCTTTAAATATTGATGTAGATTAGGTAGGGAAAGTGTAGGAGCTAAACACAGATGGTTATTCAATCTTTCAAATACCCTTTGTTGTGTATCTCCCTAATGGAACTTGGATTTGGCACCTCCTTCGATCATTTGGTGTAGTTTTCAAGCAATGTGTGAGAACACCAATACAAATATTTGTTAGAAATTAGCAATACCTAAAAAGTTGCAAAGCTCTGTTAGAGTCCTTGGGGTGGACAAGCCTCTAATTAACTGAATTTTCTTAGGATCAACATGGACTCCCTTGTTAATAACATACCTAAGATACTAAATATTTGTCATTCCAAATGAGCACTTTTCCAAATTAGAATATAGTTTGTCTTTAAAAAATTTGAAGTACCCATCAAACATGTTGCAAATGTTCCTCCTATGTCTTACTATAAATGATAATGTCATCTATGTAGACTACCATAAATGAGCTAGGTTGGGGATGTAGGATCCATCATCCTCATGGATGTGGTAACTGCATTAGTTAATCCAAAAGGCATAACCATCCACTCAAATAAACCCTTTGTAGTCCATATGTCTATGGGCTTTATGGTTATTTGATGATAGCCAGATTTGAGATCAATTTTGATGAACGTTTCTCCATGGAGCTAGTCCAGCAAGTCATCTATTTGAGTGAGTGGATAGTGATTCTTCACAATGATTTTATTCAAATCTCTATAGTCAATACAAAGTCTTCATGTTCCATCTTTCTTTGGATCCAAGATAATTGTTCTACAACATGGTGAGCCACTTGGTCTGATGTACCCATTTTAAATAATTTTTTAGATCTACCTCTTGATTTCATCATTTTTAAGGACTAGTCTACAATAAATAGGTGTATAAGGTAAATGATAACCAAGAACTAAATCAATGGAATGCTTTACCTCATATTGAAGTAGAATTCCATTTGCTGACTTGAAGAAGTCATCATTTTATACTACAATCTATTCCATCTGCTTTTGCTTTTCAAGGCCTACCATTGATGTAGCGATGATCCTCCTACTTTGTAACTTGATCATTAATAGGATGAGTTTTCTTATTTTTTCTATCATCTTTATGCATTGTTTAGAACCAATTAAGAAAATATCCTGAAGTACTAACCTTTGATAGTTATGATGGCTTTAAGGATAAGATCCATATACACCATACCTCTTTTGCATAAATTATTATCCATAAAAAAAACATCACTTTGAAGGGCTTGATGGCATAAGATAGAATACATTAGTAAGTGATAAATTTCTCTCTCATATTGTAACCATCCACTATTATTTGGTTGTGGGTGTAATATGACAAGTAGATTCAAATCCTTCACCATCTAAGTAGAAATCAATTTTTTTTATTCACTATCATTAATTAAATATAATGGATTATCCTTGATCCATATTTATGAATGAAATATACATTCCTCTTCTTATGAATCCTTTGGTGCAACATGTGTGGTGGAAATGATCACATTTGGTTTAGCTTCCATGATTTACCACCCTCTATCCTCAACTTATGGATATGGAGGTGGTGGTGTAGTGGATGTATAAGGTTGAAACTCATCAAACAATAACTAAATTTCTTGACACTCTTTCCTTGAATGTCAGTTGCTCTTATGATAATTGCACAATTTTCCACTCATCCTTCAAGGGATTCTTTTCTTAGAAGTATTTTATCTACTTCCAATTCTGATTTTGGGGTTGGCCTGCTTTATCATGATTCTTTGAAGAGTTAGTCTTGCATTTATTTAGCTGGTATACAGTGTTTTGGTTTTTGTTATTTGCTTCTCCTTTTCTATTTTTGTTTTTGTTTTTTTGCTCCAATTTGATTGTAATTTTATATACCTTTCCCAATGTCTTGAATTCAAAGAGGTCCTTGTCCTCTCAAACACACCATTGCATCCTATTATGATATTTGAGGATTCAATACCTTTCAATATATTTAATATCTATGTTTGTTACCATGAAGTGAAAGACATCAATATAATCTTGAATGGATTGGTGTCTACCTTGACACAAATTTTACCATTGTATGTATTGGTCTTCATAAATTCCCATAGGAAAATATTCTTCCTTGACATCCTCTATGAAATTATCCCATGTAAATGCTACTTCATATTTAGTCTCTTATGTAACCCTATTACAATATGCTTCCCACCAATTTCAAATAGACAATGAAGCTTTCAAGAGTGCAAAAGTGATTTTCTCACTATCAGTAAATTTATTTACAAATAAGTATAAAGATAATTGATCCAACCAATTTTCTAAGGCATCAACATTAATTTTTCCTTCAAAAGTAGGAATGTCAAAATTCACTTGTACCTTAAAAGGTGTGGGAGCACTAAAATGGTGCTAGGGAAGTAAGATACTATGTAGATGAGGTTGCAAAACTTGCAACATGGAGTTGTTGAAGAATTTGAGAAAATCAGTCCATCATCTTATTGCTCTATTTCACAAGGGCTTTTGCTCAACATCTCCTTAAGATATTGACTATCTCAATGTTTTCCATTTTACTTTTCACATTATATCATTTGGAGTTACAAGGGAGGTAATCAGAGGGATCTCACATTTGATAACTAAGCTTTTGATATTGTGATCTCATGTTTATGGATAAACACTCAAATCATAGGCCACTTTGATACCATTAATCCAAAACTCAAAATTTTGATTGATTTGAAACTTAAAATTTTAAGTTAAGAAATATCATGAAAGGGTGCAATTAAAGATAATAAAGTTTAACAAATCAAAACACTAATATATAAGTAGAAAAACATAATGATTTTATTGCTCAAAAAATGTACAATGTAAGCAATCTTTCAGAAGAGTTGTGAGTCTATAACATTGCATCCATTACTCATGCTTCTTATAGTTAGGGATGCATATCTCTTTATATGATAATGGTGTTTTAGAAATTAAACATATTAAATATGAAAGGTCACCAATATGGAAGGGTGGTGGTTCACCTTCTATGAATTAGAAGGTCACCCATATGAAAATATGGTGATTCACCTTCCAAAAGTTACAATGTGCATATTAAATAAAAATTGCATACATAGGACTTGCACTTTTATTTTTTATCTTCTACTAATGTGTCAACATAGCTATAGATGCATTTTGGATACAAAAATCTAAAAATAGAAAATTACTATTTTACTAAGTATTTTTTTTACATTCTTGAGGGCCTCTAGAGAAATTTTTCACAAACATGTTAGAAACTCTATCTATGATAGAATTGCTTGTGGAAGTTTTAGTTCTCTCACTAATGTTTCCAATGCTTGAATGAATCGATATAGAGTCCTAAACATAGTTATACCCCTAACAATGCAGTTAGGATCAAAATAATTAAATTTTGGGCTTTTTTGAGCATAAAGCCATGTTATAAAAAAGTCACATGACTAGATCAAATTGTTCCTTAAATTTCAAATTCTCTATGGAACCATAAATTTTTAGAAGATAAGTATTGTTATAAGCAATAGGACAAATAGAGGAGATTGATAAATATGAAAGTATTCGTGGGAATGAAGAAAAGAAAGTAAGGTTGTCAAAGCAAGAACAAAGAAAAAAGCAAATTCAAAGGGATATTGATTTGGGAAATCAAAAATAAATTTCACACATGTTAACAAGAAATGGGGCTAAAACCCTACTAATAAAAATAAAATACGACGATGAAAATGGTATCATGAAATATTAGGGGTATGAATAAAGGCCCTAGAAAAATAGTTATTAAGGAATTAATAAGGTTTTATAGTCCTAAATTTATTTTAATACAAGAAACCAAATTAAGTAGTTAGGAATATAAGGATGCTTTTAAAAGTATTTGTAAGATGGGGATTGTAAGTAGTTTCTTCTTAGAATCTTATGGTAGTATTACCACAATATGGGATAAACACAAATAGGATGGACAATTATTAGAAGCAAAGAGTAATTAGATTGTTGGACTATTTTATGGGAAAGAGAAAACTTAAAAGTTTGGCTTATAAATGTATATGCTCCAACTATAGTTAATCCTCATAAAAGATATTGGAAGGACCTTAGCGTATTTTTGTCAAACATAATAATGATTTATATTTGTGATCGATGAATTCTAAGGGGTGACATCAACGTAGTTCTATCTCCTTTGGTAAAGAAGGGTGGTACTCTTGGATGGCCTAAAATAGTGTAATATTTTGCTTCATTTGTCAATTCAAATGGACTTTGAAATGTTATTCCTTCAAGTGTTCAATATATATGGGATAGTAGATGCATTGGGCAAACACATATAACAAAAAGAATGGATAATTGTTTGCTATCCAACACATGGTTACAAATAAAGTATATAATGTCTTAGATATTTCATTGTGAATGAGGTTAGATCACAAGCCAATTATTTTGGCTTGTGATTTGCTCAATAATGGTCATCCAAAGCCATTTCGATTCTAATTTATGTGACTCCAAGATCCACATTTCTTCCATATGATTTTGTTATGGTGGGATGAAGTAAAATTTGAAGGATCATGTATGTACAAGTTTATCCAAAAGATGAAATATCTAAAGGAGTAAATGAAGATTTGGAATGCCAAATATTTTGGTGAAGGAAATTGAATCCAAACTCAAAAAATTCAATAGATAATAGAAATCAATGGAATGGATCAAGATTCTAATGTGCAAGAAAAATAATTACTTTTTAATTGTTTTAATGCATTGAAAAATGAGGAGTCATATTGGTTCCAAAATCTAGGGAGAAATGGCTGAAGGAAGAAGATAGAAATACCAAAAAAATTATGCTAAACAAAAGCAAATTTTCTTCTCGTCACATCAAAAATATTTTAATCATAGATGGGAGAAATATTATGGAAAAAGAAGATATTAGGAAGCATTAATTATTTAAAATGTTTTGTTAGATGCTAGGCAATATAAGGAGGCACGAGGTAGGCTCTTGCATAATATTCCATCAACTAGCCGACAAGGGCAAAATAAAAGCTTGATGAAGAATATATCTATCAAGGACCTACATAAAGCATTCTCAAATTTTTTGGTTTTGATCAAGTTTGGTATGAATGGATTAAATATTGTACCCAGGTGTTGTAGGTGAGTTGGAGAGGAGAGGGCAATCCTCCAAGGGAGGTCCCAGGTTCGAATCTCCACCCTACCAAAAAGTTGAATTGGGTACCCAAAATCCAATTGATAATGTTGGTGCGGGCAGGGTCGGGTGCGACTCCGGGTGACTTTGACGGTGTAGAACCCCCTGTTCGTGGTCTCTTAGACCAAGGTGGCCCCACAAGGGGTTTTTCGCTTAAAAAAAAAAAAAGAAAAGAATGGGGCATCAAGGAGAGCTCTTTCAAAGGCAAAAATGGAAGGAAAAATCAAAGATATTCAGGTTACTTCAAATGGTCCCTTCAATCAAACCACATTAGCTCAACTAATTTATTTCTCAACTTTCAACAATGAGACCTATGTTTGAATCTTGCCAAGAGATACATGTATAATTTCCAAACTATTGTAATACCACTATGTCATGTTGATATTATACAACTGAGGCCCATTTCAATCTCATATAATCAACTAAAATAAATAAATGGTCCCTTCAAATATCATCTCTAATTTGTTGATGGTACTTTTCTTTTGGCGCATCCCTCAGTCAGTGAGACCATAGAGTTTAAATTATATATCATGCCATGAGAAGGCTAATAGACAATTGGTTAATATTATAAAATTTGAGATTCTTTTCATTAACATTTCCCTAGATTTACAATGGATTACTGTGGATATTTTAGGGTTTAATTAAAAAATTTCCATCAACGTACTCGGGTATTCCTTTGTCTCATAAAGGAAAGAAAAAAGAGCTTTGAGATTCATTTTTGTATAGACTGAAAGTTTATTTGGCAAGATGGAAAGGTAAGTTCTTAACAATAGCAATAAGGCTATAACTCTACATTGCAATCCATCTTTATTTATATGATATCACTTTCAATATGTTAGTAGGTATGACAAAAAATTGAGTAAAATTCAAAGAGAGTTTCTTTAGAAAGGATGTGAGGAAAACTTTAGGTTTCCACTTTGTAAGTAGGTTAGGATTTGTAAAAGAAAGAATATTGAAGGGACAAGTTTACAAAATCACAAACTTATGAGTTTGGACTTAGGAGCAAAACTTGGTTGGAGACTATTCAAAAATCAAGGAAAGAATTGGGTGAAAATCTTATTTCAATAAATATAGGTTCTCTTCATGTAATGGATTATTCAGGAAACAAACCCTACACAAAGGATTTCCAACATGGGACTTCATATTAGAAAGTTTGTAGTTGATCAAGAAACATATTAGATGGTTAGTAAATGAGGTGGATTATGCAAGTTTTTGGTTTGATTCTTCGTTAAATCCTTATCCTCTTATCTTTGATTCAAAATGATAACCATTGACTTAGGAATATCTAGCTTGTAAAGCTCTAAAGGTCTAAGAGTATATTACTCTAAGTAACAACTTCAGATCATGGGTTTCTATTAGTAATTTGGTTGAAGAAGAGGAACTAAAGAAATAGCATATGAGCTTCAAAACATGCTTCAAGATTTTGATTGCCTATTTTTAGAAAAAAGGATAACTTGGTTTGTAATCTATAAATATATGGTGGATACTCGGTTGAGTTGGGATATGAGAATCTAGAGCAATCAAAATTTTCTATGTTTAAGGGTTTCCCTTGATAGAGTGTTTGATCATTAGAGGATTTTCCTAAGGCTTCAATATTCCTTTGGCTAGCAGTCCAAAGTAAGATTTTTGCATGAGAAAGTCCACAAAGAAGAGGATTTCATGAACCTTTTAGACGTGCTTTCTATGAGAAGGATTTAGAAACATAAAATCATTTGCTTCTTCACTGTCCTTTTGTTCACACCATTTGGGATTACTTTTTAAAAATAAGAATTGATTGGGTAGCTCCATCAACATTGAAAGAGTCGATGAAATGTTAGATTATTTATTTCAAAGATAAAATATTATGGACATTTTGGAGGATTGGTCCTACCATTGTTTGCTGGAATTTATGACTTGAAAGGAATGAAATATTTCAAAAATATATATCTCAAAATCTTGCCCAAGTTTAGAATTGTATTATTGCTTCTCTCATCAAATGTTTATAGATATGGTTCTCATCATGGGAAGTCTCAAGGCAAAAAAAGATGTGCTAACCACTTTGTTATAGGATTTGAATATACATGGAAGGGTCATATGTGACAATATAATTAAAACCAAGTATTTTATTCAATGTTGGTAAAATGGAAATGTCTAGAGTTTGGGTTTATCAAAATTAATTTTGATGATGATTCTAAAGGACATTTGGAAAAATATGGTGGAGGTGTTTTTTTTCAAAACAATGAAGGTAAAATTCTTCTTATTAGTATTAAATGGAATTTAAACTAATGACTATGTAGATTCTAGGACACTTCTTACAGTGATTAAAATTACAATTGAAAAAGAATATAAATATATTTTAATTTAGGGAGATTAAAAAATTATCATTAATGCTATCAATAAAAATTGATGTGGAGATTGGATAAAAAATAATATATATCAATGTTCATCAAATACTATTGGAGGTAATCTGTTGAAAATGTAAGCATATCTATAGAGAAGAAAATTAGGTAGTAGATAATTCAGCTAGTCGCAATGTTAATATGTCTTGGTAAAATTCAACTTTTAGAAGGCAATTGGCTAAGTAAGATTTTATCTCTTAGTGAAAATGATGTCAAGGGACTAATTGTGAAAACACAACACTTAGAGGAAGATAAAGATTATATTTGATAGAAAATCAAATGAAGAATGTAATTGATAAGAGACAAGCACGATATGGTGTAATTAACCTAACAATAAATGTAATATTTTGGTAGTTTGATTGGATAAGCCTCCAATAGAAGTCACATATAGATTATTAAATAAAAAATGTTAAAGCATCATAAAGAAACTATAATTTGATTGAAATGAAAAAACCAAACTAAATTTTACTGAAAATGAGAAATATCAGTGACAACAGTTGGCAATCTAAATAGAAAAGACATGAGAATAGCATATGCTATTAGCCATCCCTACAAAAGAAATGTGGGGCTAGAATTTCATTATTTATTACATTGTATACACATTAATTTACAAGTAAAAGAGATAAAATTCAAAAGAAAATGATGCCCGTTTTACTATGATGTGCCTAGAAGTATGTGATTATTTATTTTTAAAGAACATGAACAATTTATTATTTTTTTGTCATGGCTTAACTTGCATTGTGATGAAGCCCCTTAGATCTGTCATCACATCCTATGAAACAATGATTCTCAATGTATCTAACATTGTTGGTAAATTAGAAAATTTCTTCTTCAATTATCTTTTTTTTGTCATCCATTCTGCCCTCATAATTGAGTTGGTCCACCTTCCACCTTATACATCAGAATTGATTGGTATCTTGTATCCTTGGTGTATCTATCCACAACATGATCTTCTACTAATGCTATCGAGATTGAGTTCATAAATCTAGAATTGTTATTCCATAGCAAATGTTAGCATATAGGATATTTTCACACAATATATCAAGATTAAAGTACTCACACAATGATATAAAACAAGTATTCAAACAAATAGACAAACTTAATATATTCCCATGGATCAGAAACCAAGTATTCCAGTGATGTCATTTTTTTTCATTACATACATCTCATATGCTTTACATATAGCCTTTTCAAAGGCTCTCGAAATTTCAATTTCAACTAACTATTCATCTCCTCAAACTAACGAGAGATATGACTCTTCATATTTCTCATAAGAGAAATATAATTAATTAAATCTTTAATAATGACAAACCTCTAATGATGACAAACATTAAATGGATAATATTTATAAGACTTTCACACCACTTATTTACAAAATATTTACAACATTCTTTCAATGTATTTGCAAGGTACCAATAATGTAATAAACTCCAAGATCCTCTTGTATTACATTGTTTGATATGCTTTCAATTTTTTATTTTGATCTTGTTCTTCTTGCTTTGACTCTGGTAGCGACTGTGGCTCTTGCATTCTTTCCAACTCTAGTTCTGGCACTAATTTTGTCCTTTTGATTTTGACTTGAATTTTATTCCTGGATCAATTGCATATTCTTTCTTTCCAACATGTTTAAGTGTTATTTCCTTTGTGAACATAATCACTATAGGATCATTTATGGATGAACCTATTCTTCTCAAGCTCCTTCTCTTTTTGTAGAAATACTTTAATGTTTTTATTATGTTCTATTTATCCATCCAAAGTATACATCTATTTTATTTTTCTTTTCTTGATAAACTTTTTGAGACTGATTATTTTTTTTATTATTTATAATTATAGAGGATCCAACATTTTTGTCCATGTTTGTTATAATTGTTCCTTGTTTCCTTTGTAATAAATTTTGTCTTGTAAATATTACCTATGCCACCATTCCTTGTTACAAAACCATTCTTATTAGCTTGTCCTATTTTATTATATCCTTGTTTTTAAATGGCCAATCTGCTCTTTGCACAAGACCGACAACCCTTTGGTTATTGAATTGCAACCAAAGGTTAGAGCAAACAATGTTTATGACTTGTTAAAACATCATGAGAACACCCTAGCTAAAATCTTCATTCTTGATCTTCTCAAAACCTCAACCACCTATCAAGATATCCTAATAAGTCTTGAGTAAACGTACATCTCCTCAAAATCTTAGTCCTAATTAGTTTGATTTTGTTGTTGGTACATTCTGAGCAAATCATACCGATATATTGGATGATATCCCATAAACATCTCTACTAGGGCATCCTCCTCTATACATCATTATGAGCAAATCATACCAATATATTGGATGATATACCATAAACATCTCTACGAGGGGATCCTCCTCTATACATCACAGGCCAAATCAACAATAAATTCATTAGGTTAACCAAAAATAACCTTGAAATTTTTAATTTAATAATCTTGAACTTTGATAATGGGGAACACAAGGTTAGTGGCACTATGGTCTTACCGATCAAAGTAGGGCCCCAAACATGAAATATTTTAGTTTATGTGATGCCTTTTAATCTATCATCTAATATTCTTAAATCCTTATCCAACTTATTATTATAATATAATATTTCAATATAATGAACCTTAGATTATGTGTGGCCTATGTCAACTATCCATAACACCCACATACAATATAATATCATATCCCAATATACCTATCCCTAGGTATCTTAGCAATATCACAAATCCAAAATTTTGAAACAGACCCAACCACTGAAAGAAGGCAAAATTTATTTGCCACTTAGAGAGGGCAAAGTTTTATGTCCAGGTGTGACAGAAGTTAGAAGAATGAACTAATCATTTACATCACATATTTTTCTATTTATAGTCTAACAAAGTAACAAATCCTAACCCTAATGCTCAAGGATCTACTAGTCATAACCTAGGGTCAAAGCTAATGTCAAAGCTAATGAAATAAAAATAACCTTTGGCTACATCAGGGCTGTTACAAGTTCTCTTACGCTATAATTAAAATCTCATTTAGTCTTACGATGGCTATAATTTCTATGATGGCTATTATTTCTACTAAACTGGTAACTTCTCAGCACATAGCAACATCATATTAATACTATAGAGTCTAAACCACACTACAACCTATAACACTGGTGCTCATCAACTTCAATCTGGTCAGTCGTCTTCTTTTTTTCTTTAATATAAACAAAACATTTCATGGTCACTGAACTCACAAATCAGGAATCCACATACGCAAATCATATATCAAGGAGCCAACCCATTTTGAACCAGTACCCACAATTCTCCAAATGGTCCTCTCTGAGACGTAGGACAAAAATGGTGACATAATCACTCGTTAAATTAAACGAAAGACATACAAACATTTAGACCAAAAAAACATACAAAAAGAAACTTATGTATTGAGAAGCCATACCCTCTAAAGTCACAGCTACCACATCCAAAAAACAAAGCCAAGGCATGTAGTCTACTAGAGATGAAAGTAGCCACACTCCCTCCTGGGCCTGTCCACAATTCATTTGTGGACACAAACAGGCATATCATGCACGCACTAAACAATTTCATGCTCATGGTGCATGAGTTCAAGGACAGAAGCCACCGTAGCCTCTCAAACAACAGTGTTTTCCAATTCCTCCAATACAGTGACATGAATGTGCCTCTCTCATTGTTGAATTTCCATCAGACTGTGCAGGTGAATCTGCAGACCTCTAATCTACTCCAGATAGAAACTGTGGCACACCAATCAAAACATATAATAGTGCCACTGTACCTCCAGTCTGCAATTTGCTTGTGAAATAATCAAACATATCATGTAAGCACTTAACAGCAGCCTCTCAGCAACAATGTTTGTGTTTTTCAATACCTCCAAGACAGCTGCATGAATGTACCTCTCCACCACCTTCATGCTTTATCATTGTTGCATCTCCCTCTGTGCAGCTGAATCTGCAGGTCTCTAATATCTTCCAGATAGAAATTGTGGTGCCACAATCAATACTCGTGGTGGTGCCACTGTACCTCCACCCCCATGCTATGGTTAAAATTGGACTGGCCAGGCAGAGCCCCACCACAGTGAACAACAGCCAGAGAATTAAGAGCTCCTGTATCATAATCATTAACCATATGCATGCCACCATCCAACACTCCTGTGCTGGACAAGAACAGGCAACTTCATTCACAATATTGGAATCCTTGGACAACCACATATTCGTCTCTCAAGATTACCGGCAGCGGTAGACCATACCCGCTGCACAGCCCAAGGAATGGGGTGAGCAGTTAACTAGATCCCATCACCATTATGATGAGGGGATAGCCAGCTGATATGCCATCAGATGATGTGCCCTGTTGCATCAGCAGCCACCTACTTTGGCTAGGTTCAAGCCTTGCCTTTTCGAGAAACAATAATTGAAAATGAGGCACCTTTAATTCTCAGCTTCCTTCCTCCCCTTGTAATAATGGCATGGCTTTGTCATGATGTCCCCTATTGTCCAAACAGCACCCCAAACTACCCAGAGTCTGACTAGATAGGTTACAACTGAGAATTTGCAGGTACAAGATGCAACTAGAATAGAGCATGACGACCCACCCAACAAATGCACTTTACTGGTTACATTTGAGTTTCTCTTGAATGAACCCCCTCTTTTTGTTATGCCAAAGGGGGGAAGAATGTCATGGACAATTAATGGAGCATCTTCTTGCTCATATTTTTTAACCTTGTTTCTAAACTGCAAATATTTTTGGTTTAAATAATTAAATTCAAAGAGTGTTTAATCAGTGATCTCTTGAACAATAGCCGTCATTTCATACACATTCAATGAAAAGCAAATATACAAATAACAACCCCTAAAAAGCAGTGACTATAAATTCTATCTCCCTCCCTATACACTGTTTTTTCTCTGTTAGGAATACAAAATATTCAGCAACGTTTTTCCTCAGAAAAAGATTCAATTTTATCCGTGTAAGGTCAAGAAGGATGCTTTAGGCTGCAAGAGTCCAAAATCTTATTATCAATAAAGTACAATATACAATCTAACATGGTGTCCTGCCTGAAATAATGTTTGATAATAAAAATGTAATCTTCCAGATTCAGAAACTAGTAGAACAAGATTTAGTTACCGTGGATATTCTGAAAACAATGAAAAGTGCTCCCAAAATTAGGAATCTCGCTCAAATGTTAAGCATCAATGGCCACATTCTTTTTCTAGTTTAGAATATTCATGGCATTCTGTGTATCAAAAGAAGCATAGAAAAGGTAGTCTAAGGAAAATGCCTCTCCAACTGACAGCATAATTTGAATATTCCAATTAATATGCATTTTCCTTGCTAAACCAGAAATCTATCCTTGGCTTTCTAGGAAACTTCCCTGCTCCTAACATTCAGTATAGAGAATAGGAGCACACAATCGCACAATGCCTTCCAATTTTCTGAAAGAACTAGATTTCCATAGTTTAAGCAGTAAAATAGAGAGAGAATAAAATGAACCAACAACCACACAAGGATGCAAAGGTTTATAGTGGGAAAACCCTCAAAGGGAATAAAAACCCACTTGAATATAGCTCTTTTATTCTGACATTTTAGTACAATTGACTTCAGTTCTCCTTTCCTTCTCATGTACTGTCATAACAACTCCTATGACTCATTCTATCAACTTTCATCAACTATTACATAGATAGAGCCTTCTATTTCTTTTAGGTTTTCTCTCAATTTGTATTACATCACAATGATTTCAGGCCTTTAGACCTTTCTACTTTGTGCCCTAGGATAAAAGGTTACGAAACCTCACAACATGATATAATTTTACATTGTAAGTTTTCATCAACTATTACAAAGAGAAAGCCTTCTATTTCTTTTAGACTTTCTCTCAATTTGTATTACATCAGAATGATTTCAGGCCTTTAGACCTTTTTACTTTGTGCCCTCGGATAAAAGGTTATGAACCCTCACAACATGATATAATTTTACATTGTAAACTTAGGGTCAAGAATGATTTAACACACTGAGAAACATCATCTTCTAGCAGTACATAACTTGTAAAAAATCATTCCAATGAATTTTTAACGACTGACCTTCTAATATCATCTGGCCTATCCAAGAGCCAAGAACTGTGTGAGAAAAGGATCAAGAACAATAGAACCATTCAAACTGATACACTTTATGCTGCTTCACTCTAATTATAACTCAAACTTTGCTTTAGGTACCGCAGAGCTGACCGCAGCATATCCTTAGCTTTTCTATCTGGCATGCAACCAGCCATAACCATTTCCTTGTACACATCTGGAACCTGCAAAAAGAGGAGGAGTAAAATGCAATCAGGGCAATCTGTTGGCCGACAATATTAAAGTTCTCAGAGAATACAATAACTAATCAGAGAAAAATCTTGTCAAATCAAAAGCAGAAATCCCTCTTCTAGTCTTATCTACAGAAATATCGGTACTGCATTTGAACAATTTAAGCTTCAAAATATAGACAGAAAGAAAAAAACACAAAAAAGGGAAGGAAAGAAAGAAATCAAAACATTGTTGTGTTTCAATAAGAAGTTGACTATCTCTATTATATAACCCTGGGTTGATAAATATTCTGAATGGCATGTCACCTGCCCCTCATAGACTTGTATAATTAACTATGTATCTTTGCCAAAACATAACCATGTTATCCTCAACTTATGACATAAAGGCAGGTAGAAAACCTGATGCATTACAGTAACAATAGATATATAGAGTTGATTTAAAGTTTACAGATTAAACTGAACCAAGGTTGTGTGTGTAGGTTCCCAAAGCAACATATCAAAAGCACTAGCATTTTTCCATACCTTAAGAGAATCACAAATAATACCAATATCCAGGAATTCTCAAATTTACTTCCCTATATATTTATTATTATCTTACTGCATTATTAAGCACACAAAGGGAGTTGAAACACATTTATGGTCATGTGTAAATGTCCACAATTCTCCAGTAACCAAAAGAATCACCTATTAGATTCTCTGCAAAACCTAGAATTCAATATCCTTCATGGCATTCCCAAAAATGTTTCAATATTTTAGTAAATTATGTCAAAGTAATTTGATGAGGCATTACAGTATTTAAAATAGAGCTTTAGGAAATAAAACTACAAAGTGTTTTCATTGGCAACCCCTAACTGTTTGCAACCATAGCTTATATTGGAAACCAACCTTCTCAGTTTGGGAGGATTGTCACTTGCAAGCTTTGACAGATTTGAAGAGTAATCAATCTCTGAAACAATAGATGAACTTTGTATTATCTTAATGAGGATTTTCCTATGTTGTGTGACAGATTCATTATTATCATCTCCTACTTGCTTTCTTGAACTGCAATATAAAACTGTCATATTTAAGAACTGAGTTCTCAACAAAATTTGACGTCTTTATGAGTTAAGCTTTGGTTGTCCAACTTGTTTAATTATGCTCTAAGATAAACAATTCAAAAAGATAGCGGTTAGTGAACTTCTCCCATTAACCACTAAATGAGACATTCTTTTGAAAACAAACTTGCATGGATTCTAAAGCATTCTTCTTTTTCCCATTAACCTTAAGAACAAGAGTCGAGAATAAACCTGCTAATTATATTACTGTATAAGCAATATCATAAGATGCAAATTGCAAGGAAAAAAATGGGGAATAGTCTCTCAAGAAGGAACCAATACTTCTGTTGAATAGGGATCATCGGTTAAGCCGCTGCCCCAGGGCTGCAATCTGGGTTCAGGAAGGCCTCCCAAAATGCTAACTCCTTTTTTTGGCCGGCCTGTCACCCAAAATCCTGACATAAGGCATACTTGAAAGGATTGGATTGTCAAGACTTTCATGGTCTGTCTCTCTGAACAAAATGAGGAGAATTAGGATCACCTGCTGATCCATTGTTCCTATATCCGGCAATTGTGGTCCTGGCTATTATCCAAAACAGAGTTCTGACAAGGAATCCCAGCCAACTGTCAGGCCCTTATTCAGCAGTGGCCAAACTCTCCCAGAAAGTTGTAAATGCCACAAAAGGTACACAGCAATCGACTAAATACAAAAGACAAATAGGGAGGGACTCAATCTAGAATAAAGGTTTACCAAGCCTAACATAAAATCCTTCAATCTTTTGAAATACATGACAGTTTATTTTGGAGTTAAGTCCAAAAATAGAACTCCACACACTTGTATTCATATTTATAAAAGGTCACTTTATTCATTAGATGTCCTACAACAAAACTCTTTGGAGTATAGGTTTGTAACATTTTATAAGGTCACTTTAATAACATATGATAAGTGGGGTGAGCATACAAGACCACCCTGTACTCCATACACTTTTGTTTTATTTATCTCTCTCTCTCTGACTAACAGTGAAGGCTTTGGAACTCGAAGGAGGCCCAAGTTCAAATCGGAAAAGGGGTAGGGTTGTACATCATGCTCCATAACCAGAGTATGGCTGGATAAACATATACTGGGTAAAAAAATATTCCCATAAGGTTCATCCCATATGGCCTATGACCTCATGAACATTAAAAACTACTTTACCTTTACCTCTATCAAAAATTAAAATGCCTAACCTAAAACAATGATCCCAATGAAAGATGTTATGTTTTATTTGAATTGAAGAACAAGGGCAAAAGAGATAGGCATACCTGATCATTCTTTCTTGCCCTGATAAGTGCTTTCATTAAAGTCGTATATGTCACAACATCTGGTTCGATCCCCTTCAACCATGAAATATCATAGCAAATGAGTTGAATGAGCTTCAAGTCAAACCTTCTAATCAAGGTAATTTGACATCTTTCCATTAATAGAGTTGGCTTTGAAAGAGTTAAAAAAAAAAAAAAAAAGAGCAAAATATATACATCTCATACAATACTGTGACTTAAGATTATGTACACTTAAAAGAACAACAATATTTAATTATTTTTCCACCAAGCAAAGCGTGAAATAGCCAACGCATAGTGCTGAGACATAGTAAACAAGAAGTAATAAATAAGTAAAATAGGCAGGTTAGGGCTTTGGGCTCTCTTCCGGGAGACCTGGGTTCAAACCACGGCAGGTTGTGTGTGGGGCTGTGTAAGTGAACTTGTTACAAAAGAAATAGGCATTTACTTGCAGACGATGCAAAAAAGAATAAGGATGAATTAAAATAATAATCAAACTGTCATGATCCAGAATATTTGCAAACCTAAAACAAAACGTAATTAAGGAAGGGTTACATACTCTTTTTTTCATGTACTCAAACACTGAAAATGCCTCCAAATGTCTTCCAGCCACCCCAAATGCATTAATCAATAAGTTGAGCATTAAAAGATTAGGCTCTACCCCCTCAGCTTCCATAACCGTAAAAGCATTCACAGCTTGTTCACACATGCCCTATAAACAAGGTAAAAGCATATATTAAGCATTTTATGCCGGTTATAAATTAACTAAATATAAACCAACAAATGCTTCAATCCATCTAGTGTTTTGACAATTTTGATTCATTGTATTAAAAAGAAAAATGTTTCAGATCACATTTATGTTTCTAATTTCTTCGTCGTATCCTCTATTCTATACATCATCTCTAAAGATCCAAGTATAATGGAATATAAAGAAAGAAGCCTAGGATATCTAATGAACATAAGGTCTCTACTTGTATGTTAATAGCTTGGATTTTCATTCTCAGAAAAGCACACCACTATCAACAGACAACATCTTGTATAGAAAATTAAAAATCATTCAACTGAGAAGCCCACATTAGAGAGAAACCCATACGACTGTACTCAAAACTAGAGAACAGGTGACTGCAGTGATGCATTTATGCTCTTCCATGACACTAATATAGGAAAGTATTACCACCATATGATACATTCCATAAGAGAGCCATTCTTTTGGTCAACACCCCGTACGTCCATTAACACTTGAGCATTGGTTCACATTTTGCTGCTTCCCTTCCTCATAATTCTATGGGAAAATGACTTTCTTCTTAATGCCTTCAAGCCTCCTTACAAATGCTTAGATTAAAGATTTAATATAATGCTATATGTATGCTAATGAATTTTGAATTTTTATGCCACACTAGCCACAAGTTTACCCATCCATAAACTAAACTTGTTAATAGTATTGACTATTCAAACCTTTGCAACTCTCTAATATACAAGAGACCGTTTGTGAAGTGTAAAGTGTATATACAAGGTCCACATGTAAAACAGGCATCAGATCCATGCCAAGCTAATTGATGATGAGCCATGGAATTTCCAAATAACTAGGCTATTGTTGATCACTTTTCTTGGAGAAATTATTTACTTTTTAAGAGTTTTGTAATAAGTGAGCCAAATATGCATCAAATTTAGTTGACTGCTGTGATGGTCAAGTGATTAGTTGGTACTCTAATTAATGTTATTTAAAATTATGGAGGATTGATCTAAATGGTGGATTATTCATGTCACTAGTTTATGTCAGGGTTGTGACCATGTGCTGTAATCAATAATGTGTTCAGTCAAATTCATCAATGTGGTCATGCACATATGAAAGATATAAGCCAGAGGTGAAGTGTAAAGCCGCGCAAAGGAAATCAGACAAATGATAAATGGCATAGGAAGGGCTTATAGAAGACATAACCCAAGGGAAAATGATTATAAAAACGGAAGAAAAAGTAATATGTACAAAGTGAAAGTAGAACAAGAAATCGAAAATCAAAGAGGACACAAACTGAGGACTGAACTCCTTGTGCAAGCAGAATAAGGCTCATGCACAGCACATTTGAGAGGGTAAATGACATATGTAGGTGGATTATCTGAGAAAAGAAGACATATGCTCAATGTGGGCAATGAAATGAAGCATAAAAGAGAAGTTTGGTTCTTAAAGGAACTCTTTGCAAAAGGTAAGAATTCCAATGAATGGAGATCACATGCTCAAGGTAACTGTAAGAGAGGAATCAAGATGATACATGTCCCTGTGCTATAATTTGGTGATACACACTAGGAATTGCCAAAGAGATTTGTTAAACTTGTTGAGTGTGAATGAATTGAATACTAATAGTTTTTAATCAGTTTATCCATCCATAATGAATTTTACTTATAGAAAGTTGTAGAAGCTAAGTCTGTGTTTATTGAGATTCTTTTTAAGCATACATAAGAAGCAAAAGTTTAACCAAAGGTTTAATCAGTTATATAGTGTTGAAGCCATTGAGTAAAGTGGTCGAGTCATTCCTTGCCTTTCAATTGAAAAGCATAAAGTTCATAGCAAGTAAAAGAAGAATAAATGGTTTTTGTCATTGACTACATATGCCCTCATAGATAAAATAGAAAAACCTGAAATCTAGAAATAAAAAACAAAATCATTTATTGTCGTAGAAGCAAAGCCATTTTTCTATGAAAATTATACAAATTTAAAACATAAATCCTGCGGATACTGAGCAGAGGTGAGATGGGGCTCACTGTCCCCATTCAATCTACAACTAAGCATATGCTTATTATACATCACATTAGAACTCTATCAGATGTAAGACATCACAATTATATTGCTTAAAAAGAGAAACCTTATTCACTGCAAATGTAAATGCTAAAATTTATATACTCATCAATTTTCAAGTCCTTAGATTAAGATAAAAATTAGTGGTTGAATTAAAACTTACCCTAATTCCCAACCACCTAAATCTTATTTATGTCGTTGCTAGAACCATCCTTTATCTAAACTCTACTGCATGTCCCAGAATCTGCTTTGTTGTGATATCATTCTTCTACATGCTCTGGATCCAGTTTAACAAGGTTCTGAATTCTTCATGGGTTCGGCTTCTTCAAGGATTTTCACATAGTGCTAGTTCCACAATAAATTCAAGTATACCTCAGTTCCAATACATGTTCCAGTACAAATTCCAATAGTTCACATTCCTAGGCAATACTATAAGAACAGAAACATAAGAACATGGATGCTTACTGCTTTCTGTATATGCAATTGTAGATATAGAACACCTAAACAAAATGCTGGAAATTAGACATTTGGAATGATATCTGACATCCTAGAACACATTTACATCAGATCATAGGAATTGCAAATAGGGACTTCATATGATGACTAAAAACACACAATTGATTGTGCATGTAACTCTGGTACACAGAGTATCTCCAATCAACTTTTACTAATGCTCTTTAGGAAGACCATGGCAACTACTGCACTGTTGAGAACTCAGTTTGTCTTTTATAGTTTCAATATTTATTTTTTTGTATAAGGTAGTCAAGTATGGAACTCCATTGATGAGATATACACCCAAATGACTCCGTATTATTTATTATATGAATCTATAACCTGAGTGGGCCTCACAGTAAATAATTTGATACTCTAGAGAGGATGCCTAAGGTTTAAATCCTGCGGGGTAGGATTGCACACCATGCTTCAGTAGTGACCGGCACTGCACTATTGAGAACTCAGTTTGTATTTTCTAGTTTCAACGTTTATGTTTTTGTATAAGGTAGTCAAGTACGGAACTTCACCGATGAGATACACCCAAATGACTCCAGATTATTTATTATATGATTCTATAACCTGAGTGGACCTAACAGTGAATAATTTGGAACTCTAAAGAGGAGGCCTAAGGTGTGAATCCTGCAGGGTAGGATTGTACACCATGCTCTAATGGTGACTGGGGTATGGTTGGATAACAATATATTGGGTAAACAACATCCTCTGTCAAGATCATAAAGGTGTTTGATACATTATAAAAGAAAATTTTCTTTGGTGAAATGGAGCAAGGTGTGTGATGATAAAACTAGGGGAGGTCTCAGTTTAAGAGTTCTTATGGATGCAAACTTAGCTCTTAAGGGAAAAGTAATTTTGAGATTGTACAAAGAGAGTCAAAGACAATGGACAAGAATTCTTCTAAGTATGTTGAGCTCAATGATCCAAGCTTAATATTTACTGCATTCTCTCTACCAAATGGTTTTGCACTATGGACGGTTTAAAAAAATCAATTGATCTAGTGATTAAAGGTTTAAGAGGGTGGTGGGAACTGGAGAAAAGATTTCTATTTGGATGGTACTTGGTGTGATAAAAAAAACCACTCAATCCAGATCCAATTTTGAAACCTTGGATGAGATTACTTCAAGACAAATATGATGATAGGGTTTCAAACATTTTGTACAAGGATCGGGAAAGAAGATACAAATGGAAAGAAGATTTTTTTACAAGCATACAAGACATTGATGCTAGGAAGCAGTTGAGTGGAAAGATATTAACAGTGATTATTCCAAGGGGAGCCAAAGATAGATTGATCTGGGAGTTGAAGCTCAGGAAAATACACAACAAGAAGTGCATATGATTTAAAACACCAACAAAATAGGAATATCGCAAGAATATGGAGAGATATTTCAGATAGCCTTTCAAAATAATGAAGGCAAAATTTTCTAGACTTATAATCATACGAAACTTCAACTAACTATATAGAGTAAGCATTCCTAAAGTCAAAATATTTGTTTGGCTAGTAGGTCATAGAAGAGTTTTATCTTGGGATAACCTTATGAAAAGGGGTTTTCATAGCCCCTCACAATGTCTTTGTAAAAAGGAGAAGGAGAGTATAGACCATCTCTTGGGACATTGCTCAATAGTCTAGAAACTATGGCAATGGATTCTTAATATTTTTGGTAAATGTATGGTGATGAATGGCAGAATTGAAGAATGGTTAAAGCAATGGCAGAGCATTTTTAAAAGTGAGGCTTTACAAACAATCTGGTATATATCAAAAGATACAATACTTTGGACGATATGACTAGAAAGGAATAGAAGAATATTTTAAAGAAATGCAAGTAATTTAGAGGTAATGAAAAGGAAGATTTGTTTAGCCATAGAGGAGTCTAAACCAACTCTATCAACCCATCCAATCCCTAATCTAGAAGCAAAGGGCCTTGATAGATGGAGTCAAGTCATCAAATTGAATTATGATGTTCGATACAAGAGAAACAAAAAGAAGGCAAAGAATATAAAGTGGAAGCCACCGGATGTGGAGTTGGTCAAATTGAATTTTGATGGAGCATCTAAAGGAAATCCAGGACCAGGAGGAGGAGGAGGAATAATTAGAAATAATAGAGAAGATATTTTGTCTCATTATGCTTTCAATAGTGAATTTAAGACAAATAATGAAGCTAAAGCTTAGGCAGCTTTGGAAGGGTTAAAAATATGCAAACAAATGAAATGGAACAAAGTATGCATGGAAGGTGATTCATTTATAGGAATAAACACAATTTTGAGGAAAACAAAGGCTCCATGGTACATACAAGAGATAATTGTGAAAATTCAAGAGCTTGCTATAGAGTTTGAAGAAATCAGGTTTACACATACGTTAAGGGAAGGAAACAAATGTGCAAATAGGCTAGCCAATAAAAGGGTTTTAATTGAGGATTGTGAAGTTAAATTCTTTTTTCCATGGTTAGAGGAAGTAGTAAATTTAGCTGAAGCAGCTGACAAGAAAATGTTGACCGCCTAAATCAAATAATGATTAAGATTTACTTTAATGTTTTCCATTGGTAATATCTGTTTTATTTTATAGCATTTATGTGTTTTCATATAAACTATTTATTATAATTTTTGTAGTTGCACTTGTGCTCCAGGAAGGAAACTAGCAATCCAGATCTGGTAAAGAAGACTATGATAGTGTGATGTTTTGGAAATATTACTCTACTAAGATGCAATGCATAGATAGTAGAGGTGAAGTTTTGGTACTGTGAAGGCTGCTGTAAGAAGATCTCAAGAAGGATGCTGAATTCTGGAATATTTGTATTCACACAGAAAATTGAAAAAGATCTAGAAAATGAGAATCAAGCATTCAAACATTTTATGTAAAATGATGTAGGTTTCTAGCTATAGCAACACAATTGAAATGAGAAGTGAATCTTTTTATAAACTCTCAAGCTCTAAAGAAGAGAGTTATGATTTGTCAAGGGTGGGGGATCCAAGTACAACCCCTTATTCTCCAGCAAAAATAAAAAAGGTGTTTGATGAATTCGAATCTCAGAATTTGAAAAATCATGTTCTAGCTCTGAAAATGTTATATGGGCCTAAATTACAACTTAGGTATAAGGAATTGCAAGTGCCTAGAAAAGGAGAAAGAATGAAGGATATAATGTACCAAGGAAAAAATGTAAAAATAAATTATATTTCCTTTGATTTTACCTCTCTATAATATTCTTCATGGTATTGGTGTTGATATATCTTCTCGGCTGACTATAAAATATGTCTATCATGGCAGTGGCCAAAGATTCAAAGAAAACTTTCCGGCAGTTTCAGGGCTTTTTCAAAAATAGGTTTGAAAGGGAAAGAAATGGTAATGGTTATTTTAAGGTCAAGCCTAGCCATTGCACTAAGCTATCAAAGCAAGCGATAAATCAAGTTTTGCCAATCCCTCTAAGTCCCAGGCGAAAGTGCATTTTTAAATGTTAGCATGCCTAATTGGAATATAACAACACATCCTTATTCTAAAAAGAGCTTTTCACTTAGTTTTCAAAGTTCGTGGTAAATTGAGCCAATCCATCTAAATCCATCTAAACATGAGGTAACAATTAAAAAGTAAATTGTCGTTGTTATATAACTCCTCATACTGGCAATTCCAGAACCCCTATAACAACATACCTGCTGAGCATACACATTGGCCAAAGCACAATACACACTCGCCGCAGGCCTAAGACCCGCCGCTTTCATAACCTCCAAGGTCTCCACAGCTTCGTGAAACTTCCCAGCTTGTCCATATATATCCACCAAAGTAGTATACGTCACAACATTAGGCAACAATCCCTGGCCTTGCATCTTCACCAACATGTTCTTAATCTCATCCCACCTACCCCGCTCCCCCAAAGACTTCAAAACAATATTGTAAGTTTGCGGTCCAGGAGAACACCCATTCTCCTGCATCTTTTCAAATATCTCCATCGCCCTATCATGCTGTCCCGCCCTACAGTGACAATCAATCAAAGTATTCCACGTAATATCATTGGGCTCAATGCCTTCCGCCAACATACTCTCAAACGCCTGCATGGCATGCTCCAGATGCTTGTACTTCCCAAGGGTATCAATAACCACGTTATAAACGTGCCTGTCTGGAGAAACCCCCGCCTTCCTCATATCCTTGAGCACACTAAAGGCCTTCTGCCATTCCCCACAATCCCTAAACGTGGCCAACAATCTGCCATAGATAAAGCAATTGGGCTTAAGACCGACAATCTCCATCTCCTCCAAAATCATTCTGGCACTCTCGATTCTCCCAGCAGAAATGTAGGCATCCATCAAAAGACTATAAGTGACCTCATTGGGCATCACCCCGTTCTTCTCCATCTCCCCCACAATTGCCTCGGCTTCGCTCAATAGCCCGGCCTTCAAATACCCTTTCAGCAGGGCATTATAAGCCCTAACCCTAGGCTGAAGCCCGACACCCCTCATTTCCTCAAAAATGACGGCGGCCTCCGTCACTGTACCGCGCTCTCCCAGTGCAGAAATCAAATGGGTGTAAGTACCCATGCTTGGATTCAAACCTTGCCCTTGCATTTTCCCCAAAAAGAACATAGCCTGGTTCGCGTCCCCGGCCTTCGCACACGCATATATCAAATCATTGAACAATTTCCCGTCCAATTCGATGCCCTCGCTCTTCATATCATCGTACAATTTAGTAATTACGCAGCTGTCGGCCTTTGCTCTGGTAAGGGCCTGAATTACGAGGCTGTAATTGACGAAATCGGACTGCAAACCCTCGTCGCGCATTCGGCTGAGTAAATTGAGGGCTTTCTCGCATTCGTCATTGCGGGCGCAAGCACCGATGAGGGCGTTGTATGTAACGGCCCCCATGGACTTGCCCTGCTTTCTAACGTCCTCCGCCATGAGGAAGGCCTCGTAAAGCTTACCCTCTTTGCTGAGGGCGTGGATGATGATGGAATACATGAGCTCGTAGGAGTAGCACATGTTGTGCCTGCGGAGCCACGCGACGAGCTTCGTGGCGGCGGCCGAATCGCCGCCCTTGCAGAGGCTGTTCACGAATGAGTGCCACAACGCCACTGGCACTGCCTTGTACTCCGCCGCCATATGCAGCTCGCGTTCTTCTTCTTTTTCTTCGCTTGCCAGGTATCTCACGAGATGCCGCAGATTCCATTTTCGTAACTGCGGAGTCTCTGAATTAACAGTACCAATGGCAGCCGCGGAGGATGTGCAGCAGCAGACGCCATGGAAAGTCCTCGGATAATAATATTGCGCAGTGCGAGGACGGGTGAGAGAATAGGGGAGAAATTTTAGCACGAGGGAGGAGTTGGGATTTAGAACTAAAGACGAAGACGTGAAGGCGAGGTGAATGGGGATTGCCATTCCTGTCCTCTGTAATAAATGAAAGCTTGGTTTCTTCCATGTTTTGCTGGGAAATATATTCTATCTGCAATGTGTTTGTGTCCACGAAATTTTGAACCTTCGCGTCCCCGTCCTAAAAGATTTAGTGTGCACCGGCTCTTTTCTTTTTTGGAAAATTTTGAGAGAGGTTTAAGGTTTAAATAAATATAATTTGATAATTAAAATTTGTTTTAAATAATATATATATTTTTAATTATTGTTAGTGTGAGAAACTTTTAAGATGTTTAGGGTTGGTGACAGTTGAGCTCATTAATAGTAGTCAAACACACAGCCAGCGAGACACACACAGACAACACCTTCTTACACATTTGCTCACACCATGGTTTGACCTTGGACCTCCGATGAAGAACCAAAGCTCGAACAACAGTGGCGTTGTTCCTTGGCACTAAATAATAATGTTTTCGGTCCTTAAATTTATTTTGAAATTTAGTCTTATATTATTTTTAAAAAAATATTATCAAGTGGTATTAGCTCAACAGATTAGGATTAGATTCCTCATGTTTAAGGAGGAGACTCAAGTTTAAATCTTGCCAACACCACTATAGGGTGATGATGTAATATCAAGTTTTGTTGTAAGACCACTATGAGGTGATGGTGTAATACGGGTGAGGTTGTTTCAATCCCATATAACTAATTGAAAAAAAGCAAGTACATGCAGATAACTTGTAAATCATAAGCAAACCTCAAGGTAAGGGTTAAATTTATAGTTATGCGTAGATTCTTAAATGGTCAAAGGGGATATTATAGATCTAAACTTACTCTCATATTCTTTATTAGTAGTGGAGACATTTGAATTGTGAATAGAGATCCAAGGTTCAAATCCTACAAGGCATGGTGTTGTACAACATGCTTTGGTAACCTATGTATGGTTGGATAACCATATATTAGGTAAATAACGTACTATACGAGGGTTGTCTCATATGATCTATGGTCTCATGGATGTTTTTTTTGTTGGAGAACAAGGGGTTGTATTCTAGTGGTCAAGGGGATATTGTAGATCTAAACTTACTCTCATATTCTTTATTAGTAGTGGAGACATTTGAATTGTGAATAGAGATCCAAGGTTCAAATTCTACAAGGCATGGTGTTGTACAACATGCTTTGGTAACCTATGTATGGTTGGATAACCATATATTAGGTAAATAATGTACTATACGAGGGTTGTCTCATATGATCTATGGTCTCATGGATGTTTTTTTTGTTGGAGAACAAGGGGTTGTATTCTAGTGGTCAAGGGGATATTATAGATCTAAACTTACTCTCATATTCTTTATTAGTAGTGGAGACATTTGAATTGTGAATAGAGATTCAAGGTTCAAATCCTACAAGGCATGGTGTTGTACAACATGCTTTGGTAACCTATGTATGGTTGGATAACCATATATTAGGTAAATAACGTACTATACGAGGGTTGTCTCATATGATCTATGGTCTCATGGATGTTTTTTTTGTTGGAGAACAAGGGGTTGTATTCTAGTGGTCAAGGGGATATTATAGATCTAAACTCGCCCTCATATTCTTTATTAGTAGTGGAGACTTTTGAATTGTGAATAGAGATCCAAGGTTCAAATCCTACAAGGCATGGGGTTGTACAACATGCTTTGGTAACCTATGTATGGTTGGATAACCATATATTGGGTAAATAACATATTATACGAGGGTTGCCTCATATGATCTATGGTCTCATGGATGTTTTTTTGTTGGAGAACAAGGGATTGTACTCGGGTCCCCCACCTTTGACAAATTACAACTCTCTTCTTTAGAGCATGAGAGTTTACAAACATATTCAAATATCATCTCAATTGAGTTGTTATAACTAGAAACCTATATCATTTTACATAAAATGCCTGAATTCTTGATTTTCATTTTCTGAAACATTTTCAATTTTTTGTGTGAATACAAATATTCTAAAATTCAACTTCCTTCTTGACATTTTCCTATAGCAACCTTCACAATACCAAAACTTCACCTCTGCTATCTCTGCATTGCATCTTAGTAGAGTAATATTTCAAAAACATTACACTATCATAGCCCACTTTACCAAATCTAGATTGCTAGTTTCCTTCCTAAAGCACAAGTGCAACCACAAAAATTGTAATAAATAGTATATATGAAAGCACATTAATGTTATAAAATAAAGCATATATTACCAATGGAAAACATTAAACTAAATCTTAATCATTATTTGGTTTAGGCGATCAACATTTTCTTGTCAGCTTTAGGCAAACCTACTACTTCCTCTAACCAAGGAAAAGAGAATTTAGCTTCATGATCCTAAATTAAAACCCCTCTATTGGCTAGCCTATCTGCAAATTTGTTTCCTTTCCTTAACGTATGTGTAAACACAATTTCTTCAAACTCTATAGCAATCTCTTGAATTTCCACAATTATCTCTTATATGTTCCATGGAGCCTTTGTTTTCCTTAAAATTGAATTTATTACTATGAGTGAATCACCTTCCATCCATACTTTGTTCTATTTCATTTCTTTGCATGTTTTTAACCCTTTCAAATTTATCCAAGCTTCGGCTTTGTAGACACCAAAATCTAGCCACTTGTCATCCATCCATGGTTTCCCACCACTTTTACCCATTATTTATATATATTTATATATATTTGTTTAATATATATTTAAATAATAATATTTTATATATTTTATTTATATATTTAAATAATATATGTATATTTATATGAATTAATCCCACACATCCATCACGATTCAATCCCATCCACATCCACTCAATCAACCACTGATAGGGAAATACATGAGACATGGAAATATCAACAAATTGCTTAAGCAACGATAGAATGCTCAACAACAAGTTCAGGTGAACCCTAAACCTCAACTTGTTTCCACTCAACCCATCTTCATTAGTCAAAGTTCATCTTGGGTACCACAATATTCTGTGGTTTCCATTCCAACACCACCATCAACCCAAACCCATTCTATTCCCATTAGCCAACCTATCCAAAGCCCTCATACATCATCTCCATATCTCCATTCACAATCATTCCTTCATCAACATCAATCAACTCCGCCAAGTCATCATCACCTCATCACACCTCAACATCTAGCCATCTCACCATCACAAAATCATCAAGTGATTCAGGGCTTCCACGTTCCTAGGGAGGACCCTAGAATCCAAGCCATGCAACAACAGATTGATAGTTTGATGTAACATACTCCTAGGATGATAAACCAGAAGACTACCTTACGTCAACTAATTAATCAACCAATTCATCCTTCAATACCATCATCGCCATCTCCAGCAGATTTCACAATATCAAATTTTGATAAATTTAAAGGGACAGAGAACCCTAACGAGCATGTGAGCTCATTCATTCATTCTTGCTTTAAAATTCAAAACAATGACGCTCTCATGCTTAGAACCTTCCCACAAACATTAAGGGGAGATGTTGTATAATGGTATAACCATTTGCCCAATTATAGTATTTATACTTTTGAGCAATTGGTTGATCAATTTCTTGAAAGATTCTCCCTCAATGTAAGAAATAAAGTCTCATTATCTGACACCTATGCTCTAAAATAATTTGATGATGAGTCTTTCTATGATTTCGGTAATCGTTGGAGGGTCATTATAACCAAATTGCCATTTTCCCTACCAACAGAAGAACTGACACGATTATTCGCTAAGAGTTGTTTAAAACCCATCTCTTGGTTATTACAATTACAACAACATAGATCATTTGATGAAGCTCTTGCCCAGGCTAGCGTAATTGAGGAGATAAAAATCCAAGAAGAAGTGCTTAAGCCTAAGAAGAAAGAATGGCAAAATAAGAACCAATATAAAAGAAATTATTCTGGCGAATCAAAATCTAATCAAGCCAATTCGGTCAATTCCAATCAAGTAAATCAAGTGGTCACGAGCCAACCCGTAATGGCTCAACAACAATCCATGCAACAACAACCACGACAAATTGAATATCATGCAGTCCCCTCAACTACTCAATCTAGTCAAAACACAGTGCTAGTTGTGGACAACCAACCACGTCAATAATTTGTTTGACAACCCCGTCAATATACCCCATTGACAGAATCTGATGCTTCCATTTTCCTAGGTTATATGACACGAATCAACTTCCCTTGCCTGAGGTCAGACTTGATGATCCTGTTAAACGTGGTAAACATTACAGGGAGCATCTATTTTGTCCTTGTCATAGACAAAATGGGCATGAAATTAATAATGACCATCAATCAAAGATAGAGTGCAAGACCTTATTGAGTTAGGAGCTATCAAGCTTGACAATCCTCTCGCTCAACAAAATCAATATCTTGGGATCTTTCAAACACCACTTCCTCATCATGAGGAAACACAACCAATAGTAGGAGGGTCAAATACCAAGACTTCCCCTAATCAGGTTAATCATGTCCAATAGTACCAAGTTTTTGCGAGTGCTATTCATGTAGTAACCCGAGGTCAACAACAACACTCCAATCAATAAATGTTCAGCAATAGTCTAGTCATCTACCTATACCTCCATAGGTAAATGTGTCTCAACCTACCACATCATCATCTTCCATCCAATTTTCTATCAATCCATCTCAACCCATTCATATTCCAAGTCATCCCATAAATCGTCCATCTAGGCCAATCATCTCATTGAGTAGTCGGTTAACCATAAGCTTAAAAATGGCTTCAGCCAAACTGTCCATATATGAGCTAATTCAACAATCTCCACATCATGAAGCATTATTGGATATTCTAAAATCCATTGAACTTCAATCTCAAGACACTAATTCTTTTAACAATTTTGTGGGGAATATTCAAACATGTATGAAGCCTTCCATCACTTTTTTTGATTTTGAAATCAAACCAATATCATCGAAATTAATGGACCCTCCATTACATATCATGGCTCAAATTGATAGGAAGCCTTTCAAAAGAGTTTTAATTGATATTGGTTCCTCCATAAACATCATCACCACATCCGCCCTTCAACATCTCAAGCTTCCACCAGACCACATCACCAAATCTTCATTCACCTTGAAAGCATTTAATGATGCTCTCTATTCCACAGTTGGCACTATTGTTTTGCCCATCGAAGTGGGGGTGAAAACATTGCATACTATGTTCCACATTTTGGAAGGGTCCATGGTGTATAATGTACTCCTTGGATGACCTTGGATGAGGGAAATGAGACGTGTCCCCTATATATTACATCAATGCTTGAAATACGTACATGAGGGACAAGTACATTGCATACCAATGGATATTGAATCATTTAAGTATTGCAATTTTATCTCAAACCCCTATGAATCCATGTTACCTTCCACTCATTTATTCCTCACTTCATCAACCATCCCATCCACATCATCATCTAAAGCCCTTATTTCTGAGGAGCTTCCAATCACCAATTCTCATCCAACATGTACTTCCATACCCTCATCATCATCATCATTGACTACATGCACATGTGGTCAAACTCAATCAACATCAGCCACATCACCAACATCAACATCATCCACCACTCCTTCCACATCATTGCCCATCCAACAACCCACTCAACCACATCCATATTCATCCACATCAACCAATGTCTCACAAGTCGAAATGACGAATTGTGAGATACCATTAGCCAACCATGAGTCAGTTCCATCCACATCCAATCCGCCCACATCATCCCAAGTCGAGGTCCACCTCACTAATCTCGATATTGGTGAATATGTGGTCTAAGACATCACAATCACACCGCTCAACATTCAAAGTGCTAAGGACTATGGTCATCCATGTGATCCACCTTTATCTATAGGAACAATATATAACATAGGTTCAATGCCTAATAGCATTAATTTTGTATATGGAGGACTTGATTCATCGTCCAGTCTAAATCACCCACACCAGCCAATATACAACATATGTTGGGTTTTCCATCCCGATATTTCCACATTTTTAATTGGCAAGGACATGGCCTAGGATGACATGAACAGAGAATACATTAGATTATCGATGTTTCATATCGATAATTGCATGACCATTCAGGTTTAGATTATCATCCACTTTCATCCACCTCTTCTCTTGAACAAGCTTTTCAAAGCTTAAATTTAAATTCAGGAGAAGATATCCATCACATAGATGACTCTGACGATGAAATCTATGAAGAAGTCAACCTCATGTCAATATTTTTTGATAAATATGAAGAGGAATCAGACCCCATCATTCCACAAACTAAACAGGATGAGTTTTATCTTAGAACGTTCTCCATCCATCATCCCATCTTTCGCTTGCTTCTTCCACAAGAGCGAGCCGACCCAACTAGTGAACCACCACCTCCATCTCATTAATCCATCTCATCGGTAATTTTTTTTGTAATATATGTACATAAAAACAAATTTCAAAAAAAAAAAAAAAATTAAAAACAAATTTCAAAAAAAAAAAAATTAAAAACAAATTTCAAAAATAAAATAAAAATAAAAAACAAATTTAAAAAAAAAATAAAAAACAAATTTCAAAAATAAAATTAAAATTAAAAAAAAAATTCAAAAAAAAAAAAAAAACAAATTTAAAAATAAAAATAAAAAACAAATATAATTTTTTTTTTTTTTGCATATATAGCATTTATTTGTGTTGCTTGTTGTTGTCCAGGTTTAACAGAGTTCTAACATTAGTTCTAGCCAATAGGATCCCCATCCATTTACCCTTGCCTTTGCCATCCACTTTCCCTTTAAGTCAACATGAGTCCTACTAACTTATCTGCCCCACTCGTAATCCATACGATTTGTCAAAGCCAATTCATATTGACATGAGCCTTATTGATATGGATCAGATTTCCTCATCCCCATCCTTTTTCGAGTTTGTGTTATCCGAGGAATTTTTATGGGCTTCAGCCAACTACATTCCTTTGTCACCCCCATCTTCATCTTCACCTTCACCTTCAGATCTTGAGGTTTTCCAAACATACATAGATGAGGATAGGTCAGAAGAGTTTGATGACTTCATAGATGTCATTCATCTAATCCCAAATCCCCATCAACTTGAGGAAGGTTCCCACATGTCTATTGAAGATACTATCGATGTGAACCTTAGCTCAGATGCAGACAATATCCAAATTGTCAGACTTGGCAAAATCTTATCCAAAGATGAACAAGAGCAATTAATTGCTCTCCTCAAGAGGAAGAAGGAAATTTTTGCATGGTCCTATAAAGACATGCTTGGTCTTGACTCTAATTTGGTTGTCCACAATATCACCTTAAACTTTGATGCTAAGCCGATCAAACAAAAACTTAGAAGGATGCATCCTATTGTTGCCCTCTTGGTCAAATAAGAGCTTCAAAAGCTTTTAGATGTGAACTTCATAGTTCCTATCGATTATCCTAAGTGGCTCTCAAACATGGTACTGTTCGCAAGCCTAACGGGTGATACACATTTGCACAAATTTTTGAGACCTTAACAAAGCGTTTCCTAAGGATGACTTTACTCTTCCAAACATCGATACTCTTGTCGACACCTACGCTGGCCATGAAATGCTTTCTCTCATGGACGATTTCTCAGGATACAACCAAATTCAAATAAATCCTGATGACCATACAAAATAATATTCACTACACTTTGGGGGACGTTTTGTTACAAGGTGATGTCCTTTGGTCTCAAAAACGTAGGTGCCACTTATCAACGTGCCATGACATACATCTTCCATTATTACATGCATAAAATCATTGAATATTATGTGGATGATCTCTTGGGAAAATCCAAAACTCGACAAGAACACATTGGTGTATTGAAAAAAGTTTTTGATAGACTTCTAGAGCATAATGTAAGGTTGAACCGCAAGAAAGGTGTCTTTGGTGTTACCTCAAGAAAACTACTAGGGTTCATTATCTCCAAAAGAGGCATTGAGGTGGACCCAAACAAAGTCAAGGCCATCATGGAGATGCCTCCCCAAACAAATTTAAAGGAATTGTATAGTTTACAAGGAAATATTCAATCAATCCATCATTTTGTTGCACAACTTTCTGACAAATACAGGTCATTCAATCACTTGCTACAAAAGGGGGTGCCATTTTCATGGACAGATGAATGTCAAAAACATTTTATGAGATTAAGCAATACCTAACTTATCCACCAATCTTAGCTCCTCCTCATCCAGGGGTCCCCTTCCATATTTATGTTTCAACAATGGACTTTGCATTAGGGACAATGCTTGCACAAAATAATAAAAATAATCGAGAGTAGGTTGTTTATTACATTAGTTGAACATTGGTTAGCTATGAAACCAAATACACTTATGTGGAGAAATTGTACTTAGTAGTGGTTTTTGCCACTAAGAAACTTCGATATTACATGGTTAGTCACACCACATATGTCATAGCTAAAGAAAACCCTTTGCGTTATATGATGTCTCGCACTTACAATAACACCCACACCGCTAAATGGGTAATGCTTCTCACTAGATTTGATCTTGAGTTCATTAGCCAAAAATCTATTAAAGGTCAGGTCATAGTCGATCAACTTGTGAAAGCTCCACTACCTAGTGATCATCCTTTTATTATTGAGCTCCCAGATGATTCAGTATTTGTTGTCACTGAAAAAGAAGATGTCATTCCGTAGAAAGAGGTCAATATCACACTATTCTTTGATGATTCTAAGTGCGAAAAAGGTCAAGGAGCTGGAGTCATGTTTCATACACCCCAGGGGGTACCTATCCCCTTATAATTCAAACTTGACTTCCAATGCACAAACAATAATGCAAAGTATGAAGCCTTAATCTTAGGTCTTCAAGCAGCCATAGCTATGGGTATTAAGTGTATTAGGATATTTGGTGACTTTCAACTTGTAGTCAAATAGGTAACCAAAGAGTACCAATGCAAAGAGCCTACCATTAAGATTTATCATGAAGTAGCAATGAAATTGCTCTCTAAGTTTGACTGGTATAAAATTAATAGCGTGCCACGTTCGACTAATAGATTTGCAGATGCAATGGCCTCTCTTGGATCATTGATTCCAAAGGATACCTTAGGAGAGGTACAACCCCTAATCATTTTAACAATCTCTAAATCTACAATTATCCGTGTTGAATCTAAGGATGAAAAGGATGTTTGCTTTATCCATTTGGAGTCATGTGAGCCTTGGTCAAGCCAAATAGTAGCCTTTCTCAAGTTTGGAACACTCCCATCAGATATGTCATGGATTTCTAAATGCACTTTCAAGCAAGTAGTTCATTTTATTCTCTTGAGGGATGTGTCATATAAACGTGGTTATGATGGAGTCCTCCTTCGTTATATCGAGTCTAATGAATCACAAAGAGACATAGATGAAGCCCATGATGGTACTTGTGGTGGTTATTTTAGTGGAATGGCCATTGTAAAGCGCATTTTACTCATGGGTTATTATTGGCCCACAATGGAATGAGATTGTTGCACATATGTTGAATATTGTAAGCAATGTCTAGAACATGCTAATTTAACTCATGTGCCATCACAAGCATTACAACCTATTTAAAGCCTTTGGCCCTTTTCACAATGGGGTCTTAGATCTAATTGGCAAAATCTCACCTTCCTCGGTAAAACATACATTCATCATCACAACCACTGAATACTTCACAAAGTGGGTTGAGGCAATTCCTCTAACCAGTATGACAAGACCTAGAATTATGGAGTTTATACTTCATCATATCATTTTTCGTTTTGGTATTCCCTCGAAAATCATCTCAGACAATGGTAAGTCTTTCAAGAACAAGGATGTTCAAGCACTTTGCAAGAAATATAATATTCAACACAGTTTCTCGACTCCTTATTACCCACAAGCAAATGGACAAGTTGAGGCTACCAACAAGACCTTAATTGCTATTCTCAAGAAACTTGTTAAATAAAATTATAGATATTGGCATACACAAATTCCCTTGGCATTATGGGCTTATCGAATAAGCATCTGCACACCTACTAGAGCAACACCATTTTCATTGGTCTATGGAGCCGAAGTAATCATGCCTCTTGAGCTTGATATCCCCTCGCAAATTTCATTGCAAGAATTCATAGATGACGACACTACTAGACAAGCATGTCTTGATCAACTTACACTTCTTGATGAGAGGCGAGTCAATGCTTTAGAGCATTTACGAGTATATCAAGACCGCCTTAAGCATGCTTACAATGCCAAAGTTCATCTACGCAAATTCTAAGTAGGAGATCTTGTTCTTAAAGAGAATCAACAAAACACCAATGCATTACCGCATCTTCGTGATAAATTTGTGGTTAATTGGTTAGGTCCATACATTGTTACTCAAAAAGTGGGTAAAGGTACTTATAGGCTTGCCAGTCTATAGGGAGTTGAAGAGCCTTAACCTCTTAATGTTATACACCTGAGAGCATTCTATGCATAATGTGGTTTATATATGTATATATATACATGGCTATTATACAAAAACAACATTGCATTTCATACATTTCATTACACACATTTCATTTGTATACATTTCATTACACATATTTCATTTGCATACATTTCATTAACACACTTGCATTTTCACAAAATTTGCATTAAACACGTTTCATTTCATACATTTCATTTCACACATTGCATTACATAAATTGCATTACACACATTTCATTTGCATACATTTCATTGACACACATTTCATTGACACACATTTCATTGCACAACTCACATTTCATTCATTACATTCACATCATCACTTTTTAACATTTAACATTTTCATATTAGGGATCATTTATTTATTTCAAGATATTAATTGGTCCAACAAAGTCATGTTGCCTTAATCAGGGGCACCGTAAAAAACATCATCCATTTCATTTCACCATTACATAAAGCTAAATCTTCATTAGAAAAATCACATATCCATAATTCCTAGGTGTTTTTGGTCACTCAACACTCTTAGTGTTTTAAGCAAACTCCAAATACATGTCAAATTTTCTTTAGGACCAAGACACAATTTTCACTAAGAAAATCTTGAGTTCTAGGAGTTGACTTTAAAACATTCTTGAACCAAACACAATTTTACATTTTAATAACATCTTGTGTCAAAGAGGGATAACACCATACTTGGGTTGAACCTCGAAGTGAAAAGGGTATTCCTTGCTTGTCCCATCATGCAACATAGTCCACAAAAATAGTGATTTTCACCACTACCACAGTTGCTTCCAAATACAAAAGATAGAGTAGTAAGGATAGTGTACAATTCTCATCACACTTAGGTTGAGAATTCGATTCCCCAAAGCTCTAAATATTTCCTCACACACCACATATCCTCAAACTATAAGGATAGTACTGCATTTCCTGTTGAACGGTTAGGTAGTCATCCCCAAAGCCTAAAGATCAAACTCTTGGATTATGGAGTTAGTCTCCATCGGAGCTATAGATGATTGATTGGCAGTGGAGTATGCTCATGCATGGTGACACGTCTCTTTTAAAGAGACCTCTGAACACACATACGAACAATCTAGATTCTTTGTCTCATCCATAACAAGTTTTACCTAATTTACTCAAGATGAGTTAATAAACTCACTTGCACACGCATTGGTTCTTGATTACCTTGAGTCACTACCATACTCTTGATTCGGTAAATAAATTCACTGCACACACAGTTGGTCTTAGAGAAATTAGGTAGTATTTAGTGAGTTTGTTTGATACCATTATTATGTCCGAGTCTCTACAAAACAATCAGTTTTCCATATCAACATCCATATCTTCTTCCATATCAACATCCATATCTTCTTCCATGTCATTTCATGAGTCTTTTCATCCCACCTACCACCAAGTTTTGTGCCCCTGATTAAACAACAATGCTTAAGATGGCCAAGCAAAATCTAAACTATGAATGATCATTAGAATATTTGCATTTCATAATTTGCATTAATAATCCATACACATACATTTCACTTACATAAATCATCCATATACATTTGCATTTCCACTTGCATTAATCATCCATATACACATGCATCCATACAAAAACATGCACACATAAAAATAACACAAAAGTAAAATCCATGTATATATATAAATATTGCAGGTATAATGAGTGCCCAAAAAGGCTACATATAATAGATCACCAAGTCTCATATACAAAAAGTGCATCTAAGCACTAAGCTAATGCCTATGAGAGGACCCCTATGACCCTGAAGGAGCCCTAGACCTAGAGCTATGCCTAGACTCCCTAGGCCTAGCCGACCTAGATATGGATGAGGAGGGTGGTTCTGGAAGCCCAATGTTGTGCTCCATCAACTGATCCTCCAATGCCCATATATATCCATCTCAAGCCTGAAGGTGATGTACATCATATATCTATCTACGATGCCTCTCTAGTAGCTCTACTTGGAGCCTTGTGATCCTATCCTTACCTCCACTTGTTATTGATCGTACCTCTAGCTCTGTCTATAATCGAGCTATCTCTGCCTCTCAAACTACCTCCCTACCTCGCAGTCAAGCTATCTCTGTATCCCAAGCTGCTATGATAGCGTCCCGCTCTACCACCAAATACTCCAGCCTCACCCAATCATCCTCACTCTGACTAGGAGGCCCATTAGAAATATCCTTCCTATCCTCCATGTTCCCTCCATCTCATCCAAGATCAGGAACCTACTTTGCCATATCCCTTCCATCTCCTCCAAGCTTTGCAACTTGCTCCATCATCCACCTCCTCTAATTGCTAGCTTGAAGGCACCCTTGGTGCTTAGGAGCCTCACTAGAATCCTCAATATTATCCCCATCACCATCCCTATCCATTGCTAGACTCGATACCCATAGTGGTTGAGTCACAAACCATGCATCATACTCCTCTATAGTCCCTACATCATTAAAATTAGGGAGATCCATCTCCTCATCATCCTCGAGTGTGGCCCTCCATGCCTCGACACACGACAAACCTATCTCATCCTGATGAAACCTATAGAGTACTGGCTCCTTAGGATACCCCTACCTCAATCTAAACTACTACAGCACCTGGGAGAACTGGATCAGCTCCACCTCCTTCATATGTCTCACAACCACCCATCTAGCCTATCACACCCACTGTAAATGCTCTCCATCACCTATCCATATGACACCTCGCCATGGTCTCCATATCACCTATGCTACTGTCAGTCCAACCCAAAAATCTTTGTACCATTGACTCATCCAAATTGAATGAATCAACTATACCTCCTCTCCCATGGGCCACCTCATCGCATAGGGCTTCTCCCTATCCCATCCCACAATCGATAAACCTCCAGGTCAAGCCACACTGAAGTGCTCTCAACCCCAACATTGCAGTAGCAAACTGTAACCTAGTCCCTGGCACTTTTGCCTCCTCACCTCATATAGTTATTGGTACAACTGTGCCAATAAAATAGGATCCTATGCATACACCTGAGGTGTAGCGATCATATCACACACCAACCCGATAAGGTTCCATGGGAACTGACATCTAGTATTGTTTGGGGCCACTATGTTGGCCAACACGAACATCACCAAAGTGGGTAAGGCATCCAAATTCTTGTCCACATACATGGACAAGTAAGTAATCCCTCCACCAGTCACCTCCACACTCTTCCATCCATCCCCAAACATGCAACTCAACTCCTATTTATTGTCATGTCCAACATCGACATGCAAACCCTCCATCGGTAACTTGAGGATGCGATATACATCCTCAAGTTTCACAATCACCTCACCCATAGGGAGCTAAAACATCACCCTATCAACATCCCATCTATCTGCTAAGGCAGAGAGATATCAATCCAAAGTACCCTTACCACATCTATCTTGGCTACCCTAGCCAGCCCAATAGCCTCCAACCAATCCCACTTGTCCTCCCGTAGCCGCCATAGCTTTCACAGCTCACTAACCACTCACTTCACTCCACTCCTTTAGACACAACTTCTAAAATTTACGGATGCACAAATGAGCTTGATTTCCCCTCTACAGGCCTTTTATAGCTGTTTCAGGTGCACTGAAACACCTATGGATTCTTCCTAGTGTACTAGGATGTCTCCCTGCATTTGGAAAAACACCAAACTCTAGCGGGCGTTTGTGCAAGCAATAAGCGCCCACCGATATTTGTGTCAGATTTGACAAAAGATCAAACTGATCCAAAAAGGTATCTTACCTCCACCAAATCATTCCAAATTGCATCCATACATCAAATTCATCACAATATCATATTTTGTGAAAACCAAAATTGATTTGGAGTATAATTTTTGCTTACAACCAAAAGTCGTAAAATCACATTACAAATTACAAAATGCTTCAAAACAGTCCAAATTTTCACAAAACGACCATTTTCATCATGTGCATCATCAATTGCATCATTGCACTCATTTATACATCATATTCCAATCATCACATTCATACATTTACCAAGTTCACAAATTTCAAGTGAACCTCATATCTAGTGGTCTATTCTATCTCCTTGGCGATTGCAATGATTTGCATCCATGCAATTTGGTAAGATGAATAAATCACCATAAGGACACTTGGCCATTTTCATCATCCAATATCTCTTTAATTGAAAAAAAAAATCAATTTTGGTACTTTACCATTCGAGTGAAACTATGCCAAGACCAATTTGCTCTCTAGTTGTTATTGATAACCTAGTTCATGGGGCTTGAAACATGGAAAAAATTATAATTCATAATTCATTTTCATGATAGTCATCATGGCGAATTACCTTAGCTAGGGTGATTGGTTCCAACCATAGGAATTATCTGATAGTCACTAGCTGACCCTTCGAATTTGACTCTTTTTCTTGTATTTTCATCATATTGCATATCAATGACGTCAGTAGGCACATTCTTCAACAACATGGCACCCCGAACTTGGGGCAACCACTTTTGACTTTGATTTTACCACAACAGGATACATCATACATGATCATGGCATCTACACTTGGCAAAAACCCCTTTCTTTGTTAGGGCAAAAAAATAATCAATCACTTGCATATTTCAACAATCCCCTTCCACCGTTGGAGCAAAAACATCACATGTACATCATTCATATAATCCATAATTGCACCATGTATTTCACACAACCATTTGCACTCATCTATCAATTGGCTCGTGAGATGCATCCGTCACTCATTCGCCAATTTAGGGGGTAAGCTACATAATCAAAATTCTTTTGTCTCCAAGCTAATATTTTCATTTCAACAGGAAGAAGCTGCTTCTACATCAAGCCAAAACCAGGTGTCTTGTATTTTTGCACCACATTGTTTTTCACGCAACATGGTACAAAAAAGGACATCTATAGACACCAAAATCTAGCCACTTATCATCCATCCATGGTTTCCCACCACATTTACCCATTATATATATATATATATATATTTGTTTAATATATATTTAAATAATAATATTTTATATATTTTATTTATATATATTTAATAAATATATGTATATTTATATGAATTAATCCTAGCCATCCATCATGATTTAATCTCAACCATTCACCCACCTTAATCCATGCCACCTGCCCAGATTTAATCTCCACCCTCCATCATGTTTTAATCTTGACCACACAAATTGTGTTGAAACCCTAACATACCCTAGGAGAGATTATAAAGAGGAGTCATTTGGATGACTCAAACCCTATAAGCCCTAAGTTTTTGAAACCCCTAAGTCCTCAAGCACCCACGCATCCTCACCTTTGCTCTCGCTTGCCATCACTTCTGCATCCGCTACCACCCACTTTGCACGAACCAGATCTGCTTTTGCAAACTCTACTCCAATTCTTCGAGCATATTTGGGTGCCTCTTGTTCATCCTCAAGCACCTCTAGGTGCATCCTTTCCATTACCAAGCACCTTTGGGCATCTTCTACCATCGTCGAGCGTCCACGAGTGTTCACAATCCTAGTTATGCAGTCCAACAATACCTCGGGTGTCACTAGGGCATTTGTTCACCAAATTCTGCAACAATGACGAAGAATGGAGATCAACGAATCAGTGTGACAAGGTAATTTATTTATTGTAATTATTGTTTATTCTTTAGATATGTTTATAGCTTCATTTCTACAACTAGGGTTAGTAATTTTCTTATTGAGGGCCTCACATAGTGGAGCCCTCACAAATATTATTGAATTTTGTTGTTTCTAGGTTTAGAGATCAAGTTTATTGGAAGTTGTTGAAGCATGTTAGTGGTCCGACCTATGGATATATGAAGCCCACTCACCTTACTATTGAGATCAAGTTGAGCGTGAAGACACCACCCTTATTAGTAGGATTTTGGAGAACCCTAGTATATTGAAATAGTTGTATTGAATAATAAAGCATTGTAAACCCCTCTTTAGGGTGCATTTGGTTGTAATATCAAAGATCCACCTAGTAATAAGAATAAAAGTTTACTTCTATGCAATCATCTGTGTTTATTCTGTTGTATTCATTTATTTATTTAAGTTTAGTGTTTGGTGTTGTTCGATTTCGCATCTACAGGCTTCATTATTTGTCTAAAATCCATTATTGAAAGCGTAATGAGAAAATATCTCCTCTATTATTTACAATTATTCCTCCTCCTCCTATTGGTCTTAGATTTGCTTTAGATGCTCCATCAAAATTTATTTTGACCAACTCTACATCTGGTGGTTTCTACTTTATATTATTTGCCTTCTTTTTGTTTCTCTTATCCCCATCATAATTCCATTGTATGACTTGACTCCATCTATCAAGGCTCTTTGCTTCCATATTATGAATTGGATTGAAGAACATAAGCTTATACTGAGAGGGGGGGGTGAACAGTATAAGACCTCTTTTTACTTTTTCCTTTATACTTCAAAACAGTAAAGCAATATACCCAAAGCAATATCAAAGCAATGCACAATATCATCCACAAAGTGACACCAATTTTAACGTGGTTCACCCAGAATGGTCTAGGCTACGTCCACAAAACTTTTCTCTAAAATTTATCTCAAAGTTCTTTGGGAATCCTTCCCAATTACAATGTTTATGAGCCTCGGCCCAAAGGAGATACCTTCCCCCAATCAGAATTTATGAGCCTCTGCTCAAAGGAGATACCTTCCCCCAATCGGAATTTATGAGCCTCTGCTCAAAGGAGATACCTTCCCCTCTGCTCTAGAAATGATCCCTCGGAAGATCAACCGCCTCTACCTCTTGCCAGCACGTGGAACTCCTTTCCATCGAAGACCTCCTCGTCCTCAATGCTTAGCCTAAGAGACCTTCGCCTTCTATGATCACGTCCACAACAGCTCAGTAACCTGTACCAAACACAATCAGTCGGTCTAGTACAAGTCTTCCTCTATCTGTCAGATCTGTCCAACTCTTGAACAAATCAATCCTCTACATACAAGCCTTCTCAAAGACTTGCCAAATCTGTCCGTAGGTTCTTATCATAGAACCAATGCACCTCTGTCCTTAAGTTCTCTGATAGAACTATCAAACTCAACTCACAAGTCCTCTGCTAGGATCTGTCCCAATTTGCTCACAAGTCTCCATCGAAACCTGTCCAAAATTGCTCACAAGTCCCCACCGGAACCTGTCCAAAAACTACTCACAAGTCCCCACCGAAACCTGTCCAAAAACTCAGCAAGCTCACCAAGAAAAACTTTCTT
Organism: Wollemia nobilis; assembly: GCA_028583015.1. Lineage (NCBI taxonomy): Eukaryota > Viridiplantae > Streptophyta > Pinopsida > Araucariales > Araucariaceae > Wollemia > Wollemia nobilis. The sequence continues at coordinate 356,318 of JAQPPZ010000620.1, read as the reverse complement.
AGTAGGAAATCACAAAGTGAATTGTTAGAGACCTAATGTGATTTGTCAAACTCATAGAAGCATAAAGAGAATTGTTAGAGACTCAATATGTTCTATACTCAAATCCCAATCTCAAAACTCAACTCAAATCAACTTAGCTCAATCTCAATCTCAAATCTGAAAACTCAACTCAATATATGAAATGGATAGTGTTTTCTTTCAAGAACATGAAACCCCAACAATTGCCAACTATGCAAAGAATCACATAACAATGATACTCATGTTCTTTTCACCATCAATTAGGGTTTCAACAACAATGCTCATCAAACAAGGTTTAGTCAACCAACACCATTCAACTCAACATCAACCTTGAAGCATTCAACCGATCATCACAAGAAAAGGAAACAAGTAGAAATCCTTTTCCCTCCAAAGATATTTGAACAAAACAACCACCAACACAATATCACCAAATGCAAAGAATAACTTGCTCAAATCAACTCAATGGAGTAAGCCCAATATCATGAATCAAGTAAAGCAATAACTTGATCAAACAACCTCTATGGAAGCAACTCAACCATCAAACTCAAAACAGCCAACCAAGGGTTCCACCAACTCAATGCAAGTAGCTAGACTCACAAATATAAACCCTAGTGCACAAAGCTTCCACTATCTCAAACTAGAAATTATGCATTCACCAAAAACTCTCCTTAAGGATAACAATGCATAAGTAGTCTTCAACAAACCGGAAAATAGGATTTACACCTAGCCAAAGGATACCTAGTAGAATACCTTTTCACTCCAACCTTATTTCGGAAAACATACACCAATCATACTCATAAGAAGAATGTGCCCATACCTTATTGGAGTAGAAGATAATTGAACCTTCAAGCTGTCACCACACACAACTCTCAAACTTCCAACCAAGTTAGGGTTAGAATTAAAAGAAATGAGCAATAATATAAACTTCCTCTATTACACCTTTTAGCTCCACTTCTTTAAACACAACCACCATAACATGCCAATAAATCAACAATCACAGACTCACACCTTATACCTCCATTTTTAATTTTAGCATAACAAAGAATAATCTTAAAAATACATCCAAAGAAATATGCCCTTATTTCTCCTAAGCTTTTATTCAATGCTAATCACAAAAGCCAAAACTCATAAAATTTAATCACACCTTATAAATCGCTGTCCAAAAAACTTTGAATTTTGTGGCATAAAGACGTTTTAATAAAAACGTCTGTTACTCTAGCAAAGCACCCCCGCAAGACTCGAAACGGTGACCTCCGCCAATGCAGCGCCCAACAGTAGCCTTCGCTGCCACTAGCCCACGCGGGTTATGAAGTTCACAAGTGAACTTCCCTCCACTTCACCCTCGAAAAAAACTCCCGAAGACTTTTCAACCGCACGTGCTTCTAAGTCTTCCTTCGATCGCAACGAGTACAGAGCACAAACATCGCAAATTGCATTTGAGGAATTTCGAATTCATTAGCCTTCCAACCTTAGGAGTTGGAGAATAAATAGTCTCTTCAAAGACACCTTGACGTCGACGAAAATAAAGACCATTTCAAAATTAATCAAAAGTATTTTCAAAAAGGGTTTAAAAACCCTTAAATAATTTTAATAAATTAAGAATAAAAAAAGGTTTAAAAACCTTTAAGTATTTTTAATAAATTAAAAATAATTTCTCCCTTAATTAATTAAATAATTAATTAATTAAAAACTTGAAGGGTTTTAAATAATAATTAAATAATAAAGAGAACCTCCATTGGTTTTAATAAAAACCATTTAACTTGGTTTTAATAAAAACCCTATGCCAATGGAATCTCTCCGGATTCTCTTAAAAATATTCTCTTGGAATCTTCCACCTTTGAAGCCAACACATCCTCTTAACATTAATGCCATTTCCTTTTGACATCAATGACAACTCATAGACAAGAAGCTAGGATCTCAAACCCAAAATTGCCAACATGGATGAGTTGATAGGTTTGGTTTAGACTTCTCTATGGCTAAACAAATATTCCTTTTTATTACCTCTAAATTGTTTTCCTTTCCTTTAAATATTCTTTTATTCCTTTCTAGCCAAACAATCCAAAGTATTGTATCTTTTGATATATCCTATATTATCTATAAAGCATCACTTTTAAAAGTGCTCTGTCATTGCTTTAACCATTCCTCAATTTTACCATTCATCACCATGCATTTACCAAACATATCAAGAATCCATTGCCATAGTTTCTAGACTATTGAGCAATGTCTCAGGAGATGGTCTATACTATCCTCCTCCATTTTATAAAGAACACATTTTGAGGGGCCATGAAAACTCCTTTTCATAAGGTTATCCCAGGATTACAAATTTCTATGACCTACTAGCCAAATAAGCATTTTGACTTTAGGAATGCTCAAGCTATCCCAAATATCTCTCCATATTCTTGTGATATTCCTATTTTGATGGTGCTTTATACTATATCCACTTCTTGTGTATTCTCTTGAGCTATTCAACTCCCAAATCAACTTATTCTTGTCCCCCCTTTGAATAATCATTGTTGTTGTCTTTCTACTCAACTTCCTCTTAGCATCAATGTCTCGTATACTTGTAAAAGAATCTTCTTTCCATTTGTATCTTCCTTCCCGATCCTTATACAAAATATTTGAAACCCTATCACCATATTTATCTTGAAGTAATCTCATCCATGGTTTCAAAATTGGATCTAGATTGAGTGGTTTTTTATCACACCAAGTATCCATCTAAATATAATTTTTTCTCTAGTTCCCACCACCCATCTTAAACCTTTAATCACTATATCAATTGATTTTTTAAAATCGTTCCATAGTGCAAAACCATTTGGTAGAGAGAATGTAGTAAATATTAAGCTTGGATCATTGGGATCAACATACTTAGAAGAATTCTTGCCCATTGTATTTGACTCTCTTTGTACAATCTCCAATTTAATTTTTCCCTAAGAGCTAATTTTGCACCTCCCCTAGTTTTATCATCACACACCTTGCTCTATTTTACCAAAGGAAAATTCCTTTTATCATATAATACTAACCACAAAAATGACCTCATAATAAAGATTAAACCTTTTTCTATCAATTTAGGCATAATATACAAGGATAACATGTTGGAATGGCCTGTAAGACTGATTTAATTAATTGAACTCTTCCTTCTAAAGATAACCATATACCTTTCCATATTGATAATTTATTCTAAACTTTACTTATAACTAGATTCCATAGTTCTATCCTCATTCTCCCCTTAAATACAGACATCCATATATAAGTTGTTGGTAAATTTACCTCCTCCATTTGAAGTAACCTACATATCTCTGCTTTGATTTTAGTTGGGGTGTTTAGGAAGTAAATTTTGGATTTTGTCCTATTTAATTTCTATGTTGATGCTCTTTCATATTCCTTTAATAAGTTATTCAAAGCTTTGGCCTCATTTATCCTTGCCCTCTCAAAAAGGATCGTATCATCTACAAATTTTTGATGGGTGATGTTATCGATGTTATTACTAGCCACAAGTCCACTTATAAGCCCATATTTGTAAGCCTTCTTCAAGTTTCTACCCAAAGCCTTTGCTATAATAATGAACAAATATAGTGATAGAGGGTCTCCCTATCTAAGACCTCTATTGGCTTTAAAATATTTTGTTACTAACCCATTGACCAACACTGAATATATAATTGTAAAAACGTAAGCTTTAATCCATATGATCCATTTATTCCCAAATCCAAAATTTTCTAATACTGCAAAAATAAAATTCCATTTAACCCTATCATAGGCCTTACTCATATCAAATTTTTAGATCATTTCTTTCTCTTTTCTTGAAGTTGTTGAATGCATAACTTCATGAGTTACTATGATCTTGTCTAGAATACGTCTCCCTTTCACAAATCCTCCTTGCTTTTCTAAAATAATTTGGTATGATAAATAATCTTAATCTATTCGCCATCACTTTGAAAATAATCTTATATGCCATATTACATAAGCTTATGGGTCAAAATGAATCAAACAATTTTGCATCATTCTTTTTTGGAATTAAGGTAAGATATGTTGTATTTATTTTATAAGGTATATATTGTTTCATCCTAGAGTGTTTTACTACCACCAATAAAGAATCCTTTACTATATCATAGTTATGTTGATAAAATGTTGTAGAGAGCCCATCCAGACCCGGGGATTCATCCTTATTAAAATATAAAAGAGCTAGATGAATTTTTTCTAGAGTAATAGGCTGCAATAGTTTTCTATTGTCTTCATCTATTATAACTAAAGGGACTTGTAGAAGTTTATCATTAAGAACTTCAAACTCTTCTAATCCTAGAATATTTTGATAAAAAGACCTTACCTCCTTTCTAATTTCACTCTGGTCTTCAATCCAAATCCCTTCTACTGATTTAATTCTACTAATTTTGGATGTTGATCTTTGTACTATTGACATCCTATGAAAAATATTTGTGTTTATATCTCCTTTTAACTAGGTTTGTCTTGCTTTTAATCTCCAAAATTTCTCTTCCTTACTCAAAATATTATAATATTCACTAACTCCATTTCCTCTGAGCTTGGATTATTATGATTACTTTTTTGGAATTTTGAAAGTTCTAATTCTTCTTTCTTCTCAAAAATATTTCCAAAAGTGTTCTTGTTCCATTATTTTAATCTAGATATCTTTAATTTAATATGTTTTGGAAGTGTATACAACCCATTGTTTCCTAAATAATTCCACGTTTATCCTATCATATAGGATGGTCTTACCACATATACTCATATTTAAAATGTGATATTTTCTTGAATTCACTTACCATCATTTTAAATTTTATTGGCCAGTGATCTAGACCAATCCTTTTCAAGGTGTTAATTTAAGCATAAGTCCCTTCATCTAGCCGATGATATGAGAGGATGCATCTATAAATATTTTTTTCTATTAGGTTCTAGCCTCTTCTGTTGTTGGTCCATGTATAGTTTTCTTCTTCAAACTCAACCTTCCATAGATTATGGTTTTTAATAAAAGCTAGGAAATCTCTCATACTTTGATTTAGTTTTCTAATTCCCCTAAATTTTTCTTCCATATTGGTTATGGCATTAAAATCTCCTATGATTATGAATCGAGTTTCTTGGTCTTTACTTCTCATAAAGGCTTCAATCCCACTCCAAACTTCTAATCTGCTTGACTAAGTTGTAGGTCCATAGACATTGATAAGGATGAAATGAATATATGCAAAGAAGCAAGTGACTAAAGAGGGTATCCAATACCTCATTTTATGAATGGTTACACATGAAGTTCTAATCAGATTCCAACAAGTTAGAACTCCCCTACTGCTCCTTTAGAATCTATAGCATCTCATTCACATCTCATCCACACTGCTTTCATAGTTTTGAAAACTTCTTCTTTTGTCATTTTAGTTTCTTGGATACAAAGGATATCAGTATTATTACTTAAACAAAGGTCCCTGATACACCTCTTCTTTGAGGAAGCATTATCATACCTTATATTCCATGATATGGTAATCATGTCTCATTAGAGACTATTGGCCATACCTACAAATTACTAATATCATTTTATTGTTTGGTAAAGAGAAGTTCAACCAACTTAATTTGTGTTCCTTTCTCTATGTTTGCTCTTGCTTCTCTAGATCTCGCTTGATAATTTGAGGGTTTTTCTCTTTTTGCCTTGCCTGTATCAAGAGTAGGTCTTTTTATTCTATTCCTCAATATTCTTTCACAACTTTATTTTTGCTTAGATTTATGCTCTCATGGCTCTATTATGGAAGCTTTTGACTTGTCTTGATCATTTTTTGGTATTTCCTTATTAAAGGTAGATGTATTAACATCCAACAAATCTTTTTATTTACCATTTTTTCCTCTTGAATGGTGCATAGTACTTTAAAAGAGTTCAAAATCTGATTTGACACATTTCTTAGGTTCATCGAGAATGTTCATCCCTAAATCAAGATCATACTGAATAGACAATTCCTAATTAATATGTTGAACCTATTATACTGTGTCCTCTAAGATTTTATCTAATTTTTCTTCATAGGCTAAAACCACAAAAGAGTTGATATTTATTTTAATATCTTTCCTTGCTGGTCTCCACTGTTTATTTGCTTGCATTTATCTATTTCTATTTTTTGGAAGTTGAAAACCATCCTCATCCATATCCATTTGTAAGTTTCTCTTATGGTTTTCTACATATGATTTTGTTTAGCTCTTCTTAGGGCATGATCTATCAATATGCCCCACCTCATGACATATTATACATCTAAAATATATGTTTTCATAATATATGGTTTGCATCCACATCTTATCCCCATACTTAACAATGATTGGTTATGGTAAATGATTACTTATATCAATCATGACCAATATTAGAGCATAAATAGTTAGGAATCAATATTTTTTAGTTTCTAAAATATCAAGGAATTCTCTTAGAGTGTTGCCTATTTCCTTGAAGGTATCCTTTTCTCAAAACTCAATGGGCAACCCATACATCCTAACCTAGACTAGTACAAGGGAAAAATTTATATTTTCAATTGAAAAGCATTCATACCAGCAGGTAAGGAAGAGGCTTGCCCTTCCCATAAACTAAGGACCTCCTTTTAGGATTCTATATCTTTCTTCCCTAGAACAAAAATGGCTAGGAATAAATCTTTGGGAAGGACAAATCACTATTGTAGACTTCCAACTATTATCAATTGCTTTTTCAAGGCTGAAGCCCTGACCAATACCCATTAAATTTACCAAAAACCACCCTATATTTGAGTAGTAAGGATAGATCCTCTCTGGTTTTCTTAACAATCTCTACAACTAGAGATGATTCTAAGGATTTAGCTATAAATCTATCCATGGGAAGGAACTAAAATTTAAATCTACTTAAATTTACTAGAATATCCTATAGCAAATATAATATTTGATTATAAATTTATAATAATTTTCAAACAATTTTTTTAAGATAAATAAAGGAAAAAGAAACTTAGCAACAAAATTCTAAGTCCATATAGAATGCCTTGCCTCACTAAAGGCCTAGCCCTCCATTGATCCTCCAATCAACTGAACCTTGACTGATAGATATTTGTAATTTCATTTTTTGTAACATAAAAAATCATCAAAACACTTGTTATGGATGGCTGAATTCATAGGGTTGTATCTCAATTAATATTACTCAAATTCCTTCATATGGCCACTCATTTTAAAGCTCTTCAAATTCCACACAAAATGGTCCAAGAATTAGCTAAATCAGATAACCCTTCATAAAGATATGGCTCCTAAAATATAAGACAATTAAAAATATTGCCTTAATACTTCATGACCTTATGGATGTTAAAAACTACATTATCATTTATTTAATATTAACCTTCAAATGACATGAGCTTAAGTGGTTAAAAATATAAACTTTCAAAAAATAAACTAGTTTCAAATATTGCCAAATTGTTAAAATAATGTGATCACACAATAATAAAATAGTTAGAGTCATTTCAATCTCATATAACTAGTTTAAAAATATATATTTAAAAAGTTTTTAATCAAATTATATGAAAATAAGTAATTAAGAGGGTGGGCTATAACTTTCAAAGACCTTATAATTTTTTCTAAGGGAAATAATGCCCATTTAACAAATAAAAGTAGGCCCATAACAACTAATAACAATGTGAGCTCCCACCATGGTCATTCTAATTTCATATAACTAATTTAAATATATATATTGAAAAGGTTTAATCAAATTGTAAGGGAACAAGTAATTAAGAGAGTGAGCTCTTACTATGAAGACCCAAGAAATCTTGCTAAGGGATATAATGTCTATAACCAATAAGAGCACACATATAACAACTAATAAGAATATGGGCTCTCACCATGGAGACTCCACAAAGACCCTAATAATCAATAAGAATAAACATTTAACATCCAATGAGAACATAGGTTCCTATTATAAAAACTCATACCATGCTTGAATTTGACATCTATATAGACCTTTTTAGTTTTTAGACAATTTTTTATGACTAAAAATATAGTAAAAGACATTGATGTTCTATATCATATTTTAATAATTAAATATGTTAGCAATTTTACAAATTAAAACACTCAAACATATTGATAGTAATTTTAGTTATGAATAATAGTTGCAAGCTTATTGTAGTTGTAAGGGCTTTGGCCTATCTTTGAGAGGTACAAGGTTAAAACCCCACTCAGTATGAGGGGGCCAAGGACCCCTCATAAAAACCTATGTAAACTCATTAGAAAAAACTTTAGTTATGAATATGATCAAGTGGCATTAGCTCAACCAGTTAGGTTTCTCAACATTTCGAGGAGATCCAGGTTCGAATCTTGCCAAACAATACATGGATAATATCTAATATTTGTTATAATACCACTATGTGGTGATGATGTAATACAGGTGGAGCTTGTTTCAATCCCATATAACCCATTGAAAAAAAATAGTTATGAATATAACATCTATATAGACTTTTTTTAAGCCTATATTTTATGGTTAAAAATATAGTAACTTATAGACATTAATGTTCTATATCATATTTTAGTTGTTAAATTTGCTAGCAATAGTACAAATTAATATACTCAAACATATTGATACTAACATTAGTTATGATTGAAACCAATCAATGTTAGAAAGATCATGAGAAGAACATAATTTCATATAGGTTTATTATAAATCATGACATTAATGCAATGCATAATGAATTAATTTGCATTGTTACCTTATGATTTTCTAAATTTTTACCAATGTTGGGGCTAAAATTCCAAAATTTGATAGGTATTTAAAAATTTTGGTCATCATCAAATATTGAGTTGATGATCCAATGCCTCTTTTGAATTTCAACACTCACCCCTATGGAGGCTCATATAACCAATAAGAATGGCATATAACAATTTATAACAATATTAACTCCTATTGTGGAGAACCATTTAGATGCCAAGGTAAATATTGCTATATATGGCCATATAACCAACAAGATTCATGTAGCCAAGAGTCCATATGGAGGATCTTGCTACACATTTTCTTGGATTCAGAATATGCGAGAGAAACACACGTGCATGGATTGTAAACATGGTCCCTTTTAATAATCTCCTCATGATACTACTTTGAGGCCTCTATATCTTCATCCTTTATCATAGGCAATTGTTCTATTCATGCATCATGTAGGTGGTGCATCTATAGAGAGAATAGTTAAACTACCTCTTTGTAGTCACCCAAACTCAACTAATGCCACCTATCACACCTTGAATTTATTGATCATTAGTTACTTATCAAACCACACTCCTTTAGGGATAATATTAACTAGAATGTTGGATCTATCCAATTTTACAAATATTTTTTGACCAATATTCAAATGATTGACAGACACTCAAAAGCAGATAGAGGATAAGTGGGTATAACTCAAACAACTAAGTGAAATACACTAATAGTAGTAATATTATAAATCATTACTTATGTGTATCTATGACTTGTAATTTATGCCCTTCATAATAACCATGATGACACATTGGTGACACTTCCATGTAATGAAAAATTGCATTGCCTCCTTCCTGATGCACTGATTTAAAGGTGATTATTACTTCATAATGATTTTAAGTTGTCTTGCCCATGTCCCTATGGGGTCCTCCATTCCCCTTAAAAGTTTCCTTAGGAAGTGGATACCAATAATCTAATGTCCTACTATTGTTGAGTCAAATGATAAGTGGAACACTATGGTCTTATGTGTTGCATTGTAGTTGTATCTTTAAGACCTCTTTATTTACAAAGATGACATACTAGTTATTTATTTGGGATGAGGCTCATAAGGGGTGGTTGCAGGAGTGACATCGCTAAGCCACTATGAGTCATTGAAGTAGTAGAATTGGAGCTTGTTTAGGCGGTACCTAAAGGTTGATAGGTTGCATGGATGCCACAATTACTTGTTAGTTATAAATAAGTTATTTCTTCTTCCAAGATGGATCATAACCTCCTAGTAGTGCCCTTAACCTATTTGGAAGTTATGATTTTTCTAAATTATATTTTTATTTGTATTGTTTAATACAATTTAGAAAGATAAATAATGCAATGGCAACTCACCCACACAAAAAATTCTCAACCCAAATTTCCCTACATGAACAAGTTGAGACCATAGAAGAACACAATCAAATATAAGAAAAAGGGCATGTCTTATGTGTTTCTCATTTAAATAACAAGTTTTTATCACATGCAGTAAGGAAAATAATTTATCATAAATATTAAAGTCAAGAAATGCACAACGAGTATAGAGATGAAACCCAATTCTTAACATGAAATAATAAACAAGGGCACCATAAACATACACACAAATAAAACTATCTTGATGACTCCTATGAACAACTCTTTTCCTAGACCATGGAGGCTTTTAAACATATGATTTTATGTTGAATCAAGTCTTTTATCTTATACCTATTGTGTAGTCCACTTGCATTGGTTTTAGTAAAGTAGGTGGTCAACTCAAAGTTAGTGGCTACCTTGCTCATCTCTAGGAAAAAGTTCATTGTAGTTAGTCTATTATCCATTGGAATAAGTAGGTCATTCTAGCATAAATACCCTAGAGATATAGAGACCATTAGATACATAAAACCACTCCAAAACTTATAAATAATAATTAGAATTAATCTGGTTCTAAAATCATCTAAGAAGGGACACCCTAATATTTTTTTTCCAATTGTATCTATCATGTATATGGGACTATTTGCAATTAATATTAATGTGTGCTTCTGAAAGAGGGACATCAGTTACCAAATGTTAAACAAAAATAAAAGAAAGAATTTTCTTGTAAAAAAATAGGTTTAGTGAAACGGATATTTACATCATGCTAGGAAACTTTGGGGCAATTAAAATTTAGATAAAAGCTATTTTAAAAACTAGTTAATGTTTATTAGTCTTCAACAATAACTAATAGTACTTGACTAATGTGATAGTTCCCCATAAGAATTAACAAGAATAGGAGTATGGCAAGAATCAACAACATAGGGGATGACGATGGGCGGGAAGTCCTCTGCGGGAGAGCACGGGAGCGGCAGCATTTCGAACCATGGGCACAGCGGAGCGGGCGGAGGGCACCCCGGTTCTGGTGATGCGGAGGCGTCCTTGCCAAATGAAGAAGAACGGATTGACGACGGTGTCAGTCGGGGTAAGGACCCACCAGAAAAATGGGGGGTGGGCCACAGAAGTCGTATGCCCAGGCAGCGGCTTCAGAAACCCTAAGCGGTTTTTTTACCAAGGAGTTGTTCCCGGCTGGGGATGAGCTGGACATCCCGACGGAAGTACTCTCAAGCTTCGTGGAGTATGAGAAGTATACCCTCATAGGTAAGTTCATTGGTGGTCGTCCCGACATGGAGACCATTCGCAAGTGGGCGGCAAGCAAATGGAGGACCTCTGGACATATGGAGTTGGCGGCCCTATCCCGGGGTTTTTTCGCTATTAGACTGAACAACAAGGAGGACTACTGTAAAATCTTGGCTGGTGGGCCATGGTTTCTGGGCCGTAGAAGTCTGTTCCTTAGGAAGTGGGGCATGGACTTTAATCCTGATACCCAGAACATCAACATTGCCCCAATATGGGTTAGGCTCCCGAGTCTTCCCCTCTTCGGTTGGCATGAAAATGTAATAAGAGGTATTGCTCGCTCCATAGGGGAGTTGGTCACCATTGACCCTCCCACCCGAGCTCGAACAAGGTTCGTCCAAGCCCATTTTTGCGTGTTGACGGATTTGGAGGCGGAGCTCCCATCCTCCATCACTCTCCGGTCTGGAGGCACCGTTCTTCACAAACAAGCTATTGTCTATGAGAATAGGCCAGCTTTCTGCCCCCAATGCCGTTCTCAAGGGCACCTCCAGTCCAATTGTCCTCTTCAAAAACTGGGTAAGCAGAAGCGTGAAACCTGTAACCCCCTGGAACATGGCGAAGGACAGGCGAAATAGTCAAATCTTCCAAATGCGATGGGCCATGAATCTCCAGGCCCCTCCAGGGACCACGGCGATTTCTCCCAGCCTGTTGAGAATTTCACCCACCAAACGGACCCTGTGCAGTTTGGAGCAAAAACCCAGCTAGGAGCAGACTCCCGTCTGGAAAGCCATTCGCAGGAGGAGAAGGATTGGACTCCCTCCCAAAATATCACTCAATCTGATTCACCCAAGCTCCAGGACCAGGGCCACCCCGATTTCAATTCACAAACATTGCTAGAAGACTACCTCCTAGGTAGGAGGGGTGAACAGTCTGGTCACATTAGCCCTCGAAATACGAGGAGCCAAAAACAGAGTGTAGATTTTGGTAGTGAGAGGAAGCAGGGCCGTCCTCCTAACAAAGACAGGCGAGACAAAGAGACAGCGACAGATGTTGCTAATGGAACCCAACGTCTACTGGTTCTGGATGATTTCGATACTCAGACGGACGAAGCGCATGTACCAAAACCTCCCCCCCAACAAGGGAGGGGAGGCAAGAAGAACCTCAAGCTATCCAGATGAAAGTTCTCTCATGGAATGTGAGAGGACTGAACGGAACAGCCAAACGAAGGTTAGTGGCTGATCTCCGAAAGAGGACTAACCCTTCCATCCTAATTTTGCAAGAGACCAAGACCGATGCTATCTCCTCTGATAGAGTTGCTAAGGCCATTTGGGCCAAGGCAAAATTTTTGTACAGCCCTGCAGTGGGAACAGCGGGAGGGCTCATGGTTCTGTGGGATCCAGTGAGTGTTGAGGGCAACTTGCTATCAATTTCCAATAGGATTATCAATGTGTTGTTCCATTCCAAAACTACCAATTTTTCCTGGATTCTGTCCAATGTTTATGCTTCGAATTCTGCCACGGAGAGAGCAGAAATGTGGAAGGCTATTTCCCAGATGAGGGAGAATTTTAGTAATTTTCCTTGGGTCTTAGGGGGTGACTTCAACTGTCCCCTTCACCCATCGAAAAAAAAGGAGGGTCTGACCATTCAAGCCGCAGCTTGGAGGACTTTAGAGATTTTGTCTCTACTAACAGCCTGCTTGACATCGAACTCAAAGGAGCATCCTTCACGTGGAGCAACAGAAGGATTGGGAGCAGCCTGATTCAAGTCAAGCTCGACAGATTTTTCATTTCCCAAGAAGCTATTCCCATCCTTGGCGGTGCAACTCTCTCGACCCTACCAAGGATTGGGTCTGACCACAACCCTATTTTTTTGGAGGTGAACGACGGGCCCGTTTTTAAGACCCCCTTCAGATTTGAATCCATGTGGATTTCTCACAAAGACTTCAAAGGATTGGTTTCAACGTGGTGGCAACAGGAGGTGGGAGGAAACGCCCCTAAGAGAGTGGCTTTAAAACTCAAAATGGTCAAAGAGAGGCTGAAAATATGGAATAAAGAGGTTTTTGGCAACATTTTTGAGTCCAAAAAGTCCATCTCGGACAACCTAAAATTTTTGGAGGAGAGGATGGAGCTCGAAGGTTACACCGAGGGTCTCAGGGAGGAAGAACGGAGTCTTTTGGTGGATTACCATTCTACTCTTGCAAGGGAGGAAACCTTCTGGCGCCAGAAATCTAGAGACCTTTGGTTGAAGAATGGAGACTCCAACACGAGGTTTTTCCATGCGTCTACCATGAGGCACAGAGGGGCCAACAAGATCAGAGAAGTGTCTTGCAAGGATGGGCGTGTAACCAGGGAAATAGAGGAAATCAGGAGCGAAGCGGTTGATTTTTTTTAGGACCTGCTTGGCACTCCTCCCGACAGCAACATTCAGGTCCAAAAATCGTTGCTTGCCAACTTTTCGACTAAAGTCCCCCACGAGGTAAGCATCAAGCTTCTGGAACCTTTTTCCTCGTCTGAGATTAAAGAAGCTTTGTTCTCCATGCAACCAGACAAGGCCCCTGGCCCCGATGGTTTTCCCCCCCATTTTTTCCAAGTCATGTGGGATGTTGTGGGTTCGGATGTGTGCGAAGCTATTCGGGACATACAAGCTTCCAGATCCATCCACCCGAAACTCAATTCCACCTTTCTTGCTCTCATTCCTAAGTCTCCAGCCTACAAGAGTTTCTCTGACTACCGGCCCATCAGCCTGTGCAATGTTTTTTACAAGATCCTCACCAAGTCTATAGCCAATAGACTGAAACCCGTTCTCCCTCTCCTGGTTGATCCTTGTCAGGGAAGCACTGTTAAAGGCAGAAACATTCTTGATGGTGTCATCACTGTCCATGAAACTCTTCACTCTGCTTACCGCTCAAAGAATGCTGCTCTTTTTCTTAAGCTAGACATGAACAAAGCCTTCGACCGGGTTGATAGAAGGTTCTTGTGTGTTGTCCTCCTCAAGTTCGGCTTTCATCCCCACTGGATTGACCTTGTATGCAGCTGTATATCCACTCCCTCTTTTTTTGTCCTGATCAACGGGTCCCCAGCCGGGTATTTCCAAAGCGCCAGAGGCCTCAGACAAGGCGACCCTTTGTCTCCCATCCTCTTCATCCTTTTGGCGGAGGTTCTGAGCTGGTCTTTGAAAGAGGCTCTTCGTCAGAACAAGATTTTTGGCATTCTACCGACTTCTAGAGTTGAACCTGTCACTCATCAACAATTTGTGGATGACACCCTCATCTCCACTGGGGCGTCTATTGCCCAGGCCAAATCCCTCAAGCGGATCCTTTCCCGTTACGAGCAAGCTATCGGGAAAAAGGTTAATTACATCAAGAGCAAAATTTATTTTATTAACACTCCCCTGCGTAGGCAACTCCGGATTGCCAAAATTTTAGAATGCACCATTGACTCCCTACCTACGTCTTATCTGGGGTTGCCCCTGTCTTGCAATGGCCGTGCCAGTGGAGGTATGTGGAACATGATCCTGGAACGCCTTCACAAGAAACTTGGCACTTGGAAGGGCAAACTCCTGTCGCAAGCCGGGAAAGCCACCCTTACCAAAGCTTGTCTTCAAGGGATCCCAACCTACTTTATGTCGGTGTTCATGCTTCCAGTTTTTGTTCACTCCAAGATCGAGAAGATTCAGAGGACCTTTCTGTGGTCTGGCAATGAAGAAAAATCCAGAATTCCTCTTGTTGCCTGGGACAAGGTTTGTTCGCGGAAAGACCAAGGCGGCTTGGGGATGAGGAGATCAAGACTTATGAACTCAGCTCTGATCGCGAAGCATGCTTGGAGGATCCTAACTAGTGACCCGGTGGAGTGGGTTAAGCTGGTCAAAAGGAAGTATCTTGGCTCCAACTCTTTTTTTGACGCTGAGATCCCTCCTGAAGCGTCGACTTTTTGGAAATCTGTGCTCCAAACCCGTCATTTGATCAGCTTGGGAGCTCGTTGGATTTTGGGTGATGGCAACCTCATCCTCTTTTGGAAGGACAGGTGGGCGACTGAAGAAGCCCTTGGCTTGAGGGCGGACCTTGCTGGGCTGAGAGAACAAACCGACCCAAACTCCCAACTCAGGGTGGTGGATTTCATAGACCGGAGCTCCCGTCTCCCTCGGTGGAAACTTCCAGGTGTGGAAGGGTTTAATAATGAGGTTGCCTTTCTGGAAAACATCCTCCAATCGATTTTAATTCCATCTGTTAGGAGGACTGACAGAATCATCTGGAGTGGTACGGAGGATGGTCTTTTCTCTGTTAGATCAGCCTATGAGTTTCTTACCAACGAGACTGCCCTGGATTATCGGTGGAAAGTTGTCTGGAGGAAAGGGGTCATCCCTAAAGTGAACTTCTTTGCGTGGATTGCTTTTCACAACAAAGCCTTAACCATTGACAACCTTCACAAGAGGGGTTTTGCCTTCCCCAACAGGTGTTACATGTGTTTAGCGGAGTGCGAGACGAGGGACCATTTATTCCTGCACTGCCCCTTTTCCCACTCGGTCCTCAGCATTGTCCTATCCTCCTTCCAAATCCTCTGGTGCTCTCCCCGATCCCTCAGAGATGCTTTCCATCAATGGCCTAATCCTTTCAAGAATCCTAAACTCCGCTTCCTCCTTGAGGCCTCCTTCCACCATTCCATTTGGCAAATTTGGTTAGAAAGGAATGCCAGAGTCTTTGGCAGAGCCCCAAAAGTGCCTCCTTGTGTCGCTCAAAGGGCCTTATCCTATGCCATTGAGAACTCTAATGTTGTTCCCAGTCCTCGCCCCCATCTTTCGATCGAAGAAGCGATTTTCAAAAGGATGAATCTCTGCCCGTTTTTGGAAGCTGTTACAGGCCCTTGTCGAAGAAGTGTTAGATGGACCAAACCCCCCGTGGGATGGATTAAATTAAATTTTGACGGAGCGGCAAAGGGTAATCCTGGGCCCGCTGGTTCAGGGGGTGTTGTTAGAGATCATGATGGGAATCTTGTGGTGGCCTACTGTGAAGAGTTGGGCTCTCAGACGAATCACTATGCCGAAGCCCGAGGCGCTCTGAAAGGAATCCAGATCCTCTCTGAGGATCCTCGGCCTCTAATTATTGAAGGAGATTCGCTCAACATTGTGAATTACCTCCTAGGCACCAAAGACCCATCCTGGAGGGTCTTCAACATCGTTCTTGAGGCAAGGTCGCTACTTTCCCAACGTGGCAGGTGGAAAGCAAGTCATATCCTTAGAGAAGGCAATCGCGTGGCTGACCACATGGCCAACAAAGGGCTCGCGACTACGTGTCCGGTCGTGTGGCGGTCTCGCTTCCCTTCAGAGGTGGAAAGAATTGCCAGAGCAGATATCCCTTCATGAGGTGTTCCCCGCGCAGATTTCGGAAGGTCAGGAGGACCAGGATTAGCTGTTTCTGGTGTTTGGTTGTTGTGCTTCCGATCTCCATGTTCCAGTTTCTTCGGCTTTTTCTTGTTGTTTTCCCGGTTTTTTTTAGTTTTGTTATATGGTTAATCAGGCTTAAATGCCCTTTTTGTAGCCTCATGGCAATCAGTCTAGGGTCTGCTTTTCTTGCAATTCGGCTTATATTTCCAGCCAGGAGGCATGATACATCATTAGAAGTATGGCTAATTTTGTACATAAGGTTTTGGGATCCTCTATAAAAACCCACTGTTAATCTATTAAAATAATTACCAAAAAAAAAAAAAAGAATAGGAGTATAATAACCAATAAGAATATGGGCTCCCATTATAGAGAGCTAGGCAAATATTTTAATATATGCCCATATAACCAATAAGAACATGGGCTTCCACTATGGAGACCTCTATGGAGACTTAGGAAGATCTTGTTAAATATATAATGTGTCCCCAAATTGAATAATTTAATATTAGCCCTTTTACTCATACACCTTGTACTTTCCTTTCGATAATGATGTTTAAACTCCTACTACTTTGATTAAAATGATAACATTTTGTAGTTTTGTAGAAGATTATGTAATTCAATAGTTTTTATGAGAAATAGAATGTTTTTCAACGAGTTTACATAGGCTTTTATGAGGGGTCCCTAGCCCCCTCATACTGAGTGGGGTTTGAACCTTGGACTTCCCAAAGAGAGGCCAAAGCCCTTACCATTGCAGTAAGTGTACAACTATGAGAAATTGAATGTTATATCTAAATAAATATAAAATTTGTGATGCATGTAGGATACTGGCATGTCTCATCCCCAATTAAGACTGCATTCATTTTGTGCTATATGTAAAAGGATTACTACGAAAAGTGAACAATTTTGAGTCACTTTCATTGAACTATGTGAACATGAGCTAACCTAATTATGATGACATAGTTGATGCTAACCTTGTTGAAACTATGTATTGAGCATCCAATAATACCATCCTTCATGCATAATTTTTTTGATGAATAATAGAAATATTTTAGATTGATGCCGATGGAACTAGCATATAGTTTGAGAAAAAGTATGATGCATTGAAAATACACCAACATATTTTTGCAACACTATCAACATAACCAGGTAATTGATTGATAATAACAACCAAATTATTTTTCCATATTGGATTCTAGTTGGTCTTTATGTTCTCCCCACAAATACCATGCGTAGTAGTCTAAAATAAAAACATTAACTATTGGCATTCTCCAATTATAGGAAGAAATTTATTTATTTATTTATTTATAACTTCTTGTTTGTAGTTATAATTTGACCATGGCAATTTTAATTGCATTCTCATAGGAACCACCTTTCCAAGGGGGTAGAGGAGGAGCATCGATATTTAAAATATGAGGGATAACAACTTAGACAATAGGATTTTATAAGGTATATTCATAACAAGCCATGTAAAATTTTGAAACATGGATTCCTACTATTGTTGTTTAGTTTCCAACTAAATTTAATTTATATTTAACAGTATTCATAAAATCATCCATGTAGGTTTCATTAATTATGCTATTATTCCCATGGGAAGTAGAAGTTTATAATAGCATTATGCTTTATGTCTATGTCTATGCCTATGTCATGTTTGCTACTATTTCCACTTTAAGTGGTAATTTTGGAAATATTCTCCATACTTCTTTAGAAATGGTTATAGAGGTATTAAAATTATTTTTGTAATACCCTAATGCTAACCAATAATATTCATCATGGTATTTATCATATTCTTCCTTTTCTTTTCTCTTTATAATGTTTTCAATATAAACATCGTATTCTTGGTTGGAAAAGGGTTGATTAATAGTATGGTTGATAAAATTATCTAGCTTATAAGATACTTAAGCTCTCATTTTCTTGGATGAGATTATTTCAAGATCTAATTATCATACTAACATGCACAAATGTAAGAGAGATATCCACATGGGAAGAAGACAACTAACCAACAAAACCTAGGGTTTTAAAAAGAGCATCACACAAAGATCATAAGAAACCACTAAATAAACAACCTACCAAACCCTAATGGCTAAAATAAAAGATAGAAATTTAGAAAGAGGATTTAACTTTTGGTTCACCAAATGTAATATAAAATTATTTCTTTACCTATACTAGTTAAGCAATTCCAATGCAAGCAATCCAATATATCTATGCTAGATAATAGTAAAGAATTCAAATAAATGACTCATATACCTTAAACTACATTAAAATAATAGGAAAGTACAATCACTCTATAGAAATTTATATAATGTAAAATGTAAATTATGAAGCTAATGTGGAAAGAAAATCTTGATCCTAAAATTCACAACAATGTAAATACCACAAGTAAATAACATTTCCTAATAAACAAGCCTTAGCTTGCATAACACCGAAGAAAGGTCAAATAACACCATTAGACATATAGATGGTGAATAAGCCAAGAAATCTAGCCTATTTATAGAGAACATTCTATCTAAAAAGTCCTAGTGGAGCAAGATATCCCCTTCCATTGGAAGGTATCAAACTAGTAGTCAAGAAGCTTGGATGTACCTATAAGATCTAGAGAATTTGTATAATCAAAGTGAAATAATTTTTTAATTAGAAAGATGTTGAATAATGGATGAAGAAATAAAGAATGGTGTTAGGTTTTTATAATTGAAAAAAATAACTTATCCTTTTATCCAATAATCATATTATAGAATTGTGATATTTTTAGGAGGATGTGTCATCTCAAAACCAAACATGTATATATATATATATATATATATATATATATATATATATATATATAAGGGTTTTGATAATGTTCCAATTAAGTTTATATTAGTGATTAGAATTGCAAATTAAAGTTGTGATTGTGGCACCATAAATTTTTGGACACATACATTGGATAACATGTGTGACTATGATTACCCATCATGTGGGCGTCCAAACTTAATGGTTAAGGTAATGTTCATGTGCATAATAACTAGAAAAGGATATTATAAATGGTAAATTATGAGAGAGAAGGAAGATGGAAGGTCAAAAAGCTTTATTGTTGATTGGCTCACCATTGTCCTTTTCAAGGAATAAGAAAATTAGTCCACCCCTATCCTATGATTAGAATGTTGGAGGTCTCCACCACCTACAATTCAATTGATAATATTAATTTTCCAAATATAGATCTTTATCTTTAGGAAAAGGTATTACCATTATGATCTATATTGTCATTATTACCATAATGGAAGAATAGAAAGCACTATATTAGAATACTAATGGTATGAAAGTTCACATTGAGAAATAAAAACTTCCTTGTAACTATTTCACTCATAAATTATACGTATAATAGAGTCATTGAATGTAAAACTTCCCTCTTCATAGAAAGGATAGATATAAAAAAAGGGTATACCAATGCCATGAAAAATTGATACCTATGATATACGGTAAATATATGAGGTATATGATAGAGTAAAGAGTAATAAAATGTGTATTTAGGATATTGGAGGCAGATCTAGGGAAGCTTTGATGGCAAAAAAGGATGCAAAAACAACAAGGATGAATGAAGGTGATGACAAGTGCAATAATGACGATGAGGGCATTGACAGGATCATGGATAGCGACGGGCTTGAAGGAGGCGATCTGAACCATGAGATCCGAAATCTCCCAGTCCACCCAACAAGTATGGAAGAAATCTCTGAGTGAGTCAACAAGCAAAAAAGTGATTTCGGGCCCACTATTCTTTTAACTAAGGGATCTCTCTACCATGGAGAATCAACGAAGGTGACTATTCCAGGATATGTCCACATGGCCAAATGGTAGGATTTGACTCTTTGAGTGACCAACAGGGAACAAAGCTCTCTTCACCACATGGAGTTGGGCTTTCAACTCTGGAGGCAAAGAGCAGATTAGGCAGATCGAAAGAGGTGGGAAAGGTGACCCCTAAGTCCTTTGTAGCTATGGTGAAATTTAATCAAAACCCTAATCTGCCCACATCGAGGAAGGTTGACCTGTTCCCTTCTAACGGTAACCTTGAGATTCCTTGTGAGCTCATGGCACCCATGGTCACCCATAAATCCAACTCTTTGGTGGGGAAGTTTTTGGGTTCAAGGCCAAACATGGAATTCATATGCAAATGGACCCACTTCTCTTGGTGACCCCTTGGTTCCATGGTCCTTGTAGCTCTTCCCAGGGGCTTCTTTCTGATTAGGCTTAACAACCCTAATGATTCTCAATGAATCCACATAGGAGGGTCATGGTTATTCGATTGATGAGGGTTGTTCCTTCAAAAATGGGGGGTGGATTTTGATCCATCCACTTAGAACATTAAATTTTCCCTAATGTGGGTTTTCCTCCCAGGTCTTTCGATCCAATTTTGGAATGAAGATATCCTCCAGGGTATTACAAGGAATATTGAATAACTCATCACTCTAGATCCCCCCACTTGAGTCGGGTCCAACATGATCCATGCCAGGATGTGCATCAAGATAAATATGGACTCGGTCCTCCCATCTTCAATCAAACTCATCTCTAAGGTTTGTTCTTTCTCCCAAGCTATTAAATATGAAAATAAACCTACTTGTTGTGTCCTCTGTTATAAGTAAGGTCATCTTTGCTCCTAATGTCCCTTGGCCGCCAAGCCTTCGACTATCGAAGGATGTCATCGACCTAAATATGGTCCTCCTCATTCCTCTACCTTTGTTGTGCGATATAGATGGATGACCCTTCTCTCCTCTCCTATAGTCAAGGGCCATCCATAACCCAACATAGATGGTCAAGCTTTTGAGGTTGAAGGGTGTGTTGATCCTCCTCTACCCACTACTTCTTCCCTGCCTAACCCTATTTTCTCTTTGTCTTATAGTTCTCCCATCCTGGTCTCCAATCATTACTCCCCCCTCTATATTAAGGATGCCACCATGAACCTTGCTATCCCATCCTCTCGCCATGAAGGGAAAAAATGAGGTCGTCCTTCTGCTCAAGACATCAAGAACAAATAAGCTTCATATGATATTGAGAATGGCACTCAACTTATTCTCCATGGTAAAAATTTAGGAACACTAGTTGACACTAGATCCAAAATTCTAATAAACTATCGAAGGACATCGTTGGCCTAAATATGGTCCTCATCGTTCTTCGTTCCTTAGGTATAGATGGCCCTTGACCACCCAAATTTCTAGACTAGAACTCTCTCTACAACAGGATAATCCAAAACCCACCCTTTAAGACATTGAAAAGGTCCTTCTGACCGAGTTCCATAATATTCTCAAAAGTGAAGAAACTTTTTGGAGACAAAAATCATGGATCTCCTAGCTCAAGGAAGGAAATTCAAATACCAATTTTTATCATGCCACCACCATCAGACACAAAGTGTGCAATAAAATAAAGGAGCTCGTATGACAAGATGGGAAACTTTCTATTGATATTTTTGAGACTAGAGTTGAAGCTGCTAATTGTTTTGAAACTTTGCTTGGCCCTAACGTAGGGTGTGATTTCTAAACTTTTGAAGTCCTCCTCCAAAAAATCCCTAGGCTCATTACAGTGGACCAAAATAAAATGTTGACCAATCCACTTTCATTTGAAGAAATCTATTCTGCTATTTTCTCTATGCAAGGTGGGAAATCTCCCAAACTCGATGGCTTCCCTCCTATTTTATTCTAATAATTTTGAGATATTATGGGTGAGGATGTTGTTTCTGTAATCTAGTATATGCAACAGAGCAAAGATATTCTTGGCAATGTCAACTCTACCTTCTTGGCCCTCATTCCTAAGGTTAACAAAGCCCGTACCCTCACTGATTTTTGCCCTATCAGTATTTGTAATGTCCTTTACAAAAGTCTCACCAAAGCCCTTGCCAACAGGTTCAAAATCATTCTCCCCCACATCATTGCCCCTAATCAAGATAACTCTGTCCAAGGGAGGCTTATAATGGATAATATCATCACCATCCATGAAATTATTCATTCTATGTCTCAAAGTGGTAAGGCTGGGTTTCTTCTTAAGCTCGATATGAATACGAATTTTAACAGTCTCCTGGAGCTTCCTTTTCTCCATCCTATCCAAGTTCAGATTTCATCCTGAGTGGATTTATCTCATCAAGGAATGTATCTCTACTACCAATTTTTTAGTTATGGTCAATGGTTCTCCTGTAGGGTATTTCAAGAGCTTCAAAGGGATGAGATAGGATGACCCTATCTCACCTTTCCTTTTCATCATCATTGCTGAAGCTTTAGGTAGAACCCTCAATTCTACTTATTCCAAAGGTGACATCTTTGGGTTCAAACCTACATCCTCCCTCCAACCTATTTTCCACCAGTAGTTTATTGATGATACAATTTTGTCCACCCTAGCATCTGTTCCCTAAGCTCACTCTATTAAATCGATCCTCCTTTCATTTGAGGCTACTGCTGGTCAAAAAGTCAATTTTAATAAAAGTAAGATTTACTTCATTAACACCCCTACTAGACACAAAGTGCGCATTACTGCCATCCTAGATTGCACCATCGCTGAGCTCCCTACCACTTATTTAGGATTCTCTCTCTTTGTTGGACCCTCAAAAAATCTCTTTGGA
The DNA here is from genome assembly GCA_028583015.1 of Wollemia nobilis. NCBI lineage: Eukaryota > Viridiplantae > Streptophyta > Pinopsida > Araucariales > Araucariaceae > Wollemia > Wollemia nobilis. The sequence goes on along the minus strand of JAQPPZ010000620.1, from coordinate 333,084 downwards.
ATTTTGTCATTGATCATATTCAAAAGAAACTGGCTAGTTGGAAAGGAAGCCTCTTAAGCCAAGCTGGTAAGGCCACCCTCGTTAAAGCCACCCTCCAAAGTATACCAATTTTTTTCCTCTCCATATTTCGTATCCCGATTGAAGTCTACAATAAAATTGAGCAACTTCAAAGAAACTTTCTATGGTCTAGGTTAGAGTTGAAACATCGTATCCACTTGGTCGCTTGGGATCAGGTTTGCTCTCAAAGGGATCATGGAGGCATTGGGCTCTGGAAGGTTTGTAATATGAACATGGCTCTCATTGCCAAGCAAGAATGGAGAGTCCTTACTCATGAGAATTATTTGTGGGTTTTCATCATGAAAGCAAAATATTTGTGGTATGATAAAAATTTCTTAGAGGATCCCATTTATGAATCAAAAGCTTAAAATTCCATCCTCAAGTCTGGGGAGATTCTTAGGAAAGGCATTCACTGAAGAATAGACAATGGTGCTAAAATAAGATTTTATGAAGATCTTTGGATTGGAGATCAGCCCCTGAAGGATCATGTGGACCTCACCTGCCTGAAACCTGTCATAGACATCATGTTAAGATCTAAGGTATGCCATTTTATTCATAATAATAGGAATTCCTAAAAAGTGATCCCTGTCGATAGTCTGTCCAGTGAACATTGTCATGCTCCTTCCATTCTGTTTAATATACTACGTCTCTATATCATTCCTAGTCTTCCCTCTAAGGATGTGATCTTGTGGGCTCCCACTTCCCATGTCCTATTCACTATCAAGTCTACCTACAACCCACTGAAGACCATTCCCCTCCTTGGTTTCCCTCCTCACTCATCTAGAAAAAGCATCTCACACCCAAAGTGAGTTTCTTCTTTTGGCTAGCTATCCAGGATGGGATTCTTACCCTCTCGAACCTCCATCGTCATGGCTTTTATTTCCCCAATCGTTGTTATTTGTGTCTCCAGGATTGTGAGTCTAACCACCATATTTTCCTATCTTATCCTTTCTCTCATTCCATCATGTTGTCATTGTTCTGCTCTATTGGTATGCCCACATTCCTCAATGATCTGTGTGTTCAATGGTCCAATCCCTTCAAAGGATGTCATCTCAAAATTTTTTGGTCCTTTTTTCTTCTCCATTTTTTATGGGATGTTTGGTGTGAATGAAATTCCTGTGCTTTCAATGATTCAACTCATGATGCCCATCATGTGCTTGCTAGAATCATCCATGCTACTATAGAGAATTTTTCTATCACTGTTGGAGACAGTGATGCTGAACCCCATACTGAAGAATTGTTGGCCTTCTCTCTTAATATCCCTACACATAACATCCACTCCTAGCCTCCTAAGAAGAATCAGTATCATATACCTTGGTCTCCTCCTCCTAAAGGCTTTCTCAAGCTAAATTTTGATGGAGCCACCAAAGGAAATCTTGGACCTGCTGGAGCTGGGGGAATTGTTAGAGATCATTTAGGTAATATTGTATTGGCCTTTGTAGAAAATTTGGAACATAAATCTAGTCATTTTGTAGAAGCTAGGGCTCTTCACCAAGGCATCATCCTCCTTCATAACATGCAGTGTTCTAATGTGTCGATCGAAGGTGACTCCAAAAATATCATCCAATGTTTTCTTTCGAGATCTCAATTTATTTCTTGGAACATCATAAATATGATCTCCGATATATCCACGTGATGCGGTCTACCGATAAGGATGCCACTTACATTATCGGTGATGTGACCCGGGTTCAATTCCCATGACAGATATGTATATGTATAAGAAGTATTTACTCAATAAAAAAATAAAAAAAATATGATCTCCGATATCAAGTGGCTCATGCAATCCTTCATGAGTGTTACTTTCAACCATGTTTATTGTGAAGAAAATTGTGCGATCGACCTTTTGGCCAATTTGAGAATTTTTGAGTAGCGCCTCACTATGTGGAATCATGATTTTCCTCCAACACATAAATATCAATGATCTTGAGGTTCATGAAGCTCGTGAGCAGTAAGCCTAAGAGGTTTTCTTGGTTGGATCCCATGTGGATTTACTTGCCTTCTCTTCATTTTGTGCCTTGTCACTCTAATGGAAGGTACATTACTAGGAGAGCTCACATGTCCATTGATGAGGCTCTTACAAATAATATATTTGAAGTTGGTTAGTGGGTGATTTGTCACATGGTGAATTCTAGCAATATAGATAAATTTTGGGCTGGTAGTGTCTTTGGAGTCAGCCACATTTTTGGATAGGTCACTAGCCACTATCCTGTCATTACGAAATTTTGTGGGACCCTTTGGATCAACCATGATTAGGCAATGATGAAAATATGGTGGCCCTCTATTTATCCTCGTCAGCACCTTGATTTTTTTCCAATTATTTCTTGAGTGGCAATCAATGTGGTGGTTTGGTCCTTGTTCTTCATCTTCATTCATGGGGTATTTCACAACCCCCACATTCTTTGATCCATGTGCCTTAAGGTTTGACAATCAAAACCCACCTACCTCATTTAACTGCGTTACTAGCCATCATAACTATCAGTGGATCATTCCTTCAATGGTGTTGAAAACTTCTACCTCTAAATTTGATGTTTATCCTTCGGTTGAAGATTTTCCTTAGCCCGAAGCATCCTATTTTTTGGTTAGACTTTCCAATTGGGTTGATGCCACCAGTGTCAACCTATTCATGCTGATCATTTCCACTCTATCATTAATCATGTTGCATGCTTTTTTGAAGCGTGGCACATGTGTTATGTGCCACTACCTTTCATGGAATTGGGCTAAGCTATCTTCTTCAATATTTTTAATCATGTATCGACGTCTCATTGAGATGCTTTTTCCCTCCCATTGTACATTTTATTTGGTGCACTCACTTGTTAATTTTTCCCTCTAGATTGCCTTTGTTTCAATGGCTGAAGTTGAACCTACCACCCTTCATTTAACTACCTTGATCGAGGATATCTTTCATGACCATGGTTTGCTAAAATCTCTTTAACTATTTCAAGACCACAACCATGACCTATCCCTCATATTTATCCATTCGTGGGATGGTGGCCATGTTGTTATCCATGGCCTAAGTTTCACTGTCATGGTGGATTTGCTCACTAAAATTATGAGGATTCCAAATGATAGAGAGATCATCAATCATGAGAATCACTCGCTTTAGGGAGAACTAGCCCTATTCAGAGACCGTGGTGAATCCCTCACTAGGGTTAAATGTGGTGTCATTCGTGATTATCTCCTAAAACCCTGGGATGTGGTGATGATAATTGTTGTATAGTATTTCACCTTGGACAGTCCTGGTGCTATCCTTCGAAGCTTTCACCTTGCCTTCCTTAACCATTTGTGGGGGAAGAAGACCATTAACATTTTGGAGTATCTCTTTCAATCTATTGAGCAGTAAAATTTTCAATGTTAAGCATGGTGTGTCTTCTCTTCCTCTACACCAGGGGTTACACTTGCTGCTTTACTATTTTGTTTTGGATTGACAACCCAGGAGAGCTATGGGTGTAGTGGTGATTGGTCCTACTGATGACAATGGCACAATTGGAGGTGATGATTCATATTTGTCCCCTTGAATCAATCATGCATTGGACTTTGACACAAGGATGGAAGGGACTCCGAGCACCAGATGCTCCACTAGGATTAAATCCACCAGTGGTAAGCGCAAATCTCTAATAGTTGTTCACAATGAAGGCTCTAACAACTCTCTATCATTTCAGGTAAAGTAGGAGATTGCCCCCAAGAAGAGCCATCCTCTTAAGGGCACCTCCACCAAGGTGCCGCCTCTTTTGGCCTCTAGGATTTATTTTTGGCCCAATATTTTTGAATGTGACCACATCCAAGACCTTCACGACATTATGAAGGCCATTGGGAGAGTGGCCAAGATGACATATTCCCTACTTTCCCAGGTAGAGACACTCCTGGATGAGTATAAGGATCAATTCGAGATCCTGGTGGGAGCTAATAGCTGTAATACTATAGGTCATACAACTTAGTGTGTATTTCATGTCTCCTCCTGTGTGGGGTTTCCATTTTTTGGTTTGGTCTTTATTTCTACCACCCCTGCGTGGGTATTTGGCTTTTTGTTCTCCTACCCTTGCACAGGTATTTTCCTTTGTTTTTTTACGTATACCGTCCTTGAGTGGGTACTTGGCTATCTTTGATGTTGCTCCTTTGTGGTACTATGGATAACACCTCAGTTGTGGTCTTTCCTGGTATTTCCATGGCCCTTGTGTGGGCATCCGAGATGATCCCCACTTCCCGGAGAAGGCTTCCTTTTTTGGTCTCAAGAGGCCTATGTTTTTTGAGTCCTAGTTTTGCTCTTTTTTGAGTCCATAATGTACAAGGTTACGAGACCCTTTCAAAATCCCTATACCAATAAAAAAAATATATAAGGTATATTTATTTTAAAAATATATATTAGAATGGGGTATTAATAATATAGGGCTGAGATATAGAAATTGAATTTAACAATATTCTCTAGAATGCTACAATAGATATGCTATGTAATAGTTTTATTGAGATGACCCTTATGACTCTATTAGTATTTTTGTAAAGTAATAAATACATATATTCAAGTATGGAATTGGTACGCTCCATTTTATATGGGTAAACTCCCATCCACAACTAGGAAATGTGGAACTTCTTGCTATTAAATAAATGCAATGTTTCTTTGATGTGATAAAACTCCTTATTTGTGCACTAGGATATCATTGTCCCATTACTTTCTAGCATCTGCCATAACTCCTTTGTTAGCAAGACCATCTGTACCCTGTTGTCTTATCTATAAATATGATTGATAGACACATTCTCAAGTCTATCCAAAAGCACTCGAGCTTCCACCATCATTAAAACAATAGTCTAGGTGGCTGGTTGTTCTCCCTTTAAAATGGTCACAATATTTTTTGAGTCTCCTTCAACTATGAGCTTATCTAGATTGCAATTGATAGCCAAATAAATTCCTACATAAGCTACTCTTGCTTTAGTAAAATGACTTGTCTTTTCACCCAGTGGTTCAGCAAAGGCTTTGATTACCTTACCCATATGATTTTTGATCACCCCTCTAGCTCCCGTCAGCCCAGGATTACCTTTCGAGGCCCCATAAATAATTAATTTGAACCATCCAACCAACGATGGTATCCATTTTGCATGAGTTTTAAGATGAACTCTAAGTATTGGTAATTTCTCTCTAACTCCCCAACATTCCAATATCCACCTTTCCTGCTCTGATTTCCATCTCTCCTTGAAGTAGATAGGGTTAAAATTCTCCATCAAGAGACTTCTTGCTCAATTCCAAATATTCGATGGTTTCTTTCATTCTAGACTCTCCACCAGATATGTGGAAGGCTTAGAAGCTACAACTTCCTATTCGTATGCCTTTAAAAGGAGGTTTCCATTGCAAGTTCAAATCTAAGATAGTTTTAGGGAAAACCCATTAAACTTGGAATTCACTATAGAGTCGATCAAACAAGTTTTTAGTAAAGGAGCACTTAAGAAGTAGATGATCAATGCTTTCCTCCTGTTTTTCACACAAAACACATCTATTTAGTAAGGAGAAACCTTGTTTTTTCACATTATCCTAGGTCATAATTTTACTATGCATAACCAACCACTAAAAAATAGCAATCTTAGGGATGAGATATTTGTCCCAGACCTTTACATGGGGGCCACGCGACCTCTACAGCTTCAACCAAGTTATAACCAAACTTCATCTCCACTCTTCATTTTCATCCAAATAAATATATCATTCGGTTGCCAATGGCTGAGGATATAGGCATTAAGGCATTTATTAAGACTTTCTAGTTGTGGATGCAAGTCCTCATTGATGTTCTCAGCATAAAACCGCTTCCACTTCTTGATGCCATTTTCTTACACAATATAGTCCCAAACCAATAGTCTATTAATAGGAATCAAGGTTTGTTCTTAAGTTTGCAAATCTTGGGATCTCACAAAGGGGAGATTTAAAGAGCCAAGCATCCTACCAAAATCTCATGTTAGCATCATCTCCAATATGCCATCTACAACCTTGCTGGATTAGAAGTCTTACCTATTGAAGGCTATTCCAGAAACTAGACCCCTTAAGGGGGTTGAGGTTTTCTAGGAAGGAGGAATTATGTAAACACTTAGCTTTTACAATTTTGATCCAAGGAGTGTCTTCTTCCTTCACCAACTTCCAACCCAACTTTCTCATTAGAGCTTTGTTCATTTTGGGAAGACTTCTCAATCCCAATCCCCCATATTGTTTAGCGGTACAAACTTTATTCCAAGCAAGTAAATATATCCTCTTCTTTTCCTCAACCCCAGACCACAAAAAAATCCTTTGGATTTATTCAATATTTTTGTAGATCGATACTGGTATTTTAAAAATTGACATGAAGTAAATAGGTATACTTTGAAGGTAGGATTTCACAAGTTGGGCCTTTCCTACCTGACTAAGAAGAGAGCCTTTCTAGGAAGATAGTTTCTTTGTAACATGTTCAATAACTAGATCCCACAAGGCTTCCTTCATACTCCCACAAAATAAAGGCATCCCTAGATAGGTTGCTAGAAAATATCCTATGCCACAGTTGAAGATTCTTGCTATTTGCAATTGGAGAGCTCTAGAGGTATTCAGGAAAAAAACTTACTTTTATTAAAATTTACCTTTTGGCCTATTGCAAGCTCATAGAAATGCAAAATAATCTTAATATGTCTTGCTTGTGGAAGAGATGATCTTGTCAAAATTAGAGTATCATCCACAAACTGTTGAAAAGAGACCGGTTCCAGAGTGGAAGCTGGCATGATACCTTCTATGTCTCCTCTATCCGTGGTTTCTATGAAGGCTCTACCCATAGCTTCAGCTAAAATTAAAAATAGATAAGGGGATAGGGGGTCCCCTTGTCTTAAACCCCTCTTGCTAGGAAAATAATTCACTGTAGACCCATTAACTAATATGGAGATCATCACCGTGGAGATGCAATTTTCATCATAGAGATACAATCCTCATGAAAACCAAAATGTTGGAGCACTTTGATCAAGAAATCCCAAGAAAATCTGTCATATGATTTATTCATATCTAATTTAAAGAAACAAACCTTCATTTTTTTAGTTAGAGAAAAAGTGCAGGATATCATGGATCAAAATAATCCTATCAAGAATCTGTCATATCTGAACAAAAACCTTCTGGTGTTTGTCAATGAAAAACAGGAGAGCCATCTTTAGCCAATTTGCAAGGACTTTGGACACAATTTTATAGAGAGTATTACATAGGCTAATTAGGTGGTAATATGTAAAATATTTAGCACCTGCAATCTTCAGGATGAGGGCTAAGAACATACAGTTCACATCAGAAGGGATCCTTTTAGAGGTTTGAAACTGCTTAACTACCAAGGTGACCTCATTGCTAATGATATGTCAAAACTTGTGATAGAAGAGTATCGAAAACCCATCTGGAATAGGAGAGTTATCTCCCTTTATGGAGAAGACCGCCTCTTTAATTTCCTCATCTGTAAAGGGGTTGAGGGGATAGTCATTTATCTGATTTGTAATATTTAAGGGAATATGGCCTAAAAACAGGTTCATCACATCTTCATCTAGATCTGAATCCACTCCTAACATGTCTTGGAAAAATTGAACAACTTCACCTCTAATTTGGAAAGGATCCTTTGTAAAATAACCATCAACAATCTTGATCTCTTGGATTTTATTAAAACTTCTATTCCTGAGAGTTGAAACATAGAAAAACCTTGTATTCATATCCCCTTCCTTTAACCACAAAGCTCTTGATTTCTATCGCCAGAAATCCTCCTCACATGCTAGAGTATTGTGCCAATCACATAGAAGATCCTTTTATCTAGTTCGAACTTCCTCCGAATACTCCCCCAAATGCAAAGAAGTTTCTAACTCCATGAGTTATTGTTGTAAAGCTACCTTTTTAACCATAATGTCTTCAAACACCTCTTTATTTCATAGTTTTAAGTTCCTCTTAACAACTCTCAGTTTCTTTGCTACTTGAGTCAATATATCCCCAGAAAAATCTTTCTTCCACCAAGATCAAATCCTGCTCTCTAAATTAGAATGAAGGATCCACATCTTTTCAAACCAAAAAGTGGTAGCAAAGATCCTTCTCCTATCCATCATTTACCAAATCAATGGATTATGATCTAAGCTAGTTTTTGGGAGGGTTGTGAGAGTAGTGTTCCCAAACAACACTAAGATCTCCTGAGAAATCAACACCCTGTCCATTCTGATCTAAATCAATTGATTTCCTAGCTGCCTATTAGTCTAGGTAAACTTTACTTGTCTAAGCTCCAAGTCCATCAAAGCATTTGAATTTATAAAATCACCAAACTCAGTCATACTCTCTAAATATCCTTCAATGCCTCCCTTATTATTAGATGGATACATAGGGGTATTGAATTCCCATGCAATTATCCATGAGATGCCTACAAATACATGCTCGAGTTAACTCAATTTCCTCCATAACCTTCATCTTCCAACCACAATAGTGGGTGCATAGACATTTATAATGATCTAGTGGGAATTATCCTCCTTCGAAAAGAAGTGGATAGCACAAAATATGTCATTTGAGATTTTGTCCTTCTGATTTATTTGGGTCCCAAATACACATCATTCCTCTTGAGGATCTCATTGAGGGTTGAGCAGAAAAATATGCTCCTCTCCAAATCTTGTCTTTAACCATTGCTAAGTTTACTTCTACCACCTTTATCTATTGTAATAGCAAAATGTCTAGGTGATTATCTCTTCTCAATGTTTGTACTGATCTATGTCTTCTAGTCCCATTGAGACCTCATACATTCCATGAAAAAACCTTCATTTTTTAGATTTAGTTGATTTCTTTCCTCCCCTACCCAGATTGATGACGGTTTGTGTTCCTATGGTTATCTCTTTTTCTGTTTCCCTCTTCCTTACCTATGTTAAAGGGGCTCTACCTATAGTGTATTCCTTGCCAACATCCAAGGAAGTTCTCTTTACTTGATTCCTAGTCACCCTTGAGGGCATCATCGAAACCTCCTATGAATTAGAATCCTCCTGTATTGGAGCTATAGGTTTCACCTCTATCTTTTTAAAGATCTGATTATCTTCCTTTAATGCTTTTCCAGCTTCATCTTGTCTATCCTGATTTTTAAGAATCGTGTCAATAGGGTTAACCTCTTCATCAATTTCTAGAGGTTTTAGACTCTCCTATTGTACCCCCTTGTGATTCACCCATTGTGTTTCCTCCATAAATTCCACAACTTTTATTAGGCCTCCCATTTTGTCCTGTTTAGCTCCTCTTAAGCAAGCATACAATTTAGGGTCTGCAAAGTCAAGGGGTTCCACAGCTCCAAGGGGGCTGGACTACCACAACTCCATAAGAGGGATCTTCCATGTTTTCCTCCTCAGTAAACATAGATGTCTAGTGTGAGGTGCTTGCTTCCTTATGATTATCCACCATGAGATCCATGCCTTTACCCTACTTTGCATATTTACTTTTCTTTCTCTACTAGACTTTCTTATTAGGAGTTTTATTCTTCTTCGAGCAGAAGCTTGAGATATGAACTCTCCCTTTACATGATCACAAAGGGGTGGAATATTTTCATACTCCAACCTTTGATTCTAGGTACCCACTGGGGACTTTAGGTCTATTATTTTTGAAAGCTTGCTATCCAGATCAACATTAACACAAATTTAGGCAAACACCATACACGACTTCAACCTGCTTACCCTATCAATGGTAACAAAGATACCAATACCATTTGCAATAGCCATTAAAAATTCATCATGCCAATATTGAAAGGGAACATGAGGTAATATTACCCAAATAATAGTTGTGTTGAGACTTTGGGTGTGAGGATTAAAATCCACATCCCATTTTCTGAGAAACAAGTTACGCTTCTCCATCGACCATGGTCCTCCATCTAGAATTTTCTACATGTCACTCACCTTGGTAATATTTGATCATGAAGAACCCATTTAGGAGCACCACAATCTCCATGCATCCCACTAGTTTCCATATAGTGAAGGCCCACATTTGAATAGTATCTATATCTTGTCTTACCCCAAAAAACTTGCCCATAAAATTGTGTTCCCATTTCGCATTCATTTTCAAAATTATCTTCGAGGGAATATTGAGAACGCCATATTTAACTCTCAACTTTAAGTGTCTTAGCAATGGAGGAAGAGTAGTAGCAGGTTTAAAACCATGTACCACCTGCGCCCAAGAGCATTTTTGTCCCACTTTTAGGGCCTAATTCTCCTAATCGTTGTCTACCTACGATTCATCTTGCCCCTTCTTTGGTATTTCTTTGTCAGGAGGTTCTTATATTTTTCTTCCTAGAAAGCCATTCTCCAGCTCTTCATCCAAGTCCGCATCCATTAATGTACCTTCCAAGGCCCTAGTCCTGGGCCTGCCCTACTCCGTTTCCTGTGCTAACCACTTCTCGTTTGTCTTCAATCACTCCAAAAATTGATCCATCGACTCCTCCTACTCATTCTATTTTTTAAGTCAAACACCTATTAATGGGTTGAAAATAATTGAAAATCCTATTTTCTAGGTTTTTTATTTTTCCCTTTTTAGGTTTTAACCCCTCGTTGGTTATTCACCTTGCCTTCTACTCCTGTCAACTAGGTCTGAGCAAATTTTTTTGTTGTTGCTATTGCTTGCCGCCACCGCTGCTTCCAACTTTGTTTGTTACTTTTTCTGCTCACTATGAGGAAGGATTTCTATTGTGCAACCTACTAGACACCTACGTACTGCACCTGCATCCTTTGTATGCTTTCTAACTCCAACCATTGCAGGTAATTGAACCTTACCTTATCATTCCAATTAGAATGAAGTAAATCTTAATAATTAATTGAATCATGCAATCAACATTTTCTTGTCAGCTTCAATTAAAATTACTACTTCCTCTAACCATGGAAAGGAGAATTTAACATCATGATACTCAATCAAAACCCCCTTGATAGTTAATAAATTATTATAGCATTGTTTTAAATTTTAACAAAGGTATTAGTAGGTGGATACTCTCAAAATGATTGGCATGGTGCTTAGAAGGTTTGCCTTGAGATCTTGGGCATCTAAAATCATTAATTTAATCCATTTTATCTCCAATATGGTGAAATTCTTTGGGTGGGAGATAAACAATAAAACTATGTTGTGTATCACTAGATCCCTTTTGATCTTCAGTCTAAGGCATGATCATCCAACTAGCAAGGCTAGTATTAGGAAATGGCTACACAAAAATATGGTTTCAAATCCCACTCACTTCATCCTTTACAATTTATATACCTTATGGATAATGAAGATCAATATCATAATCAATATGGACTATGTGTGGTCAAAATAATATTATACACACAACACACACACACACAAATAGATAGATAGATAGAAATATAGATATAAATATATACACATATGGGGATACAAAACCAATCTCGTCAAACCAACTAGTAAAATATGACTTGTCAATAGTACAAAGTGGTAGATAGAGTATCAAGGAGAAATCAACACCATAATATGTAAACAAGAAAATATGCTTATTTTATTGCAACTTTGTTTTGCTCTTTTGCTTTACAACCTGTCCACAAAAGAGGCTTATAACAATAATCTTTTATATTTACAATGGGAGAGAAATAAATGGTGGTGTTTCCAAAGCCTTCTCTTGCTATAAACATAAGTTGTGATTTTGATGGTGGCTTGAGTGTTCTTGGACTTGTCCTTTCTTCCTTCAATCTTAAGATGTCTACACACAAATCATAGGAGTTAGTGATAACAAAAGGGGCCTTCCAAAGTGGGGCCCAAAATATTAAGAAAGGGTTTACAAAAGCTCACAAAAACTTATATAAGAGTTACAAAATTATTCATAAAGCATGTAAATCATTGTAATAGCATGAAAGGAGAGCCTACTTGCTCTTTTACCTATTATACCTAAATTTTTGCCTCTATTTGGTGTGTTTTTCTATCTTTGTGTGACCTCTCAAAGTGGTTGTGTGATAGCTTAGAGCGGTTGGCTCTGTGTGACTGCTTGAAGTGGTTGTCTCTTAGTTGTTCAAGGGATGCAAACTTTGGTATGGGGCCTTCTAGGATGCTTTCAAGTGTGCTGCTATTGATTTGAATCCATCGGGGTCCATCGAGATGAGAGCAGTTGAAAAATGAAGCCTTGTTGCTTTTCAAGAAGACTCCATTGTTGTAGTGGCCTTGAGCTCTCCAATGGGGGTATTCAAATTCACAAGTTGAAGCAATCACAAGAGGGCACAAAGGGGGCCAACAAAATTTTGGTAGAGTTTTGTTAAGGTATTCTTGTGCTCATGCAAATGGAGGGAAATGAGGGGGTATTTATAGGATTTTGGGTAAGGTGAGGGGGGATGACATGGAGATGAGGTAGAATGACATGGCAACCAAGTGGGAGGTGCAAGGGCCAATGCAATTCTAGAGGATTCCACTTGGAGGAGTGTGCACCCTCCAAATTTAATAGCTTTGGGTGGAGTGAACCCTCACCCACCCAAATACCATAAATTGGCCTAGGGGAATGTGAGGGGCATGGGGACATGTGTGCATTGGGTGATGTGGGCACAATTTAAAATTACTTAAAATACAAAGGTGAAAGATGTGGAGGACAAGTGGCTTAATGAGGGAGGTTGACTTTGAAATTTAAGAGGAAATTTTAAATTCATCCAAATGGAGGAAAAAGAGTGAGGGGACCAATCCAATTAAATGGGAGGGATTTAGGTGAGGATTTTGGAAGGTATTTGACTTCCTAGAGATTTGCTTGAGATTTTCAAATTAATGGTGCAATCCCCTAGGAACTTGACCAAGGGTCAAGAGGTATGGTTAGGGGTTTAATGAAGGGTTTGGGTGCATGTTGGAATTTGTGAGGATTTAATTAAGAATTTAAAATTCAATGTGCATTTCTCTTGGGATTTAGTCATGGATTATTGTATGATTAGGACCTAATGGAGGGCTTAATGGAGGGTTAGACTAGGCAAATGAAGGTTGGGATCGGGAACTTCGAGGTGGATTTGAATGATTATGAATGCTAATAATGGATTAGAAGAATTAAATGGAGTAGGAGGAAATTAGAATATGATTAAGAAGAATTAATGAATTGGTGAAAATTAATAGAATTAATGAAAAACTATGGAAGACTAAGAATACTTGAGGGGAATTTGATGAATTTATGAAAAGTAAAGGCAATTTTGGGTGGATTTAATGAATTAGCAATAATTTTGGAATACATTTAGGATTTTGGAGGATTTTAGAGTGGATTTGTGGCAATTTGATGAATCGAAGGGAATTGGCTTGGGTAGTGACAAAATTGGCAAATTTTTTGTCTATAGATACCCCTTTTTGTATTGTGTTGCGTGAAACACAATGCGATGCAAAAAAAAGAGACACCTGGTCTATTGGATGAAATTATTTCATTTGTTTCCCAAAAAAAAGGAAGTGAAAATGCATGAGTGTGGTTTTTTAAAATTTTGAATGTTTTGGTCTACCCCTTTAAATGATGAGTGGGTGGATGCAAAAAATGAGAACCATGAGCCGATTTGACAAAATGATGGATGCAAAAATAGGCTAATGATGGTATGTGGTTTGAAAATAATTAAATTTAAGGTGAAACAATGAATTTTGGTGGTTTGATGTGCACAAAACTGCAAGAAAATTGAGTGAATAGTTCAACCCAACCATTTGAAGTGGCTATGTGATCGTTCAAGATGATTGAAAGGCCTTCCCAACTACTCAAGATGGTTGAAAGGCCTTCCCAATCACTCAGGATGGTTGAAATACCTTCCCAAATTCTTCAAACGATTAAGAAGCCTTCACAACCACTCTAGATGGTTGATGGATGCCCTAATGACCGGTTTAATCGATCGATGACCTGTTGGGGTAGTTACTAGCACAAAAACTATAAATAAGGTGCTTTAGGACCCATTTTGCAAATGCACACAATGAGAGAGAAGAGGAGAAGAGAAGTGAGAGTGGTTGGCGAACACGATGGTGGGCGAGAGCACAACAACGAGTGAAGGAGGGTGTGTAGCAATAGTTAGTAGCATGTGGCCTTATTTTTAGGTAGTTTCTTTTTTGTTGTTTTTGTTTGCTTGTTGTTTTTTTTATTGTGGGTGGGGAATTGAGTGATGATGGTTCTTCTTGCATTTTTTTTGGAGGGGAATGAGGGAAACTATGAATGATGGGTATGGGTGGGGATAATATTTTGATTATTTTTTGTTTAATTAAATGAAAAAAAATGATGGGAATGATGAATGATGGGGATGGGTGGGAATTATTTTTTGAAATTAAAAGGAAAAAAAATGATGGAAATGATGGATGATGGGGATGGATGGGATTTTTGTTTTTCAAAATTAAATAGAAAAATGATGAAAATGATGGATGATGGGGATGGGTGTGAATTTTTTTCAAAATTAAATGGTATAGTGACTAATGATAATGTGGTTTGGATTGCAGTTGAGATGGTTGTGGCCACAACACCAATTTTACAAGATGTTTTTGAGTGCATGGGAAAACTTGACCAGGGATGACTAGGATTGGCTGAGGGTGATAGGCTTGGAGGGGGTGACATGGATAGAGATAGTGCACGTAGATCGTGGGTACCTGTCTACCCTTGCAAAATAATGAGATCCATATCAAGAGACAATTTAGATACCAATAAGGGAGGTGATGATCAATCGAGGATGTGTACCATATTTTTTGACTGCTAGTAGAAGGCCTCCCTATCCATGTGGTTGAGGATAGAAAATATGTGATTTTGTGGATATACAAAGTTACATGGGAGTCAATAGATTTTGGACATGATGGGGTACCATACCATGATCAATATTATGTAGAGACCTTGACAAGGCAACATATGGTGTTGATGTTCTTGATTTTGAATGTCATAACACTAGACTACTCAGGTGTGTGATTCTCATGGAACCTATTGGGCTTAGCGGTAGACTTGATCAAGGCACTAACTATGTATGCATGAGATCCTGCTTTAGTAATGTAAACATACAATTATTTGTACAAGGTGTATCAACAAAAGAGGGTGAAATTGGGCTACAATATACTATTATAGGTCTAGGGATGAGAGCCCTTCAAGATACTGTGACTAGTAGGACTACCTTACATAGTTGATGAGGAGGTGACAGTAAAGTGATCATATGTACTATGATGATAAAGTGATAAAGGGAGACCATAGAGTCAACAACACCAGATAAATGAGGAGCATTATTGGAGGGCTTGGGTCGATTTGAGGCCTAAGGATGTGATATGGAGGCCATGGTTGGGAGGGTTGATATGGTGAGAGGATGTGATCCACTTGGATCGAGTGTGATGGGATGAAACGATATGGAATGTGAGATTATCCAATTCTCTAAAGTCCAAAGATATTTTGGCTTGAGGTAGGGGCTACCAGATACACCTGTGATCTACAAGAGGTAGAGTGATGAGATCACTCTGGCACGATCATGGATAGAGCATATAGGATAGGAGAGATATTAGGTGGTTGGGGTCATAGATGAGGATAATGTAGGGACAAACCCTAACTATGATGCTTGGTGGGTGACACAATGATGGGACCCAAATATGGCAACCAAGGAGGTGGGTGAGGATGTAGCTAGGGGGATGGGCCAGAGGAGGTTGAGGAGGTAGAGAAGTCTTTGCAATGATAGGTGCATCCATAGATGGATAGGGAGGTGGGATCCCCGAGAGAGATGGAGGATGACACATAGGTTATGGAGGAGGATGCATAAGATGTGGAATATGTAGGCTTTGATTATGATGAGTTTATGAAGGTGGTGGGCCAAGGAGGCGATATAGACACAATAGAGAGGGGGGATGACCCCGAGAGGTGTAGGATAGGTAGCAAGGATGAGTTAGGGATGATGAGGGTAGAGTGAGATAGCTTATGCAGGTAGCTAGTGACAACAAAGGTAGATAGAGATAGCCTATGAGTGTAGCTAGATATGATGAAGGCTAATAGGGATAAACTAGCATAATTATTAGAGGAGCTATAGGTGGAGGATGGTAGTAGCAATAGAGTGGGAGGGGCTATGATAATAGGTGGATGCAATGAGGACTAAGTTGATGGGGGTTCAAAGTGTGATGAAGGCCCAGAGTATGATCGAGGTCTAGTTAATGATGAGAGCAAGCTTTCATTATAGTCCTAGAGGACACTCTGATGGAGCATGGCATACCTATACCATTGAGATCATCAACATTGCATTCAATATGATGAAGTGGAGTATCAGGTGCACCGTTAGTGTGATAGTCTATATCATAGTTTAGGGAGTCATCAACTTCAAAAGCATCAAGGGTTGGATCCTCTCGAGGGGACAAGTGATAGGGATGTTAGAGTGATAGCGGGTAAACTCATGGATTGGGGCAAGAGGGACATGGAGAGACTAAGATGTATGCTTATTTTTGGTGGTGATGATGATATATATATATGATGATTTTATTGATGTGGTGTGTGTCATGTGTGATGATGGTGTGATTAATTATAATGAGTGAATGCATTAAATGATTCTAGTAGTGATAGATAGATGGATGTTAATACACCTGATAGATATGGTAGCATATATATATATGTGTGTAAGTTTGATGATTGTTCAAGAAGGGTTTAAATGTTTCTTGTAACTAATGATTTTTATATTGATTAATCAAGGGCATCAACATAATCAAAATGACATAATTGTAAAATAGGTGGAAATGATGTGACATAAAGTACGTGTGAGGTGAGTGGATGGTGGGTAGTAGATGCGAAAGGGGCATGACTTATCCTTTCATATGTATTAAGAAAGGAGGATCAAAAAGTGCTTCCAAGAAACTCAAACACCCTAGTGACATTGATCAATCTCATCTACTAATCAATTAGGGGCTCAAAGATACTAAGACTAGTCTAGTGAGTCAAGTCGCTAAAGGACCAAAGTGTGTGCTGTGATGTTCATTTCTGATTTTAAGCGAGGTTGGATTAACCTTTTGTAAAACAAGCTATTATAAGCTAGCTCATCCATGAGTGTACATAGGTCTATACAAAAGAAGGTCACTAATGTGATAGACATGTCGCCACGCAAATGGCTTACTCCAGTTCTAGTCAAGCATCCATAGAATCAGTGGAGATAACCATATAATCCTTTGATATTTCTCCATTGCCAGCCAAGCATCTATAGCCTTGGTGGATACATCTCAGATGGCCTAGGATCCATGATAAATGATAGAAATTATTTTGTGCTATTGCTTGTGCAATTATCTCTACTTTTTTTGCATTGTAGATCCATGGGCTCAGATTATGCATGATAGGATGGGTAGAGGAAACTATTATGGCTTAAAGCTACATATGGCTTCATATTTCTTAGACACAAAATTTGATTATTGTGTGAAGTTTGTGCATAGTCTAGGAGAAAATCCAAAGCAACCAGAAAAGACCTATAACACTCAAAGACCTAATGATATTCAATGGAAGTTGATTGAGGGACTACGTATGGTTGAGTAATTGAAAGAACGTAAAGGCTCTCCAATCCTGAAATAAGAAAGAGATAACTGGTGGTGGGGTTGTAGACAACAATGATGGTCGATGACTACTAGAGTAATGGGGGAAAAAAACATATGAAGTGGTGGTGTAACTAAAATACTTGAACACTTGCAATATAAAAACACACAGACACAAAGAGATTGCCCAAAATAATGAAATACTTTATATATATTGAATCTTGCGATACAGATTTATAATATTTTGGATGGCCCCAAGTAGCTTGGGTACGATGTTACAATCTTTGTCTCAATGTGATACATATTTCTCTCTGGGAGTTCTCCAGATCTTTCGCAATGTATAATGTTCTCCTCGTATTCAGCTACAGCTTCAAAGGGTGAGTGGGCTTTGGTATTCAGCATGAGACCACTTCGACTTTAGCAGCCTATCCAAGATACCTGTTACCTGCACACATGCAAATCAGCAAAGGGGATTATTAGCACCCGTATATTCAAGCGATAAATCCAAATGCTACACATAAACCTATTACTGATATGGATAAAAAAGCAGATAACACTAAACAATTAACAAACGAAGCCTTGCTTGATACTCAAATCGCTAATCTCTGTCAATGAAATCCATTTTTGTTCTCAGGACTGTGGAACCACGGACCTACGGTTGCGAAACTGTGAATGCACGTTTTTGATTGTGGAATCGTGGACGAGCGGTTTTGGTTGAATAATAGATTGCCTTGGAATTTGAGCCAATGGTCAGAGTCAAGATCGCGCTCTCAGTTTCTTGCTGGATATAGATCTATTTTGGCAGCCTGTCGGTATGCCAATTTAGCTTCCTTTGTTTGGTGGATTGATGGTGTCTTTATAGGCTGCCTGGGGCTTTGGAGGGAAATGTGAGGTGGCAAGCCTGACTTGCCAAGTGGTAAATCTAGACTGCCAGGTGGAAGGGGTAGTTACAGTGAGTCACTTAGTGTGGCTCACTTAACTAGGGTGATGTGGCTCCAAGTGGAGTGGGATGTGGGATGTTGTTTTATGTGAAGGGACAAGGGGACAACAACAAAGGAGTTGTGGCATGGGTGTTGGGAATTTGTCTCATGTGCAAGGACAAAGGGGATAGGAGTGGGTAAGATGTGGCATGGATGTTGGATGAAGTGTCCAGGACACATGTCCAATGGGTAGATAGGGTATCCTAGGGTGATTTTCCTAATTAAATAAATTAGGAAAGTATAATGATGTGCAAGATTTTATATCCCTAAGTTAGAACTTAGGCATATATCTTTATTATGCAAGATTTGATGGTGAGGTGGTGAATGTGAACTAAAGGGTGCTAGATTTTTGTGTCTACAGTTGCCCCTTTTTGCCCCTGCGTTGTGTACAACACAACGCAAAAACTAATGACATCTAAATTTATTGGATGAATGAGTTCATTTCTCTTTGACACACAGAATGAATGAATTTAGAATTTTGATTTGTTTGCTTACCCCATCAATTCACGATTGGGTAAAGGTTGACACCCATAAGCCAATTGAAAAAATATGAATTCTGATAGTGGGTTGTTTATTGAATGATGTTTATTTTGTTAATGAATTTTGTCTTGATTTTCTTTGTGCCCCAAGTTTGGGATTATTTGTGTTCTTGTAATTTTGCTTTTGGTTTCATTAATTTTTAGAATACATGGTAAAATTTCTGACCACTCTTTTGAGTTTTCACCCACTATGACTTTAGCAATTCCTTTCAAATGATGGGTTTAAGGAACCAGTCGTCAAGGATTTGATGCTCAAGTAGTTTTTTGATTATTACCAAATTGTTGTTTATTGTTCCACTTTTTGACCCAACGGAAGGTTTTTGTAGGATTACCTTGGCAAATATGTTTTAGAACACATTTAAGCTCATAGATTTTAGGGACTTATCGACTTGATTCATTTTTTTTTTCTTTTTTTGAAACCGTTGACTTGCGGTTATTTTGGCAAAAAATGCGGATTTGCGTTTTGCTTTATGAAACCGTATTTCCACGTTTTTGTGCCTCCAAATATGTGTTTGCATTTTCGTGCACCGTGGAAAACGCGGAAGCACATTTTTCGTCGCTAAAAGCGGCTATTTATAGGTTGCTATCATTTTCAAAATCATTCTACCAGTTGTCATTGGTTGGTCGGTTGAAGTGATGAGTGAGATGGAGGTTGGTGAGGGGAGCGGTGGTGGTGGCTCGGCTAGAGCGGAAGTTGGCGACCGGTTTGCCAAGGTAGGCATGTTGCCCCTTTTGTTTTTGTTTCTTGTTTGTTTTGCTTTTATTACCTAGGGTAGGTAAAATTTTTTATTTTTTTTTTTCGTTATTGCTTTATTACCTAGGTTAGGTAATTTTTTTTTTTTGTTTTATTACCATACATAGGTAAAAAATTTTCGTTTTTGCTTTATTACCTAGGTTAGGTAAATTTTTTTCTTTTTGTTTTATTACCATACATAGGTACAAAATTTTTGTTTTTGCTTTATTATCTAGGTTAGGTAATTTTTTTTTTTTGTTTTTTTATTTTTTTACCGTACATAGGTAAAAAAAATTCGTTTTTGCTTTATTACCTAGGTTAGGTAATTTTTTTTTTTTGTTTTATTACCATACATAGGTAAAAAAATTTCGTTTTTTGCTTTATTAGCTAGGTTA
Source organism: Wollemia nobilis (assembly GCA_028583015.1). Taxonomy (NCBI): domain Eukaryota; kingdom Viridiplantae; phylum Streptophyta; class Pinopsida; order Araucariales; family Araucariaceae; genus Wollemia; species Wollemia nobilis. The sequence continues at coordinate 312,973 of JAQPPZ010000620.1, read as the reverse complement.
GGTTAATTTTTTTTGTTTTTTTGTTTTATTACCATACATAGGTAAAAAAGTTTTGTTTTTGTTTTATTACCTAGGTTAGGTAAATTTTTATTTTTTTGTTTTATTACCATACTTAGGTAAAAAAAAATTCGTTTTTTGCTTTATTACCTAGGTTAGGTTAAATGTTTTTTGTTTTTTTGTTTTATTACCATACATAGGTAAAAGCTTTTGTTTTTGTTTTATTACCTAGATTAGGTAAAAAAATTTCGTTGTTTTTTTTTTGTTTTATTACCATACATAGGTAAAAAAAAATTGTTTTTGTTTTATTACCTAGGTTAGGTAAAAAAAATTTTGTTGTTTTTTTTTTTGTTTTATTACCATACATAGGTAAAATTTTTTTGTTTTTGCTTTTATTTCTAGCATGTTGTGCTAATTTTTTTTTTTATATGTTTTCTTTTCAAATTAAGCTTCTTGATGCTCGGCATAGGTGGCCGAGGACCATTCAAAAAGTGCGAAAAACACTTTTTTACGATGATTGGACTCTACTTCAAACCATTGGTTTAGATGGTTGCGAGCGGTTAGGCACCGTTTGAGCTGATGAGGATCTCCTTTCGACACTTGTTGAGCGTTGGGATCCAGACAGGGGTATATTTTAGCTCCCAACAGGGGAGCTGACTATCACTGTCAAGGATATCTATCGTATCTTATGCGTCCCTATCGAGGATCCTACCGTTCTTGTTGGCCTTGACAAGAAGGAGGCCCTTTTTCCCTCTGTTTGGTGAGATGTGGGACATTGATTGTAGTAGGGGCAAAATTGCGTATTTGGATCTCTTTACAACTGGTAGCTTGGGTGCATTGCCTGCCTTTATGATGTACATATTGAGCAACATGTTGTTGCCCAATTCCATGGGATCGAGGATCCCTTGGAACCAGGTGCCTATTGTTCTTGACTTGATAGCTGATCCTCGTCGGTTAGTTTGGGCTCTCGCTCTTCTCTACAAGGTTTATAGTGAGCTCTATGAGGTGAAGAGACATGGGTGCAAAGGCCCAGGCTGTAGTTTGCTACTACAGATTTGGTGTTGGGAGCATGTTATCATTGGTCGCCCTGTTGGTTTGCCTTATGGCATGGATTCCACCTCTCCTTGGGCATACAAGTGGTTACTTAGTGAGGAGGTCAATCGATCTATTATGAGTGCTTCATATTTCAAAGATACCTTGAATTCTCTGACTCGGGACCTGATGTGTTGGCAGCCTTAGAGGGGTTTGGATTGGGCGATGGATGCAGCAGAGCTTCATCACGTTAGGCGGGGATGATGGGTTGTTGGCACCCATTTGAGGGATATGGAGTTTATCCAGTTCTCTCGTGTACTACGATAGTTTGGTCTTGTTTAGGATGTTCTAGATGCACCTGTTACGTACAAGCGACGAGATGATGAGTTGGGGTTACCTATTGCTCCTGATTTTTGGTGAGTCGACGATCCTGATGATGATTCAGACTTGGAGGTGCTTAACTTGGATGATTTTTGCACGATTGTTGAGTATGACGCTTGGTTTACGAGTTAGCCTCTATGGACTCCTAGCATCATTATAGATGATGATGGGAGCGATGACAATGTTGATGTAGGTGGATGGGTTCCTTGGTCGATGAAGCGTCAGTGTGGTAGCTTTTCAAGAGCTGACACGAGCACAGACGTTCAACAACCTAAGGAGGGTGGTGGCAATGATGATGAGGGTTTACCTCCTCGACGATCAAATGAGGAGTGGGGGATTCTCCAGGCTGAGCGAGATAGCCTAGATTTGGAGCTGGGTCAAGTGAAGGCCAAGTTAGCACGGTATCAAGGTGAGGTGAATCATCTTCAGGCTGAGGTGGATGAGCTATGGGTTGGACCTAGCAACACTATTATGGTTGCTAAGGATGCAGAGATCACCAGACTCAATGGTGAGATTACCCGTTTACAGGGTGAGCTTTCTCGATTATAGTCAAGTGTTGGAGGTGATGATTCTGCTTTGACTATTGCTTCTCTATGGGCAAATATTTCTCAAAGGGTCACTTGCTAGGGTGCTGATTTGAGGAGCCTACGTAAGCAGGTTGTTTACATCGAGATGTTGGAGAACATTCTTCATGAGCATCAGATTCCTTTACATGTTCCCACTTCATCATCTGTTGCCACTGCTACCAGAGGGACTGAGACGAGTCGCAGGACTCATCGTACTTCTAGCTCTCATGGGGCTTCTACAACGTAGGGTCCATGAAGGGATCTTGTCAATACTAGCTAGATGTATTGCCTTATTTTTGTTTTTTGTATATTTTATCTTAGTATGAGCCTCAGTGCTTCGATGTATATTGCCTTCAAGCATTTTGTACTTTGTAGATTTTTGTATATATATATATACATGGCATTTTATTTCGGTATTCACATGCGTTATTTATATATGTATTTTTCTTGTTTATGCTTTTGCAATGTTTATATTATGCAATCTTATATTTCTATGTTAATGCTATGACAATGAATGCAAGTGAACATGTAAAATGCATTTTTATTTATAGTTATGTAACTGAATGAAGGTATGCATGGTGCTCATGTAATCTTATTTAGCTCAGAGTAGTTGACCTTTACTCATTCATATTTGCAATTGGGGATATCCCACTTGATTATTCTTTGTGGTGATGTATGTGGTATGTATAAATGGTATGTGTATGTTGATATGGATAATGATTTGGCTTTTGATATGTAACTGAAAATATTCTCAAATACTCAAAGAAGCTAGTAATTTTAACCATTTTTCTTGAATGTTATCTTACTTTCTTTAGGACCATAAGTGAAGTTCATTTTCTAAATCTTGCATGTCGATGACCCGAAGCAATCCATAACTAGTGCATGTGATTGTGATGTTTATTGCCCCATCTTGAGTAGTTTTTGGACGATACCTTTCTGGGTTTTCCTTTTGGCTAGCTTACCCATATGTGCATTTAGAGGTCTCCCTTTTGAGAGAGAGATATGTCACCCTACATGAGTTTACTCCACTGCTAATCAAGTGTCTATAGCCCTGGTGGAGGCTCACTCCATAGTCCAATGGTTTGATCTTTAAGCCTTTGTGATGACTACATAAATTTCTGATGGGAACATAGTACGATCTTTTTAGCTTTAGAGATTTGTGGTGTGTGTTGTTAATTGTTTTTTGTGTAGAGTTTTGGGGAATTGGATTCTCAACCGAAGTATGATGAGAATGTTACCCTATCCTTACTACTCTACATTTATTTATATTTGTCGTTTCACTGTGGTAGTGGTGATAACCACTATTTTTGTTTTTGGACTATGTTGCATGATAGGGTAAGCGAAGAATTTGACTTTTTTTTCTCTTTGAGGTTTACCCAAATTGGCGTTATCTTTCTATTATTCAAAATGTTTTAAGATTTGTAAAAGTGTATTTGGTTCTAGATTGCTTTTGGGTCAATCTACCATACTCAAGATTTTCTTAATGTGATGAAAGTGCTTTGGTTCTAAAGAAAATTGGACACTTCATGAAGTTTTGTTTTTCACTAGACATGTTTGAGTGACTGAAAATTGTATGATATATCATATATGATGTGTATGATTTGTGAGTTGTAAAGAATCTTAGTTGAATAACCCCAATTCTTGGAATTTGTTTTCTTGGTCGTATCATCACCACTATTAAATATTATCGAGCATATATATATATATATATATATATATATATATATATATATGCTCAGTAATATTTAATAGTGGTGATGATACAAGAAAACAAATTCCAAGAATTGGGGTTATTCAACTAAGATTCTTTACAACTCACAAATCATACACATCATATATGATAAGAATCTTAGTTGAATAACCCCAATTCTTGGAATTTGTTTTCTTGGTCGTATCATCACCACTATTAAATATTACTGAGCAAGGGATGGGATGGATGCAACTATTTATATATATATATATTTGTATGAACATATAATTGAAATGCAAATGCAATATGAAAAATGCAATTTAAAATATGTCTATTTACAATGTGAAATGCATGCAATGTTGTAAATTGGAATCTTTGTTTATTTTATTTTATTTTTATTTTTGTTTTAGCCATGTACATATATATACATATATTACGAGTCGTTTTATGCATAAAATGCCTTTAGGTGCATAATGTTCAGTGGTTCTGGCTCCAATTTCCCTTCTAAATTGGAAAGTCTGTACGTTCCTTGTCCCAATTTTTGCTTTACTATATATGGGCCCAACCAATTTGCTACAAATTTATCCCTTAAGTGCGGTAAAGCATTAGTATTTTGTTGAATTTATTTGAGCACTAGGTCCCCCACTTGAAATTCATGAGGATGGACTTTTGCGTTGTAAACGGGCTTGATTCTATCTTGATATACTCGTAAATGTTCTAGAGCATTGATACGTTTCTCATCAATTATTATCAAGGTCAAGATGCTCTTGTCTAGTTGTATCATCGTTCATGAATTCCTGTATCTCGATTCGCAAGGATGGTATCTCAAGCTCCAATGGTAATATTGCTTCTGCACCGTAAACTAGTGAAAATGGTGTTTCTCTCGTTGGCGTTATTATGCTTGTTCTGTAAGCCCATAATGCTAAAGGGAGGTGAGTATGCCAATCTTGATGATTATCTTTTACCACTTTCTTGAGAATGGATATGACTGTTTTATTTTTTGCTTCAGCTTGCCCATTTGCTTGTGGGTAATAAGGCGTTGAGAAGCTGTGTAGTATTTTGAGTTTATTGCACAATGCTCTAACATCCTTGTTCTTAAATGACTTTCCATTACCAAAAATTAATTTTGAGGGTATTCCAAAATGACATATAATATGCTGAAGTATAAACTCCACTATTCGAGGTCCAGTCGTAGTTGTTAGTGGAATTGCTTCTGACCATTTTGAGAAGTATTTTGTAGCAGTTATGATGAATTTATGTTGTCCTGATGAAGCAGGTGTTATTTTATCGATCAAGTCAAGGCCCCATTGTGAAAAGGGCCACAAAATTTGAATGGGTTGCAAATTTTGTGATGGCACATGGGTCAAGTTTGCATGATGTTGCTATTTTTTGCATCTTTTGACATATTTGCAATAGTCATTTTCCATTATCGACCAATAGTATCCCATGCACAATATTCTTTTTGCAATTGCCATTCTGGTAAAGTGACCACCATAAGTACCATCATGGGCTTCTGATATTGCTCTTTCTACTTCAATTGGATTTAAACATCGTAGTAGTATTCCATCATAACTACGTTTATATAACACATCTCCAAGTAAAGTGAAACGAATGGCTCTTTTTTTTAATGTTCTTTTTGCAGTTCGTGTCATTTTTATTGGTAGTGTGCTTGATTTGAGAAAATATTTTATCTCATCAAGGTAAGAATTGTAAGGTTCGACATGTATCAAATAAACATTCTTCTCACCTATAGATTCTACCTTTTGAATTGATGGTTTAGACACTGTTGTTATGATTAGCGATTGCATTTCTCCATGGTCATTTTTAGGGATGAGAGATCCCAAGGAAGCCATTGCGTCCGCAAATGTATTTGTCGATCGTGGCAAGTTACTAATTTCATACCAATCAAATTTTCCTAGCAACTGTAATGCTACTTCATGATATTTCTTTAAGACTGACTCTTTACATTGGTATTCTCCTTTTATTTGGTAGACAACCAATTGAGAATCACCAAAAATGGTTATTCTTTTTATTCCCATTGCTATAGCTGATTTAAGACCTAATATTAAGGCTTCATAATTTGCATTATTGTTAGTGCATGTGAAGTCGAGTTTGAATGATAAAGGAATGGGTATACCTTCAGGTGTGTAAAACACAACTCCTACACCTTGCCCTTTTTCGCACTTTGATCCATCAAAGAACATTGTCATATCTGCTTCATCCTCAGGTGAAACTATTTCTTCTTGTTCTGTGACAAAAAACACTGAATCGTCAAGAAGTTCAATTATTAATTGTGTATCATTGTGCAGCAGAGCTTCCACTAATTGATCAGCTATTACTTGCCCTTTTATGGATTTTTGACTTGTGAATTCAAGGTCAAATTCCGTTAAAAACATTATCCATTTAGCAATGTGGGTGTTGTTGTAAGTGTGAGTTATCATGTATCGCAAAGGGTTTTCTCTAGCTATAACATAGGTCGTATTTCTTAGCATGTAATGTCTAAGTTTCTTGGTGGTGAAAACCACTGTTAAGCATAACTTTTCGATATAAGCATATCTTATTTCGTAACTTACCAATGTTCGACTGATGTAATAAACCACTTGCTCTTTATTTTTCTCATTCTTTTGTGCAAGCATTGTTCCTAAAGCAAAATCTATTGTAGAAATGTATAGGTAAAATGGGACTCCTATTTTTGGTGGTGTAAGAACCGAAGGTGAGGCTAGATATTTCTTTATATCATCAAATACCTCCTGAAATTCAGTTGTCCAAGAAAATATCACTCCTTTTTGTAACAGACGATTGAAAGGCTTGCATTTATCTGAGAGTTGCGCAATGAATCGATGAATAGATTGGAATTTTCCTTGCAAACTTCGCAACTCTTTCAAGTTTTTGGGAGGTAACATTTCTAATATTGCTTTTACCTTTCCTGGGTCTACTTCAATGCCTCGCTTGGAAACAATGAATCCTAGAAGTTTTCCTGATGTGACACCAAATACACACTTCTTAGGATTTAACCTTACCTTATTTTCTATTAATCGATCAAATGCCTTTTCTAGCACATCTATGTGTTCAAGACGCATTTTTGATTTAGCAATAAGATCATCTACATAATATTCGATTATCTTATGCATATAATCATGAAATATGTATGTCATGGCATGCTGATATGTAGCTCCTATGTTATTTAATCCAAAAGACATCACTCTATAGCAGAATGTCCCCCAAGGCATTGTAAACATTGTTTTATATTGATCTTCGGGATTAATCCGAATTTGGTTGTATTCAGAGAAATCGTCCATTAAGGAGAGCATTTCATGACCACCACAAGAGTCTACTAATTGATCTATATTTGGCAAAGGAAAATCATCCTTGGGACACACTTTGTTTAAATCTTGAAAATCAGTGCATACTCGTATCCCCCCATTTGGTTTGTGAATGGGTACAATGTTTGAAAGCCATTCAAGATAATCGATTGGTACTATGAAGTGTACATCCAATAACTTTTGCAACTCTTCTTTCACAATTAATGCGACTATTGGATGAACTTTTCTAAGCTTCTACTTGAACGGCTTGGCATCATGTGCTAGCGTAAGGTTGTGGACTACCAATTCTGGATCTAAGCCATACATGTCTTTGTAGGACCATGCAAAAACTTCCTTATTTTTTTTTTTTGGTAATTAAGGTACAATTTCATTACATCCGGGTTTCTAGGTTGACCCAAAACCTTTTACAAAATCAACACTATGTTGTTACGGATCAATAACTCAATAGGGACAATCTGTCCTTTGCTGCTAGTACCCTTTTGAGGCCCCCCTACCAAAAAAGAGCACCATCCCTTACACATATTTACCAACACCTTAGAACATAGGTAGTGGCCCACCACATTGCTCTCTTGCTGCCCCAGCCTTGAAAATGCGACCTGTCACGAAATCACGAAGTCCTCAAGTCTTCTCCTTCATTTGCTCTGAAGAGTCATGAAACGGTGACATGTCACGAAAAAGAGACATGTCACGAAATCGTAACATTCTGCCAATGTTCTGCTCCTTTGCCGCTATAAGTCGCGAAAATGCGACAAGTCACAAAAATGAGCCATGTCGCAAAATCACAACATTCGACTCCCATTTTGCACTCTTTCTGCTTCCAGCCTCCTTGCTCCTTTTCATGGCTTTTTCTCGTGAGAATCCAACATGTCACAAAATCGTGACCCTTTCGCCTCCTTACTCTTTCTCTTCTCTTTTGGTCGTGAAAATGCGACAAGTCACGATAGCGCGACACTTTTTCCTTCCTACTCTTACTCTTCTCTTTTGGTCGCGAAAATGCAACATGTCACGGTATCGCGACACATCCTTCTTACTCTATCTCTTCTATTTAGATCGCGAGAATGCGACATGTCGCGAAACTTCTACCTCTTTGACCTCGTTTGTTGCTTTTGGACATGAAAATGCAACATGTCACGATATCGCGACGCTTTTTCCTCCTTGCTCCTTTTCTTGGCTTTTGCGTGCAAAAATCCAACATGTCGCGATATCGCGACACTTTCGCCTCCTTTCTCTTTCTCTTCTCTTTTGGTCACAAAAATGCGACATGTCGCGGTATCACGACACTTTTCCTTCCTACTCTTTCTCTTCTTTTTTGGTCGCAAAAATGCAACATGTCGCGATATCGCGACACTTTTCCTTCTTACTCTTTCTCTTCTTTTTTGGTCGCGAAAATGTGACATGTCGCGATATCGCGACACTTTTCCTTCTTACTTTATCTCTTCTGTTTAGGTCGCGAGAATGTGACATGTCGCGACATCGCGACACATCTGCCTCTTTGACCTCTTTTGTTGCTTTTAAACATGAAAATACAACATGTCGCGAAATTGCGACACTTTCTCCTCCTTTCTCCTTTACATGGATTTTGCACACGAAAATCCAAAATTTCACGATATCGTGACACTTTCGCCTCCTTACTCTTTCTCTTCTCTTTTGGTCGCAAAAATGCAACATGTCACGATATCACGACACTTTTTCCTTCCTACTCTTTCTCTTCTCTTTTGGTCGTGAAACTGCAACATGTTGCAATATCGCGACACTTTTCCTTCTTACTCTTTCTCTTCTGTTTTGGTCACGAAAATGTGACATGTCACAAAATCACGACACTTCTGCCTCTTTGACCTCTTTTGTTTCTTTTGGACATGAAAAGCCAACATGTCGTGAAATCACGACACGTTTGCCTCCTTGCTCCTTTTCTTGGCTTTTGTCCGCAAAAATCCAACATGTCGCGATATCGCGACACTTTCGCCTCCTTACTCTATCTCTTCTCTTTTGGTCACGAACATGCGACATGTCGCGATATCGCAACACATTTTCCTTCCTGCTCTTTCTCTTCTCTTTTGGTCACGAAAAAGCGACATGTCACGATATCGCAACACTTTTCCTTCTTACTCTTTCTCTTCTGTTTAGGTCGTGAGAATGCGACATGTCACAAAATCGTGACACTTCTGCCTCTTTGACTTCTTTTGTTGCTTTTGGACACGAAAAAACAACATGTCGTGATATCACGACACTTTCTCCTCCTTGCTCCTTTTCTTGGCTTTTGCCCGTGAAAATCCAACATGTCGCGATATCATGACACTTTCACCTCCTTACTCTTTCTCTTATCTTTTGGTCGCAAAAATGCGACATGTCGCGATATTGCGACACTTTTTCCTTCCTACTCTTTCTCTTCTCTTTTGGTCGTGAAAATGCGACATGTCGTGATATCACGAAACTTTTACTTCTTACTCTTTCTCTTTTGTTTTGGTTGCGAAAATACAACATGTCGCGATATCGCGACACTTTTTCCCTCTTGCTCTTTCTCTTCTCTTTTGGTTGCGAAAATGCGACATGTCACGATATTGCGACCCTTTTTCCTTCTTGCTCAACATGTCGCCAAAAAGCGCCACTTTTTCCTTCTTGCTCACCATGTCGCGAGATCATGACACTCTTTCTTTCTTTCTCAACATGTCATGATATCGTGACACTTTTCCTTTCTTGCTCTACATGTCGTGAAATCATGACACTTTTTCTTTCTTGCTCAACATGTTGCAAAATCATGACCCTTTTTCCTTCTTGCTCAACATGTCATGATATCGCGACACTTTTTCTTTCTTGCTCAACATGTTGTGATATCACGACACTTTTTCTTTCTTGCTGTATTTTGATTTTCCTTAAGCTACGACATGTCATGAAATCGCGACATCGATCCTTGGCCACTGCCTTTGCCCCTAACCCTATCACATCGTTCCACCATGCCACCTGGATCCTTCCCCCATTGTAAAGAAAACTAAAGCCATCACAAGAAGGACCGAAGCAATACTGACAAAAAAAAAATGAAACTCTTCTCCCTTTTTTCGATCCCCATAGCTCCATTATCATTGGTGATCATTTTGAATAATTTTGTCCACATCACTTGGGACCCCATGTTCCCAAGTGACTAGTCCAACGACTTCCACCCCTATATTGGCCAAGATATCAACTATTTTATTTGCTTCCCTAAACACGTGCTGGGCCTTTCGATCATTCCTGGCCTGGTAGAGGATCCTAACCTCTTCGATGACAGTCTTAATCCACCACAAAATTTTTCCCATTGCTAAGAAGGTTTATGACTTGCATCGAATATCCTTCGATAATTAGTTTACCTTCAATCTCCTGAGCCACTTGAAGACCCCTCCATAACGCTCTTGCTTTTGCCTCGTTGTTAGTCCTTATTCCCAGCTATTTAGAAAATGCCATCACTAGCTTGCCTTGATGGTCTCTCATAGCTCCTCCAGCCCCTACCTTGCCAGGGTTACCTTTAGAGGCCCCATCGAAGTTGAACTTGAACCAACCACTTGGGGGCGGTTTCCACTTGACATCTAATCTGGGATTGACCTTGGTAGACATAGGTTTCTCGCCCAAAGTAATATTTAAGGATTGAGCGATCAACCTCTCCTAGGGGGAAGGATTTTGAGCTTCATGAGGAATAAGGCTGACGTTTTCACGGGAAAAGGTAAGAATATTATTGGTGATGGAGGTAACATCATGGATTGACCATGGAATGCTCTATGGTTTATCTCTAGCCAAACCTGCCAAAGAAAATGATGGAGACAAATCTTCCAAAAAAACCTCAGACTAAGGCTAACAAAGGGATTTGGCCATTGGTGGAAGAGGTCAATGATGGTGGCTGGTCTAACCCAGTAAATGCTAAAGGCTTGAAATAACCCATTGAGGACCCTCAGAGAGATCGGGCATTCAAGGAAAATATGGAGGGTGGACTCCCAATTGGCCCTGCATAAAAAATAGCGGTTAGAAACTATCATACCTTTCCTTATCAAGTTGTCAATAGTAAGAATCCTACCTTGGATCACCAACCACGAGAACATTACGACTTTAGGAATAAGATTTTTGACCCACACCAGCTGAGTCTGGAGTGTGGGTTCCTCAGTATCTAACATTTGCATGTATGCAGATTTGACTGAGAACTGCCCATTTTCGGTAGCTGTCCATATTACATGATCCTGCTCAGGTCTCATGGAAATGAATTGTTGATACAGGATGCTTTGGATTTCTTCTGATTCATCTTAAAATCCTTGAATCCTTATCTGTTTCCAAATAAGCCTTCCTATGACCTGGCTCATGAAATCAACCACTTTCCTTCCTATGAGATCCTCTGTGATTCTTTTGATCCTCGCAAGGTGAGGAACCTGAGATAAAACTCCATCCTTGGTGCACCTGTCATCCCAGAACCTGATCTTCTGCCCGTTACCTAGAACCCATCTTAGGCATTTATTTATGACCTCTCTACTTGTTAAGATTGCTTTCCATAACGCCGAACCTCTACTATGCATCGTGTCATTTAGGAATTCAGTGTCTTGAAGATATTTTCTTTTAATTATGGTAGTCCACTCATTCTCCTCATTGTTAATGAGACGCCAAGCTTGTTTGGCTAACAAGGCTGTGTTTAGGTGAACAACTCTTCTTAGTCCTAGCCCCCCATTTTATTTTAGCCTGTAAACCTTGCCCCAACCCACAAGGTGGATCCTCTATTTTTCCTCTGACCCAGACTAGAGAAAATTATTTTGGAGCTTTTCAATTTTTTGATATACTCTGGTTGGGGCCTTAAACATAGATAGAAAATAAACCAAAATGCTCTGTAAGGATGCCTTAGTGAGAGTAAGTTTCCCGACCTGAGATAAAAAATGTCCTTTCCATCCAGCCAGTTTATTTTGGATTCTTTCGACCACTCTATCCCACATAGATTCTCTCGGAGAACCATAGAAAAGGGGAAGACCTAAATAGGAGGTAGGAAGAGTCGCCATCGAACATCCCAAAATCTCTACAATTTTGGCTTGTCTTTGAATTGGGGTGTTGAGGAAGTAAAGCTTACTCTTTTTGAAGTTCACATTTTGTCCCGTCGCATCCTCGTAGAGTTGGAGAATGTTCTTAATCCTTCTGGCTTCAGCCACTGACGATTGGATCAACATCAAAGTGTCATCAACAAATTGTTGGTGAGTAACTGGGTTGGTGAGAGAGGTGGCTTTAATCCCTAAAATTAATCCAGCAGAGCATGCTGCTTTAATAGTTCTACCTAATGCCTCTGCTACTATAATGAACAACATTGGGCTAATTGGATCTCCTTGTCTGAGCCCCCTATGGCTCTGGAAATACCCAGCTATCGTACCATTAACCAAAACTAAGAACCAAGGTTTGGATATGCACTCTTTTATCAGCCTAACCCACTGAGGATGAAATCCAAACTTCAAAAGAACAGCCATCAAAAAATCCCAGTTAATGCGGTCAAAATATTTATTCATATCAAGCTTTAGGGCAAAGACCTCCTTATTGGTTTTCCTAACAGAGTGCAGAGCTTCATGGACTGTGATCACACCATCCACAATTGATCTCCCCTAAAATAAGCTTCCTTGACCAGGGTCAATAATGAGGGGTAATATTTCTTTCATCCTATTAGCAATGGATTTTGTTAAAATCTTGTAGGAGACATTACATAAACTAACCGGTCTGAAATCTGCCATTGTCTCTGGTGTTGGGCCCTTAGGAATCAGGGCTATAAAGGTGGAATTGAACCCTCTCGAGATATTTTTTGAAGCCTGGAACTCTTTGATAGCAGAAATGACATCCTCTCCACAATATCCCAAAAAACTTGGAAGAACTAAGGAGGGAACCCATCAGGGCCAGGGGCCTTATCAGGTTCCATACTAAACAAAGCATTTCTGATTTCTTCATCAGTGAAGGGAGCAATAAGCTTATCATTAATGGCCTCATCAACCAAGCTAGGAATGAACTAGAGGAGAGTGTCCTTGGCTTCCTCTATACATTGGGATTCATCCTCGAGAAGGGAGCTAAAATAAGCAATTGCTTCCTCTCTAATCTCAATCAAATCTTGGGTTTTGGATCCATCAACTTTGGTCAACTCTCTGATCTTGTTATTACTTCTGTTCCTCAAGGTTGTGACATGAAAGAACTTTGAGTTCAAGTCACCATCCTTTAGCCATAAAGCCCTGGATTTCTGTCTCCAGTATATCTCTTCATAAGCCAAAATATTGTGATATTCTGAAATATTGGCTTGCTCCTCCTTCCTAGTAGCTTCATCACCGATACCATTTTGTATCGAGTTGTCAATGACCTGCAACCTTTCTCCCACTTGTTTCTTGTTCTCAAACAGGTTCCCAAAAACCTCCTTATTCCAAGCTCTAAGATTATCCTTTACTAATTTCAGCTTTTGAGCAAGTTTGAAACCTGAACTTCCTTGAAAGGGTTGCTGCCACCATATGAAAATATTTTCTTTTAACTCTGGGTGCCTGATCCACATTGAATGGAATCAAAAATATTTTTTGAAGGAGTTTGAATTTGGAACCTCAAAAAGGATGGGATTGTGATCAGAGGAAATTTTAGGAAGAGTTTGCAGAGTGGAGTCTCCAAACCTAGCAATTGCCTCCTTTGATAAGAAAAACCTGTCAAGTCTTTCCTGGATAAGTTGGCTTCCTGTTCACCTATTGATTCAAGTATACTTGGCTCCTCTTAGCCTCACATCCATCAATTGGTTTGAGTTTATGAAGTCATTAAAGTCTTCCATACTTCTGGTTGGGAGCCCTGTTCCACCCTTTTTGTCCAAGGGGTATAATGACATGTTGAAGTCTCCTGACACCACCCACGAGATGTCATGGAAAGCATCACCCAGTTTAACCAGGTACTCCCACAAAGAATCTCTCTCTTGAACAACATTGGGAGCATAGACATTTGAGAATATCCACAATCTATTGTTGTTAATATCATGGAAAAAAACACTTAGCACCCTGTCATCATCTTGGATAATGCTGCCTTCCACATCTTGAGGATCCCAAAGAACCATGAGCCCCCCTAAAGTTCCTCTAGCCGATTTGCACACCATGTCACCTTGACTCCACATATTTTTTGCTATTGTTTTTGACTGGGCTTCGTCTAATTTTGTTTCTTGCAGCATCAAAATTGTTGGATTGTATTGCCTTCTTAACGAGCTAACCACCCTCTAAGTGGGTCGGCCATTGAGGCCTCTCACATTCCATTAGAGAACCTTCATTTAGATTGTTTAGAGTTTTTCCCCTTCCCCCTTACTTGAGGAGGTTTTCCTAATTTGTTATCTTCATGCCCTAGGATAACTTGTTGTATCAGTGTTTTTTGTTTGCCACTGACAATCTCATTGTCAGTCCTCATTCCGTTGTGCTCTACATTTGACATCCTCCCCTTCTTTCTCTCACTACCATAGTCAATACGTGACTTAGTAGTACTCATGGTCTGCTTGGGGCTGAAAGGTGGATGAACTATCTATTGTAGAACCAGACTCACACATTCCTCACCATCATTCATGTCTACCACCTCAATCATTGATTCTAACTCCTACATCTATTTCTTGTATTCTCCTAATTTTTTATTAAACCTTCTAGATGGTTTGACGGGCTTCTGGCTATGATGGTGGGAAGGTCTATTTTCGAAGACCCTATCTCCTCCACCCATTTTCTATAATCTCTAGGATTTTGCCTTACCCCTCCCTGGGGGCTTGAGGAGTTCTTGGTTATGGGGTTTTTAGGACCCACCCTTGATGGGGATTCTAAGGTTTCAAGGATTTCACCTTGTAGGTTTCCTTCCTCTAAATCCTCACTCTCCCCTTCTACCATTAGATCCTCTAAAATTTTGAACTTATTTGAGCTTGGAAATTTAGGGCTTACCTAATTTTCCTATTCGTCGGTGAGATGTTTCTTGTATTTGATCCGACCTTGCCCTGTCCCCTGTTTTGTCTTCTCCTAATAAATGTGGTTATTTTTAAATGGCCTATACCCTCCTTTGCCCACAGGGCCTCCATTTAGAGGGAGGTTCCTAGGAAACCCTTTCTCATTTGCTCGTTTGCCTTCCATCCTTTGGTTTTCTCTGCTAGATGCTAGATTAGGGCACTGATTTTGCAAATGGCCTTGGGTTTTGCACTCAGGGCAAAAAGCTGGCTTGTTTTCATATTCCACCACCTATTTTCTTAGATAGTTGCTGTACCCTAGCTCAACAAAATTTGGCAGCTCAAAGTCTAAATTAGCGTTGACACATATTCTTGCATGTGTCATCCTTGTCCTAGCCAAGGTTGCATGATCTATGGAAACCAGTTCTCCAATCGCTCTGGCGATGCCTTGCAACCAATACTCATTGAAAAACTAAGCTGGTAGGTTAGGAAGACAAACCCAAATAGGGGCAGTATTGATATTCTATTTTTCAAGGTTGAAATCCTCCCCCCACTTCCTAAGGAATAGGTTGCATTTCCCTAAAAACTAGGGTCCTCCAGTTAGAACGCGGTTCGCATCTTCCTTGTTATTAAATATTATGATGAAAAATCCCCTGGATAGGGCAACAACCTCCATACTCCCCACCATTCTCCATTTGTAAAGAGCCCAGGATCGTATAGTCTCTATATCTGGCCTTCCACCAAGAAACTTGCCCACAAAAGAAAACTCTTCCATGGATAAAAAAGGACCCATCGACATAGAAGGAGCCATTATCCTATTATTCACCGACATGAGGGGCGGGAGTGAAAGGAAATCACTCTTTCTCCCCTTAACAGTTTTCACAAAGGACTGGCCTTCTTTGGGGCCCGCATCGCCCTTCTAGATCCCTTTGTCCAGATCTTTTTGAGGAGGGTCGAGCCCTCTTTGGACATCCCCACATTACGCCAAAGGCCTCCCTTCCTTTGGATCCTAACTTGATTCCTTCTCGAGGTTACTTCCCAAACCCTCTGTGCCTTCTCTGCTTTTCCTACCCGAAACTTTCAAACTTCCTCTGTTGCTCCTCTCCTCCATTCCTTTCGCTCTAGACATAAGCACAATATTTTTTAATGTGTATACTTCCTTCTTTTTAATAAGCATGTTTATGATGCTTTTTTTTTGTGTGGATAATTCTTTTGCTATTTTGACAATCTGGGGATTGTCCATGTCTTCACTAAGGTTCACATCTATAGACTCTTCTATTAGCATGTGAGAACATTCTTCTAGCTGATGCAGAGTCGGGATGAGGTGGATATCATCTACCATATTTTCAAATGTGTCTAGGGTGTCCCCCTCTATCTCATTTTGAAAAACTGAATTATTTGATGATGAAGGATGTTGTAGAATATAAGCGTTTGAAGCGTGCAACAACTCTTCAGATAGGATGAAGTCAACAGTGGATGGCGAGGATGAAATCCTGTCCATGGCTATGAGACTGGTGTCGATATAGTTCAGTTTTATCTCATTATATGGATTGCAGAGTGGGGTGAGCAAATCAAGAGAAATCATGTTGACTTGATGGAAATGAGGTGGTTGCAATTCAAGAATTGATGACTCATATTATCTAGGTTGCAACTGACCTAATTTATGTGATTGATTTTGTTGTATACATTGCCAATGTGATGGAGGAGGTTCTAGTTCAGGACCCTCATGCTCTTTTTTTAGCCAAAAAAGTGTGCGATCTATTGGAAACTTCTATTGATATCAGTTATCCTTTTGCATGGTTTCTCCATATATTATCTCTTCCTGAGGTTATTCTTCTTCTTGATTAAACCATTCAGGATGTGCTTCATCTTGGAGCATTCTCCTGGCTTGTATCTCAAGAGCATGGTTGATAAAAATCATTTTAGTTTCATCATCATAACTGTCACTCATCTAGAATCCATTAGCGTTTGTATGAGGTCTTAACATTAGTGGCTCAAGGTCTTGCCTAAGGTTTGCTATCGTAGTAGGATCTTCATAATCTACCTCTCGTTGTAAAGCTTGATCTTGAGGGTAAAAATTGTAGATTTGGTATCTACTTTCTATTTTTTCATCCTCATCATTAGGCTCATCCTCATCAGTAGGTTCATCCTCATCATCACTCTTTTTCTCCTCTTATTCTCATTCTATGTCAAGTTCTTGGAAATATTGATTAAGCGAAGAGCTTGTGATGGAAGTTTTATAGCCTATACCGGAGCGGTTACTTGGCTCTCTATATTATGGTTCAATAATGTGGTGAGGACCTTGTTCATGTCTTCCAAGTCCATATCCTTGCCAACTAACCCTTCAAAAATATTTGACTGGGAAAATTGGGTTTGATAGATAATCAATGTTTTCATTAAACTCTTGTAAAGAGTTGTCATTTTGAGGAGGTGGGTCCGATGAAGAATCCATCCCTCCATATATGAAATTGATTGCATTTGTTTGAGAACCCATTCTATATATATCACCAATAGCTAAAGGTGGGTCACGAGGGTGACCGTAATCTCTGACTGACTCGATAGGTGGTGTAACTATGACACTTTCAATAATGTACTCAGAAATACTTGGATTGGCAAGATGTACTGCAACTCTATATGGTTGTGTGGCTAATGGCTCGATGGATGAAGAGGGTTATTGAGCCTTAGCTCTTGGATCTGTTGGTGGTGTTGTATTATCTCTAACAGGTGGCCCTATTTGTGTGACTACAGGTTCTAATGACTGTGAAGTAGTGGCTGATGATGTGGGTTGTGCTTTGAATGTGAATGGTGGCTTTGAATCTGGAAGTGTACTAGATGGAGCTGGCTATTGATTAGCAATATGAGCGGGTGTAATTTAAAAATGAAATGCAGTGTTTGAATGATGCGCTGAGCTAACACTTTTAGATGTGAAAGCTAGATCAACTATAGGCAACTCTTTTGGAATGGGTGCTTTTTATGATGTGGTGCTTGATGGAATGGTTCTAATGACTAGTGGTTGGATGGTTAGATGTTTTGATGAGAGTAAAGGCTCATAAGGATTTGAAATAAAGTTGCAGTATTCGAAAGGTTCAGTGTCAACTGGTATGCAATGTACCTTACCTTCATGCACATATTTGAAGTATTGATGTAATATTGAAGGCACACATTTCATTTCCCTAATCCAAGGGCGTCCAAGAAGTATGTTATATTGCATTTCCCCTTCCAAGATGTGAAAGAGAACATGTATTGTTTTCACCCCCACGGTGACGAGAAGAACAACATTCCCTATAGTTGAGCATAAAGCATCATTAAAGGCCCTAAGAGTGAATGCGAATGTTGTGATGTGAGATGATGGGACGCTAAGCTTCATCATAATAGGTGTGGTAATGAGGTTGATTGAAGAACCTGTATCAATAAGAACTCTCTTTAAAGGTTTCCTATCAATGTGAGCTACTATGTGCAATGGTGGGTCAGGTGAATCTGTTGATATTTTTTTTTCCTCGAAGTCATAGAAGACTATCGAGGGTTACATGCACTTTTGCACACTACCCACAAAGAAATTGAATGAATTGGGGTCTTTTGATTGTACTTGAATAGACTTCAAAATTTCCATCAATGCTTCCCTGTGAGGTGTTGATTGTTGTATTAGTTCATAAATTGACAATTTTGCTGAAGCCATCTTCAAACTCTATGTTAACCGAATGTTCAATATAACAACAGGGTGGTTGTGGAATAGTGGTGGTGGCCCACTCGATCCAAGTTGTATGGGCATATTAGTTGGTGCTACTGCTGGAGCCTAGGTTGTGCGATTAGCTTACCTTTGTCCCCGGGTAACTATACTGATAGCCCCTACAAAACCTTGTGGTAGTTGAGACACATAATTAACCTGATTTGGAGGAACTGTAAAATTTGATGCTCCCGTCGGTTGTTGATTTACCTCTCGACGTGGCAAAGGTGTCTGATATATGTCTAGGTTTTGGTTATTTTGGGCTAGTGGATTGTCAATTTTGATTGTATCCACTTCCAATAAATCTTGCACAATTCCTTTAAATCCATGACAACCTTCAATATCATGTCCTCTTTATCTATGATATGATAGATGCAAAATAGTTGTTCTTTGTAACCTTTTGTCTTTGGTTTGTTAGGATCATTAGGTTTCATTTCTAGTAAATTAAAAAGTTTTTCTGCATACAACTTCTGAAATACTAATGAATATGGCTCTTGTACTGATGTGTAATTTATTTTTGGCTTAAAATGATGTTGTTGCCTTTCCGCAGGTTGTGTCTAATTTTATGCCTACTATGGGGGTGGAACCGCTTGATAATTCGGTTGGTGTGGTTGTTGTTGTTGTTGGGGTTGTTGGATTTGTGTTTGAGCTAGTTGATTTGACTGTGGTTGGCTCAAAACTATCTGATTAACCTGTGTGGTCTTGGATCGACCGTGGTTATTCCCATTTTGATTCTTATTGTGCCACTCTTTTTTCTTAGGCTTAATTTCACCTTCTTGAATTTTGATTTCTTCAATCAGTTTTTCTTGGGCGAGTGCCTCATCGAATGTTCTATATTGTTGTAGTTGTAGCAATGAAGAGATGGGTCTACCAAAAATATTCATGAACATTCGTATTATCTCTGGCATAGGGAGTGAAAATGGTAACTTGATCATGACTAATCTCCATCTATTGCCAAAGTCATAGACCGATTCATTGTCTCATTATATTTCTAGGTAAATCAAATCAGTCAATGTTGTTTGTTTTCTAACATTTAGGGAAAATATTTCCAAGAAATGGTCCGCTAGTTGTTCAAAGGTAAAAATACTTTGATGCGGGAGATGGTTGTACCAGTCTTGGGCTTCCCCCCTAATGTTTGAGGAAATGTATGTAATAGCAATGCATCACTGCTTTTGATTTTGAAACATGCATTCACAAATCTTCTTACATGCTCACGGGGATCCTCTTCTCATTTAAATTCAAGCTTTGATATTTGGAAATCATGTGGATATGGCGGCTATGGTATTGAAGCATGAATGGGGTGATTGAGTAGTTGCCTTAAAGTTGGATTTTGGTATTGCAAGCCTGGGGTTTGCATGGCAATACTATCAATCTAGCTTTGTAAAAACTGGTATCTAGGATCATCTATAGGACTAACACTTGAATGTACTTGATGCTGTTGGTAATGGGGTGGATTGTATGTAGGTTGGGGATGATAAAACATGTTTGGTAGAAATGTGTTATGGTATGGATGTTGAGGGATGTTATGATATGGATGGGGTGATGAAGGTATGATATTATGTTGACCTACTACATTAGCATATGGGTGCGGTGGTTGATTATGAACCACAGTGGTAGAGGGAGGACGCATTACCCAAGATGGATCTTGGATAAAGGTATTAGGTTGATGAGATGTAGGCATAAGATTTTTCTCAATACCTTGCAAATGTTGGTTAGGGTCAAGGTTCATGCTACGGTTAGCATTATCTAAAATCATTTGCTGCAACTATAAGAAAGCCTATTGCATAGCAATTGCATTTGACATAGGGATTGCTACCTGTGATGTGGTGGACTGAATTGGTTGTGGAACAACCATGGTAGTGGAGGTAGATGGGGGGTAAGTAGCAAATAGTATCGCCACTGATTGTGGAATGGTATGATATGTATGTCCTACAAGTGTGGATGGAGGAATGGATATTGGGGCTTGCGAAACAATAGGAATTGTTTCATACAAGGGATTAGTGGTAATGGTCATTTGTTGTGATAATGTGGGGGGAATTTGGTTGGATGACAATGGTTGATTGGCTAATGCTATAGTAGCCAACTCAAATAGAGGATTGGTGAAAATCTGTTGTGATTGTTGTGGATAGGAGAATATAGATTCTTGTTGTGATGAGGGTACGACACATGATGAGATGGAGAGTGGTGGTAATGATGGGAAGACAATTCTAGTTGCATTCAAGTACATTCTAATAGTGTCCATATCTATCATGGTGACTTGAATGTCTACTACTGTAGGAGGTTCACTCCTATGTGTCTCAGGTATAGCTATGTGAGTAGCTCTATGCATAATTTCTATGTCCGTGTTGGGGGTATTACTATAAGGCCCTACATCAAGACTCGAGGACATAGAAAGGGGCACATCTACTTGTCCTACCATCGAAGTGTGAGGGACATTTCCAGATTGAGAGGCCATAGGGGATGACCACTGAATTCGGCTTGACACTAATTTCTTAGCTTGATTATGAGTCACTACCATACGCTAATATGCAATCTATGTGAATGAAAAATAAAGTACAATGCAATAGAACACGCCAAGCAAATAAACATACAAAGTGTTTGACCCTAGTTTGCACTAAGTTTTTGAGGGATTTTTTTTTTTTTTTGGGTGTGTTTTTGAAGAGATTTTTTTTTTTTTGGAATAGAATAATAGAACTCAATGAAGATGGTGATTAAGAACACTAGCACCAAGCGTGATTTCTCAAAAGAGGCTAGGGTACACCGCTTAAATCCTAGTGGGGGGTTTGCCTAGCTCTTCCACTTTGATTCAATAATCGTTCCAATAGTGGGAGACAACTTGAACACCAATGACTTATACCAGCTTAAAGAGCACTTTTATCCTATCTACAGATGATCTAAGGGGCAAGCCGATGGAAGGAGATGAATTCCAACGTCACCGGTCTAAATTTGGGGTTGGTGATGAAATCCAACCAGACCAATGTTTTAAATATACGTGTGTGTGTGAGGATTTTGTTTTCTATTGTGCGATGCAAATCTAACATGCAATTCTATTTTTATGCCTAATGCAGAAAGTAGGAAAGACATAGAATAGCAGACAAAATCATATCAGGGGTAAAATTGCAAATTCATGTAAGACTTGGCCAAATTCTATTTAACAGGGCTAACTGCGGGTGGGCGGTTAGTTCTGGTAAACCACGGGTATGCGGTTTGCGAACCACACATGCTCATTTGAGAGATCCCAATCGTGGGTGCGCGGGTCCTTTCTATCAACAGAACAAAGTTAAATATAAGCCCAAACCCTAAAAAGAAATACCTAGGTTATTTCTAACCTGGTACATGCAATATGATTATTCCCTACTATGCATATGCAGATTCTCATTTATTTTGCTTTGTTATTGTGTTTATGAATGCAATATTTAAGTAGATTTTTCTATCCTAAGACCTAAATGCAAGCATTGGCATACAAAACTAAAACCCTTAATCTACTTAAATGTAACCTAAATCCATAACTAAAGGAAAAATTAAAAATATGGCATAGGGTACATACGTGTGTTCCTTTTGCTGCTCCTTCTAGCTTTCAACTGTTGGTTCACGTTTCAACAGTGCAGCAACCATGAATGAGCATTTCCTCAGAAGGTAAACTGCGGATGCATGATTTCATAGTAACAGGTTAACTAATTTCCATGCGTTTCAAATTCCTTAGCACATGTGTTCCTTTTTTTTGCTCCTTCTAGATTTCAACCATCGGTCTGCGTTTCAATAGTGCAACAACCACGAATGAGCATTTTCTTAGAAGGTAAACCGCGGATGCGTGGTTCCACAGTAACAGGTTAACTAATTCCCATGCATTTCAAATTCCTTAGCACCTGTACATGCAAACAAAGATTAGTAAGATTAAAATAAAGTAAGGCAAAACAAAATGAAACCCTTGGGAGGTCCCACTGTGATCACCATTTTTGTAACTAAAATACTTGAACACTTGCAATATAAAAACACACAGACACAAAGAGATTGCCTAAAATAATGAAATCCTTTATATATTGACTCTTGTGATATAGATTTGCAATATTTCGGATGGCCCCAAGTAGCTTGGGTATGATGTTACAATCTTTGTCTTAATGTGATACAAATTTCTCTCTGGGAGTTCTCCAGATCTTTTGCAATGTACAATGTTCTCCTCGTATTAAGCTACAACTTCAAAGGGTGAGTGGGCTTTGGTATCCAACACAGGACCACTCTGGCTTTAGCAACCTATCCAAGATACCTATTACCTACACATATGCAAACTAGTAAAGGGGATTAGTAGCACCCGTATATTCAAGCGATAAATCCAAATGCTACACATAAACCTATTACTAATATGGATGAAAAAGTAGATAACACTAAATAATTAACAAACAAAACCTTGCTTAATACTAAAATCGCTACTCTCTGTTGATGAAATTCATTTTTGTTCTCAGTACTGTGGAACCGTGGAAGCGCGATTGTGGGCTGGAAACCATGGACCTGCAGTTGCAAAATCGTGGACGCACATTTTTTACTGTGGAACCGTAGACGGGCAATTTCGACTGAATAACAGATTGCCTCAGAATTCAAGCCAATGGTCAGAGTCAAGCTCGCGCTCTTAGTTTCTCGCTGGATATAGATATATTTTGGTAGCCTATCGGTATGCCAATTCAGCTCCCTTTGTTTGGTGGATTGATGGTGTCTTTATAGGCTACTTGGGGCTTTGGAGGGAAATGTGAGGTGGCAAGCCTGACTCACAAAGTGGTAAATCTAGACTACCAGATGGAAGGGGTAGTTACTATGAGTCACTCAGTATGGCTCACTTACTTGGGGTGATGTAGCTCCAAGTGGAGTGGGATGTGGGATGCTGTTTTATGTGAAGGGACAAGGGGACAACACCAAAGGAGTTTTGGCATGGGTGTTGGGAATCTATCTCATGTGCAAGGACAAAGGAGACAGGAGTGGGTAAGATGTGGCATGGATGTTGGATGAAGTGTCCAGGACACATGTCCAATGGGTAGACAGGGTATCCTAGGGTGATTTTCCTAATTAAATAAATTAGGAAAGTATAATGATGTGCAGGATTTTATATCCCTAAGTTATAACTTAGGTATATATATTTATTAAGTAGGATTTTATGGTGAGGTGGTGAATGTGAACTAAAGGGTGCTAGATTTTTGTGTCTACAGGTGGTAACTATCATACAATATAAAACTAAGATAGTGCCATCTTCAAAGGAAAATATAGAAAAACATTAGAACTCACTTAAATATAACCACCATCATCATGCACATATTACACCAAGAGTTATAGAACTTTGTATTAAATTGAAGATATTCAATAATTACACATTTTTAAAATTACTTGCTATAGGTAACTGCCATCACAATTTTCCAAGTACAATGCCAAGGGTACACAAAATCCATCAACTACCAAATAAGAAAGAAAGATCCTAATGTGTATCGCTAATGTGGATTTTGATGACATTTTAGAATGGGATCTCAATGGATATTAATAGCCTTACAATTCAAATTTTCTCAGTGATCTACAATTGTAACAGTCTAGTTGGATTTGTATGATGTGGTATTCTAGGGTCCTTAAATTTGATTTGCAATTTCAGCCCTTGATCTCTGTAATTACCATGGAAGCTTCTTTCGAAATATTGGGTAACTAAACCATCATGCTCCAAGTGGTCTAAAATCATGTCCAGGTTCAATGTACCTTTATTTCTTCTTCGGTATTCACCTTTCCTTCTTTTTCGATATTTATCCTTACCTTTTCTGGTTCACTTGCCTGCAACACAAAATAAAGGATAAAAAATTAAATCAAATTAAAACTTTGGCAAAGAAAGTCATTTTATTGCTATTATTATTATTATTATTATTTACTTTAATATTTATTTATTTATTTATATTAGCCATCCTTTAATAAATCAAGACATTATATATTTTCAAAGGTTTTGATTTTATTAATATTCATTCTTGGTATTAGCTTTAATTTCAATTATTTTTTGTAGATTAAAAATACAACACCAAAAAAAAGATAAAACCACAATAATGGAATACAAGAAAGTTGCACAAAACAAACGATTATTATTAATCAGTGGAGTTTAAAAACTCCTTTTGAGTACAACAGGGCCTGTAACCCTTTATTCGTGATACACAGTTACAAGTTATGCTAGGGTTCTCCGAAACCCTAGCTGGCACAAATGGTGGCGCTTCCGAAGAATGTATCTTCAATCCCAACAGAGTGAGTGGGCTTTGTTGTATCCCTTGCTTGGACCACTCCAGCTTAATCAGCTGCCATCAATAAACCGGATCTGCTGTCAAAAACCTGCACACATTAACACTATCAAGGAGTTAGAAATTAATGAGAGGGCTCCACTGTGTGAGCCCTCAGAAACAATCTAAAACCCTAGAAAAATAGAATTCAGGAATTCAAAAACAGATCAATAAAAGAAAAGAAGTTACTTGCTTTAAACTAATTTATACCTGTTCTCTGTTAACGCAGCTAGACCAGGCGACACATGGAAGTAATGTGGTCATCAAATCGGCTGTGAAAGGCGCCCTGGTGCACTCGTTGAACGCCCGCATGCTTCTGGATTAAGGTTTCAGACGCCGGTCTGAGTCTGTG
Organism: Wollemia nobilis; assembly: GCA_028583015.1. NCBI lineage: Eukaryota > Viridiplantae > Streptophyta > Pinopsida > Araucariales > Araucariaceae > Wollemia > Wollemia nobilis. The sequence goes on along the minus strand of JAQPPZ010000620.1, from coordinate 287,718 downwards.
GCTGTGGGTAAACGCCCGTGGGCACTTGGTAAAGGGGTAAACACCCGCGGGCACTTGCGACAAGAATGGGGGATTCTGCGAATGCTGCAGAAGAGATGGCGGCGAAAGCAACGACGAAAGCGGTGATGGATGCGGCGATGGATGCGATGAAAAGGTAGCAGAAGAGAGATAGAGGGGATCAGAAAAGGAGATAGAAGTTAAGAAGATAGAAAAGATCCAGGATAGAAGTAGCAAAAGACATAGGGTTTGAGCCATCAAGGTGACTCAATTTATAATCTACTCTTAGGGCACACTTTAGGGTTTTAACGACACTTTGAACGTGTGGCTAAGATTAAAGTGGATCTAAGGGTAGAGAATAAATCTAGGTCGTGAAATGGATTAAGATGGATGGACGGATGAGATTAAATGAAGGACGGACGGCTCAGATTAAATCACTTAAACTATTATTTAAATATATATATTAAAATATTAAAATATTAAAATATATATATATATATATATATATATATATATATATATATATATATATATATATATATATATATTAATTTAAATAAATTTGGGGATGAAAAATTGTGGGAAAGGTGAAATTGGGCCAAATAATGGTGGGAAAGTGTGGATTTGGGCCAAATAATGGCGGGAAGGTGGATGACCGACACGTGGCTGACAGGAAGGTATATATGACTTGCAAGTGGCTGGATTTTGGTGTCTACAGATGCCCCTTTTTGAGCTGCTTTGTGTGAAGACACAATGCAGCACAAAAACTTAGGACACTCGAAAAGTCGGATCGACGCAACTCTCTCTCAAGACTAAAGCACAACTTTGAAGACCAAAGAATAAAAGAATATTTAAAATTTATCAGCTTACCCCCTCAATTGGCGAGCGAGAATGGTTCTCACGAGCCAATTGGAAGAAATTCGAAAGAAAATGAACCGTTTTTGTCCCAACGGTGAAAAATGGGTTTGTGTATGAACCATCTGTTTATGTCCCAACAGAAAAGGGGTTGGTGTACAAACCAAAAAATAATATGATTGAAGACGATATGAGTGATGTGAAAGATGAACCGTTTTCCGCCCCAACGGTTAGAAAGGGATTTTTGCCAAATTTTAAATTCCATGATCATGTAAGATGAATTCTACTATTAGGAAAGTTAAAAATTGATAACGGATGCCCCAACTCCTGTGGGTGAATCCATACTGTTGATGAAATTGCCTTGTTGGCACCATTGATATGCAGAGATGTAAAATGAAAGAGTCCAGAACTTCAGAGATGCTCCTAGTGACTGTATGGATAATTCCTCGGGTCGGAACCAATCAACCTAGGTAGCCTTAATCTCTAGCAAGACTCAAAATAATGATGATATTGAAGATTGTCCATGTTTAAGGCCCCATGAACTAGGCCATCAATGACAACTGTTGAGCAAATTAATCTTGGTATGAGGTCACTTGAAAAGTAGGATACCCAAAATTGATTTCCAAGTTTCAAATAGTGAAATAATTGATGATGATAAATGGTAAGTGTCCTTATGGTGGTTTAATCCTCTTACCGAATTGCATGGATGCAAATCGCTGCAATCGCCAAGGTGATAGAATATACCACTAGATACGAGGTTTACTTTAATTTAATTTGGCAAAAATATGCATGATGAAAGAAGAATGAATGAAATTGACGATAGATCAGAAGAATTGATGAATGTTGTTAATTTTGTGAAGGTTTTGAATGTTTTTAACCCAATTTGTAAATCAATGATGAATGATGTGCTTTTTGAGAAAAATGACAAAATTTGTTTCCAAAACTGTTGTAAGCTTCACAAAATGTTTTATTATGATAAGAAGAATGGATGGATGCAATTTGATGAAATTTGGAGGAGGTAAGCTTCAATTTTGTAAGTTTTGTTCTTTTATTCAATACTGACACCAAACGTCGGTATGCATTTGGAGGTGGCAGAAACGCCCGCCGGTGTTTGAATGCATCATGAAACGCCCCACTGCGTCTGAATGCGCCATGAATGGCGATCACTGTGATCGCCATTTGTAGATTAAAAATACAATGCCAAACAAAAGATAAAACCACAATAATGGAATACAGGAAAGTTGCACAAAACAAACGATTATTATTAATTAGTGGAGTTTAAAAACTCCTTTTGAGTACAACAGGGCCTGTAACCCTTTATTCATGATACACAGTTACAAGTTATGCTAGGGTTCTCCGAAACCCTAGCTAGCACAAATGGTGGCGCTTTCGAAGAATGTATCTTCAATCCCAACAGAGTGAGTGGGCTTTGTTGTATCCCTTGCTTGGACCACTCCAGCTTAATCAACTGCCATCAATAAACCGGATCTGTCGTCAAAAACCTGCACACATTAACACTATCAAGGAGTTAGAAATTAATAAGAGGGCTCCACTGTGTGAGCCCTCAGAAACAATATAAAACCCTAGAAAAATAGAATTCAGGAATTCAACAGATCAATAAAAGAAAAGAAGTTACTTGATTTAAACTAATTTATACCTGTTCTCTGTTAACGCGGCTAGACCAGGCGACACCTGGAAGTAATGTGGCTATCAAATCGACTGCAGAAGGCACCCTGGTGCACTCGCTGAACGCCCGTGTGCTTCTAGATTAAGGTTTCAGATGTTGGTCTGAGTCTGTGGCTGTGGGTAAACGCTTGCGGGCACTTGGTAAACGCCCGTGGGCACTTGGTAAATTCCCGTGGGCACTTGGTAAAGGGGTAAACACCCGCGGGCACTTACGACAAGAATGGGGGATTCTGCAGAATGCTGCAGAAGAGATGGCGGCGAAAGCAGCGACGAAAGCGGCGATGGATGCGATGATGGATGCGACGAAAAGGTAGCAGAAGAGAGATAGAGGGGATCAGAAAAGGAGATAGAAGAAGTTAAGAAGATAGAAAAAATCCAGGATAGAAGTAGCAAAAGACATAGGGTTTGAGCCATCAAGGTGACTCAATTTATAATCTACTCTTAGGGCACACTTTAGGGTTTTAACGACACTTTGAACGTGTGGCTAAGATTAAAGTGGATCTAAGGGTAGAGAATAAATCTAGGTTGTGAAATGGATTAATATGGATGGACGGATGAGATTAAATGAAGGACGGACGGCTCAGATTAAATCACTTAAACTATTATTTAAATATATATATTAAAATATTAAAATATATATATATATATATATAAATATTAATTTAAATAAATTTGGGGATGAAAAATGGCGGGAAAGGTGAAATTGGGCCAAATAATGGCGGGAAAGTGTGGATTTGGGCCAAATAATGGCGAGAAGGTGGATGACCGACACATGGCTGACAGGAAGGTATAGATGACTTGCAAGTGGCTGGATTTTGGTGTCTACATTTTCAATTTTAATTCATTTTCAAAATAATATTTATTCCAATGCTAAGGTTTAAAATCTAATTATTTTAATTAATCAAAATCTTTGCCTAAGTTTTTTTAGACATTAGAATTTAGTATTAAATTTAACATTATCCCAAGCTTTGGAAACCATGTCACAGAGACATATCATGATGTCATGAACCATTTCATTCTTCAAGCTTCCCAAGCTTTGGTGACCATGGCATTAAGACATTATAGTGTCACGGGATCGCGATCACAGTTTTAAGATAACATCTTTGAAATCTCTTTGTCGCACGACTGTGACTCACCATTATTCTAAATGCTTTGACCTAACTTTGACCACAATATAGAGATGTCTTTGGGATATGGTGTAATTTTGATTTATGCCTTGATGGACTAGATTGATCATGGCTTTGAGTAGGTTTAGGGCTAGGATTTCATTCCTTAATTCTCATAATGTGAAAAATAGGTAAAAATTCAAGGTGCCCAAAAATTTAAGATTTTTTTCATATTTCTAAACTGACAAAATGAGTATCCAAAACATTTAAAATAATTAGAAAATTCATTGTGAATGAAACGATATAGCTATTTTAAGTTCATGGACTATCATAGGGAAATTAATGTGGTTGAATGGTATTTTTATTGAAACTTCTAAAGTATTGAGGCTATGTATGCAAGCTTGGCACCAGAGTAAAAATAATTTTAAGACTTTTCTATCAATATTTGAATCAAAACAAACAAATATTACTAGCAAAGTTTATAATCATTTTAGGTTTGTAGTTATCAAAATGGCAAAATTCAGAAAACCCTAAAAACAAATTCAAAGAATGAAAATTTTTGAACTATAAGTAACAATTGATATCTAATCCATTCTAAAATATTCAATACCAGTGAATTTAAAAACTTATTCAATGCAAGCAAATGTAGAACATGGGTACAAGCAAATTTAAAAATTGTTGTAAAAATTAAAAAAAACTTCAAGTGGATCCCCAATTAGAGTGAGTTGTTCAATGGCAACAAAAAATGACAACTTTGTTGGAAATTGCTCTTGAGAATTTTGGATAAAGAACCCAACTTGAAATAAATAGAACCTAAACTAGCAAAATTCAGACCACAACATCTAAGAAATATTGGGTTAAACAATTTCAATTGGAAAATAGATGTTCCATTTGCTTTAGCTTAGTGTGTGCTTTGTGCATTCATTCCTTATTCTTGAATAAATTGAAACTCCATCATTTGGCTTGAAATTAAGATATTAAAGATATCACTCCTAAGGATTTACCTTTGCATTGTTCTACTACCAACTAGATATCTATAGCTCTGATAGAGGTTATCTAGGTCACCCAAGCACTTGATTGTTTTGCATTATTTATTTTTTCTTGATTAATAAGTATTTAGATAAATTGCAAATATTATATGTACCTTTTGGGTTAAATATCTATAAGGCTAAGGATAAAGTGTATATATGTTTACCTAATTATCAAACTAGGATGATTTCATTCTTTATGATCCAAAAAATGATTTAAATATAGTTGATAGATGTGAAGCTTTAGCAAGATGTTACACTATTTTAGTTTCATATATTTTAGTCCATAATATAAGAATGACCACTCAATGATATGATTCACTAACTTTTAGTTTCACCTAATTTCAAACAAGTCCTCAATCTTTAATTGATAGGGAACATTTCATTTAGAGGAACCAAAAGCTAATTGCAAGTTGAATATACTTAAAAAACTAAAAAGACAATATGAATATGAAGACTAAAACATGAAATATACAAGAATTTTCACAAAAGAAAACAAACTATTCAAAGAAATAAAATTAAAGAAACACCTAAACCACTAATCATGAAAAAAAAATTGAAATGCTAGAAAAATACTAAAATAAAACTAAATCTTAACAAACTCAGAACTTTTCCTAAATGAAGAAACAAAAAAAGTCTAAAACAAAACAAACAATAATACGAGGTTGTATAACTATGATTGAATTTTCTAGGATCCCAAACATGGTTATGATGTTTTAGAAGATGCATATAATGATAAGCATACTTTATTTCATTACCTTTATCCCACAATAATATCAGACCTAAAATTCCAAAGGCTTTCATTTACCTCTCTCACCCAACCAACTTAATTTAATTCCATCACCTCTACCATACTCAGACATTGATTCATCATACTTAAAGGTCCATGAATGATCTCGAATCACTTTCTATTTACTATGTGGAATATCTACTATTGAGTATTTATCTTCAGTTATAGTTTCCACTACCATGATGTACATTCCCATTTTGAGTTTAGTGCATGGATTATTATTGTCATTCTTTTGATTAGTAATGAGTTCCTTCAATCTTGACCCTATTTATAAAAATTTGATTTCCATATAACTATTCAATATTTTAGATCAATCATAGTTGAGCAACATCTTACATGCATCTAGGATATCTACCATATGAGGATCACTATAATTTTGTATCCCAGGTTCAATAGTCAACTGTTTATGAACTTGATTTAGTACCTCAATCACATCTACTTCTATCTTGTCCAATGTAACAACCTTATTATTTGGGTGAATAGGAGTCAACCCTAATTCCTTGTTAGCAACATATGGTATTTCATTACCAACAACCCTTGAATCCATGAGGCAATTATGTAAAATTTTACTAGAAATTCTAGTAGTCAAAAGGAAAGGTGGGGATTCTACCTTTTCTATGTTTACAACCACCAAAGCATGAGTAGCCTTTATAGTTTCTTCTTTCTCAAGAAAAAAATTCTTATGATCAATCAACTAAACTATCTCAATCAAAGGACTATTTTCCTTGGCTTCATTAAGGTCTTCAATAAAATCATATCCAAGATTATTTGGTTCTAGATTCTTCTCTATTTTTTATTGTATAAGAATTGTAGGATCTTTAGGTAGGATAGGGATTTTAGTATCTTGTATCTCAGGTGGGATGAAATTTTCTCTAGGATGTGTAAAATAAATCAACAATTCCTCTTCTTTATTTTGAAGAATATAATCACTATCCTTCCAAAATGGTTGGTGAGATTCCACCTCTTCTATGTCATTTTAGATTCATCTTCATCTATTTCTAAAGGTTTATATGTGTAGACACTAAAATCTGGTCAATCCGATTATGCTACCACAAGCAATGGCTAAATGACATACCAAGGCCCCTAGGGCAGCCCTCAATAGGTATACAGTGGTCCTAACCACTCAGTGCAAGGTTTTGGAAGGTTTCAGGCCACTTTTGGGACCTTTTGAACACCCTGTTTCTATTCATCCCACCCTGGGATGAATACAAAACCTATTCATCCCACCCTGGAGCGAATAACAGCATTCATCCTGGGGTGGAGCGAATAGCAGGTTTGATCGGAAAAAGTCAAATCTGGGCCAAAGGCGCCCAATAACGGTCAGATTCTTGGCTATTATTACCCACAAGTCAGGGCACACAGTAGATATTATGACATGCTCAATGAATGAGGCCAATTTGGGAGATTCTCTTCCCCCTCCAATGCATGCCACCCTGGTGGCCAAGTGGCGCCTCTTGCCCTGCATGCCCTCGCATGCCTTTTGACCCATGAAGCCTCCTTGGGCTATAAAGTGGATGCATTTTCCACACAAAATATAGAGAGGAATTTTGAGGACAAAGCAACGAAGTGCTGCCAAGATTTCCTTTCACCCTTTTGTGCCCATTTTTACCTCGAAATCTCTACCTAGCGAAGGAGGTTTGCGAGGGAACTAGTAGGCGCAATTTGTCACATAACCAAACCATATGAGTGAATTCCCTCACCAAATTTGATGAAAATACATCCCATAGTGTTTTGCATCAATCCTAAGTGGAATTGGTGGTAAAATTTAGGCAGAAATAGTGGGCGTCCCACCCCGGGCGCCCCCAATTTGTGATAGTCTTATTCATCCCACCCTATTATGAATAGAAATATGTGCATGATTTTGTTACTATTTTTAATTAGTTATTTTCTACATTATCATATTATGCTGTAGTTCAAATTTCAGGTCATTCTGAGCTATATTGGCCGAGATATTGCAATTTTAGTGTTTTGTAGGGTCTCATGCAGGTCTCTGGTGGTCATCTAAAGAAACACCTAAAATGTCACTGATTTTGAAAATATGATCAAATGGGTTTCTTTAAAATAGCATTTTATGTATTCTATCCAATTTTCATGTGTTTTGGATATGTGTAGGGCCAGAAATTGTTTGCTTTGTGTTTTGTAGGTAGCGCACGATCATTGCAATTACGAGGCACCATAGGACTCAATATTAGTACAATTTCTAGTGATATCTTCCCAAAATATTCTTTTTTACATCCCTCTATAATTTCAAGTCATTTGGAGTTGATTTGATACTTATTATCACTATTAGCTATTTGGCCCCTATGGGGATTGCATGTTTCTCATCACACGCACTTGCTATTTGACATTTTTTGTTTCCTTGTGTGTAGGTTTAGGTTATAAAATGCATTGGGGATCAGCATAGGACCTCAAATAATCAAAGACACAAGTGGTAGTAGCGTTGGCCCACCCACTTCGATTGTGGGTACGAGGAAAGACACTGGATGTGCACCCGAGTTACTTGAAGGATTTTGATCCTTGGGCACCCGATTTGTAAACATTTGTATCATCCATTTGAGCCCTCAAAGGGGAAATTTTGTAACCTAGATTTGATCTACCCAATTAATAAGAAGTCGATTTACTTTGCTTTATTTCTTGTTATTTGCTATCTTTTCCATCTTACTTGCATGCTTCCGTTTGATGCTCATACGCAATAGGACATAGATACGCATATTTTTTATCATAATTTGGTGCACAATTTTTCCCTAATTCAGTGGTGATCATGGTGGGACCCTATCCCTTTTGCTTTAGGTGAATTTTAGAACTCATTTTTCATCTTTTCATGTTGCAGGTGCTATTCGTTCTGGACTGAAACGAACTCTGACCTGCTATTCGTGCCACCCTGGGATGAATGCGAATTCATCCCACCCTAGAATGAATGCAGACCTACTATTCATCCCACCCTGGAGTGAATAGAAACCAGAGAGTTTTTTGAGCAGAATTCCAGAAATAGCAAGTTTTGGTAGTGATGAGGTAGGCATCTGAATCTTCTATCTCTGTTTTTCATTTTCAAAAACTGCTTTATTTGGTTTTTCTCACATATTTTGCTTGTTTAGAAAGGTTAAAAGTTAGATTTCCTTTTCTTAAACACAAAATAACAAAAACATATAAAAGGAGAAAAATCAAAAGAAATCAAAGTAGGAATGCATCTCTTTGGATTGCTTGCTTGTAGCCTACCCAATGGGTAGGCTAGCATTTAGGGTTTCGCATTTCTAGATACATTTGTGAGTTCTTTTTATACTAAATTTCTGAAATTAAAACACACCTTTTGCATGCATTTAGTGAATGATCATTGAATGCTTCTTTGCTTACTTTATTTGAATTAAAAAGAACCACACACACCACGATTCACTTAAACGCTAGTGAGGTGGATTTCATCACCATCCACTGGTAGAGTTCAACGAGGTGGCTTTCATCTCCATCCATTGTCTCAAATCCCATGAACCTTGTTCTTTGCCAAGGCTAGTTCCAAGATCCATCATAGCCCATGGGTTATAGCATGTATCTCTCTTCGGAGAGGTATATCACAGACTACAGGTGAACTGGGTGAGGAACTGGTAGGACTTGTGCTCCCTGGCCATGTGTGGACCTCATCACCACACATTATAGGTGGGATAACATGACCTGGAGTTCATAGCTAGGTTGTCGAGCTATGAGTATACAGGTGAAATCCAATTAAACACAAGATTATCATTCAACAAGATTTCAAACACGTGACACAAGGTCATTCTTTACAAACAACACATCTGAAACACACAAAATAGTTTAGGGATTCACATCTAAAACTTAAAAGAGATAATCATCTATCTTATTGAGTGTTTCCTTTCTTTGTTTGCTATTTCATTAAGAATTTGTAAAGAAGATAATCATTTAGGGTTTGGTAGAGAGTTACGATGGTGTGCACCCACAGCCAAGCCCAATCATGGGTGGAAGCTATGGAGAGTGGACTAGGAGACATGAGTCATCTCCACTATAGCCCTAGGGACTTGGTCATACCTCCCTGGCGAGCCTCTACTCACCCTAGCCCCAAGATAGTGGGGCATGAGCCACACCTACGAGGGAGCCCTATGCGGGACACCCCTAGGGATGATGGACTTTACTTGGGAGAGTGTTCTCAGTACTTAGATACATCACACACCTTCTTGAATGAAAGGCAACAACACACTGAGGTGCTAGTAGATAGAGTGGTGCCACGCATCCATGTACCTGTTAGGGCTGACACACCTATTCATGGGCTAGAGCTTGACTTCACACATTGGGTAGAGCAGGTTGGTATGACCTTGCCTACACATCACCTTGATAGGGTACAACAGATTAGGCAACCTGATGGGTATGATACTCATCACTCAGGGTGAGCTAACTCTGCCCTACCCTTCCTCATCCATGAAGGAAGGCATGAGGAGATCCCAAATTTTCCTTAGGAGTAGTATTCCATGCATGCACGATGTGCCTCTATGCCCACTAAGTATAATGAGCATATGCCTCGGCCCGAACCTCAAGTTAATGCGATGACCCTCGATCGAGGGAAGCATGCGATGGATATCATAGATTATCTTGAATGAGGTCAACCTCAGGGTGAGACTCCTAGGCCTCTTAGGCCTCACATAATGGAACAAATTAATCAAGTAATTGCAAGATATATGGAATGCCAAGCTCAGTTCAAGCAGCTTCGATGAGACAAAGAGCAACTAGACCACTTGCATCAGCTTGAGAAAGAGAGAATCGAATGGCAGACCAATGAGCTATTCTAGAAGACTCTACAGGAGAGGGTTCCTACCCCTAAGACACATAGGCAGGAGGTCCACCCGAGGCAACCCACACTCATTCGAGATAGGTCTCCTAGACCTTATCCAATGTTGCCTCCATGACCTCCTAGGCTAGATCGAGATGTGCCTCCCAGGCCAAACATAGGGCACCCACAGTGGGCAGATAACCCTCTTTATAGACCGGCTTAAGAAACACCCTATGGGGCTTACACTGAGCATGAGCTAGAAGTAGAGTACTTGGAGATGCCTTACCAAGGTAGGGGGGTGACATGCCACCACCCTACAATAGGTTGGAGGATCCTAGACCTCCATCATAGGATGTGAACAAGGATGAGGAGATCAAATCCTCAGACCCTTATAAAGAGTTGCTAGAGCACCTAGAGTCAGTAGAGAACAAGACCTCTGGGTCTAGATCTCAAAAGCCCACTATGCACCAATTGCATAGTCAACCCATCCATCCTTCGGTTCCTGCACCTCCCTATCCAGAGCAATTTAAGTTACCTCAATTGGCTACATTTAAGGGAGAGGAAGATGCGTAGGAACATGTCACCAGATTCTTGGGCCAATGCTTCGACATTCATGATGATGATGCTTTGCTTTTGAGGACATTCATGACTACCCTCTCGGGCCCCACCTCGGAGTGGTTTTACCAACTCCCTAAGCATAGCATCCACACCTTGGACCAACTTGCAGATGCATTCCTAGAATGCTTCACCTTCAATACCAAGAGGAAGGTGATGTTGGCCGACTTAGCTGGGTTGAAACAATATGATGATGAGTCAATAACAAACTATGGCAATAGATGGTGAACCTTACTCACCAAGCTACCTTATCTTCTCCCCATGTCGGAGTTGACTCAGATGTTCTCCAAGAGCTTCCTGAAGCCTATCTCCTTGTTGTTGTAGCTACAATAGTATGCGACTCTTGAAGATGCCCTAGCATAGGCTAGGATCATCGAAGAAATCAAGATTCAAGAGGGCAAAATTGTGAAGCCTCGCAAGAAGGAGTGGAACAAGAATGCTAAAAGCACCCCAGTGCAGTCTAAGCCAACAGTAGTAAATCAAGTTGCCATTAGTGTCCCGGGGCCAACACAAGCCACACCACCTCAAAAGCCTAATTATCAGGCCACAACCGGGAACTATGCCAAGGATAACCAAAATAGTCAAGGGCAAAATCAACAACATCACCCCAAGTGATAGTTCACACCCATTGCAGAGTCTATGGACTCATTGTTTGAGCACCTCTTAGCGGCTAATGTGATCCACCTGCCTGAGAGTCGACCTATCGACCCAAATGCATCGAAGCCCAAAGGATACAGAGAAGACCTATATTGCAAGTTTCATAGGCAAAATGGGCATGATGTGCAAATGTGCTACAAGTTCAAGCACTTGGTGCAAGACATGATCGATAGGAACACCCTTCAGGTAGACAACCCTATCACACCAAACAACCAATAGATGGAGGTCTTCAAAGACCCCTTGCCTACCCATGCGGAGCAGGCCAAGCCAACACCTCAGGTGAATGAGGTTCACCATGCCCCCCTAAGCAAGGGTATGTCAGCATGATCAACATTGTAATGAGGAATAGGTGGTACCCAAGTCTAGCCGCACCACCTACGGCTCAGAGTGATGTCCCCTCGACATCGTAGCCTTTATTACCTCCTATGTCGAGCCTCCCACCTAGGCCTGTTGTCACCATTAAGAGCAAGCTCACTCAGAGCTTAAGAACAATATCTGCCTAGCTCTCCATCTATGAGCTCATTCAACAATCAACACCTCATAGAGAAGCCTTGATGGAGATCCTTAAAGCAATCGAGCTTCAGCCCTGGGAGTCTGACTCCTTCAACAACTTCATGGGGCATGTGCGACAATGCATGAAATCGGTGATTACCTTTCGAGAAGATGAGCTTAAACTGGTTCCAAATGATATGGTAGATCCCCCTTTGCACATCATCGCATGTGTGAATGGAACGCCATACAAGAGAGTGTTGATAGACACTGGGTCTTCTAGCAATATCATCATGACAATAACTCTCAAGCATTTGAAGCTCCCAGCATCCCACATTGTCGCATCTACCTACACCCTCTGAGCCTTCAATGATGCCATATGCTCAATGGTTGGTATGATCATCCTGCCTATTCAGGTAGAGGAAAAGACCATCCCGACGTTGTGCCACATCCTGGAGGGTGAGATGGCGTACAATATCCTATTAGGCAGACCATGGATCAGGGATATGAAGTGTGTCCCTTCCATCACTCACCAGTGCCTTAAGTACACTCATGAAGGGCAAGTTCATGTCATCCCTATGGACCTAGAGCCCTTCAAGTATTGCAATATGGTGCAACAGCTCCCCGAGTCAACCTTGCCATCAACCCATCTAGATTTTCAACCGAATAAATCCAGCCAAGGTTTGACTCCATCGCCATCATAGGCCATACCATCCACATCATCGACACCCCCATAGATGTCTAGTGCACCTATGGATCCTTTGCCTAGGAACCTAGGGAAGCGACCTATTGAGGAGGCCCAACCGACCATATCCACCATCTCCACTAAGGAGGTTCCTAGCCAAGTAGATGAGGAGCTACCACATGAGACAAATGATGAATCAGATCAGGTCTCACTCTCATCCCTCTTCTATCCATAGCCTCAGGTCATAGTGCACCTGGCTTCCACCGGATTGGGGGAGTACATGGTTAGGAATGTTACAACCACCCTTGCTATAGAGTCGATGCAAGACATGGGTCGACCCCATCTTCCCATAGGCACCATCGTGCCTCTCGGCCTCCCCCTAATCAAATGAATTTTATCTATGGGGGCCTTGACTATGGCATCGAACCTTATCAATAGTAGGAAGAAGATGAAGAGCCCTTTGGAGAAGACATTAACTACTTGTCCAACCCTAACTTCACTCTGAAGTACCTTGACCTATGCAATTGGCATGGTTATGGGTTGGGCCTGTATGAGCAGGGCACTCGAGTTCCCTACCAACCATAGTATCAAATGCCTTATGACAAGTCTGGCTTGGGACTCAACACACCTTTGCCCCTTGACATCTTGGTAGATAACTTGGAGTGCATGACACTCAAATTTTGAGATGAGCTCGTATGAGATCCTTTCACCAACCCCAATCATGTCTACTCACTGGGGGACTACTTCCCTATGCCCTTGGGAGATGATGAACCACCTCGTGATGATATTCAATCTTATGAGAGAGGTGTTTTTTCTCCCCCCCCCGCGGGGGGGGGGGGGGGGGGGGGGGGGGGCGGGGGGGGGGGGGGGGGGGGGGGGGGGGGGGGGGGGGGGGGGCCCCCCGCGCGGGCGGGGGGGGGGGGGGGGGGGGGGGGGGGCCCCCCCCGGGGGGGGGGGGGGGGGTTTTTTTTTTCCCTCCCCCCCCCCCCCCCCCCCCCCCCGCGACAACCCCCCCCCCCGGGGGGGGCGGGCGCCCCCCCCCCCCCCCCCCCCCCCCCGCCCCCCCCCCCCCCCCCAAAACCCCCCCCCCGGGTCTTGCGACATTCGGAGGTCCGTGGACACCATCAACCACATAGGGGAAATCATCCATCCATAAATATGATTTCCATAGATCTTTTCAAGCCCCTACGAGATCTAGATAACCCGTTGAAGCCATTGCACCTCGACTTGGGGGTAATCAACTTTGATCGGGGAGATTCACCTCCCTCACCTTTTGAGTATTGGCCTTGCAATGAGATGTTATAACCATTTCATTTCTCTATAAGGCCAACTCATGATGTCTTCCATGCTGAGGAGGAACTCGAGGTTCCCATTGATGATTTAAATCTAGTTGATGACATCCATTTGATCCCTACTCCCCACCAGTTGGAGGAAGGGTCGCATATGTCAATCGAGCCTACGATTGACAAAGATATCGGCTCAGATCCCAAAAACCCATAATGTATCAAGCTAGGGGAAAGTCTATCCCCTGAAGAGCAAGCTGATTACATAGCCCTTCTCATAGAGAAGAAGGTAGCTTTTGCATGGTCTTACAAAGACATGCCGGGACTGGATCCAAATCTAGTCACCCACAATCTGACGCTTGATCCCAAGGCCAAGCCTATCAAGAAAAAGCTGAGAAAGATGCATCCAACAGTGGCCTTAATGGTCAAATATGAGCTACAAAAGTTGTTGGATGCCAAGTTTGTCATTTCTATAGACTATCCACCATGGTTGTCCAACATGGTTCCTATCAAGAAGCTTGATGGGAGGATTCACATTTGCACCGATTTTTGAGACCTAAACAAAGTGAGTCCTAAGGATGATTTTCCTTTGTCGAGCATCGATGCCCTGGTAGATGCCATAATGGGCCATGAAATGTTATCCCTTATGGATGGCTTCTCTGGGTACAATCAGATTCGTATCAACCTAGAGGACCAGCTCAAAATAGCGTTCACAATGCCCTGGGGAACATTTTGCTATAAGGTCATGCCTTTTGGCCTTAAAAATATTGGTGCCACCTACCAGCGTGCCATGACATACATCTTCCATGACTACATGCATAATATTTTGGAAGATTACATGGATGACTTACTGGCTAAATATTTGTTACGCCATGAGCATCTCGATGTCTTGCGCAAAGTCCTCGATCACCTTATCGAGCATAATGTGAGACTGAACCCCAAGAAGTGCATCTTCGGTGTCACATCTGGAAAGCTCTTGGGATTTATAGTTTCTAAATGAGGCATCGAAGTGGACCCCAACAAGGTCAAGGCCATCCTCGAGATGCCTCCCTCGACTACCATCAAGCAGCTTCGAAGTCTGCAGGGCAAGATCGCATCCATCAAATGCTTCATAGCGCAATTGTCGGACAAGTGTCGACCCATGAACAAGTTATTGCACAAGGGGGTCGCATTCCATTGGGATGATGAGTGTCAGGAGGCCTTTGATGCAATAAAATAGTACCTGGATTCACCGCCAGTGTTGGCTCCACCTCGACCAGGAGTGTCATTCCACTTATACATCTCAGCCACTGAGATTGCATTGGGTGCCATGTTAGCCCAAAATAATGAACTGCATAAGGAGCATGCTACTTACTATCTCAGCCACACCCTGGTCAGTTATGAGATCAAGTACGCATACATGGAGAAGTTATGCCTAGCGGTGGTTTTTACCACCAAGAAGCTATGACATTACATGCTTAGCCATACTACGTATGTTGTATCTAAAGAGAATCCATTGTGATACATGATGAGTCACACTTATCATAGTAGTCACATGATGAAATGGATCATGTTGTTGATGGAGTTTGACCTAGAATTCATTGGACAAAAATCAATCAAGGGTCAGGTCATCGTCGATCAACTCGTAGAGGCTCCTCTCCAGGATGATCAACCTCTTAGTATGGAGCTTCCCGATGATGGAGTCTTCCAAATATCAGAATCACCTGATTCTGATGAGCCTGAGCCATAGGCAGATATGACTCTATTTTTTGATGGCTCCAAATGTGAGCAAGGAGGTGGCACATGGATCATGTTTTTCACACCGCATGGGGCTCCCATACCCCTATCATTTAAACTCGATTTCCCATGCACCAACAACAATGCCGAGTATGAAGCCTTGCTCATAGGTCTTCAAATGGCTATCGCCATGAAAATCACCAAGCTTAACATCTTTGGTGACTCCTTGCTCATTGTTAACCAGGTCAAAGGGATCTACCAGTGCAAGTGCCCAGTTCTGCAAGCCTACAAAGCCCTTGTGGATAAATTCCTAGTAAAGTTTGAATGGTATGACATCGAGGCACTCCCTCGATCATCTAATCATTTTGTGGATATGATGGCCTCCTTAGGGTCCTTGATCCTGTAGAACCCCACTGATGAGATGACAACCATTCAGGTCAAAATGCTCTCACAGTCTATGGTTGAGCGTGAGGATACTCAAGCCACATCGAAAGTCCACTTGATTCAAATTGAACCTCATCAAGAGAGATTCTCGCACCTTCATGAGTGCTTGAATCATGTCGATTGGGGGACTTTGTTCCCTCAAGCCCCTTTTGATAGTAGTACAATGCTATTCTTACAAATTATTTCCCACTCAACATTTTCTCGGGATGAATTTCAAGAGGGATAGGCAGTTCATGCGATCGAGGCTTCCTCACAATAGGACTGGTCCACACAAATCAGGGAGTATCTAAAGCTTGGTAATCTCCCTCCTGGATTGTCGCACACCGCTAAAAGAACATTCAAATGGAAGGTGACAAAATATGTCTTGCTAGGAGATATTCTGTATCATCGAAGCTATGAAGGGATCCTCCTTCACTGCTTAGAGCATCAAGAGTCGGCTTGGGCAATCGCCCAAGCACACGATGGTACATGCGGTGGCCATTTCAGCGGTATGGCCATCACAAAGTGCATTCTTCGCATGGGCTACTATTGGCCAACTTTAGAGCGAGATTGTTGTGCATATGTGAGGAAGTGCATGAAGTGTCAACACCATGCTAACTTGACACACGTACCTTCCCAGGCCTTACAACCGATCCAATCGGCTTGGCCATTTTTGCAATGGGGGTTGGATTTAATCGGGAAAATCTCCCCCACATCCTCGGGCCATCACACATTTATCATTATGACTATCGAGTATTTTACAAAGTGGGTGGAAGCAATTCCCCTTACCACTATGATAGGACCCCGCATCATGGAGTTCATATTGCATAATATCATTTGTCATTTTGGTATTCCATCCAAGATCATTTTGGATAATGGGACATCATTTAAGAATAAATATGTGCATGCTTTAACAACAAAGTATAATATCCAACATAACTTTTCGATGCCCTACTATCCGCAAGCAAATGGGCAAGCAGAGGCTTCCAACAAAACATTGATTGCCATTCTCAAGAAAACTATCAAAGAGAATCACATCGATTGGCACACGCAAATACCCCTTGCTCTATGGGCCTACCGCACTAGCATTCGGATGCCCACTGGGGCCACCCCATTTTCTCTAGTGTATGGTGTCGAGGTAGTCATGCCTCTAGAGCTAGAAATCCCATCACTGTGCATATCCATGCAGGAGTTCATCGATGATGACACCATGCTAGGCTCACCTAGATCAACTTACATTGCTTGATGAACATCGTATTAATGCTCTCGAGCACCTACGCATTTATCAAGAGCGACTTAAAAGAGCCTACAATATGAAAGTCCATCTTAGAGATTTTTAGGTTGGTGACCTTGTTCTGAAAGAGAACCAACAAAATTCTAATTTGCCGCCCCATCTGAGGGATAAGTTTATGGCAAATTGGTTAGGTCCTTATGTCATTACTAGTCATATTGGACCTAAAACTTATCACCTAGCCTCCCTTGAAGGCGTCGAGGATCCTGAACCCTTGAACATCCTTCACTTGTGGCCTTTCCATGCTTAGAGTGTTGTGGCTCAACCTAAAATGCTCCTAGGCGGTCTATAACCATCTAGGTCACCCCAAAATGCTCCAAGGGTGCCTTTAACCCTTGGTCAACCTAAAATGCTCTTAGGTGGTCTATAACCATCTAGGTCACCCAAAATGCTCCAAGGGTGCCTTTAACCCTTGGTCAACCTAAAATGCTGTGGTCTATACCATCTAGGTCACCCCAAAATGCTCCAAGGGTGCCTTTAACCTGCTTGGTCAACCTAAAATGCTCCTAGGTGGTCTATAACCATCTAGGTCACCCCAAAATGCTCCAAGGGTGCCTTTAACCTACTTGGTCAACCTAAAATGCTCCTAGGTGGTCTATAACCATCTAGGTCACCCAAAAATGCTCCAAGGGTGCCTTTAACCTACTTGGTCAACCTAAAATGCTCCTAGGTGGTCTATAACATCTAGGTCACCCAAAATGCTCCAAGGGTGCCTTTAACCCACTTGGTCAACCTAAAATGCTCCTAGGTGGTCTATAACCATCTAGGTCACCCCAAAATGCTCCAAGGGTGCCTTTAACCCACTTGGTCAACCTAAAATGCTCCTAGGTGGTCTATAACCATCTAGGTCACCCCAAAATGCTCCAAGGGTGCCTTTAACCCACTTGGTCAACCTAAAATGCTCCTAGGTGGCTATAATCATCTAGGTCACCCCAAAATGCTCCAAGGGTGCCTTTAACCTACTTGGTCAACCTAAAATGCTCCTAGGTGGTCTATAACCATCTAGGTCACCCCAAAAATGCTCCAAGGGTGCCTTTAACCTACTTGGTCAACCTAAAATGCTCCTAGGTGGTCTATAATCATCTAGGTCACCCCAAAAATGCTCCAAGGGTGCCTTTAACCCACTTGGTCAACCTAAAATGCTCCTAGGTGGTCTATAACCATCTAGGTCACCCCAAAATGCTCCAAGGGTGCCTTTAATCCACTTGGTCAACCTAAAATGCTCCTAGGTGGTCTATAACCATCTAGGTCACCCCAAAATGCTCCAAGGGTGCCTTTAACCCGCTTGGTCAACCTAAAATGCTCCTAGGTGGTCTATAACCATCTAGGTCACCCCAAAAAGCCCCAAAGGCATCCATAAGCCCTTTGGTCACCTCAAAAGCCCCAAAGGCATCCATAAGCCCTTTGGTCACCCCAAATGCCCCAATGGCCCCCAATAAGCCCGTTGGTCACATGTATGTATATATCTATCAAATCAAAAATCAAAAACATCATATATATCAATCAAAAATACAAAAATATTGCATCACATTGCATCTTCAAACATCATCAAAACATAAAAAATACAAAAATATCATATTACATTTCATTGCATTATCAAAATCATCTGCATTAGGCATACTCATTATTGCACTTTGCACTATAGAGTTGCTCATACGTGTCTAGCACTAAGACTGTACATCCTGCATCAGTCCAAAAAAAAAAAAATGACAATTATGTCAAAATCATTATCCGCATCATCTCAGTTTTCCACTTATCATGTTTACCTACATTTTACATTGGTCATAACAGTGTCTATCTCCCGTCACATAGTCATTTGTTCTAGAATGTCTTCACGATTTTTAGTCACTCAACCATCTCTAGTTTTCTTTTCAGATTTTGTAGAAAGCTATCATGATTTTTAGGAGGTAGAGTCTTGCTTAGATTATACCTTGTATACAACAAATCCCAACACATTTACACATTAATAAATCCAAGTTTTGTGCAAGGAAAGATGAAACCCATGAAGTGGTCTAGGTTGCTTTAAGCGAAAAGGTTATCCTGCTCATCCCCCTATGTGAATGGTTCAAGAATGCTGAGAATTGGAAAAAGGACAAGCTCTTCCCTACCCAATTCCCCAAAATAAATAGTGGTTTTCACCACTATCAAAAATCCCAAATCCCAATTCCCAAAATCCCAAACCCCAAAAAATTAAAAAAAATCAAAATCCTCAAAAGTCAAAGTCAAAATAAACAGTGGTCATCACCACTTCCCAAATCCCTTGCTCAAAGAAAACAAAATACAAAATAAATAGTGATTATCATCACTACACATGAGCAAGTATCCC
This sequence comes from Wollemia nobilis, assembly GCA_028583015.1. Lineage (NCBI taxonomy): Eukaryota > Viridiplantae > Streptophyta > Pinopsida > Araucariales > Araucariaceae > Wollemia > Wollemia nobilis. The sequence continues at coordinate 268,000 of JAQPPZ010000620.1, read as the reverse complement.
AATAAAATTGAAGAAAAGAAGGGAGCTTGAGCTTGAATCCCTAGAATTCTCAGCATTTGGAAAACCATAAGGTGATCCTCATTACAGGTTTGGTGGATAGCCTATCTGTCAATGGCGGTAGCCTCCCGCATGATGATATGTCTATCACATTAGCTTTTGCGTGTGTGCAGACCAATGTTTGCATGTGGATGAGCTAGCTTTTGGTAGCCTATACTACCTAGTGGTCTAATCCTACCAAGTACAAACCTAGGATCATGACATTCATAGGGTGATCCTCATTCCAGGTTTGGTGGATAGCCTATCTGGAAATGGTGGTATCTTTATGCGTCTCATAGGAATGAACTCACTTGCACACACAGGGATATGAAGTATCTTGGTCATCCTAGCAGATTCATACCTTGTCAAAAAGTCTTGCATAGTCAGTATATAATATTTGATCAAGTTAATTAGAGTGTTTGAGTCTCAAGAAAACCTCATCTACATTCTTTAACATCTCATTTCACTTATTCCATTACATCACATTGCAATAATACATTTCCATATATCCATTACACAAAAATAGTACAAAAAGAAACAAAAGGAACTAATGCATTTTATACAATCTATGGTGCTAACATAGTGGGTCAAATCATTAGTCACAGTTCATTATATCAAAGCACTCAATTCATCCATCTCATTGTACATCCACACATATACATAGCAACAAATCATATCACAAAAGCATCCATATGCATACATAATAAACATCAATCACAATTGCATTACATCATAGAAGCATACATATGCATACATGGTACAACATCCATCAATACTACAACAAATCACATAACAATATCCATCTACATCAATCATTAGAATTTAACATACCATCATAAATCACATACATACATTGCATCCATATCATAAAATAATAAAAGAGACATATGATGACCATAACAAAATATCATATATATATGGGGTAAAAATATACATCATAGTTTCCAAAAATGCCCATAGGCTACAATAAAGTGGGTCCTCAGACCTCACCAATACCAAAAAGCAAAAATTCAAAAAGAGTCTCAATAGTATCCATCACCATGGTCATGTAGGACCGGTGCTGTGACTCACACTACCACCCATAGTCCGGGTCCACTGTGATCCCCTATGCCTGCTACCACTAACCTTGTCAGTCCTCCACCTAGAAGATGACTACACTATCTCGCTCTATCGAGTTCGATGTGAGCCACTGGTCTCCCCATCATCAGGAAGATGCCCTCCAAGGTGCACCACCTCCATCTCTAGTCTATCCATATAAGCCTATCTCCACTGTCCCCATGATTGGTATGTCTCCACCACTGACTACAATCGTAGCACCTCTACCCATAGCCTCTCTACCTCCCCAATACTAGACCCCTCCTACCTAGGACCCTATGCTCTCAACTATGCCTATAGGGAGGATATCTCAGCCTGGTCCTCCTACGCCTATGCTTGAAGGAGATCCCTCTCCTATCTGACCCTGACTAGCTCAGCCTGTAGCTCTAGGTATCGGTCACCCTATGTACCCTACTATACCTATGCCCCCTGATCCTTAGCCTCCCCCTCATCACCCTGATCCCCCAAGTCTAGTAGGTCCACCTACTCATCTGCCTATTGGTGATGCCCATGTGGCTCATCCACCTCTGCCTGGTCCTCCTCTAGAGCATCCTCCATCACCTCATTCACTGCCCCAGCTGCCTCACCTTTGAGAGCCCCTATACCTCACCACTGGTGCATCACCCACCATGAGTCATACTCTACTATAGTCCTAGTATCATCCACATTAGGAACATCTACTATAGGGTCTACCTCCTCTCCCACCTCCTCCACTCATCGGCTAGCCTAATGTCCTCTCATCCTCGTGCAACCCCTGATGCAACCTAAACTATCATGTAACTCAAGCAAACAAGTACTCCTACTCGGTACCATGCCATGCAATCAACCATCTACCCTACCTCACCCATCGGAGCTACTCTCCAACATCCACCCAGACTAGATAGTCCCTGTACGGTCACCATACCACCTACCCTAGCACTAGTCATGAGAATACATCGACATAGTGATCCACATCACCTATATGGTAATGACTCTACCCTCTCCTATGCCCTCTACCATAGGATAGCATATCCTATCTCCCTATCTACTAGTTGCACCTGGGTCATCCATGGTAGTCCATGTGGTCACTCCATAACTATGTGCTACCATCCCCAACACTACAATAAGAAGCTACACCCCAAGCCCTTCCATCGATGGTAGTGGATCTCATACAACTCATCATACAATTGTGCCAGTAGTGTAGTCCCCCAAGCCATCACTAGAGGCTCCTCCTTGGTGCACCCCACTAGGGTGTACACTAGCTCTAGCAGGTTCCAAGGGAACCTAGCTCCTGAAGAATCTGGAGAAGCATATTGGAGATGAGGGTCATCAGTAGCACATGCCTCACCCCCAATACCTTCTCCTCATGCCATAACCCCACCAGTATCCCTCCATTTAGGTATTCTAGCTCTACCACATCCACATCCTCACCAAAGTACCTCATCAACACTGCACCTCTCTGGTCATGGTGCGTAGAGTGGATCGATCGCCCCTCTATCGGAATCTATAGAATCTGATAGACATCCTCTAGCATCACCATCATCTCCCCTATGGGTAGGTGGAAGGTGTTGGTGCATGAGTCCCATAGGTTAATAAGAGCGGTCAAGTAGGCCTGATCACCTATCATAGGCTCCAATCGAGTAACCTGCTTGAGCCCCATGGCATCAAGCCACTCCCAGTCAGCCTCAGTCAAGGCATCTCGGGTGGTCTCGAAGAGCTTCGATGTGCGATACCGACTCTTCACCACCTGGTAAAGCAATAAATAAATAAGAATAACAATAAACCATGCTTCACAATGGCCTCCAAAAGGCCCAAAAACAAATGCACAACTAATCCATTATAACAATTTAATTCCAAAAAAAAATACAAAAATTTCAAAATATAACATATTACATCTACACTAGGGTTTCATTCCCTATCCTGTAATGTGATATGTTTAAAAATAAAAATTCAAAATATTCGTTTCTAACTTAGGGTTTCATTACCTTTCTCGTAATGTGATATGTTTAAAAATAAATTCAAAACTTGAAAAATTTTGGTATATTTTATCTACATTAGGTTTAATTACCAAAGGTAAAATAAGTTAAAAATCTGGTGCAGTCCAGTAAAATTAGGTTTAATTACTTATTTTATACAAATCAAATAAACAACAAAACAAAATTATAATTTTAAAAGCAAAAATAATGAGGAAGTTGAGTCACCACATACCCGCCTCACACTGGCTCCTCCATTGGATGCCTCTACTTGCTGACTCATGGTGGCCATGGGGTGATTTCGATAGCGCTTCGCTATAGAAAAATAACCCTCCTCTTCCTCACCTCTCAAATCGCTAGAGAAAACATGCAATAATGAGCCCAAAACTTGCATTTGAGGTTTATATAGGCCTACAACAGTTCTATTCATCCCAGGGTGGGACGAACACACTTTTGGCCATTCGTCCCACCCTAGGATGAATACCAAATTTGTATTCATTCCACCCTGGGATGAATACATAATTTATAGGTTAAAACAACTTAAAATGCACCAAAAGGGTCCAAAATCCCATAAAAATAGCTCTATTTTGGTCAAAATTTTTGTATCAATCAAGAGGCAAATAATAACACTCTTGGATGCTTGGAAAGAACCTTACTTCAATCCCTAAGAAGGCTAGTATGGCTGGACCACCCCATGGGAATGAGGTTTTTCATTCCTTTCCTCTAAGAAGCAACAAAGAAAAGGGTCCAATAACCCACCAAAAACAAGTCAAATCTGATGGAATTCATTCAGGGTCAATATGGAATGCAAAATTCTCATGGATGCATAGAAAAGTTACTATTTCACTCCCCAAGAAGGCCATTGTGGCTGGACCGCCCCACGGGAATGAAGTTTTCAAACTCTTTGCTTCCAGGAAACCTCCATAGCATCATCAAAATCCTTTCAAAACTATGCCATTTTCCAATGGATACAACTGAAGGTAACCTTAAAAAAGTCATCTGGGTCAAGCGACTCATCGCTTTTCTCATGAGTCATTCCCTCATCGACTCATCGCTTGAGGGGGTAGTCATACTCAGTTCAAAATCAACAAGCACACACTCAATCATGCAAATTGCATTCGTTCAACGAATCTTTGACAAAGATAATCACGCTCCTGCTTGGGGCAGCAAACAAGCACAAAATATCAAATTAAAATGCTTGGCATTGTTAGCATCATGGAATCATAGGCCTCACCTCTTCATGATAGACAATGTCTAAGCTTAAGCAAGTTCCTTAGCTCGTCGAAAGCAAGGATTCAAGAATGCATGCTCTTTCCAGGATTGGGGCATCTAAAGTTGGTTAGGTTATTGAGTAACCCTAATCATTGAATATTTTAGTCATCTATTTTTTCTTGATGTTGTGCTGCACACAATGCATCCCAAAAAGGGGCATCTGTAGACACTAAAATCTGGTCAATCCGATTATGCTACCATAAGCAATGACTAAAATGACATACCAAGGCCCCTAGGGCAGCCCTCAATAGGTATACAGTGGTTCTAACCACTCAGTGCAAGGTTTTGGAAGGTTTTAGGCCACTTTTGGGACCTTTTGAACACCCTGTTTCTATTCATCCCACCCTGGGATGAATACAAATCCTATTCGTCCCACCCTGGAGCGAATAGCAACATTCATCCCGAGGTGGAGCGAATAGCAGGTTTGACCAAAAAAAGTCAAATCTGGGCCAAAGGCACCCAGTAACGGTCAGATTCCTAGCTATTATTGCCCACAAGTCAGGGCACGCAACAAATCTTATGACATGCTCCATGAATGAGGCCAATTTGGGAGATTCTCTTCCCCCTCCAATGCATGCCGCCCTGGTGGCCAAGTGGCGCCTCTTGCCCTGCATGCCCTCGCATGCCTTTTGACCCATGAGCCTCCTTGGGCTATAAAGTGGATGCATTTTCCACACAAAATATAGAGAGGAATTTTGAGGACAAAGCAACGGAGTGCTGCCAAGATTTCCTTTCACCCTTTTGTGCCCATTTTTACCTCGGAATCTCTACCTAGCGAAGGAGGTTTGCGAGGGAACTAGTAGGCGCAATTTGTCACATAACCGAACCATATGAGTGAATTCCCTCACCAAATTTGATGAAAATACATCCCATAGTGTTTTGCATCAATCCTCAGTGGAATTGGTGGTAAAATTTAGGCGAAAATGGTGGGCGTCCCACCCCCGGGCGCCCCCAATTTGTGACAGTCTTATTCGTCCCACCCTATGATGAATAGAAATATATGCATAATTTTGTTACTATTTTTAATTAGTTATTTTCTACATTATCATATTATGCTGCAGTTCAAATTTCAGGCCATTCTGAGCTATATTGGCCGAGATATTGCAATTTTAGTGTTTTGTAGGGTCTCATGTAGGTCTCCGGTGGTCATCTGAAGAAACACCTAAAATGTCACTGATTTTGCAAATATGATCAAATGGGTTTCTTTAAAATAGCATTTTATGTGTTCTATCCAATTTTCATGTGTTTTGGATATGTGTAGGGCCAAAAATTGTTTGCTTTGTGTTTTGTAGGTAGTACACGGTCATTGCAATTATGAGGCACCATCGGACTCAATATTAGCGCAATTTCTGGTGATATCTTCCCAAAATATTCTGTTTTACATCCCTCTATAATTTCAAGTCATTTGGAGTTGATTTGATACTTATTCTCACTATTAGCTATTTGGCCCCTATGGGGATTGCATGTTTCTCATCACACGCACTTGCTATTTGACATTTTCTGTTTCCTTGTGTGTAGGTGCAGGTTATAAAACATATTGGGGATCAGAATAGGACCTCAAATAATCAAAGACACAAGTGGTGGCAGCATTGGCCCGCCCACTTCGATTGTGGGTACGAGGAAAGACACTGGATGTGCACCCGAGTTACTTGAAGGATTTTGATCCTTGGGCACCCGATTTGTAAACATTTGTATCATCCATTTGAGCCCTCAAAGGGGAAATTTTGTAACCTATATTTGATCTGCCCAATTAATAAGAAGTCAATTTACTTTGCATCATTTCTTGTTATTTGCTATCTTTTCCATCTTACTTGCATGCTTCCGTTTGATGCTCATACGCAATAGGACATAGATACACATATTGTTTATCATCATTTGGTGCACCATTTTTCCCTACTTCAATATGCTTCTAAAACTAAATTTTCTCCTGTGTTTTGATCAACTTTATTCCTACAATCCTCATTAGAGGGTATTGACTCCAAAGTTTTTATCTCTTTCTGGTCAGTATCTAAAGCAATTTTGATTTCTAGACAGTCAATTTTAGTAAGGTCAATCAAATATATAAAAGCTCCTAGGTTTCCATTTGATTTATTGCTAGTAAGATTTGCATTGTCTTCATTATGCATTATTTATATATTTTTCATTTATTTTTGGACTATTTCTAAGGCTATATTGGATTTAGGGATTCATTGTGTTATATAGTGGAATGCACTTCACCAGAATTATTCAATGTTAAATTTGAAATATTGACTACTATGTTGGATTGATTTTGATTGGCAATGGGGTTAGGTACTCCTCCATTGTTTGGCTATGTGTTCCATTGATTTACTCTTTGAAAATAAAAATTCCTATTCTAGATGTTGCTTGTAAGGTTATTAGGAGGTGTATTTTGAGGTACTTGCTTTTGCAGTTGAATCATATCACTACTAATATTTTGAATAAGTTTTTGTAAATTGTCAAGCTGAGAATTGGTATTATTAGTAGTATAGCCTACAATGGCTTGATTTGGAGTATTATTATTTGCTATAGTAGGATTCAAGAAGGTTGGTATTTTCTGATTTGGATTTGCATTTAAAAATATAGGTATATTCTAAGTGGGATTAAGATTTGGAAATATTGGTATTTGATTTGAGCTAGCATTAAAATTTTTTGATGTTGTTTGAGGATTATTATTAGTATTCATATGGTTGGTAAATTAATTATCTAGATATGAAGGAATAGTTGGATGGATGGGAGTGGTACTTGGATTATATGGCTGATTAAAATTGCTATATGGTAGAGTATTGAATATCGATAGTTGTTGTGATAGATCTTGGTTAATCATGGGAACTTAGTTGAATGCACTTTCTTGTCCTAAAGAAGGTAATTGAATGATTTTAAAATATTGAGGTATTAATTATTTTTCTACAGTTAAGGCTTCACTGTATGCCATGGGCAAGATTGTAATCTAAGGATCCCTCCTTATAAACATGGATGTAAGAGGATTTAAAGCTCTAAAATACATTTGTATGGCCATTTAAGAATTAAGTGTGTAGGGTGGAGTCAACCGATTATAAATTTTATGAAATAGGGAATTGAATAGCCTTAGAGACTCATTAGGCTCCCTTTTGGTTGTTGTAAATTGATGATATATGATAGCAGGGTCTATGGGTAATTTGAATTGACTGATGAATGTTGTTTTCAGCTCAACCCAATAAGTGATAGAATTTACAATTAAAATAATGTACCAATCATATGTTAGTTCATCTAGCGTAGGGGAAACATCCTACAGGTAACATCTTCATGTTCAACCTATAATCAAATTAAAGCATCCTTATAGGCTTGAATATGCTTTTTAGCAATCTTCTTATTGTGGTGTAGTGGTAAATGCCCTGGGTACTAGTAGAGGCCGACCTAGGTTCCATTCCCCTTGTCTCCATCCTGTAGATATATGGTATAGTTAGGAATGTCCTATGTGCTGGTAGAGATCGACAAGGCTCCATTTCTCCTATGCCCAACCTGTTGAAAGTGACACCTTGAAAGGGGTGTTTTCCACTATAAATTAGTTTTACCCAGGTGTTGTAGGTGAGTTGGAGAGGAGAGGGCAATCCTCCAAGAGAGGTACCAGGTTCGAATCTCCACCCTACCAAAAAGCTGAATTGGGTACCCAAAATCTAATTGATAATGTTGGTGCGGGTAGGGTCGGGTGCGACCCCGGGTGACTTTGATGGTGTAGAACCCCTGTTCGTGGTCTCTTAGACCAAGGAGGCCCCGCAAGGGGTTTTTCGCTTTAAAAAAAAAAAAAAATGCTCTTTAGCTATCTCGACTTCATCATGTCTATACATAGGCTAATACCTTTTAACAATCCTAGGCATATCATAGGCTAGTCCATGTATATTTAGTGGACTATTACCAAGGTACAAATTCTACCTTTGGTGTACTTAATAGTGAAAAATGGATCAATGTATGGTGTGATGTGTTGGGATGAGGTATTAATGCGGGGATGAGTACTTTACTAACCTTTAATTTTTTTGGGTCTTCTAGGAGCATTAGGAGGTGAAGTCAATATCCAGATCTCCAATTTTTTTAGTAGATTGGTGCATGGTGGTGCAAATTTGAAAGTGCTTTTGATTTTAAATTTGCTTTTACTTTTAATGTTCCTTTTGCTTTTAAAGTGCTTTTTTAAACACAATTAATAATTTTTTTTTTTTAATAAAGCACTTTTATCTAGAATGTACCATGAATTATTTGGAATCTTGCATTGTATTTCTATAAAAAGGGGAATACCCCTTGCATTATTATAATACAAATGTATGAAAGTTTGCTAAGAATAATAAAAGAGAAAAGCTACCTTTTACCCCATGGTTTTTTCCTGCACATTATAGGGTTTTCCATGTAGAATCTCATGTACTATTTATTGTTGTTCAACTTACTTGCTTCTAATTTCTTAACATATGGTATCAGAGTGAGGTTCTTTGAAAACTTGTTGGTCAGGGTTTTGTGGAAGTGGGAGCTGCAACAATGATAAGAGGTGTAACCAAGTTTGAGATTGAGAAATTTAATGGTAAGAAATTTTCCCTATGGAAGATAAAGGTGGAGGATTTGTTGGTCTAAAATGACCAAACCCTTGCCTTGGATAGGCTCACGAATAAACCTGACAACATGTAAGATGAGTGGTTAAAGCTGGATAGGAAGGCAATACCTATAATTTATCTCTACCTATAAGACTCTATCTTGTTCAATATTGCTAAAGAAAAGTCTATGAAAGCCCTCTGGAAAAGCTTGAGAAGTTATATGAGACCAAATTAGTGAAAAATAAGATATTTTTGGAAAAGCAACTTAATAGCCTAAGGATGAAGGAGGTTTCATCTATGGCAGATCATCTAAATGAGTTTAATACTCTAATCAGTAAGCTGGTATTTGTTGATGGGAAGAGGGAGGATGAAGATAAATAAATCATCCTACTTTTTTCTCTTTTGGACACCTGGGATCATTTGGTGATGACCATCAATAATGCATCATCTAGAGCTCTAAGAGTTGATGATATTGTAGCTACTTTGTTGGGAGAAGATTTGAGGTGGAAATCATCTTTGGAACCCTCAACCAATGAAGCCCTAACTGTGAGAGGTTGATCTAATGAAAGGAGTCACAAGGTAGATCACAGTCTAGATCTAAGTCAAAAGAATGCAAGCTGAAAGGAAGGTGTTAGCATTGTGGGAATTTTGGGCACTCGAGGGAGGACTATTGGCATCTAAAAAATATTAAGAATGGTGAAAATCAAAATCAATCATCAGTTGAGGCCAATACTAGAGATGTAGTAGAGATGTCAACATGTGAGGTCTTATATACCAGTAGCAGTAGATCTATTTTATATACTTGGGTTTTGGACTCAAGTGCATCTTTCCACATGTCTCCACATAGAGACTGGTTTGTCAAATATTAATCCTATAATGGAGTGATGGTATATTTGGGTGATGATGATCCTTTAGAAATTGTGGAAAGAGGGGATATAAGGATTAGGCTAGATGATCGTAGAGAAAGTATGTTATATGATGTATGACATGTACCTACTTTGTGGAAGAATTTGCTCTCAATCAAGATGATGGACAAGCTTGGGCATTGTACTACTTTTGGTAAAAATTATTGTAAATTTACCAGAGAATCCCTAGTGGTAGCAAAAGGAGAACCTTATGGGACCCTATATCGGTTGTGTTATGATACATAAACCATGTAGCAACAACAACTTCAGGCAATGCTTAGTATGGAATAATGCTATGACATCAATGCCTAAGATGAATAAGTGAAAAAGGATTAAAAGTTTTGCATAATCAAGGTATGCTATCTGGGATTAAGTCTTGCAATATAGACTTATGTGAGCATTGTATTTTTAGCAAATAAATGAGGGTTCGATTTACTGCAAGTCTTGGTAAGAGTTTTAATTTTTTGTAGCTTATACATCCTAATATATTTGGACCAGTCCCCATCCATTCCTTAAAATGTATCAGATATTTTTTGACATTTATAGATGATTATTCTAGAAGTGTGTGGGTTTATTTTCTGATAAATAAGTTGGAAGCTTTTAAAAAATTCAAAGAGTTCAAGGCAAGAGTAGAGAAAATTTTGAGCAAACCTATTTTATGCCTCAAGTCAGATAATGGGGGAGAATATTGCTCCAAGGAGTTTGATTAATTTTATACGTTGGAAGGTATTAAGCACCAGAAGACTGTGCCATATAATCCACAACAAAATGGTGTGGTTGAGCAAATAAATCACACAATCATGGAACTTGTAAGAAGCATGCTCAACACATCTAGGTTAGAGAAAAGGTTTTGGACAAAGGTTGTTAATATAATTGCTTATATTATTAACAGGTCACCTACAACTATGTTAGATGGATAAAATCCAAAGGAGGTTTTGTGTGGTAAGCTAGTTAATTACTCTCATTTGCATACCTTTGGATGTGATGCATTTTCCCATGTGCCAAAAGAAAATAGGTCTAAAATTGACCCAAAGTCAAGGAAATATGTTTTTCTTAGCTATGGATATACAATGAAGGGGTTTAGATTATGGGATCCTGATGCCCACAAGGTAATTATTATTTGAGATGTTATTTTTAATGAAAAATCCATGCAAAGGAAGGAGGTACAACAAACACCTGAAGTTGTACCTTTTGAAGTAGATATGAACAAAGCTAAAAATAAAGATAAGGTTGTTGAAGTTTTTGATCAACATGTAGATCATAAAGCTCAATATCCTGAATAGGCATAAGACCAAGATCCACAACAAACAAAAAATTGGGTTAGAAGATCTACATATCCACAAAAACATCCAGATAGGTATTCTCCTAATTTTTAGTCCTCTTTTTATTTGTTAATTGATGATGGTGAGCCTAGCTCGTTTAAGGAAGCTGGAGAATCTAAAAATGTAGATAAGTGGAGGAAAGCCATGGATAAAGATATGGAATCACTATGGAAGAATGAAACATGGGAACTTGTGGATCTCCCACCTAGAAGAAAGGCTATTGATAACAAGTGGGTTTACAAAGTAAATAAGAACAATGATGGGTTGTTGGAATGATATAAAGCTTGCTTGGTGGAAAAAGGTATGTACAAAAGTCAGGTATAGAATTAAATAAAATATTCTCTCTAGTTGTGAAGCTGACTACTATTAGAGTTTTACTTGCACTTGTGGCAACACAGGATTTAGATCTGGAGCAACTTGATGTAAAAACTCCTTTCTTGCATGGTGATCTTGAGGAGGAGATTTATATGGATCATCCTAAGGGATATGAAGAAATTAATGAAGGGTATTTGTTTTGTAGACTCGAGAAATCTCTGTATGGATTGAAACAAGCATGAAGGATGTGGTACAAAAAATTTGACATCTTTATGAAGAGCCAATATTTAGTAGAAGTGGAACTAACCATTGTGCATACTATAAGAGGTTTAATGATGACAGTTTTATTATCTTGTTGATGTATGTTGATGATATGCTAGTTGCAAGCCCTATCATGAAGAAAATTAGTGATCTATAGGTTCAAATGGCTAGGATGTTTGATATGAAGGATTTAGGAGCAACAAACCAAATTTTAGGGATGAAGATACACAGGGATTTAACAAGAAGGAAGATATGGTTATGTCAAAAGACACATATAGAAAATATTTTACAATGCTTCAATATGAAAAGTGTAAAACTAGTCAGCACCTCGATTCCTCTACACTTCAAATTATCTTCCAAATAGTGTCATAGAATAGAAGTCAAGAAGACAAGCATATATCGTGTATTGTATTCATTAGTAGTAGGAAGCCTCACGTATGTCATGGTGAGCACCAGACCGGATATTGCCCAAGTAGTGGGAGTAGTTAGTCGATACATGGCAAATCCTGGTAAGGAGCATTGTAATGAAGTGAAGTGGATATTTAGATATTTAAGAAGTACTTCATATGTTGTCATTTACTTTGGATCAAAATATTTGTAAGTTAAAGGTTTTATGGATTCTAATTATAAAGGAGATAGATATGGGAGAAATTCCACTACAGGATAAACTTTTACTCTTGCTGGTGGAGTTGTGAGTTGGACTTATAAGTTGAAGTATATGGTGCCTTTATAAACCACTAAAGTAGAATATATTATAGCAACTCATGCTACAAAAGAGGCAATTTGGATAGAGATAATTTTGAGTGACTTAAAGATAATGCAAGGAAAAACTATGTTACATTGTGATAGTCAAAGTGCTATTCAGTTAGTGAAGAACCCGATATTCCATGATCACACCAAAAACATTTATATCTAGTACCATTTTATAAAAAATGTGGTGGAAGAAGGTAGGATCTTGTTGGATAAGATTGATACTGAAGTGAATCCTATAGATATGCTTACAAAGTTGGTCAAGAGAGAAGTTTGAGTGGTGCAAAACTTCTCTAGGCTTGCTAAAAATATGATAAGGGTAGCATTGGGCGATTGGCACTTGGATGGAAAACAAAGGTAAAGAATTCCTGTATATTGACATCAAGTGGGAAAATAATAAGAGGTTAAGTCAATATCAAGATCTCTGATGTTCTTCAGCAGAGTGGTGCATGGTGGTGCATCTTTTAAAGTGCTTTTGCTTTTAAAGCTGTTTTTGCTTTCAAAGCTATTTTTTCTTTCAAAGATGCTTTTGCTTTTAAAGTTGCTTTTGCTTTTAAAACGAGTTTTTCTAAATGCAGTTAATAAAGATTTTTTTTTTAATAAAGCACTTTTATCTTGAATGTGCCATGAATTTTTTGGAATCTTGCTTTGAATTTTTATAAAAAGGGGAATTCCCCTTGCATTATTACAATGTGAATGTATGAAAGCTTGTTGAGAATAATAAAAGAGAAAAGTTACCTTTTAACCTGTGCTTTTTCCCTGCATACTACAAGGTTTTCCATGCAGAACTCATGTACTATTTATTGTTGTTTAGCTAGCTTGCTTCTAATTTCCTAACAAGGAGGAGAAAGACTATGAAATTTAGTGTCACTTTTGAAGGCCTTAGACGTGGTGATAATAACCCTAGGTTCCAGTATTAACAATCAAGCTATATAATATATGAAAACATATAATAGTGAAAATCCAACAAGTTTGGAATTCAAGAAATCAAGAATTAAGCTCATGCTTAAAAAATCTATAACAAGAATGAATCAAAGCTTACAACTAAGGTTATTAATCTGATTAGATTTATAGTAATAGTGAATCAAACATTTGAGGCTTTAATTAAAAATTCCAAGAATCAAATTAAACACTTTCATGCCCTCCTTCTAGTGCCATTTCATGTTGCATGTTAAGGTCTTAGAGAAAGTCAACAATTCAAGGCTCTAAAGTAACAATGAATCAGAGGTTTAGGCCCTAAAGAAAAATAAACAACGACTCTATAAATTCAAGGCCCTCCTTCTAGCACCATTTCCTATTGAGTGATATATCTGCCCAGCTGTAAACATACACCAATGGCCAGGACAAGATATCCTCTCCTGAAATGGAATATTTATTCCCCAAAGGTTATGGTAAGGTTGGTCTGATATAATTGATTGGTAATTTAAAGAAATATAAAGAAAATATCTGAAATATTTAAGTTCAGACATGACTTTTACAAGATCTAGAGTTAATTCATGTCATTAGGTTATGATTTAAGCTCAATCTATTAAAATTACTATTCTAGTCTTTGTAGATTTCATAGTAAAAGCATATGAGAGAAAGATTCTAGGCTTATATTCTGATAAAAATATTGAAAACATATTCAAAGAGATATTCTAAAACTTAAAGCAATGAAGTGCATATTCATGAAAGAGAAGTTTTAGAATATCAAGCTAAACTACTCTAATCTAATCAATTATCAAATAAAATCAAAAGGAAGGGTTAGGAAAATAAAGAAAATAAGCCATTGTGATCTTGGAGCCTTGCAAATAATTTTTTATAGCAACAAACTCTGAATAACCAATATTTTCAATTAGCTATCATATAATATGAAACTAAGGTAGTACCATATTCAAAGGGAAAGAGAGCAAAACACTAGAATTGAAACTAAGATAGTGCCATATTCAAAGGGAAAGAGAGCAAAAAACTAGAATTGACTTAAATGTAACCACCATCATCATGCATATATTACACCAAGTATTATAGTACTTTGCATTAAATTGAAGATATTCAAGAATTACACATTTTTAGAATTGCTTGCTACAGGTGATTGCCATCATAATTTTCCAAGTATAATGCTAGGGGCACAAAAAAGCCACCAACTACCAAAGAAGAAATAAATATTCTAAAGTCTATCACTAATGTAGATTCTAATGACCTTTTGGAATAGGGTCTCAATGGATATTAATATCCTTACAATTCAAATTTTCTCAGTGATCTACAATTGTAACAATATAGCTAGTTTTGGATGATGTGGCATTCTAGGGTCCTTCTTGAATTTGATATGCAATTTTTGCCCTTTATATCTGTAACTACCTTGGAAACTTCTTTTGAAATATTGGATAAGTAAACTACCACACTCCAAGATTTAATCTACTTTATAACTATCACAAGGGTGAGTGTTAATTCATATTATTAGGGTCTGATTTAAGCTTAATCTACTACAATTATCAATTTAATTATCCTATTCTTTGCAGATTTCACAGTAAAAGCATATGAGAGTAAGATTCTAGGCTTGTTGTATTTTGAAAACTTAAAGTAATGAAGCACATAATCATGAAAGATAAGTTTTAGAATATCAAGCTAAAATACTCTAATCTAATCAATTATCAAAGAAAATCAAAAGGAAGGGTCAAGTAAAGAAATAAAAAAGCCATTCTGATCTTGAAGCCTTGCAAAGAATCTATTGTAGTAGCTAACTCTAAATAACCAATCTTAGTATGATCATCTATCACATAATCTAAAACTAAGTTAGTGCCATCTTCAAAGGGAAAGAGAGCAAAAAATTGGAATTGACTTAAATGTAACGACCATCATCATGTGCAAATTACACCAAGAATTACAGTACTTTGCATTAAATTGAAGATATTCAAGAATTACACATTTTTAGAATTACTTGCTAGAGGTGATTACCATCACA
This sequence comes from Wollemia nobilis, assembly GCA_028583015.1. NCBI lineage: Eukaryota > Viridiplantae > Streptophyta > Pinopsida > Araucariales > Araucariaceae > Wollemia > Wollemia nobilis. Next base: position 252,598 of record JAQPPZ010000620.1, on the reverse strand, counting down.
ATTTTCCAAGTACAATGCTAGGGGCACAAAAAATCCACCAACTACCAAATAAGAAAGAAAGATTCTAAAGTCTATCGCTAATGTGGATTCTAATGACCTTTTAGAATGGGATCTCAATGGCTATGAATAGCCTTACAATTTAATTTTTCTTAGTGATATACAATTATAATAGTCTAGCTGGCTTTGGATGATGTGGAATTCTAGGGTCCTTGAATTTGATCTACAATTTCAGTCCTTGATCTCTGTAACTTCCTTGGCAAATTCTTTCAAAATATTGGGTAACTAAAACATCATGCTCTACATGGTATAAAATGAGGTCTGTTAGCTTTTTATGATGTATATTAAAGGAAATGCAACCCCAAGAAGTAAGCTATGATAAGTATATTATAATGGCACTAAAACATGAAGGAAAATAAGATGATAGACAACTGCAATAACTCAGTAATATGCCATTAATGAAAGCTCACAAAAATAATACAATGTAATATAATAGAGGACTTGAACACTCCAAATGTTTTAATAAAGAACTAAATTGTACCTACTACTATAATATAACTCTCTATAGAAATATTGTCACACCATATATACATTAAAGGCATATATATAGGAAGATATATGCCTTGGATTTTACTCTACCCAAGACTCTTCATCTACCTATCCTATGACTCATGTACATTGGGATTTACATGCACATTCTAACACTTGTGCGTTTATTACTTGCTTTAAGTAACTACTCAAACCTTACTCTAAAGTAAACTCCTATAATTATGTACCCAAGGTGGTATATTGACATGTACCAAATAATGTAATATACTCTAACACTCCCCTGTATTACATTATTTGGGTATTGAAGACTTTAGTCTTCAATATGGATCTTCATCCTTATGATGTTCTTCATCTTGATCTGGTCCTTTGTATTATCTTTAGTTTACTTTGCACTGTATCCATCCTTGATCTAGTTCTTCTTCTTTATTCTTGTTTTTGGATCTAGTTTTTGCACTTTCATAAGTGGTAGTACTATCACCTAATTCCTACAAACACATTTCTTCTTTGCATTTGTCTTTCTTATTACTATTCTGGTTATGTACAAAGGCATTTGAATAAATGCTTAAGGTTTCATGATAAGATCTTGAGTGAAGTATCAATACTGCATGAGGATTGAAATATATTTTCTAATAGGAATTCATCCATTGTTGTTTTCTCTTTAAGTAACTCAATCAATCATTTTTGTTCTATATTCTCATCTTTGTAGCATTTGAATGTAAGTAATGCCATGTATAATATGCTACCAATATCTAAAGGAATTTGAATATCACTCTTTTCATTATCAATTGCTTCAGTGAGTCAAGCATGTAGATAATATTCTAGGGTTTCAAAGTTTTCTTCTACAACTTCATTATGAATCACTTTTGAAGTAAGGTCTAAGTTTCCTTTAGACTTTATAAATAAATTCTAGATTCTAATTTTTATAACACTTGCCATTTTACTTATAATGGTGTTTTTCATATCATTTTTCACTATATTATTTGAAGTTGATATCAATTTTCCTCCTTAGTTTTAATAGACTATTGTCACTTGAAGACCTTATATCTCTCTATCTGAATTTTGGGCTGAATCAAATCTTGTAGTGTATGATTAATCAATAGATTTCTTTTTGCTCTTGAGAATATTTTTGATAGAACCTTTGAAGTAGTCTACCTTATGTCTCCCTAGTTTAGAGTATATGCTCAAAATTGCTAAGAAATTTTAAATTTTACAAGTTTTGTAAAATATCTTTTAACTTGCAAGTGTTTGAATGTGTTATGAATCTTTATAGTATGCTTAGATTTCCTAGTTTGAGTTGAATTCCTTTTGTCTCTCTAATGTTCAACTTCACTTTCTTACCTTATGTCTCCCTATTTATTAGTAAATAGAAATCTAAAGATAAATTGTGATGCACCTTCAAGTTTTAATAAGGTTCTTTTCCTTCAAGACCTTTTAGTTGGATTAATGTAAAATGTAATTTCCAACTTTCAAGCAATTATAGTTTTGCTTCTTTAATCCTTCAATTTTAATGGTTCAATTTTTCTAAATTCCAAGAAACTAAAGTTTGGTGTAGTATTCCTTATATCTCCCTAATTTGGAAATTTAGAAAGTAATAATATTTACAAACTAGTATTTCAATTTTTCCAATGTTGAAAATCTTATAACTCCTAATTAATTATTTGTAAATATTTTAATGTTTGAACCTCATGCACTTTAATATATATTTTTAAGATATATTTTCTTTGCTTAAATTTCCTTCTAATTCACTAAGATTGGTTATTTAATGCAATAGTAAACTTCAATCTTATGTTAGGTACCTTATAACACCTTAAGGAAAGTAAATATATAATTATGTAAAGCTTTTACCTTCCTTGAAATGTGTGTGCTGATTGACCTATGTTTTGGATTTTCTATCCACATTTTTGGCACTATAATGCTAGTATCCTATGCATGATTGAGAGTATTTATTTCTTATGGGTTCCTTATGACAATATTCATTCTCCTTAAATGTAGTTTGACTCTACTCAACATTTGATTCCAATGCTCAATCTATGTGCTTCCAATATCTATACTCTTCTTCAACTTGGGTGCTTTAATATGCTTTGTCCATTCTTAGAACACTGGCCACATAGTGCATACGATGCTTAGGCATATAAATGGAGGTTAAATTCTTGATGAGAATTAGTTTAGGTGCCTTAAACGCTCTTATCCACCTTCAAATGATGTGCAATGATTATTACTCCTCCAAACCTTTGAATGATGCTTTCAATGCTCAAGATGGGTGTTACTTCTATCTTGGATGCTCTCTTCCTGCATAGGCATTATGAAGAATATTTTAGCACCTTATTTTGTTGTGCCAAGTGGTACAAGATACCTTAGCTTGAGGTAGCAAGTGGTGCTCCTTTCCCTTGCATGCAATTTCTCCCTCAATAATTCTTGCCAACAAATGCAAGTTGTTTGGTCTTGGCTTCAATGCTCTTTCTCCAATGAATGGTGGCACTTATCTTCCATAAATTTAGCTCTAGAAAATATGGTTCTAAGGTGGCAATGGTGGTTCTAATATGCTCCAATGCTTCCTTCTTGGCTGACGGTTCTTCTCCAATCGATGATAGCTCTTAGGTGCTTCAATGCTATCCTCTTAGCTAGCGGTTCATCTCCAATCGATGGTAGCTCGTGGGTGCTTCAATGCTATCCTCTTAGCTGGTAGTTCATCCAAGCTATTTCTTGGGTAATGCACTCTTGTTTGTACCTTAATATTTTACGTTGCTTGCAATATATTATCCTTTGTGCTTGCTTTACATAGATTTGCAATGGGTGCAATACTGTCTTACATAGGTTCTTGAATGCTGTAGGTCACTTCTCTTATGCTGCTATATGTGCTATTTTCATGAGACTAATGGTGCTAGTTTTGGTGTATTTAGACACCTTAAAAAGCTTTGTTATTGAGCCCTTTGTTAGTTATCTTTCTAATATTGAATTTTTATCTACAAACTTGATAATATGGCCGGTTTGTAGACGTAATATGTTGGTTATTGTAGTGTCTTTAAGACACTCTAGCTTTATCCTTTTTATGCTATGTAGGACAAGAGAAATATGGTGTAATAATGTAAATACTTCTACCTTGATTTGCACCATAATTATGAGATCTTATAGTCTCTTTTTGAAGATTTCTATCTTCCTTGATGAGGCGATCTCTTTCTCTACTCCTTGGTAGATTAACATTGCCTTATTTACTAGAAAACTCTCTCCTCTAACTCCTTTGCTTGGATAAATTTGAAATAATGAATTCAAGATCATAATAATGCAACTAAAATGCCCTTTTGAATGGCTTAACTTTGCACTATTTTCAACTTAACTTGAATAATTAATGCACCTTTAATAACTAGTACGATGCAATAGAAATTTCTCCTTATTGCTACTTTTAATCAACTCTTAATCTATGCAACCTCCACTTAAGAGTAATGTCTTCTTTATTTCTAGTAAAATATAGGATGTTGATATTTTTATTTCTCTTGAAATATATATAACTCCTATTTTTGATATGCATGTTATCTTCTGTGCTCCCTTGAAGACTTTAATATGAAACCTTCACTTTGAAACTTTTAAACTCTAATATGGTGCTTAATGAAACTTAATAATGAATCAAATATAAGTGTTCAACTAATGAACCTTTTGCACCTAAGTTGCTTACCTTTATGACCTTTGTAGATGATGTATTTCTTGGTGATTGGATTCACCAAATTGCTACCTTGTATTAGATGTAATCGTAGCTCTTCCTTGCTATCTAAAATAGCTCGTTAACTCACCAATTCACAGCTTTGAAAACACCTTTAACTTGCTGCTCAAAAATATAGTTTGGTGGTTTTAATTCTCCTTCACAATGCTCCCTTGAGTTCAAAAATTTAGTAGCTAATACTGCTACCCAAATTGCTGCCTGTAACTCTAAAAATTTTGGATTCTAATGCAACCAATTTATCCTCCAGAATGTTGTTCCAAAACTTCCCAATTTGGTAGAAAACTCCTCCAAATTGTAGCTAAAACTCTCCTTATAGAAATATTCAATCTTCAGCTATATAAACTAGTAACTTCCTTTGTCTGAATGAGTCTTCTTTCCTTCAATGGTAATCTTCAAATCTCTTGGATTTGGTGGCTTCTTCTAAGTCCTTTCTCCTTCAAACTCCTTATTGAATTATGACTTCAAGCTTAGCCTATCTATTGGATTTCTTCTCAATATTTTGATTGTCTTGAGGTATTTACTACTCTCCTCAAAAATTTGGTAAATTTCTTGACAAATTCTTCTTTTGGGCTTATTATTAGATGGCAAAATTGTCCCAAATTCTATTCTTTCAGGAACTTCTTGAGTTCTCTTGAAATATCCTCCAATGGAGTTTTCCTAGCCTTTTTCTTTCTTGAGACCTCTTATCTAGGATCTTCAAATTTCGTAGCTTCTTTGGTCTTCTCAATAAGACCTTTTATTCAATCTTCAACTAGGGGATTTTGTAATGAGATATCCTCTCAGATATTTGAAATTTGCTACTACTGGAATCTAGAATATGATATTTGCCAGTCCTTCTCTATCTTCAATATTCAAAGAACTAGAAATTCTTCAATGGGACCTCTTGTGGGTCTCTTCAGCTTCTAGTGTTATTTTCTCTTTCTAAAAATTGTAAGCTTTTTAATATTTAGTGGAGATCACTAATCTTCTCTAGGACTCTTTTTTGGAGTCTCTTCTTCCTTGAGGTTGTAGTAAGGCTCCTCTAGCCTTTTTATCTCTTCTATAATTTGTAGGTATGTAACTCTAGCAATGGGATTTTTTTCTTAGGTCTCCAAATATTTGTTCTTTTATTTGTTGCTTCAAGTATTGATTGATTCTAAAGAAGATATTATTTATAATTCTTATAGGAAGCTTTCCAACTTTCTTTGAATCTCCATTTTCTGCAATAAAATATTAGAAACTTTAATGGAAGAAAACTATAAATCTAGAGATAATCAGTCTGTAGACACCTAAAATACATCATGTTTAGGAGAATACCCATATGGAAACATTCGGAGACCATATGAGTCATATTGGACCTTCCAAGAGTTAGAAGTGGTCCTAACTACTCAAAAGGGTAGTTCTAGCCTATTAAGGCTCAACCGATCTCAAGCAGAGCAGCTGCCACCTCTAGCCGATGAAGTTAACAACGACTACACCTAGCCACTACTATCGATAGTGGCTAACACCATACCCAAATATAGCCATGAATACAAGCCCAGATCATGTAGTATGACTACACCTTACATTATTTATGGGTATATTTTGGCATTGAAATCCTAGAGTTCCTCCTAACTGCCCCTTCAATGTAGAATTATGACTGATTCTTCCCACCTGATGAGGCCTATAAATGCCTCATTATTGCACTATGTTTGACATATAAAAAACTGCCATATTACCAAACATGACAAGTTAATTGCCAAATAGTTGATTAAAATATATTATTTGTTAATTATTTGCATGATTTTATGTTTGGAACATTATACCCCTGTTTTGACTATTTTTAGCATTTTATGCACTATTTTAGTTGATTAAGTAGCAAATAAAACTATAGTAAAATTACATTCTGATGGTATGAACAGATGCCTCTCATCGAGAACTACAACTTTGCTTTTTGAAGCAAGTCAATCCGAGCTGTAGATAAAAATTTATGAAGGTTACATCATTCTGGAGCTCATTCTTTCTGGTGCTTACTCAATGTTCATGCCTTAGTCTTTTCTGGAGCTGTTAACAGGTGCAAATCTACGTTAAGGGGAACATTGGTGGATCTACTAGGAATGATCCAAAGTGAGTTAAAGTACCAAATTCATACCAATGGTACTTCATAGTAGAGAGAACACATGACCCAAATTTTAAGGCATATGGACAAGTAATATGGAAGTTATGGGGCCCACAAAATGATAGTTTCACACTTTTTGATAGCTGAGAATTTTGGAAAAATCTATGTTAGAGGCCAACTTGACAGCGATGCTGGGAGCAATTCTTGAAGAGTTAAGAGCTGAAAATTGAACCAAATGAATTTCATACAACCAAGAACATGTGGATACAATTTGGTATACATTGGAGTTACGAGGCACAAGTTATGAGCACTCCAAAAGAGCAACTGGGCATGTTTTGACAGCTGGAAATAACAGGTGACAGTCCATACAAATTCCAGCCACCTGTCACTATGAAGGAAGGCATGGAATTTTTCAACTAAAGATGAGGGAAATACTTGGAAATAGTTAAGGGAAGATAGGGAAAGTCTCCTACCGCTGTCCCCACCATTCCTTGCCAACCAAAAGACGCAGCTCATGAAAAAGATCAACTAAAGCAACTGACCTGTCCTGAAATATCCCCCAGATTTGTTGCAACATAATAGGAAAATAAAGTTGCAAGATATAAATGGCATATTTTGTGTATGTAAATAGATATTAGATATTTATAAAAGGTGTAGCTCCCATGTTGGTTGAGCTAAGAAGAAAGCTAAGTAGCAATTAGAAAATAGGAGATAGAAGCAGAATATATCAGACTGTAACAGTGTGCAACAGAATATGTAATGTTATTTTCTAGATAAATAAAGTGCAGTTTTCCATCATCTGTTGTTATGCATGAGTGTGTTAGTATTTAGTAAGTAGAAGAGATCTTATACCTTCTTCTGGAAAAGGGAGCAAGGGCCACTTCCAGGCCTAGGAGAAGGACTGACTGACAGGTTTTCTCCTGAACTTTGCTGTAGCAGAATTGAGGTGGATATTTGTCAATTTCTTTATTTGTTTTACACTAACCATTGTTGTAGATTTAGGATTTATTTTCCATGTTTAAAAGTGAACTTTTTAGATTGCATAAATGTGTGACAATTGATAGAATAAGTTAATCTATGATTTCTTGATTCCATGTTTTAGTAATTAAAATAGTTTGCAGCAGTATTTTGGTTTCTTTACCTTCAACAGATTTATAAAAGTTTTCTTGCATTTTCTTTTTGTTGTCAACTACTGTGATAGAATATTGACAACCTTTTGAAACAGAACACTGACAGGTGTTCAACTTGTGTTTACTTCTAGCAATTTCCCTTCTGCAAAAGTAATTAGGATTAAATTCTGTAATTGTACTTAGATTTCAATTTATGTAACTTAGGATCAGATTTCCATTTATGTAAGTAAACTAGTTTGTTTTATGTAGCATAGAAGTAGAAAGGTGATCTAAAAACCCCCACATAATTTGTTCTGCCAATAAAACCTGCTATCCCAAATGAACTAAACTACAACCCCGCTTAAGTCTTCTCTCGTAAATAGCCTTGGACACCACCCTGGATTGACAAATCATTGAGATTAAATGATGTGATTAATGACACACATCATTTTGGTGCCATTATCGAGGACATGGTGTTGTTAGAAGGTGAAAAGCAGCCCAATAATTGTTAAATGTGCTAAGTTGTGAACTTTAGAGTAAAATCTGGATAAATAACTGGTATAAGTAACTATTTTTGGTAAATTGCATTTCAGTCCATTTAGGAAACAAGCAAGAAACCACAGGAAGAAAAATTTCACAAGAGGTTGAAATTATGTCAAAGTTGTCTAAATTTTTTATTTCCAAAAATGTTGGAATTTTCAAAGAATCACAATCATCCACTTCAAGCACTGCAAGATCCTTTGAGAAATCATTACAAGGAGGAAAAATCAGTAGTTCAACACCACTTTCTCTTGACAAATCCATACAATCAGGACAATTTGATAAGATTTATAATTGTTTTTGGGAACCTACAATGGAAGGCTCACTAGAAAATTCAAGAAGAACCAACAATGTGCTCCACCCTAGTGCAACTAGTGCACCTCCCAAAAATTTTCAAAATCCCATTCAATTAGATCTTAATCAAAATGCTCCCATGAAGGTCATTTCACTAGCAGTGTTACCAAATTTCAAGGGAGTTACATCTGAAGACCCTGATATGTTTTTATTTGAGTTTAAAATTGTATGTCAAGCTCATGATTACACTAATGACAATCAAAAGCTCAAACTGTTTCCTTCCACTCTTAAAGAGTTAGCTCTACGATGGTTTATCACCTTAGCACCTGATTCAATTAGAACTTGGGATGAGATGGAAAATATATTTTTGGAGAGATACCAAGAATATTGTCAAGTCAAGAATCAAAATGATGAATTTCTTACAATGAAACAAGAGGAAAATGAAATCTTAGAAGACTATCTAGACAAATTTTCTTTTGTTCATAAGAGATGTGGAAGTATTGAACCTAAAATTTGCAAAGTCATATTCTTAAGGGGATTGCAAGATGAATCTAGGGATGCATTGGATATCTTGGGAAGAGGAGATGCAAATGCACTTGAATTTTAGGAAATTATTAAACTCTGTAAAAATTACTCTCATTCAGGGCATAGAAAACACAGAATTGGTAATGATAAACATGATTTGAAAGAATGCATGAAAGAGGCTAATATTTTAGTACATCTTGATAAAATATTAGATGAAAAGAATGAATCTACTGAACCTTTAGTCATCTATTGTTCAAAATGTAGTGAGAAGCAACACTCTCTTCATGATTGTCCTTTGAACAAAACATTTATACCTGCTACATGTAGCATTTGTCAAAAAGGACACCCCACAGATCAGTGTAGTTTATTGCCAGAACTCAAAAGTGTCTTTGAAAAAAAGTCTCAACCTATGAAAAAAATCAATTTTGTAGGACAAGGAAAAGGGAATAATTTTCATAAATTTCCATATCAGAATGCTTCTCAATTTCCTACACATTGGAGGAATAATCCTTGGTATATGCCATGGTCTGCTTCAGGTCCACTTCAACAATGTTGGAGTCAACCACCATGGGCATATTCCCAACAATGGTCTCAACATGGTTGGGTGCAACAACAATGGAATCAACAACATCCACCATGGTTGCAGCCAAAACTATAGGGATATCAATGGGTACAACAACAAAAACTATACAATGGGCAACAACATTATCAAAACTAGAAATCAAATTTATTGCCTACTTATACCCATAATTTCTTTCATGGACAACAACAACAACAAGCAAAACAACCTCTATTTTCAGCTCAACCTGTGGTCAGTCCAAATCATGTTAAACAGGTAACCCCTGTCTCTATGGCTAAATCAGAAAATGCAGCCATAATGAATGCTAGTGATTGTGATAAAACTCAGTTGTGTTCAGGTAAACCACTACTTGAACCTATTCCACTTATCAGTGTAGAAATGGGAGTGAAAAAGAATGAACATGAAAATAAATCTGCACTGAAATATCAAAAAGAAAAAGAAAAGCTCTCTCAAAAGGATTTAATGGGAAAAGCATCATATCTTGAACAGTTGGAAATATCAAAACTAACATCTTTGAAATCAGATTTGATAAAGGAATTAAAACATTTAACTGTTACAATCCCTTTACTTCAAGCTATTAAAGATGTACCAATCATTAATAGGATTGTTCAAGAAATGTGTTTTCAGAAACCAAGAAAAAAGAAGAAAGTATATCCATAAAACATACAAGTAGGTGGAAAATTAGTAGACTTGCTTCCAGGAAAACTTATTCCACCTAAGTATGATTGTACAGGAAGCCCACAGTTTCTTAGAACACATAAGGAAAATGAAAATAATACTTCAATTTTGGCCTCCATTGTTGTAAAGGAAAATGTAGAAGAGTTGGATTCCTCCAAAAAGTCTGTTTTTGCTGAAAATGTTCAAAATTCAGATTTTAAAGATGAACCAACTACTGTTCAACAATTATTATGGAATGATGAAAAGCAGAATTCTGAAAATTTGTCACCCATTCCAGTACAAAACAATTTTCTTCATTTACCACATGGATGTCATAATTTTTTCTCATCTTTTCATTATCATTTATCAAAGTTAATTCTTTCAAGAATTGTTTTTGGTAAACATACATAGATTTTCCATTCTTTTCCACCATATCATTGCTTTCTTAATTCATTAATGCATCATTCTCCAAGAACCAATTCAAAACATCATGGTACAAAATAAACTGAAATGCAACCAAAACAACCTTTGAACAACAATAGTTGGTTGACTAAAAACCAGGAAGCAAATTTGTTTGATGTATTGATCCAACATCCTAATGCTTTACTAACACTTTATGCATCTTTAGCAGTTGGCATTGAGTTGTTGCAGGTACAAAAAAAATAGATTTTGCAGTTGAATGCATTTGATGAACTTTGGTTGGAAGCACTTCACCAAACATAGTTCATTCAACAACAATGGAGAATGTGGCATGATGATCACATTAAGAGCAGCAAGGATGAACCAAAGGAGATTGAGAATGAACTTTCTTCAGTTGATGATTCAAGAAGGACATTAGTGGTGAATGGACATCTTTTACAGGTGTACCATAAACCACTAACAAAGGTGGAATTTGCTCAATATTTCACACAATCACATTTGCATATGATAGAAGAGGCTTCCTCTTCTAACAAAGATTCCAAATGATCATATCTTTGAATCTTGAAAAAAACAAAAGAAAAGAAAAAGAGAAAAAGAGAAAAAAAGAGAAAAAAAGAGAGAGAAAAGAAAAAAATGAAAGAAAAAGAGAAAAAAAGGAAAAGAGAAAAATTGCAGCATAAGGCATGTCCCACAAAATGAAGATACATGAGGATATGCATCAATTTTAGCAGAAAGAAGAACTAATGAGGTCAATACTTCATTTCCAGCAATACAGAGGCAATGATGACATCATAAGATTCTTACTACTCATATGGAAGGAAGGTTGCATCATTGTTGCAACTTTCAACAGAAAAAGATGTTGTTTTCATACAGAAAAATTGATATGTTTTTGTAGAATAAAGATTATTCTTATCCAAATAAGAATGAGAGAAATTCTCTCTCATTGCAACCTCATGAGATACATTCTATCTCATTGAAGCCCCTAAAAAAAGAAAAAATGAATAATTTAGTAGTGAAAACCTCCTTGGAGGCGCTGCTGAGTTGGCTTGCATGAAAATCGGTTTTTCGGTGTGCATTGCCTTGTTGATCCACCCATCATTGTTCCACCATTGTACAAATCTCACACTACACATGTGTTATGTTTATGTTTTCAGATAGCTTGCTAACAATCATCGGAAGCAGCTTGTAAGGTGCATGATAAATTTTTAGGACAATAAGGTATGTGTTTCTTGCATTTAGTCATAGTAAGTATTTAGCATTTAGTGTATGATAATCGGTATTTGGCATAAACTATTCATACAATATTGGCAAGTTAAAAAAAAAGTGGAACATGTTGTTCAAAATGTCAAAGAACAACCCCTTCTGCCCTTATTTGCATGGGAACTTCAAAACTGTGCAAAAATCTGATTTTGGGATAGACATGGCAACAATTCTATTTGAATTAGTAGGGCAGATTTCAGAAGGAGAACTACAAGTTGATACCCCACAAATGCTTCATAAATATGAAGAGGATAATCTAGAAAATGCACCTAAAAATTTTGTTTTACTATTGTTGCAATAAAACAACATGAAGAATAACATCTAAATAAAAGGATAGAGCAGGGATTTTTGATGTTATGGAAGGCTTATACACTCTAGATATGGGCCCACAATAGAATGTACAACTAACTTTTGCATAGAAGGTCAATTTTGCATTTTTGTCTAATCTTCGAAATAATAGGTTATCTTCAAAATAGTAGATTTGTCTAATCTTCAGAATAACAACTTATCTTAGGAATAGCAAAGTTTGTCTGATCTTCAGAATAACAGGTTATCTTTGGAATAGCAGAAGTTGTTATATCTTTGGAATAGTGAAGTTGTTTGATCTTTGGAATAGCAGAAGTTGTTATATCTTTGGAATAGTGAAGTTGTTTGATCTTCGAAATAGCAGAAGTTATATCTTCGAAATAGTGAAGTTGTTTAATCTTTGAAATAAACAGAAACATCTTCGAAATAAGAAAAACTGTACCAAAATTCTTGAAAATGCTGTAGAACAGCAAAATAAGTAGGACACATCAAATATTGAGGTTCCTAAAGCTCAAAATCATCCCACCACAAGTAGTACATCCCTCCAAAAGATTCAAATTCAAATTTTTGTCAAGTCATACATGTGCTTAGTTGTAAAATGCTTGATATAGTGCAGCAAGGAGGAATTTCTCGGTAGCAGGTGGTAAAGGATATGTTTTCACAAGGATAAAAACCTGCATATTACTATGGCCTACAAGGATGCATGAGGGCATGCATCAGTTCAAGCTGGGGGGATGATGAGGCCTATAAATGCCTCATTATTGCACTATGTTTGACATATAAAAAAATGCCATATTACCAAACATGACAAGTTAATTGCCAAATAGTTGATTAAAATATATTATTTGTTAATTATTTGCATGATTTTATGTTTGGAACATTATACCCCTATTTTGACTATTTTCAGCATTTTATGCACTATTTCAGTTGATTAAGTAGCAAATAAAACTATAGTAAAATTACATTCTAATGGCATGAACAGATGCCTCTCATCAAGAACTACAACTTTGCTTTTTGAAGCAAGTCAATCCGAGCTGTAGATAAAAATTTATGAAGGTTACATCATTCTGGAGCTCATTCTTTCTGGTGCTTACTCAATGTTCATGCCTTAGTCTTTTCTGGAGCTGTTAACAGGTGCAAATCTGCGTTAAGGGGAACATTGGCGGATCTACTGGGAATGATCCAAAGTGAGTTAAAGTACCAAATTCATACCAATGGTACTTCATAGTAGAGAGAACACATGACCCAAATTTGAAGGCATATGGACAAGTAATATGGAAGTTATGGGGCCCACAAAATGATAGTTTCACACTTTTTGACAGCTGGAAATTCTGGAAAAATCTATGTTAGAGGCCAACTTGACAGCGATGTTGGGAGCAATTCCTAAAGAGTTAAGAGCTGAAAATTGAACCAAATGAATTTCATACAACCAAGAACACATGGATACAATTTGGTATACATTGGAGTTATGAGGCACAAGTTATGAGCACTCCAAAAGAGCAATTGGGCATGTTTTGACAGCTGGAAATAACAGGTGACAGTCCATACAAATTCCAGCCACCTGTCACTATGAAGGAAGGCATGGAATTTGTCAACTAAAGATGAGGGAAATGCTTGGAAACAGTTAAGGGAAGATAGGGAAAGTCTCCTACCACTGTCCCCACCATTCCTTGCCGACCAAAAGATGCAACTCATGAAAAAGATCAACTAAAGCAACTGACCTATCCTGAAATATCCCCTAGATTTGTTGCAGCATAATAGGAAAATAAAGTTGCAAGATAGAAATGGCATATTTTGTGTATGTAAATAGATATTAGATATTTATAAAAGGTGTAGCTCCCATGTTGGTTGAGCTAAGGATCTAAGAAACTTAAGTAGCAATTAGAAAATAGGAGATAGAAGCAGAATATATCAGACTCTAACAATGTGCAACCGAATATGTAATGTTATTTTCCAGATAAATAAAGTGCATTTTTCCATCATCTGTTGTTATGCATGAGTGTGTTAGTATTTAGTAAGTAGAAGAGATCTTATACCTTCTTCTAGAAAAGGGAGCAAGGGCCACTTCTAGGCCTAGGAGAAGGACTGACTGACAGGTTTTCCCCTAAACTTTGCTGCAACAAAATTGAGGTGGATATTTGTCAATTTCTTTATTTGTTTTACACTAACCATTGTTGTAGCTTTAGGATTTATTTTCCATGTTTAGAAGTGAACTTTTAGATTGCATAAATGTGTGACAATTGATAGACTAGTTAATCTATGATTCATTGTTCCATGTTTCCAGCAATTAAAGCAATTTGCAACATTGTATTTGTTTCTTTATCTTCAGCAGATTTCATCCAAAGTTTTCTTGCATTTTCTTTTTGTTGTCAACTATTGTGACAGAAGATTGACAACCTTCTGTAATAGACCACTGACAGGTGTTTAAATTATGTTTAATTCTAGCAATTTCTCTTCTACAAAAGTAATTAGAATTAAATTTTGTAATTGTACTTAGATTTCAATTTCTGTAACTTAGGATCAGATTTCCATTTATGTAAGTAAACTAGTTTGTTTTATGCAACATAGAAGTAGAAAGGTGATCTAAAAACCCCCACATAATCTGTTCTGCCAATAAAACCTACTGCTCCCAAATGAACTAAACTGCAACCCTGCTTAAGTCTTCTCTCGTAAATAGCCTTGGACACCACCCTAGATTGACAAATCATTGAGATTAAATGATGTGATAGCTTGACAAGTTGGATCGAGTTCCCTTGAGACCAACCCCAAGAAGAATTTCTACCACACATTCTACCTTAGGAAGTTTGTGTAGCATCACTACTAGACACACCAATGAACCAAGGGAAGCTTCCAAGCAACCCCAAAGCACCTACACTACCTCTGACCATCAAGGTAGATAACATAGGTCACAACACACAAAACAAGTCACCCTGGTAGATAAGGGAAAGAACACAACAAGAGCTTCCTTGAGGGACCTAAATATTAGAACTCCTCACATGGAGTTAGAGAGACATGAATCTTCAGTATCAGGTCATTCTGACCACATACATAGGTTAGAAGAAGTGCTATGCATTGAGCGAAAGCATGTGGAAGCTCTTGAGCAAGAACATAGGAAAAGGCGCTTGCGCCTACAAGAACAATGCCCAAGAGAGGAAAGTGCTAAGCATGAAGAGCTAGAAAATAGGTTAGCTCAAGCTGGCACACACATAGGTGGTGAGAAATACCAACATGAAATACGTGTCGATTCTTAGTAGGAGAGAAGCACTAGACAAAGAAATGAGCATACTCACCATACTTCACAATATCGACAACACCTGGACCTTGAACAAACATAATTCAATGAGGACTAGGTAGGGATGGACTATCAGGAAAAAATATACTCTGGACCTCCATCCATGTTCAAGGGGGATGAGTACATACACCCAAATCAGGAAAACATAGGATTACCTCCCTTACCACCACGAGTAAACCTTTAGGAATAGGAGATAATTTCCTTGAAGGCATAGCAAATACTCGTCGAGAGAGTCAAATATCTCGAGAAGCAGGACACAGGTGGATAGAAACTGACATTGATCAAGATACACGACCAGCCTCTGTGTCCCTTAGTACCGATTCTTGCATATCCTAGGCACTTTGAGATGCCTAGGCTAGACAAGTTTAAGGGAGAAGAAGATACACAATAACACATTATAAAATTCATGAATGCGTGCTTCCATCTTGAGAAAAATGATACCCTAATGCTTAGAAAATTTATCATGACGTTCTTGGGTGCAACGACTCAATGGTTCAATTAGTTTCCCAAGCATAACATCACTAGTTTTGAGCAACTAGTGAATGCATTTCTAGAACGCTTATCCTTTGGCACCAAGAAGAAGGTGAACCTGTTTGATCTGGCTAATTTAAAGCAGTATGATGATGAGCAAGTTATGGACTATGGGGACAAGTGGAGAAAATTCATGGCAAATATATCATTCTCTCTTTACATTGAAGAGCTCATCTGAATTTTCATGAAAAGTTACACAAAACACATCTCGTTGTTATTACAACTGCAACAATATGAATCATTCGAAGAAGCCTTGGCTCAAGCTAAGCTTGTAGAAGACATAAAGGTCAATGAAGGATACCTAAAGCTTTGAAACAAGAAAGAGTGGATCAAGAACAATTAGAATGACAAAAATTAATAGAAGCAGGCCAAGTTTGCTTAGGTTAATCAGGCTATTTTAAGCATTCCCAAGGGAGGTAATGGTCAACAATCATAGAATTATTAGGTGCTCCCCCCACCAGCCAACTATGACCCTAAGAACAACCAGGGTCGAAATAGGAAGCATTGACCACCTCGTTATTACATAATTTAAATGAATCGATGTAATCAATTGAGTGAGGCACAGAGGATAATATTTCTTGGCATGCAACTTCTTGACCCTAACCATCCCAAGAAAAAGGGATATAGGGAATATCAATACTGCCTATATCATAGGATACAGGGGCATGACATCAAAAACTGTATCGAATTCAAGAATGTTGTGAAAAACATGATTGAGAAGGGATAGCTAAAAGTTGACAACCCGCTAGCTCTTGAAAGTAAATATATAGGTATATTCAGGAACTCATTGCTAAATCATGAGACCCCTAGAGATTAGGGCACCCAAGTCAACCAATTTTGAGTTGATCCACCCATTCATGGATGCATCAAAATGGTTGAGATAGTTAACATGGTAACTAGGAGTAGATGATATGGCCAACCAGAGCCTCCAACGAATCCCATTTGCATCTCGGCTACACATCGATAGAGACAGGTGCAGAACAATCCTCCAAGTCTACCAGCATGACCTGTGATAACTATTAAGAGTAAACTAGAATAAAATCTGCAAATGACTCCAACCAAGTTGTCCATTTAAGAGCTCATACAGTCTCCTAGGCACAGGGATATTCTTATGGAGATTTTGAGATCAATCGAGCTCCAAAACCAGAACCCAGAAGCATTAACACATTTTGTGGGGCAAGTACAATAGTGCTAAGAGCCCGTGATCCATTTTTATGATCATAAAATCAAAGAAGTGTAAAATACTATATCAAAACTGCCTCTGCATATTATTGCATCCATCAATAGTATACCATTCAACTGGGTTCTGATCGACATAGGCTCATCGATCAACATTATAACAACAAAGGCTATAGAGCACCTGAAGATCCCTAAGTCCAACATTATCCCTACTTCTTACATGTTAAGGATTTTCAACGATACGCTATGCTTCACGATGGGTACAGTCTTGCTACCTATAAAGGTAGGACATAAGACCATCCCCATGACGTGTCACATGTTTAAAGGGGTGATGCAATACAACATCCTTCTAGGGCATCCCTAGATAAGGGACATGTAGTGTGTCCCCTCAATATTGCACCAATGCATCAAGTATGTGCATGAGGGACAAGTTCATGTGGTGCCATCAGATGAAGAGCCGTTTAAGTACATGCATTAGATCAACTTATTGAGGGAATTTGTCCTTATGTCAACACACCTGTACATAAGACCTTCATCCTCGACCATGCAGCCAAGAGTCAAGAGCAAATCAATGCAAGGTGACCCATCCACGTCGACACCACCTCCTACATCCAAAGCTACTGGTGCTTCTGAGAAGCCTTCAACATCTAAATCAAAAGATACTTAGAAGCTAAAAGCATCCTTAGTGGAAGAAGGAACTATGGAACTTCCAACCATAGAAGTTGCAGGAACTATGATTCCCATGGAGGAAGATTATTCTAGGAGGTACCTCAACCTACCTCACTTGTGTCATCAACAACATCATCTACACCGCAGGTTAAAGTTCACCTAGTCAACATAGGGTTAGGTGAATATCTTATGTAGAACGTGAATTTCATGTTGATTATTGAATCTACGTAAGACATGGGATGACCAAGAGTCCCAAACATGCCAATAGGGATAGTGGTTCCATTAGGTGTTCCCACTAACCAAACCAACTTTATATATGCTAGCTTAGATTACACCCATAGTGCTCCTGAACTTGAAAGGGATGAGAATGAACCGTTTTTACTACTTACCAAATCCTGAGTTTGCACTAAGATACCTTGAACGCTGCCATTGGCATGGCTATGGCTTAGGTATATATGAGCAGGGAGAGTGGATTCCATTTTAGCCACACTATTAGGTACCTACTGATAGGTTTGTACTTGGCTATTACATTCAAAGCAATGATGACTCGCTAGCAGTAGATAGGCTAAGCTTCGGGTGCAGGGAAGACCTTGATTGGAATCCCTATCAACCCCCTCATAGAAACTACTAGGATGATGAATGAGTGGCTATGGTCAATATCAAGCCACCCAACGAGTATCATCTCAATTCCTCTCTTGAAGCACGCCCATCATGAATCATACTATGGGAGGATTAGCCAATTCATGGCTATGAGAGGGAGAAGTATAAATATATCTTAGGTGAGGATGAAGAGGGAACTAGCTTGGCTTACCAGGGACCTTAGTATGTGCAAAATATCTCTTGGTTTAGCAACATAGACAATGGATACATTTCAGATGAGAGTGGCTATGAGTCATAGGACTCAATAGAGATGGCCTACCAGGGGCCTAGACATACACGCCCCATCGTAGGGACAAATTTTAACATCAATGGTTTCTTCATAAGTGATGAATATTATGAAGAGAAAATTGAGATGGCCTACTTGGGGCCAAGACATGCGCGCCTCACTCTAGGGCCAAAAATAAATGCCAAAGGTTTTTTCATAAGCGAT
Source organism: Wollemia nobilis (assembly GCA_028583015.1). NCBI lineage: Eukaryota > Viridiplantae > Streptophyta > Pinopsida > Araucariales > Araucariaceae > Wollemia > Wollemia nobilis. Next base: position 233,808 of record JAQPPZ010000620.1, on the reverse strand, counting down.
GATGAATTTGAGGATGAGACTGAGATGGCTTATCTTGGGTCTCAACACTTGCATCCAGTCGATCTACTTATTGAAAGAAAGTGATGCTCCACGCCATAGATCCTGACCTTCACTTCCTAGGAAGACTAGTAAACCTAGATGTCATCTATCGCATGGTCTTCTCAGATCCGTTGACATTTAGAGAGCTGTTATTGCCTAACAATACCATTATCTCATGTATTCACAAATTGGATCCTGATATCCCTATGCCCCCAGAGCCTCATCATGAGTATGGAGGGTGAGCCATTGATATAGATCTTCACTCACATGATCTCCATCGATTTGACCACTCCACTCCATAACCTAGAAGATCCTTCAAAGCCATTGTGTCTTAACTTAGATGCTATTGACTAGGATCATGCTAATTCAACCCTAGAGCCTAAATATTTATTCCCTAATGAAGAGATGCTACAACCATTCTATTTTGCACCAGACTATGCACATGATGTCTATCACACTGGTCTGGACCCTGAGTCAGTAGGGCCTATAAATCCAGTAGATGACATCCACTTAATACCCACTCCTCACCAGCTTGAGAAGGGGTCACATATCATGATAGAGGAGACTTTCAAGGTGGAAAACAGTGATGATCCCTCTCAACCAAAGAAATTCAATTTCGGAGAAAGCTTATCTCCAGAAGAACAGGCCATCATTATTTCTCTATTGCAGGAGAGACCAAATCTCTTTTCTTGAACCTACAAAGACATGACGGGCCTAGATCCAAAATTGGTTGTCCATAACCTTTCACTAGATCCTCTGAAAAAACTGATCAACCAGAAGCTTAGAAAGATGCATCCGACCATCGCTTTGATGGTAAAGAATGATTTGCAAAAAACTATTGGATGTAGTCTTTCTTGTTTCCATCGACTATCCGAAATGGGTATCAAACATGGTACCTGTAGGAAAAATTGATGGAAGAATTTGCATTTGCATGGATTTTGGGAATCTCAATAAGGCAACATCGAAGGATTCATTCTCGTTGGCCAACATAGATGCTCTCATAGATGCAATTGCAGGTCATGAGATGATCTCCCTAATGGATGATTTTTTTGGTTATAATCAGATTCAGATTAAACCCGAGGACCAACATAAAATCGCATTTACCATTCCATGGGGGACATTCTATTACAAAGTAATGTCATTCGGCCTTAAGAATGCTGCCACATATTAGCGGGCTATGACATAAATTTTCCATGACTACATGCACAAGATCTTGGAAGACTACATCAATGACTTACTAGCCAAGTCATTACTACATGAAGAGCATGCTGAAACCCTTAGAAAGGTCTTTGATTTCTTGATTGAGCACAATTTCAGGTTGAATCCCAAGAAATGCATCTTTGGCATAACTTTTGGAAAACTCTTGGGATTCATCATTTCTAAATGAGGCATCGAGGTAGACCTAGAAAAGGTAAAGGCTATCCTAGAAATGGCCCCGCCAACTAACATCAAGAAAATAAGAAGCTTACAAGGAAAAGTAGCATCCATAAAGTGATTCATCCCATAATTATCAGATAAATATCGACCCATGAATCGACTGCTACACAAAGGGGTCCCATTCTAGTTGGATGAAGAATGTCAGCAAGCCTTTGCTGAAATCAAGAAGTACCTAGTAACACCACCAATATTAGCTCCACCAAGGCTAGATGTGTCATTCTTGCTATATATATCTGCTATCAATTTTGCTTTGGGCACCATGTTGGCTCAAAAGAACATGCAAGATAAGGAACAAGCGATATATTATATCAACCACACCTTGGTGAGCTACAAAATTGGATATGCATACATAGAAAAACTATGCTTAGCTTGCAACTAATAAATTGCACCACTACATGCTGAGCCATACGACGTATGTAATATCCAAGAAAAATCCTTTACAGTATATGATGAGCAAGATATATTATAATACACATACTGTGAAGTGGATCATGCTATTGATAGAATTTGACCTGGAATTCATAAGCCAAAAGTCCATCAAGGGATAATTCATAGCTTATCAACTGGCTGAGGTGTCCCTTCAGAATAGTAGGCCCCTCACCATAGAACTTTCTGATAATGTAGTCTTTGCACTATCAGAAGCACCCGAACCCAAAGAACCAAAAAATAAAGTTGACATGACTTTGTTCTTCGATGGTTCGAAGTGTGAGCAAGGAGGTGGTGTAGGGATTGTATTTTTCATACCATAATATGCTCCAATGCCCTTGTCATTCAAGATAGACTTCCCTTACACAAACAATAATACCGAATACAAGGCCCAAATCTTGGGTCTCCAAATAGCCATTGTTATGAAAATCAAGAGGCTAAACATCTTCGGTGACTCCCTCCTCATAGTCAACCATGTCAAGGGACTATTTCAATGCCGGGATCCAATATTGAAAGCTTACAAGGAGCTTGTTGATCCATATCTAGCCTAATTAGAGTGGTATGACATCGAGGCTATTCCTCGTATGTCAAATAGATTCATAGACACCATAGCATCATTGGGATCCTTGATACCTCAAAATCCATCTGTTGATTTCACTACCATTCATGTGAAAATGATCTTGCACTCAACGATGTAGCATGAGGCTTTTGATAACAAAGAATCAGTCAACATGATTCATATAGAACCAGACCACGATTGGTTCTATAAAGCCAGAGCCTTTTTATAGAAGGTACCTTGGGGATCCTTTATCTCTTAGGGTCCTATGGGAAATGGTACCACCATTCACCACAAGGTTGTTTCTCAATCTACATTTGTGCACATCAAATCATAGGAGAAGCAAGTTGTCTTATTGATCGAGGTTGTAGCTTATCAGGATTGGCTTTCCTAGTTACAAGATTTCTTGAGACTTGGAGTTGTCCCACAAGGACTATCATATACTGAAAGACGAGCATTCAAGCAAAAAATAACAAGATATGTATTTCTAGGAGGTATATTGCATCATCAAAGCTATGATGGGGTCCTCCTTCATTTCTTAGAGCCCCAAGAATTAGCTTGGGAAATTTTGCAAGCTCACAATAGTACATGTGGTGGCTGCTTTAGCGACATGGCCATTGTCAAGCGTATCCTTTGAATGGATTATTACTGGCCCACCATGGAGAAGGATTACCTGTGAGTATGTCAAGAAATGCATTAAATGCAACATCATGCAAATTTTATGCACCTACCATCTCAGGCCTTACAACCCATTCAGGCAACTTGGCCATTTTCTTAGTGGGGTTTTGATCTAATAGAAAATATCTCTCTCTCATATTTGAGTCGATACACATTTATCTTAACGACCACTAAGTAATTCACAAAATGGGTGGAAGTGGCCCCATTAACGTCGATGATTGGTCCTTATATTACGGAGTTCATACTTCACAAGATCATTTATCTCTTTGGGGTACCCTTAAAAATAATCTTGAATAATGGTCCATCTTTCAAAAATAAAAATATGTGAGCTTTAACAACCAAATACAACATTCGGTATAGTTATGTGACACCATACTATCCATAGGCAAATGGGCAAGCAGAAGCCTCAAACAAGACAATAGTATCCATATTAAAGAAGACGGTGAAAGAAAATCATAAGGATTGGCATCTACAAATATCCTTGGCATTATGGGCTTACAGGACTAGCATACGAATGCCCATTGGGGCAACATCGTTTTCTATTGTATATGGCACTGAGGCCATTATGCCATTAGAGTTGGAAATTCCAACATTGTGCATCACATTGAAAGAGTTCATCAATGACGAAACTACGTGAAAAGCTCACCTAGATAAATTTATCCTTCTAGATGAACATCGCATTAATGCTCTTGAGCATCTTCATGTTTATCAGGATCGTCTAACACGGGCTTAAAATAATAAAGTCCACCTGACAGACTTTAAGGTTGGGGATATTGTGCTTAAAGAGAACCAATAGAACTCAAATATACCCCCACACCTGCAAAAAAAAATTACGATCAATTGGATAGGTCCTTATATCATCTCTAAGAATATTGGACCTGGGGCATATCGCCTAGCATCGCTGGAAGGTGTTGAGGAGCCAAAGCCTCTCAACATTATTCATTTAAAGGTGTTTCACACATAAACACAACAAAATAACAAAAACATTCAAATAAATTTCAAAATCACAAAAACAATAGAAAATTTCAAAAGCAAAAAGCTCCAAAGGCATCTTAAAGCCCTTTGGTCAATTCAAAAAAAGCTCCAAAGGTATATTAAAACCTTTGGTCAAATCACAAAAAGCTCCAAAGGCATCTTAAAGCCCTTTGGTCACACACAAAAAACTCCAAAGGCATATTAAAGCCCTTTGGTCACACACAAAAATCTCCAAAGGTATATTAAAGCCCTTTGGTCACACACAAAAGCTCCAAAGGTATCTTAAAGCCCTTTGGTCACACACAAAAGCTCCAAAGGTATCTTAAAGCCCTTTGGTCACACAAAAAAGGCTCCAAAGGTATCTTAAAGCCAATTGATCACACACAAAAAGCTCCAAAGGTATCTTAAAACCCTTTGGTCACACACAAAAAGCTCCAAAGGTATCTTAAAGCCATTTGGTCACACACAAAAAATTCCAAAGGTATCTTAAAGCCCTTCAGTCAAAAAACAAAAGGCCCCAAAGGCATCTCAAAGCCCTTTGGTCAAAACAAAAATCAAGAAAACTCAAAAACATTCAGAATAATAAAAAACTTAAAAAACAATTGAAAGCATCAAAAATACAAAAACATTTGCATTATACATTCACACTTGCATCCATATAGTTGCATTGCATTAGGTATTTGCATCCATTGCATTTACATTTAGTAGGTTGTATTCACAATATTACAAATGACACCACATTTGTACATCAATTATGAATTGTCAAAGTACATCATCATCCATAACCCATGTGTGTAACTGTGTTTTTCAACACAACCCCTCTTGTTGCTATAAGGAATATAATAGGGTTTTTGGGTCACTCAGCCATACCTAGTTATTTGATCAAACTATGTAGGAAGTTATCATTGCTTTTGATAGATAAGGTTTAGTTTTGATAGCACCTAGTATATTTTAGAATCCCATCACTAATAAAAACAAGCAAAAATCCTAAACAAAGCAAAATTCAAAATTAAAATAAACAAGTGATTATCATCACTACATAAATCCCTTGCTCAAAGGAAAAACAAAAATTCAAAATAAACAGTTATTTGCATCACTAAGCATAAGCAAGTATCCCAAAAAATATGAAGAAAAGAAGGGAGTATTGAACTTGAATCCTTGGAATTCTTAGCATTTGACGAACCTTAAGATGATCCTCATTATAGATTTGGTGGCATCAAACCTACCTGGCAATGGCAATATCCTTCCACATGATGATATATCTGTCACATTAGCATCTTGCTTTTGTACAGACCAATGTTTGCATGTGGATGGGCTAGTTTTAGGTGTCTTGTATCACCTAGTGGTTTAATCCAACTGAGTCCAACTTAGGACCAGGATGAACATTTGAGGATCCCCAATACAGTAATGGGCTGAATGAATCCCGTCTGACACTGGGGTATGCTTATGTTTTATCTAATATATTAATTTATACACATAGGGATAATGAGTATTTATGTCTTCATAACAAAACTTTATCCTTTAGAAGTTTTGTATGAGTAGTATGCAACTTTTTATAGAACAACTAAGGTGTTTGAGTCTCATGGAAAACCTTAAAAATCCTCTAATAGCAATAAGTCATATCATCAATCATATCATCAACTTTATTTAAGAGGTTTTGTTTGTTAAAAGGTGTGCATGAGATAGGATAGATATCAGATGAATGTCAACAATGACATTTAGATGACCACTGACTATTTCGGGTATATATCATAAGAAAAGTACATACATATCACATTATCTCATCTCACATTTGGATGTTTAAATTATTAATTATTATTATAAGAGTTATTATTTATTCATGATTTTTATACATTCTGTGATGTCTTCCATTATATTGTCAAAAATCATATCATATCATACCTTATATTTTAAGTGATTAAAGCATATAGGTTCATTCACAGTAAATAATCATCACAATGCATTTTACACATTTCATTTATCATATCATAACAACATCAGTTAGATGCATACAATAGAACAAAATTAAACATGCATTTAACAATGAGCATTGCATCCATAAATGCATACATCTAGACCATCTACACATCTAGATCACAACATATAATAATACATCCATCATATAGCATAAAATCATATATCCATAATGCAACACAAAAGCATAAGTAGTCCATTTACACATCCATATCATGGCATTTAAACATCTAAGCATCGCATACATCTACCATCTAGATAATGCATCACATCACATCATATAACATAAGCTCATGATACTGCATCACATAAACATAACAATAAAATGATACACATAATGAGCCATAATCAAGTCATATATATATGTGTGTGTGTCTATCAATAAGTACATGGAGGGTATAAAACTGCCCATAAGCTACAACTATGTAGGTCATCTGACCTTACACTAAAAAATAAAGCCAAACAACAAAGCCATCAAGCTGGTCCTGCACCCCCTGCCTCATCTCCATCCTCGGATATGTCCCTATGCAAACAATGGGAGCTAGTTCCCATAGTCCTCTATGTACGGGTCCTAGTCCTCTGGATAGGCTAGACCAAAGACTACCATGATGTAGTCCGCATGCTATGCTATGACCCCCCTACTATGGGTATATCCCTAAGAGTGGCACCTAGTAGTTGAACCTGAGACCTCAGAGTAATGATGTAGGCAACATATGATGCCATCTGGTCCTCGTTCTCCTCTATGATCCCTTGTAGCCGTCTCACCTTAGTCCCTACATCCAAATCTGTAGCCCCCTACACAGTAGGAGTGGCTAGCGTAATCTAGCTTCAAGTGACATCTTGCTTTATAGTGAGCTATGCAACCTATGTTTGAAGTGTAGTAATGGTAGAGTCCCTCTACTGTATCTATATCTGAGCTACCTATAGCTCAACCTCAACCTGATGCAGCTGAGCTTGGAGAGGGGACTCTTGATCCTCTAGAGTTAACTCCTCCTCCTTCTCAGGGGCAACTTGATCCTCTGCTACCTGCTCCTTTGCCACCTACTACTCTACCTACCCCCAACCCTCAATTAGAGCCTACACTCAGTGCCCATCAATATCCTTAACCTCTATCTCATCCAAAGACCATTCTAGATGGCCATCACCTTACCACAATTGTGTAATCCACCAACAAGTATACGCCTTAGTAACTTTAGCATTAGCCATGCCCGCATCAACTACGAGAGGGTCATCCTCCTCTAAAATTTTTGTAACTCAAGGTGGTGGAAGGTTCCTCTCAATAGCAATCCATTTGTACACAATTGGATCAAGAGGAACATTTTGCTGAATGTTGAACTGTCAGAGCACCCTGGAATAGTAGGACTCCTTGATACCATCCTTGTGGTCGATAATCCATTGATTACATCGAGTCTAATCCATGAAACTATATGGCTCCCTCCAGGCAGAGAAGTCATAGTAAGGCCTCCAATTGCTGTCAATGGCCTACAGGCTAGTCAAAGATGTTGTGTAGTGGGAAATCTCCCTTGCATGAGGTTAACTCTTGCACTCCTCGCACTCTCTAGGCCACCTAGATCTATAGAACTATGCCGGACTGACTATCTCAGTAATCTCCAAAAGAAGTCCTTTGGTATGGTCCACCCTGATGTGCTCCCATTCCCAGATCTAGAGGATCAAATTGCAAGTAATGCTAGCTCAACCACAATAATAAATATGATATACATCATCATAGCACTACGCTAGCAAAGCGCTCCCCTAAGCATAAATTATAGGCTCTGTGTTGTCCATAAGATCTTGAACCATTGCTAAGATGTTCCACAGGAACCTCACTCCAGAGCAGTCAGGTAGAAGGATGCTATAGATAAACATAAACAAGACAACATATCTTCGAGAAAATACATCCTCCTAGTACCACTGAACAACGAAAATCCCATCATCCTGGGTATCCTGGAATGAAGCAGCAACATGTCTCTTAAAGACCCTTGCAAAGACTACATCTTTGGCATCAGTGGGGGAATAAACAATGGGTACTCCATCAAAGGGGATCCAAAATATCCTGTAGATGTCCTCCGATGTGATGGTCATCTCATTGGTGGGGAGATGAAAGGTATTAGTCCAGGAGTCCCATCTGTGGGCTAGGGAAATGAGGTAGGCCTGATTTGAAATGATCATCAAAAGCCTAGTAACGTACTGGAGCCCATGAGCATTAAGCCAACACCAGTCCATGTCATCCATAGGAGGAAAAAGGTCCATAAGCAGCTTCGGGTCTTGAGCCTGAGCAGATAAAATATAAGAGTGTAAAATAAATGCACTTACAAGATATAATCAATAAAGTCCTAAAAATGGTGCAAGATAATATAAGATAAGCCTAAGGGAATAAGCATAATGGCTAAATGCACCTAAAAAAAAAAAAAAAAAAAAAACTACACTTCAAAACTGCAAAAAATCAATTAAATTGCTTAAAAATTCAAAAATATGAATAATAAGTCTAATGCCTCTTAGATGCTCATGCTAGGAGCAGCCACAAATCGATCACTGAAGCTGACAACAGCCGACCTCCAATGGTAAAACATTTGACTATTAGAATTTAAGCTATTCACTAACAGTAACAACGGCCAACCTCAGGCCAGTGAAGCCGCTCTGAGCATCAGCGGCCAAAGAGCGACACACCAACGGTGTTCCCCCTTGGCCAAAAAGCACAAAAAAATTAAAAAAATCCTAAAACTAACTTGGACCCACTAAAACTAACCCTAATATTGACCTATTGAAGGGTTTGATTCGTTTACAACAGGTTTAGTGAGGTTCATTTACCAAATTAATTAGTTGGGTTCAATTTACTGAATTAAATAAGCAAATCAGGGTTTGACAAAGTACCCATGAAGCTCTAGCTCCTCCGCTCGTAGATGCCTCCCCCTGCTTGGCCATCATGTACAATTAGCATAAAATATGGTAGCACTCCATGTCACAATTGCACTTTCTCACCTCAGAGCTCAAAAGTGCAATTGACAACTAGAAATAATGAAAGGTAAAACCCTAGAATTTACTTTTATATTTTCAATTTTTGCCTTGACCACTATTGGCATCAATGGCCTAAAATTTTTGACCATTGGGCCTGACACCAGCCACGAGGCGATAACTGGGGTCATTGGACCTAACAACGACTAAGAAACAAGGAGAAGTTTACCCAAATTCTCACCATAAAGCACCTCAAAATGGGCCATTAAGCATATCACTTGGTCCAAAATAAATAAAAAAGTGCATAAATACCAAAACAACAAACATAATTTAAACTCCAAAAACATCATAAAATTTAAACATCACAAAAATAAAATAACAACAAAAATTTCAAGTGAGCCTCGTATTTCGTTATTTACTCTATACACCTGGCGGTTGCAGTGACTTGCGCTCCATGCAATCCGACAATAAGAGTAAATTACCATAAGGCCACTTGGGAAAAATTGGTTATAGGTGAATTGAGACATTATTTCAATCCCGATGAAGGCCATGGTGGTCGAAATACCCCACGAGTGAAGATTCAACTTAATTTTCCTATAACATCTGCACCAAATCATCAAATATAGTGATTCAACACAAGCTAATATAGAATTGCTATCATCTTAATTACCTAAGAAGGCCATTGTGGTTGGACCACCCCATGGGTTAGGGATGAACAATTACTATAAATGGTTGAGATCAAACCTAATATGGGATCTGCCAGTAACAAATGCAAACCTCTAAAAAGGTCCAAATAATTCATCTTGGTCAAGCGAATCATCAATTTATTTATTGTCCTTTCCTCATTGACTCGTTCCTTGAGGGGGTAGTCAAAATTTTCAAATAATCATAATCAAAGTCAATAAAAGATCACTCGATCATGTCAAATTGCGTTTGTCTTACGAATAATTTCCAACAACTATCATAAGCTTACCCTTTGTTGGGGAAAAAAGCAAACATGATAGTTAAGTTTGTAGCTCTCCTCCTTTTGGACCTATAGTAGTACTAAAGCTACCCGATCGCTGCTGGATGTGTGTAAGCTTTCACATATTTAAGCCTTCCACCCTATTGGAAGCAATTATTCTAGGATGCACACCTTCTGCATGACTGGGGCATCCAATGTTGATCAGATCAATGATCATCATGCAACCTACAATATGGCCCTAGGTGGTCTATTTTTGTTTTACGTTGTGTTTTCCCACAACGCATCCCAAAAAGGGGTATCTTTAGACACCTAAAACATGTTATGTTTAGGATATTACCCATATGGAAATATTTGAAGATCATATGAGTCATCTTGGACCTTTACAAGAGTTAGAAGTGGTACTAACCACTCAAAAAGGGTATTTGTAGCCCATTCAGGTTTAGCCGCTCTCAAGCATAGCAACCGCCACCTCTAGACGTTGAAGCTGACAGTGGCCACACCTAACTGCTACTATCAATAACAACTAGCACCATGCACAAATCTGGTCATGAATATAGGCCCAAATCATACAGTCTGACTGCACCTTGCATTGTTTACGGGTGTATTTTGGCATTGAACTCCTAGAGTTCCTCCTAACTGCCCCTTCAATGCAGAATTATGATTGATGCTTCCTACCCAAGATAGTCAATCGCATGCAAATTTGGAGCTTGGCTTCTTCAAGAAGCTAAGATCCAAATTCAGATCCAAAAGAGAGGGAAGTCTACATATCGACTCTCCCAAGCAAAGCAAAGAGATCCATGATTTTTAAATTTTATGCAGTGAAGCCCTGTCAATTTGGAGAGAGAATCTACGCACACTTGAGGAGCAATGAGGTGCTATCTAGCTGAGAAGAGACTAAGTACCCACTATTTAGATCCATTATTATTCATTGTCAACAAGTGTACCAAGACATAACTAGTGACCCTTGAACATCAATTGGAGCAGATTATCTGGTGCTATAGCCCTTGGATCACAAAGAGAAAGGTTTTATTTTACGATCGCTATCCTAGATAGTGGCCTGTAGGTATAACCTAGGGTTTAGATATTAGTTTTATTTTTTCTAGCATTAGATCTAATTATTTTTAGTTTCAATATTTATTTCTAGCATAGATCTGATTTACTTTGTGCATTTACATTATTGTTCTTTGAGATATGCATGCATTTTCATTAGTTTCATTGCATTTAATCATATTATACTTTTTAATCTTGATTATTAGATTTGATACTAAAAAACTCATCCGGGAAGGCAACTCGGACTACTAAGTGTACTATTTTATTTCTATGTATGCAGATCTATAGGTTTATAGGACCAGTTTAGGACATTAGAGCATGAGATCCCTCCTGGACGAGAGAAGGAGGCATCGATGAGCCCTCAAACAAGTTTGTGCGTGAGATTGGGAAGCCTATGAAAGCTCGCCATCCCTTTGCGAGGGGATATTTATTCCACTAATTATTTCTTGCTTGTAATACATTGTATCGAACTGGGTATTCCTCAAAGGGACAAATATTGTAATCGGATTCAGTTTTGAAATCAATAAAAAGTAGATCTCTTTGTTGTTTTTATTTATGAGTTACACATATTTGCTTCATTTTTTTGTATGATACATTAATAATGAATAAATCGCAAATAGGAATGCGGTGCACGCTTCTCGAGGTCACACACAGTCTTCACTAGTTGATTTGTTAATCTAGTGAAATCAATGCTAAGTCCTAGTCTTCACAAGTTTGTTTTGCAACTCTATGGAAAGATGCTAGCCAAATATATTTTCAAAAATTCTATAAATGAGATCTTTGAAATCCTCTCAATCTCTCTTGTGGCTTTCTCTCTATTTCCTATTGATCTATTGTGTGCTTTGATACCAATGTTAGCTTTTGATGATGTATATTAAAGGAAATATAACCACAAGATGTAAAATAAGTAAGCTATGATAAGTATATGATAATGACACTAAAATATGCTAGAAAATAAGATGATAGAATTTTGCAATAACTCAATAATATACCATTAATGAAAGCTTACAAAAATAGTACAATACAATATAATAGAGGACTTGAACGCTTCAAAAGTTTTAATGAACTACATTGCACCTACTACTATAATCTAACTCTCTATAGAAACATTGTCACACCATCTATACCTTAAAGGTATATATAGGAAGATATGTACCTTGGACTTTACTCTAACCAAGACTCTTCATCTACCTATCCTATGACTCATGTACATGTGGACTTACATGCACATTTACATCATTGCACATTCTAACACTTGTGCATTTATTACTTGCTTGAAGTAACTACTCAAACCTTACTCTAAAGTAAACTCCGACTCTAGTTATGTACCCAAGGTGGTACATTGGCATGTACCAAATATGTAATATACTCTAACAAGGTCTAGGTTTAATGTACCTTTATTTCTTCTTCGACCTTCACATTTCCTTCTCTATCTATCTTCATCTTTACTTATTCTGGTTCACTTGCGTACAACACAAAATAAATGATAAAAAATTAAATCAAATTAACACTTTGGCAAAAATAATCATTTTATTGCTATTATTATTATTATTATTTACTTTAACTTTATTTATTTATTTATATTAGCCATCCTTTAAAAAATCAGGACATTATATATTTTTTAAAATTTTGCTTTTATTAATATTCATTCATGGTCTTAGCTTTAATTTCAATTGTTTTCAATTTTAATTCATTTCCAAAATAATATTTAGTCCAATGCTAAGGTTTAAAATCTAATTATTTTAATTAATCAAAATATTTGCCAAAGTTTATTTTTGTATTATTATTTTTATTTCCGGGCAACATTTTTAAATTTAATACTAAGTTTTAATGTCTAAAAAAATCCAAATGAATTAAAATACTAGATAGAGTTTTTATTTCAAAATGTATGCCCCAAGATTGCACTTTATTCCTTCAAAATGCCATAGATCATGTTCATAGCGAGTCTCAATTCCATTCTTTAATAATGGATGGTGATGATTCCATGGTTTTGAGCCAACAAAAGGTAACCCTATGATCAAAATGCTAAGCCTTTGTCTCATGGTCAGGATCCGAAGTGGGATTTTATCATGGTTGACTAGTTGGACCGTGATATTAAGACATTGTCTCGCGGTCGCTCATGATGTAAGTGCATTGGAAGCGGGCTTGACAAGTTGGACCATGACATTGAGATATTGTCTCACAATCATCATGGATTATGAGACTTAGGCACATTGGTCGATGATTAAGCAAATTTGAATTTTCATGGAAATTCGATGAATGATTAGAAAGCAAATATAATATTTCATGGAAATCCGATGGTGCAATTCATTTTTAGGGCTCTATAAAGAAAATTTAATATTTCATAGAAATTCGAATGATTTTAAGGCAAAAATGAAACATTCGTGGTGGTGAATGATTATCAAATAAAATTTAAATTTCATGGAAATCCACATGAATATAAAACAAGATTGAATATCATGAAATCCAAAGGATGATTAAGCAAAATGTTGTGCAAATCCAATGATTGCAAGCTTCCCAAGATTTTGCTACCATGACATGGAGACATGTAATGATTTCGTGATCTATTTCATTCTTCAATATTTCGAAGCTTTGGTGATCGTGGCATTGAGACATTGTAGTATTGTGAGATCATGATCGTGGTTTTAAGATAATCTCTTTATCACACGGTCATGACTCATCATTGTTCTAACAACTTTGACCTAACTTTGACCATGATATAGAGATATGTCTAGGACATGGTGCAATTTCAATTTATGCCTTCACGGATCAGCTTGACCATGGATTTGAGTAGGTTCTAGGCTAGGATTTCATTCCTTAATTCTTGTAATGTGAAAAATAGATAAAAATTCAAAGTGTCCAAAAATTTATGAAATTTTCCACATTTCTAAAATGGCCAAATGAGTATCCAAAAAATCTAAAATAATTGGAAAATGTATTGTGAATAAAATGATATAGCCATTTAAAGTTCATGGATTGAAATTAATGTGGCTGAATGGTATTTTCATTGAAACTTCTAAAGTATTGAGGTTGTGTATGCAATATTGGTACCATTTTAAATATAATTTCAAGACATTTCTATTAGGATTTAAATCAAATCAATTTAAATGGAGATTCCTAGGAAAAGTTATAGTCATTTTAGATTTACATTTATAAAAAATGGTGAAATTTAAAGAACCCTAAAAACAACTTCAAAGAATGAAATATTCTAAAATTTGAGGAGCAATTGAGATCCAATCCATTCTAAGTATTCAATGTCAACAAGTTTAAAAACTTATTCAATGCAAGTAAACATAGAACATGGGTGCAAGAAATTTTAAAATTGATATAAAAATTTAAAAACTTCAAGTGGATTCCTAATTGGGGTGAGTTGTACAATGGCAACAACACAAATCAAAAGTAGTTTCACAGTTATCCATCCATTTATATTCCTTTCCTTTTATTTGAAGGTTAGTTATGGAATAGACTATCTTGGAGTAATCATTTACAAAATTCCTATAATGCATTGTTAAGCCCATGAAGCTTCACACTTCAAGCACATTAGTGGGTGGTGGCCAGCTCAAAATGACTTCTATCTTCTTTGGATTTACTACTATCCCTTCAATCAATATAATATGTCCTAGGCATTGTACCTTAGGAACATAAAAAAAATATTTTGATAAATTTCCATGGAGTTGGTTCCTTCTCAACAACTTGAGAATAATCCTTAAATGCTTATCACGATCTTCTTTATTCTAGGAATATATCGGAATACATCCAATAACACTAGGACAAACTAATTTAGATGCTCCTTGAACACACTGTTCATTAGATTCATGAATGTTGCTGGGATACTAGTCAATCCAAAAAGTAGTATTGTAAACTCTTAATACCGATACCTAGTCTTAAAAGTAGTCTATGAGTATCCTCATGGATTCTTAGCTAATGGTATCCTAATTTCAAGTTAATCTTTGAGAATATGGTGGCACCCTTGAGTTGATCAAATAAATTCTCAATCCTGGGTAAAGGGTACCTATTCTTAATAGTTGCTTTGTTCAACATTTTTTAATCTATGCACAACCTTAGCGAACCATCATTCTTTTTGATAAAAATAACTAGTGCATCCCATGGTGATACAATAGGTTTAATCAAACTTTTTTTAGTAACCCTTGAAGTTGCACCTTTGAATCCTACATATCAATAAAATTTATCTTATAAGGAGTATTATAGATAGATTTTTAACTTGGTAAAAGTTCAATAGTGAAGTCAAATTCCTGCTTAGGTGGTAGTCTTGGAAGGTCTTCGAGAAAACATTCCTAAATTCTTGAAAAATTGGGTGTTCCTTTAGTAATTCTACATTCCTATCATCCCTAGTCTTTTGGTTAAACTTGATGACATAGACCATACCACCTTTCCTAATATATTTATTTAGTTGCATTGTAGAGATCATCTAAGGGTGGAAAGACCCTTGCTCACTATCTACTCTCAATATTTGATTGTATTTGTCTGTATAGTCCATCCATATATCTTAAAAATTAATCAAGGCTTCATGAGCCTTTAGCTAGTCTATTCCTAAGAAGATATCGAAGGCATATAAAGGTGCTACATATAAGTTCTAAAGGGTAGAGCTGTTGGATAGGGTGATCTTGACTATGGAAAAACATTGATCCATTGAATAGGTCTATCCAGATCCATACTCAAATTTCTACCCTTGTGCCAAAAATCCTAGTCTTTTAGGAAAATTCTTGACTGTACTAGAAGAAATGAACCTATTTGTAGCTCCACTATCTATCAAGATCTTAAATTTTTTATCAAACAACTTACCATATAAAATAATAAGTGTGGCTTAGCTATCCAGATTCTTGTTTCTAGTTGTTGCATAGATTATGTGGTTGAGTTCTTTAGTATTTTTGATTGGTCCTAATTGATTTGGATACTTGTTTGCATAGTGAGGTCCCCCACTAATATAACAACATCCTTTGGGACTTGGGTATCTTCCTTGTTTATTTTCCCTTGTTCACTCAGTTCAATATGGTTTAGGTTGTTTCTGTGCTTGAGGGGTACCATTATCCTTCCTTTTCTAGAATTTGTTCTTGGAATTTTCTTATTTTCCATAATTTTTCTTTTCCATATTTGGATTATCTATACTTTTATTGCTCCATTCCTATTTCCAACTCATAAACCAACACCCTTCCTTTTCCTTAAGGCTTATCGATCTCTTTTAGATAATACCACATAGTTAAAGTGGACCTTATTCATCTGTAGGTGGGACTTGACTTGACAAGCTAGATCATACTAAAATATTTAACTCCTTATAGTGAAGGGTATTACCATATTTATAACTATCACTCAACTAAAATAAAACTAATTACTATGTACAATCATGAACATAATTGATCACACATGATCATTAGAATGAACTAGCACCACTTAATATTTTTAGCACATCTTGTGCCAAGCCTTGAGTGGTTATAAATACAAGATATTCAATAATTCTCAAGTGGAGTGGCTATTACTTCTAGATATTACAAGTACCATGTGTCCTAATTACTCCTTTTATAGGGTGTTGAGTGCTTTTCATGCCAAGACCTTCCAATATAGGAAGCTACTATTACCTTTATTACCTTTAGGATTTTATGTCTTTCTTTATTGTAGGTACTTTAAGAATTTTATGTGATGTCATCACCTTTTATTCAAAAGCTTTACTCTGGGGTGCCAATCCATTTAGATCATGATTCAAGCAACTCTTTGTAGACTTTTATCAAGCATTGCATTAGATCAATTTTTTTGAAGGATGAGATACTGTTATCACTTGGAAAGTTTCATTTTTATTCTTCCATAAGATTACTTGCTTATCAAGATTTATACTATGGAAAACATTTTAGAACACTTTATTGGTATTAATGCTCAAAATTTTTAGCTTTCCTTCATTGCATATCCAACATTAAGCAATCTAGATAAAATATTTCATCCTAAAAAGATAGGCATGCTTTACCAATTCTAAGCCCAAAATTACTTGCTTAGGTTTTCAAAACAAATATTGGAAAGAAACATGAATCTAAATAGGTCCTTTGATCTTGAATGCTGTTTGGAGTTAGCAAGTGTGCTTGAGCTATTTTATTTATTTGGTTCTTAAACAATTTTTCTCTTATTGATCCTTACCAAGAATTTATAGGGGAACACAACTTTTGTAAGGACCAACAAGCTTAGATGATCTATAGAGGTTCCATAACTTGAATTTTATTGTTGGTCCTTTGACTAGACATCTCGATATCTTCTTATTCCCTTGTGGCTACTTGGTTTTATCCCCATGGGATCTCTCATTAGTGTTGTCTATAAGTGACTAGTTGAATAGCAACTATACCCTCAATCAAATGTGGAGGATGGTACAATCTATGTATTCATCCTTCTTAACCATTATATGGGATGAAATATTGATAAAAGTGAAGCCTATTTTTCTATCAATAGAAAATCTCTAAGAATCTTACCAATGGCAAGTTCTATCTTAGCTACCACTAGAAATGTTGTGGGCCATTACTTTTATAGTTAGACTGGTTGGCATGGCATAGGAAACTGATAGATTTGGAATTGAGTCTTACAACTAAGAGGCCTTCAACTCCTAACATTATTCATATACTAACTAGATCTAGGAAAATACATCTTCTATCAAATATTATGATGTTTATGGTCTAGAAGCCTTCGGCTATTTGTAGGTGGTGCCTCATTTAGTCCTTGGTTTTGTGGAACAATGGTACTCCCCCTTTAAAAGTGATAGACTCACATGTTTATGGAAATTTTTCCTTGCTCATTTCTTCTAGGGTATATGGATGGAACACAACCAGAGGATCTTTAGAGGTATCAATAGATATGAAAAGGGTGTTTTCCTTAGAATAAAGTTTGTTGCTCATGAAAATATCTCCATTACCAAACACTAGGATGGGGATGAGAAGGGGTGGAAGGAGATAGCTAAATGTTGGAACTTGGAAGCTTGGGTTGGTGTTGAACCCATCTCAAAGGAGGATATTAGAAATAATACAAAATGGAAGGCTCCCAAGGAAGACTGGGTGAAACTTAAGTTTGATGGGGCCTCAAAAAGCAGCCCAAGAAAGTTTGAGGGTGGAGGTCTAGTTATAACTTGAAAAGAAGTTTTGATTGGTACCTACTTGGAGTATTATGGTATACAAACTAGCCATGTGGTAGAAGTGAAGGCTCTTATTTCTGGAATAAAGCTCATATCCTTATTTATTTGAATATTGTAGTGGAAGGGGACTCCTAAAACATCATTAAATTAATTTTAAAGGGAGAACCAAGTTGGATGGTAGAAGAAATCTTAAGGGATAACAAATCCTTATTATAGTCCTTTCAAAAGATGAAAATCATGCATACATTAAGAGAAGGAAACAATATTGTTGACTTCATAACCAACTAGGGAGTTAGTAGTTGCTCAAAAAATATTTGGATGGACTCATTTCCTCCTCATGTGATCTCCTCTTTAGGTCTTGATGGTTATTCTAGCTCTGATAATGTGGAAAATTTGTAGGTTGTGCCTTGTCATGGATATGTTTCCTTTGAGGACTATTTATATTTCCCTGAGAAGTGTCCTTAATACTAATACTGGGGAATGGAAATGGAATAGTCCCGATGATTTTGTGACCAAGGCTAAATTTTAGCTATATTAATTTACTTGAATTTACTATGGAAGGTAAGTCTTATTTTGGATGACTCTCTAGGGGGTAGCCAACCTATTGGTAGGAAGAAGAGTGTCAATACCTAGATGGGATCCAATTATCTAGATAGGGATACCTAGAATTTATACATTGTAATATACAGGGGGACCATGTTTAGGAGGACCTCTTATTTTAACTCACCTTCTACCATAAGAATCATCAAATTCGAGACACTCAGGTTTTGAAATACTTTTAGAAGTTGCTAAAGGTCTAGGTTTAGATTAAGAATAAGGAATATTTGGAGGTCGATGTCAGCCTCTTCAAATCTTAGTTAATCATTTTGCTCTCTTGTTTGGTTTGCAATATTTTTTGTTGGCCTCGTGTGTTGGTTTTTCATGCTATTCTTTGATCTTATTTTTTTGTTCAATCGCTTCTTTTTGGCCTTGGAATTTTGTCCCTATTGAAATATTTGTTGGCTTATGTAAAAGGGTTGGGACCCTTCCAAAAACCTTGGTTTTCACCATTAATAAAAAATTATTCAAAGGGCTTGAAGAATGGTAAATAATATCTAAACCTATATAATTTATAATTATTTAACAAGTTTCATTTATAACTATTTTATGAAGTCTAAGGGATGTTTCAAAATGCATATATCAAATATAATTGAGATGTTTTCAATGTTTATTTATTGTTTAATTGATTAGTTTTCAATATTAATTTAAATTTATGACTTGTAAGTAATTAAAAGGATGAAAATTTATTTACATTAAACATGGATAAAAATAATAACCTTCCAATTTTTTTATATAATAATACTTAAATTTAACATTTTATTAAATATTAATACAACACACATACTTTGTATTATTTGTACCACCCACAAATAGTTGATTCCTCATCCACCTTACACAATGAGCACATATTTGGGATACAAAATCCTATCTTCTTGAGATTATCTATTGTTAAGATTTTTTCTTGAAGAGTAAGCCAGAGGAAGATAGCAAATTTTGGAGAGATGCCTTTTAGACACACTCTACAAACAAGAAACCCAAGAATAGAGTCATCCTTAGCTATCATATAACCAGATCTAGACAAGTAAACTCTAGAAGAAGAAGGAGCCCAAATGATGGAGTCTTAAGGGGGCTTAAGGGAATTTAATAAGAGAGAAAGGTAGAAAATGCATCTAGTGCAACTGATGGAGCTTTAGGGGATGTTTGGACTCTCCGAGATCTAGATAGAGTGGAAGATTCTTGCATACATCAATCATATGGGTATATTTTAGTTTTTTTTAATGAAATTTTTTAGATTTTAGATGGATCATCACTAATACCTATACCCCAAACTCTATTACGAGAAGAAGAAGGTTGTGGAGGGACCTCATAGAAATGCGTAAATATTTTACCATCCCATGGATGGTGGCTGGGGATTTTAAATCTTTCCTTTTACCCATTGAGAAGAAAGGGGACCCTTAGTGTTTCAATTCTAGGATGGAAGACCTTGTTGATTTTATCTCAAAGACTACTCTGATTGATATTGATCTAAAGGGAAGTAAATATACATGGTTAAATAGGAGAATTGGAGAAAGGCTTATTTATATTAGGGTAGATAGGTTTTTGGTCTCTCTAGAGTGGTTTGCTAATTTTAGCAACTTTTTCTTTCTTCCTTCCCTAAGATTACCTCTAACCATAATGCTTTGAGCTTAGATATGGTCCTTGGCTCTAAAATAAAAAATCCTCCTTTTAGATTCGATCTAATGTGGCTACATCACCCCTAATTGAAGGAGAAAGTAAAGGAATTATGGAGTGTTGATGTTAGGGAAACCAAAATATTTATTGTGGTAAAAAATTAAAACTTACAAAAATGAAGTTGAGGCTATGGAACATAGAGGTCTTTGACAATAATTTCATGTAGAAAATGATATTTGGAACCTAATCCAAGATTTGAAGCCAGCAATGCAAACTCATGGGACATCTATTCTCCTTGATGAGAAGGAAAAGTTTCTTCTCAATGATTACCATAGTGTGTAGGCAAAGGAAGAAGTTTTTTGGAGGTAGAAGTCCAGATTGTTTTGGCTAAGGAGGGAGACCATAACACTAGGTTCTTCTACTTATCCACTCTCAAACACATGAGTTCAAACAAAATCAAGGAGATAGAACTTGAAGATGGTTCAATGATCTAAAAAGATGATAAAATTAAAGATATAACCATTATATTTTTTAGCGACTTATTAAATGTTAGGTCAAATGGAAATGAGAATTCATATCATTTAATTCTTTCAAACAACCCTAGATTGGTTTTTGCTAAATTAAATGAGTACTTAATCCAACCATTCATCAATGATGAAATCAAAGAAGCAGTATTCAATATGTAGAGGGACAAAGCTTTAGGTCCTAATGGTTTTCCCTTGGTGTTATTCCAAGAGTATTGGCACATATATGAATAGGACATAGGGGATGCTCTTTGAGAGTTCCAAGCTCACAATACTTTATTGAAGCATCAAAACTCTACTTTTTTAGTGCTAATCCCTAAAAAAAAAGGAGCCAACACATTCAAGGACTTCAAATTGATAAACCTTTACATCACCACATATAAAATTCTTACCAAAGCCTTAACTAACAAACTAAAAATACTTCTTCCTAGGTTAATTTCTCATAGTCAAGGGGGTTTTGTGGCTAAGAGGTAGATTGTGGATAATATTATGTCCATTCATGAATCAATGTACTCCATGGACCAAAGAAGATCAATAGGTATGATTTTAAAATTAGATATGAACAAGTCCTAAATTAGGGTGTCTTGGACCTTTCTAGACAAGGTTTTAGAAAGCTTGATTTAGTTTAATTTGGAGAATTTGGGTCTCTTGGTGTATATCTTCCCCTATGTTCTCGGTGTTAGTAAATGGTCAAGCATCAAGATTCTTTACTAGCTAAAGAGGATTAACATAGGGAGACCCTCTATCTATTTATCTATTCATTTGAATGGCTAAGGTGATTGGTAGGGCCATGGATTTAGCTAGAAGGGAAGGTTAAATTTAGGGGATCAGACTAGCTACTTCAGTTGAACTGATTACTCATCATCAATTTGTGGATGATACTATTATTATTGGGGAGGATTTCATTAGAGAAGCCACTAATATAAAGAAGGTGCTATAGGAGTATGAACACACTGTAGGCCAATGAATGAATTTTAACAAAAGTAAGTTATTCTTTGTTAACACTTCAACCCTTAGACAAGTTAAATCTCTAAAATTTTTGATTGTGATATTGTTGATTTCCTCTCAACCAATATGGGCTTACCCCTTTTTAAAAGAAGAGTTAAATATGCACTTTGAAATACTATGATAAAAAAATTTCAATGTAAGTTAGCGGGGTGGAAAGGGATTCTACTCTCCCAAGCAGGTAAAGTGCAAATATTGCAATCTACTCTTCAATATTTACCTATTTATTTTCTTTTGATGCTAAAAATCCTTGTAAAAATTTCCTTGCTATTAGAGAAATTCTAGAGATATTTTTTGTGGTTAAGGGCTAAGGATAGCTAGAGGCTCCCTCTTATGGCTTGGGATAAAGTATGTAGACGTAAGAGAAAAGGAGGGTTGGGCATAAAGCAAACTCATAGATTTAATGAAGCTCTATTGTTTAAGCTTGGTTGGAGAATAATAAAAAAGAAAAATTCCTTGGGTCAAAGTCATCAGGGCCAAGTACTTAGATTCTTTCATACCCTTCTTCAGGTGTGAGAACTCTCCTAAGGGTTCTATTTTTTTACAATGGACTTATTAACTCCAGAAATCTATTGATGAAAGATTTAAAATGGAAGCTTGGGGATGGTAACTCCATTATATTTTGAGAAGACACTTGGATTACAGATAAGCTCCTCTATGCTTTGAGAGAATGCAATCAGATTTGGGTTCCCTTAAGTAAATTTGGCAGCAGAGTTTGCAATTATATTTAAGGTAAAGGACCCCTGAGAATATGGAAGGATATCTCCTTGTCTACCTTAACTAAGGAGGCCCAACATCATGTATCATTTGTGAAAATTTTACTTCTCTTTTATTACAAGTCCTTTGAATATTTTTTTGTTAAAAAAATGAATATATCAAGAGACTCAAGAATATATTACAAATCTAATAAAATCTAGCCTTTTGGCTACTAGCCAATATGCAGTCCAATTATAAATACAAATTCAAACTATTCTGCCTACCCAACAAACCATCCATCCTGCCATTGGAGCTTTTGACTATTAAGACAAGACCCTCTAACATCCTCTATCATGGTTAGTATTGAAGAACTGCACTAAAACAAAGAAGATCAGTCTACACTAAGACTTTCAATAGATTTTGTTAAAACTTTACAGCCACAATGAGGATCTAAAAAGTTGCATAAAATTGTTCTTCTGAAAGATTGAGGTCAAGTCATGAATAAAACCTTGCATTGCTTATCAAATTAGCCAAGCCATTGAAATATTATAACTTATAAATATTATTATTTTTATAATTTTAATATATTTTTATAATTTTTTTTGATTTGGATAGTATGAGAAACTCCAACGACTCTTGTGACCCATTATAAAGCCGAGAGCTATCCTTATCAATAGGGAATTTTACACACAACCACCCCTCACACACTCATCCAGGCAGCAGTTTAAACCTTGAGCCTCTAAAAAAACCAAAGATATATATATTTATAAATTTTTAATCATATTTCATGTTTTTAAATTAAAATCCAACTTTATCAATAAAATATAATTCTAACATTTAGAAATACGAGGTTACTTCCACTACAACATCAACGCTTAATAATACATGTGTAACAACCGTTTTCGTTCCTCATAATTGGCGTAAAACATTTTCCCTTTTACAACGGGAAAAAACTAATTTTAACAGCTAGCCTTCTTCTACGGTATAAGGACTAAGCTTAACAACAGACAAAAACTAATTCTAGCAGCTAGCCTTCTTCTACGGTATAAGGACTAAGCTTAACAACAAAATATAGCCTTCATACTTAGACCGGTATAAGGGCTAAGCTTAACAACAAAATATAGCCTTCAACAAAGAATAAATATGAAGTTAATAAAATTAGATTATTTTTTTAATAATTTTAATGAATTATAAATTTTAAGTATTTTTAACTTTAAACTGTTTCTACTTAATTAAAATTATTTTATGTGTTCTTTGTAATTGTTTGGGTGTAATTTAAAGTTAAACTGTTTTTATCTTAATTAAAATTGACCTAATATATTTTATGTGTTCTTTGTATTTATTTGGGAGTAATTTAAAAGAGAACCTGCATGTATGTTTAATAAAGGATAAGAAGTAAATAATAAAATAATTTTTTATATTTAAATAAAAAATTATATAAAATATTTAACATAGTTATTCAACTATTTAATTACAAAAACACAATATAAAACTCAAACTATCTTAAACATTTACTCAAATTTTTTGAACTTCTACCTTTAATCACTAAATTTATACAACATAGTAACATCAAAGAAAGATTGTCAACTATATCATAAATGAAAGATATAAGCTCTTACGAGTTCTTTAAAGTTTTAACCTATATTCGGTATAGTTTTAAAATAATTATACCCTCTACTTTGAGGGTTAAGATTGAACTTATAAATAGCGAGTACTTCGGGGAAATTGAGCAGTTTCAAACAACCTATATTCGGTATAGGTTTAACATGATATGTTTGATTTGTTTTGGTTAAGCATGGTTCGGTTGCCAAGATGACAAGTGACAACCTGTAAATGTATCCACCTCCAACACATGGAAGAGGAGAGAAGATCGAAGATGAAGAAGTGCAGCAACACTCTTCACAAAGTTTTCAGAAGAGAAGTTTGCAGCAGACAACAAACTTTTGAACTTGACAGAATACCTATCTTCTCAGGCCACTTTGAAGCGACGGTATGGACTTGGAATCCAATTTCAAATCCTCGTAAACAACTGCATTTTCTTATATTCTTTCATATATTTAGATATAGGAGAACTTATTTTGACGGGAATAAGAAAATGAGGGATAGCTTCCTTGACTAATCTTGAATTCGCTAAAATGGATGAGTTATATTTTTTCAGATGATGATGGAAGAAGAGCTTGCTCCACGTTCCACAAGGATTATCGAACTGTCCGATAAGCTCATCTTTCTGTTAGGGGAAGATGGAAAAGTAATAGCAGTTTGTAGAGGTTAGGCATAAGAGCTATCTTTGGTCAAGACATATCTCATTTCTTTTTAACTACTCCACATGAAGGTAATACTGTAATTCTTTCAATAAACAGACCACAGCCAGACCTGGCAACTTAGGGATCCTGACTTGGATTCGCATGTCAAAGATATTGCTTTCGACGAGAAATCTCAATCTTTACTGATCAATTGGACCGGAGAAATGCGAGGTCGAATTACTTCTATCAGGGAACAGTTAAGTGTATAAGTCTTGAAAACGTTGCAGTGTTCGTTGTTATTATTATTATTATGAAAGATTGTATATGTGATAGGAATGCCGTCCTAATTATGCAGTGCTTGAAAATCAGGTCGATTTTAGAGGGAAATGGGAGAAGCGAAGCTACGCCAATGTTTGCAGAGGAATCACTGACGCATTACTATTTCAAAATTAGTCTTCCTCACCGTAGGGTTTTTGGTCGGCATGCTCATGAGGATCGGTAATACTTCAACATTCCAAATAGAAAATAGAAAATTGTAAAGATAATAGGATAGTTCAAGAACCCTGAAGTCTACTCTGGATTCTATTTTATTGAATTAAGTGAGGTTTTCGATCTTAGTTATATCTTTAGTGCACATGAAAGAAAGATTGTCTCTTTTAACTATCTCCTGCAAAATATTGTTGCTTTGGGTTTTCCCTTATAAAATTAAGGTCCAGACCATACAATATCGTTTTACTATGTTCTTTTTCGATTTTCATAGTTCTTATTTTATGGTTACTGGCCGTTATTCATTAAACGCTATAACCGGTTTCTTCAGTTATCAGTTTTCTTGGTTATCGAGACGGTTAGCCGTAACGAACTCTATTTTCTAATTCCTTCTCTATGGTTGCATTTTTAGATAGAAATAAATGTGTAGTTATTAACATACATTTTTTACTCATTCTTTGTTTACTTGTTTCAGTATCGATGTTTACGATCTGGATAGCGGCAACCACATTTCCACAATACAGTCCATGCTTGTCATAGAACTCGGAAAGTATTAGCCTTGTGCTTAGAAACGCTTCTCAATGTTCATAGTCGAAATTCACATACAATATTTTATTTTTTTAATTTATCCCTTCTGGCGTCCAGCACGTGGAACGAGGCCTTGTTCATGATAACAGGAAATATGTATAACATCTACGTTTATTCGAAAAAGGATGGTAGGCTTATCAAACAGATCCGACTTGATCGTAAGGGATGCCCGGAGATTTGCCTATGTGATATGACATTACTCATAAACTGGCGGTTCAGAGGTTTAGAGTTACTTAGTGTGGTTGCTGAACAAAATCCTGTGACTGCTATGCAAAGCAATATTATTTTGGTTGAAGATAGTTTCGTTACTGTTGTTCTTCCCAAGACGCAGACGTTTTTGGTCAATCTTGCGGAACGAAGAGAGATATGGAGTGTAGATGGGAAACATGTGGCCACACTTGAGAACCACCCGGTACTCTCCGATCCACATTATTTTGAAATAAAGAGTACTACGGAGGATGGCGATATTTTCTTTTCTGCATACACCTATAACAATAACGTTGATTCTGAAAGTGATGGTATGTAATAACAAATCAATTTTGTGTGTATTTCAAATGATTAAGTTTTTCTGATATCTGATGAAGTTTGCTATACTTTGTCTGTATATTTTAAAGGGGATGAGTACATGGACGTGGACATAGCACCACGCACGATCCATATTAGCAGCCTTCTCACAGGGAAAAGTTTGGGGACGATATCTGCAACTGATGCAAATACGTCTGCAGCGTTGAAAGGACTAACTGCACTGAGATACAGTGAAAGCAGGAATGAGATCTTCACTACCACGCGTTCGGGTTCCCTGTATAAATGGACAAATTCTGTGCAATAGCCGATGGATGGAACTTAATGCGCATATATATTCCATTTTCGGAAGAATGAAAGCCTAGATGACTTTTCGGAAGTTGTGGAAAATCTTACGCTACCATTTTTGTTAATTTTTTCTGAGTAAAAGATGCAATCAATACAATTATAAGACCAAAGCCCTTTCAAATCAAATTTGATGGATCATTGCGTAAAAATTGATTTTATATTAGATATGAGTATAATTGTAGTTTATGAATTAGTAAATTCAACCAAATATATTTTAGAAATCTAACATTTTAAAATATAAAATAATTTTTAAACTATATTTTTTTTCTTTTGTTTTAGATGGTTAAATTTGGTATGATATTTTTATCATATGTCTCTTCCAATCCTCTTAAATATTTTCCTTCCTTCTTAAGTGTTTTATTGTCTAGTAAACTCATTTCATATCCGTTTGACAATTGGCAATTCAATCATATAGTGGATCTAGCTATCGGATTCAATTACCTCATAGGGTTCACTAGCATCCACTTGTCTTGTGCTAAGCCTAAGAATTTATTGCACAAAAAAAAGGGTTGTTGAGGTGCTCTTAGATAAACTTAAACTTTTTATGCTTTTTGGTGTGTACAACCTCAAATAAAGAACAATTGTGCTCATACCCAAAAATGCTACAAGGTTGACTCAAGGTGTAGACAACCAAAAAATATAGTTTTAAAAGTATTAATTTACATTTAAAAACTACAGGAAAAAAACTACATAAAAAATTAAAACAAATGTTAAACTTCAAAAAGCTTGGCCTTGATTCTTTAGTGAAGGAGAATGCAAACAAGCTCCCTTGATAAGGCAATGTTTTGTAGGGTTATCTATTATCCTCTCTACAAAAGCTTATAACCTTACTTGAACCTCTTCATCACAACTAAGACTACTAGTGTAAAGAAATTTGGAATTTAAGAAGCACCCTGCAACATGAATAGGTTGATGGACTTGCCTTGTCCATATCTTGTCAATAATATGCCAAATTGATTCAAACATGCATTGGTTACCACTATAATAATATTTAATATCCTATTAAGATTTATCCATTACCTTATGTAGATAGCCCATTACCAATTTTTTGTCATCTATAAGTCAAAAAATCCTTACCAAGGGTTCTATCACTCACAAGTAAATAGTAAATATTGAAAATTTAGAAAAAGTAATACTAAAGTATAAAATAAGATTTTAAAATTTAAATTTGAGCTCAACAAGAAAATTGTAATGAACTAGAGAATTTTATGAATGCTCACCCATAATGAATTTCTTGTTTAAAATAATTTGTGTCAAAGTGGATGATGTTGTTAATGAGATCTACAGTGATAAAATTGGGGATATAATAAATGATTCCTAGGAAAAGAATACCCTTATGTCATTGTTCTTCCTCATCAACCTAAGTATCCATGTGTGGTTATAGTAAATTATGTAATATTCTTCATCTCTTCTACCAAGGTCTCAACCCATGATATTTTGCCAATATCCTCAAGCATGAGGTCAATGCAATGGATAACACATATACTCCAAAATAGAGGGTAAATTTTTCTCAAGAAGTGTATCCATAGATACATATGTTTTTGTAATGTCCATCACTACTTGGACAACATTATCCACTTCTATTTCTAGCAATACCTCCAACAAATTGAATAACAATTGTGTATTATTTACCTCTCACAAGACACCAACTGAGTTTAAAAAGATCATGCATCCACATGAAGCCACCATGAGGTTCAAGAACATTTGGTTCTTGTATCCATCCATCCATCATAAATAATGTTACATCCATTTTTTATTTATGTATTTTCTACTCTTTTACAAGAACATGTGTTTTGATGACACACTTCTTCAACAATGATCCACTTAAATATTTTTCCAAATGTGTCTTAAATCCTTTGTCAAACTCATTGAATCCCCTCACTAGCACATATCAATAGAGGTTGTTATCATAATTAAGGAAATATTTCAATAATACCAAAAATTAGCTATAGTTATCTTTACATCCTTTGCCTTTTCCATTTCTTATGTAGTATTATGATTTGTGGTTTATCTTGTATTGGAACCTTTTCTCACACTTCTCCCATTCCCATGAACATTATATTTCTGAATATGAGGGTCAAAATAGATTCTTTGAATTTGATATCAACATTGTCACATATGGTCTCATACCCCCCCAAAAAAGTTCCAAGGCACCATTCCTTATCCCATTGCAATTATTGTCCTTTTGTGCTTGATTTTTCTAGCCTCTTTCATGCACAACCAAACCTTTAATTTCATATCCCAATTACTCGAGGAGATAAAATTTGAGACGATGAATGCCTTCTCGATTATACTTACTATAGTGTTTATAAAACACACAATTTAACAAATGCCTCCTCGATTATCCTTACTATAGTGTTTATAAAACACACGATTTAACAAGTTTTTTTCAAACCCATACTTTGGACTTGGGGCTATAGATGAACGAGTTTGTTGGATTCCACTTAAAGTAAGAATATTGTTACCTATGAAAATTCCAAGAACCTCACCTAAAGAATCCATCTACATTACCTAATAGAAAGGAAAATTAAAAGTAACTAGTTAGTGAGATGCCCTAGCCTACATACTTGAAAAGAACAAAAAAAATGAAATAATATCCTAACAAAACCCTAATTATTTTGGGGGGATGACTCAATTTTTTTTATAGAAATACTCTTAGATCTTGAACTATTATATAATCTTTGACACAATCAAGAAAATTAGTTTACAGTTGTTGTTTTGAACTCTTAGAAGAATTTCCACATAGCTGGAGAGAAGAAAAAAATAGCAAATGAGAAGAAATGGTTTTTTAAAATAGTTTACTACATTTCTCTGTTGTTTTTGCAGCTTTGGCCGATTTTCTAGTGAGAAATTGATGAACAATATTACCATGAGTCAATAAGTTTCTTGATGCCAAGAAGTTAAAAAAACATAAGCCACAATTTCTTATGAATTTTGTGAGAAATCATAGGTTGTTAGTAATTCTTATAACCATACACCGGATAATTAGATTTATTTTAATGGGATAAATAAATTATCAAAATAATACATAGGAATATAACATTTTCAACTAATGTTGTTGCATTATAACAAAGATGTAGACTTACTCGAAGCAACTAGATTTTATTTTTTTAACGATTTTAAAAATACATATATTTGAAGTTGCAAACTTACTGTAATGGTAAGGTGTTATGACCCTCCTCAAAATGAATCTTTTTCTATTATAAATGCTTTTGAACAAATGGATATTTAATGCTTTAATGCTTTGGATATGGTACTACTGTTGATTTCTATTTTGTAGGTACAAGTCCTCAAAAGATAAATGGGAAGTGATAGCGGGTGAAGAATTTCACATGCAGTAAAATATTCACTATTATCTAGAGGGTCAGATAGCCCTAGTAGTGAAATATTCACGAACAGTTTATGGGTACATGGAAGCCCATGTAAATGCATTCATGTAGGTGCATTGTGAATGTATGTTTCATATCATTAAAGTGAATGGATGTTCACACTCAAAATCCTTCAACGACAAGGAAAGTACCATGAAACATGGGAGTTATTATTATCAGGTAGATGGTAACATTTTGTTATCATCAAATTACATATATAAAAAGAGATGTTGAAGGTATATGTTTAAAATTGTATTTTAATTTTGAATTCTAGCATCTTTGTTTAGTTAAAATTAAACAAAAGAATATAATATATACATACATATATATATATATATATATACATAATAAAAAGACATATAAAATGATTTTAATAAAAATATATAGAAAAGCATATTAAATAATTTTGATATAAATCTATTTATAATAGAAAATCATTTCCTTCTTTTTAGTAAAACTAAAAATTAAATAAATAAATAAATTATTAATTATTAAAATAAGCAATGTTTAATTTCAAGAAAATTTCATTTCATTATAAAATTTAATAATAGCTTGAAACTTCCATCTAGAATATGAAGCTAGTGCAGGGTTATGCATAAGCACAAAATATCGTAAATTGGCTCTATTTAGGATTTTCAAGATTTTAAATTGGCTAATTTTGGATCCTTTCACTAGGGCCCATTCACCTGAAATTTATGGGGTGGAAGTTTTTTTGGGGTAAATTCGGCTATCATTGATAATAATTAACCTATTTTTATTTTAATTTGTCGACCTCAAATTATAAATGATTTTGTTTTTCCCATCCAATTCACCTTCAAATTATAAATGATTTTATTTTTCTCATCCAAATCATCTCATATACTACCTGTATATATACTGTAGTAGGTTCCGATAAACATACATCTAAAATAATCTAACTTGAAAATAGCTCTAAAACAGCGAAAAACTTGACAAGGTTGTAGAGGAGTGTTTGTTGACATAAGTTGATCGGTTGTAGAGGAGTGTCAGTCGGTGCAAGAAGATTGACATAAGATGATCGGTTATAGAGTCATGTCTATTGATATAAGATGATCGATTATAGAGATGTGTCAGTCAGTTGCAGAGTTATCGATTGGTATTAGAATATCGATTGCAGAGACATGTCGATCGACATTCCTACAATCGATCGGTATTTCTGCAACCGATCAACATTCTTGCAATCGATCGTCATGCCTACACTTGAATGGCATTTTTGCATTCGATTGTCATGCCTGCATCCAATTGGTATTCCTACAACCAATTGTCACACCTGTATCTGATCATCGTATCTACACCTGATCGATATTCCTGCAATCGATCATCATATATGCAACCAATCAATATTTCTATAATCGATTATCATATCTACAACCGATCATCTTGCTTATAACCAATTGTCATTCCTACAACCGATCGATATTCCTATAACTGATTGTCATGCTTACAATAGATTGTCATACTTGGAATCGATCGACATACATACAATCGATCATCATGCCTATACCTAATTGACATACTTGCAACTGATCATCATACCTACAACTGATCATCATGCATGCAACTGATCATCATTTCTATAATCGATCATCATGAATACAACCGATCATCATGTATATAATCGATCATCATACCTACAACTGATCATCATGTCTGCTAACCGATCGATATTCTTATAACCAATCATCATTTTTGCACCCAATTGACATACTTATAACCGATCGTTAACCGATTATCATGCATGAAACCGGTCGTCATATCTGCAGTAAATCATCATACATATCTCAAACTGATCATCATAAAGCATAAAGGCTAAAAGTATTTCATGTCGACCTAAAGCTTTTAAGTTTGTCATACATTTTTAGATTTTGCAAACTAATATTCATAGCCCCCAACACAGAAAAATTCGCCATGGTTTGAATTTTTTTGGAGATAAATTAATGCAATTCGCCATGGTTTGAAATTTTTTGGAGACAAATAAATGCAATTTGCCATGTATACTTTTGCATAATTTGCTAGCCAGTTGAGCACTAGCTTAGGGTTATGCATAAGGGATTGTAACCTTCTATGTAACAGATGAATTATTGAATAGAAGGGGGGATATAGGAGGAGGAATCAAAGGAAACTAGAAGAGAAGAAAGTATAATCTTAGCATAGTGAAGAAGTGGAATAGCATTATTCCAGGTTGGACTCCTCCTTAAAAACTATATTGTTAAGCACAACTAATTTATGTGTGTTAATGCTTATTTTAAAAGGAGTAGTTTAATTCTTTTGAAATATTTTATCTCTGGTTGACGCTATAGCT
Organism: Wollemia nobilis; assembly: GCA_028583015.1. NCBI lineage: Eukaryota > Viridiplantae > Streptophyta > Pinopsida > Araucariales > Araucariaceae > Wollemia > Wollemia nobilis. The sequence continues at coordinate 201,326 of JAQPPZ010000620.1, read as the reverse complement.
GGTAGGTTTCTAATTCTATCCTTAGAAGTTGCTTCATACCAGATTATCAGTAGCCTTCATAAAATATTTTATTAATATTTTAAAAATACTCCATAATATTATTTTTCTCACTTTCCTTATATATGTTTTCCTCTTTGCTCAAAAAACAATACAAATAGAATATCCTAAATGAATTATAGGATATTTCAGAGACATACCTAGAAAGAGTTGATGACTGTGACCGACATACAAAGAAATAAATAAATAAAATTGTACTTTAATAAACTTTAAAAAATGCATATTGAATTAGTGAAGAAAATATTTTATCAGTGCCACAATAGTGCTAGGGTAGTGAAGGTGAGTGCAATAGTTCTAGGGTAGCGAGAAAAGTATTTTAACAATGTGGAACAATGCTAGGGTAGTGAAGAAAAATATTTTGATTATACCACAACAATTCTAGGGCATCGAAGAAAAATATTTTATCAGTGTTGCATCGAAGATGAGTGCAATAGTGCTAGGATAGAAAAAAAATATTTTAACTATGCCATAGTAGTACTAGGGTAGCGAAGAATTTTTTTTTATCAATGCCATAGTAGTGCTAGGGTAATGAAGGTGAGTGCAATAGTGCTAGGACAACAAAGATAATTATTTTAATAGTGTCACAATAGTGCTAGGGCAGAAAATAAAATATTTTAATAGTGCCATAGTAGTGCTAGGGTAGCAAAGAAAAATATTTTATCAGTGCCGTAGCAGTGCTAGGTTAGCGAAGGTGAGTGCAGCAGTCTATGAAGATTTTTTTAACGGTACTGTAGTAGTGCTAGGGCAGAAAAGGTGAGTGTAGCAATGTTAGGGAAGCAAAAAAAAATATTTTAATAGTACCATAGCAGTGCTAGTAATAGGGTAACAAAGTAAAATATTTTTATTTGGTAATATAATTTATACATTTTATTATACATTTTGGAGAGAGGATGAGAGTCAGGAAATTTGAAATGGGTGATGGTGGGAAGGTGCAAAGTTTGGAGAGAGTGGTCGTGGGTGGGGAGGCAAGCGTTATGTAGGAGAATGTACCTAGTAGTCTAAATATTAGAAATTAGGTGGAGCCTCCTGGGAGAGGGATTCAAGCCTAAGTAGTACACAATTATGGAGTTCTGGTTCGAGAGGTGCAGTATGATGAGGTGGTTGGAGTGGTAATGATTTCTCCTAAATTAGGGGTCCATGGGGCTCTATCTATTGGATCTTTGGGTGGGTTCCAATCCCTAGGAAAATTTTCATTTCCAAGTAAGTGTTCGTATGTTGCGATTACCACTTTTGGTTCTGTTTCTAGAAAGACACCAATTCTATTTGACCTGTTTCCTTTGGAGGATATTTTAACAATTTCAAAAGAGGGTTATTTCAACCCGATTGGAAAATTTCAGCGAAGGAAGCCCAAAATTGATGCCATAAGATGTTGGACCTTGGTTAAGTGGAAGCCTAAGGGAGCTCTAGACATTGTGGTGGATTCCAATGGTTTTTTCCTTATTAAGATTAACTACGAGGAGGATTCGAAGAAGATTTTGGGTGGAGGGCCCTAGTTCTTTGGAAAGTGAGGACTCTTTTTGTGGAAATGAGGACCTGATTTTAATCCCAAAACCCAAAAAATTAATCTGGTTCCATTGTGGGTTAGATTACCAGATCTACCCTTTCATCTTTGGCATAATGATATTCTTAGAGGCATAGCTAAAGCCATAGGTGAAATAGTTCTAATTGAATCATTAACTAGGGCCAAATCTAGATTAGTCTTTACTCATATGTGTGTTATGGTAGACCGTAAAGCTAATCTTCTAGATCACATTAATTTACTTTCAAATTTTGGGCTATGAATTTAACCTATTGTAAATGAGAATCGACCAATGAAATGTTTGGTATGTAATAAGTTTAGCCATATCCCTGGCTCATGCTCGGTCTAAAATAGGAAGGCCCATTTCAATAAGAAACTAGGAGAAAAGTAATCTATATAAAAATTGATACCATCTCCTAGAAAAGAAGGTAAGATCTGATTCTATAGGTCCCTCAAGTGAGGCTCCTGGTTTGAAGAAATTTATTGAGGAAGATATTCAACAAATAGCTTCAAAATATGGAGAAAAGGGGTGTATGATCTTAGGAAGTACTTATTATGACATGCTTGTGCTCAAAAATAAATATTTAATTTATGAGACTCCAATCCCTAAGGATTTTCTCCAAAAATCTTTTCAATACCTAAACTTGAAGGAGGCTAAGTAGTATGGCTTTGAAGACCCTCAGGTGGGAGAGGGATATCCTCAGAATATGGAGTTGAAAATGGACCTGCCAATTTTGGGTGATGTCAAATCCTCCTTTGGCAATGTCAAATCCCTCTCTAGTGAAGGTTCCTCAGGGGTAAGGATGCTACATCCTAAAACTAGAAGCTTGTGCAAGGGCCCGATTTATGTGGGAGTTCCAAGGAAGATAGGAAAACCATTGAATAAATCTTAAAGAAGCATAAAGGTAGAAGATGGTATTGTAGATGGAGTTCAATCCAAGATCAAGTTTAAAAAGGAAAATGATACAAAAGGTAAGAAACTAAAGATAGATTTATTCTATTAGTCCCTCCAATCTAAGTATGGGGTTTTTCTTTCCAAGAATTGTAAATGAAAATTTTATCATGGAACATCAGAGGACTTAATGGGCTACCTAAACATCATTTTAGAATCCATCAAAAATATTTTAAACTAGATATAATTTTGTTGTAAGAAACAAAAATGGATAGTAGTAGTGCTAAAATAGTTAAGAGGAAGGTTTGGAAGGAGACTAAGTTCATATCTAACTTGACTAATGATACCTTGGGGGTCTCTTGTGCATGTAGGACCCTAGAAATATTGATGGGTTGACTGTGTTCATATCTGACCAAGTGATTAGCATCATATTTTATTCCAAGGAGTTAGGATTTAAATGGATAGCCTTAAATATTTATGCTCCAATTTTGAGATCCTCTAGAACCATGCTTTGGGATTTCCTTGGTTCTATGAGAGAACATTTTAAAGGAGAGGTATGGATTTTGGTGGGCTATTTCAATATACACTTATATCTATATGATAAAAAAAGAGGAACCCAAATGCTCAATAGCATGGATGAATTTACCTCTTTTATTTATTCCTAAGAGTTTATGGATTTGGACCTAAAAGGGTTAAAATTTAAATGGAGTAATAGGTGAATTGGGAGTCAAAACATTCGGATTAAGCTAGATAGAATGCTGGTGTCTGAATAAGGTATCCCATTTTTTGGTTATGCATCCTCATGCTCTCTCCCTAAGTTGGCCTCGAATCACAATCCAATTTTTCTTGAGAAGACAAGATTCAACCTTCTTTCCTTGACCATTTATATTTTAAGCAATGTGGCTTCAAAACCCTAGTCTAGAATCCAACATTGAGAAATGGTGATGTCACAGGATTTAATGTTCTCGAATGGCACAAATAAACTCCAAGTTGAGATTTATAAAGGCTAAACTAAAGGATTAGAATAAACAGGTTTTTGGAAAATATTTTTGCTAGAAATATGGATATTCACAACCAGTTGTAGGAGGTTGAGTAGTTAGCCAAAAATCATATTTACTCTATGGAATTAAAGAGGCAAGAAATATCTATTCTCATAGAGCTCCATAATGTTATGGTAGGGGAAGAAATTATGTGGAGGTAAAAAGTTAGGTCCCTATGGCTTAAGGAGGGTGATCGAAACACAACATTTATTCACTCCACTACGCTTGGGCATAGGAGTAACAATAGGATCAGGGTGAATATGAAAGTAAATGGAGAACTGTCTGAAGACATCGATGAGATTAGATCCAAGGTAGTAAATGTTTTTAAGGACCTCTTATGTTACACATCAACAAAAAATCAATAAGCTTAAGTTTACTTACTGAATAACATACCACCTCTGGTCTCTGCAGATATGAATAATATTTTAGATACTCCATGTTTATATGATAAAATCACTAAAGTAGTTTTTACAATGGACAGGTTCAAAGTGTTGGGACCTGATGGGTTTCCTTCAATATTTTTTAAATTTTTTTTACCATATTTTAGGGTTGGATATTTGTGATGCCATCAAAGATGTCCAGTCTTTGAAATGGATCCCTTCAAATATCAACTCTAAATTTTGGTGCTTATCCCTAAAATGGCTGATGCTAAGGATTTTGTAGCTTATAGGCCTATCAGTCTATGCAATCAGTGGTTAATGATATGCCTGGTTCTGATGGATTTATTCTTGTTAAGTATCATTCAATATCTAGACCTTTTGTTCAATAGAATAAAGGTGTTGGAAAGGGAGGTTTTGGTAATATATTTGATGTGCTTGAGAATTTTGAGGAGCTACATGTTAAGGAGTAAGTCTAGAATGGAGGTGATATGAATGCTTGTATTCAAAAGCCATGTACTTGTTCTTTCCTAAATCCTTCTTTTGAAATGTAAAATTCTGATAAGGAAGGGGTGGCGCCTAATAACCCTCTTGTAGGAAATAAAGATAAATCCAAAGAGATTTTGGATTGTCTTGATAAAGTTCTTGATCATTCCATTTTCACTGAAAAATTTATTGAGGGAAATGAGGATGAGACTAGGTTTGAACCCTCCTAGGATAATATTGTCAGAGAGGAAGGGAAAAATAAATTTTCTTCTATGTTAGGTATTCACCCAAAAACTATCAAAAAATGTGGGGTGGAGAAGGTGGTAAAAGTAGGAAGAAAGAAGGATCAATAAAAAGTGAAATTGATAGGGGAATCCTTAGTTGAGTCTAGTGTTTTTAAGACATTAGATTCTCACTTCTCTATTTCCCCAAAATTAAAATGATATCTTGGAATATTAGGGGTTTGGGTAGAAACCCTAGATAAAAAAATACTTTAAATTTGATCAGAGATCATAGACTTGATATTTTTTCATATAAGAAATAAAATTATCATGTGAAGATATGGTTAGAATTGCTTCTAAGATATGGAAATGTTGTCACTATCTTGCTATTAGAGCCCAAAGTTTGATGGGTGGTGTTGCATGTTTATGGGATCCATAAAGTTTAACTCCCTCTTGGTGGGTGGGTAGTAGGAACTGTCTCTCTGTGGTTGCTGCTTTCTTTTCATATGGATATTCTATTATTCTATCTAATGTGTATGCCCCCAGTGATTTATCAGGTAAAATCCTCTTATGGAATCATCTTAGATTCATTCGATCTCTTGCTCCCAATTATCCTTGGATTATGGCTGTGGATTTTAATTCTATCATGTCCTTGGAGGAGAAGAAGGGTGGTGTGGAGTGTTTAGTCCCTTCTTCTATTTTGATGCAGGATAATATTTATTTCCTTAATATTGTTGATGTGAAGCCTCGAAATAGGCTCTTTAATTGGACTAATAGAAGATGTGGAACAAATTTTATTTTTGAAATACTAGATTGGTTCCTTACTTTAGATAGTTGGTTTGATGATAGTTGGAATTCGTTCATAGATATTCTAGACTGGAGGGGCTCTGATCACTGACCCATTCTCTTTCAATACTCAAGATTCTCATTGCTAAGAAATCCACCTTTCAAATTTCAACTTATGTAGCTCAGGTATAAGGATTTGTATGAATGTGTGAAGAGGTGGTGGGTCGAAGGGAAATCCAAATTTGGCACTACTATGTTTACTTTTTTCATAAGCCTCATGTTTGTCAAGTTCAAACTCAGGTAATGGAACAAATTTTATTTTGGAAATATATTTTTAGAAGAAAAAGCAACTATAGGATAGCTTTGAGGAGATCACCTTTTAAATTAAAGATGAAGGATTGGCAAAGGATCTATTGTAAATGGAATTTTCCCTTTCTAGTCAGCTTTTTGAATGAGAGCTTCATGAGGAGATTTTTTGGAAGTAGAAATATCAGATTGATTAGTTGTTGGAAGGGGATGGAAAGACCTATTTTTTCACAATTTGATTAAAGACTATATGAATGGTAATGCTATAGTCTCACTTAATTCTAATCAAGGGGAAATTCTCTCATCCTTTGAGGATATCTCTAATGAAGCAATCTAATTTTTCTCCTCTTTTATTTGAGTAGGATCCTCATGATGATATTAATATGAGGCTTATTTTAGATTGTATTCCTAGGATGGTCTCTAATGATATGAATAATATGCTAATGGGCCCCATATCGATGGAGGAACTTAAATCGGTGGTTTTTCAAATGAAAAAAGGTAAAACACCTGGACCCGATGGTTTCCCTATAGAATTTTTCCAAGAATTTTGGGAAGTGTTATCTTTTGATCTGCTAAAAGACGTTTAGGAATCCCAAGTTAATAATAAAATGCTTAAAGATATTAATTCAAAATTCCTTGATCTTATTTCCAAATCTAAAAATGCTAGCTTGTTGGGGTCTTTTCGTCCTATTTTCCTATGAAATATTACTTATAAAATTATTACCAAGATTATTATGGATCGGTTGAATAAAGTTCTTGGTTTTATTATTTCTCCCGAGCAAGGTGGGTTTGTTAAGGGTCATTAGATTTTAGATGGTGTGGTGGTTGCTTCTGAAGCTATTCACTCTATGGATATATCTCTAAGGAAAAGGCTGTGTTCATTAATATTGATATGTCTAAATCTTATGATAGGGTTATCTGCCCTTTTTTGTAAAAAATCCTTCAAGATTTTGGGTTCTCGTATAATTGGATTGAATGGATCTTGAGTTGTGTGACTTTGACCTCCTTTGCAGTTTTAATCAATGGTTTACCATTCACTTTCTTCTTGGCCTCTAGGGGGATTCATCAAGGACATCCATTGTCCCCCTATCTTTTCATCCTTATGGCTGAAGGTTTGGATAGACTTCTCAAGAGTTTTTAGAATCATGGTACTATCCAGGGATGGTATTGGACGGAGAATTGTTTATCCCAGTTTTATATTTACTTTATCGATGATACTGCTTGATGGAGAGGGCAAAAATTGAGGAAGCAGTGAATTTTTGGAAGGCTTTAGATATTTACTTATCTACCTCTGGTTAAATAATCAATGAAAAGAAATCAAAGTTCTTCTTCAATATAGAGGGTTAGATTCAACGTAGGATTGCTAATATTCTATGTTTTCAGGTAGGTTGTTTGCTAATGGAGTATTTGGGGATTCCTATTTCTTCTAAAAATATTGGAAGGGCTTACTGGAAAAGTATTTTGGATAGATTTTTATTAAGATATAATCATTGGAATTTTTGATGGTTATCCTTTGTTGGTAGATTAACGTTGTTGAAGTATGTCCTTCATGCTTTACCTATTTACAAGTTTTCTATCTTGGCTGCTCCTAAGTGCTTTCTCAAAGAATTTGATTCTCATTATAGAAAATTTTTATGGGCAAGAAACGTGGACTGTAATAAATAGATTCTGGTCAATTGGAATACTATGTGTTGCCCTAAAGAGATGGGGGTCTTGGTCTGAGGTAATCCAATTTGAATAGTCTTGCTTTGGTTGTTAAAATTTATTGGACGTGGTGCAGTAATCCTGATCAGCTTTGGGCTAAAATTCTTAGTCTCAAATATTTTGGTGGTGCTCCAGCTGATGAGATTTCAAGATTGGAGCTGAGGGGGAAATATTCCATTGTTTGGGATACTCTAAAAAAAGGTGCCATGATTTTTAAGTAGGGTCTCTTTTAGATTGTTAATAAGGGAAACAATACCTTATTTTGGGAAGATTCTTGGGATAATCATCCTCCTATCATTTTCTTCTTTTCCCCACCTTCGTCTATGTTATAATGCAATAATATTAGTGAAAATTTTACATTCCTATGTATCCTTTTGACAATTTATTTGTTCCATTAAACCACATTCAATTTTCCAGTGTATGGTTAGAAACATTACTAGAAATCTATGATTTTTCACAAAATTCATAAGAAATTTTGGCCTATGATTTTTTTAACTTCTTGGTATCAAGAAAATCATTACCTCATGGTAATATTATTTGTCAAATTCTCACTAGAAATTTAATTATAGGTACAAAAACAAAGGATAATGTAGTAAATTATTTAAAAAAACCATTTCTTCTCATTTGCTCTTTTTTCCTTCTCTCCAGCTATGTGGAAATTACTTTAGGAGTTCAAAGCAACTGTAAACCACTTTTTCTTGATTGCATCAAATATTAGATAATAGTTTAAGGAAATTTGAAAGTATTTCTATAGATTTATTTTAAGGTATTTACCCTAAAATGACTAGGGTTTTGTTAAAATATTTTTCATTTTTTTGTTCTTTTTAAGCATGTAGACTAGGTCATCTGACTAACTAGCTATTTCTATTTTTCCTTCCTATTAGGAAATGTAGATGGATTCTTTAGGTTAGGTCCTTGAAATTTCCACAGGTAGCAATATTCCCACTTTAACTGGAATCCAACAGACTCTTTCATCTACAGCCCCAATTCTAAAGCATGGGGTTAAGAGAAACTTGTTATATCATGTATTTTATACACACTATGGCAAGGACATTCGATGAGGAATCCATTATCTCAAATTTTATTTCCTTGGGAAATTGGTAAATGAAGGTGAAGGTTTGGTTGTCCATGAAAGGGATCAAAAAAATCGAGCACAAAAGGACAAGAATTACAATGGGATATGGAATGAGGTCTTGGGACCAAACTTGAGGATATTGATATCACAATCAAAGAATCCATTTTAACCCTCACATTTAGCAAGATAGTGCTAGTGGGAGTGGTAGAAACATGATATAAGGTTCCAACACAAGATAAACCATAAATCATATACTGCATGGGGGATGGAAAAGGCAAAGGATGTAAGGATAACTATAGTCAAATATCGGTATTATTGAAACATTTCCTTTAATTGTGAGAACAACCCTATTAGGATGTGCTAGTGAGGGGATTGAGTGAATCTAGACACATTTGGAAAATTATTTAAGTGGATCATTGTTGAAGAAGTGTATCATCAAAACACATGTTCTTGTAAAAGAGCATAGGAATACATAAAGGAAAAGGGATATAAAATTATTTTTGATGGATGGATGGATACAAGAAATAACATGCTCTTGAAATTTATGGTGGTTTCATGTTGATCCATGGTATTTTTAAACTTGTATTGTGCCTTGTGAGAGGTAAATAATACACAATTGTTATTCAATTTGTTGGAGGTCATGCTAGAAATAGAAGTGGAGAATGTTGTCAAGTAGTGATGGATAATATAGCAACATATATATATATATATATATATATATATATATATATATATATATATATATATATATATATATATATATATATATATATATATATATAGATAGATAGGTAGACTTCTCGGGGAGAAGTACCCCTCTATTTTTTTCAATGAGTTTACACATATTTTTATGAGGGATCATGATCCCCTCATACTTAGTGGGTTTTGAACCTTGGATCTCTCAAAGAGAGGCAAAAGTCCTTACCATTGTAGTAAGCTTGCAACTCTTTTTTTCTCAATAATATTGCACACGTTTTTATGAGGGATCATGGTCCCCTCATACTGAGTGGGTTTTGAACCTTGGACCTTTCAAAGAGAGTCCAAAACCCTTACCACTACAATAAGCTTATAGATTAAGTACCCCTCTATTTTTGGACCATATTTGCTATCCATTGTATTGACCTCATGCTTGAGGTCATTGGCAAAATATCATCGATCATGACCTTGGTAGAACAGACAAAGAACATTACATGATTTATCCATAACCACACATGGGTACTTCGGTTGATGATGGAGTACAATGAGAGGGGCACATTATTTTCCTAGGGATAATTTAATTTATCCCTAATTTCATTGTTATGTAGAGATAATTAACAACATCACCCACTTTGAAGCAAATGTTTTTGGATAAGGAATGGTACACATCACTATTTCATTCAAAAGAGAAGGGGTAATAGATATGGAGGTAAGTATTTAATGATTCATTTTGGGTAAGAATTTATGAAATTATTTAGGTACTTGCAATTTTCTTGTTGAGTTCAAATTTAAATTTTAAAATATTATTTTATACTTTACTATTATTTTTTTGAATTCTTAGTATTTACTATTTACTTGTGGGTGACCAAACCCTTGGTAAGGGATTTTTTGGCTTCTAGATGACAAAAAAATGGTAATGGGCTATCTACATATGCTAGTGGATAGAGCTAAAGAGGTCATTAAACATTATTATAGTGGCAACCAGTGCATGTTTGAACCAATTTGGTATACTATTGATAGGATATGGACAAGACAAGTCCATCAACCTATTCATGTTCCACGGTGTTTCTTTAATCCCAAATTTATTTACAGTAATAGTCTTAGTTTTCATGAAGAGATCAAGTAAGGTTCTATGCTTTTGTAGAGAGGATAATAAATAACCCTACTAAACATTGTCTTATCGAAGCTTGTTTGCATCCTTATTCACTACAGAATCAAGGTCAAGCTTACAACCATGTAAAATATTTAACTTTTTATGTTGTTTTTTCTTGTATTTTTAAAATGTAAATTAATACTTTTAAAACTATCATTTTTGTAGATTTATAGTGGGAGGACTATCACCTACTCTATAGAGGATGGTTGTCTGCACCTTAAGTCAATCTTGTAGTACTTCTGGGTATGACCACAATTTGTCTTTGTTTGAGGTCATACACACCAAAAAGCATAATCGGTTCATCTAAGAGCACCTCAATGATCCTTTGTTTGTGCAACACAATCTTAGGCTTAGCACAAGATAAGTAGAATCTAGTGAACTCTATGCCGTAATTGAACTCGATGAGGTAAGAAGCCTCCAATTTATCCATAAGTTCAGAGCTAAGACCAACCATCTAGAACAAAAGAAAGGAAGAGAAAACAAAAAAAATTCTAAAAATTCCTTTATATTTTAAAATGTTGTATTTCTAAAATGTATTTGGTTGGATTTACTAATTCATAAACTAATCGTATCTAATATAAAATCAACTTTTAACTCTCTACTTATTGTTGAATATATATTTTTTCCTTTTTATTGAAAATTTTTAGTATATATATTTTTTCCCTAAATTTTACCGTTATCAACAAAGACATAAAATATCCACAAAAATATACATAAAGGTCCATCCAAGTTAATTCGAAAGGGCTTTGGTCTTATTATTGTATTGTTTGCATCTTTTACTCTTAATATAAAGAAAAAATTAACAAAAATGGTAGCCTAAGATTTTTCACAACTTTGGAAAAGTCCTCTAGGCTTACATTCTTCCGAAAATGGAATACATGCGCATTAAGTTCCATTGGCTATTGCACAGAATTTGACCATTTATACAGGGAACCTGAACGCGTGGTAGTGAAGATCTCATTGCTGCTTTCACTGTATCTCAGTGCAGTTAGTCTTTCAACGCTAGAGAAGAAAAAATGTCTGTTAATAACTACACATTTATTTCTATCTAAAAATGCAACCATAGAGAAGGAATTAGAAAATAGAGTTCGTTACGGCTAATCATATCGATAACCAAGAAAACTGACAACTGAAGAAAACGGTCATAGCATTTAATGAATAACCACCATTAATCATAAATAAGAACTATGAAAATCGAAACAGAACATAGTAAGTCGATATTGTATGGTCTGGACGTTAATTTTCTAAGGGAAAACCCGAAGCAACAATATTTTTACAGGATTTCCTTTTCAGGAGACATCTTATAATTCGTCACCTCGAAGTTAAAAGAGAGTCTTTCATGTGCACTAAAGATATAACTAAGATCGAAAACCTCACTTAATTCAATAAAATAGAATCCAGAGTAGACTTCAGGGTTCTTGAACTATCCTAAATTCTTTACAATTTTCTAATTTGTACTTGGAATGTTCAAGTATTACCGATCCTCATAAACATGCGAACCAAAAACCCTACGGTGAGGAAGACTAATATCGAAATAGTTATGCGTCCGTGATTGCTGTGCAAAAACTTCCGTAGCTGCGCTTCTCCCCTTTCCCTCCAAAATCGATCTGATTTTCAAGCACAGCATAGTTAGCACGGCTTTCCTATCACATATTATATTTCAAGAAAAATAAAAAATAACAGCGAACACTGCAACGTTTTCAAGACTTATACACTTAACTGTTCCCTGATTCGAGTAATTCGACCTCGTTGTGGGTTACGGTCAGTCGAATTGATCAGTAACGATTGATATTTCTTGTCGAAAGCAATATCTTCGACATCCGTATCCCAGTCAGGATCCCTAAGTTGCCAGGTCTGGCTGTGGTCTGTTTATTGAAAGAATTACAGTATTACCTTCCTGTGAAGTAGTTAAAAAGTAATGAGACATGTCTTGACCAAAGATAGCTCTCATGCCTAACCTCTACAAACTGCTATTATTTCTCCTTTGGCCCCTAACAGAAAGATGAGCTTATCGGACAATTCCATAATCCTTGTGAGACGTGGAGCAAGCTCCTCTTCCATCATCTGAAAAATTATAATTTCAGCCATTTTAGCGAATTCAAGATTAGTCAAGGAAGCTATCCCTCCTTTTCTTTTCTTTTTTTCCTTCAAAATAAGTTCTCCTAGAAATGCAGTTGTTTACGAGGATTTGAAATTGAATTCCAAGCCCATACCGTCGCTTCAAAGTGGCCTGAGAACATAGGTATTCTGTCAAGTTCAAAAGTTTGTTGTTTGCTGCAAACTTCTCTTCTGAAAACTTTGTCAAGAGTGTTGCTGCACTCCTTCATCTTGGATCTCTCCTTTTCCATGTGTTGGAGGCGGATACATTTGCAGGTTGTCACTTATCTTGGCAACCGATTCATGCTTAACCAAAAGCAATCAAACATACCAATTCCTAAAATTTATTTAAAAAAAAAAAAAAAAACATCAAGTATATAAGTTCTTTGTATAAATATGAAGGTTATATTTTGGTGTTAAGCTTAGTCCTAGGAGAAGGCTAGCTGTTAGAATTAGTTTTTGTCGGTTGTAAGTGACCAAAAATTATAAGGAACGAAAACGGTTGTTACACGTGTATTTTTGAACGTTAATGTCTGAGTAGAAGTAACCTCGTACTTCTAAATGTTAGAATTAGATTTTACTGTTAAAATTGAATTTTAATTTAAAAACGTGAAATATGATTATATATATATATATATATATATATATATATATATATATTTATTTACTTTAAGATTTTTTTAAGATGATCAACATATAAGGTTGAGTAGTTAAGTAGTCTCCTCTTAACCATGACCCTTCCTAAAGCCTAGAGCTATGCTTATCAATAGGCCACACACCCATCCCCTCAACGTTGTCTCTTATGGGACTAAATTTTTGTGGTTAATGTATTAAACCCCTTTGACAGACACATGGGCTAAGCAGTCCTCTCCCAACCATGACCCCTCGTAAGGCCGAGAGCTACACTTAAGTGAATAACACACAACCATATGGATACAGAGGGAATGGAGCCTTGTTGGCCTCTAACAACACATAGGGAAATGACACACATCCATCGGGTATAGGGGGGGAATGGAGCTTTGTTGGCCTCTACTAAAATATAGGACATTCCTAACTACACCTTGTATCTACAAGGTGGACACAGGGAAAATGAAACCTGGATCGACCTTTACCAACGCCCAAAATTTTTATCAACTACATTAAAACAGATAAATTTTATATAAGTATACTAAAACTATAAAATAATGTACAATATATAAAAATTATAATATTCAAAGAACCTATAGAATGTTAAATTACATATTAAGCTATGTTATTTTTAAATATTTAACATGTTTCATTCATAACTGCTTTATGAAGTTCAAAAGATGTTTCAAAATGCATATATCAAATATAATTAAGATGATTTTAATGTATTTTTTTAATTGATTATTTTTTAATGTTAGTTTAAATTTGTGATTAGTGAGTAATTAAAAGATAAAAATTTATCTATTATTTTTTATATTAAATATGAAAAATAACCTTTTAATTTTTTTATAATAATATTAAAATTTAATATTTTCTTAAATATTATTACAATGCATATACTTTGTATTATTTGTACTAAAAAAATTTAGTTGTTATTTTATGCTAGTAAACAAAATTATAAGTCATTTATTTATTCATGGTCTTGAGACATTGTTTTGTCACAACTTTAATAATTTACTCCTCCTTCACTTAGCATGTTATGAACCTTTATCCTTATTAATAAAAATCATTTACCATTATGTAAAAATATCAAATCATTCATCCACAATAACAATCCGCACAATGAAGCAAAAATAAATAGTACCCTTAAGGTAGGGCAACACCAATATTACTCCTAAAAGAAGGAACCCCTCCATAATATCTCTCAAATGAGATCCTTTGTGTAAGCCAAGACTACTAGCATAGAATACTTTATATGATTGATGATGATTACAATGACAATATTCCTATTTTATATATTTATCTTCTAAAACTTTTTTCCTCTCATTATTATAATATAATCAACCTTGGATTATGTGTAGTCCATGCAAACTATCCATAATGCCCTTACACAATATAGTATCATATCCCTATATTCCTATCCCTAGGTATCCTATCATTTTGCCTCCTATGAATATTTTATCCTCAAAACATGAGAACAAACTAAATAATATGATCTTCTAATCAATGTTAACAATTGGTGTCAATATTGAGCATATATCCATCTGAAAGAAATTTTAATTAGTGATGGCCTTCAATAATACCAAGATGCCCTTATGCCACTTGAGTATTCATAACTACTCTATTACCTCCATGCTTCTACTACTCTATGATATTTCAAATGATTGGTCCTGTTGTTTCTTGATGCTATTGTACAACTTTGAAATCTGAAATCTGAAATCACTATGCCTTTTTTACCAAACACTGTCATACTTGATGTCTTTTTGACTTTGTATTGATCCATAATAATATTGATGCTCAAAGTCATATCTTCAAGATTGTTGCCTCTCCTAGTAGTGTAGGTGGAAATATGCTAAAACTTAACCAAACATTCTATTTCCTTTGATTCTTCATCATTTTGTTCCTTTCTTTTAGATTCTTACTCATGCTTTTCTCTCCTATTCTCTTTCTTTGGTGTATACTTATCTACTTCTAACAAATTATCCTTCAAATTTGTTGTTGTTTCTTACATGGACTCTACCATTGTTGCTTCTCCTATGGACTTTGCTACACTATAAATTTAACTTTTGTTGGTTCCTTAATTTTTTTCCTTACCATAATTACCTTGTCCTTCTCCTTGGATCCTTGCTTTGTAAGCTAAGAAATAACCTATAGTGTTATATTTTTTTCTTGTACCATAGCTTCATAAACTCCTTTTACATATTAATGTTAACAAAACCCAAAGAATCGATCCAAGGATAACCTAGAATAATATCCATATCATTCATCTCAATGACATGAAAACATAAATGTAAAACATATTTACCCATGGTGAGCTTCAATTTTTCAAAAATTTAGACATTCTCACTTTTAATTTATATGTCCTTAATTTTTGTTGCTTGAACCTGCAATTTTTTAGTGAACACAATATTAATAAAACTATATCTACTACAAGGATTAAAAGAAATAATAACTTTTTTCCTCTAAATTCTTTTGCCCTATCTTAAACCAAAGTTGTCGTTTCCTTAGCCTACAAACTATCATCCTTAACTTTTTATTTTATTAAATCCTTAAAAAATTTCAATTCTATTTTTATTCCTTTTGTTTATCTTGGAGCCTATTTATTTTTGTGTATTGCTATTGAGAGTATCTTTCAAATTAGATATCTTTTTATATGGGTAGCACTGACTAAAGAATGTGTAATCCACTTCATTTCAAGTGTGCTTATAATTATTTTCCTATATAAAACCTACCCACAAAAGATAAGCTTTCTCTTTTAAAAAGTTATGAAGTTGGTATTGCCAAAAAATATTACCAAAATATAATGATCTAAACTTTATCCACCATTCTTGAACACCATTATTATTCTCTCTCAAATTATAACTCCATGATTTTACATCCATAATAAGTAAATACAATGCAAAATAAGGTTGTACAAATATATATCTTCCCACATATTTTAAAGCTAAAATTCCACATAAACAATTAGAATTAAAAAAAGAAAAAAATATAGATGAATTGCTTACCCAAATGATATATATCTCAATTTATTTTTATTTTTTTAAACATGATTTGAAAATTTTCCATTGCCCTTCTTTTGAAGGTTGACTTCATAGGATTGTATCTCCCTTAATACTACTCATATTCTACATAAGTTCGCTCATTTTAAATATCTTTAAAGTCTAAACAAAATGGCATACAAATCATTAAACCAAATAATTTACACAAAGATATGGATCCCAAGAATGAGATGTTTTTAGAAAAAAGAACTTACCATAATTTTGCAATCCAAAAGCCATCCTTATTTTTCTATAATTGTTGCTCTAATGAAACTTGTTATGAACCTTTATTCTCATTATAAAAAATATTTACCATTACGTAGAAATATTGAATCGTTCAGTCATAAATAAAAATATATAGTAATGATGCACATAATAAGAGAAAGATAGATAATGCCTTCAATGTAGAAAAACATCAATATTATTCTTAAAGGAACCACTCGATAATATCTTCCAGCTGATATCTACTACATAATCTAATATTGTTACAAGAGAATACTTGATATGATTGATGATGATTACAATGGCAATATTCCTTCTTTATATATCCATTTTCCTAAATCCTTTTCGCATTCAATATTGTAATATAATATTATAATATAGTCAAACTTATCTTTGTGTGGCCCATGCCAACTAACCATAATCCCATTACATAATATAATATATTATCCCCATATTCCTATCCCTAGGTACCCTACGTAGTCCTAGGTATCATAATTTGGAAAGTACTAAGAAAATAACCAAATGGGATTCAACCTTATCAGTTAAATTTAGATCTTTAAATTATAATGAATGCTTTTTATGATACCAAGCTAATGTGTTTTGTAATAAATATTACCATGATACCATAAGACTTATTTCAAACTCATTTATCTAACTAAAAAGTGTCATTGACACTTTATTAGATATGAGCAACTCTATTAAAAGAAAAAAACATGTTCCAAATATAACTACCTCTCCATGAAGTTCAAGGTAAGCCTCAAAATATATATTCCAAACATAATTAGGATGCATTTATATTATGATGAGTATTTTTTTATTATGATACCTAGATAATAGGACTTATTTCAATCCCATGCATGTATTTAAAAAATTTTCAATTTGGTTTATCTCATTTGTGGTGTTGAGTGTGGAATGAAAGAAATACGAGGGTCTATAAAAATACCTCTCACCTAGTGGGAGTAATCTCTTTGCAGACCATTGCAAAAATAATAGAAAATTTTAAGTCACTCAATATGGATAGAGAGTGACTATGGAAAATGATATTGGTATAGAAATATCCCTTCATCTCACTATCCAATAGTAGGTTGCAGCTGATCAAATCATTCTTGATAGATCCAAAACCATTTGGGATCCTCCCCAATTGGGTTGGTTGAAGTTGAATTTTGACAGGGCTTCAAAAGGTAACCCTAGGCCTGTCGGGGTAGGGGATAATTAGAAAAATGAATGGCATGATTATTATAGCTTTTGTAGAAAATCCAGATCATCAATCTAGCCCTTTTATGAAAGCCAAGACCATGTATCAAGGAGTCTTCCAATTATAAGCGGTGGATTGTAGGAAAATAATCATAGAAGGAGATTCAATCAAAATTATTGATGTAGGAGCATCCAATGGTGTAAGAGTGATCTTACATCACCCAAAAAAAAAATTGTAATTGTTTAATTTTGTAAAACTATTAAAACTAGTTTAACTTGTAGGAGATTTTTGAAGGTCTTAGAGGTTGAATTTGAGGATTTTTAGCTAGACACAAGGCCAAGGCTTGCTCTACTTAGTTCGTTTCATGCCCTTTCAAAAAATATGTTGTAATAGTCAATCAGGTCAATAAGCGTGAAGTTATGACCTCGACAAGTTGCCCCCAAAATTCAAATTTGAAATAGATGGTTTTAGGTGGGAAAAGGGAAAAATAGGGTATTTGAGGGAATTTTCGAAATTGTAAAAGGGACTCTTTATTTTGTATCCTTATTTTTGGGATGAAAGTAATGAAATGTTTGGTTCTATTATAGGAACAAAGAAATAACACCTGTGTATCATTTGTTTGTGTTGTTTGATCTTCATCAATTATAAATATGATGAAAGGAATCCAAACTCCTTCTTGGACTATCTCAAATATGTTAATAGAAGTCTAAATAATAACCCACATTTTGGAAGTAGAGCAGTTTAAGCATCTCTACAGAGAAGGAAATAGAGCAGCAGACCTTTTGGCTAACCACGATCTATCCCAACAAGAATTATTTATTTGGAGAGTTAATTTTCCAAATGGCCTAAGCTCCATGATAATGTTTTCAGATAAAGGTAGATTCCTCCCCATTTTTAACAAGATGCACCATATGGGTTGTTCTCTCTTGGTCACTAGCAGTTAGAATTTTGTTTTCTTGGATCTGCCAAATTTTAAAATTTTTGGATCCACCAAAATTTGAATTTAAATGGTTTCTATTAAAGCACCATAAGTAATTACAAAGGGAAGATGTTCAAATGGTGAATAGGAACTCATTATCCTGGGTGGTAATTTTGGGTGCTAAGTAAGCTCCTATTAGGCTGGAAGAGTCCAAGTTGACAGTTTTGGTTTCCAAGTAAGTTCTTTTTGAGCTATAAGGGTCCGAGATAGAAACCTAATATAGTTATTATCAACCTCCCCTTTAGAAATTATCATAATGGTTTGGGAACTATCATAAGGTCTCTTAATATTTAGAAGGAGGAAGGCACTCGTGAGATTAGACTTTTGGGTTTGTTGACTTGCAAGCCTATGTGTGGGTCGTTTGTTTTATTCTCTTATTGGGTAATTAGATCTACTTTTATTTGGGTATCTAGTTCTTGGAGTGGTTCCTTCCCTTAGTTTGTTTGCTTGTGGTTTTTATGTTTGCTATCACATTTTAGCTGGTGACTAGTCTCTTTTTATAAAAAGTGTGGAGATCCTTTCAAATCTCCTTCATCTATCATATAAAAAAAAGTGTCAATGAAACTCCATTACATATGAGTAATTTATCAAGAAAAAACATATTCTATTTATAACTACCTCTCTATGAAGTTCAATGCATGTCTCAAAATGCTCATCACAAATATAATAAATATGTATTCAATATTTGTTTTTTTGTTAATTGACTACTTTTTAATATTAATCTTAAATTTATGATTTGTGCATAATTATAAGGATGAAATATATTAACTTTTTTTGGTATTGATAAGGGAATTTTTAAAGGGGCACCTCTGTAGCACCCTAAAATTGGTGCAGTAAAACTTAGCAAATAATTAAAATTACATTAGTAATAATTCAAATTCAAATTTCAACCCCAAAACCGCTCCCAAATCGCTTGCTACCCGTTTCATCATTTTTTGTGCCATTTTTAGAGTTTGCTTTGTCCGTTTGACGATATCGTCGTCGATCAGACGATATCACCTCAGATCGGACAATTTCGTCTGGAGCAGAACGTCTAGACGATCTCGTCCCAAACTAATTTGTGCATAGTTATCTTTTATTTCAACGACGTCTCTAATCTGGGTAGAAGCGTGTCTACACCGTTAGAGACTTCCCTCATTGGAGATCTTCCAGATTAGGATGATATCCAACCTCCTAACCTCCCTCCTAAGCCTATTGAACCTTAAGACCCCCTCTTGGCATTCCCCCTGGCTGAAATTCCCTGTAATACAAATCCTACATGCATTAGACCATCTTAAACCACCATTTGGATTTGTATTTTTCCAAGTTTGTTTGCAGGAACTTCATTGTTTTTCAGTCGGAGCAAGCTCAGATCGTCGTAGACGATCCTGTTCAATTCAAGACGATTTCGTACCAATTCAAGACGATTTCGACTGTAGTCAACATTGGGGGCAATCAGTGCCCAGAGTTTGCGTTTCCTCACTTTGTTTGTTGATTTATTCTGCATTTAGTTAAATTTGTTATTATTCCTTATTTTTCTGCATCTTAGAGTTCACCCATATAGCTTAAGTGCACAATGAAGTCACAATTTGTCATTAGAGCATCATAATTTACTTGAATTTTTATTTGTGATTATTACCTTAGCATCTATATTACCATTTTACACCATTTTTCTCTGTTAGAATAGTTGCATTTTCGGTATTTTGTATCTATTTCTCTGTTTGCAGGTCTCTGAAAAATTCATCTGACAAATTCGTCAGATCTCAGACGATCCTGTCAGATAGGAGACGATCCTGTCAAATTCTAGATGATCTGGACTGCTTCAAAAATTAGAAACTCCATCAGACATCCGGATTAGGTATGGCTCTTTAATCCATCTTATTTTCTCTATTTTCTGTTCAAATCTATTTTTTGTATTCATTTAATCTACATTTTTCATAATAGAACAAATTAGATTCATTTGGCCAAACCTAGGACTTGGATGATTAAACATAAAAATGAACACATCAAACACACTATCAACCTAGGTGTGGAAACTGCCATTCAAAATTTTCCTGGTGAACCCCACCATCCGTTGAAAAATCACCTTAATACCCCTCCCCCGAGAGGTGGGACCTTCAAAGGGCCTCTCAGTCCGAGGTACCGTCCCATCCTTTTCCCATCCTCCTTCCGGGCGTGGATCCTTTAGCATGAAGGTAAGGATGCGAAAAATTTGGAGCGATACATTTTGGTGAACCCGACGTGAAACTAAAACCTTTTGAAAACAAAAAAAAACAAAAACAAAAACAAGGATGCATTTCAAATCATTTAAAACTACTAAGTTGCATATCATGTTTAGATGGTAGCTCCTATGAAAAGACTAGCTGCCACTATAAATGTTGAAAACCAATTAGCAACCATAGAAGTTAATTCTGTGCTTAGTGTGCCTAAAATAGATAGAAACCAAATTTTGTGGAAATAACTTAATAGGAGATTAGATCTCATTTCATCTAGGTCAACACAACTTAGACAAATCAAGAGGTTTGCCCTAGATAGGATCCTGGATCCTCATCAACTCATCTTTTATCATGAACTTCAAAGAGCCTGCCATAGGTGGTTAGCTTATAGGAGAGCTCTTGTGTCTTCAGAATTGTGCACCTTCGAGGAATACCTTGAGAATGCAGCTGTTATACACCAATTCCTAGGTCGTGTAGAAGATCAAGAGGTCATTCTTATGGATAGGGAAAGATGGAGGAGAGTTCCTAGGGCTGTGTTATATCGAGAGTATTGCCACGAACTTTATTTCTACCAACCAGAGTCTGAGACAGATAATATCACTATAGCACTTTTCATTAAATTCTTGAAAGAAAATTTCCAATTTGAAGAACACTTTATGACTCCTAAAGAACTCAAGCCCATTAATGACATTTATAAATTGTTTATAGAAAATTAGATCATTGCTTTCATTATTATTTCTTGCATTTAGTGTGCTGTTTGTTATATTTATAATATTGTTACAAAAACAAAAAAATATAGAAAAAAAACAAGAAAAACCAAAAAACATAACAAAAACTAAAACATTTTATTTTTAATACTATAGTAGGTATATAATTAAAATATATACCTCTTAAGCTTGTTGCACACACATACACACACACACACACACACATATATATATATATACAAGTATATATATATTTTTTGAAATCTAAATTTAAGCACAATGCCTAAACTTAGGAATGGTAAAGAAACTGCAGAAGAAGAAGAAGATTGGTTAGGAGACAAAACTAGAAACCCAAATGTCCTTCCTGAGGATCCAATTCCAGAAGGAGAAACTCTAGAATTGCCAGAAGATGACCTGGTTGAAGAAAATGAACAACAAGACAATCTTAAGGAGGAAGGATCCTCATCCCCTAGAATAGCTCCAGACGAAACTATTGCTTTTGATAACTTAGATCATTTATGGAAATTTTTCAATAATAACATTGGTGCTCTTAATATGGTAGTTCATATTAATAAAGGACAAATTAGTGACACTCAAGCAGCTATGGAAGATATGTTTAACATACACTCTAATCCCTTGTCCTTTGTTGATCAAGAAAGTGATAAGGCTAGACCATCCAATAGAGATATGGTCACTATGATTCAGAACATGCCAAAACAATAGGTTACCCAACCCCCTAAGGAACCTGTTATTGAGCCTAAAATCATTCCCACACAAAAGAAAACTTCCTTCATTTCTTTACTTCGCCAAACTATTGATCAATATGCTTCAAATCGACAAAAACCTAAAATGAAGCCAAACACCAATTTTCAACAATATGGGATACAACATAATACAACTTCAAGACTTCTTCATAACACCCTTCCTACCAAAAATTTACACAATAGCAACATAGCATCTAATCTTCATGTCCCTCCATCATATGCTCACAAATCCCATATTAATGCCCTACCGAACCAATATGGTGGGCAAACCAAGATATCTGGAAGCCATGGTGAAACAGTTAGCTTTGTGTATGGACCAGATAGATCTCTACCGTCCCTCGTACAATTATCGAGAGATATGTAGTCAACCTCTGGATCCCATAGTTGTAGCACAATCATACCTTAAACACTTTCCCATGCCCGTCCTGCCTATATATAAAGGAACTGAAGATCCCATAGAGCATCTTCACATGTTTAGGATAGCATGTCATGATATATCACATGATGACTTGTTATTACTAAAAATGTTCTCAAAAATTTTAGGAGGAATGGCATTAGAGTGGTACTATCAATTGCCCACTCATTCTTTGAGAAATTTTGAAGAAACAGCTGAATCGTTTGTCCATCAATTTAGTGCCTACATCGAGAGGCATGTCACCATTAAAGATTTGTACAACTTAAAACAAGACAAATATGAATGTTTTGCTGATTTATTAGCTAGATGGAGGAAGTTGATAGGAAAACTGTACTTTGTGCTACCTTATAGCGAAATGTTGGACATTTTTATCAATAATTTGCAAGAAAAAATATCCTATGAGTTATCAACTGCTACCTTAACCACCTTCGATCAAGCTATAGACTTAGCTCGAAGGGTAGAAGATGCTCTCATTAGGAGAGGTCACCTCAAAAAGAAAGATGATGAGAAAACATCTAGAAATTAGTACAAAAACAAACAAGTTGTAGGTTACGAAATCACTAATAGTAGAAACGTTGCTAATATCAATACAACGAAGACAACAGAGAAATTTATATTAAAACCTCCTGATAAACCTCCTCAAGAATTTACTAGATTGAATCAACCTTTATCAACCATTCTTCCTCAATTACTAGCACAAGGCTTGATTCAATTACTAGCTATCCGGGAACCTGATCTAACTATACCCGGATACAGAGCCGATCTACACTATGACTTTCATAGAGGACCTGGACATGCTACAAACTCTTGCAAAAGATTGAAACATAAAATACAAGATGTGATTGATAATAATGAAATGGAGGTGCAAGCTTTCCAACCTAAACAAAATGCTCCTAATAATGCTCAAAAGACCATTCCCCAAAATCAAAATCAAAATGCTAATCAATCATTAGATATATTTCAACATCCTTTACCATAGCATGGTAAAGAGGTGGCCAATCAAATTGAGCATCATAATGTCCCCCCTCCTACCCGATATGTAGGGACTATTAGCGGACAATTACCTGTTCAAGATCCTCAAATATTTGACACAACTTTATCCATGGTCACAACCAGGCCCCTACATAATATTCAAACTCCTAATCCTAGTGATGTAGAATCGGATACTGAAAGTGAAGTAGACATCACCTCAAACCAATCGAATAGTTTTGAAAATGAATCAGATCCTATTCAACCTATCATAGATGCTATGGTTCTAGAAGAACCATTTCCTAGAAGATTTACTACTCGATCCTCTTCTAATCAGTTCCTTCCTAATGAACAAGCCATAAACGCTCAACCAAGACCAGTTCAGCGTCTTCAATATAACATTGTAGGTACCATCGGAGCCATTACCAGACAACAGGCTCAAAACTCTCAACAGGATCAAACTTAGAATGATGGATCAGCTCCATTTATTTTGAAAAATCCCAATAAAGGAAATCATGTCTAATGTTCAACCAAAACCTCCTTACAATATTAATGAACAATTATCCAATACTACAGCCAAAATTTCCCTTTTGGACTTGTTAAGATCTTCTCCCACCCATAGAGATGAGTTAATGCTTACATTAAGCCAAATGATGGTACCTCAAAATATTCAACCTGAAGCCATGTTCAATACTATCATCACTCGAGAAGTCGATTGTATTGACTTTCAAGATATAGATATACCACAACATAGTTTACATAAGGATAACCCCTTATATATTACTACTCTAATTGGAGATGTAGCTGTTAAACGAGTCTTGATTGATAATGGCTCATCTCTAAACATTTGCACTTTTGAATTTTACCAAATATTTGGCTTTAGAAGTGATGAAATGAAAAAAACTGACATGATTATCAAAGCCTTCAATGACGAGACACAAGAAACGTGTGGAGTTATTACTATACCCTTGCAAGTTGGTCCTAGAACCCTAGATACAATCGTGTTTATTGTACATTGCCCAAAATCATACAATATACTTTTGGGTCACCCTTGGATCAATGCGATGCGAGCGGTTCCCTCCACTTTACATCAGTGTGTTAAATTTGAATTTAAAAATCAGTTGGTCACTATCCATGGTGACCCTAGACCCTTTGATATGTGTGCTTTGGCAGAACCTATTGGAGTGTAATTTTGCCCCGCTCTGTCATCTACACATCCTAGTTCTTATTTTTCATATAAACGTGTGAAACACACACACATAACATCATCTACCCCATAAACTACACCTATACATTTAACTCAACCATCTTCTAAAAAAACCACACTAGAACCTCAAAAAGATCTTAAATCCACAAACAATTCTTCATGTTCCATCCCTATAATTTCAAAACCTATAGACCCATTCATTAACACCTCCACCTTATCTACATCTATCATACTTTCCACATCTAAAGATATAGGGAATGATCCTTCTAAATCTTACGCTCTTTCTGATGAGCTCTTACTTGATTTGTCTCAAATTCTCATATAAAAAAAAACAAATGCTTTTATGCAAGATTCAATTATTTTAAATAACTTGCTGCCATCTCCTCGTAATTTGGGCCTCCCACAACCTATGGGAAGTACTTACCAAGTCGGGAGTTGTACTTTTATTTATAAAGGATATGATTGGGGAAGAATACCCCAAAATATTAAAACTCATCATGAGGGATACGCCCGATGTTATTTTACTAATGAATATATTAAAGCTAAACCCATAATGCTTAAAATGGGATATAAATGGAAAGGCTTGGGACCTTTCCAAAATGGTATAAAAGAACCTATTGAGGTAGAACCATGGCCCGCCCGATGTGGTGTGGGCCTATTTTCTAGTAAGGGTCAACCCTTCCCTTTTGAAGATGATGATCAACTCATATGTTATCAAGATTATTTGGATAGGCATGATGATTTGCCTCTAAAAAATCAGCCATTTACATGTAATATGCTATCCATAGCTTACCCTGAATTGATTGCTGAATCCGATGATGAGTTGGAAGGAGATATTTTCCATGATGTCTCCGTTGACGAGTTGTTCCATAATGGTTTTTATTTTGATGGTTCTATACCAACTATAGCCCAAGTTGAGGCCACTACTCCTCAAGATGAATTATCCAACTTCACCTTAAAAGAATTAAAAGAATTGGGCATCTCACCTGCCCCACCTAATTTTGAAAGAGAACTACACATGGAAGTAGAAAACATCATTAAAGTTAACATTGGAACTGAGGATAATCCTCACATAATCAATATTGGACCAGAATTAAGTCAAGAAAAACAAGATGAATACATTGCATTTCTTAAAGAATATGAAGATCTATTTTCTTGGACATATGAAAATATGCTAGGTTTGGACCCTTCTGTAGTCATGCATAATCTAGTAGTCCATCCGGATGCTAAACCTGTTAAACAAAAACTTAGAAAAATGCATCCCAAAGTGGCCTTGCTAGTCAAAAGGGAGTTAGAAAAACTCCTGAATGTTGTTTTTATACAAGCTATTGATTATGCTGAATGGATCTCGAATGTAGTTCTAGTCACCAAGAAAGAAGCTACCAAAGTTAGGGTTTGCACAGACTTTAGAGATATTAACACTGCATGCCCTAAAGATGATTTTCCTCTTCCAAACATGGATCAAATCATTGAATTTACTACCGGGAGTGGAATGATGTCCCTAATGGACGGATTCTTCGACTATAATCAGATCAGGATAGCTCCTAAAGATCAGGCTAAAATAGCCTTTATTACCCCTTGGGGTACCTTTTGTTGGAAAGTGATGCCATTTGGTTTAAAGAATGCAGGTGCAACATATCAACGATCCATGACTTATATCTTTCATGATATGATGCATGATATCCTACATGATTATGTAGATGATATTATAGCTCGCTTTATTAAAGAAGATGATCATTTAGATGATTTAAGAAAAGTGTTTAATCGGTTAAGATAATACCTTATTCGATTAAATCTAGCCAAATGCATATTCGAAGTAAAATCCGATAAACTATTAGGGGTTTTAGTTTCTTTACGTGGTATCAAAATCGACCCTCTCAAGATTGTGGCTATCACTGATATGCCCGCACCTACTAATATATCTGAGTTACGATGTTTACAAGGTAAGCTTCAAGCCATCCGTCGCTTCATCGATAAGCTGGCGGACAAAACCAGTCCCTTTCTTAAGCTCCTTAAGAAGGATGTCCTTTTTAATTGGGACGGAAAATGTAAGGAAGCTTTTGAACTTCTCAAACAATACCTCCTTAACCCACTTGTGCTTTCACCACCTAGACCTGATCGCCCATTTCTCCTATATATTTCAGCTTTAGATTTTGCTTTAGGAGCTATGTTAGCTCAGCTTGATGATGATAAAAGAGAACGTGCTAATTATTATATTAGCAGAACCCTCATCAGTTATGAAACTCGTTATACCTCATTAGAGAAATTATGTCTAGTAGTCATATTTTCTACATAGAAATTATGACATTATATGCTTAGTCAAAAAACGTATGTCATTACTAAATATGATCCCTTGCGGTATCTCATGAGTCGACCTTATTTATCGGGTCGCACAACCAAGTGGGTTCTTGCTCTAAGCGAATTTGAACTCACATTCATAGGACAAAAGTTTGTAAAGGGTCAAATCATAGTAGATCAATTAGTTGCTGCACTCATAGAGTCTACCCATCCCCTCATCATTGAGTTTCCTGATGAATGCCTTCAATTAGAGGCAGACCATATTGAACAATGGTCCTTATACTTTGATGGAGCCCGATGCATGAGTGGGGCTGGTGCGGGTATTATTTTAATATCCCCGCAAAAACATCTTATACCTTTGTATTTTAAATTAACATTTGCTTGCACTAATAATACTACCAAATATGAGGCTCTAATCCTTGGATTACGAGCTGCCTTGGTGTTAAAAATCAAACATTTGCTAGTTTTTGGTGATTCTCAACTTGTCATAAACCAAATTAATGAAGTTTATCAGACCAGAGATGATAAATTGTGCCCATATAAAGCGTATGTTTTGCAATTGTTATCCTTGTTTGATAAGGTTACTTTGGAAGCTATTCTGTGAACTAGCAACCGTGCGGCTGATGCTATGGCCGCAGCTCAATCTCTTCTACCCTCGGAGTTAGATGACGAATATGCCACTATTATCATTCGTTGACTCCAGGAACCCACTTCAAATAAGTCATGTTTAGAACCTTTGGATGTGTTTCTACTCAATGAAACTACTCCTGAACATTGGTATACAAATATATTTGATTTTATTCAAAATGGGACTTTCCCTGCCAATTCTAATAGAAACCAACGTTCGGTTATTACGTCGACGAGCAAGTCGATTTGTAATAATTGGCAATACTTTATATAGAAGATATTTTGAAGGTATCCTATTGAGATGTTTGAATCTAGAAGAATCCAAATCAGCTTTAAGTGAAGCCCACGATGGATCTTGTGGAGGACACTTCAGTGGTAGTATCATTGCTAAAAAGCTCTTTAGGATAGGATACTTTTGGCCTACCATGGAAAATGATGCACATGATTATGTTTGCCATTGCGACAAGTTCCAGAAACATGCTGACCTTGTCCATGCACCTGCACAAGAGCTGCAGGCTATTTCCTCTCCTTGGCCCTTTTCAAAATGGGGCTTAGACATTATTGGCAAAATTAATCCTGTGTCATCTAATGGACACAAATTCATCATAACCGCCACTGAGTATTTCACGAAGTGGGTGGAAGCTATGCCTTTAACTTCCTGCACTGGAACACAAGTCTCTAAATTTATTTTTAATCAAATCATTTGTAGGTTCGGAATTCCTGCAAATCTCATCTCAAACAATGGAACTTGTTTCAAAAATAAAGATGTTAAAAAATTATGCCAAAAATATAAGATTCAACATCGCTGGTCCACTCCCTATTATCATCAGGGTAATGGTCAAGCAGAAGCATCTAAAAAAACCTTAATCAAAATTCTCAAAAGATTGGTCAATAAATCTGGCCATGACTGGCATGTTCAATTATATCTAGCTTTGTGGGCCTATCGAACTAGTGTTCGAAATCCCACTGGAACTTCACCTTTTGTCTTGGTTTATGGCACTGAAGCTGTTTTTCCCTTTGAATTAGAAGTTCCTTCTTTGGCTCTACTACTTCAAGATACCAAAGTAGGAGATGAATATCGAGCTGGTAGACTCGATCACTGGAACTCCTAGATGAAAAGCGCATCAATGCTTTGGAGCATCTTCGTGCCTACCAAAACCAGCTTAAAAGATCATATGCCAAGAAAGTTCATCATCGATCCTTTGCGATCGACGACCTTGTTTTAAAGGAAAATGAAAAAAAGACTAATGCAACTAAAGACCTTAAAGGTAAATTTGAGCCCAACTGGCTTGGACCATATATTATCACTGCTAAGTTTGAATCGGGAGCATACAAATTAGCTACCTTAGATGGTAAATATTTAAAATAACCTATGAATATTATGCATCTTAAGCGATATTACACATAAAATTTGGTTATTTCATCATTTGTACATATTTTGCATGTTGTCTCATTTTAAAAATATATATCAAACTGTTTGCACAAAAAAAAAAAAAATATAAATAGTCAAAACAACAATCTTATTGACTCTTTTGAAACCAAAAAAAAAAGAAAAAAGAAAAAAAGAAAGAGAGAGTCAATATCATCAAACTCCTCAAAAATATTTGTTGTATATATTTATTCTTCAAGCATTGCAGCTATATTTTCAAATTATTTTGGATAAATTAGCATTTATTTGGAATCCCCCACTATCACAAACACAAAAATAAATATCTTGATTTTATCTAGCATGATTACTAATCTCTCTTATATCAAAGTCCACAAAATTTAATTAAATAAAGTTTGAGCATAGAGAATTGATCTTGTTATTTACTTAAACCAAGCATATCTTTTCACAATAAAATGATTATATTTGTAATGTCCATGCTATGCTACATAGTAGAAGTGGTTTCTTAAGAGAAAAGTTTCCCCTGCTATCCTATCATGCACATGGTCTAAAATCTTTGAGAATTGGCAAAAGGACAAGCTCACCCCTAACCGGAATAAAAATCCCTTGCTCTACATCTAATCCGAGCAAGTATCCCTAGCATAGGAAGAAAAGAAAAGTTCAAGAAAAAGAGAAAAAGAAAAAGTTATTTTAGCACTATCTCAAATATCAAGCAAAAATACAAAAGTACAAAAAAAAGAAAAAAAGCAAGAAGCAAAAGAAACAAGCAAAAGCAAAAGCAAAAGCAATAAAATCCCTTTCCCTACCCATTGAAAAGAAAAGAAGGGTTGATGAGCTTGAATCCTTGGAATTCTCAATTATTCGAAAACTGTGAGGTAAGCCCCATAACAGGTGGTTTGTGCCCAACCCGCTTGGCCTTGGGTAACTCCTAGCGTGGTGATATGTCCGTCACATTAGCGACCTTCTTTTGTATAGACCTATGTCTGCTTATGGATTAGCTAGCTCTTGATAACCCGACCTACATAGTAGTCTGGTATGGTTATATGCATCTAAATCATGGTTAATGAACACCTATTTGGTTCATTCAAATCACTTGTATCAAATTATCTTGCTTAAAATTGGTAAATGAACAAAGCAATTGCACACACATTTGTATTTGAGAGATTTTGTGTATCATTATGATAAATCAAGATTGGTAATGAACTCACATACACACATGGGATTCCTTATAAATCTAACTTTTGTCTTTAAGATACGTTGAAATATTTTTGCACATCGTTTGGAATAAATTCATTTTTGTTTAGTATAAAGACAACTACATGCACTCTCAAAAAAATAAAAATTTCTTTCAAAACATACACTCAAATCATATATATATTATCGACTTTCGCGACGATGGTATAGTTCCAAAACCAAAATTGGAATTTTATGCCTAGCGCAAGTCCTCATCTTCATATTTTCTATTTATTTTCAAGAAATTAAAAATCAACCATGCAATAAAACTATTATATTATTTTCTTCTTTGGATTTCGCGATGATGGTATAAGTTTATACCTACATATTCTATGCCTAGCACAAACCATTGTACCAATTTTATTCCCCATTTATTTAAAATCATAAAAAAATATGACTTCAATTATTATGTTACACAATTATGCTTTAAAACAAACAAACATTATTCTATTTCATGTCATTATGTCAAACTTCAATTTTGCAATGATGGCATAGTTCCTAGGGAATTATCCAAAAATTTTATCACACTTAGGAATTTATGCCTAGATAAAATCATCTTTAAAATATTTCATGCATAATATTTTCATGGAAATCTAAAAAACAAATCATCATCATCATCATCATTTGCATCATCACAGCAAAGTCTTAAGACAATCTCTTAAGCACTCTTTTACTTTTAGCAATATTTCTATACTGGGATTAGCTTGACGACTGAGTGAGCGGCGACTCCATGAAATGGTCTATAATAGCGACAATGTCCTTTGAAATTATTGTTAAAAGTACCCTTTTATTTTTATCAAATTCCCACACCACAAACAACCAATTTGTTTACATCAGATTATTTCATTTAAATTTTAAAAGCATGACATTCAAACCATAATACTTCCAAACGGCATAATTACATGAATCATCAAATCAATCACATCAAAACATTAAAACATCATACAAACACATAAGACAAGTTATATGATCAAAAATATCATATATATATATATATATATATCTCAACAATATATGTATATCATCTCAAAACTAGATCGGTATGCCACAATCTATACCTCAGCATACTCAATCCCCTATCAATAATAATAAGCACTATGTATCAATCTTTGCAATGCAATCTGTAGCATCTAGCCTCGAGAACCCCTCAAGCTCTCAGCCTCATCTCCTCTCCTGCCCTGAGGTGGACGAGGTGGCCCCATCATAGTCTATGTGGTGCTATGAGTCCTGGACTCTGATCATGATGATGTCCTCGATGACCTCATCACGATAGGCTCCATAATATGGGTCAGCAGCGGTAACCTCTACCCCCCTGGCACCATATGGTGGTATAGTTTTTGATAGAATGTGACATGGGCAATAGCCCGTGCCAAGTCCCAAGTGCTCGCCCCTCCGCTTTGTGCTTTGAGGCGTGCAACCTCATCTTTGAGCTGTGTAGCCTCAGCTCGATGGCGTGTAGCCTCCTCCTATAGAGTCTACACCTATTCCTGGAGATGGATAGTCTTCGCCCGAAGAGTAGCCATCTCACTACTCTCTCCTGTGTCCACACCCTTGCCTTTATCGGGTGCTGGTGGTCTCTCTCTCCGTGGAGAAGGGGGTCTCTCCTCCCTCCTCTCCCATCATCGTGGCCTCTGCTGAGCCTGTGGTCTCCTCTAATCCCTCCCTTCATGACCCTGTGCCGCATCAATGGCCGCCTGGCACCGCCTCCCCATCCAATGCACAATTGTGTGAATTAGACCCTGAGCCCTTGTCATTTGAGGAGGGCGGATGCCTGTGTACCAGGCATCGTAGCCATCAGCTACCCCTGCATTGTCCCCATCCACTGGCTAAATTGGGGCATCATCTACGTCCTTAATCTAAAAGTGCTGCATATTTGGAGCCTCGCTAACTGTAGTGTTATCCCGAATGATTTGAGAAAATTCGTAATCTCTAACATATGGGATCCCCTGCTGTAGATTGAACTGCCTCAAAACTCGATCGTAGCGGTGGAGCTCCACATCTCCCATCTCCATCCTCAGCCAATAGGTTCGCCTAACATGAGCCAGCTCCTGTCCATCCTTGGCCCACCCTAGATGATATCTCTAAGGCCTCCAGGTGATCTTTTTAGAGATGAGGTCGTCAAGTAGTCTCTGGGACATTGGCAGATCTATCCACCGTTGTGACCCTCTTCGAAGCCACCAGTAGAAAGCTCAGGGCCTCTCCCTGTCAGTCCCTGTAAGTGGGAGCCCTATTGACCTCCGCATCATGATGTGCTCCCAGCACCAAACCTACAGTAGTGATGTCATAACCAGACATCGACCGCCCTTGTATATGACCCCATGTAGGATCCTATACAATTGACATAGTACAAAACTCCCCCAAGCAAACCTATATCCATGGTCTCTCATGTCATAGACCATATCTGTCAGTAGCCATGGTACTCTACATCCACTCTGATGGCATAGCAGTAGACCACCTACAACCCCGACCAAAACCTATGTCAGTCTAGATGCCCCAGGCATCTGGCATAGTGATTCGATGTTCACTCCGCCCTTCTCCAGGGCGAAGCTCAGATCTCCGCATAGTCGCATCATCGCGTGGCCCTGATTGGCCACAGGAGTGATTAGCCGTCCTTGTATGGGGATCCTCAAAATCCTCCATACATCCTCTAGTGTGGGAGTCATCTCCCCTATCGATAACCAAAAACAAGAAGAACCCGAATACCACCTCTCTGCTAGGGCTGTCAATAGCCCCATATCTGTAGAAACTTGTGGCATATCTGCCACATGCTGTAAGATGACATGAGCCAGCTGATATCGCTCTGCCTGAGATAGAGCGGCCAAGTCATCCCTCAACCCACCGTATTTCCATTCTCTGCTCTTCAGTAATCCTCTCTGCAACATTAACAACAAAACAATAAAAATCATTAATAACACAATCATTAATAATGCAAGTAAAACAAGTTCAATTTCATAAATGATGATATCGTCCACTATTGGACGATATCATCCAAAATTTGAGCAAATTCGTCTTCGATTTTGCAAGCTGAAATCGTCCCTTATTTGACGAAATCATCCCCATTTCACCGATTTTGCCTTTGGATGAAATCGACGATATCGAGACGATTTTGATGAAATCGAGACGATTTTGTCCCAACGACGTCGACGGCCCAAAAATGGCCGCAATGCTCAAAAATCATCAAAATTTAATCTAAAAAGCATAAAAATCAAAATTAAAGCATTCTAAACTAAGTTTAGACCCTTACTCGTAGCCCGCACCGAACCTCTGTCGATCTATGCGCTGTCTCGACCATCTTGTTTGCAGAGCTCTAGAAACCAGAAAATAACAAATGAACAGTAAAAATGAATTAGGGTTTTCCCTATTTTTCTTAATTTTATTCAAAAACACTTAACAACATTTTAAATTTTTTTGCTTTTCCGCATTTTTACCTCAAATGTTCGATTTGGGTAAAAACACGGAGGGGGCACCATAGTAAGCTGTCGTATGATTCGACCAAGAATTGTCGCCTAAAAATGGGAATAATTTTTGCTTTCTCGTAGATCGAGAAGAACTCATATTTAACGCATTTTCTTCAAAAAATTCGCTAAAGAGGGGGCAAAATGTAGCACCCTAAAATTGACGCAGTAAAACTTAGCAAATAATTAAAATTACATTAGTAATAATTCAAATTCAAATTTCAACCCCAAAACCGCTCCCAAATTTCCTGCTACCCGTTTCCTCGTTTTTCATGCCATTTTTAGATTTTGTTTTGTCCGTTTGATGATATCATCACTGATCAGATGATATCACCTTAGATCGAACGATTTCATCTGGAGCAGAACGTCCAGACGATCTCGTCCTAAACTGATTTGTGCATAGTTAGCTTCTGTTTCAATGATGTCTCTAATCCAGGCAGAAGCGTGTCTATGTTGTTAGAGACCTCCCCCATTGGAGATCTTCCAGCTTAGGATGATCTCCAACCTCCTAACCTCCCTCCTAAGCCTATTTAACCTTAGGACCCCCTCTTGGCATTCCCCTTGGCTGAAATTCCTTGTAATATGAATCCTACATGCATTAGATCATCTTAAACACCATTTGCATTTGTATTTTTCCAAGTTTGTTTGTAGGAACTTCATTGTTTTTCAGCCGGAGCAAGCTCAGATCGTTGTAGACGATCCTGTTCAATTTGAGATGATTTCGTACCAATCCGAGATGATTTCGACTACAGTCAACATTGGAGGCAATCAGTGCCCAGAGTTTGCGTTTCCTCACTTTGTTTGTTGATTTATCTTGAATTTAGTTAAATTTGTTATTATTCCTTATTGTTTGCATCTTGGAGTTCACCCATATAGCTTAAGTGCACAATGAAGTCACAATTTGTCATTAGAGCATCATAATTTACTTGAATTTTTATTTGTGATTATCACCTTAGAATCTATATTGCCATTTTACACCATTTTTATCTGTTAGAATAGTTGCATTTCTGGTATTTTGTATCTATTTCTCTGTTTACAGGTCTTTGACGAATTCATCAGATCTCAGACGATCCTGTCAGACAGGGGACGATCCTGTCAGACAGGAGACGATCCTGTCAAATTCTGGACGATCTCGACTGCTTCAAAAATCAAAAACTCCATCAGACATCCGGATCAGGTATGGCTCTTTAATCCATCTTATTTTCTCTATTTTTTGTTCAAATCTATTTTCTGTATTCATTTAATCTGCATTTTTCATAATAGAACAAATTAGATTCATTTGGCCAAACCTAGGACTTGGATGATTAAACATAAAACTGAACACATCAAACACACTATCAACCTAGGTGTGGAAACTGCCATTCAAAAGTTTCTTGGTGAACCCCACCATCCGTCGAAAAATCACCTTAATACCCCTCCCTTGAGATGCGGGACCTTCAAAGGGCATCTCAGTACGAGTTACCGTCCCATCCTTTTCCCATCCTCCTTTCGGGCACGGATCCTTTAGCATGAAGGTAAGGATGCAAAAAATTTGGAGCGATACAACCTCCTTATTATAGATCTAAATAGCCAAATGAAGAACAATTTAAGATCGAATAACAAATCTAATACAAATTAGTTTGCCTTTTCTTCCATATTTCACTTAGCCAGATGGATAGCCCTTTGTAACAATTAACATATAAAAACTAAAACAAACACATATATATAAATTCTAATTTTCAACAAGAATAGTAGCATTTGTTAGTAGTTACTCTTCAATAGTAGTAGCAGCTACCATAGTCACTAACATATCCATAATAACAACTTCAACTATAGGCATAGTCACATACACAAAATCATCCATAGCCATGACCACAACAATAGACACAATCACCAACACAACACCAACATAATTAACCATCTCCTCTAGAAAATTCTTATGGTTGATTATGAGCATAACCAAAACTAGATGACTTCAAATCACCATCTCACACATCTAATATTGTAGCATAGGAATTGGCATCTATCATAGATCCAACATCAACAAACTCCCTCCTAATGACATAGTGGGATCCATGAAAAATCACCTCCCCAAAGTCCCAATAGGCCCCCCATACCACCTCTAGACATCCTCCCTATCACCATATAAATTATCCTTAAGGACACAAAATCTGTTATTTATTAGAAAATCATTAAACCAAGATTTAGGTTGCTCTTGACCCCTAGATAAGCAAGGGTATAAACTACTTTGTTTCCCTCTATATAAGTGTGTTGCACATGAACCCTATTTAGTAAAATAAGAAGCCTTCACACCTAATTTATCATATGGAATAGGTTCTAATGAGGATTAAGAGAGTTAGACAATAAATTAGTAATAAAGAGGGAATCCCCCTCTATTATGACATCTTTCCATTTCAAATCAATTAGCATTTGAATCCCCCTATAATATACCTAAACCTCATAAAATTATTGGATTGATAACCCAGTGGCTCTACAAAGGCACCAAAAAATAGTCCTATATAATTTCTAACAATCCCCCTACCCCAAACCTTCCCAGGTTGGCCTTAGAGGTGCCATCAAAGTTAAGTTTACACCAAACCACACTGCCATTTGGTCTCCTCTCTAGTCCTACTTTGGCTAGACTTGATCCTATAATTTCCCCTTGTAAATCCCCAATAATCTTCCATGTGGGCTTCCCTCTAGGAAACAAATTCCCCTAAGAAGTCCATCACACTTACATTTTCCTGTATACTACCAAAAATTCTTTTTGCCACCCTACAAACCACTCTTTTTCTTACCTCAAAATCTCGATCCTTTCTCTCCTTGTAGAAATTCCAACACTAGTGTTGAAAGCCCAAATTTTACACAATAGTAAGAGGCTTCTCTATTACTCCCAAATACCCCTCAATGAACCAGGAAGAACTCAACCCACCCCTACACTATCCATGAAGGACTTTAGGATGATAGTACTAAAATTAGAATGGAAAAATAGATGGTTCATGGATTCCTTAGCTTTTTCACATAGGTAGCATTGATTATCCATTTACAACCCTCTTTTATTTAGGTTTTCAATTCTTAAAATTTTATCTTGCACAACCAACCAAAATAACATATTTACCTTGGGTATTAGCACCTTAATCTAGATGTTCTTTCTTGGGCCAAACCATTCTAGGTTATCATCTTGCATATGGTATGTAGATTTGACCGAAAATCTACCATTAGTCTCTTTATCCCACACTACCCAATCAACCTATTCCCTGTAAGAGATAACTTGAGTTTTGAGGTCATTAGATATCATTATAGCCCCAATTTTCTCTCCCCCATTCATATCATTATAGTTTATATTAATCTAGCCTTTAGATGAGGTACTTATATCTAGATAATCTAATCACCTTATCTTCAACATGTCTCCTAAATTTCCTTTCCAAAGAGGTAATATCCTCATAACTACTCAATAGATTTTCTAGCAACCATTTATCTTCCCAAAAATATATTGATCTCCCATATCCTATGATCCATATAGGGCCTTTCTAAATGAAAAATATTTCTTTGCCAATGATTTTACATACAATAAAAGAGGATATAACATAAGGTTTAGTCAAGAAGTTACCATCTATCTCCATATACTTTGCTCTCATGATTTGAACCCACTTTGTATCTTTGTTTTGGAACACTCTCCAATCGAGTTTAGAAAAAATGGCAATATTCATTTTTTTAACATCCCTAAGACCAAGACCCCCTTGGGTTTTCCTAGCATAGATTTGCTCCCAAGATACTAAGTGAAATCTTCTCTTCTCCTCCATACCTATCCACAAGAATATTTTTTGAATGCTCTCAATCCTTTGAATGACTAAGAGAGGCACCTTAAGCATGGAAAGGAAAAATATGGGAATACTCTAGAGGGAAGCTTTAACAAGTTGCACCTTGCTTGCCTAATTGAGGAGGGTACCTTTCCAATTTTCTAGTTTTCTTTGAACCCTTTCCACCACCCTATCCCAAAAATTGGATCTAATAGGCCCCATAAATAGTGGAAGACCCAAATAAATACCAAGAAATTTAGCCTTGTTGCACCCCAAAATGCTTAGTAACTTTCTTTGTCTTTGGGTACCCACATTCAGAAAGAAGATTGAACTCTTCTCTAGGTTTACCTATTGGCCAAATGCTTCTTCATATTCAGCCAAGATTCTTTTGATTTCCCTAGCCTAGATAATAGAGGCAATGGTAGTAAGGATTGTATCATCTGCAAATTGGAAATGATACTTGGGGTTCAACATCCAAGTAGGCCTTAGCCCTTCTAGAATAGATGAAGCCTTAACCATCCTCCCCAAAGCATTTGCCATAAGGATAATAACATAAGGGGACAACAAGTCTTCCTATTGTAGACCTCATTTTGCATCCAAAAAATCCCATAGGAGAGCCATTCACCATGACTAAAAATTTAGCCATGGAGACACATGCATAGATTAGCTTGATAAAATCTAGGTGGAAGCCATACTATTGCAAGACCTAGAGGAGGAATTTCTAGGATACCCTATCATAAGCCTTTTGAATGTCAAGCTTAACAACCATACCTACCTATCCACTCCTATCCATAGAGTGCAGTAACTCATGAAGAGAGATAACTCCATCAATCATCTATCTTCCCTTGATAAAGGTCCCTTGGAAATTATCAATGAGCCTTGAGAGGAAATGTTTTAGCCTGTTAGCAACTATTTTTATTAGCAGTTTGTAAAATGTGTTACATAGACTAATAGGGTGAAAGCATCTAAAATATTTGGTACATAGAGACTAAGGAACTAATATCATAAAAGTAGAATTGATGTCCTATGGGATTAACCTACTCCTTTGTATTTCATGAATAGCCCCACAAACATCCTTCCCAACAACATGCCAAAATTTCTAGAAGAAACAAGGGGGAAACCATTAAGACTTGGAGCTTTGAGCCCCCCCATTTCCAATAGTTCTTGAGTGATTTCTTTATCTTCAAAATGCCAAGTTAGAGCAATTTTCATATTTTGGTAGACCAACCTAGGAATATTGCACAAGAAACTTTTGGCAACCTTAGGGTTACCTTCCCCTCCCGCTCCCAAATATTTCTAAAAAAAAATACTAGATTCCTTCCTAATAGCCTCTATATCCTTGATTAACTCTCCATTCCTTGTGAGAATCTCCCCTATCCTATTAATTGCACAATGCTTAAGAGTGAAAACATGAAAGAATCTAGTATTTTTATCCCCTTCCTTCAACCATAAAATCCTTACCTTTTGCTTCAAAAACATTTTTCCTCTCACTAAGGAGTTATGATATGCCACTAGCAGTTCATTCTCTGTTACTTTAGTGGCCTACGAGTATCCTTCCCTCTAAATGACCTCTTCTAGATTAGCCAGTTGTTCCTTTAGGGTCTTCCTTTGCATATGGATATTTCCAAAGGATACTTTTTTCTAGACTTTTAAATTCCTCTTGACCCACCTAAGCTTCTTCCCAATCTAATCCATAAGTTCCCTTGTGAAAGGCTTTGTACACTATATTTTGATTTTTTTTTTTAATTATAGGTGGTCCAATCACATGGCTTTTAATCTAAAAGGCCTTAGGTAGGATTTTTCTTGATGTTCTGAAGCCAATAGAATTGGATTATGGTCTGACCCTACCCTAGGAAGGGCTTTGACAACCACCTCACCCAGTAAATCCTCCCCTCCCTAGGACACTAAGAATCTATCTAGTTTCTCTTGAATTAGAGCATGACCAACCCTATGATTACTCCATGTGAATCTAGAACCTTTCAAATCTAGATCT
Organism: Wollemia nobilis; assembly: GCA_028583015.1. NCBI lineage: Eukaryota > Viridiplantae > Streptophyta > Pinopsida > Araucariales > Araucariaceae > Wollemia > Wollemia nobilis. Next base: position 161,827 of record JAQPPZ010000620.1, on the reverse strand, counting down.
CTAAGCTCATTTCTGTTAACAAAGTCTTCAAAGTCTAGCATCCCTTGAGAAGGGTTCAAGCGACCCCCCTCTTGTCTAAAATATATAAAGGGGTATTAAAATCCCCTACCACAAACCAAAATTCCCTACTAAACCCCTATCTAAACCTGTCCAAAGTCTCCAAAGTCTATGCCTTTCAACATAAGAGTTTGGAGCATAAATATTTGAGATGAAAAACTAAGTGTTGGATCCCTTAATTTTGCATAAAATATTTAGGACTTTGTCTATGCCTGAAAGGAGAGTAGTTGATATCTTACTTGGGTTCCAAAAGCAAATCAAACCCCTAGAGGAACTTGTAGCTGATACATTTATATAGTTTGATTTAAACCAAACCTGTTTCATAATGTTCTTCATCCTCCCTACACCCACCTTCATTTCTTGGAGTAACATTATATCTGGACCTACTTATTTTCTCATCAATTCTAGTAGCCTAATTTTTGAGGGTCTATTCAACCCCCTGATATTCCATGAAATGTATTAACATAATCATTATATTAAACATGGATAAAAATAATAACTTTCCAAATTTTCTACATAATAATATTAAAAATTATGATTTTATTAAATATTAATATATAACACATATACTTTGTATTATTTGAAATGAAAATATTTAGCTATTATATTATTATAGTAAATAAAATTCTAACTCTTATAATTTTTCTTGGTCTTGAGACATTATTTTTTCACAATATCAACAATTTCTCTCTCCATCACTTAAACCTAGGTCTCATAATTTGGCAAGCATTAAGGAAATGAAATAAAGAGATTCAATCATATGAGAACATGATTATAGCATAAATTTTTATATTATAAGAAATACTTTAGAAATAATATAAACCAAATACCAAGATAGGTGGCCTAGTGAAGTCTTATTGTAGTGCTTATAGTGAAATCAATATGTATTATGGATGGATTTCTTTTAATCATATATAACCAATTTAGGAAACATGTAATACCAATACTACCATAATAAGAAAACGTGCTCTACTATTTATTATTTTTCAAAGAAGATGAAGGGTGGTCTCTATGGTCTTGATAAAATCGTATTGAAACACTCATGGAGGCATGTTGGAACACAAGAAATAAGACCAAAAGATATTTTTCCTAGAATGAAAGAGTGTATTCTATTATTTGATCAACTCTTAAAGATGTTCGAGATTAAATTATCATACTAAAAAAAATGAAACAACAATATTATATTATCAACATTAATTATAGAGTAATAAATAATAATAATAAATTTTTTGATATTAGTAAAGGACTTTTGTTCCTAGTAAATATAAATTTTATTTTATTTTTTAGGGCCACTAAAGTATCTCATTGAGAAGAGCTTGTCACCATTAAAAAATATCTATGTAATAAGGATTAGAATGGGAAAATACCATACTAATACATATTTATCATTAACCATTTTGAGCTTATGGTAAATAAAATATTATGATACTTAATGAATAGAATGCTTGATATGTTCATCAAAATAAATTAGGCACTACAAGTAGTACATTTTTTTTTGATAAGTAGATTTTATATACAAGCTAGGTTTTTTAATAGGATCCTAGAACCTTATGACAAAAGGGACCGAAGCGCAAAAATATTAGGAAGACCCTTGAAACCTTAAATGCTACCTATGCAAGTAAACAAAAATAGAACAAACCCATGGTCTATTTGGAAAACCAAAAAATAGAAGCCGACTGTCAAAACCAACCAAACATACAAAAAACAACTACTTGAATGGCCATACATCCAAAACCAGAGAATAACCATACATTCAGAACATCAATACATACACAACCAACCATGCTAGGAAACTCCTCTATCCAGAACCATAACACACCATACTTTGGTGGTATACTCTTGATCAGTTTCCTCACCCTGCTTCCAGACCAATTGCTTAAGGATCCTGATGGTGGTGTTTGCAGAGTTCACCGAAGTGGTCATTGTGATGATAACCATATTCAGGAGTCGGGTTGGGAATACGTTGAGGTCACTGTCAGTGTCTAATATGATCTCAGGGTAGGCCTTCTCTTTTTTAGGCCTCTTGAGATGAGTTGAGGACCTAGGACCGTCGAGGGTGCCTTCTGCAAATTTTTGCTTCCTTTTTAGATTGCGCCTAGTGCTCTTGGGGTGGGATGGTTTGGATTGCACATCAGGGCTCCCATATGTGTCCTTAGAGTTATGATTTCAAAAAGAGGTTGGGGATTTAGGGGGATTATATGATAGGTGGGAACCTCCTGGGCAGGTGAGGTTGACGATGACATGGTGATAGATGACTGTCAGAAGCCCCTGGTGAAGGGGTTTAGCTTGGGATTTCTAGGCTTTTTTGATGGAAATCATTATAGAGTACAACAGATAGTCTGGGATGCAAATATACTTAGAATCCTCAAGGTGGTTAACAAAAATAAGGTGGAAGCTACAAAGGGGTTTTTTAGGTTCATAGCAGGTGATGAATTGTAGGATGGGGATGATCACTTCGTTCCAGGGGGAGGCAGGGCTGAATAGTATAGATCTTATTTATCCCACCCATAGCCTTTCAATCTATCCGAGAATTGCTCAAGCTCTTCCTCCCAGTTATGCTTGTCCCTCCTAATGAAGCAACCTTCAAAATAGAGCCTAGTAATCTCACAAAGTAGCTCATGCATGAGATTGAAGTGGAATCCACGGACCTTGAATTCACTGTTCTGCCATGTCTCTACAAAGTCCATCATAATATCATCATTGGGACCAACAAATTTATGCATAAATGGGGTGAGCCCCTTTGCATTCATGAAAACGAGAGTGGTATCACTGATGGTGAGGGAGTTCGGCTCAACATACATAGCCACCATAATAGCAAGAGGGGAAGGATGGAGCCATAGGGGGCTACATGGTAAGAGGGCTCTGGGAATAGGGTAGAAGGGCCAAGGACAAAAATTTGAATTGGCAACAGGACGAAGAGAAGGGAGGGTGATGATAAAACTAGCCTTGCGACAATATGGAAATAGAAAGGCTAGGGTTGACGATGAGATAGAGGAAATGTCAAGAAGAAACCACCACATACATGGGGACTCTACGTCAGAAGAAAAGGATGGCATGCTTGGAAGGTGGCAAGGATGAGAGGAAAGCTATGTGGCATAGTGAGGATGAGAAGGATTGCAATGACACATGAGTCGCTTGAAGAAGGCACCATGATGAGGTGGAGAGAGAGGGGCCTAGTGGCAACTTGAAAACACCCAATAGGAAACAACCACATCACAACCATGGGGAGATGAGGCCAAATCACTAGGAAGATTATGAAGATTATACACATGATGGTTGTCATTGCTATTTATGGGACTGGTACAATAGTTGAGGAGGCTTCTAGGGATTGAAGAGCTATCAAAGATAGGACCGATGTGGAAGATGGAATACGAGCCACTTGTCAATTCCTTATGGAGGTAGGCCCCATGGGAGATATTGGGAACACGAAGGACCAGGGGAGGGCCCATCATATGAGTCAATGTGGCCCACTATTCTTTGACACTAGAAGACAACTTCTTGGGACTCAGCATCCTGACATCTAATTTTTTCTTGGATAGACGTGATGGATAGTTCTTTGGGGAAATCATCTCTCTAGATCCTGAGTCCCCTTGATGAGGCTACTATGTTATCCATTGAGTCCAAAATATTGTTACCTTATCTAAAGGTGTGGTAGAGGGATGTCTAGGGAAGACTCTACAAGATCATCCTGGCTTCCTAAATGATGTTGAAAATTTTCCAAGATAGATCCTTCTACTTGGTCATGAAATTGATGATGTTTAGGGAGTTCCCCTCAATGATGGCTCTTCTAGGATCCTCCTGGAGGATAGACAACTCTTGAAAAAGTGTTGAGGCTTTAGAAAATTTTTTAGTCTAGGTACCCAAGAACTCAACATTAGCTAAAATAATATTTCCTTCATGGTTGCGGATGACTCTCCCTGCTCCTAAGGACACTGGATTTTCTTTAGAAGCTCCATCAAAGTTAAACTTAACCCATCCATCCAGGGGTGCCACCCACCTGAGGTTGGCTCTGGGGGTTGGATTGGGGAAAGGATTTGGAACATCTATAGGGATTCCCAAGGAGCATATAAGGGCTAGCTCGCTCACCTACATGATGGACGAGAAAGGGGGAAAGATGTAGATGTTCTTAGAAGCATAGACAATGGATTTACCCATAATGACAATAGGATCCTTGGAGGGGAGGAAAAATCTCTACTGTTGTGCTCCAACTAGATTTACTAGACCAGGTGGGGGAGGCAAAGGTTCTAGAGGGAATAGAGCTTGGGGTGGTGGAAGGGATCTGGTCACTAAGAAAATAGATCTAGGATGGAGCTGGGTTGGGCCCATTGAATGTGAAAATATTGGAGTAGGTGACCCAAGGCCTTGGAGGATAAAGCACAACTGGTAAATAGGTGGTTTGTAGATTCCCAGCTTGAAAGGCATAGAAAGTAGCGATTTGGGATTACGAATCCCCTTTTGGCCAAATTTTTGATAGTAAGGATTTTATTTTGGATGGCCATCCAAGAGAAGAAGCTTATTTTGGGGATGAACTTCATTTTCCACACTATGTTGACTAGGAAGAGGGACGCTCGGGATGAATCCTAGAGGGAGTAGGCTAAATTAATTGAGAAGGATCCGATGTCGATGCCTTGCCAAATGGCCCTGTCCTCTACCTCTCTTATTGGAATTATAAATGAGTTGAGTAAGGCAAAGGGGATGGCCGCTTGGAGGGGAAAATTGGAATCTTCTATGGTATCCCAAGATGGATTTTTGTTGAGCCTAGTAATGAATCTGGCTACCTTGCAACCTTTGGAGGCATTCAATGTGGGTTTGAGGACATGTAGTACCCTGTATTTGCTTAACACCTTGTCATGGAGCCATATATCTTCTCATAATTTGATGGTGCTCCCATAACCTAGTATCCATCTAGTTCCTTTTTGAATGAGGTTATTGGTCTGGGATAAGGATTTCCATAAAGTTGATCCATTTTATGGTGGATGGTCACTTAGAAAGGGATGGTTTTTGAGGTATTTCCTCTTGACTATGGGGATCCATTTAGTTTGATTGGTGAAAAATTTCCATGCATGCTTGGCCAGGAGGGCGAGGTTCATTTGGGAGACCCTATTGAGACTGATGTCACCCTCCTTTTTGGATTTTCATATGAGGGACCATGACACCAACAAGATCCTTTTCTTATCTTTGCTCACAGACCAAAGGAATATATTATGAATATGCTCTATTATGGAACTGACCAAGGTAGGGATCCTAAAGATTGACATGAAGTAGACCAAGATAGTCTACAAGCAGGCTGAAGTGAGAGTTGCTTTGGCTACCTGGAAAAAGAGGTGGCCCTTTTAGGAAGCCAACTTCTTCTGGATCAATTTTATGATGTTGTTCCACAAGGCTTTAGAGGGAAATCCTGATAACAGGGGGATCCCAAGATAGGTAGTGGGGAGGACCTCTGGGGAACATACAAGGATCTGAGCTATTTTCACTTTCTTAGGATAGGATGTGTTAATGAAGTAGATTTTGCTCTTAAGGATATTGATATTCTGCCCTACTACGTTCTCATAGAGTTGGAGGATGTGTTTGATAGTTTTGGCATCAGCTACTAAGTATGATGTCGCCAAGATAGTGTCATTCATAAATTACTGGTGAGTTACAAGGGCATGGCCAAAGGTAGATTTAATACCAAATAAAAGCTCGCTCCTAGCTACACTTGCAATGGTTCTCCCTAGGGCTTCAACCAAAATTATGAACATGATCAGGGATAGGGGGTCACCATGTATGAGGCCTCTAGAAATTGGGAAGAATCCTGCAAGGGGCCCATTGACCAGGATAGAGAACCACAAGGAAGAAATATATCTTTTGATTAGTTCCACCTAGGATGGGAGGAACCCAAATTTGAGGAGGACCTCAACCAAGAACTCCCAGCTGACTCTATCGAACACTTTGTTCATGTCCAAATTGAGGAGGAATGCTGGTTTCTTAGATAGAGAGGTAGAATGCAATGCCTCATGGATTATGATAATCCTATTAGTGATTACTCTCCCTTTGAATGAGATCCCATGATAGGTATCTATGATGAGGGGGAGGATCTCCTTGAGTCTAAACGTGAGGGCTTTGATTAAGATTTTATAAAGGACATTACAGAGGATGATAGGGTGAAAATATAACAAGGATTTTGTAGACCAAGGCTATGAAAGTGGAGTTAATGCCATGGGGAATGACCTCAGTGGACTAGAGGTCTTTGACAGATGCATAAACCTCAACTCTGAACATATTCTAGAAATATTGAAATAAGCAGGGAGAGAAGTCATTCAGGCTGGGGCAAGCATCAAGATTCATGGAGAATAGGGTTGATTTGATATCATCAATATAGAGAAAGCTAATGAGCATTTTTTGGTATCAGGGGAAATAGAGTGAGGGATGTGCTCAAGGAGGATCTTGGCCTCCTAGTGGGAGGATTGAGATAGGGTGCCTAGGAGGGATTGGAAGAAGTTGGAAGCCTCATCCCTGATATAAGAATCATCCTTGTAAGTTATACCATCACTGCAAGTGAGTTCTGATATTTTGTTGGAGCTTCTGTTCCTAAGGGTAGAGGCATGGAAGAACTTGGTGTTCGAGTCACCATCCTTGAGCCACAAGGCTCTGTATTTTTATCTCCAATAGGTTTCCTCCCTAGACAGAGCATTGTGGTAGTCTGCTAGGAGTCTACCTTCTTCCTCCCTAGAGCCGAGATCCTGAGAGCCCTCCTGGAATTTGCATTCTAGGATCTCCAATTTCTCTTTTATAGCTCTTTTGTTTTCAAAAATGTTGTCGAAGGTTTCCCTATTCCACACCCTAAGCTTATATTTGAGGAACCTGAGCTTTTTATGGAGTTTCCTAGAGGGGGATCCTATGAATGGCTATAGCCACCACTGTGCAACTTGTGATTTGAAGTTTGTATGGTGAAACCACATTGACTTGAATCGAAAGGGGTGCTTGGAATGGGGAGGTCTTCTTGCTTCAAATAGAAGGGGATTATGATCAGATCCTATCTTAGGGAAGGAATGGAGGGTTGCATCAAAAAACAATGAGATATATTCTCTAGATAGGAAAAACCTATCTAATTTAACTTGGATGATGTTAGATCCCATCTTCCTGTTGCTTCAAGTGAAAATTTCCCCTTTCAGTTGGACATCCATAAGCTCATTTGAGTCAATGAATGCCCCAAACTCCTCCATACTTTTGGTTATCAAAGAGGATCCTCCTCATTTATATGAAGGGAACAAAGGGGTGTTAAAGTATCCAGTGAGGATCCACGAGAGAGATTTTAACAAGTCTTGCATGAGGCTTATCTCATCCTCCAGGGAGGCCCTTTCCAATGAGTTTTTGGGGTTGTAAATATTGGAGAGGATCTAGGTATGGTTGGAAGCTATGCTGTGGAAAATTATGTTGATGATTCTGGAGGAGGACAAGTAGTACATTTTGAACATGTATAATCCTCTCATATTATTATAGGATCTATAAGTTATCTAAGAATTAAATAGAGCTCATATTCATAGATAAAACAATTCTTATATCGTTTACATTTTTATGGTCATAAAAACTAATCTTTGTAGTTTTTTACACCAAAAATTGTTGTCTTCGTGTAAGATCTAGCTAACATAGTCTTATTTTGTGATCAAAATTCAATGATATACTGATAACAAAAACAACCTTGGCAAAATGATCCCCACATTTTAGTAGATATTAAACTAAAATATGCCATACCTACTAAGATATTGGTGACTTAAACTTACAACAACGTTTCTCATATTTAATGGTAATGTTTGGCAAGTCTCTAATTTTATAGAAACCCTTCTATTAATGAATAACATATTCTATAGGATGGGACTTTCATTTTTCTAAGCATGGCCTAAATCTCATCCTATTAGATTATAAAAACATGTATCACTCACATATTTGTAAGGGTATTAAATTTTTTACTTTTATGGTTTATTTATAGGAAACATCAACATATTAATATACGATTCACATAAAGAGGCCTCATTTCAACAAATTAATATCAACATATCAAAATTACATGTTACTCATAGTAAATAGGGCTCCAACCTCCACCAATGCCTTATGGGAGAATCAATGTTAGACAAGAAAGTAGAAATTTTTATTTAGAACATTAATACTTTTCTAGGAAAGTGATATTTGGTAGCCACAATTGGAAATAAGACTCTTACTTTAACAAACTATAGTATTTGATGACATCGATTTTATCTAACATTTTTTTTAAGATAATATTTTATGACCAAATGATGTCTATATGATTCACATTTTGTAAAGGGGCTAGAAACTAATTTTAAGGCTTGAAATAATATATTAATTAATTAAAATTGAGATACACTTAACAAGTTTCCATTTTTATGAATTATTATCACCAAAACAATAGTGATTTCAAATTATGCTTGACAAAGTTGTTCTTAGCCTCCATCAATGCCTATAATAGAGTAAGCTTTACTCAATAAGTGGCCAAGTGCTTTTCATAACATTATAATAATGTTTTGCATTCTATAAGGAAAACATTAACGGATTAGTAGTTGAAAAAAAGCCCTCATGTTGACAAAAATTTAGCTTTATTGTTGGGAAACTATATTTTGTAACCATTCTACTAAAGCTTGTCCTCTCAAATAGCTTGATAGTTTTGTCATCCATGTTTTATAAAAGGACCTAAAGAGTATGTCTATGGTAGAAATTGATAGCTAGAGTAGGATCTATCTTAATAGGTATATATAAAAGAAAGCACTAAATCTAATTTAACATGTCAAATTAAAAGGTAAATATACATTATAACCCTTTCATGGTTTATGGTTCTCAAGAAATATGATCACAGGCCTTAATGTTCATAAATCCTAGCTTTTCCCTTGGTTTCCTAACCAAACAATTTGTGCAAAAATCATAATTTTAGAATATATAGAATGTCTTCTAGGTCCATTTGATAGCAACATGATAGGATCAAATCATTATATTTTATTTTATTGTAATATTGATGAAATAGACACTCTTTAAGGAAGAGTCTCACTTTTTCAAGGTAGCAATGTTATGAAAAAGCATCAACATATTAGGAAAAAAATCCAAATAGGTATTATCACATTTTTACTACACAATATCAAATAGACTATAGAGTTTGCATATATATATCCCACATGGTTGTTGTAATATGTCTAATATAACCTATTATCTAAGGGTAACATTGATTTATATAATCATGTGTAAGCCTATGGGAAATTATTATGCAATATAATTTATAAATAGTTAATGCAATTATCCCTATGGGATCATGAGTAAACAATATTATGATAAACCTTTATAGAATCATTTTATGGATAATGTATTATGGGGAAGGTTTTATTAACTTGTAATTAACCTTTTATTCCTTTATCCTATGTGGATATGGATTAAACTGATATATAATTAATATTATTGAGGCTTAGGTATTGTTAGCAAGGCGAGTACAAAATATCATAGGTCCATAGTTCTAGGATTGTATAATTAGAATCCAATAGTCACACTCCAATAATTACATCAATATTCACAAAATAGTAAGCTTTATTAACAGTCCTTCACATTCAATAATACATTCCAAAATTGATTATATTGCATGGGGATTTGTCATCAATATATAACTTTTCATAAGACTCTTCAATACTCCTAATGTTTGCTCTCCTCAAACTCATAGGAGATATAACATTTAATATTCCCTTATTACATTATTATAATGTATCTCATTACAACATAATTTTATACTTCTAATCTTGATACAACATACATGACTTTTCACTTTCACACATGATACATATCACTCATGACTCTTCACTTACACATATGACACATTTCATTCTTAACTCATGCTTGCACACATGATACCTTTCACTCATAATTTACACTTACACTTGATTAGATGGCACATAAAAATATATACAACTTGACATACTAAATACTAGATTCACACTCCTAATCTAAATATTTACAATCATACTCAAGGTATCAAATAATGTAGTATCTTCAACACCCTTCATATTATATAATTTGGTGTGAAGGATTTTGCCTTCAATATCTAACTCACGTCTTCATTCTTTGGATTTATCCATATATTTTTGACTTTGATATTCCTTTATATTCAAGAATTAATAAGCCATTCTATCTTGTTGTCTATCATTCGCATAAGTAAGTCATCATAGTAATATATTCTATGATTGTCTAAATCATCTGTCGAATGCACTAATCTATAACTTTGTTCAAGTTTTTAAACATTGTTTGTACATTATTTATCTATATCCAAGTATGTTTCTTGAAGAACATTATTTTCATCATCTCCCATAAGTGATTTGTGTCGCAGCTCATATCCTTCATTTCTATTTTATTTTTCAAACTCTTAATCAATTCTTCTTCTATTTTGGTTATTGTCTTTTTAAATTTTAAAAGTAATCGCATATATTATCATACTTATACAAGTAGGTAGTATAATAGCATATTTAGAATTTCATCTTTGGCCTATTTGAGAATTAAATATAATCTATTCAATTTTATTGGAATATCTCTTTGTTCATCAAAATTGTCTATCAGATGTGTGTAATATTTTATTTTTTCCAACATATCTTCACTATTCTATGGAAATGTATTTTGAATAATTTCTTCCATTTTTTTCAATCAACCCTTTGAATATTCTTCTTCTTTTTATTCTTCAAAAAAATCAATTCTTCTTTTAAGTTTTACTCAATCAATTTCAAAATTTGACTTAATTTTAATCTTATTCAATTAAAAATTCACCTTTTCATAATATTCTTATTATTATTTTCCTAATATTCAATTTTCATCCATCAAAATCAAGTCACATAAATCATTCTTATATCTCCCAATTTTAGTTACTTATTTCAAATTTTATTTTCTCTTATTTAAATAATAATTAAATCATTCAATTCAATTTTCACCTTATAACTCCAATATTTCAATTTATTTTAATTAAATTAAATTAAACCTTATATCTCCAAAATCATTAACTCTAAATTGAATAAAATCCAAATTAGAAATAAGCACCCTAAAAAATACCTATGAAAAAATTCCTACCACATTCTGTATTAGAGAAAGGCATGACAATTCCAACATTATTATTTCATGTCTATTCTTCATGATGAATGACTTAACATTTCAAGTATCCTTTGATCATGCTTTATGTACTATCATGCACACTTATTTTTCAATGTAAATATCTTAGACACTCTTCTAAAAATTACTACTCTCTAGTTCTATGTTTATCCATTACTCTCAAGTGTCTCAATCATATTTTATTTTCTTCCAATTGTTCTAAAATTATCTCAAGTTAGTATTCCTTTGTCTTATAACTCTCTAGTCACTTTCATGTCATCTCCAATCATATTATTTTCTATTTTATTTGTGTCAAGTGCACTCTAATCTACTGTAACATCCTCCAATGTTGTCTTCTATAGGTGCTCTTTAGTTGCTAATATATTTGGTGCTACTATCATGTTCCTACCTCTCCTTCAATGTCATATACTCTAGAAATTATTGAATGCCATCTTCTTCAATCTATCTCGAATTTCATTCCCTTTAGTATCTCTCCTATATTATCCTTTAGGTGATACTACATTGTGATATATCTCCTCAAATCATTCTTCTAAACTTGTAATCAATTGCTTCTCAAACACCCTCCATGCTCTATTGAATATTATCCACTCAACTCACAAGTTCTCTCTTTCCTACATATACCAATCTATTGCTTTCACTATCAAATCCCTTAGGTTTGCATGTTACAACACCCTTCCTTCTCCTCCAATCTATTTTTCCTCATCCAATATTCTTCTTTCACCTCTAAAATTCTCTAAATATATTTTTATTTATATTTCTATGTCATTGATATAGTTCTAGGTTATCACTGCTTGCATTCATTGGGTATTGTTACCTTTAATATAAAAAGCTAATGGATTTTTAAGCCTATCTAACACAAATATAGCAAATTATTTTACAAGATAAAATATAAAATAGCCACAACATTAAAATTTAATGTAAATATAATAAGAGTAGAGTAATGTGAAAAAATATTATGTATATCAAGGCTCATAATAAATCATATAACATTCACTTATATGAAAAAATATGAATGTAAATAGCCCGAGTCATTCATGTACTATGCATTATTAAGAAAATACAATATTAATTTCTCAAAATGTATACAAGCTTTATTTATTCTTTTTCTGTTATTAGGCTATTCAATTCAATCCCAATTTAATTCATACTCATGTTCTAGAATCTATGGAGAATTATCTCCATAATATAGCAATAGTAATGTGACTCTTTGGATACTTGACTATTTCTCTCCTATGACTCTTGGCTTCTCCTTATCCCACTTGTATACTTTATGAACACTTACTCGATGAACACTTGACTCTATGACTCTTGGACATATCCACAAGACTCCTAAACTCCTAATATAGGACACTTGTGCACATTCTCATATTACATATTTGCCCTCATACATACAAGACACTTGTGCATATTCTCTTTTACATGACACTTGTGCACTTCTTACACATTCACACTTACATTAAAGGGGAAATGTAAATCATGCCCTAAAGTATAAAATCAAATTTAATCTACTTATAAGAACAAAAAATGCTCATCTTATTCATATTTGTGGGGGCATCATTTCTGGTTTAATTAGCATTTGAGATACATTTTTGTATAACTCTTACCCATAATTAATAGAAATTTTCGTAATTATACCTAATCAATATTTTTAGTTGTGTTTGTGTGTAGTTATATATTTCTTTACATTTTTCAATCAAGGTCCTATACAGACCTGTCATTTCATGGATAAGTCACTACTTCATGAGATGGAGATATTCAAAAGGTCATCTTGATGGATGTAGAAGGTGCCTACACACCACAAAGGATGAATCATCTACCTCCTACAAAATGTAAAATGTGCCTACATCCCATAAAGGATGAATCATCTACATCCTGCTAATGGTAAGGCACCTACACCCCACTAAGGGTGAAGCACCTACACCCCACTAAGGGTGAAGCACCTACACCCCACTAAGAGTGAAGCACCTACATCCAAAAATATTTAGGAAGATGCCTACACCCCATTAAGAGTGTAGAATCTACACCCTGATGAGTGAAGGAAGACGCCTACACCCCATCAAAGGTGTGATGCCTACTCTTAGCAAGAATGTAGTGCCTACACCTCGATAATTGAATGTTGACCAAGACCATCCAATTTTTGGTAAAATGATAAAAGTTGTTGTATATTCTAGATGAGCATAATTTTTAACTGCTAACATGCAATATCAAAGAACAACCAACCATTCTATGGTAAATATTGCAGTTGCCCATGCAGTCATTGTAACATACTAGCTAAGCACATCTTATTTTAGATTTATCAGTTGTATGTGATTGTAACAGGCATCACTTGCATACTATATCAATATGCAAAGAGACCCTGAGATGCATTTTTATCTAATTTTGATATGATTTTTATCTAAATTTCACATGTAAATAGTTTGTATTGCATCTACAAAGACTTGAGGGTTCTGGTATTCATATTTCATATTAATTTATAATATCTTCTTTAGAAATTAACTAGGCAAATCATCTATGGGAGCTCAAGCCCACTCCAAGTAGTAATCCAATCCTTCTTTCATTCTTTTATTTCTAGTAGAATGTGTGTGTTTTAATTATTTATAATATATATGTGTGTTTGCTCTTTTTTGCTTTAGTTTAATTAATATTTCTTTATACATGTGAGTTTATTTCAATTAATTTAATATGAAAATGTATATTTATTTTATAGCTTCAACTTAATTGATTGTATTTATTTTATCAAACATCATTTTATTTAAATTGGGTTAGAACATATTTATTCAAACAACACCCTGAATTAAATGATAGGCTTAGAAAAGGGACTCATTACCACACTACAAGCATATACTATGTGTGGCACCTTGTAAGTTTATGATCCCCCAAATTGACATGAGTTGAAAGGACTCAACCTTTGAGGAACATAATTTTTTCTTGTTATTTTGGTTTCATTACTAGGGTGTTGCCAAGATTGTAGTTTTTAGGATCCATAGAGTAAGTCAGTGTAAAATTGCACATTAAAGTTGCCTTGAGACCCACTACATGAGATGCATGAGTCCACCAAGACCTAGAGGACCTGACAAATGATTTATTAGAAGAATAGAAGTCACCTTAAAACCACAAGCTTAGGATACTCTAGAAATACATATCGAAGAGTCAAAAATATCCTCTAAAAAGAGATAATCCCCTCCACCCAAGTCACCTTGGCATGTTAACCCGTTATATGGTACGCCTAGCAGATAAAACCATAATCATAGCTAGTTTGATGATTTATTGAATACTTGAAGGTGGAAAGCACCCAAAGAGGATACTAATTTAGATATTCATCTAAGAATATTATTGGAGGATAAAAAAAATGAGTGTGATGCTCTGTTAGCTACCATAGAAACAACTAAATCTACACCCCCTATTAGAAAAAAAAAGGGTGAATATAATGAAGCCTCCAAAAAATTTGAGTTTCTAATTGAAGAACCGATGGAGGAAATCCAAATGAAAAATATTTTCACATTACATCTCCCTAATTTTAAAGGTTTACCAATAGAGGACCCCAACATTTTTCTTTTTAAATTTGACATCCTTTGTAGGTCATTTCACTACAAAATAGATGCCCAAAAACTAAAACTTTTTCTCTCTACATTATATGATGCAATGTTATGATAGTTTATTAGTCTAGGGAATAGGCAAATCAACACATAGGAAGGAGTGAAGAAAATTTTCCTAGAAAAATGCCAGGACCTTAGAAGAGCACGAGATTACCGAGAAGATGTCTTGAGCATGTCACAAAGAGAGGATGAATAATTAGATGATCACTAAGAAGCATATATTTGGAAGAGCTTATGAATGAATCATTAGAAGCCTTCAATTTATTAGTGTGAGGTGATGCTTACCAAGCCATGATGGGAGACATTCAATAATTGTGCCAAAATTATTCTAGGAAGAAAGAGAAAATATTAACACAACCAACATAGAAATAGGAATGTTGCTCAAAGATATGAAGAGTTATATTTTATCATCTCTTTCTTTACAATTAGATAAATTCTAGTTACATAATAAGAAGTAAGAAATAAATGTAGCATTTACCTTTTTCTATCCAATGTGTACAAAAACGCATGCAAATAATGAATGTATTGAAAATAAAGTAAGAGTTTATGGGATTTGCCACCTTGATCATAAGACCATGTTGTGTCCAAAAATAGTAACCATAAGAGAAGACCTAGAAGAAGTAGAAATATACTTCATGGGTAATAGGTGGAATTGGCAATAGCCCCCATACTAGGTGGCATGCCAAGAGTAACATATACATATGGTGGTTTGAGTTTCATAAATCTAGGGCAACCTCAACCATCCAATATGGTTTGATGGGGCCAACCACCCTAGATGATTTTTTATCAAAATCCTCCCTAATATATGCTAAATATTTGGAGCCCATACCAATAGCCTAGAATACAATGAATAAATTTTAGCACATGGGCCCCACCTCCATAGGCACAACCACAAACACATCCCAACTTACCAACTGTACCTACTACAAGGCCACAATAGTTGTTGATACAACCATCACTGAATCCTAGTGGTAACAAAGCAAACTCACTAGCCTATTAGGTGGAAATGAGAATGTAGCTAATGTACCATATTAGTGTAGAAAATATATATTGTAGCCCAATTCAACTTAGGTTAGGTAGAAAAGTAATGTGCTATTAAACAACCAAACAATGAAGAAGTTCCACTATATCGCAAAAGACTATGAAAAAGTAGGAAAATGATACAACCCAAGTTTGATATTATGGAAGAGTTAAAAAATATTATTGTTACCATTCCATTGTATCAAGCTATTAGGGATGTGCCTATTTATACAAAATCCATTAGGGAGTTATGCCTTAAGAATATGGTATGGAGGCCACATCCAAAAGTAGTAGAGGTGATAGTTCAACTTGCTGATTTAATGTTAGGAAGAACCTACCACCCTAAATATTCAGATCCAAGAAGCTTTATTTTAATAGTAAAAATTGTAGGTATAACATTATCCAAAACTTTGGTGGATTTAGGTGTAGCCATTAATGTTATTCCAAAATAAACCATGCACATGCTATAGCTTAAAAATATGAGCTCAACTAATATAATATTATAGTTAGAAAATAGGTCCATGGTACTTCCAAAGGGCATGTTGGAAGACATAATAATAAATGTTGATGCATGGGAGTACCTAATTGACTTTTTGGTTTGTAATCAAAGTCAGTATTGGGTGTTTACCCACTCATACCAGGACATCCCTAGCTAGATACGATTGACACATACCTTAGCTACATAATGGAAAAAATGACAATATCTAATGGAAGGAACATAAAAAAATTATTTATTTACCCACTTGCACAATACACCAATGAGTTGGGTAAGCCTAGTTTTGAGGTCATAGGTTACGATGCTCTTTTCATGATGCAACACATCATGGTTATTGATGAAGTAGGGGATACGATAGATGAAGACATAGTTATATCAACAAATTTAGAAGGTAAATGTAAACTACTGCTTATAGCCTCACCAGTTGTTGGGAAGAAAGAGCATCACACCAAACAAATTGAAATAGAATATAACAAAATATTAAACATTAGTAATGCATTAACAACCGATTAGGAATCGTCAGACCGAACGCTTGTCCCTTTCCCGGTGCTTTTAGTGGTGTAAAAGGTTTAAAATGATTCGGCATGGTGGTTATAGGGGAAGACTGCATGAATATCTGTGTGGTGGCTTCTAGGGTGAACAACGTAGAATACTGTGGCGGCCATAAAAGTTGGACAGCCTGCCCGGATTCGTGGAGGCTACCGATTCCACCATGTAAATTAAAAAAAAAAAAAAAAAAACAACCGATTAGGAAAGAAAACTGAAAGAAATATTGAATATGCATAAAATAGCTTTTGCTTGGTATTAGAGAGATATGAAAGGAATTACACCTGAAGTATGCATCCATCATATTTACCTTGAAGATAATGCAAAACCACTAAGGTAGACACAAAGAAGGATGAACCTAGTCATCAAGGAAATAGTAAGAATTGAATAACACAAATTATTATCTATTGGATTCTTCTATCACATATAAGATAGTCAATGGGTATCATTGCTAGTGGTGGTACCCAAGAAAAATGGTAAATGGAGGATATGCATAGATTACATGATGTTAAATAAGGCAACTAGAAAATATCATTTTTCTCTACCTTTCATAGATCAGGTCCTAGACACTCTTGCTGAATGCAAATATTTTTCATTCCTTGATGGATAGAGTTGATACAATCAGATCTAGAAAAGGGAGGAAGACTAGGAGAAAATCATATTTACTTATCTATGGGGAATTTTTTCTTACCAAGTTTTACCCTTCAAGTTATGCAATGTACCTGCAACTTTCTAGTAGGTAGTACTAAGTATATTCTCAGATATGGTAGCAAAAACTATAGAAGTTTATATGGACTATTTTACTATTTATGGTGAAAACTTTTAAGAAGCTAAAACCAATATGGAGAAAGTGCTTCAACGTTGTTAAGAGACTAATCTATCCCTAAGTAATGAAAAATATTTTATGTTAATGATAGAAGGGATAGTCTTGGGGCATCACATTTCAATTGAGGGAATAAAAGTAAATGATAAAAAGTAAAAGTTATTAATGGAATCCCTACCCCTCAGAAACAAAAAAACATGTGAAGTTTTTTGGGCCATGCACGATATTACTGATAGTTTATAAAGGACTTTAGAAAAATTGCTAAGCCATTGCATGTGTACTAACTAAGGAATCAAATTTTGTTTGGACAGTAGAATGTGAACAAGCATTTCAAACCTTAAAAGAAAAACTAAAAACTACTCTAGTCCTTTGAGGTCCAAATTGGAATCTCTCATTCCATATCTATGTCAACGTGTCTAACAATGACATAGAAGTGGCACTAGGAAAAAAGGAAGGGAACAAGGTGTATGCTTTATATTACGTCAATAAAATATTATGGATGCTAAAATAAATTACACCATCATAGAAAAGGAATTTATAGTAATAGTACACGCCATAAATAAATTTTGCTACTACATCATAGGCTATAAAAGTTTTGTGCACATAAATCATGTATAAATTAAATACTTGATGAATAAGCCAATGGTAAGTGGAAGTATTATTATATGGCTCTTAATCCTACAAGAATATGATGTCACCATTATTGCTAAACTAGGAAGAGACAACATGGTGGTAGAATTTCTCTCTAGATTGATATCAAGGGATAAATCAACAATTGAAGATATATTCCCAGATGAGCATCTATTTGCCCATGAAGATCATACTCCATGGTATCTTGACATAGCTAATTACCTGGCAACTGGTAAAGTACCCCTACACTCCTTGAGAAGCTCAAAATTAATAAAGAAAAGTGCAACATTCTCATGGATTAATGAATGTATATTTAATATTGGTCTTGATTAGATTATTTAAAGGTGTGTAGTGGAAGATGGGATCCAAACTATGCTAAAGGACTATCACGATGAGCCATGTGGTAGGCACTTTGTAGGTAAAATAATTACATTTAAAATTTTATACATAGGATATTACTAGACCTTGTTGTTTAAAGACACAATTAGATATGATAATCAATGTGATCAATGCTAGAGAATGGGATGACCAATGAAAAGAGATGAAATGCTTCTTCACCCCTAGTTGCATTTAAAACCATTCAAAAAATAGGAAATGGATTTTTTTGGTCCCATCGATCTGCAATAAAATGATAAAAGATATATTTTAGTATAATACTAACAATGTGACTAAGTGGGTTGAAGTGTATGTCCTACAGAGTGCAAAGGATACAAATGTGGTTCAGTTCCTATATGAATTCTTCACCCAGTTTGGTGTTCCTAGGGAGATCATTGTGGACTAAGGGACCCAATTCACCTCTAATATGATATAGAAACATATGTAGAAATATCAAATCTGCCTTAATAAATCCACCCTATATCATCCATAAGCCAATGGCCAAGTGGAGGTCACCAACCATTAGAAAACATTCTGACCAAAATGGTGCAAAAAAATAAGGATTGGGAGAAACATCTCCCTAAAGAAGTGTGGGCCTAATGAACCACTTGGAAAACTACTATGGGATTCACAACATTTTAGTTGGTGTATGGAAAGAGATTCATTATGCCCATTGAATTTTAAGTAAAAAATCTACGGATGGCAATGGAACTTAAGATGAGTTTAGATGTAGCATAAAAATAATGTGTTCACCAAATGAATCAATTGGATGAATATAGATATGAAGCATTGTAATGCAATGAAATAATGTAGAAGCAAAGGGTTATGTGGCATGCCCACCACAATATACCAAAATAGTTTAGAGAAGGTGAATGGACACTACTATATGAATCTCAATTCTAGGAGAGAAAAGGTAAGCTCACACAAAGATGGCTTGGTCCTTATGAGGTGGTCAAAGTATTCAATAATAGGGCTATCCATATTAAAATAATTGATGATAGTGAGGTGATATTTACAAGCAATGGTCATAGACTAAGGTCCTACATACGCCCCAAATTCTAGAAGTTGACTCAAGTGTAGGCATGACGAAGAACCCACCTTTAATGTTTCCATAAATAACACAATGAACACTATTATAACGTTCAATAAAAAAGAGGAAGAGATTTTATGTTAACACCATTAGTATATATTTTTGTTTTTGTTTTCATTGTGTTTTGCAAGATGGCATAGGACCCATTGCAAAATATAGGTGGTTGGTATTATTAGTCAAGAGCCACTCTATCTATTTTTCATGTAAAAAAAGAAAAAATAAAAGTAAAGGAGGCACCTACACTCAGGCGAGCGGTACCTATACTTAGATGAGCACAAGAGAGACACCAACTTTCGACAAGGAAGGTGATGCCTAAACTAAGGTGAGTGGAACCTACACTCATATGAGCATAGGGGTGGTGCCTACACCTAGGTTATCATAGGTGGTGCCTACTTCCTACAAGGAAGATGGTACATACACTCAAGATAATATATGAGTGACACCTACTTACCATAAGGAAGGAAACACCTACACTCAAGTGAGCATAGGAGTGGTGCCTACACTCAAGAAAAAATAGGAGTAGTACCTACACTCAAGTGAGCATATTATTGGTGCCTACACTAAACACAAGTGATGCCTACTTCCCATAAGGAAGGTAGTGCCTACACTCAAGCAAGCACATGTGGTGCCTATTTTACATAATGATGGTGCTGCCTACACTTAAACAAACATAGAAGTGGTACCTACACTCAGGAAAGCACAGGAGGCACCTACTTCCCACTAGAATATGCATAATTTCTAGATGCCAACAATGAAGTTTGCCTACTTTCAAGATTTCAACAAATAAGTACATCTATTCTCATTTGACATGACATCCAAGCAATAATAATTGAACTTTTCAAAAATAGAAATTTGAGATCTATATTGATATGAAACCAAATAAACCAACCACCAATGGGAACACACAAATTCAAGAGAGTACCATGACTTCCCCATTTGCTTATACACATGGTTAATGTAGTCTCCAATTGATTTACACCTCTTGGAGTAACATACATCGTGTCCCGCAAACCACACCTGGTAAGTACAAATTATTTATTTTAATTATATGCATAGTTATTAAAAAATAATTTTATTATTAATTCCAATAAGTGCCCCCCACATTTTACTCATCCAATCCCATGTCCATGTTGAACCACATCACACAAATTAGGAATTAGAAGATCTACAATTGGATACTACTACACCCGATACACATACCAAATATAAAATAATAACTAGTAGGGTGTAGTGAATATCTTTAAAATAATGGGGGTGTGCATGTTATGAAATACTATCAGCAAAGAGAGTAGTCACCACCAAGCAATATAGTGATATAGAAAATATATGTAAAAACTATATAAGGACCATAAAATAATCACATATAGAGATGAAATGAGCCCACCAATATTACCATCGTAATAGGGATAGTAAGAGAGTAATTCACAGTTGCAGGATGGATGGATTACTACAATTTGGTAAGTCAAAAATAGGAACTCATTGTGGTCCATGAATTTATAGCATCCATAGAGGGTGCAAATATGTGCATGATGGGACTTGTTATCCCCATAATAGAGGAGTATATTTTAGAGGTCACAGGCCTACCATGCATAGGAGAAAGAGTTTATAAATGGAATAAAATCAAACTATGCATGCAAAGATTTTTTGTCCAACTATCAACATAGTTGATGCATTTGGGTTTGCCTAAACAACACCTCTCAAATGAATGGAAACCTGTGTTTGAGCATTTGGCTCATTTTTTCACCTGTAGTGGGTGATATTCCTTTGTGAATGTAAACCACCTCTCATTCCAAAATTATTTGTGGTATGGAGATACCATTAAAATTATATTCTAACTAGCTAATACCATATAAGAAAAATCCAATAGATATAGGGCAAGCAACCAAAATTTGTTGGCTCACCATGGGCTCACTTTGGACCTTGTGCAACATGCACAAAGGCAACAGGTAGTTTCACCACCACAAAAGGCCATAGAGGGGTAAAATATAGAAGCATCATAATAGGAGAGGGTGCAATAAGAGGTTGTTATTGATGGAAGCACAAAAGTTCCTGCCTCCCAATAGAGCATCCCAATTCATGAGGAGGTAGGGTAGTCAATGTTGAGCCTACATAGGATAACATTGGCCGCTACACCTAGCTAGAAAGTGGGTGTAGGCACACTAGCATATAATGTCCTACTAGAAGAACACACCCTGGAAAATGAACATGTCATAAAATTGTTGTAGGACCTATCATCTACTATAATCCATAACAATAGGCCATCAAGTTAAGATATTAGTGGCCACTTGTAGGAGGCACAAGAAAAATCCTTGTATTGAAAGAATAAATATAAGGTAGTACACATAAAATTTGAAGCATAAAAAAGTCAACATCATAAATTAATAGAAGTTGGAGGCAACCATCCAACAATTTAGGAAATTATTGAATGCAAAATAAAATCAAGTGGATTTTGCCTCTCAGACAGACTAGGCCATGGACCCATAATTGATCTTTATGGATGATGAGATAAAGGTAGTCTCTATAGGGCTATATCAATCTAATGCTAGGAGGTTGACATCACATGATAAATAATACAATGTAGATCCATAGTAGAATGAATCCATCGTAGATGTCTCAAAGAAATAGAGAAGCCCTATAGCTCAAGAAAGGCTTGTAATTATGGATATTTCTGATAACAAGGGTACATAGCCTGAAGCAAACCAATATACCAATCTAATTCAACTTGAAGTAAAATGATCTGCCAGTTCAAACTAGTGAGGAGCAAAGCAATCTACCAATTCAAAATAGCTAGAGGTAGAGCACTCTACATCTATCCATTCTACAAAACATCTTATTGCAAATCAATCTATAGAAAACTCTATGTAGGATCGATCTATGTGAGAACTCTCTAAATACATATTAAAGTATGACACATAGGAAGAGAGCTCTATATGTACCCTTAAAGTACCTACAACCATCATACATGTAGACAAAGAGAAATGAAAGAGGAAATGCAACACAACCCCAACATGATGTTGCATTTAAAAAAAATAGGGCAGCATGATTCTGACTCTAAGGAAGAGTGGGTCATATTATTGGAAGAATATCATGCCAAATGACAATGTTTAGTCCAATAAATGGAAAATGAGTAGATAACCAAAACAAAACAAAAATAAATTAGAAAGCAAGTCAAAGAGGGTCAAGGCATATCCATAAATGCATGAACCATGGACTAGGTAAAAGGATACCCCTATTGATGGGCATCCTACTCTTATATTCCTAGTAGCACCACCAATAAGAGAATACCTCTTTTGGAGTGAACTGTTTAGACCAGAGCCCATGTGGCCACATACAAAAAATGTAGGCTGACCTCTACCACAAAATCTTGAAGAACCAAAATAAGAGGAAGAAGTAGTGGGGGATCCATAGTTGTCAGCCTTGTTGAAAGCTTAAATTGATGATACATCACAAAAAATGCCTTGGGATACTTTGAATATTGAAGAAGCAGTACCCCTAGTCAAGGATCATTTATTATGGCATCAAGAAAAAGCAAAGCTTCAACGAGAAAGGATCACCCTTGATTGGCAACCACCATAAGAAATTCTAAGGTAAAAAAATAGAGGAAGATGAGGATGAAAACCAAGGAACCAGGGTTATGCATAAGGGATTGGACTCAAAATGTACTTGTAAAAAAATGGTGAATCCTAATTGAAATCAAGGCGAATCCTAAATCAATCATCTTCACACCAAAATTTGGGACATTTGAAGCCCTAAAAAGTAAGATAATATTTGGGATAAAATTTGATCTATTACATCACCTTATAACTTCATAAAAATACCACCATTAGATCAGGATCAAAAAGAGCTTTCCAACGAGTACAAATATGCCTATGTTTGGATATATATTGTGGTGAATTAACCCTAAGAAAAAATTGGTCCTAAAAATTTTAGGTGAATGGGCTGACATTGAGGGTCCTCATATTCACCAATTTGCAATTTTTTGAAATTCTAATATTTTCCCAATTTGTGAATATTCACCACTATGCATAACCCTACAAGGAACATATAAAGGTATAATGCTCGAGCTAGAGAGTGACGTCCATGAAATAGGGTATACAAGCAAAACAGGATTTGAGGATATATCCAAGAGTAGGCATGGGGGTATGATGAGCACCAAAAATAATCATCTTATTAATATTTGTGGGGGTATTATTTATGTTTTAATTATCATTTGAGATGTATTTTTGTATAATTATTAGCTATAATTAGTAGAAGTTGTTGTACTTATGTCTATTCGATGTTTTCAGCTATCCATGTGTGTAGTTAAATATTTCTTTCCATTTTTGAGTCAAGGTACTATACGGTCATGGAATTTCATTGATAAGTCACTACTTCATAATATGGAGATATTTAGAATATAGTTTTTATGGGTGTAGAAGGTTCCTACATACCACAAAGAGTGAAGTGCCTACCTCCCACAAAATGTATAAGGTGCATACACCCCACAAAGGGTGAAGCACATACATATTGCAAAGTGTAGGAATGTGCCTATATCTCGCTAATGGTAAGACATCTACACCCTACCAAGGGTGAAGTGACTACATCCCACAAAATGTAGGAAGGTTCATACACCCCAACAAGAGTGTAGTACCTACACCTTGATGAATATATAAAGGTGCCTATACCTTGCCAAAGGTGTGGTGCATACTCTCAATGAGAATGTAGCACTTGGACTCTACCAGGAGGTGCCTACACTCTAATAATTAAATGTTGACCAGGACCATTTGATTTTTGGAAAAATGATAAAAGTGGTTGCATATTCCATATGAGCATCATTTTCAGCCACTAACATGCGATGTCGAAGAATACCAATCTTTCTATGGCAAATATAGTAGCTACCAATGCAACCATTGTAACAAACCAACTAAGCACATATTATTTTGGGTTTATCAGTTGTATGCGATTGTAATAGACATTGCCTACATATTGTATAAATATGCAGAGAAACCTTGAGATGAGTTTTTATCCGTGTTTGATCTGAGTTGTACCTGAATTTCATGTAAATAATTTATATTACATCAACAAATACTCAAGGGTTATGGTATTCATTTTTCGCATTAATTTAGAAGTTCTTCTTTAGTAGTTCATTGGGAGGATCACCTATGGGAGCTCAAGACCATTCCAAGTAGAAATCCTCCCCTTATTTCATTCTTTTATTTCCAATAGAATGTGTGTGTTTTATTTCTTCAGAACATATATGTGTGTTTGCTCTTGTTCATTTTAGTTTTATTAATATTTATTTAAGCATGTAAGCTTATTTTAGTTAATTTAATATGCAGATGTATATTTCTTTTCTAGTTCCAATTTAATTGATTGTATTTATTTTTATCAAATGTTATTTTATTTAAACTGGGTTAGAACATATTCATGCAAATAACACCCCCATTAAATGATAGGCTTAGAAAATGGACTTATTCCCACACTATAGGAATATACTGTGCATGGCACCTTGTAAGTTTATGATTCCCTGGATTGATATGAGTTGATGGGACTCAACCTTGTAGGAACATCATTTTTGTCTGGCATCTGCTACTTACAAATGTACCACGAAGGTACTATAGGATACACTAGCATGTACCAAATAATGTAATATATCTCAACACCTCCTTGTATTAAATTAATTAGTTATTGGAGACTTTAGTCTTCAATATTGGTCTTCATTTTGGTCTTCAATCTTCAAGTGAACTTGCATTGTTCGTGAATATTTGATTGATATTAATCTTTAGCTTCTTTGAGTTCAGATTCATCTTCAATCTTTAGATTCTTTGGTTCTTTAGTCTTTGTATCTTCTTGATTTGGATTAAGAAATATTTGAGCTTCTTCATTAGCATTAGGTCCATGTGCATGAATAGCTGATTTTTTTCTTTTGACCTTAAGTTCCATAGCTTGAACTTCTAGATCATGTGCTCTATTTTTAATTACTTTCTAAGATAAATTTACACCATATTTGATCCAGTTATATTCTCCTTATTTCTAAATATTTTATCATAAAATATTTTCCCTTCCTGTATTTCTAAAATTGAACACTTTGATCTATGCTTTAGAAATAATTTTTTGAAAAAAATTGCCTAATTTAAACAAATAGTGATATTTCAAATCTTCGACAATAGTTTTCATTGTACCAAAAAAATACTGGAGAATGATATTTTCTTCCACAATATTTACATGGATAAAATTCTAGCAATTAGCTTTTTCATGACAAATTATATTACAATAGATGCCTCGAATATCTTTTATCTATTTTTATCCATGCTTGTTAATAATTCAAGTTCTTCTATATTCTTGATAAAGTAACATAACCGCTTATGCACAACTAATGCTACTCTTTCTTTATTTTCCTTATAAATGAGTTGCAAAATTTGATAATCTATGACATTATGAGTAGTTGTAGATTATGTGATTGAATCTTTTTTTTTTGGTATTGTTAAGGAGGTTTTGAAAGTGGATCCTCCCTTTTATGGAACTAAAATAACCAAATGGAGAATAATTTAGGACCAAACAACAAGTCTAATACAAACCAGTGTACCTTTTATTCCACATTTCACTTTAGCCATAAGGATATCCCTCTATAGAAATCAACAAATAAGAACTAAACTAGAGACCTATTTATCAATTCTAATTTACAACAACAATAGTAGCATCTATCAATAGTTACTCTTCAATAACAGTAGCAACTATCATAATCACTAACATAGCCACAATAATAGCTTAAACTATAGGCATAGTCACAAGCATAAAATTATCCATAGACACAATCACAACAATAGACACAACCACCATCACAACACCAACACAATTAGCCACAACCTCTTAAAAATTCTTATGGCTAATTATAAGGATAACCAAAAATATATGATTTCAAATTATCATCTGACACATCTAAGATTGTAGCATAAGAATTAGCATCTACCATAGATCCAGAATCAAACAAATCTCTTCTGATGACATAGTGGGATCCGTAAAAACTCACCTCCCAAAAGTCTCAATAGGTCCTTTCATACCACCTCTAGACATCCTCTCTATCACCATATAAATTATCCTCAAGGACACAAAATATGATATTTGCTAGAAAATCACTAAACCAAAATCTAGGTTGTTTCTATTCAACTCCCAAGTTAGAAAGGGCATTGACCACTTTGTTTCCCTATCTATAAGTGTGTTTTACATGAACCCTATTTATTAAAATAAAAATCCTTCATGACTTATTTATCATATGGAGCAATTTTCAAGGAGGATCAAGATAGTTAGACAAAAGACTAGTAATAAAAAGGGAATCCACCTCTATTATGACATCTTTGCATTTCAATTCAAACAAAATTTTAATCCCTCTATAAGCTACCCAAGCCTCAAAAAAATTATTGGATTGATGACCCAATAGCTGTGCAAAGGCACCAACAATTAGTCCTCTATTATTTCTTTCAATCTCCCCTTCGCCCAACCTTCCTGGGTTGACCTTAGAAGTACCATAAAAGTTAAGTTTAAACTAACACAAAGGAGGGTGCCTCCATTTTTTCTCCTCTCTAGTCTCACTTTGGCTAGAATTGATCTTATCATTTCTCCTTATAAATCCCTAGTATTCTTCCATGTGGGCTTTCCTCTAGGAAAAATTCCCCTGATAAGTACATCACACTTAGATTTTCTTTTATACTACCAAAAATCCTTTATACCATACTAGAAACCACTCTTTTCCTTTTGTAGAGGGCGAAAACCCCCCTATCATGTATAATTCCTAAAATCAGGATCCGCAAGAGAGAGAAGCCTTTGGGGTGAAGCACGTGGGCTATTTTTTTATCTACACTCAGTGTTAGGGGTGAAGGATTCACCAAGAATGGATTTAAGGACTCACTCCAAGTCCACGAGAATTTTAAGAATGTTTGATGTATGAGATTCAAGACAAACACCTAGATTTGGCATTTCTAGATCTATTGTATAAAATATAAAGGACAATGCAAAAATATATAATGTAGGAATACAAAAGCTAATCCTAGAATTATTCTTCCTTTGAATGCTTTCTAACCTAGGGTTTTAAATAAACTACCTTTAAGCAAGGGCTCAAGAAATGCATAAACAAAATTAACCCTAATTGCACACTATACGATATTTATATTTTAAATGTCTAGAATTGATTAAATATATTTCTATTAAATCAGATCTAGGATTTATAATAGAAATATAAAGCAGTCAAAAAATATCCTAAATTCTAATCATAACACTTATCTCATCCAGCATTTTAACCTTTCTTTTATCCCTTTGTACAATGTTATCAATAATCCATGTTCCTGTAAGATAACTTGACAAACAATTGAAAATATGATTAGCATTAGAGGGTCTGCTTAAGTCATTGTATAAAAATTATTAGAGGAACAATAGTCAATCCCCCTAGGTCCTTTTAGCTGACCTTTGATAATTAAAAACAAAAATTGATCTTTGGAGGAAAATAACATAATATAATATAGTAGAGAAGAATGATGAAATCATAGAAATAAAATATGCTACTATGCTCTAAATGTAGTATAGAATGCAATCATGAAATAGGAATAGAATATTATCCCTAGTTTTGGATCAGATGAAATCACACCCCATAACAGGTGTCTATGATAATGCAATGCAAAATTGCACCCACATAATACTGGGCATGGTTTCGTAGAAGTGAGATGAAACATATTAGAATGCAACAAAATAAAAAAATTATGATGTACCAAACGAAATCAAACAACATAATGCTTTCACCTAATAGAGAGTGAGGAATCAGGTATAAAGGTTTGATATCTCCTAGGTAGTTAATCTCTCCTTAAAGCTTCAACAACAATACAACAAGAGCAAGCAACAATAATCCAATGCAGTAGATAATCAATCAAACCCCACACTTCAAAGTTGTTTGCGAAAGAAGAAGAAAAAGGATGCTAACAAAATAAAATACTTTGCGAGAAATCAAATGTTAGCAACCAATAAATCATCAATCCTTAGAATGTCGATTATGTGAGCATGTGTGAAAAAGTAAATTCAAACCCTCCTTATATAGAAAATTTGAAGGCAAAAAGAGTGAGAAAACTAAGGAGGCTTGATGTAAAACATGCCAACCCCCAAAAATTAGGGTTTCAATTTGTCAAACCCTAAAAAGGTGAAATCGTGCCTCATTAGGACCAACCACTATTTTGTAATGCAAATTCATGTTTCATCAAGGACTAGGCGCGATTTCACATAAAAGGGTAAAACGACAAAAAAATAGGAGAATGAGCCTTACCCTTTTCCTAGGCAAGTCTAAGGGGTTCTCCAGAGGGCTCAGGGAAGATTGCCCACTCAAGTGGGTCAATTTTTTGTGTCTACATTTTGCCCCCTCTTTGATGCATTTATGGCCTAATAAATATATCAAAGAAAATATGTAAACACATGCAAACAAAATATGACAAGCACAAATGGGGTGGCTAGTTTAGAAGAAAGGGATGGTGCAAAAATAATGTAATTCCGAACAATTTAAAGTTTTGCATGTAAATCAAGGCATTAGGAACATCAATACCTCTAAGGCAAGGGTGCTCCCTCAAGTTTTATGAGGGACACATTTCTCATAGAAACTTGCAAAAGGTAGACTCAGAAGAAGAATAAGCAATAAAAAGCAAAAAAAGAGAAAGAAAAAGCACACAAAAATAGGGTTAAAATGGAAAAGGAGGAAAAACCCTAATTCATTTTAACCACACAAGAAATCCGAAAAGGAGCTCTAGAGAAACGGGGGATATGGTGCTACCGATACATTGTTAAACAATCGTGAAGGGTAAAACCAACACAGAAGTGGAGCAAACATAGTTAGGGTCGAAAACCACTCTTGCAATTTGAATTTGTTCAAAAACAATTTTGCAATTTTAGGGTATTTTTTCACCAAAGTTGGTGATTTTGTCACATATGACTTGAGTGTGATCTTGCGGCCTGATCACAATTTCTCCCTAGGTAGTAGTAGTGAAATCATTCCTGACGAAAAAAACTAGGTGCAATTTTGCAAAATCGCACCTCGTAAACATGGGGCGCAACTTCGCTGAAGCGAAATCGTGACCCTAGAAAACCAGGCTTGATTTTGCCAAAAAGGAAAAAAAAGGAAAATAGAAGAAAAATAAGAAAAATAAGAAAAATAAAGAAATCAATGAAGAAAGGAAAGGAAGAAAGAAATTATATAGGAAAGCAAATTAGGAGATGTAAAATTTAATTGTGAAAAAAAAATTGATTTAATTTAATGTAATTAATTAATTAAATATAATTAATTTTACTAATGGAAAATTTTCATTTTGTTTTTATTAAAGATTAGGGTACTCGAGAGACATGAGTGGCAAGAAATATCCTTGGAAGTGGAGCTAGAAGCACTCAAGTAGGTAGAGAGGGACACACTGGGGATGGTGGGATTGGACCACCTGGCTAGACTACCTCAGGTAGGGGCATATAGGGCTCTGCTGATAGAATTAGTAGAGAGATAGTACCTAGAGTCATATACCTTTTGATTACCCACAAGAGAGCTAGTCATCACACTAGAGGATGTATGGTGCATCTTACGCATCCTTATCAAAGGGACCTCAATTTACAAAGCATGAGGGAGACCAGCAACCTTGTAGTGATTTTTGAGAGGCTTGATCGACCAGGTGCATGAGAGCACCATAGTCATAGAGGACCTGGTGGGGCAAAATGAGATGAACCCATTGATGACCATGCTCTATTGGGTAGTTGTGGGTATGCTGATGTGCCATACTAGCAGGTGATATCTGCCATGGGTGATTGTAGGTGTAAAGGTATACATGGAGGACCAAAAAATTAGTTTTGCATGGGGTCTATATGTGCTAGCTTGTTTATAAAAAATATATACAATGTCATGTAAAAGTGGAATACAAGTATAGTGTGCATGAATTTGCTACAGGTATGTATTTGGGATCACATAGCAGTGTAGATATCGAATGCACTACCAAGACCATTTCCCAATCCATAGCAACCAAAAATATATAGATGGTCTAGATCCCTAGAGTAGGCTATGAGGATCTACATTGGGCATATGCCACTAGTGATGCAAATAGTAAATGAGCTAAGGGAGACCAAGATAGTATGGTGGCCCTAGTGTCTACACCCAAGATGGACTAAGAACAAGAAAAATATAGCGATTATTAGGAAGATCAGGTGGTTGACTATGAAGAGAGGGGAGCCAAAGGTATTTTGATTTGATCAAGTCCTAAGTTAGTTTGAGATCTTTTAGGGCATCCCGAACTTGGGGGATTATTGGTACCAGAGAGTCTATTGGGACCCAGTAGGGGTAGGAGGTAGACCTGACCTAACCATGTGTGCTAATAAGGACTTAGATGATCTTCCTTACATGGATCTTAGGGTGGACGATGCAGAAGTAGCATTCGACTACCGATGGTTATACAGAGGAGTCATATCCCATAGGGTCTCCCTCCTAGTTTCGATATAGAGGCATTAGATTATGGGCCTAGGTTTTTAGTGAGATTTTTAGGAGGTAGCTCATAAAGCCATAGAGAATGTACAATAGGGCCCAGTAGATTTGAGATAGAGGTAGTCTCAGGTTTGGATTGAGCTGGTGATGAAGGACACCAACACTACACAGACCAAGGAGATAGGGGCATCCAAAGTTACCCCCATGTAGGCCAAGGTACTACTAGGTGGAGGATCGAGAGATACCTCCACATCAACAATAGCTAGCTAGGATCTGACTTCATGACAAGGGGATCTGAGGGATGAGGCAAAGGCACTATGGCCGTAGGTAGTGACACTATAGAGATAGGTGGACCTTCTCTAGGAGGATAACTACAAGAGGATAGAGGTACTGCAAGGCTCACTATGTACCATAGATAGGGAGAGGGATGTAACTCAAGTAGAGGTTGATCATATCTGATGGGAGGTGACCTATCTAGATATAGAGTTCTAGAGGGCTTGAGTATAGAGGATGACCATCATTGGGAGCATACAAGCTAGCAATGGGATCCTCCTTATATAGGCAGAGCTATAGAGGGTAGGGGAGAGGCTAGAGGTGGCCATTCAATGAGCCATGTTTTATGAGACTATGTACTATCGGGTATTACCAAAGGGATAGAGAGTAGCACTTCCTCCATCCCTCTAGTTAGTTAACATGTCATGGTATCAATCACTGATATTCTTGGCTTCATCATCCATGGATATGTGGATGCCTGGACCACCTCCTCCTTTGGGTAGAGTAGAGGAGATAGATATCAGATCTAGGGCTAGGGATTAGGATGACATACCAATTTTAATTATGGTATGCATCCCTAGGGATTGGTTGAGTTTACTGATACTGGACTATGGTACACTAACCAGACACGATTATATCTCTCTTTTTCCTCAAGTAATATATAGTTGCTTTTTATATTTTGTGAATGTGTGCATGTGATTTTAATTGTTATATTATATTTTCTTTAATTTTATGTTTTATGCATGTGATCTATCTTAATATAAAGGCTATATGAAATACATGGATGGAAATGGATGGAAAAACTTCATGGGAACCAATTCCCTATGACAATGTGTGTGGAACTCTATCCATAAAAGACACATGTCCCCTCTCACAAGTTCATGGATCCCAATCCATAGGAGACACCAATACCCTATTCTATGGTTTGTGGACCTCAATCCACTCTACTTTGGTTCATGGAACCCAATCCATAGGAGACACCAATCCCCTCTACTCTGGTTTACTCCAAAACTTGCTCACATATCTGCTCAAATATTCTCCAAACCTACTCACAACTATACTCAAATATGCTCATAAAAGCCTGCTAAAATATTCTCACAAAACCTGCTCAAATATGTTCACAAATCCTTCTCAAATTACCTCACAAAACTTGCTCAAATCAACTAACAAATCCTGCTCAAAAGGCCTACTCAAATCTGCTCCAAAAATTTCTAAAATCTGCTCACACAACCTACTCCCAACCTGCTCAATCTTGCTCTAATATTGCATACAAACAATGCTCATATCTTTCCAAATATCGCATACAAACAATGCTCTTATCTTTTCCAAATATCACATACAAAAAATGCTCATATCTTTCCCAAATCTCGCATACAAATAATGCTCATATCTTTCCCATATCTCACATACAAACACTGTTCATAACTTTTCAATTATGCTTTCCTCTAGTATAGCAATTCAAACATATTCTACCCAGAATTATTTTTCTTCTGAACATATAGAGAATGATATGCATTACAAATACCCAATATGTTCTTTCACATTCATTAAGTTTATCGCTTTCTCATGTCTTATATTCATTACATTGAAGGATAGCTTTTAAACTTAGCACTTGAAAACTGACCTTGTAATGTCATTTTCTTCAATTAATCCTTTCATACTATCTGTGTACTTTTTGACACTTTGGTTTGCTTTACAACACTCTTTATTTTTATGTGAGACTATTCTATTTTGCTTACTTCCACATTCTCTTAAAAATCAATCATAAACAATACACAAACTTTCTTACAAATTTATTCTATAACTCTTGCACATTCACTCTCTTCTTTCAATCAAAACCAATGCACATCTAATCATTCCTTATACCTCCAACCATATGACAACAAAATATTTTCTTCAATCAAAATGCTTTGAGAAAGGAATTAAATCACCATACCTCTAAATCTGCCTCAATGATTATGATGAGCTTTCCAAACCTGTATTTACAAAAATAAGTTTCTTTTCTTTTGCCACTTCAAAATTGGTTAGCAAATCTCTTTTTCTTGAATAGATGTCAAATCATTCACATTTAAAAACCCTTGTCAAAAATGTGCCTAATAAAACTTAAAAAGAATAATACCTTATATCCCTTTTTAAACTCACAAAAATAAATCTTAATTAATCAACAAAGCCATTATATCTCCTTTTAATAATTTTTAGAAATAAAACCTTTATGTTAACACCTCAATCCTTATTTATCATATTATTTAATTTAAAAAATCACAACACTTATTTTAATTTTCAGAATGACACCTTGCACTAACACCACACAAACTTATTTATCCTTTTCAATAGTATGCAAATATTATAACATTAAATTTGCACCTTAGCCCTTATTTATCCTTAATCAAACTTAATAAAACAAAATTTACATACCTTTGCACCATCACGAATCGAACCACTGACCTCAAGAATAGTAGTGCTTTCCCAAGTGCTTGTAACCAGCTGCGCTACCACGATTGGTGAAACAAAAGGGGCACCCAAAGTATATAAACCTATCTCTGCCTCAAACAACCATAAAATCACACAATAAAACATCAAGGGATTTTGACCCTGTGACCTCCTGTCCAACAATGTTCCACACAAAGCCACACTTCCAGCTAGGCTATCCCAGTAGATGAAACTACCAGCACCTGAAGTGATATTTGTGTTTGTCAGTCTCTGCATTAGGTTTTCACTATCTTACTCCTCTCTTCTACCATTTGCACTCACACAGGAATAATTCAATTTTGTGCATCATATAAAGGTGAAATATTATCACATATTTATATGCCTCCTAAAGTGCTTCGAATTGTCCAAGGTAGTCAGCTCAATTTTTGCTTTAGAAATTTATCACTTCTTCAATAATGTTTGGCACCTTTTCTTTTCAAATATTTTATGGTTATAATATTTAAATCTAAGATTTAAATATTTAACCTTTTAAACTCTTATATTTAAATATGTCCATCCTTGGTCCCACTTTTAAATCCTTTTTTTTTACCCAAGCAACTTTTTAAACCTTTGTCCACTTCTTGTAATCCCAAGCAACTTTTAAACCTACTCTTTATAATATTTAAATATGATATTTAAATATTATAATCCTTTACTTTGAGATATACCTTACCTTAAATAATTTTCCATTGTTTTCTTTGTCCAACCTTGTAAACTTCTCATCCTTGAAGATTTTTTTTGCCTTGAATACCATGCACCCTTTGACATCAATGACAACTCAATATTTCCAACAATCTCTCCCTTTGTCATTGATGGCAACCCTAAAAACAAATTCTTCTACTACAACTAGATTCCAAATATTCTCCCCCTAACTGAATTCTCTACCTTTGACATCAATGGCAAAGGGCTCCTTGGGGCTAAAAATAAGAACTTAGCACAACCCCATCACCACGTCATTTACTTGAGGTGATCAATTTTGATATGGGAGTAAAACTACTCCCAACTTACAATGCTCTTCTTATTTTTCAATTTTCTTTTTCCAAACTTTTGAAGTCATACCTCTTTGAACATTTTGACTATCCTTCTTCTTGCTTGTCTTTGGAAATTTAGGGAACATTGTTTTACACCACTTTGCTCTATGCCCAAAATTATTGCAATTGTAACACATGATGTTGTAGTCCTTGAAAGGTGTAAATAAATTGAAGTTTATCTTGGTGAAGTCATAATAATTCTTACCATGAACCCTATAATGTATAAATTTATGACCAAAATTATTACATGAGAAGTAATAACCCTAGAAGAAGTATCCATATTACCTTGGAGGATATGGTCGCATGATTCTTTCTTTACGTTTTATGTGCTGGTCCCTGTTTCTTGATGGTGCATTATTTTATTTCTCATTGATGTTTCCACTTCTCAACTCATCAGTACAGGTATTAGATTCTTCTTCAAATACCTTCTTTGATGCTTCTATTTCTTTTGAGCTTGACTCCTATTTTTGTACTTCTTGAACTTTCTCAAAGCCAATTTCGATATTCATAAATGGAGATATTTGTATTTTGATAATATCATCTAAATATTTTGAGCTTTTTCTAAACTGACATATCTTATTATTAAATTTTTCAAGTCCCTTCCTTAGAATGTCAGCTTCATGTTCTAGTATTTCACATTATAGCTCTTTTTCCTTCAACTGTTCAGCCATACCTTCTTCAACTTTTCTTACCTATTCAACCTTAACTTTTAAGTCAGTGAGATATTATAGAAGATTTGCCTTTATTTTCTAATCCTCTTGTACTTGAGCCTGATGAGGCCCAAAAATGCCTCATTATTGCACAATGTTTGAATACCATATGATAAGTTAATTTCCAAATAGTTGACTAAAATATACTATTTGTTAAGTGTTTGCATGATTTTATGTTAGGAATACTATATCTCTGTTTTTGACTATTTTCAACATTTTGTGACTGATTTTGCTTGATTAAGTAGCAAGTAAAAACATGCATTTCAATTAACCAAATGTGGTATGCTGATGTCCATTAACTTATCAATGGTTTTTGAATGTTTTCATGCCCTTCAACTTGTTTCAAATCCACATTGAAGCCAAAATTTTAGGACTGTCATAAATCTGAAAATCTAAAAAAACAACCATATAAAAATCAGCAAGTTGTCACTTTATAGGAACACCTTGAAGTTGTCAAGAAAAGCATGAGGATATGGATGGAATGAGTTTAGAAGGACTAAAAAAGACATCTGACCTATTTAGAAGCATTCCCACATGGTCTAAATAGGTAGCAACAGGGTATAACAGAGCAGGGACAATTGTGCAGCAACTTGTTGCACTATTTCAGCATTGTTACTTGGTGAATGAAGTGTATAAATTTAGTAGCAACTTGATGTACTCCTTCATGTTGATATTTGAATAATTTTTCCATGTTATAATTTGTTTGAATTTGCAAGAAATGCCAATATTTTACAATTGTGCAATAGAGTTGGAAAATGCAGTAATTTACCATGTAAATTCTAGCAAGCTACCAATGAATGGCAAGGCATGGAATTCACACATGGAGAGGAATGAAGGCTATTGCAATATGATCATGAGGGCTAATACACATGAGAAATGCAGCTAAAATAACTTGAAGGGCACACAGTTGGTCATTCTAAAGATCTTTAGAATGAGCAGACATCTTCGAAATGAGAAATACAGTCTCTTCGGAATGAGTGGACATCTTCGAAATGAGAAATATAGTCTCTTTGGAATGAGCGGACATCTTCGGAATGAGAACAAAAAGTGCTTTTTGAATATTTTTTGATTGTGGAAAAAGGGAAAGAAGGTTGAGAAGGTTAAGGAAAAATATCTCCCATTTGATTTTGCCATCCTTGCCGTCCAAAGCCACCATTCATGGATTGATCCTCTTCTAGGATAAACACAGAAATAACTACAACATAATAGGAAGTTGTTTGCAAGATAGAAATGACATATTATATAGTGAAGAAAGATGTGTGAGATATTTCTAGAATTCTACCACGTACTCCCATCATTGAAGATGCTTTCTAAGGGCTAATGACTACTACTGCAACACAAACTGTCTAGATTTGCATTTATTTTAGATCCAAAATTATTGGCAAATCACTGTAAAGTAGCACATAGGATGATTTGAGCATGGGATATGTTGTAAATATTTATATAAATAACATAGCTCCCTCATTGGTTGATCCATTTAGGAATTAGAATAGAGGAGAGTTTTCAATAACAGCAATTAGGACTGTACAACAATTTTTTGTAACAATTTTCAACATGTTTTGTCATCAATAAAAGTGCAATTATTTTATCATTTTATGTTATAAGTGTTAATTAGTTAAGGAGTGCTTTTCATCTCCTTCTAGATCAGGAAGTATGGGCCCACTTTCAGATCTAGAAGGAGGGATTTTATGGTAGGTTTTAATCTGTAATTTTGCTACAACAAAATTAATAGATTGCTTGCCAGATTTTATTTTCTTGTTTTTATTTTGTATTATGTGATTGATGTTTTCTATTATGTTTGTGTACAATATTTATGTGTGTTTCAGGTAACAAATTATATTAAACATTTATTTTTTGTTTCCTTTGCTTTCCATGTTCTGTTATTTTTATGTTTCAGTAGCTTTCAATTTTCAACAGATTTCATTTTGCTGTCAATTCCTATAGCAGAAGCTTGACGACCTTTTATGGCAGGGCATTGACATGTGTTTTATTTCTAAGCATCACTTCCATTCTACAATAGTAAAATAGGTTTCAATTTTGCAAGTGTAATTTAGGATTTCATTTCAGCAACATTTCAATTTAGCAATTTTAATTCTGCAAAAGTAGTTAACTTTAATTTTCTGAAATTAGAATTAGTTTTTATTTCTTATAAGTTTCCATTCTACAGATTAGGTTTAGTGTGACACCAAAAGGCTAAACCAAATCTGTCTCACCCAATAAATGCTTGAAATTTGAATGCCTGAATTGTACTTTGCCCTAGCATTCTATCGTAGACAACCTTGGACACCACCCCGGATTGATAAGATATTTGAGATTTAATGATGTGCTTAATGACAATGTATCATTTTGGCACCATTTTCGAGGAACATGGTGTTGTTAGAGGGTAAAAGTAGCCCAATAATTGTTAATTATACTAAATTTTGAACATTAGAGTAAAATCTGGATAAATGATTGGTATTAGTAACAGTTTTTGGTAAATTGCATTTCAGTCCATTTAGAAAACAAGCAACCACAGGGAGGTGATATTCACACCTAGGGGTTAAATTTCTTATGTTTGAAATTCTTGATAAAAATTGAAAGAATTCATCATCCTCATTATCAAGAAACATAAGATCTCTTAAAATATTTAGAAGAGTCATATGCTAGTACTGCCATTTTTATATCCATATCATCAGGGTAGTATACAAAATTTGTACTAGGTGTTGGGAAAGATATCATGGTAGACATACAAAACTATCCGTTGAACAAAATAGCCATATCAGCTACCTATAGTATTTTTTCATAGGGAAATATCACTGATGAATGCCATTTACTTCCATAACTTAGAGATATAAAATCTGTTGCCCAGTCTGAATTCTTCTCAAAGAGAGATCCCAACAAAAACAAACAGGGCAAGTAAATCAACCACCACCTTTAGCCCAACCTATGGCCAATATGAATAATACAGGATAGACAACCCCTGTCTATGTAAGCTGAATCTATTAAAAAAAATCACAAAAACTTTTGCACAATCAAAATAGGAGTTTACAACTTAATGGTGATCCTAGAGTTTTCCATTATTACTTAAATATTGTTAGGATTTTACTGCGCTAAACTACAACCTAGCAATTATTAGATTATATAAACAATAGTTGATCTCATTAGAGGTGATCCTACCTAACAAGTAGTTGATCTGATAAAGTTGTACACTTCTTGTCTTATTGTGCAAACCAAAAATATTTCTTTTTTAGCCCAACCTAAGATCAGTATGAATAATATAGGATAGGCATCCCCTATCTATGTAGCTGAATCTGGCAAAAAAAAAAAAACTGCAAGAAATGTTATTGACTGCAGCAACATCCAACTGTGCTCAAACAAGAACTTACCTGAGCTTGAAGAGACAAAAAACAATGGAGATACACATAAAACCTTTAGTCCAAACACACAGAAATTAGCCTTGGATAAAGGAGAAAAACTAGAAAAACTACACAAAAAATTTACTTCCATTGAACTCCTTAGTAAGAAATTACAAAGGGGTAAATTCTGTCCTCCTAGGAATGAAACAAATTGAAGTGTAGCCAAGAAAATTCTTGAACATTATTAGTTGGCTGACTTATAAACAAAAATTAAAATTGTTGCTATTTTGAAACACTATTTCAATCCCTTTACATGGAATTACAAGGGTATATCAAGATTTTATCTTGAAGTAAGAACTTAACATCTTTTGGAAATTGGTATTTAATTGTTTCAAGTACAGATTGACAAGATTTTGCAGACTAGGGGGCATTGACAACACTTGATTGAAGAAGTTTTTAGATATGGAGCAGTGCTTCTTTCTCCCATTGGTAATTCATGGAGGATGTTAGTGGTGAATGAACATTGCCTTCGGGTATACCATGCACCATTAACTAAGGAGGAGTTTTTGAAGGAGATTCCATTGGATGTACACATAATGGAAGAGAATTTCTCTTCAATATCAGATTCAGAGTGATGATAAAAATTTTGACAAAAAGAAAAAAAAATATAAGAAAAGCAAAAATAAGAATAGTCTTGTTTGTGAAATTCCTTCTTGGGTACAAGCAAGACAAGAAAAATTGAAAAAAAAGAGAGAAAAAAAAAAATTGCAGCAAAGGCATGTCCCACAAAATGAGGATACATGAGGACAAACATCAATTTCAGCAAGGAAGAGGAACAATGGAGCCAATACTTCATTTCCAGCAATAAGGAGGAAATTATGATGTAAGAAGATTCTTACTACTCATCTAGAAAGGAAGGTTGCATCAATGTTACAGGTTTCAACAGAAAGATATGGTGTTTTCATACAACAATTGACATGTTTTTGCAGAATAAGGATTGGTATTATCCAAATAAGAGTGAGAGATGTTCTCTCTCATTGAAGCACTTGAAAAAAAAAAAGGACATAAGTTGGTTGAAAACCAGAAATGGCAGCCTCTTCTGATGAAAAAAATGAAAAAAAAGAGATGAAAAAAATGAAAAAAAAGGGGAAAGAAA
Source organism: Wollemia nobilis (assembly GCA_028583015.1). Taxonomy (NCBI): domain Eukaryota; kingdom Viridiplantae; phylum Streptophyta; class Pinopsida; order Araucariales; family Araucariaceae; genus Wollemia; species Wollemia nobilis. The sequence continues at coordinate 121,638 of JAQPPZ010000620.1, read as the reverse complement.
AAAAAATGATGAAAAAAAAATATGAATAATTTAGTAGTGAAAACCTTCTTGGAGGCGCTACTGAGTGGGCTTGCATTAAAACCAATTTTTTGGCATGCATTGCCTTGTTGATCTACCCATCATTGTTCCACCATTGTACAAATCTCACACTGCACATGTGTTATGTTTATGTTTTCAGATAGCCTGCTAACAATCATCAAAATCAGCTTGTAAGGTGCATGACCAATTTTTAGGACAGTAAGGTATGTGTTTCTTGCATTTAATTCATAGTAAAATTTTAGCATTTAGTGTATGATAATTGGTATTTGGCATAAACTATTCACACAATATTGGCAAGTTGAAAATGGAACATCTTCAAGATATCAAGAAACACCCCCTTATGCCCTTAATTGCATGGAAATTCCAAAACTGTGCAAAACCTGATTTTGGGACAGACATGGCAAAAATTCTATTTCAATTTGTAGGGCAAGTTTCAGAAGGAAAACTACAAGTTTATATCTCACAATTTTTTGATAAATTGAAAGAGGATAATAAAAAAAATGCACCTAAAGGTTCTATTTTAGTACTATTGGAATAAAACAACAACATACAAAACAAAGAATAACATCTAAACAAAAGGATGAAGAAGGGATTTTTGATGTTATTGAAGGCGTATACACTCTAGATATGGGCCCACAATAGAATATATAGCTAAATTTTGCATACATCTTCAGAATGAACAGTCATATCTTTGGAATGAACAGGCATATCTTTAGAATGAGCAGGATATATTCGAAATTAGCAGAAACTATACCAGAATTGTTGAAAATGCTACAAAATAGCAAACAGAGTAGGGTACATCAAATATTGAGGTTCATAAGGCTCTACCACAAGTAAGTACATCCTTCAAGCATTTCAAATCCAAATTTTTTATCAATTTTGTTCAAAAGATGCAAACAACAGAAATAAGCATTCGAGGCTAAAATGTTGTTAAGAACAAAAAATTCCATCAGTAGTAGTGCATCTACCAAATACGGTTCCACAATAAGACTATTGCAAGATGAATCACATGATATCAAGCCTTTAAGAGGTACCTGCAACACTAAAACTTGTAGAAATACAAAAAAAGAGTCATACATGTGCTTAATTGTAAAATACTTGATATAGTGCAGCAAGGAGGAATTTCTCAGTTAGCAGGTAGCAAAGGATGTTGTTCACAAGAATAAAACTTGCATATTACTATGGCCTACCAAGATGCATGAGGGGGAAAAGATAAGGAAAGAAGACCAAAAATAAGAAGAATAAGATATAAAAGACAAAGAATAAGAAGAATAAGAAGACAAAGAAGAAGATAATCCAAAGTTCAACCATATTAAATAAAGAAGAATAGGTGAAACATAGTATTAAAATCAGCATAGGTCGCAAGGGACCAATGTGACTAAATACTATGAATTGTACCAGAAAAGAAGGAAGCTAAATCCACTATGGGTGTAGTACTCACCAAGAGGGATGAGGTATTGGATTCTGACCTGCTATAGGTGGTTTCTCACTAATTGATTATTGTGGGGAGATTAACCACTAGGATGTATTCCAAGGCCTACTAAAAATGGTCAATGAGCTTATCTTGTAATGGGGTGTTGAGCCCATTGAGTCAAAAGGGAGTATAACCCGATAGAATATCATATATGATAAGATACCCACTACGATGTATAACTATCCCATGTGGGGTGTAATATAAGGATAATATATATATAAGGTGAGTGTTACCTATGATAGGGGTTTAGATAAAAAACAAGATAGTGAGTGTGTGTCGTGCTGAGAAGACAACTTAAGAAGGACAAAAGGAAGAAGCCAAACATACGTATTTCCTTGTCAGAAGCAAAGGGAGACAAAGAAAAATAAGGCAACATAAAAGCAACAAGGAAATATTAACAAACTATCATCCTTGATCTAAGAGATACTCTCACTATTTCCAAAATCAAGAAGGATAAAATTTGAAGAAAAAAACAAAATATAGAAATAATACTGAAGAAGAAAGTCCTAGGTGGGGATCTTACTAGACATAAGAATCCTAGAGAGAGTGCAATGCATGTGAGCTACAACCTAACTAGGTATCATCATATGTCATTATTGCAAGACCCCTGAAATCTATATGATCAAGCAGTCATGAATAAGCAATCATGCAAAATATGATATCCAAGCATGCATGTTAAATTAAATGTCAGACAAACAATGCAAAATGATGACAAGAAACAATGCAATATGAGCAAGCAGATGGATGAAACATAAATTCCAATGCACAACTAAATGATGATTAATTTATTTTATGTAATTTTTTATTTTTATATTTATGATTTATTATTAATTAATTTAAGTAAGCAGAATGAAATTCGACACAACATCTAAGTGTGTCATATTTCTTAACAAAAATAACAGGCGTGCCATGTACTATTTTATAAAAGAAATCTCTAAAAGGTAAGACTTCTTGATAATTTAAATTATGAAGAGGATGCTTCATATCTCTTTCTTTGGCATCCATAACATGATAATAAATGCTCTCTTGAACATAACTATTCTATTTAACATAAGAAGGAGCAATTCCTAACTTCACAATATCACTATTGGATAGCGAAGTAGGGTCCTATTTTAAAAATAGAAGATTTAATTTTAGAATACACATAATCAATCATATTACAAAACAAGATCTCATAAGAATAAGGGGGACCATCATTCTCATCACCCATTCTTGAATTTTGATAATCCATATATTTAGCATAAGTTATAAGATGATCATCATTGTCAAAAGGTAAAGGTTGGTCTTTACTAGGTACAAAACCTATGCCACATCTCCTAGGCTAGATCTCGACATCCAAATGTTCTTGAATGATCTTCTATTATGACCCCAAGCCTTTACCTACATATCCCATACTAGATAGAATCTATTGAAGAAGTGAGTAATCATTGAAAAGGTAACAATGTGCAAAAGAATGCTCAACAAGAGAGGGGTTACTACCACGTATCTTTTCTTCGAAGGTAGTTTCTACAAAGACAAAGGTACACATACCAATGTGTACAAAATCACCTTTCTTATGGGGCAATCCCATGGTTTTTGGTGATGGTGGTAGCTTGTCTAGGTCCAAAAGAGGTGATTGAAGAAACTAATTATCATGTTCCTGAGATGAAAAACTTAAGATATGTTCCTCACTCATTTTTAAAATTTAAAATTGTTTTAATATTTGATATGAGGAACGTGGAGAAACCATTGAAGAGATTGAGGGACATAGGTTGAACTTAGATCGAGCTTGCTCTACATTTAAAAAATTCAAATGGTTGAGGGTCACCCATAATGGTGACAACTTGATTCTTAAATTCAAACTTGAGACATTGATGAAGAGTAGAAGGGATGACCTTCATTGTGTAAATCCAAGGTCATCCAATAAGAAGATTAAAAGATGCAAGATAATGTACCACATAAAACAATGTATCCAATACTTTAGGCCCAAATTTGGGAGGAAGAGATATGACACCACAGGCTTCTTAGGATACATTGTTGAAAGTTTTTATAATGATATTGGATTTTGTTAGGTATTCTTATTTTCATCCATTTTTTTGAAAGAATTGATATGCACACAAGTTGAGGGAAAAACCATTATCAATAAATTATAATGATAAAATTTTATCCCCAATAAGTGTAGTTATGTAAAGTGAAGAATATTCTTACAAGTTTGAGGAAGGTTTATCATCATCTGAGAATAAGATATCATGTATCCCAAGAGAACCTATAGCATAAAATATGGTGTTGGATGAAATATCTGAAGGAACTGATTGTTACCTTAAAAATTCCATCAAAGAATCTCTATGGCTAGGATAAGTTTGAAGGAGTTCTAAAACTAAAATCTTCACCATAGTACTAGTCAACTGCTTTTGAATATCAAATGAAACCTTAGTTGTGGTCTCAATACAATATGTGGAGTCCCTATATCTGAAATGTTTCCTTTATTATTTTTTAATACTAAACTGGGATTTAGTACAGGATTCTATCCTTGATGATGATGTTGAGTTTGAGATTGTCTTCTTGTGGGTATCTGAAGCAGAACTAAGATAACACACAGAAAAATTCACCCAAATTCATTAACAGAGGTCTTAAATTCGGAAATACAGCCGTTATATTCAAATGGCCAAGAACCCCCTTTACAATGCATGTGCGGCCTTTTTTATAACAGAACCGACCCTCTTCGGACATCATTACACAGAATGCGGGATTCCCTGTAACCACCCGCACGAATGTTCTGCCACCGCCTGCAAGATGCTGCCAGGTACCCCGAACCATCATGGCTTGTAATGGCGGAGTGCGCTGCAGCCGCCTGTCCATTCTCCATCGAGTCATCATTCATAGGAATGCGCCACAGTCCTCAGTAATCTGTACCACGTGTCCTCCTGCAATGGTCCCTGTAACCGCTTAGTGCTCTATGGCCACCTGTAATTCGATGCCACGTGCCCTGCTGTAATGGCCTCTGCAACCACCGACTGGTCTGGAGTCGTGAGCGTTCTGTCGCGATATCGCGACGTTTTTGCTCCCAGACTTTCTCTCTCCTCTTTGGTCGCGATATCGCGACGTTCTGGCGTTTGGCTTCTCTTTTCTCCTTGGGGCCACGATTTCATGACACGTCACGAAATCGCGACGCCTAAGCCTTCCGTACTTGCTTTCTGCCTTCGGGCCGCGAAATCGCGACATGTCACGATTTCGTGACGCTTCCGTTCTTTTGTCCCAAAAGGTGTCACGATTTTGTGACCACTTTTCCTTCGAGCCTTTAGCTCCCAAAGGTGTCATGATTTCGCGACCACTTTGCGCCCTTCGAGCCCTTGCCTCCGAAAGTGTCACGATTTCGTGACCACTTTGCGTCTTCGAGCCTTGCCTCCGAAAGTGTCACGATTTCACACACTTTGTGTCTTAGAGCTCAGCTCCCGAAAGTGTCACGATTTTGTGACCACTTTGCGCCTTCAAGTCTTTGGCCCGAAAGTGTCACGATTTCATGACCCCTTTATGTCTTAGAGCTTTGCCTCCGAAGGTGTCACGATTTCACGACCATTTTGTGCCTTGGTCTCTTGGCTTTGAAAATGTCACGATTTCATGACCATTTGGCGTCTTGGCTTCTATGCCTTGAAAATGTCACGATTTCGTGACCAATTTGCGTCCAGGCTGTGTTGCTCCGAAAATGTCACGATTTCATGACCATTTTGTGCCTTGGCTGCTTTGCTTGGAGAATGTCATGATTTCATGACCATTTTGTATTCAGGCTACTTTGCTTCGGAGATGTCATGATTTCGTGACCATTTTGTGCCTTGGCTGCTTTGCTTGGAGAATGTCGTGATTTCATGACCATTTTGTGCCTTGGCCCCTTTTATCAAAAAGCGTCGCGATATCGCGACAGTTTGGCCCCTTGGTGCCCTTCTTCAAAAAGTGTCGTGATATCGCGACCGCTTTGGCACTTAGAGAAAAAAACATTTTTTTTGTCTGATGCAAGATTGCTCCTTCGCCTCCGGATGCTCCTGCATCAGACACCCGGGGTGAGTTTGAGAAGTGACCTTCACTTCTGATCTGTCTGAGGTAGACCCAGGCGATCAACCTCTGCCTTTGACAACCAAGTCGCATCTTCTATGGGTCTGCCCTTCCATTTGACTAAATACTCAGAATAACTCCTGTTTCGAGTACTTCGGCCCTCACGCGTATCCAGGACTTCTTCTATTTCGTCTGCGACAGGAGTGACCGCAGGGATGCTCCACAAATCCGGGCTTGGTGTTGCACTGTTATCTCCTTCATGAAACTCGACCAAATCTGAAATGTTAAATACCGATGAGATGTTAAGTTCACTCGGCAACTCCACCTCATAAGCATTGCCCGAATCTCGTTTCCCAATGATCCTGCATGGCCCAAATTTCTTCATCTTCAGCTTGTTATAGGTCTTGGCAGGAAACCTCTCTTTTCTTAGGTGGACCATGACAGAATCTCCTACTTCAAACTCCTTAGCTCGGCGTTTCTGGTCTGCCCTTGCCTTATACTGAGTATTCATCTTAGCAATGTGCCGTGTGACCTCCTCATGCACTCCCTTCAGGTGTTCAGCAAAGTCTTCTGCCTCGACACTGCATTTTTCTCTGGTATCTATTCTTCTCAACTCTGAAGCGTTTCTTGGGCTGCTCCCATAGATTATCTGGAATGGCGATTTATTGGTACTTCTATTGATAGAGCTGTTGTAAGCGAATTCTGCCTGTGGCAGAACTAAATCCCATCCCTTGGGCTTGTCCCCTACCAAGCATCGTAGTAGATTGCCCAAACTCCTGTTAACCACCTCTGTTTGGCCATCTGTTTGGGGGTGGTATGCAGAACTGAATTTTAAATCCGTCTTCAGTTTCTTCCACAGGGTTCTCCAGAAATACCCTACAAACTTGGTATCCCTGTCCGACACAATGCTTCTTGGCAGCCCATGAAGGCGTACCACTTCCTTGAAGAACAAACCAGCCACATGGACCGCATCGCTAGTCTTCTGGCATGGGATAAAGTGAGCCATTTTTGAAAACCTGTCCACTACCACAAATATGGAGTCGTGTCCCCTCTGCGTCCTGGGCAAACCAAGCACAAAATCCATACTAATATCCTCCCATGGCCTTTCAGGTATAGGTAGTGGTTGATATAAACCAGTAGGCTGCCTCACACCTTTTGCCATCTGGCATATCCTACAACTCTGCACAAATTTTGCCACATCTTGTTGCAATTGCGGCCAGTAGTAGTTTTCACTAACAAGGGAGATGGTCTTGTCACGACCAAAGTGTCCAGCTAAACCTCCACTGTGCTTTTCCTTGATGAGATTCTCTCTCATTGAGCTCCTCGAAATGCATAATTGGTTCCCCCTGAACAGCATTCCATCTTGAATCAGATAATTCAACCACTTAGTCCTGTCCAACATAACCGGCGTAGTGCAGGCTTTCCAAGCTTCTACGAAATCGGGGTCTGCAGGGTATAAACCCTTGAGCTCAGCAAACCCTACAACCTCCACCCTCATTTCCATCATCAGACATTGCCTCCTACTCAAGGCATCGGCCACCCTATTGGACCTTCCACTCCGATGCTTCAGCACAAAGGTATAGCTCTGCAGGAATTCTACCCATTTCAGATGCCTCTGATTCAATTTCCCTTGACTGTTAATATACTGCAGTGCCTGATGATCGGTATAAAGAACAAACTCCTTTGGCAACAAATAATGCCTCCATTTCTTAAGTGCTTGAACTATGGCATAGAACTCCTGATCATACACCGAATACTTCCTTCTGGCATCATTGAGCTTCTCGCTGAAATAAGCAACAGGCCTACCCTCTTGGCTCAATACGGCTCCTATGGCACTGCCACTCGCATCGCAGTCTACCTGAAACACCTTATTGAAATCTGGAAGTGCTAAGACAGGTTGCTCAGTGACCTTCTTCTTCAGCATAGCAAAGCTTTTGTCTGCTCCAGCTGTCCACTTGAATTCCTTCTTGTTCCCCTTCATTGTCTCCGTAAGAGATGCGCAAATACTGCTAAAGTTTCTAATGAACTTTCTGTAGAAACTGGCCAGACCATGAAATGATCTAACCTCGGTCACACTTCTTGGAGCAGGCCATTCTAGGATAGCCCTCACCTTTTTGGGGTCCATTTTGAGACCATCTGCTGAGATAACAAATCCCAGGTATACTAGCTCCTTCTTCACGAAGTTGCACTTCTTCAGATTGATCAGTAACTGCTCCTCCCGTAGTTTCTCAAAAACCCTCCTGATGTGCATCAGGTGCTCCTCTAGGGTTCTGCTAAAAATCAGGATATCATCCAAGTAGACAATAACAAATTTGCCTAGAAATTCCTTCAGGACTTCATTCATTAACCGCATGAAGGTACTCGGTGCATTGGTTAGCCCAAATGGCATAACCAACCACTCATACAACCCCTCTCTGGTTTTAAAGGTTGTCTTCCACTCATCCCCTTCTCTAATGCGGATCTGATGGTAACCACTTTTCAAGTCAATCTTTGTGAAGTACTCAGCTCCACTTAAACAGTCCATGATATCATCCATCCTTGGCAGTGGGAATCTGTATTTGATGGTGATCTTGTTAATTGCCCGAGAGTCTGTGCACATCCTCCATTCTCCATCCTTCTTGGGTGCTAGTACTGCTGGTACTGCACATGGACTAAGACTCTCCCTAATCAGCCCTTTCTTCAATAGATCTTGAACTTGCCGATTTAACTCCTCAGTTTCCACAGGCGTCATTCTGTGTGCAGCCTTATTTGGCAAGCTCGATCCAGGCACCAAATCTATGTGGTGACTGATCTTCCTAACAGGTGGTAAACCTTCAGGAACATTATCAAAAATGATATCTGGGAACTCCTCTAACAGTCCCATGACTTCCACTGGAGTTTCCTTGCATTCTTCTTCCCTAACCCTAGGGATTATTGCATAGCACATATGATCTGGCTTCAGGCCTTCCAAAAATCTTCTGCCATCAACTAGACAGACTCGTGCACTGCTGCATACCTTCTCATCCGCCTCCTTCAAGGGTTTCAACTTGTGGCGAACTCCATTCTTCGACAAAGAATATGTGTTGGCTCGACCATCATGTACAACACTTCGATCAAACTGCCATGGTCTCCCAAGCAACATGTGACATGCATCCATAGGCAAGATGTCACATAAGACCTCATCTCGGTAAGTTCCAATATTGAACTTCACCAGGCATTGCTCACTGACTAGCACCCGATGGTCCTTTTGCAACCATGCAATTCGATAAGGGTGCGGGTGTTTTCTCCTCTCCAGCTGCAGCTTGGCAACCATTTCCTCAGAAACCAAATTGTCAGTGCTTCCATTATCGATGATGATGTTACAGACCTTGCCTGCGCACTTGCATCTTGTTCGAAATAGGTTGTTCCTTTGGTCTGCCCTTTTCTCTTCATTCAACAAGACTCTTCTGATGATCATTGCTTCTCCTCTTTCTGCCTCCTCAGAGTGCTCAGATTCTACACCTTCGTCTGCTACAGCAGCTCGGGCCTGACCCTCAGGTCTTCGATTTGGCCTTTCTTGATGCTGCGGGCAGTTGTATGCCCTATGTCCTTCTTCTCCGTAGTTGAAGCAGGTTCCTCGAAAGACACCTCTTCCAAACCCTCGCCCAGGCCTACCTCTTCCTCTCGGGTAGTTGTTGTTCTGATTGCGTGGGCGTTGGTTGTTCTCCTCCTTCTCTTCTTTCTGTCTCTGGCTACTGCTAGCTTCACCCATTTTCCCCAAATCTCTGTACCTTCCTCCATTGGTTCTTCCACCAGCTCTTCCACCCCTGTCCTTTCCTCTCTGCTTTCCATCAAATCTCCTATTCAGTTTCTCCTCCACTTTTAATGCAAACTGGTATGCATCCTCCACCGTGCCCATCCTAACCAGCCCCAGCTCTTCTTGAATGCTGGTTCGCAACCCATTGATGTATCGTGCGACTTTCTCCTTATTCGCTTCAGAATGGCCGGTCCTAATCGAGATCTGATAGAACTCCTCCGTATACTCCTTGACAGATTTACTTGCCTGTCGAAGACTCTGCATCTTTCTCAACAAATCCAACTCATAATCTGCAGGGATGAACTGCCTCTTCAATTTCTCCACCATCCTATCCCACCTGGTGATCTTTTCCTTTCCCCTCCTGTTCCTTTCCAGCTGCACTCCTTTCCACCAGATGCTAGCATGTCCTTTCAGCTTGGTTTTCATGAACCTGATCCGATTTGGGTCTGAGATCTCTTCATACTCGAAATACTCCTCCATGTCGTTGATCCAGTCTATCAACTCCTCGGGGTTGAGGTTCCCAGAGTAAGTAGAGACGTCAAATTTTGGCTTCTTCCCGATCTGGGATATGGCCCTATACAGCCTAGCCTCTGCTGGATCCAATGCTTCTTCCTCATCAGATGGACCCTCTTCTTCCCAAACTTCATCCTCACTGGGTTCCTCCCTTCTTGGCTCAACTCCCCTTCTGATTTCCTCCTGCAGGGCTTCAACTTGCCTCTGCAAGGCTCTAAGATCGACCTCTGCTTGTCTATTCCTCACACCACCACGGTTCCTGCACGGAGGCATCCTGCTTCTTCTTCACAACCCACAACCACAATCCTGGCGCAAACTGCCTCACTGTCGGCGATCGGTTTGCACACTCAGAACCTTCTGGCTCTGATACCACTTGAAGTAGAACTAAGATAACACACAGAAAAATTCACCCAAATTCATTAACAGAGATCTTAAATTCAAAAATACAGCCGTTATATTCAAATGGCCAAGAACCCCCTTTACAATGCGTGTGCGGCCTTTTTTATAACAGAACCGACCCTCTTCGGACATCATTACATAGAATGCGGGATTCCCTGTAACCACCCGCATGAATGTTCTGCCACCGCCTGCAAGATGCTGCCAGGTACCCCGAACCATCATGGCTTGTAATGGCGGAGTGCGCTGCAGCCGCCTGTCCATTCTCCATCGAGTCATCATTCATAGGAATGTGCCACAGTCCTCAGTAATCTATACCACGTGTCCTCCTGCAATGGTCCCTGTAACCGCTTAGTGCTCTATGGCCGCCTGTAATTCGATGCCACGTGCCCTACTGTAATGGCCTCTGCAACCGTCGGCTGGTCTGGAGTCGTGAGCGTTCTGTCACGATATCACGACGTTTTTGCTCCCAGACTTTCTCTCTCCTCTTTGGTCGCGATATCGCGACGTTCTGGCGTTTGGCTTCTCTTTTCTCCTTGGGGCCACGATTTCGTGACACGTCATGAAATCGCGACGCCTAAGCCTTTCGTACTTGCTTTCCGCCTTCGGGCCGCGAAACCGTGACATGTCGCGATTTCGCGACGTCTTTGCCCTTCACACTCGGTTTCTTCCTTCGGGCCGCGAAACCGCGACATGTCACGATTTCGTGACCATTTTTCCCCTTGGTGTCTTTGTCCCAAAGGTGTCACGATTTCGTGACGTCTTTGCGCCCTTGAGCCCTTACTCCGAAAGAGTCACGATTTCGCGACCACTTTGCGCCTTCGAGCCTTGCCTCCGGAAGTGTCACGATTTCGTGACCACTTTGCGTCTTCGAGCCTTGCCTCCGAAAGTGTCGCGATTTCGTGACCACTTTGTCTTCGCTCTCCTTTCGCGCACTTTGCGTCTTCGAGCCTTGCCTCCGAAAGTGTCACGATTTCGTGACCACTTTGCGTCTTAGAGCTCAGCTCCCGAAAGTGTCACGATTTCGTGACCACTTTGCGCCTTCAAGTCTTTGGCCCGGAAGTGTCACGATTTCGTGACCCCTTTATGTCTTAGAGCTTTGCCTCCGAAGGTGTCGCGATTTCGTGACCATTTTGTGCCTTGGTCTCTTGGCTTTGAAAATGTCACGATTTCGTGACCATTTGGCGTCTTGGCTTCTGTGCCTTGAAAATGTCACGATTTCGTGACCAATTTGCGTCCAGGCTGCGTTGCTCCGAAAATGTCACGATTTCGCGACCATTTTGTGCCTTGGCTGCTTTGCTTGGAGAATGTCACGATTTCGCGACCATTTTGCATTCAGGCTGCTTTGCTTCGGAGATGTCACGATTTCGCGACCATTTTGTGCCTTGGCCCCTTTTATCAAAAAGCGTCGCGATATCGCGACAGTTTGGCCCCTTGGCCCCTTTTATCAAAAAGCGTCGCGATATCGCGACAGTTTGGCCCCTTGGTGCCCTTCTTCAAAAAGTGTCGCGATATCGCGACCGCTTTGGCACTTAGAGAAAAAAAACATTTTTTTGGGTCCGATGCAAGATTGCTCCTTCGCCTCCGGATGCTCCTGCATCAGTATCCCAACCATGCCAACCATATTACCATAGGTAGGAGGCTCATTTTGATGAGCCACATGATTTGCTACTTTTTTATTATGTTTTGGTAATGGATATTTAAATATTTTCATATATTGATTGGTAGTCATATTTTTTTGGATAGGTACTTGATTACTCACTGCTTGAGAATTGCTTAAGTCAATTCATCCTGCATCAATAAAATATTGAACCACATGTTTCATCTTCTTACAAGAATTCATCAATTGTTATCCACTCTATGATATGCACAATGTTGACCTACCTTATACGAATGAGTTGTAGTATTTGGTTGTCTAATAGGAGATAACTCAATTGCCTTAACTTCTAAAATTTATTTCAAAACTACTTCCATAGACATGTTAAGCCTTGTAAAATTTCTTTGTGGAGGTTTTTGAAGTACTATCTTCTATAGGTTAGTAATATTGTTAACAGACCTACTATCCATTCCACTTTTACCTCCTATGTGCTTTTTCTTGTATTAATACTTAGTAGTCTTTTCTTATTTAACCGTGAGTTGAACTCTCCTGAGGAGATATTATTCTAATTTTCTTTCTAAATCAATTTCTGTGTCAAAATATGTAATAGTAGTAGTCTCTAATGCATAAGATAATTGTTCTTGTAAATTACTAATAAATATCTCAAGCATGTCTTTAGGAGGTAAAGTATATCTCAAACATCCAACTAAAACTCTCCAACGAGCCAAATATATGAAAAGCTTTCTTATTTACTTTGTTTTAAATTATGCATATCTTTCATTGTCACTTATTTCTCAATGTAAGCACCAAATTGTTGAATGAATAATTTGGTTGTCTCTTCAAAAATCTTTAAGGAATAATTAGGCAACTAATAGTACCACTCTAATTCCATGCCACCAAGACTCTTAGGAAATATTTTAAGACTTTAAGTAACAACATATCATCATAAATGAGATCACGGTAAGCTATTCTAAATCTTCTTAAATGATCAATTGGATATTCTATACCCTTATAAATAGGTAAAATTGGCATAGAAAAATGCTTAGGATAAGGTCTAGTAGCAACAATAGGATCCAATGGTTGATTACACATTTCCTTATAACTATAAGTAAAACTTGAAGGCTAAATCATCTCAACTTTTGAAACCAACTACTTCACCATATTTGCAAAATTTTGTAATTTTGGATTACTATTATGCATTATTCCTATATTTCCATATGTGTGTTGAGGAACCAATGCTCAATTTAGGTTGGAAGCATGGGTGCTTAATTTTATATGGCATCTTGTGAAAGTAGAAAACTAACATTGTATAGAATAGAATAAAAAGTGTTGATATTAGAAGATTGATGAGGAAATTGAAAACACTTTTGAGTGACACTACTAATTGGAGGAGCTTGCAAATTCCTCCCAATGTTGGTGGTTGTGGTATTAAAAACAGCTTGGTTCAAATTATCAATATGCACTGATTTAGGCAAGAGGTTTTCTTGGTTAAGCATAAGGGAGCTTATTGGAGGAGGTAAAGGAGTCTCATATCTTTTGAGGTAAGCTTCTCACTCCATGCCTCCCAATATTCTATCCCTATTAACTTTCATAAAGCCCCAAATATGCTCAAATTATGAAAAGACAAAGCTACCATTAAGGATTAAAACTCATATCAATATCCATTTTGTCTTGTTATTTTAGATCTATGTTAGGATCCTCTCTATCAATATGATCATATTTCGGAGGAATACAATTGGATTCAATATGCTTTAACTGACTTATAAGGACAAGAGCCATTAGAAAAGTGAAAGGATAGAAGAGAATGCTAACAACAACATTTAAATGTTTTAAAGATATCATTAAGATTATCCAACCATAAAAAAATTTAACAATCTTGCTTAAATATTTAAAATAAAAGGAGATATTCACGTCGGGTTCACCAAAGATGTAGAAGGGAAAAACTGCCCTACCGCATACAATTTCCAAAAGCTGGATCTGCAAGAGAGAGAAGCCTTTGGGGTGAACCACAGGGGCTTGTTGTTCTATACACTTAGTGCTAAGGGGGAAGGGTTAACCAAGAATGGGCTTTAAAGACTTGCTCCAAGTCCACAAGAATTTCAAGGATGTTTGATGTATGAGATTCAAGACAAATACCTAGATTTGGCCTTTCTAGATCTATGCTATAAAAGATAATGGATAATGTATAAATACAAAATGCAAGAATAAAGAGCTAACCCTAGAATAATTCTTCCTTTGAATGATTTCTAACCTAGGGTTCTAAATAAATAACCTTTAAGCAAGGGCTCAAGAAGAAATGCACAAACATAATTAACCCTAAATGCACACTATATGTTGTTTATATTATAAATGCTTAGAATTGATTAAATATATTTCTATTAAAAACCACACTTCAAAGTTGCTTGTGAAATAAGAAGTATACATACTGAATAAAACATTTTGCAAGAAATTAAATGTTAGCAAGCAATAAATCATCAATCCTTAGAATACCAATTATGTGAGCTTGTGTGAAAAAGTGAATTCAAACCCTCCTTATATAGTGGATTTGAACACGAAAAGAGTGGGAAAACTAAGGAGGATCAACATAAAATGTGCAAACCCTAAAAAATTAGGGTTTTAATTTTTCAAACTCTAAAAATACAAAATCATGACCTGTTAAGGCTGACCGTGATTTTGCAATGTGAAGTCATGCCCCATCAAGGACCAAGTGCAATTTTGTATAAAGAGGGACAAAAGGCAAAAAGGAGGGGAAGGAGCCTTACCATTTCCCTAGGAAAGTCTAAGGGGTTCCTTAGAGGGCTCAAAGAAGATTACCCACTGAAGTGGGTCAATGTTTTTTTATACACCTTCCCTCAAAAGCTTAGGTATTTTTCTCCTTCTAGACACCCCAAAACTACTGCTAAAAGCCCAAATTCCACATAGCAGTCAAGAACTTCATTCTAAAGGGGCTTCTCCATTGCTCCCAAATACCCTTCAAAAAATCAAGAAGCACACAACTCACTCCTAGGATATCCATGAAGGACTTGAGGATGCTAGTACTGAAATTACAATGGGAAAATAGATGGTCTATGGTTTCCACAACTTTTTCACACAGGTAGCATTGATTAACCAACTAAAGCCCTATTTTTTTAGGTTTTCAACTATTAAAAGTTTGTATTACATAGCCAATTAAAATAACATATTTACCCTATGTATTAGTGCTTTAATCAAAATATTCTTTCTTGGGCTACCATTTTGGATTATCATCTTGCATATGGTATGCAAATTTGACCAAAAATCTACCATTAGTCTCTTTATCCCACACTACCCAATCAACCTATTCCATGTAAGAGATAACCTAAGTTATAAAATAGTTAGAGATCATCATAGCCCCCATTAGATCTTTTGCATTCATATCATAAAATTTTAAAAATAATATAACCCTTAGATGAGGTCCTTAGATCTAGATAATCCCTCACCTTATCTCCAACATGCCTTCTGAGTTTCCTTTCCAAAGAGGTCAACTCCTCATAACTACTCAAAGGCTTTTCTAGAAACCATCTATCTACCCATAAATCTATTGATCTCCCATATCCTATGATCCATCTATGGCCTTTCTCGATGAGAAATATTGCTTTTCCAATGCTTTTCCATACAACATAAGAGGATATAACCTAAGGGTTATTCAATAAGTTACCATATAGCTCTAGATACTTTGCTCTCATGATTTGAACCCACTTTGTCTCTTCATTTTGGAACACTCTCCAACTAAGTTTAGCCAAAAGGGAAATATTCATTTTTTTGACATCCCTAAGACCAAGACCCCCTTGGGTTTTCCTAGCACAAATTTTCTCCCAAGACACTAAGTGAAATCTTATCTTCTCCTCCATACTTGTCCACAAGAATATTTTTTTTTGAATTTTATCAATCCTTTGAATTCTCGAGGCACCTTAAACATGGAAAGGAAAAATAAGGGAATACTCTAGAGGGTAGCTTTAACAAGCTACATCTTGCTTACATAACTAAGGAGGGCACCTTTACAATTTTCCAATTTCATTTGAACCCTTTACACCACCCTATTCCAAAAAATGGATCTAATAGGCCCTACAAATAGCAGAAGACCCAAATAAATACTAAGAAATTCAGCCTTATTGCACCCCAGAATGCTCAATAACTTTTTGTATCTCTAGGTACCTACATTTAGAAAGAAGACCAAAATAGTCTCTAGGTTTACTTGTTGGTTATATGCTTCTTCATATTCACCCAATATTCTTTTGATTTCCCTAGCCTAGATAACATAGACAATGTTAGTAAGGGTTGTATCATCTACAAAATTAGAAATGACATTTGGGGTTCAACATCCAAGCAGGCCTTATCCCTTCTAGAATAGTTGAAGCCTTAACCATCCTCCCCAAAGCCTCTGTCATAAGGATATAAATATAAGGGGACAATGGGTGACCCCCATTTTGCCTCAAAAAAATCCCATAGGAGAGCCATTAACCATGAATTTAAATTTAGCTGTGGAGACATGTGTATAGATCAACTTGTTAAAACCTAGGTGGAAGCCATATTGTTGCAAGACCTAGAGAAATAATTTCTAGGACACCTTGTCATAAGCCTTCTGAATGTTAAACTTAACAACCATACCTGCCTACCCACTCGTATCCATAGAGTGTTGTAACTCATGAAAAGAGAAAACTCCATTAATTATTTATCTTCCCTTGACAAAGGCATCTTAGGAATTATCAATGAGCCTTGGGAGAAAATATGTTTATTAGAAATTTGTAAAACATGTTAAAAAAACTAATGAGGTGAAAGTATCTAAAATCTATAACACCTAGAGACTTAAGAATTAAGACCAAAAAAGTAGAATAGATTTCCTATGGGATTAACCTACTCTCTTGCATTTCACGAATATCATTACACCTATCCTTCCCAATAACATGACAAAATTTGTATAATAAACAAGGGGGAAACATGTCAGGACCTAGATATTTGAGCCCCCCATTTCCCATAGTGCCCGAGTGATTTATTTATCTTCAAAAGGCTGAGTTAGAGCATTGTTCATCTCTAGGGAGACCAACCTAGGAATTATTGGAGGATATTACATTATTTAGTACATGCTATTATACCACCTTGGGTACATATTTATATTAGGAGAGTGTCTTAGATTAGAGTGTAATAAATTCACAAGTATTATTAGAGTGTGCAAAGTATTTTGGTAATATAAAAGTGCATAATAGTCCATGTGCACATGACTCCATAGAATATGAAGATGAAGAGTCTCAATAAGAGTGAAGGCCAAGAGTACTCCATCTGAAGAGTCGCATTCCATTGTAAATATGTCTATGTGTGTGTGAGAGAGATATATAATTTAGAGTGAGAGTGTTTGGAAGTATGGTGTACTGGAGATCTTTATTCTATATGAGAATACTATTTTCGTCAACATTTATTAGTGGATATTTTATGAGTTGTTGTAGAAGTTATTTATGGGTTTTATATGTTTAGAATATTACCATTATCTTATATTTCATCCTACAAATTTATTTTAGATCTTCAGGTTATTTTACTTTAAGTTTATAACATCAAAATCTAATAGTGGTATCAGAGCCACAAGGGATATTTGATAGGAGATAGGAATAGCCACAAGAGAGATTGAGAGGATATAGGGAGATTTTATTTTCAGAATTTAAAAGTTGCATTTTTACTAGAGTCTTTCCATAGAGTTGTAAAAAAATTCTGAGAAGACTAGGACTCAACATAGATTTCTTTTCCACTAGTTTGAAGAACAACTAGTGAAGTTTATTGTTTTTAGATTTATGAAATATTTGGATATATGGGATTAGTTTTTGAGTTGTAGTAAGAGAGTAGATATTGAATAAGAGGTCCCATTGGATATTGAATATTGAGGGGACCCAATAAAGAGGTCCCCATAGAAGATTAAATATTAAATATTGAGGAGACCTAATAAAGAGGTCCCCATTGAAGATTGAAGGTTGCAGATTGAAAATTGAAGAAAGAGGCTAGATAAGCCCCATTTAAGATTTAAAAGGAGGAGAATTGAGATAAGAGGTCCCATTTGAAGATTTGAAAAATAATATAGAGGAAAATTAAGAAAATTTCCAATTGAAGAGTTTTAGAATTTGAAGACCCAAGAGAAGAGGTCTCAAGCAAATTTGGAAGGAGAAAGAAGAAGGCTAGAGAAGCCCTATTTATTAATTTGAAGAAGTGGCCATTGAAAAATATTTAAATAAATTTTGAGGAAGAATATTTCAAGAAGAAGAATCTCGTAAAAATAAGTAATCACATCAAAATTGGAAAAATTATTGTCATTCAATAACAAGCCCAAAAGGAATTATGAAACAAATTCAACAAGAAGGTTTTTTGGCAAGAAGTTTGTCAAATTTGAGAAAGTATTTTTGAAAACTTAAAGAAATTTACATTATTGAAGAAGAGGCCAAATTTTAAGATAAAATTCAATGAGACCTAAGGAGGAGAAAGAAGGTAGAAGAGACCACTAATTTGAGAAACTTGAAGAGCTATTAAAAATTTGAAGGCTGATTTGTGGAGGAGAATATTGTTGTTTTTTTTTTTTTATAGAAGTTGAAGTGTCATAGGACAGGAGAGTGAAGAAAGTATAGAGCTGAAAATCAGAGGAAATTTGGGCAGTTTTTGAAGTGCCCTTGGACATCATATTGAATGAGGATTTGATAGAAACAGAAGGCAGCAATTTGGAGCAATTGAATGTTTTTTTTGAGCAGCGAGTTGAATAGTTTTTTCCTGCAAATTCAAGCAACATTAAGAAGGGATTAGAGAGCCGCATTTGGAAAATTTCAGAACATATTAGGGAGAAGCATTGGAAAGCATTTGGTCAAATAAAGGTGCTGCAAATTTTAGAAGTAGAAGGCAGTATATTGGGCAGCATTAATAGCTGCAAATTATAATTTCTTGGACAACACAATTGAAGGAAAAATAGGCAGAAATTTAAGCTATCCAGTTGAAGAAAATTAAGGAATATTTGAGGGAT
Organism: Wollemia nobilis; assembly: GCA_028583015.1. NCBI lineage: Eukaryota > Viridiplantae > Streptophyta > Pinopsida > Araucariales > Araucariaceae > Wollemia > Wollemia nobilis. The sequence continues at coordinate 102,812 of JAQPPZ010000620.1, read as the reverse complement.
ATTTGGATAGAAAATAAAAGGAATATTTGGCAGCAATTGAAACTGCAAATTGTAGAATTTTTGGACATCAATAGGACAGTGATTTGGGCAGTATTTTGAAGAGGAGTATAGCTACGAATTTTAGAGATTTTGGAGCAGAAAAGTAAAAGAATTAAAGCCATAGATATTAGATTTTTGGGTAGAAATATAAGGCTTAAAATTTTAAGGTGTAGAACAGATATTTTAAATAGCAAGAAAGACAAAGAGGTAAGATACAAACAAAGACCAAAAATGTTTGAAACTAGGTGCACAAAAGAGTATTTCATTTTTATGAAAATGTTTGATTAATTCAAATATATTTAGCACCATAGTTTTAGATTTCAAATAAGGAAAAGAGAAATCCAAGTATATTATTTCCAAGCCAAGGAGACATCCTAGAACCTGCAATATATAACAATAACATAGAAGTTAGAGATTGCTTGGAATAGGAGTAATAATAAAAAGAAATTATATAGTGAATGTTGTTTTTTAGTAAGTCAATGAAGTGCAATATTATTAAGCAAAATAAATCAAATAGTGCACAAGAGTAAGGTAAATTTAGAGTTTCTAAAGTCACCAAAAGAAATGCAGTCATAGCTATAACAAAAAGTGGTAAATACGAGTGAGAAAAATCCATCACCAAGCAAAGGTGGAGGAGCCACCATGTTGGAAAGACAGAGCCACCTAAGTTGTGGTTGCACCACCGTGATATGAGAGGCCATTGGAAGAGCCACCAAATTAGCTAGAGGAGATTAAAAAGCCATTGTAAGAGCCACCACATTGCACAAAGAAGAACATAGAAATACAAGCATCAAAGGAGAACAAAGAAGGCCAAGCTCTACAATATGTTGGAATACGTTGAAAATAAGTGGAGAATTATAAAATGTATTGCAAAGAAGAAGTAGAGTGTTATAAAAAGAAAGAGAACTTATTTGCGGAGGTTTAGAGTTTGTTTACTACTTGGTATTGTGTGGAATGTAACACCTAGGATGTTACAGAATCAGTGAATGTAACCTGCTAGAGTTTGAAAAATATTTCCAACGAAGTTTTATGGGAAGGACAACAACTTAGAGCACCAAATAATGTTGTAGAAGAGGAAAGGTGTTTAAATGCCACTTGGACCTTGAAATAGACGAGCACCAAATATATTTTAAAGGAGTCAAAGCATTTTGGAATCATCCTTTATTGCATGGGCCAAAATTAGCACAAACATATATCATTTTAAATTAGCACCTTGTAGCAAGGAAGAGTGATGACCATTCAATAGTGAATACTTACCCATAATAGTGAGCATCCATATTAGTGAGGTAAATTCTGAATTCTACTATTTGATTTATACAAAGGATTGGAGTAATAATTAATATTGTATAGTTTATGAAAGATTGAAGTTGATTTATAAGTTTTTCACTTTGATTTGAATAATGCTATTGGAGATATAATATTTATGAGTGAAAAAAAAATAATAGAAACTTTTTTATTGCTATTAGAAAATATTTATGAAGAATTTGAAAATGGGTTTGAAGATTTGAGAAATTATTTGAAGTTTTACAATTTGATGATTTGAGTTTGCAAAATAATTTGAAACATTTACAAATTGATAATTTTGGTGAAATAAGAAGTTCAACATCAAGTTAGGAACACAAAAATTAAAAATATCATAGAATTTATAAATTTATTGTTTGTGAGCTATAAATATTTCAACACTAACATAGGTTTAGAAAATTTATAATGTTAGCTTTTGATGAGTATATGATATAGGAAATGCAGCCACAAGATGTAAGATAAGAAATCTAAGATGATTGTATGATAATGACACTATAATATGCAGGAAAACAAAGAGATAAACTTCTATAATAACTCAAAAATATGCCATTAATGAAAGCTCATGAAAATAGTACAATGCAGTATAATGGAGGACATGAACACTCCATAAACTATTTTAAGGAACTACATTGTACTCCTCTACCAATATATACTATGCACTCTCTATATTCTCTACTCCCCTCATTTCACTCACTATAAGGCCTATATATAGGAAGATAAGTTCCTTGGCCCTTACTCTACCTTTGACTCTATCCTATGACTCATGTACATATGGACTACATGCACATTTACATCATTACACATTCTAACACTTGTGCATTTATTACATTGCTTGAGGTAACTACTTAAATTTACTCTAAAGTAAACTCCTACTCTAGTTATGTACCCAAGGTGGTACATTAGCATGTACCCAATAATGTAATATACTCTAACACCCCCTTGTATTACATTATTTGGGTATTGAAGACTTTAGTCTTCAATATGGATCTTCATCTTGGTTTTGGAATTTGAGCTCTTCTCTCTTGCTTCCTTCATTGTCTTCTTTGTTTGAATTTGGATGAGTATCTTCATCTTGTTCAGGTTCTTCTTCTTCTACTTTTATCTTCATGTTGTCTCTTCTTGTCTTTTTCATTTCACTGGTTTTTGTTGTTTCAAAGTATTTGGAAGAGTCTTTGATCTTGTAGTCTTCTAGATATCCTTGATGTACTAGTGATCTTACAATCTTGCAAGTCATATGTGGATCAAAATTGCTTTCTTTTTTGTTCATCGGTTTTTTGTATGGCCTATTTCTTTGATCTTCAAAAATGTCAAGCTTGAACTCATTGTTAGTGGATGCTTCTAAAATAAGAACTTGGAAGAAATAATCTAATATAAATATTAGTCTCTCCTCAAATATTTTATAGTACTTGTCTTTGTAGTAACAGGAGTAAGATGAATGAGATTTTCCTCCACAATATTTATAGGGATGGAAACTCCAACAGTTTACCTTCTCATGACCAAATTGGCTACAATAGGAGCATAGTAAAAGTATCCCAACTCCTTTGTTGTTTGTTTTAGGAATATCATGTTTATCTATTTCCTTGATGAAATAGTTAAACCATGTGTGTACAATTGAAGCTATTCCATATTTACTTCTTTCATAAATATGTATGAGGTATTTTTCATCAATATTCTTTTCTACCTTTTGAATATGATCTTCAATATTTTCATTAGTATAATTATCATCAACTCCCTTTACTATCTCACTAGAATATGTTCCTGAAGAATCTACTTTCACCAAACTATTAGTTTGTGGGTTTTCAGAAATATTTTTGAGTCTTATTGATTCTTATTTTTCATTTGCATCTTCCTTATTATCCATTGAATTCTCTGAATCATCAATCATGCTTTTAAGCCATATTGGTATTTTCCTTGCTCCTTTTCTAATTACATTATTTAATGTGTTCTTTGGAGTAGACATCCTTATAACTCCTTAGTGTTATAAATATATTGAGAATAGTTCTGATAGAATCTTTTAAGTAGTCTACCTTATGACTCCCTAGTTTAGAGTATGTGAATTACTTTGATAAAACCTTTTTAAGACTTAGGTTTTGTAGGATACTTATGTCTCCCTAGTGATTAGAGTATGCTATAATATTGATAAAGTGCTTAGCAACTATTAGTTCACCTTTTGAGTTGATTTTGTAATGTTTTGGGAATGATAATAATCAACTCCTATTTTCACCTTATTTCTCCTATTGAACTATGCACTTATCAATTTGATGGAGTTCTTTATGGTTGGATTTCTTTTATCCCTTTAATGTGACTATGAGACATGCATAAGTAATAAAGTCCAACTCTTTTAAAGCAAGCAATAATTTTGCTTCTCTATCCTTAAATTTCCAATGGTTCAATTTTCTAAATTCCAATTAATTCAAGTTTGATGTAGCACTCCTTATATCTCCCTAATTTGAAATTGTAGAAATTGATAATATTTGCAATAATAATATTTTGGTTTACCAAGTAGAAACCCTTATATCTCCTATGATATTAATTGCAAATATTATTATTCTTGTATTTCAACTAATGTGTTTTGAAATACTATTTAAGGATATAAACTCCTTTTAATTTGATTTCAAGTTTACTAAGGTTTATTTTTCTTCTATCTTTAATGATAATAATTTCAACCTTATATACTATCCCTTATCACTGCTTAATGAAAGCAAATATTAATATAAGTTGAAAGTATACCTTTGTAATGCTTTGCTTTGACTTCTATCTCCAAGGTGGGTGTTGTATCTCTATGGCTTATGACAACAAGCTTGTTGGTTAATGGATATCCTCTTTAATGCATCTTTGACTCCTTATTTCAAGCCTTGATGGTGTGCCTTGAATTCTCTCTTCACAGACTTGCAGATGCTTAATCTAAGCTCTTCCTTTCTATTAAATTCTGAGAGCTGATTGGCATTGGTCTAGACTTCGATGTGCTATCTTTGGATGCTGGAATTTATCCTTATGACATAAGCATTCAATGCTAGTCTTCGAATGATGCTCTTCTATGATGGTCTCTTGCTCCCTTTAATGCTCTTTGACCACTGCACTCAAGTTTCACTAGAGATATGCTTCTTCTCTCCCTTCTTAGGTGTGCTTTGACCTGATTGATAGCCCTTAATCTATGTTCTTCCCAATTTTTGTACTCTCCTCTAATATTAGGTGCTTTAATATACCTTGAACATCTTCAAAAACCTAGCCACATGGTGCTCTTGTATTACATTCTTGGTGAGCATTTGTTTGGTAAACCTTCAATGCTTATCTTCCTTGTGCAATGATTGATATCCTTTAAACACTTCCAAGATGAGTGTTATATCTATTTTGGGCACTTCCTCCCTGTGCAAGCATTAGAAAGAGTGAGAGGTACCTTCATTTGTTGTGCCAAGTGGCACAATATTCCTTGGCCTGAGATGACAAGTGGCTCTTCCTTTCATTGCATGTAACGCTACCTTCAATATCTATTTCTTGCCAACAAATACTAGTTGTTGAGTCTTGGCTTCAACACTTTCTTCCAGATGATTAGTGATGATGTTCTTCCATGAAGTTGGCTCCAGCTATGGAAATTTTGTAATGCTCTAGTGTTATCCTCTTAGGTGATGCTTCTTCCCAATTGGTGGTTCAACTCTTGATTGGGTAATAGACCTTAGTCTTCACCTTGATTTTACGTAGCTTGTGTATGCTTTACTTCTTGCACTTCTTGCTTTATCTTTCATGCTATTCTCCTTGCTTTGCAATGGATGTGTAATGGATGTAAAGCTTCCTTATGATGTTATAGGTTAACATTTCTTGTATATGCTTGCTTTGGTAATGAAGTTGGTGTTTTTAGACACCCAAAATCGATTGTTTGAGCCCTTCACTGGCTCCCTTCCTTCACTCAAATTTTACACCTTTAACTTCGATGATTCGACCGCTTGTAGACGTAGGGTGCTCATTGTTTTGGTGTCTTTGAGACACTCTATTTTTGTCCTCCTTAAGAGGAATATGGTGCAACAATGTAATGTAAATGAGATACTCTATTTTGCACCAATATTTTGAGATTTCCTTATCTCCTTTAGATGCTACTTTTCTTCCTTGATATGGTGGCTCCTTGCTATATAGCTTGAGGGCAAATGGAGATAGATTTGATGTTGTCTTTATTACTAGACAACTCTCTCCTTTGCTTGGTTAACTTAGAAATAATGAATCCAAGCTCTAAATCATGCACCTAATATACCCTTAACTTTAAATGCTTAGTGCACCTTTAATAACCTTTAAGGATAACAAGTATAATGCAATATCAATCTCTCCTTATTACTCCTATAAATGAACTTCTTAAAGGTAACTCGAAATATGCACTTCAATCTATGCAACTTTCACTTAAAAGTAATATCTTCTTTGTTATAACTAGATAATAGGAAGATGATATTTTTATTTCTATCAAAAATTATCTAACTCCTATTTTAATGTGCAGGTATTAACCTTTATAAGAAACTACCTTTTGCACTCCTTTGAAGACTTTAATATGCAACCTTCTCTTTGCAACTTTTAAACCCTAATAAGGTGCCTAATGGAACTTGATAATGAACCAAATAATTAAAGTTCAACTAATGAACCTTCTTGCACCCAAGTTGCTTACCTTAATGATCTCTGTAGATGAAGGATTGCAAGGTGATTAGATTCACCTTATTGCTGCCTTTTACTGGATGAAATCACAACTCTTATTGACTATCCAAAATAGTTCTTTAGCTCACCTATTTGCAACTTTGAAACCCTCTAACTTGCTGCCCTAAATCTATAGTAGGTGACTTTAATTATCCTTCAGAATGCACTTTATAAATCTGAAGTTTTGCAACTAGTAATGTTGTCCTAATTGTTTCCCTTTTGTAATCAATTATTTCACTAAAATGTTATCCTTGAATCTCAAAAATTTGGTAGGGAACTCCTCCAAATCGTAGCTAAGATTTTCCTTCAAGAACCCTTTAGTATTTTGCTATAAATTCAACAAACCCCTATCTCCAAATAAGCCTTCTAGGGCAATCTTCAAATATCTCGGATTTGGTAGTATCATCTAGCTTATTTCTCCTTCAGTATCCTTGTCGAATTTTGACTTCAATCTAGGCCTTCTTCTCAAGAATCTGAAATTCTTGAGGTCTTCACCAATCTCCTCCAAAATTTGGCAAGCTTCTTGCCAAATCTATCTCCATTTGGGCTTGTTGTTAGATGGTGACAATTGTCCCAAAATATTCCTTTATCAAGAACTTCTCCTTGGTGGTAAATTTCTCCAATGAGTTCTCCTAGGAACTCCTTCAATGGCCTTCTTTGAATCTCCTTCAATGAGGCTCTCCAAGCCTTCTCCTTATTTCTCCTTGAGACCTCTTCTCTAGGTTCTTCACTCTCGTAACTTCTCTAGTCTTTCTCAATGAGACCTTTATTTAAACCTTCTATTATGGAAGTGTTGCAATGAGATCTTCCTCTCGGATCTCTAAAACTTATTGCTTTAGGAATAGGACTTTTGCTAGTCCTTATCCATCTTCAAGCTTCAAAATTTAGAAGTTCTTCAATGGGACCTCTTATGGGTTTCTTCAATTTCTTAGGTTGATTTCTTCTACTTCTTCAAGGTGAAGTCTTCAATATTCAATGGAGATCATCAATCTCCTATCTTCACTAGGACTCTTCTCCTTGAGTCTCTTCTTCCTCAAATCTACAACAAGGCTCCTATGGCCTTTTCTTCGCTTCTACAATCTACAGGTCTGCAATCTCTAGTAATGGGACCTTTTCTATAAGCCTCCAAATCTTCGATATTCCATTTGTTGCTTCTAGTTTTGGATTGATTCCAAAGAAGATATTCTTCCTAGCTCTATGTAGGAAGCTTCCCAACTTTCTTTGAATCTCCTTTTCCTACAATAAAGTATTAGTACTATAATGGAAGAAATTCTAAATCTAGAGATGATCAATCTTCACTAGTTGATTTATCAATCTAGTGGAATCAATGTTAAGTCCTAGTCTTCATGAGTTTTTTTGCAACCCTGTGGAAAGACTCTAGCCAAATGCAATCTCAGAAATTCTAAAAATGATATTTTTGGATTCCTCTCAATATCACTAGTGGCTCTCCCTATTTCCTATCAATCTACCATGTGCTTTGATACCACTATTAGCTTTTGATGAGTATATGATATAGGAAATGCAACCACAAGATGTAAGATAAGCAATCTAAGATGATTGTATGATAATGGCACTATAATATGCAAGAAAATAAAGAGATAAAATTTTGCAATAACTCAAAAATATACCATTAATGAAAGCTCACAAAAATAGTACAATGCAATATAATGGAGGACACAAAAATAGAACACTCCATAAACTATTTTAAGGAACTACATTGTACTCCTCTACCAATCTATACTATGCACTCTCTATATTCTCTACTCCACTCATTTAAATCACTATATGTCCTTTATATCATTGCACATTCTAACACTTGTGCATTTATTACATTGCTTGAGGTAACTACTTAAATTTACTCTAAAGTAAACTCCTACTCTAGTTATGTACCCAAGGTGGTACATTAGCATGTACCCAATAATGTAATATACTCTAACATAGAATAGAGAAATTATATTGTTAAGTTTTGGTAGATAAAGGGAATATGGTAAAGAAGAAACAAGTGAAATGAAACTTAGCAACATGTGAATTGTCAAAAAAAATTGAGAAATAAAATTTATGTTCTCAAGAAGAACGAATAAAAAGTAAGGATGACTTATTAGAAGAAATTAATGAGGTGTTGCAAAACCTAAAATATTGTATTAAATATATGATACCAAAATTTAAAAACAGAGTGAAATATTAGTAGAGGAAAATAAAACTGTACAATCAATCTTGAAAAAAGTTCAAGATAATTTTTTTTTGTACTTAGGAGTTATATAAATTCAAAGGTTGAAGATAGGAATGATGATAAATATAGCATTACTTTCTAATGAAGTCTTCACAAGTAATATTAGAGAGCAAAATAAGGTTAAAGAATTAGGAAGCAAATATGTACAAATAATTTAAAGCCATTTATAATAGATGCATATTGTGATACTACTGATATTCTTTAAAATAAAAAAAATACAAATTATGAAAGGAAATATTGTGATGCAAGCAATTATACTAGTGATTTAAAGCTCATGCCAAAGGTAGAAGAGTCTATTACAAAAAGGAATGTTGCATATAATACAAGTGATCTAAATATAGCTTGTAATTGGTCAAGAAAAACTTGTGCTGTTAGAATTGATGATGATAAAGATTCAAATGATGATAGTGACAACAATGTTTAGGGATGGAATTTCTTTGGTTATTTTAAAAATATTATTAAAGGAATTGGTTAAAATTTATTGAATAAGATGGGATATACGATTACAGGCTTGGGAGAATATGAAATGACAAAGGCTAGTGTACCAAACTAAATATGGAGATCATGGATATACAAGCCAAACAAGCAACAAAGGATCAAGATTCATATTTGAAATAGAAAATAAATGTAATAATTGTGGAGGTTATGGACACTAGTCAAAAAAATGTTGAAATATTTATAATTGTAAAATTTGTAGTGGATATAATCATTTACAAATATTCTATTTAAAAAAAGAGAAAGAAAACTTTAAAATTAGAAAGAATTATAATTGGATAAAGTGGGACAAGGTAAAAGAAATATTGTGTAGCTTGAGGTAGTGTTTCAGAATCAGATATCTAGAAGTGATTCTGTTACATAGATTCAAAGGATACAAACATCATGAGAATACTAATTATTTACATGATCAACATAAAAACATGAAGCAAATTGAAGAGAGCAAGAGAAGACTGTATGAGACACAAGAACATGATCAAGTTGAAGGACTTATGAAATACGAAGATCCATATTGAAGACTAAAGTCTTCAATAACTAAATAATATAATATAGGGGGGTGTTGGAGAATATTATATTATTTGGTACATGCTAATGTACCACCTTGGGTACATCTTTAGATTAGTAAAGTTTCTTATATTAGAGTGTGATTATTTACTTTATGCAATGTAATAAATGCACAAGTATTATTAGAGTGTGCAAAGTATTTTGGTAATGTAAATATCCATAATAGTACATGTGCACATGAGTCCATAGAATAGGAATATGAAGAGTCTCAAGAAGAGTGAAGGCCAAGAGTACTCCATATGAAGAGTCACATTCCATTATATATATGTCTATGTGTGTGTGAGAGAAATATAATGTAGAGTGAGTGTGTGGAAGTATGGTGTATTGGAGATATTTATTCTATATGAGAATACTATTTTTGTGAGAATTTATTAGTGGATATTTTATGAGTTGTTGGAAAAGTCATTTATGATTTTTATATGTTTATAATATATTCATTATCTTATATTTCATCCTGCAAATTTATTTTATATCTTCTGGTTATTTTTTTTTTAAGTTTATAGCATCAAAATATAACAACGAAACTTGCATAAAAAACTTTTGGCAACCTTATGGTTACCTTCCCCCTACACCCAAAGATTTTAAAAAAAATCACATGCTTCCTAATAGCCACTATATCCCTAATTATTTCTCCATTCCTTGCAATAATTACCCATATCCCATTAACTACATGATACTTAAGAGTAAAAATATGAAAAAATATAGTATTTTGTCCCCTTCCTTCAACCATAAAATCCTTACCTTTTTCTTTTAAAACATTTATTTTCTCACTAAGGAGTTATGATATGTTGCTAGCAGTTCATTTTATGTTACTTTAGTTGCTTGTGAGTATTCTGCCCTAAGAATGACCTCTTCTAGATTAGTCAATTGTTCCTTTAGGGCCTTTCTTTGCATATGTATATTTTTGAAGGATACTTTGTTCTAGACTTTTATATTCTTCTTGAACCACCTAAAATTATTTCCAATCTGATCCACAAGTGGACGTGTGAAAGGCTTTATCCACCACATTTTGATTTTATTTTTTAATTTTGGGTGGTCCAGCAACATGGCTTCAAATCTAAAAGGCCTTAGGTACGATTTTTCTTACTGTTCTAAAGCTAATAGAATTGGATTGTGTTCTAAACCCACCTTAGGAAAGTCTTTGACAACCACCTCATCTAGTAAATTCTTGCCTCCCTGGGACACTAATAATCTATCTTGTTTCTCTTGAATTAGAGCATGACCAACCCTAAAATTACTCCATGTGAATCTGGAACCTTGCAATTCTAGATCTCTTAGCTCATTTTTGTTAAAAAAATATTCAAAGTATAGCATCCATTGACAAGGGTTCAAGTGACCCCCTCTATTATATATAACATATAAAGGGGTATTGAAATCCCCTACCACAAGCAAAAATTCCCTACTAAACCCTTATCTAAATTTATCCAAAGTCTCCCAAAGTCTATGTCCTTTAAGATAAGAGTTTGGAGCATAAATATTTAAGATGACAAACTGAGTCTTGGATCCCTTAATTTCACATAAAACATTTAGAAATTTGTCTATTTTTAAAAGGAGAGTAGCTAATATCTTACACAGGTCCCAAAAGCAAATTAAACCTCTAGAGGAACCTACAGTTGATACATTTATATAGTCTACTTTAAACCAAACCTATTTCATAATGTTCTTCATCCTCCCTGCACCCACCTTTGTTTCTTGGAGTAACATTATATCTGGACCTACTTCTTTTCTCATCGATTCTAGTAGCCTAATTTTTGAGGGGCTATTCAACCCCCTAATATTCCATGAACATATCTTCATTTGAAGCTCATTATCGGGGTTGTTATACCCCATTATCCTTATATTTTACCCATCCTTTGCATTCCTTTCCTTCAAAATCCATTATTTTCAAGTACTTACTACCCAAGGATTTTACAGGTTTAAAACCCAAGAGAGAATTTTATAGGTTTAAAATCATCAACCATCTAAGTGAAAGAAGGACCTTTTGGGTAGTTGTCTCAATTTTCCTTGTTTGTATGAGATCCTTGGTTCCATTGCAAAAATAGGTGATTTTGACATTCCATCCCCGAAAAATTTTACACCTTGGTTTCCTTTACACATAGACCGTTTTCTGCACCCCATCCATCCATCTTAGCATCTTGTACTTGGTATGAATAATGTGACCCATGACCCTTGTCCATCCGACAACCCCCATGCCTAGGGATCGGTAATCCCCCATCTAAGGCAGGGCCAAGTATTAAGGATTTCTCATGTTGGATCCCATTTGAGATCAAGGAAAAACTTGAAGAAACCCCATCAACCTTGCTACTCTCTTCCTCTCTCTTGATTGTAGATGTCATTGCCAAAAAAATTAAACTTTGAATTATCTTCTTCCACCTTAAAAAAATTCTACCTTATACACTTTAACATAGTTTTTTTCTAGCAAAAAAGCCCTCATCTAGCAGATCTAAAAGCTATAAAACTACACACAACCACTATCTTTCACACCAATAGCTAAAAATCCTCACAAACATTATCTTACACACTAGGGACTTTAGCTCTACATAGACACACCCAAACCATCACACCACTCATGTTACATCATCAATCAGATCTAATGTACATATCCACATGAAACCATCACATCAATCATACCACACTATCAATCAGATTTGATCTACACAACCACATCCAAACCCTCACATAACTCATGCCAAACCATCAATTAGATCTGCTTTATACAACCACACCCAAACCCTCATACCAATCATGTTGTACCATCGATCAAATCTGCTCTACATAGCCACACGCAAACCCCCACAACAATCATACCAAACTATCAATTAGATATATGCTACATAGCCACACCCAAATCCTCAAACAATCATGCAATATAATATATTTTTAATATTTTATCACACCACTCATGTTATGCTATTGATCATATCTTCTCTACACAACCACACCCAAAACCTCTCACCAATTATGCCACACCATATACTTTTAATATTTTACTACACCACTCATGTCGTAGCATCAATAAGATCTAATCTACACAGCCACACCCATACCCTCATACCAATTATGCCATACCATATATTTTTAATATTTTATTACACCACTCATGTCACAACAACTCTTACACCAATCATGTTGCATCAAATATTTTTAATATTTTATCACACCATTCTTATCGCATCTTCGATTAGATATACTCTACATAGCCACACTCAACCCTCGTACAAAACATGTTGTACCATATATTTTTAATATTTTATCACACCACTTGTGCCACATTGTCAATAATATTTTCTCTACACAACCACACCCAAACTCTTGCACCAATCATGTTGCACTGTATATTTTTAATATTTTATCTCACCCCTCATGTTGCACCATCAATCAGATATACTCTACACAACCACACCCAAATCCTCACACCAATTGTATTGCACCATATATTTTTAGTATTTTATCAGACCACTCGTGTTGCACCATTGATTAGATCTACTCTACATGGCCACAAAAGGGCTTATGATAGCTAGTGTGATTTGAACCAGAGTTGAATGGACCTGCGGTATGGAGCATAGATCTCAACTAGCTGTCTCACAAAAAATTAGATACTCACTCGCACTTTTGATTGAATCTATTTTAGATAAACTACTAGAATGATATTTAGTGGTAACAAGATCTAATTTTCAGTTTTCAAGTGATCTTGTTATTTTCTTCTTTTCATAAAAAATCATCTACCAAGTTTTGAAATAAATTTTAATTTATGTACAAAATCTTCACTATCCTCATTGAATGCATTTTTAATATAACCAAAATATAAAATTTTACAAATTTCAATTTTTTCTAATCCTTTGGTGTAGAAAACCTTTTAATTCCAAAGTATTTAATTTTGCAAAATTTCAAACTCTTAAAATAAAACTTCTTTTATTTCAAAATCCATTTTTTAAAAACTTCACTAATAATCTAATTCAAAATTCTTCAAATTAAAAAACTTTAAACTTAATAAAATCCTTATAACTCCAACTAACCAAATTATTTTCAAAAGTATTAATTATTCTAACCTTATCACTCCAATCTAATAATTATGTTTTGAAAAACATCAATTATCCAATTTCAATCCTTATTACTCCATCTTGGTTTTTCAAAGACATCAAATATTATTTGTCTCTCCAATAATCAAACGTTGGAAATATTATGTAATGTTAAGGAATATTTTCTACCATTGTGTGATTCTTGCTATATGCACCCCGAATAATTCTCTTCATAATGGACATTAGAAATGCTTGATGCTTTTTGAATATTTCTCTTTTTGCATGAATGATATATAAAAGCTATTACTTTCCCTTACTTGTCAATGACTATGGTTCTATGTTAAGAGGCCTGTTAGTTGCTCTCACATTCTACATTATACTTTGCTTAATATGTTGACCGTGAGGAGGTCAAATAACCTATGCTTTTTGAAGAACAAGTGATTCCTTTTCTTGTATTCACTTGATGACTTGCAAGTGATTTTGTTACCACTCTTCACCTAAAGAAGCTCAAGCAAGTATTTGGCTTGTATTTACTTGGGGATTTGTACTTATAGGTATTTGCTTGAAATATTTCAAGCGATTATGCTCTTGATCTATGTTTGGAAAGTCAAAGCAATGTTGCTCCTAATATTTGCTTTAGAAGTCCAAGTTGCTTTGCTTGTGATGTTCACTTAGGAAGTCCAAGTAGCTTTGATCCTTGTATTTTCTTGTATAGAACCAAGCAATGTTGCTTATTATCTTTTCTTTGATGGAAGTTAGAGAAATGTTACTTATGGTCTATGCTTAGGCGATGGTAGGATGAGACCAAGTGATTCCAAGATGAGATTAGTATCTCTTGATAATAGTGCTATAGATGAGGTTGGTCTACCTATAATTTAGATGAGATTGGTCTCTCTTGATCACAATGTTACAAATGAGGCTGGTCTCTTTGTGTTATGTATTTTATCTTTTTCCTTGATCATACACTTGTATAAGACCAAGATATTTTGCTACCCTTTATTTGTAGAAGACCTTATCTAATTTATATATTTTTTTCTTTATTTTCATGTGTAGACTTATCAAATCACCACACTAGAATGGGCTATGTTTGACTATAACATTAGCTACTAACTCTTTATTATTGGCCTTTATTGGCCACTCTTTCCTTTTATTGTTCTAATTCTAATCATGCCATTCATTTGTGATGCTGAATACTTGTTTTTCCTTCTTGCTCTTTGTTCATTATTTCTTTCTAATAAGCTTGAATAAAGGCTTTGCAACCTTTATATATTTATTGTGGACTTCTCAACCCTCTTATATTCATTATGGGTTACTTTGGCCCTCTTATATTCAATGTGGGTTTATATGGTCCTCTTATATTTAATGTGGGATTCTATGGCTCTCTTAAATTCAATGTAGGATTCTTTGTCTATATTATATTCAATGTAGGATTGCTTCTTAAAATTTCTACTATTGTTGATGTAAATATATCAAGGTCAAATATCTCTTTGACCTGATTCTTCTTCTACTACTTATAACTTTGCAAATATGTCAAGGTCAAATATCTCTATGACCTGATTCTTCTTCTACTACTTATAACTTTCAAATGAATGCTTGAAGCTATATAAAGTAAGATTTGTGTGCTTATTTATCCTTATTCCATATTGATATATCATTGATACGTCTATCTTATTGAATTCTCTACTAAAACTCTATATTTTTATTCTTCTACACTTTGGTGCTATTCTTCTTCTATTTATTTCTTCTTTATCTATTCAACCTTTAGAAGTTGAAATGTTTCTCTATCTACTATAAGAAGATTCTCAAACTTCTGTAGCTTAATATACTACTTATATTATTTTCTAAAATATTCAATCCAATAAGATTCTCATCCTTATTAGAAAATCCAAAATATTATCGATATATTACTATATTAAATATAAAAAATGATCATATGTTACTCATATTAGAGGTGTAAAAGCATTTTGGACATAAAGAAATTAATTCTAAATCATCATAGTTATAGAATACAAATATTATTTATTTTATATATTAATATAATGCAACATCAAAGTTTATTAACTACCTCACACAATAGGGGATGATGACAAAGAGGCCACTATTTGTGTTAACATATTGAAAGATATTATACAATAGTCAATAACATTGAGCATGAAGAAATTACCAAGCAAAGACTATTGATGTTAGGTATAATTTTAGACCAAATAATAGTAAAATAAGTTGATATGAAACAATATTTTATCTTCATGTGTATTGTCATATTGCTTTCTAACTAGTTTATTGTGATGCTTTTCTTACACAAGTTGTTATTTCCTATGGCATATTACTACATGTAATTTCATTCTATTTAATAACCATTCTACTTAGTGTAGTGTGTGCATGTGTTAATAATCCCATATTGATCTCATTGTTGGACATGAGCATTTTATGATCCCTAACACTTGTCAAATTTTTATCAAAGGGGTATCTTGCTTGGATGTGTAATACCTTGATCTCACTTATGTTGGATTTCTCACCCCGTATTAAAATTTGGTCACAACACGTGTTGGGGATAGTTGACCCTCTAGTTGGCATATTATTATGATGGAATTTCATTCCACTTAAAAACCTATTATTCCAAATTAAAAATAGTCATTTATTCTTTAAATACATGTGCAAAAATAATAATATATGTTATATTCTAGTTTGACAATAAGCCCTATTTTTTTCAACCTCAAACATTTGCTCAATATTTGTATGTGTTTATATGCAAATAAATATAGAAGACAAGAGTGAACAAGTAGATAAAATTAACATAGGTATTTTTATCATTTTATGAAATTATCAAAGGTAGTACAATGAAACTATTGATTTCAAGTCCTAAACCATTTTATTAGTTTATGTATATATATATATATATATATTTTATAAACATGCATAACTTTTGCATTAATTGACTCATTTTTTTTTACTTTATTTCCACTTATACTATTCTATATTAATTTATTTGGTTCTATTAGACATCTAATTTCATAAAAAAATCACATACATATTTACAAACATAAGATAAAAAAATTAAAAAGTATCAAGTGCATGCAAATATTTTATTTGCAATGAAACACATGCAATAATTTATGCATACATTCAAATATACAATTCTTTTATAAAAGCAAGAATTATTGTACATCAATATCAAGACTAAAAGGAATAATTTAGGCATAAATTTTTTACCATAAATCTAAATTTGATATAATTAGGAAGACCCATTATGACATATAAGGTAATACTTGAGAGTTAGACATACTAACATGGATTTTTTTTTTGGTAGTGGCCACAAGGGGTAAACAGACTGTGACCACGAGGAAACCATTACATAACATATCCGCAACATGTGAGGCGAGAGATTTGAACCTGGGCCTCTCAGCAACGAGATATGTTTAACTACCCACTTGCACTCCAACTCCTCTACATGGGCGGATAACATGGATTTAATATGAACATAAAATACTAATAAATATATATTCAAAACTAGCTATCTAGGGACGTTCTAGTCTCTAATTTTACATTCAACCAAGTTATACATAAAGTTATAGAGGCACCCTATGATTATATTATATAACTTTTAAGACATTATTATCCCTTCTTCTAAATATTTAGAATATATATTATGTTACAAAATATCTATTTTAGTTGTAAATTAAAACATGGGTTTCAAATATTTCATATCCTTAATCTAATAAATTAGCCTTGAATCATAAATACTTTGTTGTATTATTTTCTTCCAAAACCTTAAGGTTTTTTATACATTTAGTTCCTATTTGCAAGCAAGTGAACACATCCATATCTATGACAATATTATCATATAAATAATGTTAATATCAATATATGCATAATTTTTATGTACAAGTAATAAATTATTAACAATCCTTACATTTAGATTTTTTTCCTATGTTACAATACTATGTTAAAATAAAATATTACTACAATTTTATGTTTAGGGTCATAGGCAATTAAAATTTAATTTCACTAGAACTTCTTTTACCCCTTCTTAAGAACAATTAGCCAACTATCTTCTTTAAACTAGGTTTTCTCCCTAGGAATGTAATGCTTATGTGTCAATTGATTAGTCTTATAAAATATCATGTTGAAGAATAATTCTAAAAGGTGTATCTAAATGTATTAGGTAACATGGTGTCAAAAACAAATTTAGAATTGCTTGTTTTATTGGTCAAAAATTTGATCTTGGATGAGACTCAATTGTTTTTTGTCTTGATAGGAGAGTTGGTTACAAAAACACTATTTTTAGTAGTTGGCAAGCAGAGGGTTCAAACCACAGGGGCTGCATCTACCAAACCTATTCCACCTTGTTGTTTTATAGCCCAACATAAAATGGACCACTAGATGCTCAGTATTCATACCATCATCGTCAGTTTGGCATGCACTCAAAGGATTTAGATTAGACTACTACCTTTGCAATAGGCTTCCCCCAAGGTTTGAACTTGGGTCTCTTCTTGGTAAGTACCCAACCAGACTAGCACTTACCAATCCACCTAGCCCTTGGGGACTAGATGGGACTCAATTTACCACAAATATATTTGTAATATTAAAAATTAATAGATACTTGAGTAAACATATATATTTAATAAATTTCTATTATTCTAACAAGTGGTTTCACATCCTAAAAATATATGTTAGAATTAAAGACAACCTAAAAGATCACATTTATCCATAGATTTTTTATTAGGCATGTATTTGTGGAGATGAATAAAATCCATGCATTCTTATGTTGAATTTTATAGATTCCACACAATCACAACATAAAACAAATGTGCAAGAAGATTTTTTTTTATAAATTAAGGACATTAAATAAATATAAACAAAGTAATTTTCCAAATATATATATACATATACATATATTAGCTCAATATTACTTTTTTCACACCACGAAGGATAGGGTAGTGCATGTAAAAATAAAAATCAATAGTGCTATTTTTTTTTTTTTAATTTACATGGTGGAATCGGTAGCCGCCACGAATCGGGTAGGCTGTCCAGCTTTATGGCCGCCACAGTATTCTACGGCCGCCCTAGGCCACCACACAAATTTCGCACCCGTCCCTATAACCCCATGCCAAATCATTTTAAACATTTTATGCCGCTGAAAGCACAAGGAAAGGGACAAGCGTTCAGTCCGACAAGGCCCGAGATTTGAACCTTGGACCTCCGCCCCCCTTATGGGGTTTGGATGAACCAATTGGTCTACACATCGGACCTCAATAGTGCTATTGTTAGTGGAACAAAAATTATAATTAGATATAGGCTTAATTGTTTTTCTCTACAAACACATGAATTTCATATTTTTATTTAATGTTTTTTAGACTATCTATTTTGTTTCCCTCTAATTTATAATTATGTCAATAATGGAAATTATAGAATCTACCATGTAATTGCAGACTTTCTAGATATCATCATATATCATTATTGTTGTTGTCGTAAGACCCAACAAGGAGATATAGAAAAATTAAATAAATTTAATAGAGTTATTTTGAATGTGAATCATGAAAAGCATGATGTAAAATCATTATGTAAGTTTGGTCATACTTAAATACATTAAATCATATAGAAGTATTTCACTTCAATGCAACCCTTGGAGTGGAATGCTTATAAGATAGTATAAACAATCAACAAATAATTTTTCTATAGCATTTGTGTGTACAAAATGATGATTCAACTACATAACATGTCAATAGTATCAAATGATAAGCTTGTTTGAGGATCACAAATATCAAATATATAATAGATGTTGCACTATTATTTGTTCCTAAAAAAAAAAATCTTAGAGCTCAATTTGCCTTCAATAAATCAATAGCCACCATTAACAAGTCACACATAGCCCGGCCCGCCCCCCCCCCGCCCCCCCCGCCCCCCCCCCCCCCCCCCCGCCCCCCCCCCCCCCCCCCCCCCCCCGCCCCCCCCCCCCGCGCCCCCCGCCGCCCCCCCCCCCCCGCCCCCCCCCCCCCCCCCCCCCCCCGCCCCCCCCCCCCCCCCCCCCCCGCCCCCCGGCCCCCCCCCCCCCCCCCCCCCCCCCCCCCCCCCCCCCCCCCCCCCCCCCCCCTCCCGCCCCCCCCCCCCCCCCCCCCCCCCCCCGCCCCCGGCCCGCCCCCCCCCCCGCCCCCCCGCGCCCCCCCCCCCGCCCCCCGCCGCGCCCGCGCGGCCCCCCCCCCCCCCCCCCCGTCGCCCCCCCCCGCCCCCCCCCCCCCCCCCGCCCCGCCCCCCCGGCCCCGCGGGCCCCCCCGCCCCCGCCCCCCCCCCGCCCCCCCCCCCCGCGCCCCCCGCCCCCCCCGCCCCCCCCGCCCCCCCCCCCGCGCGCGCGCCGCCCGCCGCGCGCGCCGCGCCCGCGCCCGGGCGCCCCCGGCCCGCCGGGCCGCCCGGGCGCCCGCGCGGGGCGGGGCGAGCCTGGGGGGGCGCCGGCGCCGGGCGGAGGCCCCGCGCGCCCCCCCCGGCGCCGCCCGCGGCCCCCCCGCCCCCCCCCCCCCCCCCCCCCCCCCCCCCCCCCCCCGCGCCGCCCCCCCGGCCCCGCCCCCGGGCCGCGCTCGGGGGGTGGCGAGGGGGCGGGGGCGGCGGGGCGCGCCGGCGCGGCCCCCCCCGCCCCCCCCCCCCCCCCTCCCCCCCCCCCCCCCCCGCCCCCCCCCCCCTCGCCCGCCCCACCGCGGCCCGCGGCCGGCGGGCGGCCCCCGCGGCGGGCCGCCCGCCGGGCGCGGCGGCGGGGCCCGGCGGGGCGGCGCTGGCGGCGGCGGGGGGCCGGGGGGTGGGGGGGGGGGCGGGGGGCCGGCGCCCGGGCCCCCCGCGCCCCCGGGCGCGGCGCCGGCGGGCCGCCGCCCGCGCGCGCGGCGGGGACGCGCGGCGGCCCGCGTCCGGCGCCCGCCGCCCCCGCCCCCCCCCCGGGCCCCCCGCCCGGCCCCCCCCCCCCCCCCCCCGCGCCGCCGGGCCGCGGCCGCGGCCGGGCGCGGCGCCGGGGGGGGGGGGGCCCCCGGGGGCCCCGGCGGCCCCCGGCCGCCCCCCCCCCCCCCCGCCCCCCCCCCCCCCCCCCCGCGGGGCCGCGGGGGGGCGGGGGGCCGGGGCGGCCGGCGCCGCCGCCCAGGGGGCGGGGCAGGGGGGGGGGGCGAGGCCGGCGCGGCGGGGGCCGGGCGGCGCCCGGCCGCGGGGGGGCGCCCTCCGCTCCCCTGGCGGGGGGGGGGGGGGGGGGGGGGGCGGCGGCTGGGGCGCGGGGGGGGGGGGTGGGGGGGGGGGGAGGGCAAGTGGCGGGGGGGGGGGGGGGGGGGGGGGTGTGTTGGTGGTGTGTGGGGGGGGGGGGTTGTGGCGTGTATTTATTTTAATTTTATTCATGACACAATAATGCTTATGTATGCCATTATAAATTTTCAATAAACCAGACCTCATAAGTATGATTTAAGAACTATTACTCAAAGTTAGAATTGTAGACATTCACAATACAAAGAATAGATGAGTGTAAAATTTGTTAATAGGATGATGGTTCCCAAAATGATGACTTAAAAATTCTCCTCATATACTCAAAATAATATGTAAATTTAACAAATAATAATGTGAAGGCTTGTATACTTCTTATAAGAAACAATATTAAATTAGAAAAATGATCAAGGATTATTTTTAATGGAGGAATATTTATTAGTCATAATTAACCCTATAAAGAAAAAGAGATATTTAAATTATGTTATTACACTATGCCATGCACCCCCATATGAGGTGAAAAACATTCATAGTTTTGGATTTTATTCAAAGAAATATTATCAATTAGCCATAATTGAAAATATTCAAAAGTTGGTTTCATCAAACTTAATTTTGATGGTCCTTCCATTTATTGTTTACTATGATAGAAGGACAATATCTTTCCTTCCTATCATTATATAGTCTATATATTATTAATAGCCACTCATATATAATAATATTATTTATTAAGACATGTTAGTTATTAGTAAACAAAAAAGTTATTCTTCATTGAGAAAAAAATCTTAAAATATTAAAAATATTATTGTAAAACATAAACAAATGTATAGTTGGACATAAAGCACTTATATTTGAAACAAAAAAGAATTTTCATATAACTACATTCACACTTTACACACTTTCAATATTTGTTGCCGTTACATATACTTTTCAATAAAGTATTTCTAAAATTATTATTAAAAACTAAATGTCATGTACAACATTTTTATAATATTATTTCTTTATAATTTTATTTGCAAATTTAATATTTAATCTCTAGTCATTTATAGAAAGATATTTATTTATTTTAACAAGTTAAAATGTTAGGATAAAGCATGGGTTTTTATGAGGTGTCTTAGTCCCCTCATACTGGAGTGGAGTTTCTGCAAAGAGAGGCCAAAGACCTTATGTAACAACCCTATTCTAACTCATTGGTTGTACAACCCGATCTAGCTCACTGGTTCATCAAGGTAAAAATTTTTATTGGTTTCATTTACTAGTCTTGACCCAAAGTAAAAATTTTGAGTTAATTAATCTTTAATGATAACCCAATGTTTAATCAGTACAAGGCATAAATAACCACTTTTCGCTTAAGGTCACTACAAATGACCCCCTAAGTGAACAAGATTGGACAAATCCGGTAGATAGTGTTATTTAGTGGTTCTTCCATTCTCACCCTCTAGCCTGGTATGAGTGTCATGACCCTCCCCTTGGAAAACTTTTTATTTGATGGATTCATGATGATTATTTGGTCTAGTTTGTTGAAATGATGGGTTATTTCATGTGCTTAGTTAATAAAAATGAATTCTTAATGATAAATTATGATGCATTTTGTCATATCAATAGGGTGATTGATTACTCCATGCCTATTTCCTACAAAACATAGATTTAATGAAATATTATGATGCTACTGATAGTTTAATATTGTGATAGGAATATTCTTTCTCATGAGAGGAAGAAAGACTTAACCATGAGAAAGGGATACTACAAAAGTAAAAGGATGTGTTGTTTTATTTTTGATTATATTTTATTAACTATGTTGTTTCTTTTGGCTGAGATAAATAAGATTAGCCAATGATGATGCTATTGCCTTAAAATTATTGTAATTGGAATAAAATAAGTGTTTGAATGGATTTAATGACACTTGAGGATATTCTGCTAATAATGTTATGAATTACCTTTGGTCTTGCATCAATATAAGTAAGAAAATAATTTGGGAAGAGTAAAATTGAAGAGAGGATTGTGTAAATGTGGTTTTTATTAATTAGACCATAATTTTAACTCAAGATAAGTTGCTTCTAGTTAGCCACATGGGAATAGAAAAAACATGGTTTCTAGTCAGGGCATAGAAAGGAATCAAAATGTGTTATCATAAAGGTCATTAGAGGTTAAATTGGATGATGCTTTTTAATAAGAAGTTTGTAATGGTGTGCTTGAATTATGCACCACCGGTAATGCCATTGAGAATAAGGTAAAGGTAGTGAGATAGAGAGAAAAAGAAAAAAGGTGGGGGCTCGACAAAAGGAGAGAGAGCAGTGGGAGGCATGCATTGGAATAGCTAGAAAAGAATCATTCAAAACCAAAAGAAAGCATAGGTAGACCCTATTTTAAATGTTTTTCTAGCTCTCTAAATGATGTTGAATAGTTTTGGTGCATGTTAAGTGAGTACATTTAGAGGAAATGAAATATCATTTCCATTTAATAGAGAGATGTTAATCGTGATATCTAGTAAACTTTAAAACCTGCCTTGTGATACCGGATAGAAACTGAAAGTTATTCTCACAAAATTTGGACGACATAGAATATATTCCATTGTAACTCAATTATAGCTTTGGTTAGATGATATATGTGGTGTTAGCAATTTTAGAGTCAATTCCTATTAAGTGTACCCGATACAATAATTATATTAGGTAGCTTCTGGAAAGAAGTAGAAATATTTTGGTGAATAGTAAACCACCCAAGTGCATGCTTAGATAACATTGATACCTAGGTGTCTTGACTAGCCAAAGAAATAGGAATATGGTAAGAAGACCTTATTATTTTGCAGATAATTTGAGACTTCAGTGGAGGTTTTATTTGTGAATTAATAGACTTTAGTTGTTGAACTCCTTCTAATGTATGAGGTCTCTTTGGATAGGGTAGTTAACAAACAATATTATACGTAAGTAAATATTATTTGTAGTAGGTTATTATTACTAAGCAAGAGTGCTTTGAGAGAGTTTTATATGTTCTTGGTTGAAGATATGCTTTAGAGAAATTGTATGGCAATATTTAAATCTATTGTTTAATTATAGATGTCATCCAATGTTTCTCTTAAAAAGGTGGATCTTTCTACGAAGAGCTTTATTTGATTTTTTGGTAAGCCTTTATTTATTTTAGACATTCTCATAGTATGGGAATGTGTCAATCATACCTTATTGTAGGTGTTTGAAGTAATAAATAAATAAATAAATATAGTCTAAGCTTGTGATCATTGTTCACAAATTATCATGGATTTTGTCTTTAACTCCTCTAGACTCATCCCTAGCATAATAGTATGCTCTAATAGAAGGGCCTATTGTTGGATAGTATAGCTTTGTAAAGCATTGTTGTAGTAGCCTTTTGGATACTAAACTTTTGGTAGATAATGTTTACTCCATTTTTGGTTTTGGTCATTTGGGTTCGAAATGTAGTGTTAAGACTCCAGATAGTATTATTCAATAGATGGAAAAACCATGGCTGGAAAATAATGACTTTTCGATAACGAGTTATTAGTTTGTGTCGGTTATATAGTAAAGCTATCATGGTTTTAATGCATGAGTATATTTATTGCTTGTTTTTATAAAAATACTTCTGGGTGTGAAACATCTAGGGTAAGGAGGTATTGGGTTTACATAGGTTATGCCTTGGGATACCAAAAAGTACCATGTGTATCTTGCTGAAGGAGAAAGGTGAAGCCTATTACCAGAATTAAGTTAAAAACTACTGTAACAGATTGTTTCCATAAGAAGATGAATGGCCTATCGAGAATGAATATGTTTTCAAAGGTTACCTATGCAATGAAAGCAGAGTTATTCGAATATATGGGTTGAATGATTAATCTATTGTGAATAGCTATGATTACTAGTGCAACTCCTTACTTGTGATAACCAAGAACATTTTTATACTTTGTATGAATTGAGCTTTTATTTACAAATTTAATAAAGAAGTAGACTTTGAGGTTGGGTTTTCCCTATGGGGTTTTTCCTAGGGTAATTATGTTGTTGTACAATTTGTTATGGTTAAATATTTATGGTAATATGGTGCTATTGATATGATAATGGAATTTGTTGGATTTGGGTTTCTAATATAGATGAATGAACCATTATGTGTATGTAAGTTGGTTATGTTTTCTAAATTTGTTATGTAATCTAAGGACTGATTACTAGCTTTGTATGAATATCTTGTCATATTATGAGGAAGTGATGCACTTTACCTTTGTGGAAGATAATCAAGTTTGGATATATTCATGTTGTCATAAGACCATTGATAAGCAAACACTTTGTTATGAATACATAATATTGGTGTAATATCTATCATTAATTAAGGGATTAATTAATACGAGCTTGGCAAATCACCAATTACAAAGGAAATATTATGAGTTAGACTTTTATACAAGCAATATTATAGAAGATCATGTGAGTGGAAGAAAATAGGTAACTCTATTAAAAGGTATAATAATATAAAGGATTACCTAAATTATTGTTCCATAAAATATATTTTTCAATGAGACTTAGCAATGAAACAACTAGCTCATCATGTGGATGAGAGGATGGTCAATTTTAGATCACTCCTAGCACCAACATAGAAATAATTATGTGGTGTTATAAGGATAGCGTGCATTTTCTAAAAGAATGGAAAAATGAGGTTAAAAAAATCTCATTGAATGATAAATGAGAATTATGATTTGTAAATCTAGTGACTTCACCTAGTACACTTACATAACTAGAAATATGTAAGATGTTAGAGTCTAGGAGAAGCTAAACATGGAAAATCAATTAAGAGTCTGATGCATAGGCTTAGGTTAGCTTCATGATGGGATTAGAGTAATATATAAAAAATAAAAAAAAAACTTAGTGAGAGTTAAGGTTAGAATTTAGGTTGTGATATTTGGTATTAGAGTGCTTGGTTCATAGGGATACAAGTTTCCTTGTGTAGGACTAGATGGGATGTAATAGGATAAGGACCATGTAAATAATTTACCTATAATGAAAGTGGGTTTGCTAAAAATAGACCTTGATTGCTTAGTTAGGATAACTAGGAAAATAGTTTCTAGTAGGAGAAATAATTCAAGGATGTAATTGTGAACTGATTTCTACTGTCTCTCATGTTTTTGGTGAGGGACAATGCCATCCAAAATAAGTAGAGGTAGTGCTACCTCATAAAAGATGTAGATATGGAAAAATAATGTAGAGGTTGAGACCCCAGATATAGGTATAAATGCTCCTAATAATGAGAGGGAGGACCTCACTACAACAATTGCCTTACTGAGAGAACAAATGGAAACACATAAATAACTATTGGAGGCTATAGTGAATCAAGATTCACAAGCTAGAAATTCTAGAGTGGGACAAGAGAATGAAATTCATTCGAAGGCTCAATAGGCTAGAATTTGATTAGAGGTAGAATTGGGCAAGGATATGAAACATCTAAAATCTTCCAAGTTCAATGGAGAGGAAGATGGTGATAAAGTTGAAGCTTGGTTGAAGGAGATAGAGACTTTCTATAACATGAAGAACTATTCCACCAACACCCAAACATCTTATGCCACTTTGCATTTACAAGGGGTTGATTTGGATTGGTGGGAAATATTTAGTGGGGAACAAGGAATTGAGGTTGCAGTTGATTTGAAATGGAGGGAATTTGTGAAAAAATTTAAAGAAATATTCCTTAATAAATATTTTTACACCTTAGAAAAGAGAACAAGACAGTGGAATTTTATTACCAAAAATTTATCAAATTATTGAAGTATGTGCCCGCGTATAATGAGAAAATGAAGGTACATAAGTTTATACTAGGAGCAGATCCTAGAGTAGGGTATGAAGTGAACATGTGAGAACCTAATACTCTCCAAAAGGCCTATGATCTATCCAGGAAATCTAAAACTTACCTTAAGCCCTATTTCAAATATGAAGGAGCATATAAATAGGACAAAGAAGCATTGAGAAAAATAAATATTGCAGGATTTGTGACAAAAGTGATCAGGTAAATAAACAATTCTCTAGATAGGACAACAGAAATGATAGAAAGCAGGAAAGTTCAAGAGAAAGTTCCAAGGAAAGAACCAAAAATCTAACAATCACAACAATGGGAACAATAAACAACCAC
Organism: Wollemia nobilis; assembly: GCA_028583015.1. Taxonomy (NCBI): domain Eukaryota; kingdom Viridiplantae; phylum Streptophyta; class Pinopsida; order Araucariales; family Araucariaceae; genus Wollemia; species Wollemia nobilis. The sequence continues at coordinate 76,166 of JAQPPZ010000620.1, read as the reverse complement.
CGTAGGGACAAACCAATTTTCCATTAGCAATGAAAATAGAAGAAGAATATAAGAAAAAAACTCACCCAATATCTAAGGATGGATGCTTTGATTGTGGTGGATCACACTATGCCAATAAATGTCCATACAAAATAGGGTCGAGTTCAAAGGGAAAAGAACCTGCCTATAAGGATTCTGCACACAAGGAACCTACACACAAGATTTATGCAGTGATAGGAAGTTAGAATCTTGAGGGGTAAGCCACACCACTACTGATAAAAGGTAAGATATTTGGTAGAAATGCTAAAATTTTTAATTGATAGTGGTGCTACAAATACTTTTTTTTCCACTAGCTTAGTTAAAGATATACCAAAAATACCAATAATCTTGGCACATGGGTGGAAGGTCGAGTATGGATCAAGATAAACCTACTCTATAAATCAATTCTATCCCATGGTAGAAATTACCCTACCTAGTGGTATGACCATTAGATGCCTATACGTAGCACCATTTCATGCATTTGATGTAGTGCTAGGGATGGATTGGTTACAATCACATAAGATCGTAATCAATTTCTAGGATAGATGGATTGAGTAATCAAAATATGGTAGGAAAATATAGAGGGTGTACAACCTACAAGGGGATTTTCAACCCCAGATCCTCTCCATAATGCAACTTAAGAAGGCAATGAAGAGAGGAGGAATAGTTTATGTAGTGAAGTTAAATGAGATGGTAGATGAAAAGAAGGAAGAGGTGTTTGAGAAACACCTAGTTCTTTAGGAGTTCAAAGACGTATTTCTAGAGGATTTACCTAGATTACCACCTAAACATGAATTTTATTTTACAATTGAATTTCAATTTAGAACAGAGCCTATTCATAGAGCTCCTTATAGAATAAATCTGATTGAGATGCAAGAACTAAAAGTGTAGTTACAATGATTATTGGAGAAGGGATTAACTAGACCAAGTGTATCACCATGGGGTGCACCAGTGATTTTTATCAAGAAAAAGGATGGTTCCTTGTGACTATGTATAGACTATAGGATGTTAAACAAGGCAACCATTAAAAATAAATATCCTCTACCCAGAATCGAAGACCTCTTTGATCAGCTTAAAGATGTCACTATCTTCTCAAAGATTGATCTAAATTTAGGATACCACCAATTGAGGATTCAAGAAGAGGATATCCATAAGAAAACCTTCAAAATGCATTATGGACATTATGATTTTATTGTCTTACCTTTTGGTCTATCACATGCTCCAACAACATTTATGAATTTGATGAACATATTTTTCAAGAAGCTTTTAGACCAATTTATTCTTGTATTCTTGTATGATATTTTGATATATTCCCATAATAATATTGGGCATGATAGACACCTTGAGATCATTTTGGAGTTGTTAAGGAAGAAATGGTTGTACAAGAATTTTTTGAAGTGTGAATTTTATGTGTCGAAAGTATAATATTTAGAGCATATTATAGGAGAAAAAGGGATCACGATGGATCCTAAGAAAATAGAATCTATGCTAAATTGGTCATCATAAAAAAATGTGATATAAGTCAAGAGTTTCATGGATTTGATCAGATATTACAAGTGCTATGTGAAGGACTATGCCAAGATAACCACTCCAATAAATAACCTTCAGAGGAAGGAAAAAGAGTTCAAGTGGATGGATAAATGTGAGGTAGATTTTGATCTGCTCAAAAAAAGACTCACTACATCTCCCATACTAAAGATACCAGATCCTCAGGGTAGTTTTTTTGTATGTACAGATGTATCTTTGGAAGGTTTGGGAGGAGTGATTTTTTAATATGAAGTAGTGGTAGACTATGGATCCAGGAAACTAAAATGATATGAGGTTAACTATGCAACCCATGATCTAGAACTAATAGTAGTGTTTTTCTATTAAAATTTAGAGATAGTATTTGGTAGGGAGGCCCTTTGAGTTGAGGATAGACAATCAAAGTTTGAAGTACATATTTACTCAACCTTTGTTAAATGCTAGGCAGATAAGGTGGATGGAATTTCTTATTGATATGATTTTGGCATTGAATACATCAAAGGGAAGGAGAATAAGGTCACCGATGCACTTAGTAGGAGAAGACACATAGCTGTCTTGTCTCACATCCATATAGACTTAATGGAATAAGTCAAGAAAATGCAACATCAGGATGTGTTTTGCAATCAAATTCAAGAAAGGATGGAAAGGAAACCCAAGGAAAGTAAGGATTTTAGCATCAAGGATGGTTTCTTGTGCTTTAAGGATAGGGTAGTAATTATTGAGGTTGGTGATTTAAGGAAAATGATCATGAATGAATCACACAAATATTCATATTATTCCCATCCAAGAAGGACAAAAATGAGAGAGAATATGAAGAAAATTTTCTACTAGCCAAGAATGAAGAGGAGCATAACTGAATTCATTGCCCAATGTCTTGAATGCTAGAAAGTAAAGGTAAAAAATAGACATCCTACAGGACTATTGTACCCTCATGATGTACCAACGTAGAAATGGTAGGTGATTTTTATGGATTTTATTATAGGTTTTCCAAAGACCAGATTCCAACATGACATAATCCTAGTTGTGGTAGATAAACTAATCAGGGTTCCACATTTTATACCTAAAAATACCAAGGATGATGTTGTGGTTGTGGCTAACAAATTTGCTAAGGAAATATTTAGGCTTCATGGTTTCTTGGAAGTGATCATTTTAGATAGGGACTCGAGATTCACATCTAAGTTTTGGTAAGCTTTACATCGAGCCATTGGCACCAGGTTAAACATCGGTTCTGCATATCACCCAAAAATCAATGGGTAAACTGAAAGGGTAAATTGGGTTTTAGAGGATATGTTTCACATGTATTGTATGGATCAAAAAACCTGATGGGAAGATTACTTGCACTTGGTAGAATTTTCCTACAACAACGATCACCATTTAACCTTAGGTATGGCACCATTTGAAGCTCTATATGGTAGGAGGTGTAGGACACCATTATCTTGGGACAATCCAGAGGATAGGGTTGTGCTTGGACCTGATATGGTCAAATAAATGGAGCAACAATTAAGGACAATCAGAGAAAGACTTAAAGAAGCTACAAATCATCAAAAAAGTTATGCCAACCTTAAGAGGTCACCAAGGGAGTTTGTTGTGGGTGATAAAGTATTTTTGAGGGTGAGACCACATAAGAGTGCTATTAAGTCCACAAAATGCAATCCACATTTTGTTGGACCCTTTGAAATTATAGAAAATATTAGTTCCATGGCATACCAACTTGCCTTACCACCTAGTATGTCAAATATTCATGACACCTTTTATATTTCATTACTTAGAAAATACGTAGCCAATCATAACTATGTGTGGGATTTTTCTAATTTCCAGATGGCAAATCCAGAGGCTATAGAGGTTTGACTAGTAAAAATCCTTGAATTATGATCCAAATTGATGAGGAAAGGGATCTTGGAGCAATGCAAGGTCCAGTGGGACCACTATTCTAAGAGAAACACTACTTGGGAGAAAGTAGCAAACATGCAAAAATATTTTCCATACTTGTTTGAAAATACTATGTAATAGTTGATTTATGTTTGAATTACTATGACACATAGAGGACTATGTTAAGCCTAAGAGGGGTAGGATGTCATGACCCTCTCCTTGGAAAACTTTTCATTTGATGGATTTATGATGATTATATGGTCTAGGTTGCTAGAATGATGGACTATTTCATGTGCTTGGTTAAGAAAAATGAATGCTTTATGATTAAGTACGATGCATTTTATCATATGGATTGATTACTCCATGCTTATTTCCTACAAAACATAGATTTAATGAAATATTATGATGCTACTAATAGTTTTATATTGTGATAGGAATAGACTTTCTCATGAGAGGAAGAAGGACTTAACCACGAGAAAGGGATGCCACAAAAGTAAAAGGATGTGTTGTTTTACTTTTGATAATATTTTGTTAACTATGTTGTTTCTTTTGGTTGAGATAAATGAGATTATCCAATGATGGCACTATTGCCTTGACATTATTGTAATTGGAATAAAATAAGTGTTTGAATAGATTTAATGACACTTGAGGATATTTCGCTAATAATGTTATGAATTACCTTTGGTATTGTGTCAATGTAAGAAAATAATTTGGGAAGAGTAAACTCGGAGAGAGGATTGTCCAAAAATATTTTTATTAATTAGACCATCATTTTAACTCAAGATAAGTTGTTGTTGGTTAGCCACCTAGGACTTGAACGAACATAGTTTCCAACTAGGGCATAGAAAGGGAGCAAAATATGTTATCATGGAGGTCATAGGAGGTTAAAATGGATGATGATTTTGAATAAGAAGTGTGTAACAGTGTGCTTGAGTTATGTGTCACTAGTAATGTCATCGAGAAGAAGGTAAAGGTAGTGAGATAGAGGAAAAAAACAAAAAGTGAGGGCTTAGAAAAAATGGGGAGAGAGCAATGGGGGACGTATGCTAGAATAGTTGGAAAAGAATCATTTGAAACCAAGAGAAAATATAGGTAGACCCTATTTTGAATTTTTTCTAGTTATCTAGATGATGTTGAATAGTTCTAGTGTATGTTATGTGACTACATTTAAAGGAAAGATGAAATGTCATTTTTATTTAATGGAGAGATGATAATCATGATATATAATAAAATTTGAAACCTACCTTGTGACATCGAATAGAAACTAAAATTTATTCTCATAGAAATTAGAGGACGTAGAATGTTTTCCATTTTAACTCAATTATAGCTTTAGTCAAATGATAGACGTAGTGTTAGCAATTTTAGAGTCAATTCTTGTTAAGTGTACCTGGTAGAATAATTATACTAGTAGCTTTTGGAAAGAAATAGGAAGATTTTGGTGAACAGTAAACCACCCAGGTGCATGCTTAGATAACGTTGATACCTAGGGGTCTTGACCAACCAAAGAAAGAGGAATATGGTAAGAAGACCTTGTTGTTCTTTTGTAGATAATTTGAGACTTCAGTGGAGGTTTTATTTGTGAATTAATGGACTTTAGTTGTTGAACTCCTTCTAACGTATGAGGTCTCTTTGAATAGGGTAGTTAACAAATAATATTATACCTAAGTAAATATTATTTGTAGTAGGTAATTATTACTAAGCAAAAGTGCTTTGAGAGAGTTTTATATGTCCTTGGTTGAAGAGATGCTTTAAAGCAAATCTATGGCAATATTAAAATATTTCATTTAATTATAGATGCCATCCAAAGTTTCTCTTAAAAATGTGTATCTTTATGTAAAGAGCTTTTCTTGGTTTGTTGGTAAGCCTTTATTTATTTTAGACATGCTCATAGGATGGGGCTGCTTCATTGATGCCTTGTTGTAGGTGTTTGAAGTAATAAATACAAAAATATAGGCTAAGCTTGTGATCGTCGCTCATGCGTTATCACGGAGTTTGTATTTAAATCCTTTGGACTCATCCCTAACATAATAGTATGCTCTAATAGAAGGGCCTATTGTTAGATAGTATAGCTTTGAGAAGCATTCTTGTAGCAACCTTTCGAATACTAGACTTTTGGTAGATAAGGTTTACTCTAGTTTTGGTTTTGTTTGATTGGGCTCGAAATGTAGTTTTAAGACTCCAGATAGTATTATTCAATAGAAGGGAAAACCATGGCTACAAAATGATGAATTTTTGGTGACGAGTTATTAGTTTATGTTGGTTATATAGTAAAGCTATTGTGGTGTTAATGAATGAGTATACTTGATGCTTGTTTTTCTCAAAATACTTATAGCAATGAAATGTATATGGTAAGGAGGTATTTGAGATTACATAGGTTATGCCTTGGGATACCAGAAAGTACCATGTGTATCTTGCTAAAGGAGAAAGGTGAAGCCTATTGACGAAATCAAGTTGAAAACTATTGTAATAGATTATTTCCATATGAATATGAAAGACCACCCATGCATTGACATCAGAGTTAATAAAATATATGAGTTGAATGATTAATCCATTGTGAATAGCTATGAATATCAATGCAACTCCTTAGTTGGTTGTGATAACCAAGGATGTTTTTGTACTTTGTATGAATTGATCTTTTATTTATGAATTTAATAAAGAAGTAGACTTTGAGGCTAGGTTTTCCCTATGAGATTTTTCTCAGGGTAATTATGTTGTGTAATTTATTGTGGTTAAATATTTATGATAATATGGTGTTATTGATATGATAATGGAATTTGTTTGATTTGGGTTTCTAATATAGATGAGTGAACCATTATGTGTATGTAAGTTGGTTATATTTTTTAAATATATTATGTAATCCAAGGACTAATTACTAGCTTTGTATGAATATCTTATCTATTACGAGGAAGTGATATACTTTACCTTTGTGGAAGATGATAAAGTTTAGATATATTCATGTTATCATAAGACCGTTGATAAGCAAACACTTTGTTATAAATATATAATCTTGGTGTAATATTTATCATTAATTATGAGATTTATTAATACGAGCTTGAAAAATCACTAGTTACAAAGGAAATATTATGATTTAGATATTTTTACAAGCAATGTTATAGAAGAACATGTGAATGAATGAAAATAGGTAACTCTATTAAAAGGTATTAGGATAGAAAGGATTACCTAATTTATTGTTCCACGAAACATGTTTTGCAATGAGACTTAGCAATGGAATGACTAGATCATCATGTGGATGAGAGGACAGTCGATTTTAGATCGCTCCTAGAACCAACATAGAAATAATTATATGGTTTGAGAAGGATAGCATACATTTTATGAAATAATGGAAGAGGGGGGTTAAAACAAACTCATTGAATGATAAATGAGAGTGATGGCTTGTAAATCCAGTGACTTCACCTGATACACTTATGTAACCAAAAATATGTAAGATGTTGAAGTCTAGGAGAATCTAAACGTGGAAAATAAATAAATAAATAAATAAATAAATAAATAAATAAATAAATAAATAAATAAATATATATATATATATATATATATATATATATATATATATATATATATATATATATATATATATATATATATATAAAAACTTAGTGACAGTTAATGTCACAACGCATAGGCTTAGGTTAGCTTCAGGATGGGATTAGAGTAATATATATTAAAAAAATTAGAGTTAAGGTCAAAATTTGGGTTCTGACAATGAGTCATAGAACCACAACTTGGGGTTATCCTCTAAGGCCCATAATATTTAGAGGGGGACACTTACCTCCCCTACCCTATCTTAGTTTTTCCAAGTAGGGTTTATTTAACATATATGTCTAATGCTTAGTTGATTATACACTACTTTAGAGTCAACTATGGCCATGTTATTTATTTAGCTCTAGACTTGATCTCACATACCAAGTTATGAATAACAAGAAGTTATTACCTTCCAACTATCGTGTATTTTATCTACCTCCTTTTTTCATGCTAGGTTACTCTTATTCATAAATTGTACAAGGATCCATCACCATACTGCTCAAACAATAACCTAGAAATATATCCCATACCGTCCCTCATTACCTACTCATCCTGATGTAATATGTCAAAAATGGTCATTCTCAATTCACGATTGTTACCTACTTGTAACAACTGATCTTGGGTATTTAATATTTTAAATATTCATATTTTTTAATGGTTTCGCTATAGTTTTAAGGATGCATTAAAGGCATTCATTTTTTGTATGGTTTCTAAATCCATCTAACTTTGGATTAAACTAAAGCCTTTATCCTTACCCACATAATTTTTTGTTCAAGATACACTATAGAAATTAAATATTTCATTTATATAGAACATATATCGATTATAAAGAGCAAAACATTAATAATAAATTTAAATTAAATATAACCACCCAAATTTTATTTTATTCCATCCATAAAACATAAATAGAAGAAGGGCAATCATTTTATATTTATATTACGCTAAAAATTAGTTATTTCTAATAATTCTTCTACTCATTGTTTTATAAGTTGGGTTGTTGTTATGAAGTTACTTTTTTCTAGAATGACCTTTTGTTCTAGACGAGACGGTATAGAAAATAACAATTATGATGAGATAAAAACTAAGGAAAATATAAGCATAGTTAATGCTACTATGAAAATGCCTTTTCCTTAAAAAAAAATAATTAATTAATGTCTGTTGAGGGTGATGTCAAAAGTCACCTATAATTATTGAATTAATAATTATGAGTCGTAATAATAAAGCACATGAAAAATATATTAAATAGAGTGCTTTATTCATGCAAATTATTATTTTTAGTTAATTTAAAAATAAATAAAAACAACATGCAAAGTGGCATAATAAAGGTTGTTTTTTATAAAAAGCTAGCTTTTTTTAGTTTTTTTAGTTTTTAGCTTATTTTAGCTAATTGATCATTATATATTTTGTAATTGGGCTCTTTTTGAGATGAGAAGAACAGGAATATTTCAGTGTGCACAATTGTGGAGCTTTTATGTGGAGTTTTTTTTAGTTTATATTTGTGTGCTTTTTTTAATTATAGATCAAAATTTCTGGTTTGGACTAGCAACATAGTTTGCTGAAATTGGAGCTATAGGCTGAGCATATTTCATCATTTGGCATTCAGAATTGGTTTAGCTTAATCACTAAACACTCTTGAAATATTTTTGGGTGATATCCATGCTCCATTAATGTTCTATTTGTCTTAGATAAGAATTGTTTTATTGCTGTTTTTTATCTCTCCACCTCAAGAACTTTCATTTGGTATCAGAGCAATGTTGTGTATGTGATTTCAGAATTTGCAGGTATAGATACAACAAGAGAGGGTGAATATTTTTTATTCCCAACATCCTTTACAAGAGTTTGGATCAGAAATACTTTAGGCTATTTATTTGCTATCATGGCAACAATAGTACATCCTTAAATATACCTGCATTCAAAGGAGACAACTTTGAGTACTAGAGAGATCAAATGAGGAGAATATTTGTATGGAAGGGAGTTTGGAAAAGTATAGCTCAATCATATACTCCTCCTAAGGATTGTAAAGCTCTTCCTAAAGATCAAAAGAACACATTAGAAGAAGAAGAAAATAATGATGCTCAAGTTTTTTTCTACTTGTAGAGTGCGATAGATCCAAGCATCTATCCAGGCATAGTTGGTTGTAAGCACATGAGGCATGGACTACCTTGGAGACATCATGTCAAGGCTCACAAAAGGTAAGAGCATCAAAGCTCTCAACATTAATAATCAATTTTTAAAATATGAAAATGCATGATGATGAGAATGTTGGAGACTATTGTGTTAGAGTAAATGATATAGTGCATAGAATGAGAGTGTATGGTGAAGTCATGAAAGATAAAGTAGTAGTAAGAAATATTTTGAGATCCTTAAATCCAAAGTGGTTGCATATTTTCATTACACTTGAGGAGTATAAATATATGGACCAAATCAAGGTTGAAGAGTTAGTGGGTTCTTTATTATCCCATGAGGATAAAATAAAAATTTATTCAAATGAATTAAACCATGCACTAGAGTCCAAAGTGTGGGATTCTAAACCAAATGAAAAACCCACAAATCAGAATGTATTTTTTTCTCAAATTTTAGATCAGAAAGAGAAAATCCAATCAAATTCAAAGTGGAAGGGTAAGAAGGTCATCACTTGTCATTATTGTAAGAAACCAGGTCACATGATAAAATATTACAAGAATATATCAGCCAAAAATCAAGTAAACCAAGATAGGGGTGAGAAAAAGGCTTACCAAACTAAGAGTAATGATGATCAAATTAAGTATACTCTTTTATGTAATTCAAGTTTGGATGATAAAAGGAATATGCGATTTCTTGATTCATGATGTTCTAACCATATGTCATATTTTAAGGATTGTTTTGACAAGCTAGATGGTTCATTCAAGAGCCAGGTTCACTTAGGATATGGTAAGGTGATTCATGTTGAAGGGAAAGGGAGTATGCCTATCACCACAACACATGGGAAGGGGATATCAACAACATTTATCTAGCTCCAATCATGAAGAAAAATCTCATGAGTGTTGGACAACTAGTAGAGAAAGGATTCAAACTACTTTTTGACAATGAAGAATGTTTGATATATGATACAAAATAAGGTAACAAATTGATTGGAAAGTCTATTATGTCAAAAAATAGAATGTTTCCATTGATAATAAATATGTTAAATCAGAATTCTTGCTTTTCTAGATATGGCACTCTAGATATGGCCATTTAAATTTCAGAAGTTTACATGTTCTTTTTAAGAACAAGATGGTTGATGGTCTTCCAAGGATTGAATCCAAATTGAAGAAAACATGCAAAGAAGGTATACTTGGAAAACATCATAGAGAAAGCTTTCTACCTAGAAAATGGAGAGCTACCAAGAAATTAGAATTGGTACATTCAGATTTATGTGGGCCTATGTCTTATCCTAGGATAGGAAAAAAATTGTATTTTATTTCCTTTATTGATGATGCTACCAGACTAATGCAGGTTTTATTTTTAAAGACCAAATATGGGGTATTATCAGCCTTCAAGATATTCAAGGAATTGGCTGAAAAGGCATCAGATTGTTCTATCAAGGTGTTAAGAACTAATAGATGCGAGGAATCTTGTTCACAGGAATTTATAGATTTTTGCTCTTTGTATGGAATAAAAAGGTATTTTACTACTACCTACACACCACAAAAAAATGGTGTTGCAGAGAGAAAGAATAGAACAATAATGGAGTTAGCAAGAACCATGTTGGAGAACAAGAATTTGGAGAGGAATTTTTGGGCTGAAGTAGTGCAAAAAAGAACCTACATCCTAAATACAAGTCCCACAATGACAGTAAAAAACAAGACACCCTATGAAACATGGTATGGTAATAAGACCATGGTGGCTCATCTTAGAGTATTTGGTTGTTTAAAATTTGTACACATTGATGATGCTAAAAGAAAAAAATTAGACCCCAAGAGTGAGCCTCACATTTTTACAGGTTATAGTGATGGTAGTAAGGCATACACGTTTTTCAATTCTATTAGTAAGAAAACTCTTGTTTCTAGGGATTGTAAATTTTTTGAGAATGATGTATTTGCTGATCATAACCAGAAGTATGCAGAGGTTATTAGTGAAGGGGGCAGAATTTTGATGGAGAAATGGAGGTCAATCAAGATACTCCACTAGTTCCTAGTGTTAATGGCAACAATACTAGTTCTTCCCAAGAGACTAGTTTACCACCAACTTCAACACAAGTAAAAAACAAAAGGTTGTTGCTTTCACATCCAACAAGTCAGATGTTGGATCAGAACTATAAAATAAGAACAACAAGACTTCAAGCTCAATCAGGTAATGATATTGAAGATATTGAAGATGAAATGACTTACTATGCCTTATCTTGCATTTCTAGTGAACCAAGGAACTATGTACAAGCTAGTCAAAGGAAATAATGGGTTGAGGCCATGAATATTGAGATGGAGGCCATTGAGAGAAATGAGACATGGAATATCATTCAACCTACTAGTGATATGGATGTCATTGGTACAAAATGGGTCTACAAGACCAAGTTCCATAGTGATGGAAAAATAGACAAACACAAAGCTAGACTAGTAGAAAAAGGGTATGCACAAACATATGAAGTAGATAATGAGGAGACTTTTGCTCTATGGCTCACCATGATACTATTAGATTGATGCTTTCAGTTGCTACTGAGAAAGGATAGGAAGTTCACCAAATGTATGTCAAGAGTGCATTCTTGAATGGTGACATTGAAGAAGAGGTTTATGTGGAGCAGCCATAAGGTTATGAAATAAAGGGTAAAGAGCATTGGGTATACAAGTTGAAAAAGGCACTTTATGGGCTGAAACAATCTCCTAGGGCTTGGTAATCAAAGATAGATGGATGGTTCTCTGAAAATGGCTTTGAAAGGAGCAAAAATGAGCCAACTATTTACATAAAAATTGTTGACACTAACGTGTTGTATGTTTTTATTTATGTTGATGATCTCATTTTTACAGTAAATTCCAAAGCTATGATACAAGACTTCAAGGAGAGCATGAAGAGTGATTTTGAGATGTGTAATCTTGGAAAAATGAAATACTTTCTTGGCATGGAATTACAACAAAGGGAAGATGATATCTTCATATGCCAAGCCAAGTATGCCCAAGACATGTTGAAGAAATTTTCATTTCTAGACTGCAAGGTGGTTGATACTCCTATTGCTAGTGGGGAGAAGCTTATAAAAGAGTATGGGAGTCCTCTTGTTGATGAGAAGACTTCAGAAGTATGGTGGATGGATTGATGTACTTTACATTCACAAGACCCGATATTACCTATGCAGTTTCACTAGTTTCTCGATTTGTGAGCTTACCAAATCAAAGGCATATGAAAGTGGTGAAATCAATTTTTAAATATATGAAGGGAACCTTTGATCATGGCATACACTATAGATCAGAAATATCTTCAAGGCTGGTTGGATATGTTGATTCAGATTGGGGAGGTTCTATTGATGACCAAAAATCTACTACAGGGCATTGTTTCACCTTGAAAAGTGGGTTGATTTCTTGGTCATCCAAGAAGCAAAGTATAGTGGGTTTGTCTTCCACTGAAGCTAAATATGCAGCCCTTACTTCAGCTTGTACTCAAGAGATTTTGTTGAGGAGAATATTGAATAATTTTGGTGAGACTCAACATGAGCCTACAAAAATATTTTTTGATAATAGTGGGGCAATACAATTGTCCAAAAATCCAGTTTTCTATTTAAGGACCAAACTCATAGAGTTGAAGCACCATTTTGTTAAAGACTTGGTACATGAAATTTTTTTTGCCATTGAGTATGTTAAGAGTGAGGATCAAGTTGTTGATATACTCACAAAGGGGCTATTTAATGTGACTCAATGGAGACTCAAAGAAATGTTGGATATTTCTTCCTTTGACATCAAAGGGGGGATTGTTGAGGGTGATGTCAAAAGTCACCCATAATTATTAAATTAATAATTATGAGTTGTAATAATAAAGCACATGAAAAATATATTAAATAGAGTGCTTTATTCATGCAAATTATTATTTTTAGTTAATTTAAAAATAAATAAAAAACAGCATGCAAAGTGGCATAATAAAGGTTGTTTTTTATAAAAAACTAGTTTTTAGTTTTTTTTTTTTTTAGTTTTTAGCTTATTTTAGCTAATTGATCATTATATATTTTGTAATTGGGCTCTTTTTGAGATGAGAAGAACATAAATATTTCAGTGTGCACAATTGTGGAGCTTTTTAAGTTTATATTTGTGTGCATTTTTTTATTATAGATCAAAATTTCTGGTTTGGACTAGCAACATAGTTTGAGGATAGAATTCAAAACCTACTAGCTATAGCATAAACCAAAGATCAAATCTTTTCAAAAATATTTAAACTACTCTTTTTATAATAAGCATTAACATAGATAAATTAACTCCGCTTAACAATATAGTTTTGAATAATGCTATTCCACTTCTGCACTATGCTAAGCTTGTACCTTTTTCTCTTCTGCTTCTTTTTTATTCGTCCTCCTATATCCTCTCCTTCTATTTGGTACTTCATCCATTACATAGAAGGTTCCAACGAAGGGTGATAAGCAAGTGTAATGTCATGTGTTTACCCAGCTGAGCACTTGCTTCATCTGTCAAATGGAAGTTTCAAGCTATTATTAAATTTTATAACAAAATGAACTTTTCTTCAAATAAAACATTGTTTGTTTTAATAATTATTTTTTTATTTATGTATTTTATTTTATTTTTTATTAAAAGAGGAAATGTTGTTCTATAGATTTTTATTCAAATCATTTTATATGCTTTTTTATTATGTATATACATATTCTTTCATTTAATGTTAACCGAACAAAGATGCAAGAATTCAAAATTAAAATACAAGTTTAACCATATAACTCCAACATCTCTTCTTATATAGGTAATCTGATGATAATAGATAAGAATAGCTCCTATGCTTTGTGGAACTTTCATTGTTGTTGGAGGATTTTCAATGTAAACATCCATTTACTTTAATGATATGAAATATACATTCCCAATGCACCTACATGAACGCATCCACATTGGCTTCCATGTACCCATAAGTTGTTGGTGAATATTTCACTACCAGGGCTATCTTGCCCTCTAGCTAATAGTGAATATTTCATCACAGGTGAAATTTTTCACCTACCATCATTTTTCATTTAACTTTCGAGGACCTGTACCTACAAAACAAAAGTCATTAGTAGCACTATGTGTAAAGCATTTATAATAGCAAACAATTCATTCTAGGGAGGGTCATGATATTCTCTTCTCTTAAAGCAAACATAGTCCCTTGTGTTTTTGAAGACATTTAGCAGAGAAAGTAATATATATACATTTATTCAAGAAGAAAAAGAAATTGTTCTTTCATAATATGCATACTTTTCCATGTAGTATTTTTGTCAAAATACAGGTCCCATTGGACCTTACATTATTCCAAATTTCCTATGCAATTGAATTATTTCCCTCAAAAAATTGTTAACATTAGTAGGTGCATCATCCTCTATATTTTAAGGTATAAAATGTGTAACTTTTATTAGTTTTTCCACTACCACAAGTATAGTGTCATGCTAAATCTACTTTTTTATAGATCGATAACAAAATCTATGGAAACAACTTATCACTTTTTCTGGGGATAGTATGTGGGTACAACCAACCTTTTGGGTGCAAATGTTTAACCTTTACCTTTTGATATTACAGACACCTAGCCATAAAATTATTGATATCCTTTTTTATTCCTAGCCAATAAAAAGATTTTCTTAAATTCTCTCACATTTTTTCCCCACCTAGGTGTGCGGAGTGAGGAGTACAATGAGCCTCTTTTAAAATATCACCCCTTAATTATTTTGCATATAAAATAACCAATATATCCCTAAAGTACAATAGACCATACTTGATTATAAAATCTTTATCCTTGTCGGGTTCAAATTCAACCTAAGCTCAACACTTATCACAGTAATCATCCTCATGTTGATGCTTTTTTATTTGATAAATTAATTTATAATGGCATTGAGACATAGCAATTATGTGCCCTCTTCTACTCAAGGTATTTGCTTTCTTGTTTTTCTTACCCTTAATGTATTCAATTCTAAAATCATATTTCATAATGAATTTCTTCCATCGATGTTGCCTTCATTTAGCAAAGGTTACAAGAAGATGTATCTCAGACTTTGGTGATCTATCTTATATTTGAAGGGATTTCCCAATAAATAATACTTCTAAATTTTGAGTGTTTGTACAAAAATTACCAACTCCAAGTTATAAGTAGCATAATTCATCTCATTATTTTTAATCTTTTCTATTTTATAGGCGATGACTGCCTCATTTTGTTTTATGACTCCGTCTAGACATTCAATATAGGCATCCGTCCAAATCATAAATTTTCTTATAGGGTAGGGTATCTTGAATATCACAGTAGTTTTCAATTTTTTCTTTATAACTTTGATAGTTTCCTCACACAGGTTTGTCCATTTGAATACCTTCCCTTTTCATCGTAGGCTTGAGATAGGATGGGCAATGTTTGAAAAAATCCTTACAAAATATCTGTAATAATCTACCATACCCATAGAACTACTTACGTCAGTTATGTTAGTGAATGCATTCCAATTAATTATAGCTTTAATTTTCTTAGGGTTTATAGTGATTCCATACGTAGAGATCACATGCCCCAAATATTGCACCTAAGGGGTATAAAACTCACATTTTGATAATTTTCCAAATAGTTTATTTCTTCTGAGTACCTCAAGTACAATATTCATGTGTTGATTGTATTCTTTTTTAGTCCAAGAATAAGTCAATATATCATCTAGAAATATAAGTACAAAATGACCTAGTTATTCTTGAAAAATACTATTCATGAGGTTCATGAAGGCAGCTGAGGTATTTATCAATCCAAAAGGCAATACTATGAATTCATAATTCCCATATATTGTTCTAAATGCAATTTTATGAGTGTCTTCTTCATGAATATTCAACTTATGATAACCTGATCAAAGGTCAATTTTTGAGAAAAAGGTAGCTCCCTTTAGTTGATAAAATAGATCATAAATCCTAGGCAAGGAATATCTATTTTTGATAGTAAATTTATTGAGAATTCAATAGTAAATACATAACCTTAAGGATTCATCCTTATTTTTTATAAATAGAATAGGAGTACTAATGTCAGCAATGTCATATCCAAAGCCTATTAACACATGCAAATGCAATGCAGATAATAAATAGATGCCTTTTTATTAAATAACAGTAATAACAACCCCCTTAACCAATAAAAAAATACTTTTTATTAGATAGCAACCTTAAAATTACAAATATTCAAAGATGCAATTACAAATTGAAGGGGTACTTATACACCCACGCACTATACAGAGTGCTATAGACTTCCTCAAGAGACAAATGTATCGATACCACTTTGTTTTAGGTACTTATATACCATGAAATATACAAAATGCTATATATTTCCTCAATATAGATGTGTATGTCATTCTATTTTAGGTACTTATATACCCACACACTATAAATAGTACTATGAATTTCTTCAAAAGGTAGATGTGTCAATGCCACTCTATTTTTAGGTACTTATATATCCATGTACTATTTAGAGTGGTATAGAATTTCTCAAGAGGTAGATATGTCAATGTCACTCTATTTTGGGTACTTATATACCCATGCACTATTTAGAGTGCTATATATTTATTTAAGAGTGTAGACACCAAAACAAAGACCAATCCGATTATGTGACTGCAAACACTGATCACTTTGACACACAACCCCCAGAGGTTAAACAGTGGTTCTAACCACTTTTATAGCAATTTTGTAAGGTCAAGAAGAAATTTGGCACATTTGGGCACTTTGCTCAGTATTCGTCTCACCCAGGGATGAATTTTGAAATCGTCTCTGGTCAGGACGAATTCCAGGTTTAACGGGCAAAAAGAAAAATGCTGCCAAGTGGTAGCCAAGGACAGTCAATTATTGCCTCCTACCGTGCATGCGCGTGTAGACGGGTAGGTTGGCAGTTAGTGGACTGTCACAAAGGTAGTCATGGAAGCCCAAGTTAGGGAGGAGTCTCCTCCATCTTGGGAAGGCATGGCCGCCACATGGCATCCCTGCATGCCCCTCCGAAGAGACCCCATGGGTCTATAAAATGGTGGAATTTCCCACCCCAAAAGGACAAATTGGAGGCGATTTCAAGCAACGAAGTGCTGCCAATTGAACACCCATTTGCATCCTTTTGATTCACCTTCTCACATCCATTAATCTCTTTCGCAAGAGAGGTTATTGGGTGGCTTTTGGAAGCGTGAATTGACCCAAATCCAACATTTGGACACCTTAAACCACCAATTTGCTGACAACACAATCCTAAAAGGTTTTGGGCCCATCCCTAGTGGATTGGCACCGAAATCAAGTGCCAACGGTGGGAGGCCCACTTAGGCACCCCGCATTTTCTAAGTTTCAGTCTAAAATATTCTAGATCATTTGTTCATATTGCATTTCATGTTATGTTGTCTAGTTAACTCATTGCTTCAATTCGATAACATTTTGATCAGCTTTCACCATGCCTTTTGTCGCTTTGTTGTCCCACTAACTTGTAGGGAGGAGACGTCTTTGTAACCGAGGATAAGAAAATTGAATAAAGAGGGCTATGCTTTCCTTACATCTTTCTTTCATTTTCGATTTATCTCCTTTCTTTGTTTCGTGCATTTCCAAGGCATAGGATTAAAACGTTATATTCTGTCTTACAGTGCATAGCTATAGTTTTCCTTTTATTTCTAAAATCTCGTGCTTTCAATGGCGATCACGGTGGGACCCTGTTCCCTGGTTTTTTAAGATCACAGAAACTAATCAAATTTTGTGTTTTGTGCTTGACAGGTACATTTTTTTAATTGTAGACTGTTATTCGTCTCTAACTGTGACGAATAATTTACTGGAATTCGTCTGACCTTGAGACGAATTTAAATTTGTCTCTGGCAGGGACAAATTTGTTTCTGTAATTCGTCTCGCCGAAGGATGAATTTTTGTCTATAAATTTTTAGATCCGAGGATCAGAACCAGTAGGTATAGGCAAAAAGAGGTAAGGTTCTAAAACTGTCCTTTGTCATTTTTTGATTTTTTTGCTTTCATTTTCTGTCAATTCTTGTGTGCTTAAAGAAAATAGTGGTTGCTTGCATGTTTCAATTTTAAGTAAAATAAACCACACACACATCACGTGGCACATTTTAACCAAGGAGCTGGTCGTAAGACCCCAGCCCTTGAGCGAGACCAACAGTGGGTTCATCACCACCTTGTCTTAGCTTTGCATCCATTTCCTCGATTGTCACTGTTGTTAGGCATAAATATTAACGAAAGCTGACCGAGTGTCGCTGGGGTGATTCCTATGCGCACGAGGATAAGTCTTCTATGGTAGGTGTCATTAACAGGACAATCCCCCTTTCGTATCGCCTATGTTCCACGTACCATCTACTCTCATGTACCTATAGTTTCCCTCTCGTAAGGGCAAGTATATAGAGATGTTGGTATATCGGTCCGACAATGGTATATTGAAGGGGCGACCATTTTATGGGAGTCATATGAGCCAACATAATGCATTTAAACGTTCTTCAAAACTTGCAAAAAACAAAACAAAACATCAAAATGCACTAAACCAGTTTAGGACACACTATTTAATCTTTAAAAGAGATAATCATGGTTTGTGTATGTGTGTGTTCATTTTTGCTTAGTGTAAACAAAAAGAATCATCATCATAAACGAGATAAAAATCTTTTTAGATAGTAGAGAAGCACCACAATGGTGTACACCCATAGCCAAGCCCAATCAAGGGCGGATGCTATGGAAGGTACACAAAGAGAGGGCACTGGTCACCTTCGCTTTAGCCCCAAGGATTTGGTCATACCACCCTGGCGGCTTGACACACAAGGCAGTCCCCTCCGTACCCTGACGAAATGGGACTATAGGGGCACCTCTTCTAGGGGCACCCCTGTTCAGCATAGCACCCAAAACACACCCTTCCATGATGGGTACATCAATAGGAGAGCTCCCTTAGATGCTCGCTATGAGCGATCACTACGAGATGAGCGGTCACTACGCGATGAAGCGCTAAGTCAACATAGGGTTCAACGGGAGGAACCACATGATTACACTATCCCTCCTTCACCCCCTCTAGTTGTCAGGACTACAAGGACAAATCCAAAGCACAAGGCTCCTCAGGTAGGGTGATCCAACTCCGTCCGCCAAATCGTGCTCACTTATGAAAGAGAGCATGAGGAAGACCCCTACCTTCCTCGAGAACAATATACATCACGGAAGCAAGATGCCTTTGCAAAAGCTAGCTATTAGGACCACTCACTGAAGCCAAAGCCCCAAGGGAATGCCACTACCCCCATTAGAGGGAGGCGACCTCTAGAGATCTTGGATCACTACGACCGAGATAGATATGTCAGAGAGGTGTCTAACCCTTCTACACATGAGAAGGAAAGACCAACTATTTTAGAATCTGTAAAGCATTTTGCACATCGGATGCAACTCACGCAACTTGAGCTAGAATGACAACAGTTAGAGCAATGGTATATTCTAACTAAAGAGCACCTTCATCGCCAGAAGGATGAGTTGGTCCAACACACTAGGCAAGAAAGGACTCCAACCCCTCACACACATAAGACAAAACATTATGAGAGGCACAACCCTCGAGTGTGAGACGAGTCTCTATGACCTTATCAAGCATCGCCCCCGACACCTCCCAGACATGAGTGGGAGGCTAATCCTATAACCAATGATGGGCACCTTCCTCAAGAACCCACTCAGGTTCATGGGCCACCCTTAGAAATTCATCAAGAAACCTCTGAGGAATCAGAGCAAGAAGAAGAGCGGGATGAAATGCCCTCCCAAGGCATAGGGGGTGCCATTTGGCCACCCCTCCATAGGTCCCAAGTTACTCAACAAGAACCAACCAAAGAGGAGGAGTTCAAATCTCCCGATACATGCAAAGCACTAGAGCACTTAGAGTCGATAGAGATCAAGATTTTGGAGCTCCCAAGGCCCAACTTACATAAGGCTCTTTTCGAAGAGGATCAACCTTTAACCATAGGGCCATCTGATTATGGAGTCCTCCATGTCTTAGAATCTCCAGATTATGATGAGCTGTACTCACTGGTCGAAGGTAAGGATAAAACAGAGATAGCCCACAACAATCACATGCGACAGTATCGACATCCCATAAATATTGATGAAGCATGTCAACAGATAAACATAATACTAGGGCATGAGTGGCGCATTAACCCACCGCAGTGGGACCAAGCATTAAATCCGACACTTTGGGCATACAAAGATCAAATTTTGCCCAGAGACCTCATAGTAATATCAATGTCGAGGGCGGACCCTATCCTCCTATCCGTGCATAGGGCCGATCCATTCGTGCCTATACCTCCAGAGCCAGATCCGAAGTGCAAAGACCATCAAGCTGGGGGTACATCTATCCCCTGAAGAGCAAACCCAAAGGCTCCAAGGATTATCGCAATCACTTGGTCACCCCAAATGCTCCAAGGATTATCGCAATCACTTGGTCACCCCAAATGCTCCAAGGATTATCGTAATCACTTGGTCACCCCAAATGCTCCAAGGATTATCGCAATCACTTGGTCACCCCAAAATGCTCCAAGGATTATTGCAATCACTTGGTCAATCCAAAAATGCTCCAAGGATTATCGCAATCACTTGGTCACCCCAAAAATTCTCCAAGGATTATCGCAATTGCTTAGTCAATCCCAAAATGCTCCAAGGATTATCAAAATCGCTTGGTCAAATCCCAAAAATGCTCCAAGGATCCCTAAAATCGCTTGGTCAATCCCAAAATGCTCCAAGGATTCTATAATCGCTTGGTCAAATCCCAAAATGCTCCAAGGATTTCCACAATCGCTTGGTCAAAAATCAAGAAAATTCAAAAACAACAAAAATCATCAAAAACAACAAAAAATTGCATCTCATTTCTAGGCATACTCAAATTCATCAATAGAGAGCTCTTATCGCACTTCATCTTCATATTCAAAAAAATCAATCCATCAAAAATACAAAAAAAATACATAGATGCATTAAAGAATTGCATCCATACATTGCATATTTGTGGTCATACAAGTCAAGGGCACCATAGGCTGTAATTGCTCTATTAGTCCATCTTGTTCCACACTGTTCCATTTTACAAAAACAACAAAAACACCATGCATTGCTTTTTACCACACTAGAGTCAGTGGTATTTTAATGTATCAAGAGTTTTCGTGATTCAGTCATCATTTTGCTCTTTAGCCATGTAATGTATCAATTCGGACAAATTTTACGAAGGTAGAGTTACACTTGAAATACGCCTTGTTACGTAACATCCCAACACAAATTAAAACACAAAAAAAATCCCAAGTTGTGTGAACGAAAGATGAAACCTGCACAGTAATCCAGTTCACCATAAGTGAAATGGTTATCTTGCTCATCCCCCTGTGTGAATGACCCCAAGAATGCTGAGAGTTGGCAAAAGGACAAGCATCCTCCCTACCCAATTCCCTAAGAATCCCAAAGTTCTCAATAGTTGCAAAACATCAAAAATTTGTACAAATTCAAAACACAAAAATTTGACATCCTACAGTGCACACATCAAAAGGCACAAACAATAGTGATTGTCGTCACTCCACAGCCCAATCCCTTGCTCAAAAAGAAAAAACAAATAAAAATAAACAGTGATTTTATCACTACAAAGGAGCAAGTATCCCAATACAATTGAAGAAAAGAAGGGAGTCGAACTTGAATCCCTGGAACTCTCAGCATTTTGACAGGTCATGAGGAAAGCCTCAGTACCAATTTGGTTGATAGCCTATCGGTCATTGGCAGTAAACTTCTCGCATGACGATATATCGGTCACATTAACTTGTGTACAGATCAATGTTTGCATGTGGATGAGCTAGCTTATGGTATCCTGGATAACACCGTAGATTAATCTAACTAAATACAACAAAGGAGTCAGTGGAGCTAATTAGGTGATCCTCAATATAGGTTCGGTTGAAAGCCCATTTGGCACTGGCGGTATCTTGACAAATACCACATAAATGAACTCAATTGCACACACAGGGATGTGAAATAGCTTGGTAAAAAACAAGTCCGATTCATACCTTGTTCAAAAGTCTTGTAAGATAAAGTGCAGTCGTGGCTAGTGAATTAAAACTGTCTGAGTCTCAGAAAACCTTAGCTACATTTCTAAACCAACTACGCTACTTTTCATCCTTACAATACCATCAAAAAATACAAAAAGGAGAAAAACTACATATATACAAAGTCATTTACCATAGCAATCGTCTAAAAAACAAAATAAACAGAATCTTAAATAGTCTATGGTGCCATAGCCAAACATCACAAATTCCATTCATCCATTTCATTTTGCATATCACATAAAAATCAAAAACATTTGCATTCATCAAAATAAATAAACATGCATACATCCATAGTCATCAGCCATCATGCATAAAAATCAAATCATCACATGTACATAACCAAAATAAAATTGGTATATATATATATATATATATATATATATATATATATATATATATATATATATCATCAAAAAAATGCCCACAGGCTACAAAACTGGTCCTTAGACCCCACAATCATATAACAAAACCCACCTTAAGGTATCGACCACCATGATCACACAGGATCGGTGCGACGAGAACTACCCCCCGTGGAGTGGGTCCTATGGGACCCTGTAGGGTAGCTACTACTAGCCCCCGCATCATGCCTGTTATCGCCTCCCTCATCCAACCGCCTATGACGAGATGATGCTGACTGCTTAGCAGCACTATCCCTCGTCCGGCACGAAGATCCACTTCTCGATGGCTCAGGTAGCCACCCACCAAGACGGATGACCTCCCTCTCCAAGTCTAGCCGGTGTCGAAACCACTCTGCCTCCCATCGATGGTAGTAAGATACTACATCATCACGTTGTGCCAGAACCCTATCTCGATCTGCTAGCTGAGCCCGTAGGAGATCCCTCTCCCGCAGCGTGTCCCCTAGATCCAGATCCTGCATCCGTAGCAGCTCTGTTAGTCACATATTTTTAGCGTGTATCCTAGACTCCATCTCCTCTGTATCTGCTTGAAGTACAGGACTCTCTGGAACAGCAGCCTACTTTGGCTCCCACTGCTCCTCCATGTCCTGCATGTTTGGCTAATCCGGAGCTCCCAAATCTACATCCTCAT
This sequence comes from Wollemia nobilis, assembly GCA_028583015.1. Taxonomy (NCBI): domain Eukaryota; kingdom Viridiplantae; phylum Streptophyta; class Pinopsida; order Araucariales; family Araucariaceae; genus Wollemia; species Wollemia nobilis. The sequence continues at coordinate 52,987 of JAQPPZ010000620.1, read as the reverse complement.
TCCCCACCTCAACCATGTCCGAATCATCTAAAAAAACTCCCCAATCATCCCCTGGTGCATCAGCACCCTCCACTACCACCTCTGCACCTCCCAGTGGCCCCTCTGCTCTCCATCACCGCAGTACCCACCACGATTCATACTCAGTGGTAGTCCCGACGTCATCCACATCCGAGACATCGATCATTGCATCCGAATCCTCGCCCAATGGCGTGATGATCGATCGGCCTAGAGTCCTCTCATCTCCCCAATGTCGATAGACCACGGGCTCACCAGGAAACCCCTGGCGCACCCCAAACTATCATGTAACTCGATTATATGAGAATAACTCATGCTCGGTCCCATGCCACCCGATCAACCACCGCTCCCTGTGTACCCATTGGAGCCACTCTCCAGCCTTTGGCTAGGCTGGGCAGCCCCAATAACGGTGCCAAACCACCTCCCCTAGAGTGAGCCGAGAGAAGGCATCAGTATAGTGCTCTACGACACCTGCCCATCTTCGACTCTACCCCTTCTCTATAGACTGCCACCACAGAACTGCATAACCTATCTCCTTATCCTCCATCGTCGCCCGAGTCATCCATGGTAACCCAGTTGGCCTATCAACTGCTATGTGCTACCAACCCCAGCACTGCAACAGATAAATGTAGCTGACCCCCTTCCATTGTCGACAGTAGACCCCATACAGCTCCCCATAGAGCTGTGCCAACAATGTCTGTCCCCATCTCAGGATCAGCGGTGCCTCTATCGGGCACTCTACCAATTGCCACACCAAATCCAACAGGTTCCATGGGAACCTCGTGCCTGACGAGTCAGGTAATAACATGTTAGAAATGAGGCCCATTAGGAATGCATGCCTCACTCCTAACACCCCATTATCCTGCCACCATCCAACCAAAATCCCGCCAACTTGGCAGTCCACCTCGGTCGTATCCACTGGGTTCTCTACACCCAACCGCTCCCCATGCTTGAAGCATCTCGTCAGTATAGCAGCCCACTGATCATGCGATGATGTACTAATAGGAAGTCCATCTATCAGAATCCAAAGAAGTCGATAGACATCTTCTAAAGTCACAGTCATCTCCCCTGTCGGGAGATGGAAAGTGTTGGTCCATGGATCCCAAAGTTTGATCAGGGCCGTCAGATAAGCCTGATCCGGGACCATAGGCTACAGTCAAGCCACCTGCTTGAGCCTAAGGGCATCAAGCCATTCCTAGTCAGCATTAGTCAGCGCCCCCTATGCCTCAGTGAAAGCAGCAGGTACACGGTACCAACTCCTAACAACCTAAAAAAGAAAATAATTCAACAAAAAAAAAAAAAAAAAACACACTTAACACAGCTTTAAAAACAAAAATAAACTCTAGGGAGCACTTACAGGTCTCGCTTCGGCTCCGCCGCTCAAACCAGTTTGTGCACTCATGATGGCAGGGAAAATTTCAGCAGCGCTTCGCTTCGCAGAATTTACCTCCTCCTCCTAGAGCTCCAAAATCGCAAGAAAAATTTGACACAAATGAGCCCAAATTCAAGTTTTGGCCCTTAAATAGGCCTTTGAGCTGGAATTCGTCCTTGACTAGGATGAGCGCTCTGGTTAGCACTCGTCCCAGCCAGGGACGAATTCTGCAGCTGGAATTCATCCTACCCTGGGATGAATTCAGGCCAGAAACTTCAAAAACATCAAAAAATGAACAAAAATGCACTAAAAACCGATAATAAATTTTCCCGATAAGAGTGCTGTTGAACTTGACATCCTAGGCATACAAAATAGACGTTGGAGTCACAAATTGTTATTATCCTACTCCCTAAGAAGGCTACTTTAGCCGGACCACTCCATGGGAAGATGGATTTTTGCCAATTTTAGCTCCGAAAAGCATCGCAAAAAGGGTTAACACCCACCAAAAACAGGTCCAAATGTTGGGAAAATTGCACATACTTAACGATAAACCATCTAACGGCACCCTTGCACAAGTCATCTTGGGTCAAGCGACTCGTCGCTTTTCTCATGAAGGTCATTCCCTCATCGATTCGTCGCTTGAGGGGGTAGTCACACTTAGTCACCAATCAACAAACACACACCCAATCAAGGCAATGGCATGCATTCAAAGAATCATTGACAAAGACAATCACACTCTTTCTTGGGGCAGCAAACAAGCAATAATCACAAATTGATCAAACACTTGGCATTTTGTGAATCATGAACACAAGGTTCCCCCGTGGATAAAAGGTTGCGCCCTTTGCCTAATCATGACTGATCAATGTCCAAGCTCAAGTCACACCTCACAAAAATAGGTTAATACTTGAAATCAAATTCCTTAGCTCGTCAGAAGCAAGGATTCAAGAATGCATGCCCTTTCCATGCTTGGGGCATCAAGAGTTTATTAGGTTACCAAGAAACCCTAATCATTAGTGCTTTGGCTATCTATTTTTGCTTGACGCTGCGCCATGCACAACACATCCCAAAAAGGGGCATCTGTAGACACCAAAACAACACCAATCTGATTATGTGACCGCAAACACTGATCGCTTTGACACACATAGCCCCCAGGGCAGCCCCTAGAGGTTAAACAATGGTTCTAATCACTTTTATAGCAATTTTGTAATGTCAAGAAGCAATTTGGCACATTTGGGCACTTTGCTTAGTATTCGTCTCACCCAGGGACGAATACTAACTGGAAATCGTCTCACCCAGGGACGAATTTTGAAATCGTCTCTGGTCAGGACGAATTCCAGGTTTAACGGGCAAAAAGAAAAATGTCGCCAAGTGGCAGCCAAGGACAGTCAATTATTGCCTCCTACCGTGCATGCGCATGTAGGTGGGTAGGTTGGCAGTTAGTGGACTATCACAAAGGCAGTCATGGAAGCCCAAGTCAGGGAGGAGTCTCCTCCCTCTTGGGAAGGCATGGCTGCCACATGGCATCCTTGCATGCCCCTCCAAAGAGACCCCATGGGTCTATAAAATGGTGGACTTTCCCACCCAAAAAGGATAGATTGGAGGCGATTTCAAGCAACGAAGTGCTGCCCAATTGAACACCCATTTGCATCCTTTTGATTCACCTTCTCACATCCATTAATCTCTTTCGCAAGAGAGGTTATTGGGTGGCTTTTGGAAGCATGAATCTGACCCAAATCCAACATTTGGACACCTTAAACCACCAATTTGACGGCAAACCAATCCTAAGAGGTTTTGGGCCCATCCCTAGTGGATTGGCACCGAAATCAAGTGCCAACGATGGGAGGCCCACTTGGGCACCCCGCATTTTCAAAGTTTCAATCTAAAATATTCTAGATCATTTGTTCATATTGCATTTCATGTTATGCTCTCTAGTTAACTCATTGCTTCAATTCGATAACGTTTTGATCAGCTTTCACCATGCCTTTTGTCGCTTTGTTGTGCCACTAACTTGTAGTGAGGAGACGTCTTTGTAACCGAGGATAAGAAAATTGAATAAAGAGGGCTGTGCTTTCCTTACATCTTTCTTTCATTTTCGATTTATCTCCTTTCTTTGTTTCGTGCATTTCCAAGGCATAGGATTAAAACGTTATATTCTGTCTTACATTGCATAGCTATAGTTTTCCTTTTATTTCTGGAATCTCGTGCTTTCAAAGAGGTAGATATATCAATGTTACTCCATGTCAAAACATCACAAGACTCGATGTTAACAACCCCCAACCACCATGAGCTGGTACCAAGCTAACAAGCTCCTTAATTATTGATCGAATTGAGCATTTATAGGATCTAATAGATTCAACCATTACAATATGAATGTTGTAAAAAGAATATCATTGAAAGGGAACGGTAATAGAAAACTCATCGATATAAAATATGACTATTAATTTAAGATAAATTTAACTATTATAATATAATTTTTGTAGAGAGAAGACCACTACAGGGGAATGGTTATAGTAAACTAACTGATAGAAAATATGACCATTATAAATTTAAGAGAAAGAGGATTATAATGTGATGCTCCTACATTAGAATCCCATGCTTTAAAAGTTCATGAGCTCTTGCTCATGAGCTCTTTAATTGTTTACCATGCTCAACATCAGCTCATTGTTTGAAACCTTTTTAAATTTGTGCCCCTTATTTGAGTGATTTTCAATGCTTCCAAATATGATTTTAGAGTTCATATCTCATCTATTTTAGCTTTATTTGCATATCTACTACCTCTACCTTGACCAATAGGGTGTTTGTATAAAATTTGAGCATCATTTTCACCATTCAAGTGGATCCTTAACCAAGTTCTATTTCACACTTGTGGTAATCCATGAAATACTGAGTGTTTATTTCACCACTTACATAGATACTTTTTCAAGTTCTATTTCACACTTGTTGTAATCAATGTACATGTTTTATTTCACACACACAACACACATAATCAACAGGTAAATATGTACACAACCCTACAAGAAACATCATAAGCTCTTATACCACTTGATATCAGCAATGTCACAATCGAAGCCAATCAACACATGCAAACATGATGTAGATAATAAACAAATATATTTTTATTAAATAATAGTAACAACAACTCCCTTAACTAATAAAGAAGATGTTTTTATTAGATAACAACATTGAAATTACAAGCATTCAAAGATGTAGTTACAAATTCAAGGGGTACTTATACACCCACACACTATACATTGTGCTACAAAATTCCTCAAGAGATAGATGTGTTGATGGTACTTTGTTTTAGGAACTTATATACTAATGCACTATATAGAGTGCTATATATTTACTCAAGATAGATATTTCAATGTTGCTCTATTTTAGGTACTTATATACCCATGCACTATACAAAGTGCTACAGATTTCCTCAAGAGGTAGATGTGTCAATGTTGCTCTATTTTTAGGTACTTATATACCTATGCACTATTCAAAGTGCTATAGATTTCCTCAAGAGGTAGATATGTCAATGCTACTCCATTTTGGGTACTTATTTACCCATGTACTATTGAGAGTGCTATAGATTTCCTCAAGAGGTAGATATGTCAATGTCGCTCCATGTTAGAACATCACAAGACTCGATGTTAATAATCCCTAGCTACCATGAGGTAATACCGAGCCGACAACCCCCTTAATTATTGATAAAATTGAATATTTATACGCTCTGAGAAATTTGAACATTATAATATGGCAATTGTAGAAAGAAGACCATTGTAGGAAAATGGTAATAGAAAACTAACTGATAAATATTATGACTGTTATAAATTTAATAGAAATTTTACTGTTACAATATGATCATTATAGATAGAAGATCATTGTACGAGAATGGTTACAAAAAACTAACCGATAGAAAATATGACCATTATAAATTTAAGAGAAATAAGATTAGAATATGATGTTCCTACATCAAGCATCCCATGATGATTCATTGGGTTTAATTAATCCCCTTTCTAACAAGTCTTGAAGTTGTATTTTCAGATCCTATAGTTTAGATGGGGTCATTCGATAAGGTGATTTAGAAAAAGGTGTAGCTCTAGGTATAAGTTCTATGGAGGAATCAAATTCTCGTTGAGGTGGAATACTTGATAAGTCTTTAGGGAATATATCCATAAATTAATTTAGTATAGGACACTTCTAAAAAAAATCTAAATTTACTTCAATCTCTTCCTTTTTATTCATTTTGACCAGATATACCACTCCACCCCTTTTAATTGCCTTTCTAATTTGCAATACGAACAACAAATGTGATCTAAAAGAGTTGTGGCCATAATTGGCCCTAATCTGTTGATTGGATTTATCAGTGAATTCTAACCATTTTTCTTCAAATTTAAGAAGAGATTTATGGGCTCGTAGCCAATCCATCCCAAGAATAAAATCAAAGGTATGTAAGGGATCTGAATAAATATGCCAATTGGTTTTTCATTGAGATAAGGTAATGTGGGGCTCAAATAGACACTGATTAATAGAATAGGTTTATCCTAACCCATATTCTAATTTCCACACTATTGACAAAAATCTAGGTCTTTCTCGTATATTCTTGATTATGCTAGTGGAAATAAACTATTTGTTGCACCACTATAAATAAATATATTTATATTACAAATTTATCTCTCAAAGTTGAGGATGGCTTGCCTTTATTGGCTTGAAGTTCTAGGTAATGCACATGTTTCATGGAGTTGTCTTTTAGATTCTTCCTTTTGATATTTTATTTAGGGGCATCGATTAGAAAAATGTGGTCCATAACAAGTATAATAGCCTATATTTGGTGCTCATAATTTGTCTTTATTGTATTTATTAGTGTTCACAGGTTTCAAACCACTCTCTTCCAAAATCGTAATGTCCCATTTTTAAGACTATGTGGATAAGGAGGTGGGACAACCCTTTTTTTCTAGGCTAATAGGTGTTTTATGTAATAAAAATTAAGTTTTGAGGATTAATGTTGATGTAACCCTCACTTAATGAATAATTAGAATCCTCTAGTAGGGTGACTAGGTATATAGGCTTGGAAAGTCACTTTTATGGTTTCATTATGTCATGTTCATCTTGTGAATTGTAAGAGAGAGGGCTAAACCCTTCCTCACATTTTTTTACTTAGGTGGTGTGTCCTAAGTCTTCAAAAATAGCCAATATTGTAGACAATGTGATGTGCCCTTATTCTTGATTGGAGATTAGGTGGATCCATCTTAGGATTCATAAATGTGTTGCAGATTTTGGTGTGTCGGAGTCTGGGAGTGGGTCATCCAAATTTGGGAGGCCATTTGTGCATGTTTTGTGGCCTATTTTTCCCTCATAGGAGGATTGCACAACTTTAGAGATTTTTCTATCCAATTATAAGGGTTGTGTTGTTGGATAGTTATTTGGCCTGTTTGCACTTTTAAAAAATTAATAAAAATATGTATTGGTGGAACATCCATTTTTTACAATTTATGGAGTAATTTTTGAGTAGTAATTGCAAATCTGATCTGCTTTACAAAAATTTGATTTTTATTTGTTTAAACCCTAGTTTTATGAGTTAGGGTTATTATAGTGGTATCAAAGCTGGTTTCATGCCAGATTGTGAGAGCTCTTTATGCAACGAAATAGGTATTATATTAGGATAAATAAGTCAAATTATAACCTCAACCAAGGGAAAGAAATTCCAAAACCAAAATTTGAACAAAAGGAGCTGGTGGAGATGGCATCTGAGCAAAGGGATATTGTTGAGAAAAAATTTGACACCATGCTTGAGTTACTAACTCGTTTTATGACCAAGATGGATCAGGGTGGATTTCATCCACCAAGAAACTAGGGAGCAAACCCTAACCCTCAATCACCACTAGATTAGGATGAGCCATCAAATAGGGCAGCCAATCAGGACCAAGGGAGTGAGAGGTCTATGAGATACACTCATTCTACTTTGCTCAGGCTTCAAAAAAACCCTTATTTTTGCCCAAGAAAGAACCTGATGTACACTAGGTTATTAATGAACTGGATGCCCTATTTGTAGAATATCAGTGTAGGGTTGAAGAATTTAGGAATGTAGTCACTTTCTAGAGTTACCTAGAGATCGTGAGGAAGAAGGCTGGGAGAGGCAACAAGTATAAAGAAAGAAAAAAATTGTAGTAAATAATGCAAGTAATAGTGTTCAATGGATATGATAACATGTTTTCTACGTCATAGCTATAGAAATTACAAACTTAATTTACTCTCATACCTATGTATGAAGAGGATGCAGTACAATTTGCTACCCTACATATTGAGGGACATGCATACGACTGGTGGTATCATGGTCTCAAAACAGAAGGCCATGGATAGATTACCTCATTTTATGAGTTTAGTCAGAGGGTCCTAGATCATTTTGAGATGAAGGATGAGGAGGAATATTTTAATAAGTTGACCACCCTTAAGTAGAAAACTACAATGGAGGCATACATTGAGGATATCTAGAATATTTCAGTTATGGTGCCTAAAATTTTAGAGAAGAGAGTTAACTTTCTTTTCATTGAGGGTTTCATGAATATATTGAGAAGCTTGGTAAAATCCTTTGATCCTGCTTCATTGTAGATTGCAATGAGAAGGGATTTGACCCTTTATTCTACAACATCATAAAAACAAAGGGTTTAAGCACCACCACCACCTAGGTTTAGCTAGGTAGGACCATAAAGATCATTCTAGAGAGGGAATTTCTTCCAGAAGAGAGAGAAACCCTCTCCAAGGAATAATCAAATTTTTGGGAAGGTAAAACCCCATCCATAGAGGGATTTAGCACTTACACTGCCAAGAAGGAGGGTAAATGAGGAGCATGGTGATCTTTGGAGGAAAACTTTATGATTCACAAGAAAAAGCCCTTAGGTACTAAGCCATCGCCACCAAGGAAAGGGGTAGATTCACTACATTGAGGTTGTTTCAGATGAGGAGGTAGCAAAAAGTGAATATGAGTCTTTAGAGGAGTGTGATCTTGAGGAGACATCCCTTGAGTTTCATGAGAGCTCAAACACTGGCATGTTGGCTACGTTGAGCAGTGCAAATAGGTATCTCACAATCAAGGTTCTAGGAGAGGTATTAAGGAATAAGGTGATAGTATTTATAGATGGTGGTGCAACCCACAATTTTGTGGATGAGGGTTTTATAGCTAAAAAAGAGCTAAAACCAGAAATATTTCTTAGATTTAATGTTGCTACTGGAAATAAGAGCATTTTTCCTTGCAACATATTTGTGAGGCAAATGAATGTGAATTTTGAGATTCATTTCATAGTAGATAACTTTTATGTGTTTCATAGGAGACTACATCACAAATTATCAAACATTGTAGCTAAAATCTAAAGGTAGTAAAGGGCATGAGGTAGTTTTGCAAGGGATCAAGGAAAATGTGGTCCAAGAGGTGATGTCCAAGAGGATGGAGAGGATTCTCAAGAAAGAGGAGATAGTTTGGGCTGTTGGTATATTTATGATAAAAGGTATACCTTATTCATTTTATAATCATGTCTCTTATCATCCTAAAATTCAAATTTTGTTAGAAAAACATAGCATTGTTTTTGGGGATATTCTTAAGTGATTGCCACTCCATAGGAAATTTCAGCATGTGATTGAGTTAGAACCAAGAACAAAACCTATCATGATAACCCCTTATAGGTCTCCTAGAATGTATAAGTATGAGATAGAGAAGACCATAAAATAACTACTTACCATAGGGCACATTCGCCCTAGATATAGCCCATTTGCATCACATGTAGTGTTAATGAAAAATAAATATGGGACTATGCAGATGTGTATTGATTATAGGGTCTTAAACAATAAGATAATTAAAAATAAATACCATATTCCTAGATTAGATGAGCTCATAGATGAATTGCATGGGGATTTGCATTTTTCTAAGATTGATTTGAGATCAAGATATCATCAAATCATGGTGAGAGATGAGGATGTGCATAAAACAACCTTTAGATGTCATTTTGGCCATTTTGAGTTTTTGGTGATGCCCTTTGGATTGACAAATACCCCTGTCACTTTCCAATCAGCCATGAATCATATTTTTAGGGAGTATTTGAGAGATTTTGTATTAGTTTTATTTTATGATAATCTTGTTTATAGCAGCTCATAGGAAAATCACTTGAAGCATTTAGATTCTGTTTTGAGTATTTTGGGACAACAACAATTTTATGCAAAGAATTATAAGTGTGAATTTGACATGTTTGAAATTTTATATTTGGGGCACATAATCAGCAATAAAGGAGTGCATGTAGACCAACACAAGATAGAGGTAATTCAAAATTAGCCTATTCCCACTACCTTAACTCAATTGAGAGGGTTTTTGGGACTTTGTAGGTATTATAGGAGATTCATTAGAGGGTTTTCAGCCTTGGCAATAACTTTGAATAAATTAACAAAGAAGAGAGTGTTTGTATGGAGTGATGAAGCCCAAAAGACTTATATTAAATTGAATGAAGTGATGTCTTCTTACCCTCTACTTGAAATTCCTAATTTTTCTTTACCATTTACCATTGATTGTGATGCTTCAGGTGTTGGAGTAGGGATTGTTCTAATGTAAAAGGGGAATCCAATTACCTTTGATAGTAGGAAACTTAGTATAATGGAGATAACTTTCAGCATATATGACAAGGAGATGATTTCCATTATGCATGCTTTGACCAAATTCAGGCAATACCTTTTTTATGGCAAATATATGGTAAGGACTAATCATAATAGCCTTAAATATTTCCTTGGATAGCGAGATTTAAATTATAGGTAGTAGAAACGGGTCACTAAAGTGCAGGCATACGATTTTGATATCGAGTTTATAAAAGGGAAAAAGAATTCAGCTGCTAATGCACTATCTAGAATACCCATATTTCACTCTATTTCCATTCTAATAGCTGATTAGAAGGCTAAAATTATGGTTGAGTATGTGAAGAACACTTTTGCATCTAACATTCTTGATGGCCACTTGAAAAATGACAGGTACAACATGAAGGAAGGTTTGATTTTTTATAAAAATATTTTTTTTATTGTACCATATTCTAAGCTTAAGGAGAAATTGATTTCCACTATGCATGACACACCCATGGTTGGTCATACAAGATTTTTTAAGACCTATAGATAGTTGTGGGAAAATTTTTCATGGAAGGGGATAACATATGATGTATTAAAGCATGCGAGGGAGTGCACCACTTGTCAGGAAAATAAAATTAGAAACACATTGCCTATTGGTCTTCTTCAATCCTTGCCCATTCTCAATAAAAATCGGGAAAGTATATCAATGGACTTCATCACATGGCTACTAAAAGTGCATGGTAAGGATTGTATATATATTGTGGTGGATAGGTTAACTAGATTTGCAAACTTTTATGCTATTTTAGCTTCATATACAATAGTACAACTTGTTGATTTGTTCTTTAGAGAAGTGTTTAAATTTCATGGCATACCAAAGAATATTGTGAGTGATAGGGATAGAATATTTATGAGTATATTTTGAAAAGTGTTCAAGATTTGTGGCACATTGTTGACTCAAAGTACAAGCTATCACCCCCAAACAAATGGCCAAACATATATTATGAATAAATGGGTTGAAGGCTACGTGAGAAACTATGTTTTAGGGCAACAAAATGCATGGATTAAATGGTTACACTTAGGAGATTTTTTTTTATAATTCTTCCTATCATATGTCTATTAAAATAATCCCATTTATGGTTTTATATGGATATGATGCTACTAACTTCACTAATTTTTTGTTGAGCAACATTAGGATACCAAAAGCCAAGGATTTTATGCAAGAAAATTAGGATATTATGAATACATTGAAGGATAATATTCAGCTTACAAAATTAGCATAAAATATATGCTGATTAGCTGCATGTTGAGCATCATTTTGAGGTTGGAGACATGGTTTATTTGATGTTGTAGCCCTATAGACAGTCCACCATGAAGAGAAGTGGAGCAAAAATGCTCAAGCTACATTTTTATGGCCCTTACAGGATCATACACAGAATTGGGAAGGTTGCATTGAGCTTGAGCTACCGTACAATAATAAAATACACAATGTATTCCATGTTTTATGCTTAAAAAAGACACTTCAATGACATATTATTTCTTTCATTGATTTGCCCCCATTTTATGATGAGGGAAATCTGATTTTGGAACCTGAAATGATCATGGATACTAGAGAGAGAAAGTTGAGAAAAAGGGTCATCAAAATAAACTTGGTGAAATGGAGGAGCTTACCCATGGAAGATGCTACTTGGGAGGGAAAAAGAGATTCTTGCACATCCAACCCTGAATTTCTTGAGGACAAGAAATTTGGAAAGGGAGGACTTGTAATGTACCATTTTGAAGACTATGTGGACCCCACACATTGTAATATTTTATTTTTGTTATTTGTGGACAAGGAAGTGGGATGTCCGCTTTTTCTAGGCTAAGAGGTGTTTTATGTAATAAAAATTAAATGTTGGAGATTAATGTTGATGTAACCCTAAATGAATAATTAGAAGCCTCTAGTGGGGCGACTAGGTATATAGGCTTGGAAAGTCACTTTTAGGGTTTCATTATGTCATGTTCATATTTTGAATTGTAAGAGATAGGGTTGAACCCTTCCTCACCTTATTTTGCTTAGGTGGTGTGCCCTAAGTCTTCAAAAATAGCCAATATTGTAGATAATGTGATGTGCCCTTGTTATTTATTGGATATTGGATGGATCTATCTCAGGATTCATGATTGTGTTGCAGATTTTGGTGTGTTGGAGTCTAGGAGTGGGTTATCTAGCTTTGGGAGGCCATTTGTGCATGTTTTATAACTTGTTTTGCCCTCATATGAGGATTTCCTAGCTTTGGGGATTTTTCTAGCTAGTTTTGAGGGTTTATTTGTGTTGTTGGATAGTTGTTTGGCCTATTTACACTTTTAAAAAATTAATAAAAAAATTGTATGGTTGGAACATCCATTTTTTAGGGTTTCTAGAATAATTTGAGTAGTAATTGTAGATCTGATCTACTTTACAAAAAAAATAATTTTTATTTGTTTAAACCCTAGTTTTTTGAGTTAGGATAATTAAAAACATATCATTTTTATAGTTTTTCTTACCCAAAATATTTGATTTTAACACATTATTTCCCTTAGTCTATTTGTTTCCCTTCTTGATCTTTGGTCTTGTTCCGAGATTTTCATTGTTTCTTTTGCCCCTATATTCTTGGTTAATAAGAAGTTCTATCATCCTTTGTTGTAACTCCATCCTTTCTACTAATAATTTAATCATGGAAATAAAATATTCTAACTTCCCATGAAACAATTTGACTGTAGATGCAAGCTCCTCCATTATTTCTTGACCATGGCAAGAGCAATATTAGGTTTGTTGTTTTGGACTTCCTTAAAGCTATCTATGGTTTAAGTTTATTTACAAAAGTCCTTTGGCCTTATAACCTAGGAATATTGCAACCTAGGCTTTGATACAAACTATAAAAACCTTATTCTAACTCATTAGTTGTATAACCTGGTCTAGCTCACTAGTTCATCAAGGTAAATAATTTTATTGGTTTCAGTCACTAGTCTTAACCCTAATTAAAAAATTTAAGTTAATTAAACTTTAATGATCACCTAATGTTTAATCAGTATGAGGTATAGATAACCACTTTTGGGTTAAGGACACTACATATGATCCCCCAAGAGGACGAGATTGGTCAAATATCGTAGATGGTGCCATTTTGTCTAGTTCCTTTTATCATGTGTCTCCTATCTTTGTACAGGTCCATTTTCTCTCCCTCTCTCTTTTTTTTTTTTTTTTTTTTTTTTTTTTTTTTTTTTTTTTTTTTTTTTTTTTTTTTTTTTTTTTTTTTTTTTTTTTTTTTTTTTTTTTTTTTTTTTTTTTTTTTTTTTTTTTTTTTTTTTTTTTTTTTTTTTTTTTTTTTTTTTTTTTTTTTTTTTTTTTTTTATATTTATATTTAGTAAGTTAAGTTGAATTAAAAGTGGATTTTTATCAAGGATCCCAAAACCTGATTACATCAAACTTCAAGAGGAACAGTCCAAGGATGGACATCAAGAAAGGCTTGAGGAAAGCCTTGAGGAACACCTTCAAGAAAGCATTCAAGAAGGTAGTGAGGAAAAATGTGTGGAACAAAATATAGAATATATATCAATTATAAAGAGTACAACATTAATAATAAATTCAAATTAAATATAGTCACCTAGCTTTTCTTTTATTCCATCCATAAAATATAAAAAAGAAAAAATGTAATCACTTTATATTTCTATGACACTAACAATTATTTATTGTTAATAATTCTTCTACTCATTGTTTTATAAATCAAGTTGATACTATAAAGTTGTTTTTTATCCGGAATGACCTTCTACTCTAGATAAGATGGTATAAAAAATAATAATGATTATCAGATGAAAACTAAAGAGAATATAATTATAGTTAATACTACTATAAAAAACCTTTTTCTTTTTAATAAATAAATAATTAATGTCAGTTTCATATCTAATATATTAGAGAGTAATTAGGACTATGTTTGGCTAGATAAGCTACTGAAATTTTCTTTTTGAAAAAAAGATGCTTAGTGCATAAAGGACAAGTCTTATAAATTTTCTTTTTAAAATATTTCCAAAGCTTAAAAATGAATGAGAGAGTTAACTATGTCAAATATTCTAGCATCACTTATCTACTGGCTATTTAACTTATTTCAAAAAAATTATAAAATAGTCTTCTTTTACAAAATATTTCCAGCAATCGGAATTGTACCCATCTTTTATTTATTTGGAACCTCTTTAAAGATACAAGTTAAATTCTCAATACAATTTTAAAATGATTTCTAATTTTAAAATCATGGACGCATTCTTATCCATGCCTATTCTATTATAAATAAATATAAGAGCTTCTTTGGCTTGCTCTTCCATCATTTCGTCCCACAAAAGCTGAAAATATTTATTATAATAGACAACTCTAAAGTAGACTTGGTCTTAAACTCTTTCTTCACAATATTCTAAGGTGGTCGCTGGTGCAGTTAAGAGGGGCTTCCAGGATCAGAATGACTTAATATGTTTATGAATTCTAAAATTCTTATGTATACAATTGTAAAACTTATATAACTGAATGCATTTACTAACAAATAGAAAATAAGTCAATTTCTTGTAGGTAAACTTCTTACTAAACATACCAATTTGATTTATCCAATTCTATTTTAAATGAAGTATTAAAGTAACTTCATTAATTAACTATATATTTAATATAACCTCATGCTCTCTAGGGGTAATAGCACCACTTGTTTATTTAAAAATAATAATCAACCATTACTTTATTTATGGAGAACTTACATTATTTACCACATGAAACCATTTAGCTCCTAATTTGAAAAGCTACACTCATTATTTACTACTCTACTAGTGGTTGGTAGGAATTAAACCAAAGTTTGATTTAAAATCTTAAAGTGAACACAACACTGGTGTGCTAAACTGATTCTCATAGGGTTCATAACTAAATGGATTTGGCTACTGACTTTGCCTTAAAAAATGGAAACTTCCTAAGCATTATAGGCATCATAGGATAGCATCATAACAACATTCAACATGAAAGAGAAAGACATAAAAGGAAAATTTTTATTTATTTCCTATATTATAATAGTGGTTATAGCCACAGGTTTTTCTCTCGCAAAACATTTTATAATCTTTAATTTAGTTCAAAGTGACAACATTCAGGGTAAAGGAGGAAGACAAAAGAAATAATTTTATTTATTTCCTATATCATAATAGATGGCTATGACCACATGTTTTTCTTTTTTAAAATTTTAAAATAATCTTTAATTCAATCTGCATTTTTAAAAGTTTATTAAAGTATATTTATATGAATTTATTTCTTTGTATGTCAATCACAGTCGTCAACTCTTTGTACATATGTCTCTAAAATATCCTATAATTCATTCAGGATATTTTATCTGTATTTTCTGAGCAAAGGGGAAAACATAGATTTAAGGAAAGTGAGGAAAATAATATTATGGAGTTTTTTAAAATATTAATGAAACATTTTACGAAGGCTACCGTTAACTTGGTATCAAGTGGCTTCTAAGGACAAAATTAAAAACCTACCAGCTATAGCATCAACCAGAGATAAATTACTTTCAAAATATTTAAACTACTCTTTTTAAAAGCATTAACACACAAAAATTATCTAAGTAGGAGTCCAACCTAGAATAATGCTATCCCACTTCTTCACTATGCTAATCTTATACTTTCGTCTCTTCTGGTTCCCTTCTATTTCTATTTCTCCTCCTATATCCCCTCTTCTATTTGGAAATTTATCTATTGTCAAATAAAATGTTCCAACAAAAGGTGATAAGCAAGTGTAATGTCCTGCATTTAGCCAACTGAACACCCGTTTCATCCTCTAGATGGAAGTTTCAAGCTATTATTAAATTTTATAACGAAATGAATTTTTCTATAGATTTTTTTTTAAAACTATATATATATATATATATATATATATATATATATATATGCTTCAAAATTAAAACATTGCTTATTTTATATTAAAATCATTTTATATGCTTTTCTATAGATTTTTATTTAAAACATTTTGTATGTCTTTTTATTATATATATATATATATATATATAAAAGAATGCATCTAAATGGGCTTCCATATACCCATAAGTTGTTGGTGAATATTTCACTACCAAGGCTATTTTCCCTCTAGCTAATAGTGAATATTTCATTGTAGGTGAAATTCTGCACCCACCATCACTTTCCTTTTAACTTTTGAGGACCTGTACCTACAAAACAAAAATCGTTAGTAATACCATATCCAAAGCATTAAATTATATAATAGCCATTTGTTCAAAAGCATTTATAATAGCATAAGATCCATTCCTAATAGCAAAAGATCCATTTCGAGGAGGTTCGTGACACCTTACCATTATAGTAAGCTTACAACTTCAAAGATATGTATTTTTAACATTTTAAAAAACATAACAAATCTATTTACTTAGAGTAAGTCTACATATTTGTTATAATGCAACAACATTAGATAAAAAAATTATATTCCTATGTATCCTTTTGATAATTTATTTATCCCATTAAAACAAATTTAATTATCTCGTGTATGGTTAGAAAAATTGCTAACAACCTATGATTTCTCACAAAATTCATAAGAAATTATGGCCTATTATTTTTTTTTAACTTCTTGGCGTCAAGAAACTCATTGACTCATGGTAAGATTGTTCATAATTTTCTCACTAGAAAATTGGCCAAAGGTGAAAACAAAAGAGAAATGTAGTAAAATATTTTAAAAAATATTTCTTCTCATTTCTTCTCTCCAGCTATGTGGAAATTCTTCTAAGAGTTCAAAACAACAACTGTAAACTACTTTTCTTGATTGTGTCAAATATTAGACAACAGTTCAAGGAGATGTGAGATTATTTCTATAGATTGTTTTTAGGTATTCCTCCCAAAACAACTAGGGTTTTGTTAGGATATTATTTCATATTATTTTTATTCTTTTCAAGCATGTTGGCTAGGTCATCTGACTAACTAGTTATTTTTTTTCCTTCCTATTAATAAATGTAGATGGTTTCTTTAGATGATGGAATTGCCACAAGTAATAATATTCTTAATTTAAGTGGAATCTAACAAACTCCTTCATCTATATCCTTAGGTCCAAAGTATGAGGTTGAGAGAAACTTGTTAAATCATGTGTTTTATAAATACTATGGCAAGGAAAATCATGGAGGCATCCATCATCTCAAATTTTATGTCATCAAACAATTGGTACATGAAGGTGAAGGTTTGGTTGTCCATGAAAGAGGTTAGAAAAATCAAGCATAAAAGGACAAGAATTACAATGGGACATGGAATGGGACCTTGGGGATTTTTGGAGGGGGGATGAGACTATACATGATGATGTTGATATCAAAATCAAAGAATCTATTTTAGCCCTCATTGTAATGTCCTACCCCTTTCGAAGACAAAAAAAAATTGCCACCAAAAGAGCCAGGTTTCGATCTTGGGTTCCAAACTGAAAACTTGAGTGTCTTGTTTGCTGATTTGGGTTATTCAGTGTTTTGTATGTTTGGAGATCATATGAACATTAAATGTACTAACTCCAATTTTCAAATATCATATTAAATCATGAATTTTCAACAAGACATTTTGACAAACATTTGTCATGCATACTCAGAAATAAGAGGGCAACTCTCAATAATTGATCACAACTTGAAAAATATCAATCCAAATGCTACCAAATTCGAACACTAGCTTCTTACAATATAGATAAACAAACCCAATAAAGGAAATTACATTTAAAGGAGTATACCCAGAATTGTGAAGGTCTGATACAGATCTTGAAATGTTCATCAACACACATAAATCTTCATTTTTTTATCATAAAATCCAATTTACAAACTTCTCCAACATACAACTTATGTTTTTGAATGCCCTTTTTGGAGACAATAACAAAGCATGTAAGAAATCCTCCAAATACTAGGCGTTTTGACCTAGGCAAGCAACTCGTCCCCAAAGAAATGTACGGCCATGCCAAGAGCAGGTACGACTGCTAATAAACACTACAAAAAACTAATGAAAGTCTCCAAAACCTATAGAAAAGGTGACGGTTAGGTCTGTAGTTACAAGTAGATCTCAAAATTCAACAAACCATTGTTGAGTGTGCATCCAAATCACTCTATTTTGGCCCTAGATGGTACGACCAATTGAAGGAGTGAAGTGCAAATGAAATGGAACAAACCCTCTCCAATATGCTCAATAATATCTAAAAATATCACCTTTATCAGCTCAATTGCATCCACTGAGTATGAATTCTCATTAACCAATATAAAGGTATCTTTCAACCTCAAGATATGGTGTCCTTGTATGTGGTTTTTGTCACAATACAAGCCTAGAATGACTGAAATCTTGCAACCTGCAAGTCTCACATAATAAGCTTCAATAATAATAGTCAAATATGTCACAATAAACTCTTCAATGCCACTTTTATCCTTTCCCAAAGCTGGTTGATCCATTCACTTCTTGAATGTGGGATAATTTGTCTTTCCAAATGCTACGTTGCACCTTGAAGGCATTCTTTTTACCATAAATTGTAATATATTTCACTTATTACTTTCCAAGGAGACCATACCACTTTTATGACATTAGAAATATGAACTTTATAAAATCCCCTTTAATTCAAGTGGTTACATGACCCCTTTTAAGATTAAATTAATGCCCAACATTAATATATTTAACTTTTATATTTAAATATAACATTATAAATCTTCGGCATTAAAATTATTGCTCTCCCAACATCCAACCACCAAACAACTTATGGAAATGGATACCCATTAAGTTGAAGATGCCAGTCGTACTTTTTATTTCTTGAGAATCCAACCCTAACTAACTTACTAAAAATAGTAAGTCTCTAAAAATACTACCAAAATGGTCCTAAAAGCTGACAACTATGAATGCAGATCGTCCAAAAATATCTCCATAACACCTAGTGGTTCCTAAACACTCGACATTGCCTACGAAACCTTATGAATAAGCAAGTCCATATTACGCTCTGTTAGCTGACTAGGATGGGGACATTATAGTCCTCCCTCCTCGAGATTGCTTGTCCTCAAGCAATCCAATCTCATAACATGACAATCTCAAAAATAATTGCCATGCAATCCCTAGATCCCAGATGAACCGATGAGATTCATATCTTCAACTAAGATAAATCCTACACTACTGACCCTCTAGAAGTGTCTTCTCATGTAGTCCTCTATCCATAAGTGCAATTAGTCTTTGAAATAGTTCAACCAACTCATAAGTAAACTGCTCTCCATAATCCCGATCAAGCTCTATCACCACACTAAAATCGAGCATATCCTCTAAGTCCCAAATCAAAATCCTATTAGAACTAACACGCTGATACTGCACCACTCTTATCAAAACCATAAGGTCATAGTAACACAACTGCACACACCTCATCTGTATTCTCAGAATGAAAACACCCCAAAATAGACTAAAATCCGATGTGAGAGGACAAGTAAATCAAGGATGGTAAGTTGAGAAGATGTTGGAATAAACCCCCCAACTGATATTCACACAATGACATTGAGAGGGGGGGGTGAATCAGTGTAACTATTGATATTCAAATCTACAACATTTAAAAATGAAGCAAAGAGAACTAGAAAATAAGAAATGCAAATTGAACAAGAGAGCACACCACAACACTCAATATACCGAGGTTCACCAATTTGGCTACTCCTAAAAAATAACTGTTTGGACTCCAATCCAAATCCAGTCTTTGCAAAATACCAATTTTACAAATACTTTACCAGCATCTACTGGAAGGAGCACCAACCCCTTAGTTTTTTTTTGCAACAGATGGGAGCACCAACCCCTAGTACCAAGCACCAACTTGGACTGCAATTCTGAGCAATTTAAAATGACATAAAAATGTCTTCACTTCTTACACAACCCTGACTGGTCTGCAATTAAACAAACTCTGCACACTCTCACGACTCTGCTAATTTCTCTCTTGGCTCTCTTCTAACCCTCTTTTCACAACAATTTCCATTAAACAGTAGCAACTTAATTCTCTGCACGTTTGTCCTTTTATAACCCCTTTTTCTCATAGAGACTCTTCATCTTCTTTTTCTTTTCAATCCTGCATGCAGTCGAATAACATACTTTGACTGTTCGAATTCTTTTCTCCTGTCCATAAGTGGCTGTTCGAATCCTTGCAAATACGGCTGTTCAAATGCTGCACAAATGTCTGTTCGAAAGCGTTTTATGTTCTTCATATTTTGCTGTTCGAATTTTGCAAATACAGCTTTTCGAATACATATGCGATCCTTCGAATGCTTTTCAATCATGCATATACAGCTGTTCTAGTGCATGTTCAACACCTGTCAATGTGTAACTGCAGATCTGAATTCAGTTACTTCTTACGTAACTAGCCGCATGATTTTCCTATATGCTTTTTCGACACGTGTCACCTTGCATGTTCCTTCAGCATTTACCAGCCAAACTGTTACCTGTCGCGATATCGCGACATTTCTGCCCATTTGACTTTTTTTGGGCTATTGACTGCGAAAACCTGACATGTCATGATATCGTGACATTTTCCACCTCCTCTACCTTGTATTGGCATGCACTTGCAAAAATGGAACATGTCACGAAATCGTGACACTTTGCGCTTCCGTACACCCTCCTTTGCTTGAAGCCACAAAAATGGAACATGTCACGAAATCGTGACACTTTGCGCTTTCGTACACTCTCCTTCGCTTGAAGCCGTGAAAATGGAACATGTCACAAAATTGTGACACTTTGTGCTTCCGTACACCCTCCTTCGCTAGAAGCCGCAAAAATGGAACATGTCACGAAATCGCAACACTGCGCTTTCGTACACTCTCCTTTGCTTGAAGCCGTGAAAATGGAACATGTCACGAAATCGTGACACTTTGTGCTTCCGTACACCCTCCTTCGCTAGAAGCCACGAAAATGGAACATGTCACGAAATCACATCTTTTTCTCCTTGGTGCTTCTAGTTCGAACCTGTCGCGAAATCGTGACACTTATTCGTCCGTACCATCCTTCTTGCTATTTGTCATGAAATCACGACATTTTTCCTTGCAGGCTCTTTTTCTCATACATGTCACGAAATCGCGACAATTATCCTTGAACTTTCTCTCTCTTCGGCCATGTCGCGAAATCACGATAATTTAGCTTACACCTTCTCTCTCCTCGGCCATGTTGCGAAATAACGACAATTTTGCTTGCACCTTCACTCTCCTCGGCCATGTCGTGAAATCACGACAGTTTGGTATGCATTTTATATCTCCTCCGTTATGTCACGAAATCGTGACACATTTTCTCTCTCCTCAGTGAAAACTCGACATGTCGTGATATCACGACATTTTGGCATGCATTTTCTCTCTCATCCGTTATGTCACGAAATCGCAACACATTTTCTCTCTCCTCAGTGAAAACTCGAAATGTCGCGATATCGCGACATTTTGGCATGCATTTTCTCTCTCCTTCGTTATGTCATGAAATCACGACACATTTTCTCTCTCCTCAGCTAAAACTCGACATGTCGCGATATCATGACATTTTGGCATGCATTTTCTCTCTCCTCCGTTATGTCGCGAAATCACGACACATTTTCTCTCTCCTCAGCGAAAACTCGACATGTCGCGATATCACAACATTTTGGCATGCATTTTCTCTCTCCTTCGTTATGTCGCGAAATCGCGACAGAAAACATGTCGCGATATCGCGACAGTTTTTTTACTTGTCTTTTTCTGTAAATTTTTGAGTCTGGGTCACTTCTGCTTTCCTACAAATTCACTGTACTTGATCTGACTGACTTCAGAATTCTTGTCCATTGCTTCAACTACATCAATTTTTGTCTGTGTTGACAACAATGACAATTTTGCTGCACCTTGCTCAACAATCTCCCCCTTTGGAATTGTTGGCAACACTCATACATTCTCCTGTAATTCTTCTCCCCCTTTGACAATAATACCAAAGGGCTGCTGTAACCACTCTCAGACAAATATTGTTATAGTTAGCAAAAATCATAAATATAAGCAAAACTATAAGTATAGGCATAAATGCACCCCTTGAGAATGTGATCCCAAATGATAGTCAGTTATTGGGAATTGTGACCACTCCCAACTTATTTCGAAGGTACTCAAAAACATACTTGGGTAATGGTTTTGTGAATATATCAGCTACTTGTTCTGTATTTGGAACAAAATCCAATTGGACCTCTCCTTCTGCAACTTTATCCTTCAAGAAATGATACCAAATTGCAATATGTTTGGTTCTAGAATGCATAACTGGATTCTTGGATATGTTGATAGCACTAGTGTTATCACATTTAATTGACATTGGCTCTTTGAAATGAATACCAAGATCTTTCAACATTTGTCTCATCCATAATATCTGTGTACAACATGCTGTTGCTGCAATGTATTTTGCCTCTGCAGTGGATAGAGAGACTGATTCTTGTTTCTTGCTGTGCCAAGCTACCAACTCGTCTCCAAGATAAAATGCTCCTCCACCGGTACTCTTTCTGTCATCAATACTTCCCGCCCAATCTGCATCGGAATATGTAATCAAAGTGAAGTCTTTACCTTTTGGGTACCACAACCCATAATCCATAGTACCCTTGAGGTACCTGAAGATCCTCTTTACAGCTGTCACATGGGTTTCTTTGGGACTAGCCTAAAATCTTGCAACCATGCATACTACCTATAATATATCTGGTCTAGTGGCTGTTAAATATAGCAGGCTTCCAATCATAGACCTGTACATTGTTTGATCTACATCTGGAGATTTATCATCCTTGCTCAACTTGCAGCCTGTTGTCATGGGAGTGCTTACAGGTTTACTATCTTCCATTGTGAACTTTTTCAGCATTTCTTTTACATATTTAACTTGAGAAATAAAAATGCCCTTTTCATTTTGATTGACCTACAATCCTAGGAAATAAGAAAGTTCACCAATTATAGACATCTCAAATTCTTTCTTCATTTTAGTTGATATGTCTTTGCAATATTCATCCATGTTGCTACCAAATATTATATCATCTACATAAACAACAAGAACAATAAGATGCCCCTTCTCTGTTTTGACATATAAATTGCTATCCACCAAACCTTTCTTGAACCCTTGTTTAATTAGATAGTTATCCAGTCTTGCATACCATGCTCTAGGTGCATGTTTCAAACCATATAATGCTTTATTTAACCTGCAAACAAAATCTGGATTGTCACCAAGTTGGAAGCCATATGGCTGTTCAATGTAAACCTCTTCTTCTAGTTTTCCATTTAGAAATGCTGATTTTACATCCATTTGATATACTTTGAATTTTTTATGGACTGCTAAAGCCAGAAACATTCTGATTGCCTCTAGTCTGGCTACCGGTGCAAAGGTTTTCTCAAAATCAATGCCTTCAACCTAAGCATAGCCTTTATAGACCAATCTTGCCTTATTCCTGACAACCTATCCATATTCATTTAACTTATTTTGAAAAATCCATTTAGTGCCAATTATGTTTTTATTTGTTGGCCGTGGTACTAATTCCTAGGTATTGTTTTTCTCAATCTGATCTAGTTCTTCATTAATTGCCTTCATCCAACTTTCATCTGTGCTTTCTTCAGCAACATTTTTAGGTTCAATGCTAGATAACAGAGAATAGTTTTGCACTGCTGCTCTTCTTGTCTGAATACCATCTGTGGGATCCCCAATAATATGTTCACTGGGATGATTTTTCTGCCAGTTGCCTGTTTTAAATTTCTTATTTTCTTCTTCTTCTGTGTTAGTTTTTACAACATCTGGATCAATTTTTTGATTCTTATCTGTTTCCTTTTCATCATCACCTTCAATGACTTCTTCATAAATAGGGTAGTTTTCTTGATAAGTAATTTCTTGTTCTCTACCTTCATCAACTTTCACATCAGCACTCTCAACAATTTTCTTTAGCCTCTTGTTGTAACATGTGTAGGCTTTGCTTTTTGTTGAGTAACCAAGAAAGATACCTTCATCAGCTCTATCTTCAAATTTACCGAGATTATCTTCAGTCCATTTGATGTAGCACTTGCTGCCAAATACTTTGAAATGCCTTGCTGTTGCCTTTCTACCGAACCACAACTCATAAGGTGTTTTGCTTTCATGTGGTCTTAGCATGCACCTTTTTTGAATGTAAACTGTAGTATGTACTGCCTCTTTCCAAAATCTGTTAGCTACTTTGTTCTCAGTCAGCATTGTCCATGCCATTTCCTGCACTGTCCTATTCTTCTTTTCTACAACACCATTCTGCTGAGGTGTCCTAGCTGCTAAATACTGTCTTCTTATCCCATATTTTTGACAGTATTCTACAAATTCTTTCGAAATAAACTCTCCTCCTCTGTCTAATCTTAGGCATTTAATCCTTTTTCCATTTTGATTTTCAACCTATTTTTTAAAAATCTTAAACATCTCAAAAGCATCTGATTTCAGCTTTAAAAATAATACCCATGTCATCCTGGAGTAGTCATCTATTAACAACATAAAGTATTTGTCACCATTTATGCTTTGTGTTCTCATGGGTCCACACAAATCAGTATGAATTATCTCCAATGGTTTGCTAGTGAAGTATTCCTTTGATTTAAAAGTGGATCTAGTTTGCTTCCCTTTTTGACATGAAGCACAGATGCTATTTACTGGTTTGCCAATGGTTGGTATATATCTTACTGCCCTTTTTGAACTTATTTTTGCCAGATTGTAAAAACTAATATGACCGAGCCTCTTGTGCCACAACCAATTTTCATCTTCTTGTCCAATCAAGCATGTTCCTTCTACAGTTTCTGAGAGAGTATATAGATTACCAGAAGTCCTAGATCCAGTGGCTATCAGCTTCCCACTATGTGCTTTTCTCACTTCACAACCCTGCTTCTTAAAAATGACTTCATGACCTTTGTCATAGATTTGACTTACACTCAGCAAGTTATGCTTCAGACCAATCACAAACAAGACTTCTTTTGATTTTATCTTTCCATCACTGATCTTGACTGATCCCTTTCCAACAATCTTTGCTCCATCATTATTTCCAAATTTCACAGAACCACCTTCATAATTCTGTAAATTCTTGAATTTTTGCTTGTCACCTGTCATGTGACTGGAGCATCCACTGTCAAGTATCCATGGTGCAAATTTGTCTTGTGCTTTAAAAGTAGTCTGAACAATCAAAGATTCATTTTCTTTCCATTCTGGTTTGATGATAGATTTGGCTACTTGTTTTGCCTTTGTCCTTTCATTAGCATGTGCCTATTTTTTCAAGAAATTTCTTGTTTTGTTTCAACCCACTTGGTTGAGATTTTCTACCTTGATAATTATTTGATGCAAAAGTGCTTCTACATTTTCTAGCAATATGTCCAAAATTATGATAATTATAACACTCAACTGCATAATTCATTAAAGGAGAAAAAACATTTCTACTGGTGAAATTCCTTTGAGATACATTATGCTTGTAATCTGAAATCTTATGGCCATAAGCATTGCATTTAAAACAATAACCAGAAAAGGAATGATTAAAATTGGGTGCAGGTCTTTGCCAGTTTGAAGTCGGAGCCATGAATCTTCTCCTTCTTGGATGTGTGACTTTTGTGAATCCATATTTGTCAGTATTCTTCTTGAGTCTGGCATTATTGCTTTCTTTGGCATGATTTATTTTTTCTAGGTCAACCCTGATCTTTTCTTCTTTCTTTATGGGTTCTACATTCAAGGCCTTTGAACCCTTTGATGATTCTCCTTCATCGAAGCCTAAACCAAATTTGATGCCGGAAGGCCTTTGGTTATTTAACATTTTATCCAGATTTACAGTACTTTCTTCAAACTTATGAAAACAGCTCAATTTTCTCTTCATCTCCTCTAGCTGCATCCTTAACTTAACAATGTCTTCCTCTAGCTTGCTGCATTCAACTGTCTTTACAGTTAATTGTTCATCAAGAACTTCAGACATTTTCTTGAATTCCTCTGTCCGTATTTTTAAACTGTTTATTATGTCGTTGGCATCCTCTAGTTTTCTTGAAAACTTTTTGTTCTTTTTCCTTTCTACACTCAACTCTTCAAGTGCAACAACCAATTCTCCTTCCAGATAAACTTCAGCCTCATCTTTAAAGCTTTCATTACCTTCATGATTTTCTTCTGTTATTTCCTCTTCAAGTGCCATAAATAGAGCTTCACCTATTTCTTCTTTAGAATCCTCACTTGAGATTTCTTCAGAAGAGCTGAAATTCTTGGATATGAAGCTTTTCTTCTTGAAGTTGTTCTTTCTAAAATTTTGTTTCTTCTTCCAGTCACCTTTTTCTTGGAGTGACCCTTCACCATTTTTGGTTTTCTCATGCATTGGGCATTTGGCTGCAAAATGACCGACTCCTCCATAATTGAAGCACTTGAATGGTAGCTTTCCTCTATATTTTCCTTTTCCCTTTGTGTGTTTTTGAACAAAATTTGCTTCTGTTTAAACCAGTGTCTCTTCATCCTCAGATTCATGTTCAGTTTTTGTATTCTTGTGTGCTTTAAAAGCAGCTTCTCTGTCTATAGGCTTGGTTTGTCCTATTCTCATTTCGTATGCTGTCAAGGAACCATGCAGCTCATCCATGCTAAAACTGTTTACATCTTTTGCCTCTTCTATTGTCGAAAATTTGGAGTTAAATCGTTTGTGAAGGGTTTTGAGAACCTTTTTCACAACAACTACATCATCCATTTCTTCATCGAGTCCTCTGATTGCATTGATGATTCCATTGACTCTCAGCATATAGGCCTCTATGTTCTCATCTTCCTTCATTTGTAATGCTTCGAATTGAGTTCAACGAGTTTGCAACTTGGCCTCCTTGATCTTGTTGTCTCCTTCATGGATGCTCTTTAGTTTATCCCACATGTCTTTTGTCGATTTGTAGCTCATGACTCTTATCAATTCACTGTCTACAAGTCCACACATTATGGCATTCTTAGCTTTGGAGTTGTTCTCAATTTTTTTCTTCTCAGTAATATCTGTTGGAGTAGTGGGTGCTGTGTATCCACTATCTACAGAATCCCAAATGTCATATCCCAACGCACTCAGATATGTTTACATCCTGAGTTTCCAGAAAGTGTAATTAGTTCCATCAAACAAGGGAGCTTTGTTGGATGAGAATCCTTCACCGCTTGCCATTGTTTCTTCCAAGATCACCTTAGCTGATTAAGCTTGTTCAAGGAACCTTGCTCTGATACCAATTGATATTCACACAATGACACTGAGAGGGGGGGTGAATCAGTGTAACTATTGATATTCAAATCTACAACATTTAAAAATGAAGCAAAGAGAACTAGAAAACAAGAAATGCAAATTGAACAAGAGAGCACACCACAACACTCAATATACCGAGGTTCACCAATTTGGCTACTCCTCAAAAATAACTGTTTGGACTCCAATCCAAATCCAGTCTTTGCAAAATACCAATTTTACAAATACTTTACTAGCATCTATTGGAAGGAGCACCAACCCCTTAGTTTTCTGCTGTAACAGATGGGAGCACCAACTCCTAGTACCAAGCACCAACTTGGACTACAATTCTAAGCAATTTAAAATGACATAAAAATGTCTTCACTTCTTACACAACCCTGACTGGTCTACAATTAAACAAATTCTGCACACTCTCACGGCTCTGCTAATTTCTCTCTTGGCTCTCTTCTAACCCTATTTTCATAGAAATTTCCCTTAAACAACAACAACTTAATTATCTGCACGTTTTTCCTTTTATAACCCCTTTTTCTCATAGAGAATCTTGGTCTTCTTTTTATTTTCAATCCTGCATGCAGTCGAATAACATACTCTGACTGTTCGAATTCTTTTCTCCTGTCCATAAGTGGCTGTTCGAATCCTTGCAAATACGACTATTCAAATGCTGCACAAATTTTTGTTCGAAAGCGTTTTATGTTCTTCATATTCGGCTATTTGAATTCTGCAAATACAACTTTTTGAATACAGATGTGATCCTTCGAATGATTTTCAATCATACATATACAGTTGTTCTAGTGCATGTTCAACACCTGTCAATGTGTAACTGCAGATCTGACTTCAGTTACTTCTTACGTAACTGGCCGCATGATTTTCCTATATGATTTTTTGACACGTGTCACCTTGCATGTTCCTTCGGCATTTACCAGCCAAACTGTTACCTGTCGCGATATCGCAACATTTCTACCCATTTGATTTTTTCTGGGTTGTTGATTGTGAAAACCTGACATGTCATGATATCACGATGTTTTCCACCTCCTCTACCTTGTCTTGGCATGCACTTGCAAAAATGGAACATGTCACGAAATTGCGACACTTTGCGCTTCCGTACACCCTCCTTTTCTTGAAGCTGTGAAAATGGAACATGTCACGAAATCATGACACTTTGCGCTTCCGTACACTCTCCTTCGCTTGAAGCCACAAAAATGGAACATGTCACAAAATCGTGACACTTTGTGCTTCCATTCACCCTCCTTCGCTAGAAGCCACGAAAATGGAACATGTCACGAAATCACGACACTTTGCGCTTCCATACACTCTCCTTCGCTTGAAGCTGTGAAAATGGAACATGTCATGAAATCATGACACTTTGTGCTTTCGTACACCCTCCTTTGCTAGAAGCCGCAAAAATGGAACATGTCACGAAATCACGAAATCTTTTTCTCCTTGGTGCTTCTAGTTCGAACCTATCGTGAAATCGTGAAACTTATTCGTCTGTACCATCCTTCTTGCTATTTGTCACGAAATCATGACATTTTTCCTTGTAGGCTCTTTTTCTCATACATGTCACAAAATCGCGACAATTATCCTTGAACTTTCTCTCTTCGGCCATGTCGCGAAATCGTGAAAATTTAGCTTGCACCTTCTCTCTCTGCGAAATCGTGATAGTTTGGCATGCATTTTCTCTCTCCTATGTTATGTCACGAAATCGTGACACATTTTCTCTCTCCTCAGCGAAAACTCGACATGTCACAAAATCGCGATAGTTTGGCATGCATTTTCTCTCTCCTTCGTTATGTTGTGAAATCGTGACACATTTTCTCTCTCCTCAGTGAAAACTCGACATGTCGCGATATCGTGACATTTTGGCATGCATTTTCTCTCTCCTCCGTTATGTTGCAAAATCGTGACATATTTTCTCTCTCCTCAGTGAAAACTCGAGCAAAAACTCGACATGTCGCGATATTGTGACATTTTGGCATGCATTTTCTCTCTCCTCCGTTATGTCGTGAAATCGTGACACATTTTCTCTCTCCTCAGTGAAAACTCGACATGTCACGATATCACAACATTTTGGCATGCATTTTCTCTCTCCTCTGTTATGTCACGAAATCACAACACATTTTCTCTCTCCTCAGCAAAAACTCGACATGTCGTGATATCGCAACATTTTGGCATGCATTTTCTCTCTCCTCCGTTATGTCGCAAAATCGCGACAGAAAACATGTCGCGATATCGCGACAATTTTCTTACTTGTCTTTTTTTGCTTTCCTGCAAATTCACTGTACTTGATCTGAATGACTTCTGAATTCTTGTCCATTGCTTCAACTGCATCAATTTCTGTCTGTGTTGACAACAATGACAATTTTGCTGCACCTTGCTCAACACCAACAACTCCCAAAAGCCAAAGCAACCGATCCATAACTAAAAAATATCTCTAATATTTTTGTTGACATAAGATTGGAGTTAATCGGTTGCTAATCCAAAACCAAACAATAATGACCCATGTGGGAGTCTAAACTAACTCCCACCACCAAATAGCCAATGTAAGTGACATCAAGGCATGATCTCCAAATATCACTAACCTCCATGGGCACACACCTCCCAGATCCCATGGACCAAAGAATATCCTAGCAGTTATGTCAACTGCCAACTCGGTGAAACAAAAACTAAACCACTGACAACTACCTAGTTACCAAATCCATATGTGGTCCTCTCTCATATCATCCGAACTAAGGAAAAATCTAAGATCCAACATCGAAATATCATAACTACATACAAGCAAATATTTGTTCAGCCATAACTCTATCTCTGCACTATTCATCATGCTAAACCAAACAATCATCCCAGCAATGAATCACCTTACCATCTAATGAAGAAGACATCTCATACCCCAGTGAAGTATACAACCCGCTATAACCATATTTCAACCCACCACTATGTGTCATCCAAAAAAAGGTCCACTCATATATGTGTGGGCTGAAATCAAAATGATTAGCATACCTCACTATACCATCCATAAATATTTCACGAATTGGCCTTCTGTGAAGATCCAAATAATCCTCTGAAGTATGACTCTTATCATCGTCATTAGAAACAAAGTTAGGAAGTGTATTATCATCAACAACACAAAATGAGGAAGGGGTATTCGTAAAAGAAAATACATCGTCACTCCGATCATACTCATACTACCCTAACTGAGTGAGCATGGAATCATCACCATTACTGATCAGTCCTTCCTCATGCCCAATCTCATTGGTCCCCTTAACCAACTACTTGACCACCATGGTCACCGAACTAGTCTCTAACTCCTGTGAAGTGGCTGCAACAGATGACTGATTTATCATTGTGTAAGGTGAGTGATGAGCTAAACTCAACTCAAGACAAAGCTCATCAATTTCCTCATATTTTCAAGTGAGCTCTCGGGGAGTCCTCTCTGCAGACTGAATAACATGATCCCTATCAGATTGTAACCTCAAGTAATTTGATTTGATTACATCTAATGCTCGCTTGATGGCCTACAAATCTATAGTAGTAGCTCCAATTGTCAACTGGTGTTGTCTCTCTAAGCTGGGTTTTCTGATAAAGGCATTCAAAAAACTCATGTGTGTTATTAAAATGTGTCAATGTGTGGACAACCTGCTCATCTGTAACCTGTATGTGATCCTGCAATGAACTGGAATCATCAACACAAAATAAAATCTTAGGTGTATCCTCCAATGCATAATGATCAATCTTAGGCCCTTTCACTACACTACACTCACCAACCTCATACTCTGAAGTGATGACATAACTATGCTCATCCTTTGAATCACCAACTACATCAACAACTGAATCCTCAACCACAAGATCAGTGTGCTCATCAATACACACATCTCCAATGTCCAACACACAAGATGAAGTGACCTCATCCTCATCAATTACTACTGTTACTTTATTTTTCCCATCAATACAAGAATCAACCTGAACCTCGATTATGCATGAAACATTCTCTAAATTTTCAACCTCCTTGTTGTCCTCTTCACTGTCCACAACTGTGCTTGGCTACAATGAGTCATTTCCCTTTGTCCCTATTTTTATTCCAACTGCTAATGGAGGCTTCAACCACTTAGGATGATGTTATATTATTATTGTAAAAAACTCATTTTGTTCTTGAAATTTTTGCATCAGCTCTATCATGAGTTCCTGGATAGTAGCCATTACCAACACACTACTGCAATTTTGTAATCCTCAGGATGGCAGGATAAGCTGAGCTTTGATACCACTGTAATGTCCTACCCCTTTCGAAGACAAAAAAAAATTTGCCATCAAAAGAGCCAGGTTTCGATCTTGGGTTCCAAAATGAAAACTTGAGTGTCTTGTTTGTTGATTTGGGTTATTCAGTGTTTTGTATGTTTGGAGATCATATGAACATTCATTGTACTAACTCCAATTTTCAAATATCATATTAACTCATGAATTTTCAACAAGACATTTTGACAAACATTTGTCATGCATACTCAGAAATAACAGGGCAACTCTCAAGAATTGATCACAACTTGAAAACTATCAATCCAAATGCTACCAAATTTAAAACACTAGCTTCTTCCAATATAGATAAACAAACCCAATAAAGGAAATTGCATTTAAAGGAGTATACCTGGAATTGTGAAGGTCTGATATAGATCTGGAAATGTTCATTAGCACACAAAAATCTTCATTTTTATCATAAAATCCAATTTACAAACTTCTCCAACATAAAATTTATGTTTTTGAATGCCCTTTTTGGATACAATAACAAAGCATGTAAGAAATCTCCAAAGACTAGGTGTTTGGACCTAGGCAAGCAACTCGTCCCCCGAGAAATGTACGACCATACCAGGAGCAGGTACGAATGCTAATAAACACTAAAAAAAAACAATGAATGTCTCCAAAGCTTGCAGAAAAGTTGGTGGCTAGGTCTGTAGTTGCAAGTAGATCTCAAACTTCAACAAACCATTGTTGAGTGTTCTTACAAATCGCTCTATTTTGGCCCTAGATGGTATGGCCAGCTGAAGGAGTGAAGTGCAAATGAAATGGAACAAACCCTCTCAAATCTGCTCAACAATATCTAAAAATATCACCTTTATCAGCTCAATTGCATCCATTGAGTATGAATGCTCATTAACCAATCTAAAGGTATATTTCAACCTCAAGATATGGTGTCCTTGTATGTGGTTTTTCCCACAATACAAGCCTGGAATGACTAAAATCTTGCAACCTGCAAGTCTCACACAATAAGTTTCAAGAATATAAGTCAAAGTTGTCACAATAAACTCTTCAATACTACTTTTATCCTTTCCCAAAGTTGGTTGATCCATTCACTTCTTGAATGTGGGATAATTTGTCTTTCCAAATGCTATGTTGCATCCTGAAGGTATTATTTTTACCATAAATTGTAATATATTTGACTTATTACTTTCCAAGGAGACCATACCACTTTTATGACATTAGAAATATGAACTTTATAAAATCCCCTTTAATTCAAGTGGTTACATGACCCCTTTTAAGATTAAATTAATGCCCAACATTAATATATTTAACTTTTATATTTAAATATAACATTATAAATATTTGACATTAAAATTATTGCTCTCCCAATATCCAACCACCAAACAACTTACGAAAACGAATACCCATTAAGTCGAAGATGCCAGTCGTACTTTCCATTTCTTGAGAATCTAACCCTAACTGACTTACTAAAAATAGTAAGTCTCTAAAAATACTACCAAAAATGATCTTGAAAGCTGACAACTGTGAATGCAGATTGTCCAACAATATCTCCATAACACCTAGTGGTTCCTAAACACTCGACATTGCCTACAGAACCTTTTGAATAGGCAAGTCCATATTACACTCTGTTAGCTGACTAGGATGGGGACATTACACTCATATTCAACAAGATAATGTTTGTGGAAATAGGAGAAGTGTGATACAAGCTTCCAACACAAGATAAACCATAAATCATAATACTACATGGGGAATGGGAAAGGTAAAGGAAGTAAAGATAACAATAGCTAATTATTGGTATTATTGAAATATTTTCTTTAATGATGAGATCAACCCCTATTGAGATATGTCAGTGAGGGGATTGAGCGAGTTTGAAAAATGAGTTAAGACACATTTGGAAAAATATTTAAGTGGATAATTGTTGAAGAAGTGTGTCAGAAAAATACATGTTCTTGTAAAAGAATAAAAAAATACATAAAGAAAAAAAGTATGTAACATTATTTATGATGGATGGATGGATACAAGAAACAACATGCTCTTGAACTTCATGGTGGCTTCATGTGGATGCCTCATCTTTTTAAACTCGGTTGGTACCTTGTGAGGGGTAAAGAATACACAATTGTTATTCAATTTTTTGGATGTCTTGCTAGAAATAGGAGTGGAGAATGTTGTCCAAGTAGTGATAGACAATACAACATATGTATATATGGGTAGACTTCTCAAGAAGAAGTGCCCCTCTATTTTTGGAGCATATGTGCTATCCACTGTATTGACTTCATGCTTGAGGATATTGGCAAAATGTCATGGGTCAAGACCTTGGTAGAAGAGATGAAGAACATTACATGATTTATCTAAAACCACACATGGGTACTTAGGTTTATGAGGGTGCATAATGACATAGGGTATTCTTTGCCTAGGAATCATTTTATTTACCCCCAATTTCATCACTATAGATCTCACTAACAACATCACCCACTTTGAAGCAAATGCTTTTAATCAAGGAATTTTCTCACTAACAACATTACCCACTTTGAAGCAAATGCTTTTAAGCAAGGAATTGTACACATCAATAATTAATTTAAAATATGAGGGGTAGTAGATATGGAGGTAAGTGTTTAATGATTCATTATGGGTGAGCATTCATAAAATTCTCTAGGTAATTACAATTTTCTTGTTGAGTTCAAATTTAAATTTTAAAATCTTATTTTATACTTTAGTATTACATTTTCTAAATTTTCAATATTTAGTATCTACTTGCAAGTGGCATAACCCATGACAAAAATTTGGTAATGGGCTATCTACATAAGGTAATAGATTGAGCTAAATAGGCCATTAAACATTATTATAGTGGTAAGTAATGCATGTTTGAACCAATTTGGTATATTATTGATAGGATATGGACAAGGTAAGTCCAAGGTAAGTCCATAAACCTATTCATGTTGTTGGGTGCTTCATAATTCCCAAAATCCTTTACACTAGTAGTCTTAGTTATGATGAAGAGGTTCAAGTAAGGTTCTATGCTTTTGTAGAGAGGATAATAGATAAACCTACCAAAATTTGCCTTATCAAGGGAGCATTTTTGCATCCTCCTTCACTAAAGAATCAAGGTCAAGATTTTAACCAGGTAAAACATTTAAACTTTTGAAGTTTAACATTTTTTTAAAATTTTTATGTAGTTTTTATCTTGTAGTTTTTAAATGTAAATTAATACTTTTAAAACTATTTTTTTGGTAGATTTATGGTGGGAGGACTATGGATCCAAAAAATCTACTCTATAGAGGATGGTTCTCAGCACCTTGAGTCAACCTTGAAACATTTTTGGGTATGAGCACAATTGTTCTTTATTTGAGGTTGTACACACCAAAAAGCACAATAGGTTGATCTAATAGCACCTCAACAACCCTTTGTTTGTGGAATAAAATCTTAGGCTTAGCACAAGACAAGTGGATTCTAGTGAACGTGATGCAACAAATTTAAAAGAGGAAGTTTTTGGAAGAAGGGGAAGTTTTCAGAATAGTATAGAACTATAGATAAAAGGGGAAGTTTTCAGAAGAATATAGAAAAAAAATAATAATAATAGAAGTTTTTGGAAGGATATAGAGCTATAGGGAAAAGCTAAAAGAAGTTTCTAGAGGAAGTAAAAAAATAGATAAATAAGTATATATAGAGCAGCAGTAAAGGGACAAAAGACCATTGAAGCTTGTAGTGAGAGAGATAGGAAGAATCAAAGATTGTATGTTGCCCATTTTGAATTAATACAAAACTTTTAGTATTTTCTTGTGCCTTGTGGTTTGTTGTGTATTTTGTGTGATTAACAACAAGGTATAAACCCTCTATTTTGTTTTTCATAGCATGTGCTTGCATCAGTTTGGTATCAAATCCTGGTTAGGTCTTGCGGAGAGAAACTATAACCAATAGACTTGGGTGAAAAAGACCAAGGTGAGGCCAATGAGAGAGATTGACTGGTAAGTGGTGAAAATTATACTTACGGGTGAAGTTAAAACGAGAAGAAACATTGCAACAATATGGCATAGTGGGGCAGAGTCAAAATAAGGGCACTAGGAAGAGAAGAATTGAATGAAATGGTGAGAACTTTCATAGCAAGATTAGATGCTATTGAGGCGGCACAACGTAGAGGAACATTTGTTGCAGAGGAAAGTGATGAGGAATCAAAATTTGAGGAAGTCCAAGGAGAGCAATTAGATAATGTCAGTGAAAGATTAATTTGGGCCATAGAAAAAATTGGAGGTAAACCCCGCGTTGAGGTCACTAGCTATGAAGGAAGTCTTGACCTAGACAATTTAATCAACTGGATCAGTGAAATGGATAGGTATTTTGACTTGGAATCTGTAGAAGATGACAAAAAAGTAAAATATGCAAGTTCAAGGCTGAAAGGTCATGCATTGTTGTGGTGGAATAACGTTCAAGATGAGAAGCAAAGGAAAGGAAATGAGAAAATTAAAAATTGGGATAAGATGGTATCCAGGATGAAATTCAAGTTCATGCCTGCTGATTACCAGGTGGGTCTATTCTGAAAACTACAAAATTTGAGGCAAAAAGAGATGAGTGTCCAAGATTACATGGAGGAGTTTTATAAATTATCCATAAGAGCTGGTCATGATGACTCAAAACTAGAAAAAGTGGCTAGGTACATTAATGGATTGCGGTATAACATTCAGGATGAAATCAACTTATTGGACATTAAGTCTGTAGAAATTGCATACCAGTATGCATTGAAGGCAGAGGAGAAATTAGTGAGAAAAATGAAGAGTAGCTCTAGAGGAAGAGGTAATTTAATGAGAGGAAGAGCTCAAGGAGGAGACAACCAGAGATCCCAGCCAAGAGAGGAAGGTAGCAGTCAAAAATTTTAGGCAAAGGATGAAGGAACCAGTCATACACATTATCAAGATATCGATACAAGAGGTGGATATTCAGCTAGAGGAAGAGGGTCTTATAATAGAGGGTCTCATAACAGAGGACAAGGTGAAAGTTTTAGAGGAAAATGTTTTATATGCAATCGGTTTGCTGGACACTGATCATTTGAGTATCCTAAAAATGCACCTATAGCTAGTCAAAGAGCACCTAAGGGCAAGGCTCATATTGCATATGAGGAGAAGCATGAAGGTAGGTCGTAGTGTACATCATCGGAGCACGGATAATAATTAGTCATGAGGTGGATTTTAGTGAAACCACCAGCAAAAAAGGAAGCTGAGCCTTCACAAAGGAGAAATTTATTCCGAATAATATGCAAGGCAGGGGGAAAATGTTGCAAAGTAATCGTGGACATCGGTAGTATGAATAATATTATGTCTAAGAAGATGGTGACCAAGATAGGATTGAAGAGGATGCCTCATCCTACACCCTACAAGGTGGGATGGCTACAAAAGGGGTACCAATTGGTAGTCAAAGAACAATGTCTAGTGAGTTTTAAGATTGGTAATTATTATGATGAAGTTTTATGTGATATAATGCCTATGGATGCTTGCCACTTGTTGCTCGAAAGGCTTTGGTAGTATGATAGGCATGTTGTCCATGATGGGAGAGAAAATACTTGCACCATATGGAAGGATGGAACAAATTTTAAGTTGAATATGTTGCAGGATAATCAAGAAGAGGTGGAACAGGAACACAAAGTAATATTGATAATAGGAAATGAATTTCTACAAATAAAAAAAATGAAGGGATGTGTTTGGTTGTGGTAGCTAAACCAACAGATGTAAAGGGTGAGAAAAGGAAGGAAGAATATCCGAAAGAGATCAGAAAATTGTTGGAGAAGTATGCGGATGTTATGTCAGAAGATTTGCCAAGTGGATTGCCACCTATGAGGAAGATCAACCATCATATGGACCTAATTTTGGGTTCAAGCCTACCTAACAAGGCTGCATACAGGTTGACACCACAGGAAAATGAAGAAATCCAAAGACAAGTACAGGAGTTGCTAGATAGAGGTTTGATAAGAGAGAGTTTGAGTCCATGTGCAGTACCAGCCGTACTTGCACCGAAGAAGGATGGAAATTGGAGAATGTGTACGGATTCAAGGGCAATCAATAAAATAACAATTAAGTACAGGTTCCCATTACCGAGAATGGATGATCTTATGGATAGTTTGGGTGGAGCTCAATACTTTACGAAGATTGATTTGAAGAGCGGATATCATCAGATCAGAATTAGAGAAGGGGATGAATGGAAAACCACATTCAAGACCAATGATGGATTGTACGAGTGGTTGGTCATGCCTTTCGGATTGACAAATGCACCCAACACGTTTATGAGATTGATGAATGAGGTCCTAAAGCCATTCACAGGTAAGTTTGTAATTGTCTATTTGGATGATATTTTTATTTTTAGCAAGACTAAAGAGGAGCATTTGGAGCATGTTAGGATGGTGTTAGATAAGCTGAGGCAGGAAAAATTATTGATAAATTTAGGAAAATTTAGCTTCATGAAGGAGGAGATGGTTTATTTGGATTTTGTGATATCGAAGGATGGACTGAAAATGGATCCAGTAAAGGTGAAAGTGATTGCAAATTGGCCTTCATCGAGGAGCACATTTGAAGCTAGAAGTTTTCATGGTTTGACTAGTTTTTACAGGAAGTTTATAAGAAATTTCAGCGGAGTATGTGCACCTATTATGAAAACTTTTAAGGAGAAAAATAATTTTTTTGGACAGATGAAGCAGAAAGAAGTTTCTAGCATTTGAAGAGGAGGATTACGGAGCAGTCTATATTGGCTTTAGCAGATTTTAATAAAGTATTTCAAGTAGATTGTGATGCAAGTGGTACAACTATTGGAGGTGTTTTAAGTCAAGAAGGTAGACCTATAGCTTATTCAGCTAGAAGTTAAATGAAGCCAAGCGAAAGTATTCGGTATATTATCAATATTTTTATGCTATCATCCAAGAGTTGAAGAAATGGAGGCACTATTTGTTGCCCAAAGAATTTGTTTTATACATGGATCATCAAGCGCTACAATATATAAACAACCAAGGTAAGTTGAATCAAAGGCATTTAAAATGGGTTGAGTACATGCAAAATTTCACTTTTGTGTTGAAGCATAGGAGCGAAAAGTCAAATAAGGTAGATGATGCATTGAGTAGAAGGAGTCTTTTGATGACTGAAATGAGCTTAGAAGTGATTGGATTTGATGCAATCAAATATTTGTATAAGACTGATCCAGATTTCATGAGGGTATGGAAGGCATGTGAGAATCCTCTAATGGAGGATAGGACACCGTGGCTAGATTATTTTATCCAGGAAGGACTGTTGTTCAAAGGGAAGCAACTATGTATACCACATAGTTCGATGAGGGAGAATTTATTGAAAGAAAAGAATGGCGGGGGACTTGTTGATTATTTTTGCATAGATAAAACATTGGCCATGAGTGAAAATTATTATTGGCCTAAGATGATAGTCGATGTGAAGAGATATGTATAGGGATGTAGGATATGCCAACATGCAAAAGGAAAGAGTCAAAATACAGGGTTGTACAAGCCATTTCCTATTCCATAAAAGCCATGGGAAGCTATAAGTATGAATTTTATGCTTGGATTTCCTAGGATAGTGAAAGGTATGGACTCCATATTTGTTGTTGTTGATAGATTTAGCAAAATGGCGCATTTTGTGGCTTGTAGAAAATGTAATGATGCCACACATATAGCTGATTTATTCTTCAAAGAAGTAGTGAGATTGCACGGGTTGCCAATAAGCATTATTTTGGATAGAGATACTAAATTTGTAAGTCACTTTTGGAGAACATTGTGGAAGAAACTGGGAACAAAGCTGAGTTTTAGTTCCGCTTATCACCCTCAGATGGATGGGCAAACAGAGGTTGTCAATAGGAGTTTGGGAAATCTATTGAGGTGTCTTGCAAGTGACAAACCAAAATAGTGGGATTTGGCATTAGCACAGGATGAGTTTGCATACAATGATTTAGTAAATAGGAGCACCAAAAAAACACCATTTTAGATTGTGTATGGATATAGCCCCAGAGGAGTTTGTGAATTGAGATATATAGCAGATTTGAATAAGAGGAGTGCTGATGCTGAGGAGTTTGTGGAGGCAATACATGAGATGCAGAACGAGGTAAGAAAGAGGCTGCAAATAAGTACCAAAAAGTACAAACAACATGCATATTTGAAAAGAAGAGAAGTCAGTTTTTAGGTTGGAGATGTGGTATATGCTTACCTGAGGAAGGAAAGGTTTTCGAAGGGAGAATATAATAAGCTGAAGTCAAAAAAATTGGGCCATGTAGAGTGCTGAAGAAATTCGGAGATAATGCTTATGAGATAGAATTGCCGGATGGAATTGGGATTTCTCCAATCTTCAATGTTGTGGATTTGTATGCTTATCCAAACTTAGCTATAGAGGATAACCACATAGAACAAGCTGAAAAGGTCCATTGGGAGCAGAAAATGCCTAAACAACAAGAGGAAACAATCGAAGACATCATAGATAAAAGAGTGTATGGGAAGACCAGGGAAAGAGAATATTTTGAATATTTGGTTAAGTGGAGTAACAGGCCATTCGAGGATGAAACATGGATGAAACTAGTTGAACTAGAAAATTTTGGGCACACAGTCGAAGAATATCAAGCCTTGGATGCGAAGAATATCAAGCCTTGGCATGAGCAGGAGCTCATGCTAAAAATTTTTCTTACCCCGGGAGAATGACGTAGGAGCTCATGCTAAAAATTTTTCTTACCCCGGGAGAATGATGCAGGAGCTTTAAAAGGGAAAGTTTCTAGAAGAAGGGGAAGTTTTCGGAATAATATAGAACTATAGATAAAAGGGAAAGTTTTCGAAAGAATATAGAAAAGAAAATAAAAAATAATAATAGAAGTTTCCGAAGGATATAGAGCTATAGGGAAAAGCTAAAAGAAGTTTCTAGAGGAAGTAAAAAAATAGATAAATAAGTATATATAGAGCAGCAGTAAAGGGAAAAAAGACCATTGAAACAAAAGACCATTGAAGCTTGTAGTGAGAGAGATAGGAAGAATCAAAGATTGTATGTTGCCCATTTTGAATTAATACAAAAATTTTAGTATTTTCTTGTGCCTTGTGGTTTGCTGTGTATTTTGTGTGATTAACAGCAAGGTATAAACCCTCTGTTTTGTTTTTCATAGCATGTGCTTGCATCAGAACCCTATGAGGTAATTGAATTCGATGAGCTAGATCTACTATATGATTGGATTACCAGGAGTAAAACAGATATCATACCTAAGAAGCCTTCAAATTATCCATAAATTCAAAGTCAAGGCCAATCATCTAAAACAAAAAGAGAAAAAAAAAAAAATTAAATTTTTTTCCATATTATAAAATGTTACTTTTCTAAAATATATTTGGTTGGAATTACTAATTCATAAACTACAATTATACTCATTTCTAATATAAAATCAATTTTTACACAATGGTCCATCCAATTTGATTTGAAAGGGCTTTGGTCTCATAATTGTATTGATTGCATCTTTTACTCTTAATATAAAAAGAAAAAATTAACAAAAAATGGTAGCCTAAGATTTTCCACAACTTCCGAAAGGTCATCTAGGCTTTCATTCTTCCGAAAATGGAATATATGCGCATTAAGTTCAATCGGCTATTGCACAGAATTTGTCCATTTAAATAGGGAACCCGAACGCGTGGTAGTGAAGATCTCATTCCTGCTTTCACTGTATCTCAGTGCAGTTAGTCCTTTCAACGCTGCAGACGTATTTGCATTAGTCGGAGATATCGTCCCCAAACTTTTCCCTGTCAGAAGGCTGCTAATATGGATCGTACATGGTGCTATGTCCATATTCTCATCCTCTTTAAAATATGCAGACAAAAGTATAGCAAACTTCATCAGATATCACAAAAAACTTAATCATCTGAAAATACACACAATATTTATTTGTTATTACATACCATCACTTTCAGAATCAACGTTATTGTTATAGGTGTATGCAGAAAATAAAATATCGCCGTCCTCCGTAGTACTCTGTATTTCAAAATAACTTGGATCGGAGAGTACCGGGTGGTTCTCAAGTGTGGCCACATGTTTCCCATCTACACTCCATATCTCTCTTCGTTCCGCAAGATTGACCAAAAACGTCTGTGTCTTGGGAAGAACAACTGTGGCGAAAAAATCTCCAAACAAATCAATATTTGTTTGCATTGCAGTCACAGGATTTTCTTCAGCAACCACATTAAGTAACTGTAAACCTCTGTCCTGCCATTTTATGAGTAATGTCATATCACATAGGCAAAACTCCGGCCATCCCATACGATAAAGTCGGATCTCTTTGATAAACCTACCATCCTTTTTCGAATAAACCCAGATGTCATGCATATTTCCTGATTTCATGAGCATGGCCTCGTTCCACGTGCTGGACGCCAGAAGGGATAAATTAAAAAATAAAATATTGTATGTGAATTTCGACTATGAACGTTGAGAAGCGTTTCTAAGCGCAAGGCTAATACTTTCCGAGTTCTATGAGACCCTTGGACTGTATTGTTGAAATGTGGTTGCCGCTATCCAGATCGTAAACATCGAAACTGAAAAAAGTAAACAAAGAATGAGTAAAAATGTCTGTTAATAACTTCATATTTATTTCTATCTAAAAATGCAACCATATAGAAGGAAATATAAAATAGAGTTCGTTACGGCTAACCATATCGATAACCAATAAAACTGATAACTGAAGAAACCGGTTATAGCGTTTAATGAATAACGGCCAGTAATCATAAAATAAGAACTATGAAAATCGAAAAAGAACATAGTAAAACGATATTGTATGGTCTGGACCTTAATTTTATAAGGGCAAACCCAAAGCAACAATATTTTGCAGGAGTTAGTTAAAAGAGACAGTCTTTCTTTCATGTGCACTAAAGATGTAAGTATGATCGAAAACCTCACTTAATTCACATTATCAATACCTGATAAAAGGGAATCCAGAGTAGACTTCAGGGTTCTTGAACTATCCTAATATCTTTACAATTTTCTAATTTGTGTTTGGAATGTTCAAGTATTACCGATTCTCATAGACATGTGGACCAAAAACCCTACGGTGAGAAAGACTAATCATGAAATAGAAATGCGTCTCTGATTGCTGTGCAAACACTTGCGTAGCTTCGCTTCTCCCATTTCCCTCCAAAATCGATCTGATTTTCAAGCACTGCATAATTAGGACGGTATTTCTATCACATATATCGTCTTTCAAAATAATAATAATAATAATAATAACAGCGAACATCTGCAACGTTTTTAAGACTTGTACACTTAACTGCTCCCGGATACGAGTAATTCGACCTCGTATGTGGTTACGGCCGGTCGAATTGATCGGTAACGATTGGGTTTTCTTGTCGAAAGCAATATCTTCGACATCCGATTCCAAGTCAAGATCCCTAAGTTGCCAGGCCTGGCTGTGGTCTGCTTATTGAAAGAATTACAGTATTACCTTCCTGTGAAGTAGTTAAAAAGTAATGAGACGTGTCTTGACCAAAGATAGCGGTCATGCCTAACCTCTACATACTGCTATTACTTTTCCTTCTTCCCCTAACAGAAAGATGAGCTTATCGGACAGTTCGATAATCCTTGTGGAACGTGGAGCAAGCTCCTCTTCCATCATCTGAAAAAATATAACTTCAGCCATTTTAGCGAATTCAAGATTAGTCAAGGAAGCTAACCCTCCTTTTTTTTTTTTTCTTTTTCCCTTCAAAAGAAGTTCTCCTATATCTAAATATATGAAAGAATATAAGAAAATGCAAATGTTTAGGAGGATTTGAAATTGGACTCCAACCGCATACCGTCGCTTCAAAGTGGCCTGAGAACAAAGGTATTCTGTCAAGTTCAAAAGATTGTTGTTTGCTGCAAACTTCTCTTCTGAAAACTTTGTGAAGAGTGTTGCTGCACTTCTTCATCTTGGATCTCTCTTCTCTCCTCTTCCATGTGTTGGAGGTGGATACATTTGCAGGTTGTCACTTGTCATCTTGGCAACCGAATCATGCTTAACCAAAAACAAATTAAGCATGTCATGTTAAACCTATACCGAATGTTAAACCTTTACGGGATATAGGTTGTTTGAAACTGCTCCCCCCACCCGAATTACTCGCTATTTATTAGTGGGGTAAAAATCTAAAAGAACTCGTAAGAGTTATATCTTTCATCTATGATATAGTTGAATAGTTGAATCTTTTCTTTCTATGTTGTATAAATTGAGTGGTTTAAAGGTTGGAATTTTAAACATTTGAGTTGTTTAAGGTTTAAATTTTGTTTTTTTATATTATATTTTTAAAATTAAAAATTATATTAAATATTTTATATAATATATAAAAAGTATTTATTTTTTATTTTTTTATAATGATTTATATTTCTAAGTTATCTGAAAAAAATTAATTTTATTAAGTTCATTTTTCCTTAATAAATTAAAATTTATAAAAATTAAAAAAAACTAATTTATAAATATGAAGGTTATATATTGTTGTTAAGCTTAGTCGTTTTACCGTAGGAGAAGGCTACGTGTTGGAATTAGGTTTTGTCGTAAGAGAGAAAAAATGTTTTACGTGTTTTACGGCAATTATGAGGAACGAAAACGGTTGTTACACGTGTATTCTTGGACGTTAATGTCTCAGTAGAAGT
This sequence comes from Wollemia nobilis, assembly GCA_028583015.1. Lineage (NCBI taxonomy): Eukaryota > Viridiplantae > Streptophyta > Pinopsida > Araucariales > Araucariaceae > Wollemia > Wollemia nobilis. The sequence continues at coordinate 8,985 of JAQPPZ010000620.1, read as the reverse complement.
AACCTCGTACTTCTAAATGTTAGAATTAGATTTTAGTGTTAAAATTGAATTTTAATTTAAAAGTTTGAAATATGATTAAAAATTTATTTATATATATGGTTTGTGTGAGAAATTTTTAGAACGAACATATAAGGTTGAGTACTCTTTTTCCAATAATGATCTTCTTCAATGCATTCTCTAGGACTAAATTTTTGTGGTTAGTGTGATAAATCCTAGGATTGATGCATAGGGTTGAGCAGTTTCATCCTAACCATGATCCCTCCTAAGGTAAGGTAAGGTATAGGGGGAATGGAGCGTTGTGGGCCTCTACCAGCACATAGGACATTCTTGGTTGCAGGGGGAATGAAGCCTTGAGGGCCTTTACCAGCATATAGGATATTTTCAACTTTACCTTATATCTGCAGGGTGAACACAAGGAAAATGAAACCTAGGTCGAGTGCCCTAAAATTTCACTAACTAAGCTACACAAGCAAATAAAATTTATAAAAATATAGTAAAACTATAAAATAATGGACAATATTTAAAAGTTATAATATTCAAAGAATGTGTAGCTATATTAGCTCTATGACCAACGCATAGGGTTAAACAATCTCCTTCCAACCATGAACCCTCGTAAAACCGAGAGCTATACTTATCAATAGAGAATTTAACACAAAGCCACCATACACCCACCCCCTCATACACTCGCCCATGTCGTGGTTTGAACCTTTTTAAAATTTTAGGTTAGTGTGAGAAACCCCTATGACCAGCACACAGGGTTGAGCAATATCCTCCCAACCATGACCCCTCGTAAAGCTGAGAGTATGTTTATCAATAGAAAATTTAACACACAACCTTTGTGTCCCCCTTTGCATCGCAGAGGTTCGAATCGTGGACCTCCTGTTCAACAGGACTAAGCTTACCTTCTCCACTTGCACTACAAAGATAGACATCCATATACTTTGTATTATTTGTACTAAAAAAACTTAGTTATTATTTTGTGCTAGTAAATAAAATTATAAGTCATATTGGTCTTGAGACATTATTTTATCACAACTTTAATAATTCATTCCTCCTTCACTTAGCATGTTAGCATGTTATGAACCATTATCCTTATTAATAGAAATCATTCACCATTATGAAAAAATATCAAATCATTCATCTACAATAATAATAATACCCTTAAGGTAGGGCAACACTAATATTACTCCTAAAAGAAGGAAACCCTCCACAATATCTTCCAAATGAGATTCGCTTTGGAATACAAGACTACTAGCATAGAATACTTTATATGATTGATGATGATTATAATGACAATATTCCTACTTTATATATTGATCTTCCTAAAATTTTATCCCTCTCATCATTATGATAATGTCAACCTTGGGTTATGTGTATCTCATGCAAACTATCCATAATACCCTTACAAAATATAGTATCGTATCCCCATATTTCTATCCCTAGGTACCCTATCATTCCCCTCCCTACAAATATTTTATCCTCAAAATATGAGAACAAACTAAATAACATGATCTTCTAATCAATGTTAACAATTGATGTCAATCTTGGGCATACATCCATCTGAAAGAAATTTTAATTAGTGATGGCCTTCAATAATACCAAGATGCCCTTAGGTCACTTGAGTATTCATAACTACTCTATTATCTCCATGCTTCTACTACTCTACTATGATATTTCAAATGATTGGTCTTGTTGTTTCTTGATGCTATTGCACAACTTTGAAATCTAAAATCACTATGCTTTTTTGGTCAAACACTATCATACGTGATGTCTTTCTGACTTCGCGTTGATCCATAATAATATTGATGCTTAAAGTCATATCTTCAATATTGTTGCCACTCCTAGTTGTGTAGGTGGCAATATGCTAAAACTTAACCTAACATTCTATTTCCTTTTATTCTTCATCATTTTTTTCCTTCCTTTTAAATTCTTACTCCTGCTTTTCTCTCCTATTATCTTTGTTGTATACTTATCTACTTCTATCAAAGTATCCTTAGACTTTGTTGTTGCTTCTTCCAAGGAAATATACCATTGATGATCCTCCTATGGACTTTAGTACACTATAAATTTAACTTTTGATTCTTTTGTTGGTTCCTTCAATTTTTTCCCTACCATAATTACCTTGTGCTTCTCCTTGGATCCTTGCTTTTTAAGCTAAGAAATATCCTATAGTGTTATATTTTTTTCTTCCACCATAGTTCATAAACTTATTTTATATATTAATGTTAACAACACCCAAAGAATCCATCCAAGGATAACCTAGAATAATATCCACATCATTCATCTCAATGACATGAAAACATGAATGTAAAACATATTTACCCGTCATGGTATTCAAATTTTCAAAAATTTAGACATTCTCACTTTTAATTTCTTTCCTTAAGTTTTGTTGCTTGAACTTGCAACCTTTTAGTGAAGGTAATATTAATAAAACTATATCTACTACAAGGATTAAAGGAAATAATAACTTTTTTCTCTAAATCCTTTTGGCCTTCTTAAATCAAAGTTGTGGTTTCCTTAGCCTACACACTATCATCCTTAATTTTTTATTCTATTAATTCCTTAAAAAAATTAATTCTATTTTAATTCCTTTTGTTTATCTTGGAGCCTATTTATTTTTGTGTATTTCTATTGAGAGTATCTTTCAAATTAGCTATATTTTTATATGGGTCTCACTAACAGAAGAATGTGTACTCCACTTTATTCCAAGTGTACTTATAATTATTTTCCTATATAAAACTTACCCACCAAATATAAGCTTTCTCTTATAAAGTTGTCAAGTTGGTATTGCCAAAAATGGTTACCAAAATATAATGATCTAAACTTTATCCACCATTCTCGAACACCATTATTATTCTCTCTCAAATTATAACTCCATGAGTTTACATCCATAATAAGTAAATACAATGTAAACTAAGGTTGTACAAATATATATCTTACCACCTATCATCACCATGTGTAAGTCCATCTACGCAGGTTAAGCGAATTACGGATAGGTCATTTCTCTTTTTCTACTTTCTATTATAATTAAGACCCACCAATTTAGCCATTAAGATATATAAGGATTAAAAATATAAAACTATTTCCTTGCATTACACTATGAATTTAAACATATACATCTTCCATAGATAAGAATCAAAATATCCATAGCTAGCATAACTCTAGAACCATATAATAGAGCCATAAATGAGCAATAATCATCACACATGAGACATAAGATATATATTGGGAACCCTCATAGAGAATAAACTCGATCTCCAAAAGTGTTATTTTCCTTTCATTAACCTTAATTACCTCAAGTATAATTGTATAAATGGAATTCATAATCCCTTATGATAACATCCATCATCACACATGCATAGAAAACTCATGATTCCTAAGCTCTCACTTAAATGAATTGTTCCATTAATTCATGTCATGTAGTCAAGATAAAACCTCATAAATATCTTAGATGAACTTTACATCCATCCTCTAAAGGTGTTCTTGTTCCCTCGGTCCAAAATCAAATGAATACCTTCTCCTTAAACCTAATGTAACCACATAACAATACACAAGTCAACTAATTCAAGCGGACTCCATAATACTCCTAATAAATCTCCTATGTAAGAATAATATAAAGGACATATCCTTCTTCCTTTTAAGAAGGTACTAATCAATCACTATCAATAATAATTAATCTCAATTTAATATACAATTTGCTAATACATTTCCAGTTCCAAGAGATACATTCTCCTACTAAATAATTATTTCAAGCAATTATTTATCTATTAACATATTTTAACCACCCAATCAAATACAAAGTTAACCACTAATGTTATTTTATTTAATCATAAATAAGTCCTATGCACTAGCCATTGCAAAAAGAAACATCTCATCTAATCTAGTATTCATCCAAACATTAATGGGATAATTAATCTATCCATTATCCAATCATGAATAGCTTAGTAACACTATCTTCCCCAAATCATAAATATCTTTTAATTTATCCTTCCAAATCATAGAATAACCATTTATTCTGCTCTACCGCTACTCATAGATTTATCAACCAATCTATTTCATCCAAACATAAATCAATCCTTTAATATATTATTTTTCAAAACATTGATTATTCTTTCAATAAATTTGCTTCAAAAATATAGAATATCCATTTAGTCTATCCGACCACAAAATTAGGTTTTTCCACTTCAATAACAATACAAAAAGAATTAGCCCTTCCATTCATTAATTCAATTAATTTCCATATGCTAAATAAAAAGTAACCCATAGTGCCTTTATTCCCACAAATAAATTCCTATAGCATAACGATATGAAATGGTCCTTTATTTCATAAAGCTATCTGGTTCCATATACTTTCATAGACAGATCATAAAAACTATCTATCCTAAATCCATTATACTTCCAAATTACCAAATAAGAAAATCCCCTAAAGAGTACATGCTTATCTCCACTCTCTAAATTAAACCACCAATGAAGTACCTCAAACATAGGCTATCCATATTATCATTTTGATGAATTAGCTTACTTATAGATAGATCCCTTTATACTACCTTATTCTATGGTTACATAATTGATTTCAATAGATTCTACTATGATGGCTTAGTTAAGAAATTTGTTCCATTAACCTTTATGACTCCTCGATTGTTCACTATTTGATATACAATAAATTTCTCTACCAGTTTATGTTTGTATGGCCAAAGCTTAAGTGAACACCAATACAAAAATAATTAACCCTTCCATTTATTAATGCACTTAATTTCCATATGCTAAATTAAAAGTAACCCATAATGCCTTTATTCCTACAAATAAATTCCTATAAATAACGATATTAAATGGTCCTTTATTTCATAAAGCAATCTAGTTCCATATACTATCATAAACAGATCATAAAACCTATCTATCCTAAATCCATTATACTTCTAAATTACCAAATAGGAAAATACCCTAAAGGGTAGGTACTTAGACTATTATATACATATCATAAAAACTATCTATCCTAAATTTACTATACTTCTAAATTACCAAATAAGAAAATCCCCTCAAGGGTATGTGCTTATCTCCACTCTCTATATTAATCCACCAATGAAGCACCTCGAACATAGACTGTCCTTCTTATCCTTTTGATGAACGAGCTTACTTATTGATAGATCCCTTTATACTACCTTATACTATGGTTACATAACTAATTTCAATAGATACTACTATGATGGCTTAGTTAAGAAACTTATACTACGATTAAATAACTAATTTTAATAGATCCTACTATGATGGCTTAGTTAAGCAACGTGTTCCCTTGAGGTTTAACCTTTATGACTTCTTGAGTGTTCACTAATTGATATACAAGAAATTTCTCTACCAGTTTATGTTTGTATGGCTAAAGCTTAAGTCAACATCCTCTTTATCATACACAATTATGATTAAGAATTTCGTTCCCTTAATTTACAAAGCTTAACACATCCTTATCAATGTAAACTAGATTTCATATAAATAATGATATTGTTAGAAATTAAACTAGATTTCATGCTTGTAAGATCTCTGATAGATGTTATCTCTAAAATCCAATCATCATAAATTCTAGTATGCATAATTATTATTGGTAGTTACATTTGGATAGAAACCCAAGTTTTGTATTCATTGCATGTTAGAAGGCTGATAAGCCTTATCCTTCTAGTATACGACTATATAAGTCAGTATCATACTTAGAGTAGAGCAGCGGAGAGAGCTGAAGAAAATAGAGTGATAATATAGGAGAGGAACGATAGCATAGGCAGTATAATAGAGTTAAAATAGAAGAGAGAAGAGCAGAGGAGAAGCAAAAAATAAAATTTGCAGACTTCTAAATACTTCTCCTGGTTAAACCTAAAAAAGTGTAGCCTGATTTGCAGATGGTTGTAAATCTTATAAAGAAAGAAGCATCTGGTATAAGCTTCTATTTTACATTGTAATATTGTAGCTGCAGTTAGTTTCATTTTCAAAAAATATATCAAACGTATTATATGTATTTGTGAGCACTTTGTGTGTTCTAAATTTGTTTAATAGGGCAAGGATATATTTGCATTTATTTTCTCCTTTCACACATTTCTCCTTCAAAAAAAGTATATCACCCCAGTTTTCTTTGAAAAAGGTGTTCACTAATTTGACTAGCGAAATCCCAATATCGCTCTGTTTTCTCCTCCAAAATCTTGATGATTTGTTTTTTCTAGGGAAACTCCTCCAATATTGTTTTCGTTATTTTGTATAGTGAAACTCCATTTTCGTCATTCATCCATCGAAAAGGGATTTTCGGGCAAACTACTTCGAAAAGGAATACTACCCTAAAAAAGGCTGGCAATTTTGTTTCATAGTGAAACTCCATTTTTGTTGCGTTGTTCTTTCAAATTGGTATCATAGATAGTGTTAGACTCATGGAAGATAATAAACAATGGCTTCTAGAGGTAACTCATTGCAGTTATAAATCCTAAATTTTAATGGTAAGAATTACGATTACTGAAGCATCTAGATGAAGATCTTATTTGGGTATCAGTAGCTATGGGACTTGGTCCATAATGGTTACGTAGAACCAGCAGATGCAACAACCATGAGTGCTCTCTCCCAGGAAGAGTCAGATTTACTGAATGATAATCAAAAAAGGACCAGAAGGTATTATTTTATATAATATAGGTTGTTGAGGAGACAATATTCCCATGAATTGTAGCAACAACCAATTGAAGGAGGCATAGAAAATTCTTTTCAAATACTTCCAGGGCACCAACAAAGTGAATTTGGTGAAGTTGTAGATGCTAGAAAGAGAATTTGAAAATCTGTAGATAAGTGAATCAGAGTCCATGAGTGACTTCTTTACGCAGAGAATGGCTATCATCAACAGGATGAGGTTGAATGGTGAGAATATGGAGAACTAGAAGATAGTGGAGAAAATTATGAGAAGCCTACAAGCAAGGTTTGACTCAATGGTGATGGCGAGTGAAGAGTCAAGAGACATGATAATTATTTTAGTTGATGATCTCATGGGTTCTCTGCAAACACATGAGCAAATACTGAGCCATTCATCTCAGTCCTATTTAGAGAAAGCATTTAATATGCAGGTCTCATTTTAAGATAGTAGCAGAGAAGAATCCCACCAAGGCATATCATGTTCTCAAGGAGTAAGAAGACATAGCAATAGAGGTAAGAATGGAAGAGGCCATAAATGAGGAGGAATATCAAACACCAATAAAGAAGATACGAGTTGCAACTTCCATCAAGCAGGAGGAAGAGACAATGGAAGAAATCATCATGAAGAATCTAATTAGAGGTATGATAAATCAAAGATCCAATATTATTACTACAAGAAATTTGGTCATTAAAGCTATGAGTGTAGAAAGAAGATGACCAAGGATAATAAGCAACAAGCCTACTATATAAATAAAAATGGAAATATAGAGTGTAGAGATGCTTGTGGAAATTTGTTGTTAACTTGTAGTACTGAGGAGGATATTCATAAGAATACCTGGTATCTCGATAGTGGTTGCAACAACCACATATCTAGGAATAAATATATGTTCTCACAATTGGATGAATCCATCCAATTCGAGGTGAATATGGGGAATAATAACAAGGTACTTGTCATGGGTAAAGAGAAAATCATTATCCACACTAGGCAAGGTAAAAGGAACTAGATCATTGATGTGTATTATGTGCTTGGGTTGAAACACAATTTGCTGAGTGTTAGATATCTTGTGCAGAAGGCACACACTATGCAACTCAAGAATGGAGCCTATATCATTCAAGACAAAGAGAATGAGCTCGTTGCAATTGTGTTAGTGATAAAGAATAATATGTTACCCCTATAGATTCAAAATAAATTGCTACTGTCATTTAGTGTAGTTGTGAAATATTCTACTTGACTATGGCATCTCAGATTGGGTCATTTGAGTTTTAGTGGCTTGAAATTGCTACAAAAGAAACATATGGTAAAGGGTTTACCCCTTATAGAGCAACCAAATCAAGTTTGTGAAGGTTTCTTAGTCATTAAGAAAAATAGGGATGCATTCCCTAATGGATAGTCTTGGAGAGCTTCACAACCACTAGAGCTAGTGCATTCTCATATTTGCGGCCCAATGCAAACCAACACATTTATCGATATCAAGTATTTTTTGAATTTCATTGATGATTTTAGTTGGAGGACATGGGTTTATCCCATTAAACAAAAATCAGAGGTTTTCGGTAAATTCAAGGATTTCAAGGCTTTGGTTGAAAAACAAAGTGGCTATTATGTGAAGACTCTCAGAACATATGGAGGATGTTAGTACATCTCCAATGAATTCCACAATTTCTACAAAGCACATTGAATTCGAAGGTATCTCACTGCTAGATACACACCACAACATAATGGTGTTGCAGAAAGGAAGAACAAAACCATAATAAAAATGGCATGAAGTATGCTAAAGGTAAAGGGATTGTCACATGAAATCTGGGTAGAAGTTGTATGTTGTGTTGTTTATCTGGTGAATAAATATCCCATAAAGAGTGTGAAAGACAAGATTCCTCAATAAGCTTGGAGCAACCAAAATTCAAGTGTTTTTCACTTAAGAGTTTTCAAGTGCATAGCATATGCACACATCCTAGATGAGAAGAGAAAGAAGCTAGACGGTAAGGCAGATAAATGCATCATTATTGGCTATAGTGATGAGTAGAAGACTTACAGGTTGTATGACCCTGTGACAAAGAACTTGGTTATAAGTCAAGACGTGAAGTTCTTGGAAGATGAAGCATAGAACTGGAAATACCAGACTAGACTACTAGAGACAATAATTATTAAATCTAAGTATTTTGAAGAAGACAGAGTGCATCCGCCTAAAGCTTCAAGTAGTAGTACCAGTGCCAAAAACAACACTACCTCATCATCATGGTCACCTCCACTTGCAACAAGAATCTCCAACTTGAAGACACCAACGAAGACAAGTAGCTTGTAAGATATTTATGAGGTAACCAAGAATGAAATATATGAAG